>CP136056.1:338387693-339637693 GCA_032464435.1 Aegilops umbellulata | reverse complement strand
GTTTGCTTTGAGCACGGGACTGGGCATCTCGGTTACTAGCCATTTTCTCATGAATGATGAGTGGAGTCCACTCATCATGAGAATAACCCACCTAGCATGGAAGATATTGACAGCCCTAGTTGATACATGAGCTATTCGAGCATACAAAACAGATTAACATTTGAAGATTTGGAGATTGGCACTTGCAAATTTACTTGGAACGGTAGGTAAATACTGTATATAGGAAGGTATGGTGGACTCATATGGAACAACTTTGGGGTCTATGGAAGTGGATGCACAAGAAGTATTCCCGCTTGGTACAAGTGAAGGCTAGAAAGAGACTGGGAAGCGACCAACTAGAGAGGGACAATAGTCATAAACATGCACTGAGATTAACCAACATTGAGTGCAAGCATGAGTAGGATATAAATCACCATGAACATAAATATCTTAGAGGCTATGTTGACTTCGTTTCAACTACATGCGTGAACATGTGGCAAGTCAAGCCACTCGAAACATTCAAAGGATGATACCATCCTATCATACTACATCACAACCATTTTAATTTCCATGTTGGCACGCAAGGTAAACCATTATAAGATCCTAGTTAATTAAGCATGGCATGAGTAACTATAATCTCTAATTGTCATTGCAAATATGTTTCGTTCATAATAGGATGAATCAGGAACGAAGAACTAATCATACTTACAAAAACAAGACAGGTCGTGTTCATACCAGCTTTTTCTCATCTCAATCATTTCATCATATATCATCATTATTGCCTTTCACTTGCACGACCGAACGATGTGGATAATAATAATAGTGCACGTGCATTGGACTAAGCTGAAATCTGCAAACATTTATTTAAAGGAGAAGACAAGGTAATATGGGTGTCGGGTGGTAGGTGCGACATATGCCAACGGGTGGCTTATCATTGTGGGAGCCAGTAAGACGTCGCCGGTGCCTGGAAGCGGGATAAGGTGAAGACATGCATGCTGGCGAATCTAACCCAGCTTCGGGGCTCTCCGTGGAGATAACACCCCTACTGCTGCTCTGCGGGGTCTCCGCATGATCACTCGATGAACAAGTAGCTACAAGATGCTCCTTGAGCTGTTTGGCGAGAGGAAGAAGAAGGGCAAGGCTAGCTCTATTCTTCTCTCTATGTGGTCTCTAAACCTAGATCAGATCAACCCTTTGCATGGGTGCCCCGGGGGGTTTATATAGGCCTACCCCCCGGGGGTACAATGGTAATCCGGCTGGGCGCGGGCCCTAGCCGTCAGTGTCTACGCTTGCCGGCTTCCGCGCCGGCTGCTGGGGCCCGCCGGCTGGTGGTTCCCACCGGCTGCTGGCTCCCTGGTCGACAGGCAGGCCCCACTGCTAAGGGCCCTGTCGGTGGCTGGTTACTGTTGCCTCAATCCTGATGATGAAGGCTTTATCGAGGTAAGCATGGCTACAGTGCCGCCGCCTGGCGGGCGATCGCTGTAGCCTCACGTCGTCTTGTCTCCTTAATGGAGCGCCTCCTTCGAGGGAGGGGGCAAGCCGGCTTGGGGAAGCCGGCCATGCCTGGGGCCGACTGGAGGAGGCCTGGCCGCCTTCAGGTGTCTCTCTGCCCGAAGGGGCCCACCGCCCGAGGGCCGCGCTGACAGCCCGCCGTGGATGGTGCCTTAGTCAACATGGCTACAGTGCCGTGCTGGACGGGTCAGGGCTACCCCGTACGGCGCACTGTGCCAGCCGTGCTCCGGGTTTCGGGGGTGGCAGGCTTTACTGTAGCCACGCCCCGTCCCATCACCGTCATGTGGACGCGGGCTTCGAGGGTACGATCTTGACCGCGTTGTGGGAGACGACTCCTTGGAGTCGGCCTTCTCATGGCCGGCTTCTTGGAGCCGGCCCTCCCGCGGCTTTCTTCATGAGGGTTAAGGCTGGGCCGCCTTCCGACAGCCGGCCTGAGAGGCAGCCGGCAGGGGGAAGGCGGCCCCATGTCTTGGGCTCTTGGAGGCCGGATCGGCTCATAAATTTTTCTGAAGTGCCAGGGGGAGCCGGCTAGGCTACCCGTGGTCATTTACCCCGACAGTAGTCCACGAAGCTGGTCGCGCTTCGAGGTTGGCAAGGGGACGAGAAGCTCGGGCAGCTTCCTATCTTGAGGAACCGGCAGCTGGGAGCTGGCTCTACTTATGCGCGCCGCTTTGGGAGGGCACCGTGGCCTCTCCAACGGGAACGTGGGCCATGTTGCGCGCTGACCGCGTGCCTCCCCAGGGGCCACATGGCAAAAAAGGCTTGCCGTGGCGCGTGCGCGACGGGACGTCGCCGCAGGCCAGGGCCCGCCACTCCTGGCCTTGGCCCAGGCATGGATCTTCTGCGGCCCAGGATGGGTTGTTGGCCTTCCCGCGGCGGTTTTTCCACGCCATCCAGGCGCAGTTATAGCGGGACGTGGGGGAGTGGGCGCAGTTAATCCCATGTCCCCCACACCACGCCTCCTCGGCTTCGCAACGCAGGGCTATAAGTAAGGGGAGGAGAGGGAGCGGCAAGGGCTTGCACGCTCTCCCTCGCTCCAACCTTTGTCCCTTTCCTTCCTTATTCTCTCCGCCACCGCAGCGCCTCATCGTCGCACCGCGGCCGTCGGGTCTTTGGTTCACGGTTGCTCCGCCACAGCGGGGTCGCGCGCGCCTCCGCCGCCGTCGCACCTTGCTCCTCGTCGCATCGTCCCAATGGCGTTGTCGAGCTCGTGGGATGGCTCCAACGTCCTTGACGAGCACATCGAGTTCCTCCGCCGGACGCGGCGTCTGCCCGGCGAGAACTACGTGCGGGTCCGGCGCACGCCGGAGAGGGAGATCTCGCCGGTGCCAGAGGAGGGTGAACGGGTGGTCTTCCGATCGCACTTCCTGCGCAGCTCCAGCCTCCCGGCGAGCGGGTTCCTTCGCTCCTTCCTCGACTTCTACCACCTTTAGCCGCATCATCTCACCCCGAACACGGTGATGCTGCTGTTGGCCTTCGTCACCCTCTGCGAGGGCTTCCTTGGCGTTCTCCCCACCCTGGAGCTTTGGGGGGAGTTCTTCCAAAGCAAGCTTGGCACCGTCCTCGCGGGCGTGCCCGCCCCATGCGGGGCTTTCATCGCCATGAGGCGGGAGGGCGAGAACATTCCGTTCCCGTCCATCTCGCTGATCCAGTCGGTGAAGCTCTGGCAGAAATCCTACTTCTACGTGAAGAACGTCGCCCCGCAAGGCGACTTTGTCAACCTGCCGGCTTACGTAGCCGGCCCGCCGGCTGCGAGGCCACCCTCATGGAGCTTCCGGGCCGGGACGCTATCTCAGGCTGGGAACGCCGCCATCGCCCGACTCCAGGTGATGATCCAGTCGGAGGACCTAGTCGGAGCCGACCTCGTGGCCGCCTTCGTCGAGCGCTGGGTACTCCCGCTCCAAGGCCGGCCGCACATGATCTGCCAAATGAGCGACCGCTTCAACCAATGCCGGCTGAGCACCAGGGAGATGCCCCATGCCGAGGTGTCTTACATGGTGAACTACATCGCCAACTGCAAGCTCCCCGAGGATTGGCGGTACGGCAAGAGGCCGTACTCTCGCGCCAACCCGCCGCCTGCCGTTTCTTATTTCCTTTCCTTTTTCTTTTTGAAGTCGACCTCATGGTGGCCGGCTTCTGATCAGCCGACTTGTCTTCTGCAGAATCCCCTTCTTCCACCGGCGGCCGGGGCCGCAGGGGCAGAGCGCCCGTTTCTCCCCGACCGTACGGTGGATGACATCGACGATCCGGATCTTGGAGCGGCCGCCATGGAAGATGCCGTTGTGGGGGAAGGCGGCGAGGCAGGCGGCGCGGGGCTCGGAGCCGGTCTTGAGGACTGGGTGGACGACGACGAGGTCGATGTCGTCCCGCACCGCCAGCCGGTGCCTGATCATCAAGGCGCGGGTCCTTCTGCCGTGCCGGCCGCCCGTGGCGGCGCGCCGAAGCACCGGGCCGTGTCGACCTACTTCGGCAGCCGGCCGAAGAAGGCAAGGGGCACCGCCGTGGCAACCAAGCGGGATGAGGCGGCCGCGAGGGCGGCCCGCTTCCAGAAGGTCGTGAAGCAGCCGCAGGCGGTTTCGGCGTAAGTGTTTAAGCGTCTTGTATTCTTGCCGTGTTCTTCAATTGAAGTTCTCTCTAAATTCTTTCTTGGTTGGCCGGCCAGGGCGCCACTTTCCCTCGAGCGGGGTCCCGCCGGCTCCGTGATCGGATCGGCCGGAGGGTCCTCGAGCTCCCGCCGCGTGGATCCCCGCGCCGACCTCATGGAGGCTACGAAGCGGAACACGCGGGAGGCGCGGGAGGAGCGAGAGGCGTCGGAGCGAAGGGTCGCCCAGGCGGCGAAGGAGCAGGACGACGCGGCGGCTAAGGCCCAGGAGGAGGCGACGGCCGTGGAGAGGGAGGCGGAGGCTTCACGCAACCGGCCTCCACAGCTTGTCGTTCCCCTCCGCAGCGCGGCTCCTGACGTCCCCGTGCCTCCGTCAGAGGAAGCCAACCGCGGCCTGTCGGAGGCGGAGCGGAGGGAGGATGATGTGATTGTCTTGGAGGAGGTGCCGCGGACGGCGCCGACTGGGGCGGGCCAGAGCGGCCAGCCGGCTACGGCGCCGGAGCAGCCGGCTAGGAGCTAGCCGGCAGCAGGAGCCGGCCTGGTGGTGCAGCCGGTATCACGCCGGCGCGCGGGGGAAGCTACTCCCGTGCCGGAGCCGGACAGGGCCGCGAGCGCCAGCCGGACGGCGGAGGCCCTGGAGGCGGCCAGCTCCAGCACGTCCGAGTGGGCGCCCAGCAGGGGGACGGGCGAGCTGAGCGCGCTGCAGGCTCATGCCACCGCGCTGCAGCGATATACCCGCGATTTCCTTGTGACGCGGGCCGTCGTCCGGGTGAGTCTTCTGGCCCTGGTTGTTTTGCTTTTTTGATTTCTTCTGTGGGGGCGCGTCAGCGCACCCACTGGGTGTAGTCCCCGAGTTCCGAGTCGGCTGCTGAGCAGGCGACTTGGAACTTACTAGGTCCTGACAGTTATCTTATTCCTGCATCCTGTCTGATCTTCCAGGAGTACCATAACCGGAGTGCTGCCGCCTTCGACTCCCAGGATCAGGAGCTGCGCCAGAAGAGTGAGGATCTGACCAACAGCCGGAGTGTGTGCTCTGTTTTCTTCATATCCTGTGGGGGCGCGTCAGCGCACCCACTAGGTGTAGTCCCCGAGATCAGGGCCGACTGCTGAGCAGTCGGGTCGGATCTTCCCCGATGACTTCTTCCTTATTGTTTCTTCCTTTGTCTTCATGCTTGCAGGGGCCAATGCCGACTTGAGGGAGCAGCTCGGCGGTGCCCAGACCGCCCTTCGCGCCAAGGAGGCGGAGTTCAACGCCCTAGTCCTGGAGCGCGACCGCATGGCCAAGAAGTTGGCCGACCAGGAGGAGAGCCACAAGGCGGCCCTGAAGGAGGCGCAGGACAGCGAGGCCGCCCTCAAAGCTGAGTTCGAGACCGAAACGGCGGGCTGGGCTAAGGCGAAGCAAGCGCTGAGCGAGGGTTACGGTCGGATCGAGGATCTGATCGATGGTAGGTTGCCTTCCTCGCTATTTGCTCGCCCCTTGCCCTTTGATTCGTCTTCTGATTTGTGCTGCTTCTTTGTTTTTCGCGCAGACTACTTCCCCGGCTACTCCGTCATTGCCACCCGGACCATTGAAGCCCACCGCGAGGCGTGCCGGCAGGCGGGAGTTGAGATTGCGCCGGACGCGAGCCAGACACTTGAGGAGCAGCTCTTGGCGATCCAAGCCCGGTTGCAGCCGGCACACCGCATGCTCCGCCCCTCCAGCGCGCTGGGGCGCAGGTATTCGCTGCCCTTTGGCCAGGCGAAGCGATTCCCCGCACCCCGAGCCGGACTGCCGACTGGCTGGAGGTGGCAGTCGGCCGCTTTGAGGCCTGGAAGGCCTCCGCTGCTCGATCTGGTGCCTGGCGGGCGCTGGAGTTCATCCGGGCCTGGTACCCTGGGCTGAATTTGGAACAGCTGCGGACTTGGCGGGAGGAGGCTGACGAAGAGCTGGTGGAGGTGCGGCCGGCTATCATCCAGCGCGCTTCGGCCCTTGCCGAGTTTACCGACACCAGCGTCTTCGCTCCTGAGGTGGATGACAACAGCGTCGCTCAGCCGGAGGAGTGGTTCGGGCTGAACCCGGCGGAGGGTGAAGACTCGGCGGAGGAGATCGCCTCCAGCGATGAAGGTGAAGATGAAGAAGGGGAGGAAGGCGAAGACGTCGAGATGGCTGGTGAAGCAACCAACCAGCCTCAACATGACCGTGCCTCCAGCGACGAGGCGCGTGCTGGCGCGCCCTCTGCGGGAGCCGGTGATCATGCCGAGGTTCACCAGCCGGCCACTCCTCCAGCCGGCACTGCCGTCTCAACCGACCTGCCCGACTCGCCAGTCGTTCCCTTGGCTTGACCTGTCGTCCTTGCTTTTCCTGCTTGTTCCTCTTCGAACAATTTTTATTAAGCTTGCGCAGTTCCACCCACTGGGGGTGTATTCAAACTATGTTGAATGTTGGCTTTTTTAAGGCCTTTTGTGTAAATATAATCATGCATGTGTTTGGCTTCCATTCTCGTATGCCTTTTATCCGTAGGCTGTTTCCTTTGCCGCCTTCCCCTGATTGCTGCCTTCCCAGCCGGCAGCTGCTCTGCAGTCTGTGGCTAAGGAAGGACTCGGCTATCTTGTTGGGGAAGGCAAGTACTCGAGCTTTCTTAGATTGTAGCAAAGTGAATGGAAGCCGGTCGGCCGGCTACTCTTGTAGTCGGTCGGCGGTAGGAATAAACCGGCTTTTGTTATATTAGTCCGTTAGTCCCTAGCCGTTTTTCGTGTGGGCGTCCTTTCCTGCCTTTGGCTCTTGCCAGCCGAACAGCCGATTGTTCGTACTGCGACTTTTGGCAAGAGAGGGCTTTGGTGCCGGCACACTACGTGTCTGACCGCGGGTAGGACTTCTAATATAACTCAAGGCGGCCAGTCCCCGGGCCGACTAGTCGAACCCGGTGCCGGATGAAAGAAGTGAATGTAACGACATAATCATAAGCATGATACTCTTCATTTATAGATAAAAGATGGCAGTCCCCGAGTTCTCCTCGGGGGGCCTATTGTCTTGTACTTAGTACAAAAGTTAGCGTGATACATACTGCTTTTCAACTGTAAAATCTTCGGAGGAGGTTGGCGTTCCATGGTCGTTCCGACTCCTTGCCGGAGTCGTCTCTCTTCCGTGCCTTTGGCTTCTGTGCGTCGATCAGGTAGTAGGAGTCATTTCCTACCGCTCTGCTGATGACGAAGGGGCCTTCCCAAGGGGCTGAGAGCTTGTGCTGGCCGGCTGTTCGCTGGATCAGCCGGAGCACAAGGTCGCCCTCTTGGAAGGATCTTGGCTTGACATTCCGGCTGTGGTATCGACGCAGGCCCTGCTGGTAGATTGCGGACCGGCTGAGGGCTAACAGCCGGCTTTCTTCCAGCAGGACGATGCCGTCTTCTCGTGCTTCCTCGGCCTCTGCCTCCGTGTACATGGTTACTCGAGGTGAGTCGAACTCGATGTCGGTTGGGATGACCGCCTCGGCACCATACACGAGGAAGAAAGGAGTGAAGCCGGTTGACCTGTTTGGGGTAGTGCGCAGACTCCAGAGGACGGCCGGCAGCTCATCGAGCCAGCAGACGGCCGAACGCTCCAGTGGCACGACCAGTCGGGGCTTGATGCCGGAAAGGATGAGGCCGTTGGCTCGCTCGACTTGGCCGTTTGACTGCGGGTGGGCAATGGACGCTAAGTCCAGTCGGATGCCCTGTGTCGCGCAGAAACGTGCCAATGCTCCGTTGGCAAAATTCGTGCCGTTGTCGGTGATGATGCTGTGTGGCATGCCGTACCGAGTTGTTATATCTGCGATGAATGTCACGGCAGTCGGCCCATTCAGCTTCTTGATCGGCTTTGCTTCGATCCATTTGGTGAACTTGTCCACAGCGACAAGCAGATGTGTCATGCCGTCGTGCGCCGTCTTGAATGGGCCCACCATGTCCAGACCCCAAATGGCGAAGGTCCAAGTGAGGGGAATGGTCTTGAGTGCCGAAGCCGGCAGGTGTTGCTTGGAGCTGAAGACTTGGCACCCTTTGCAATGTTTGACTAACTCCTTGGCGTCGTCCAAAGCAGTCGGCCAAAAGAATCCATGGTGGAAAGCCTTGGCGACTAGTGATCTTGAGGCCGCATGGTGGCCGCATTCTCCTTGGTGAATGTCTCTAAGGATTGCTATGCCCTTCTCTTGCTCAACGCATCGCTGGAAGACTCCAGTGACTCTGCGCCTGGCGAGCTCTCTGCTGACGATTGTGTATGCTCTGACTCGGCGTTGGACTTGTCTTGCTTCTATCTCGTCAGCCAGCAGTTCTTGGTTTATCAGGAAGTTGAGGATGGGCTGGGCCCATGATGGAGCTGTGACTTCTTCTATGGCCATCACGGCTACTACGACCAGGGTGGGCGGGCTGGGTGTTGAAATGCTGGAGTCGGCCGCTGCCTGTTGTGTTGGTGCAGTCCCCGGGCCGACTACCGCAGTCCCCGAGCCGGGTTCAGAAGTCCCCGGGTCGGGTGCAACTACGGAAGTCCCCGAGCCGCCTACTGAAGTCCCCGGGCCAACTATCGAAGTCCCCGGGCCGCCTGCTTGGTTCTTCAAGCCGGATCCAGCTGCATCAGGGCTAGGTGGCACGAAGATGGAATCGGACTCTGGGGACGGCTTGATAGATGGATTGAGGAGGCGTTGCAGAGAGACGCCGGTTGGTATTGCCTGCCGAGTGGAGCCTATTCGAGCCAGGGCATCTGCTGGCTCGTTGTCAGCTCATGGTACGTGGAGGAACTCGCATCCTTCAAAGTACCCGCTGATCTGCTGAACAAGGAAGCGGTAGCTTGCCATGTTTGCATCCTTGGCGTCCCAATCGCCGGATGACTGCTGAACTATCAAGTCCGAGTCACCGTAACACAGGATCCGGCGTATGCCGACCTCTTTGGCAAGTCGGAGCCTGTGTACGAGCGCCTCGTACTCGGCCATGTTGTTGGAGGCGGCAAAGTGAATTTGCAGTGTGTATCTGAGCTTGTCGCCTTTGGGAGAGGTGAGGATGATGCCGGCTCCCAAGCCGGTGTGCATCTTGGACCCATCGAAGTGCAGGCGCCAGTGAGTGGAGTCCGGAGCCGGCGGCAGGTACTGGGTCTCGGCCCAGTCGACGAGGAAGTCGGCCAATGCTTGGGACTTGATGGCGGTGCGGGGCTGGCAGAATATCGTGTAAGGGGCCAGCTCGATGGCCCATTTCGCCACCCGGCCGGATGCATCCCGGCTACCTATGATCTCGGCAAGCGGGGCGGTGCATACGACCGTGATGGGGTGCTCTTGGAAGTAGGGCTTCAACTTGTTGGCGGCAAAGTACACGTCGTAGCACATCTTCTGGTAGTGAGGGTAGTTCTGCTTCGAGGCAGACAGCACCTCACTCAAATAGTACACTGGCCTCTGGACCGGCTGGGCTCGGCCCTCTTCTGGGCGCTGGACTACGATGACGGTGCTGACCACCCAGCTGGTTGCAGCAATGTAAAGGAGCATGGGCTCTTTCTCAATCGGCGCCGCCAGGACAGGCGGCGTGGTCAGCATCTTCTTCAGCTCGTGAAAAGCTTGGTCGTCTTGGTCGTTCCACTCGAAGTGAGTGGTCTTCTTCATGAGGCGGTAGAGGGGAAGATCTTTCTCTCCGAGCCAGCTGATGAAGCGGTTCAGGGAAGCCAAGCATCCGGTGAACTTTTGGACGTCTTGAAGTTTGGTGGGAATCGCCATTCTCTCAATGGCCTTGATCTTCACTGGGTTGCATTCGATGCCGCGTT
This sequence comes from Aegilops umbellulata, assembly GCA_032464435.1. Lineage (NCBI taxonomy): Eukaryota > Viridiplantae > Streptophyta > Magnoliopsida > Poales > Poaceae > Aegilops > Aegilops umbellulata. The sequence continues at coordinate 339,627,851 of CP136056.1, read as the reverse complement.
CGGAGACCAGGAAGCCTAGAAGCTGGCCGGCTGGCACTCTGAACACACATTTCTCGGGATTGAGCTTGATCTGGAATCGGCGCAGGTTCTCGAATGTTTCCTTTAGGTCTTCCAGCAAGGTGTTGCGCTTCTCCGTCTTCACCACAATGTCGTCCACGTAGACGTGGGCATTTCTGCCGAGCTGCTTGAGGAGGCACTTCTGCATGCAACGCTGAAAAGTGGCACCAGCATTTCTCAAGTCGAATGTCATAGTCAGGTAGCAGAAAGCTCCGAAGGGCGTGATGAAGGCGGTCTTTAGGCGGTCGGCCGGGTCCAACTTTATCTGATGGTATCCGGAGTAAGCATCCAAGAAACTCAACATATTGCATCCGGCTGTGGAGTCTATCACTTGATCTATCTTTGGCAGGGCGAAAGGATCTTTGGGGCAGGCCTTGTTGAGGCTCGTGTAGTCTATACACATGCGCCATTTGTTGTTCTTCTTCAGCACGAGGACCGGGTTGGCAAGCCACTCCGGAAAGAAAACCTCCATAATGAAACCGGTAGCCAGAAGCCGGGCTATCTCTTCTCCTACAATCCTTCTCTTTTCCTCCGATAGTCAGCGGAGGGGTTGTTTGATTGGTTTTGCGCCTTCTCGGACGTGTAGTTTGTGCTCAGCGAAATCCTTCGGAACACCCGGCATGTCCTTGGGGGACCATGCAAAGATGTCCCGATTCTCACGGAGGAAATCGACGAGCTCGCCTTCCTATTTGCTGCTTAGGTTTGCCCCAATGACGGCAAACCTTTCTGGGTGCTCGGGGTCAAGAGGTATCTTCTTCGTTTCCTTGGCCGGCTAGAAGGAACCTTGGGCGTCACATTCTTTGGGATCTGGGGACAGGGCCGGCTGCTTGCCGGCCATGGCCACGACCCGGTCCAACATCTTCTTCTCTTCGGACATCACGAGGGACTCGGCCAGCCGGCTGCTGGCTGCTGCGCACTCAGAGGATTTCTTGTAATCGCCGGCTATGGTGATGATGCCCTTGCTACTCGGCATCTTCATGTTGAGGTAAGCATAGTGGGGAACAACCATGAACTTGGCCAAGGCGGGTCGGCCAAGCAGCGCATGGTAAGGGCTCTCTAGGTCCACCACCTCAAACCAGATGGACTCCCTGCGGAAATGATCCTTGTCCCCAAAGAGGACATCAAACTTGATCTTGCCAATGGGGGCGCAGGACAGGCCGGGTACGATGCCGTGGAACACAGTCCGGGTAGGCATGAGCTGCTTCGTCTTGACGTTGAGCTTCTCCAGGGTGTCACAGTACAGGATGTTGATGCTGCTCCCGCCGTCTATCAGCACGCGGGAGAAACGGGCGGCGCGCCTGTCTGTTGCGAGGGTGGCATCCAAAACAAACGCATAAGAGCCGGGAGACGGCATCACCTCTGGGTGGTCGGCCCGGCTCCAGCTGATAGGCTTTTCTGACCAGTGCATGTGCTCGGAGGGATTGGCGGCGACCGCATTGACTTCCTGGTGCTCTCGGCGTCTGCTGCGCCGATCTTCAGACTGGCTTGTAAAGACGACGTAGGCGGAGTGCTCGTCGGGGAACTCATCATGCACGGCTCCGACTGCCGGCCGAGCGGCCGGTTGCTGTGGAGCTGGAGGCGGCGGACCAGCAGGCGGAGGCGGCGCAAGCCCTTCACCCTTGGAGATTCGGGTGAGCCAGTGGCACTTCCGGGTTGTGTGGTTGGACGGCTTCGCGCCGCTGTGGAACTTGCATGGGGCGTCGAGAGTTTGCTCGTAGGAGAAGCCCGGCTGCCAAGCCTGCCTGCCGCCTTTCTGCTTCTTGGGTGTGGGCCGCCCTTCGAGCTGCTTGCCCTCGACCATGGCCACCTGCCGGCTGGTGGAAGGCGGCATCGGGCCCTTGCGCTTGTGGTCGTTTTGGTACGGGCGTTGGCCGGAGTCCCCAGCCGGCGTCTTGGGCGCCGTGTTGAGTACCTTCCCGGACGCGTCTACCCGGAGTTCAGTCTTCATTGAGGATTCGGCGGTGGCGTACTTGTCCGCTATGACCAGAAGCTCGTCGAGGGTAGTCGGCTCGTCGCAGAGGAGCTTGTGCTTGAGGAGGGTGCCTTCTCGGCACCCGGCAGTGAAGTACTCTATGGCTTGCACCTCGTGCACTCCTTTGCAAGAGTTGCGGAGCTCGGCCCAACACTTGAGGTAGTCGCGAGTGGACTCGGCGGGGCCTTGTACGCACAAGGAGAGCTGTCTGGGCTTGGGAGCCCGCTTGTAGGTGCTGGTGAAGTTGCGGACGAAGGCTTCTGTGAAATCTAGCCAGTTGTTGACGCTGTATGGCTTGAGGTTGTTGAGCCAGGTCCATGCCGTGCCTTGAAGCATGAGGGGCACGTACTTCACGGCAACGCGCCTGTTACCGTTCGCAATGCGTACTGCGGTGGAGTAGTCGATCAACCAATCTTCCGGCTTCACGGAGCCATTGTACTTGGGCGTGTCTCTTGGGAGCGAGAACCCTTTGGGGAAGGGCTCGTCTCGGATGCGGGGGCCAAAGCAAGGCGGGCCGACATCGTCTTCTTCTTCCAGGGCCAGGGATCACGGTAGGCGGTCGATCCAATGGCGGGCATCATTCTCGCCGACTCCTTCGCGGCGACCTAGTCGGCCGCTGAGAGTCGGATGCGTGACAGTCGGTGGGGTGGGGTACCTCTCCCCACCAGGCGGAGTCGGAGGCGAGTTGCCCAGCCGCTCCACGGCTCTAGGGCGGCCTTCTGCGTCTCGCTCGATGGAGATCCGGGTTCGGCTTCAGCTGGCAGCCGACTCTTTCTCGTATCGCGTGCGGGTTTTACCCGCAGTCGGCGTCCGGGACATCGCGCCATGCTCTCGGCGCGGGGGAGGGCTTTCCGCACGGGCATCGGCATCGTGCCGCTGTGCGGCTGCATCGATCAGCTGCTGGATGCGTCTGACCATGTGGGGGAGCTCTTCGGCCCTCAGTCCGTCCAGCTCGTCTACGGCAGCCTGGGCGGCGCGCAGGTTCTCGAGTGGGGTGGCATAGACTGGGCGGTCGACTCCAAGCATGTCGGCGATGGCGGCACCGCGCTGTCTGACGACGCCGGCTCGGCTTGGCCCGCTAGGAGGTGGCGTGCCGAAGGCGGCGCGGTCGACTTCGCGCTGGTGGGCCTCGGTGAGGCGTCTCACAGAAGCTAATTTCCGGCCCTCCGCGTTGAGGGCAAGGCGGCGAGCCTCCAGTGCTTCGGCGTCAGCGTCAGCCGGGAGAGGGACGGACAAGTCGTGGTTCGCTGCTTGTGGGGCGTCGTGGGCGTTCTCGCCAGAAGCGCCGCCGTGGCTGATGACCATCACCTCGGTGGAGGCATCGTCACAGCCATCGGTTAGGGGAAGCGAGTCATCGTAGATCACGACGTTGGCGGGGAAGGTGTCGAGCGAGGCCGTGTCGGAGTCGACAGCCATCGGATCGGTGGAGCCAACAGACTCCTGGTCCACAACAGGCTCGCTGGAGACATGGAGCTGGCCGAGGAGGTTGACGAGGCGGTCGGTGCCCGCATCGGAGGCGGGCTCGTCGGAGATGAGGACCTCACCAAGGGGATCGGCGAGGTTGCCTGCTGCGCAGGCGTGGGTGACGCCTTGCAGCGCGTCGTGGCAAGCACCATCGGGCGTGCCGGGCTGGCTACGCTCGCTGGGGAGGAAGAGGGTTCCCGTCCAGAACAGGTCTCCGGACGACGGTGCACCTGGCCCCACGTTGGGCGCAAAATGTCGGGTGGTAGGTGCGACATATGCCAACGGGTGGCTTATCATTGTGGGAGCCAGTAAGACGTCGCTGGTGCCTGGAAGCGGGATAAGGAGAAGACATGCACGCCGGGGAATCTTACACAGCTTCGGGGCTCTCCGTGGAGATAACACCCCTACTGCTGCTCTGTGGGGTCTCCGCATGATCACTCGATGAACAAGTAGCTACAAGATGCTCGTTGAGCTGTTTGGCGAGAGGAAGAAGAAGGGCAAGGCTAGCTCTATTCTTCTCTCTATGTGGTCTCTAAACCTAGATCAGATCAACCCTTTGCATGGGTGCCCCGGGGGGTTTATATAGGCCTACCCCCAGGGGTACAATGGTAATCCGGCTGGGCGCGGGCCCTAGCCGTCAGTGTTTACGCTTGCCGGCTTCCGCGCCGGCTGCTGGCGCCCGCCGGCTGGTGGGTCCTGCCGGCTGCTGGCTCCCTGGTCGATAGGCAGGCCCCACTGCTAATGGCCCTGTCGGTGGCTGGTTACTATTGCCTCAATCCTGATGATGAAGGCTTTATCGAGGTAAGCATGCCTACAGTGTCGCCGCCTGGCGGGCGATCGCTGTAGCCTCACGTCGTCTTGTCTCCTTAATGGAGCACCTCCTTCGAGGGAGGGGGCAAGCCGGCTTGGGGAAGCCGGCCATGCCTGGGGCCGACTGGAGGAGGCCTGGCCGCCTTCGGGTGTCTCTCTGCCCGAAGGGGCCCACCGCCCGTGGGCCGCGCTAACAGCCCGCCGTGGATGGTGCCATAGTCAACATGGCAACAGTGTCGCACCGGACGGGTCAGGGCTACCCTGTACGGTGCACTGTGCCAGGCGTGCTCCGGATTTCGGGGTGGCAGGCTTTACTATAGCCACGCCCCGTCCCATCGCCGTCATGTGGACGCGGGCTTCGAGGGTATGATCTTGACCGCGTTGTGGGAGTCGGCTCCTTGGAGTCGGCCTTCTCATGGCCGGCTTCTTGGAGCCGGCCCTCCCGCGGCTTTCTTCATGAGGGTTAAGGCTGGGCCGCCTTCTGACAGCCGGCCTGAGAGGCAGCCGGCAGGGGGAAGGCGGCCCCATGTCTTGGGCTCTTGGAGGCCGGATCGGCTCGTAATTTTTTCTGAAGTGCCAGGGGGAGCCGGCTAGGCTACCCGTGGTCATTTACCCCGACAATGGGCTCTTTGTTAGATCAACAATGATGCGTAGAAGAGCCACTCAACATTTTCATCATGGTCTTCTCCTCTCGACCCCCAAAGAAAAGAAAAGAATTTCAAAGAAACACACTGAAATATTTTTGGTGTTTTTGTTTTTCTGAAGAAAGTAAAACAAGAACTAGAAAAACTATTTGAACGGGAAAGCTCCCAACAAACATGAGAAATATTTTTGGGTTTTATTTGAATTCTACAACTAAGCATGCATGGAAAGTGTCGGATCACGGGTTCCGGCAGACCCTTAAGGTTCGAACTCTGGGGTGCGCCCGGAGATCGTGCCCTCTACCTCTCCGTCTCGCAAGGATCTATCTACCGCAAGAACAACACAAGAGACACAGGGTTTATACTAGTTCGGGCCACCATTGTGGTGTAATACCCTACTCTAGTTTGTGATGGGTGGATTGCCTCTTGGGCTGATGATGGAGAACAGTACAAGGAAGAACAGCCTCGCGAGGGTCTGTTCTTGGCTAGGGGATGAACTGTTGAGGGAGTTCGATCGCCCTTCTCTCTCTTTCTCTACTTGCTCTCAAGGCTTGATCCGATGTCTCTTCCAGATGCCTCTACCCTGGGGGTGGCTAGTCCTATTTATAGGCAAAGTCCCTGGGCCTCTCCCTAAATATTTGAGCGGGAAGGGCGCCAACAATTGGCCAATTCGAAGGGGAACATCTAGTACACTTATCCTGACTAAAGTTGGTCTTCGTCTGCCAAAGGCCCTGTGGTGACGTCGTCCTGGGCTCCATGGTGACCTCCTTCCCACCGTTGGACCGGTCTTGGTCTCGTTGCACCGAAATGGGTGCCTTTGCTTGATCCTCTCGCCTGCGCTTGCCCCCTTTGCACCAAAGAGGAAAGGGAGACGCTGCGCGGGCTGGCGCCCGCCTGGCACCCTTGGTCGTCATGGCTTGCGTCATGGGCACCTCGTGAGGTACCCCGCCTTGATCTCTCCGCCTCTTCGCGAGCCAGCCTGAGGGGGCCGTGCTTGAGGAAGCGCCGTGTCGTCTGCCTCGCGAGGCTTGGCCCCTCGCGAGGGTCTTGAGCCTTGTGTTGATGGAGATGGGCCGCACTGGGCCCCCATTTGAGCCACGCCTCAGGCCGCAGGCAGGCAAGTCTGGGGACCCCCGTTCCCAGAACGCCGACAGAAAGTAAACTACTACTATTTTTTTGGTTTTTCTTAAGGTTTAATAAACACACAAGAAGAAAGCGAAAAAAAGGAAATAAACTAGCATGGATGATACAATGAAAAAGTATGAGCACCAACAATTGAATTGAGTGTGTGAACATGAATGTAATGTTGGTGAGAAATACGTACTCCTCCAAGCTTTGGCTTTCGGCTTAAGTTTGTCTACGCCCATGGATGGCCTGGTGGATATCCAAAGTTGAGGTTGGGGTCATACTGTGCTGCGGCAGCTACAACTTGGCGAGCTGCCTCCTGAAGTCGAGCGGCCTCCGCTGCTCTCTCGTACTCGTTTGCCTCCTCTCTAGTTATAAAATATCGTCCGTTTGCGTGAAAGTTAAAGAAAGTAGGAGCAGGAAGAGTAACAAGGACAACACGTCGTCTATCAAAGATTAGTCGGTACTAGAGGATCTGTTCATTCCTCTTAAGAAAATGGTGGCGTACCATAGCCTCATAAACCAAAAAAGTGGGTGGAAACTCAATATCATAACCTTGAATAGGCACACCCAAATAATTAGCTAAACGAGTTGCATAAATCCCACCAAATAAATCTCCATCTTTAGCATTAAGATGAAGCCTTCTAGCAATAATGGCCCTCAAATTATATTGTTTATCACCTAACACTGCACACTTGAGGATACTAAGATCTAGTATGCAAATATGTCATTGTTCATGTTTACCATTAATACACCTACCGATAAAGAGAGCAAAATAATGTATGGCTGGAAAATGAATGCTCCCTATGGTTGCTTGTGTGATATTTCTAGTTTCTCCAACAGTGATGCTAGCGAGGAAATCATTATATTTAGTGAAAGTGCTTGTTATCGACTAGAGGGGGGTGAATAGGCGATTTTTATGAAAGTCTTCAAAGCATGGAAGTTTCGAAGACAAACAGTAGAAATGAACCTATTGATATGCAGCGGAAAATAAACTACACAAAGCAAGCCATAGTCAAGCATGCAATAATGTGAGAGTACGACGACTAATGGCAGCTAGGTAGTAAGGATCAGGATGGAAGATGGTATGAAGCCAAACAACAATAGTAGTCAAGGAATGAAGTCAAAACAGGTATGATAAGCAGGCAATGACTTCACGAAGACAACCTGTAAGTAAAGGGAAGAGAGGATAGAACCAGTCACTCGTTGAAGACACAGGATTTGTTTGACCAGTTCCAGTTGCTGGGACAACTGTACATCTGGTTAGGGAGGCTGAGATTCAACTCAGAAGACCGCGTCTTCACCTTATTCCCCTTGAGCTAAGGACACACAGTCCTCGCCCAATCACTCTGGTAAGTCTTCAAGGTATACTTCCAAACCTTCACAGACTTCGTTCACCGGCGATCCACAATGACTCTTGGATGCTCAGAACGCGATGCCTAACCGGCTGGAAGATTCACAGTCCTCAAGTGTAATAAGTCTTCAGGTCACACAAACAGAAAGACTTCAGTGATGCCTAACACTCTTTGGCTCTGGGTGTTTGGGCTTTGTCCTCGCAAGGATTTCTCTCTCTCAAAGGCTTCGAGGCGGGTTGCTCTCAAACGACAAAAGCCGTGCACTAACTCTAAGCAGCCACCAATTTATGGTGTAGGGGGTGGGCTATTTATAGCCACTAGGCAACCCGACCAGATATGTCCGAAATGACCCTGGGTCACTAAGGAACTGACACGTGTTCCAACGGTCAGATTTCAAACACACAGGGCAACTTTACTTGGGCTACAAGCAAAGCTGACTTATCCAGCTCTGGATAAGATTTGCTCTCATTGTCTTCGCTCGAAGACATAGGATTTGGGTTGAGCATCACTTCAGTCACTCTGACTGTATTCACTTGGACTCCACTTAACAGTACGGTGGTTCCTATGACTCAACAAAGAATAAAAGGAAACAACGAAACAACTAAGTCTTCGCGCTCCATAGTCTTCATAGAATGTCTTCTCATGTCATAGTCTTCAATATGAAGATCTTCATATACCACCATTGTCTTCAATGTCTTCATACATTTTTAGGGGTCATCTCCGGTAGGTAAACCGAATCAATGAGGGACACCACCTGTGTTATCCTGCAATTCTCACAAACACATTAGTCCCTCAACCACATTTGTCGTCAATACTCCAAAACCAACTAGGGGTGGCACTAGATGCACTTACATTTAGATTTGTGAGGCACACTAAGACTGCCCCATTGTGGAATTTTGCATGCTTCACAAAAATCTTCTAGGTCCATGGTATAAGATTCATCATAAAGATCAAACAGGACAGTATGAGTATGACGCTTGGATGAAAACTCAACCCTCTGCACGAAGGAATCAGTGAGATAATAATGTTGTAAGCACTTGTCCGATAAGAAATCTTGGAGACCAGTATTTTGTACGTACGCACAAAATTCATCCTTGGAACCTGCACGATCCAGAAATTCATCCGACGGCCATTCACACGGCTTCACTTGAGCTTCCCTTGGTAGTTCAGGGTCTGGGTTGCGTATCGCACGCCTCGGTGCTTGCTTTCTCGAAGAACCACCTTGGTACATTCTCCTTGACATTTTTCTTTCTCTGAAAAATTTCTGAAATTTTTAGTAACTCAAAATAAAAGTGAACCAAACTAAACAAAATTGACAGCAACTACTCCTACAAGTGTCTAGAGGCTAAACCATGCATCAAAACTACTTTGGACCATATAAATTTGACCTGCAAACTCAAGAACAAGGTCACCGCAACAGCAAAAATGAATAAAGAACTAGAACAAAAACTAATTGGACCATTGGAGGAGTCACATACCGAAGAACAATCCCCCAAAGCAGTTTTGTGAATGGAGCTTTGAGCAAGGAGATCGAAAATGGCAGCAAGATGAGCAAGAACACGAGTTTGAGCTATGGAGTGATTTTTTCTGGAGGAAGGAGAGGACGGGTGCTGGAATAAGTGGAGGGGGCCTCGTGGGGCCCACAAGGTCAGGGAGCGCACCCTCCACCCTTGTGGCCAGCTGGTGAGGCCCCCTAATGTGTTCTTTGCACCAGAAATTCTAAAATATTCTATAAAAAACCTTACTAAATTTTCAAGGCATTTGGGGAACTTTTATTTTCAGGACTTTTTTTATTGCATGGATAATTCAGAAAATAGATAGAAAATACTATTTTTGCTTTATTTAAACTAAATAATAGAAAATAAAAGAAGGGTACAAAGAGTTGTGCTTTCTAAATACATCCATCTCATGCTCATCAAAAGGAATCCATTAACGAGGTTGATCAAGTCTCATTAACAAAATTCTTTCGAGTGACATGAAACCGGAGAACTTTCAAATAACACTAGGTTACCTCAACGGGCATATGCATGTCCCCAACAATAAGAATATCATATTTCTTTTTGACCATTGGAAGAGAGAATTCAAAACCTCCAATAGTAATAGTTGAAAATTTTCCAATAGAATTGATACTATGAACTTGAGGTTGCTTCTTCAGGAAGTGTACCGTATGCTCAATACATTAACATGAAAAGTGACATTGTGTTTGTTGCAATCAATAACAGCCCCTACAGTATTCAAAAAGGGTCTACCAAGAATGATCAACATACTGTCGTCCTCGGGAATATCAAGAATAACAAAGTCTGTTAAGATAGTAACATCTGCAACCACAACAGGCACATCCTCACAAATATTGATAGGTACAGTAGTTGATTTATCAACCATTTGCAAAGAAATTTCAGTAGGTGTCAACTTATTCAATTCAAATCTACGATACAAAGAGAAAGGCTTAACACTAACACCGGCTCCAAGATCACTTAAAGCAGTTTTAACATAGTTTCTTTTAATGGAGCATGGTATAGTTGGTACTCTCGGGTCTCCAAGTTTCTTTGGTATTCCACCTTTAAAAGAATAATTGGCAAGAATGGTGGAAATTTCAGCTTCAGGTATCTTTCTTTTATTTGTAGCAATATCTTTCATGTATTTAGCATAAGAAGGCATTTTAAGCATATCAATCAAACGCATACTCAAACAGATAGGTCTAATCATCTCAGCAAAGCGCTCAAAATCCTCATCATCCTTTTTCTTGGATGGCTTAGGAGCAAAGGGCATGGGTTTCTGAACCCATGGTTCTCTTTCTTTACCATGTCTCCTAGCAACAAAGTCTCTCTTATCATAACATTGATTCTTTGATCGTGGGTTATCAAGATCAACAGCAGGTTCAATATCTACATCATTATCATTACTAGGTTGAGCACCAACATGAACATCATCATTAACATTATCACTAGGTTCATGTTCATCACCAGATTGTGTCTCAACATCAGAAAAGGAAATATTATTAGGATTCTCAGGTGTATCCATAGCAGGTTCACTAGCATGCAAAGTCCTGTCAGTTTTCTTTTTATTTTTAGTACGAGAACTAGGTGCATCAGTATTAGTTCCCTGAAAATCTTGCTCAACTCTCTTAGGATGGCCCTCAGGATACAAAGGTTCCTGGATCATTTTACTGAAGGAAATATGCCCTAGAGGCAATAATAAAGTTATTATTTATTTCCTTATTTCATGATAAAAGTTTATTATTCATGATAGAATTGTATTAACCGGAAACATAATACATGTGTGAATACATAGACAAACAGAGTGTCACTAGTATGCCTCTACTTGACTAGCTCGTTTATCAAAGATGGTTAAGTCTCCTAACCGTAGACATGAGTTGTCATTTGATAAACGGGATCACATTATTAGGAGAATGATTTGGTTGACTTGACCCATTCTGTTAGCTTAGCACTTGATCATTTTAGTTTACTGCTATTGCTTTCTTCATGACTTATACATGTTCCTATGACTATGAGATTATGCAACTCCCGATTACCGGAGGAACACTTTGTGTGCTACCAAACATCCCAACGTAACTGGGTGATTATAAAGGTGCTCTACAGGTGTCTCCGATGGTACTTGTTGAGTTGGCATAGGTCGAGACTAGGATTTGTCACTCCGATTGTCGGAGAGGTATCTCTGGGCCCTCTCGGTAATTCACATCACTATAATCCTTGCAAGCAGTGTGGCTAATGAGTTAGTTGCGAGATGATACATTACAGAACGAGTAAAGAGACTTGCCGGTAACGAGATTGAGCTAGGTATGAGGATACCGACGATCGAATCTCGGGCAAGTAACATACCGATGACAAAGGGAACAACGTATGTTGTTATGTGGTTTGACCGATAAAGATCTTCGTAGAAGATGTAGGAACCAATATGTGCATACAGGTTCCACTATTGGTTATTGACCGGAGATGAGTCTCGGTCATGTCTACATAGTTCTCGAACCCGTAGGGTCCTCACGCTTAACATTCGGTAATGATCGGTATTATGAGTTTATGTGATTTGATGTACCGAAGGTAGTTCGGAGTTCCGGATGTGACCATGGACATGGCGAGGAGTCTCAAAATGATCAAGACATAGAGATTGATATATTGGACGGCTATATTCGGACACCGGAAGTGTTCCGGGTGGTTTCGGAGAAAACCAGAGTGCCGGAGGGGTTACCGGAACCCCCCGGGGAAGTATTGGGCCTTAGTGGGCGTGAGGGGAGAGAGAGGGCAGCAGCCCAGGAGGTGGCGCGCCCCCTCCCGTGAGGAGTCCGAATTGTACTAGGAAAGGGGATTCCTACTCCTACTAGGAGGAGGACTCCCCCCTCCTTGGCGCGCCCCAAGGGCCGGCCGGCCTCCCTCCTTGCTCCTTTATATACGGGGGCAGGGGACACCCTAGGACACACAAGTTGATTGTTCCAAGCCGTGTGTAGTGCCCCCTCCACCATAATCCACCTTGGTCATATCGTAGCGGTGCTTAGGCGAAGCCCTGCGTCGGTAGCAACATCATCACCGTCACCACGCCGTCGTGCTGGAGAAACTCTCCCGCAAAGCTCTGCTGGATTGGAGTTCGTGGGACGTCATCGAGCTGAACGTGTGCTGAACTCGGAGGTGCCGTGCGTTCGGTACTTGGATCGGTCGGATCGTGAATATGTACGACTACATAAACCGCGTTGTTATAACGCTTCCGCTTTTGGTCTATGAGGGTACATGGACAAGACTCTCCCCTCTCGTTGCTATGCATCACCATGATCTTGCATGTGCGTAGGGAAAATTGTGAAATTAGTACGTTCCCCAACAGTGGTATCAGAGACAGGTTTATGCATAGATGTTATATGCATGAGTAGAACACAAGTGAGTTGTGGGCGATACAAGTCATACTGCTTAACAGCATGTCATACTTTGATTCGGCGGTATTGTTGGATGAAGCGGCCCGGACCGACATTACGCGTACGCTTACGCGAGACTGGTTCTACCGACGTGCTTCGCACACAGATGGTTGGCGGGTGTCGGTTTCTCCAAATTTAGGTGAATCGAGTGTGGCTACGCCCGGTCCTTGTGAAGGTTAAAACAACACTAATTTGATGAAATATCGTTGTGGTTTTGATGCGTAGGTAAGAACGGTTCTTGCTCAGCCCGTAGCAGCCACGTAAAACTTGCAACAACAAAGTAGAGGACGTCTAACTTGTTTTTGCAGGGCATGCTGTGATGTGATATGGTCAAGACATGATGCTAAACTTTATTGTATGAGATGATCATGTTTTGTAACCGAGTTATCGGCAACTGGCAGGAGCCATATGTTTGTCGCTTTATTGTATGAAATGCAATCGCCATGTAATTGCTTTACTTTATCACTAAGCGGTAGCAATAGTCGTAGAAGCAATAGTTGGCGAGACGACAACGATGTTGTGATGGAGATCAAGACGTCGCGCCGGTGACAATGGTGATCATGACGGTGCTTTGGAGATTGGGATCAAAGGCACAAGATGATGATGGCCATATTATATCACTTATATTGATTGCATGTGATGTTTATCTTTTATGCATCTTATTCTGCTTTGATTGACGGTAGCATTATAAGATGATCTCTCACTAAATTTCAAGGTACAAGTGTTCTCCCTGAGTATGCACCGTTGCCAAAGTTCGTCATGCCGAGACACCATGTGATGATTGGGTGTGATAAGCTCTACGTTCATATACAACGGGTGTGAGCCAGTTTTGCTCACGCAAAAATACTCGGGTTAAACTTGACAAGCCTCGCATATGCAGATATGGCCTCGGAACACTGAGACCGAAAGGTGGAGCATGAATCATATAGTAGATATGATCAACATAGTGATGTTCACCACTGAAAACTACTCCATCTCACATGATGATCGGACATGGTTTAGTTGATATGGATCACGTGATCACTTAGATGATTAGAGGGATGTCTATCTAAGTGGGAGTTCTTAAGTAATTTGATTAATTGAACTTTAATTTATCATAAACTTAGTACCTGATTGTATTTTGCATGTCTATGTCGTTGTAGATAGATGGCCCGTGTTGTTGTTCCGTTGAATTTTAATGCGTTCCTTGAGAAAGCAAAGTTGAAAGATGATGGTAGCAATTACACGGACTGGGTCTGTAACTTGAGGATTATCCTCATTGCTGCACAGAAGAATTACTTCCTGGAAGCACCGTTGGGTGCCAAACCCGCTGCAGGAGCAACACCAGATGTTATGAACGTCTGGCAGAGCAAAGCTGATGACTAATCGATAGTTCAGTGTGCCATGATTTACGGCTTAGAACCGGGACTTCAACGACGTTTTGAACGTCATGGAGCATATAAGATGTTCCAGGAGTTGAAGTTAATATTTCATGCAAATGCCCGTGTTGAGAGATATGAATGTCGATGTCAAAACCGGCGGATCTCGGGTAGGGGGTCCCGAACTGTGCATCTAAGGCGGATGGTAACAGGGGGTAGGGGACACGATGTTTACCCAGGTTCGGGCCCTCTCGATGGAGGTAATAACCTACTTACTGCTTGATTGATCTTGATGTTATGAGTATTACAAGAGTTGATCTACCACGAGATCGTAGAGGCTAAACCCTTGAAGCTAGCCTATGGTATGATTGTTGTTGTCCTACGGACTAAACCCTCTGGTTTATATAGACACCGGAGGGGGCTAGGGTTACACAGAGTTGGTTACAAGGAAGGAGATCTACATATTTGTATTGCCAATCTTGCCTTCCACGCCAAGGAGAGTCCCATCCAGACACGGGGCGAAGTCTTCAATCTTGTATCTTCATAGTCCAACAGTCCGGCCAACGGATGTAGTCCGGCTGTCCGGATACCCCCTAATCCAGGACTCCCTCAGTAGCCCCTGAACCAGGCTTCAATGACGATGAGTCCGGCGCGCAGATTTGTCTTCGGCATTGCAAGGCGGGTTCTCCCTCCGAATACTCCATAGAAGATTTTGAACACAAGGATAGTGTCCAACTCTGCAAAACAAGTTCCACATACCACCGAGGAAAGAATAATATTTCCACAAATCTAATCTGCTGACGACCCTTCATAACGTGACAGCACACCACGACCTGTTCTTTACATGAACCGTTTTTCCCAATCAGCCTGCCACCACACGCTTTGCGAGGCGATTTTATTGGCACGTCTTCTCGGAGCAGAGATCATGTCCCCCTTATTACGGGATTCTCATCAACACGGACATGGGTAACCCAACCGTGCCCATTGGTATAAATCCTCGATTGTAGGCAAGTCCCAAACGGTTACGAGGAGGACGCTTGGTATTCACCCTCTTTATAAAGAGTCTAAGGCCTGTCCTTTTTTCCTCTCGAACTCAATCGAATCCTCCCCCCCCCCCCGCCTCGAGTTTCAACACCCGAGGCTTAGGTCAGGCGCTTCGGACCTTCAACCATGTCTGGATCCAACCTTCAAGGTCGGTGGATGCCTTCCTCTGTCACAGAGGAAGACGTCAAGAAGCTAAGAGAGGTCAGGTTTCTGACCGACGAGATCTCGCACAGGCTGGCTGCTCAAGGGCAGGTCATTCCCACTCCCGAACCCAGCGAGAGTGTTGTATTCATCTCTCACTTCCTCCGAGGGCTAGGCCTTGCACTAGATCCTTTTGTCAGGGGGCTCATGTACTATTACGGGCTGGATTTCCATGACCTGGCCCCGGATTCAGTCGTTCACATTTCGTCGTTCATCGTCGTATGTGAGGCTTTCCTCCGCATTACCCCTCACTTCGGCATGTGGCTCAAGACTTTCAATGTGCAGCCGAAGATGATCGAGGGGCGACACGCAGAGTGCGGAGGTGCCGTAATAAGCAAAAGTGTCGATGCCCCATGGCCAGAGGGTTCCTTCCAGGAGGTGTCCAGCTTATGGCAACGGGAGTGGTTTTATATCACAACTCCCCGGGGTACCAAGTGGGTGGCCGCCCCTGCTTTTCGCTCGGGCCCCCTGCCATGACTGACGTCATGGATCAACAAGGGGCTAGACTGGGGGCCAGTAAAGGATGTGCCGACATTGCAGAGCCGCGTCTGAGATCTCCTCGAGAGAGATGTCAGTCTGGCCACGGTAATGCAATTCATGTTAGTTCGTCGAGTCCTGCCCTGCAAACGTCGACCCCTCCACATGTGGGAGTTCAACCCGGAAGGACCGCGAGCTATTCAGCACTTCCTCGGCATGACGCTCGAAGAGATGTACAAATTGTTCTTCGGACCACAAATAAGGTGTTCGAACACCACCGAGGATGCGGGCCTAAGCTGCAATCGTCCAGATACCCAAGTAAGTAGTCCCGTAGCCGAACACGTTGTCCTTTTATTTATCACGACATCATTCTGAAAAGTCACTCTTTGACCAGGACTGGGTAACAAAGGCGAAGATGATCAGGTGTCCGACCCCCCTTCCTGAGGTCTCACCTGATCCTGTACTAGCCAGGATGCTGGAGCTTGTGCCTTATCAAGCGCCCTCAGGGGAAGATAAAGGGGGAATAAAGAGGCTGAAAGTGGACCTCGCTCACTATTCATCCAAACCGGGGGAGTTAGCGCCTCCGCGAAGGAGGATAACCGAGGAGAAGAGTCTGAAATTCCCTCTCCCCATGGAAGGAAGAGGGCCGCCTTTGAAGACCCGGAAACAATGGTTTCCAAACGGGACAAAAAATCTTCACTAGAGGGTCCCGCATTGGAGGGTACCTTTGTCGCACAGTGCCCGCAAGGGGATCAGCCCTCCACCGAGCTGTAAGTAAACAAAAAGTACTTAATAGTGAAAATAGCCTTCCTTACTTCTAAAGACGATAACCGAAGCATTTATCTTGTAGTTCGGATCGTAGCCCTTCTCGACAGAGTTCGTCTTCGGGGGATCTTCTTCCGGAGATGATGGAGAGCGAAACACCTCCCCATGCCACCCCGCCTCATGAGGCGGGTGACCCTGAAGTGTCATCGCGGAGGGTTTCTCCTGATCCAGCAAGGCCAAAGGGTAATCCTTCGGCCACCCGAAGTCCTCAGTATTCGGCTCCTGAAGAGAGCAACCGAAAGAGTCCGGCACCGTCTGGTGTGTGATCGGACGCACTGAAGGATCTGCTAGAGCAAGCGGCTATCTGAGAAGCACATCATACGCTAATGGGTACGGTGATTGAGAGGATTTCATCCGCCGAAAGTGGGTTGCATGAAGCTTTTATGAGTCTGCTGAAAGGCTTTGAGGTACGTGAAATAGTGTATGTTTTTTTACCGTACCGCACACGTTAGGTGTGCCCTGTGCAGATAGTAGCCCCTGAGACTCTGGTTGCTGTCGAGAACGGCGGCAAACAGAGGATCATAGTCCCAAGTAATAATCAGGCCGCCTTCATATGCAGGTGGCGGAAGGTCCGGTGGCTAGCCGGACTGGTGAGTTTGCCGAGCTAAAGCGGCAACTTGATGCGGCGGATGCCGACATCATGCTTGTGAACGAACGGCTCGACGAGGCACAGTGTATGTGATTTCTCCTGTGATCAACACATAGTACGAGGAGCATGATGCTAGTATCTTTAATATGTTGTGACTGCAGATGGGGCTGCCGCCGTGGAGATCCTTCGGGCGGAACTTGCCCGAGCCAAGGAACAAGCCAGGAAAAGTGATGCGGCCGCTCCAAAGGCAGTCGAAGAGCTGAGAGCCGAACAGGCTGCGCATTGCTAAAGCCAGGATGAAATAGCCAAGATGGCTGTGGAATTGAAGGATGCCGCCGGCCATTACGAGCTTCTCGAAAATAAAAATCGAGCAAAGATGACGGACCTGGAGAAGGCCACGGTGGCGGCCAAGGACGCCCGCTCTACAATTAGAGCGATGAAGGAGGAGCTGCGTTAAGCCGGGGATATCGCGGCTGGGAAGCCCTTTATGTTGTGGATGAAGTTCGGAGATCCTAAGTACGCTCCTGTTGATCGGCTGTGGAGTTCTGTAGACGCATATCTGGATTTGGCAGCAAGTGCCGTTGATGCGGCCGAATACTTCAAAGATCAAAAAGATCGTGAAGTGGAAAAGTTGTTCTGGTCACAATTTAATATTCCAGCACATCCACTTCCGTTGAATGAGCGGATGGCCGAATGGGCCGAGCTCCGTTGGTTGTCTGGGCTTGCCATGAGGTCTGTTGTGGATCATTTGTGGTCGGAAGGGCCAAGGCCGAACAGTTATTTTAATTTGGTGCAACAGTTCCTTGGTGCTGTGCCGCGCATCGATACTATGAAGAGGTCGACGTGCACAGAGGGTGCGCGGATGGCGCTTGCCCGTGTCAAGACATACTGGGCAGAGATGGAGGCCACCGCAATTGCAACCCAGAGTTCGGCCGGGGGCCGAGTATCTGTCGAGCACTACTTTGAAGATGTCCTTGAAGGCGCTCGTTCAATAGAGTCTTAGTGCTCGAAGAATATTATGTTCTAATGACATGTATTCCTATTGTAAAAACAATGTTTATTAAATTATAAAGGTCGCGTTTATACTTTTTGCCTGAAAGTACTATGATGCCTCTTGTGCGGCCGTTTGTGTATATATGTATATAACCTGAAAGTTTGCAGTCGTCGGCTTCAGCCCCCACGCATATAATGCGGGGGTGTTTGCAAAAGACGCGTGTTCACACTTGATCCAATGTCTTGGTCCATTAAGGTGGTGATAACGCAGCGAACTAGGCAATCGAACTATATTGCTTTAACACTTTCACTTAGCCATAGGAGTTTGACGGTGGGGCTACTATATAGCCCCAAGTGGCTCCGCACTCGTCCGAACACGGGGCACGTACATGCCTGGCCGGGAAATGGCCCTTCGTTAATGCGGAGGAATCCCG
Source organism: Aegilops umbellulata (assembly GCA_032464435.1). NCBI lineage: Eukaryota > Viridiplantae > Streptophyta > Magnoliopsida > Poales > Poaceae > Aegilops > Aegilops umbellulata. The sequence continues at coordinate 339,609,588 of CP136056.1, read as the reverse complement.
AAGATTCCACTAAGTCATTGAGTGGTTGACCAGTCTCGCGCTTTATCATGACAGTCAGTTTTCGGCTTTCTCTACTGAGGTGCTCGTCCGAATGAACCAGGGCACAATTGCAGTAGTTCTCCTAGTGCCACCTTAGCTGATAGAGCGGAACATCAGGTAGCAAAACACGGGAGTCGGGCAAACCCAACATTTGACAAAAGACATGATTCGGAGATGATGCATATAAGGCCAAACTCGTGACATCGAACACTGCCTAAGGTATTCGGTCTTTATAACATATGTCGGTCTGAACAATGCCCTTGATAATGAACCCTGAGTGTCCAGGTACGTGCAATATTCTGACGTGGCGAAATGCTAATAGCGTCGGCATCCTTCTCGGTTGTACTGAAAATCCGGAGGATGTGAACAACAAGAGACAGTAAAAAAGGTTTACGTAGGGTCCTAATCTAAAAAGAAACCTTTGTGCGGGTCCCTGCTGCACGACTGCGCCTGTGTATCCGTTGTGCCATATCCTGGACAGGTGTAGCACGATTATTATCTGTAAAAGAGAGGATGTTAGTTGAAAGTTGTCATGCAAAAAATTGGTTATTCTGAATAAACCATTTAAAATTCAAGATAAGTAAAGTTGAGCCGAACTAGCCCTGTTTACACGCGGGAAGCCCCTGGTACCTGTTTACATGCAGGAAGCCCCTGGTACCGTCTATAAGGGTATAACCATCAAACCAATCTCAAGTATATCTAATGATGCACCGGACTCGTCTAACCGTGTCCGTGGTCTTAACGACCGGTCATTTGTTTTGGTTGGTGAGGCCGTCTAGTGTTCGGCTGTTAAAGCAGCTGCACGTTCTTCCGCGCGTAAGGAACGCTCAATATTTCCATTAACTGTGATGGTGCCGCGCGGACCAAGCATCTTAAGCTTAATAGAAGCGTAATGCGGTATAGCGTTGAAACAAGCTTAAGTTGTTCATCCGAGTAGTGCTTGATAGCCGCTTCGGAATGGAGCGATGTCGAAGTTTAACTTTTCACTTCGGTAGTTGTTGGGTGAACCGAATACGACCTCTAGTATTAGAGAGCCCGTTGAGCGGGCCTCTGTGCCTGGTATTACTCCCTTGAAGGTAGTATTACTGTGGCTGATCTTTGTCGGATCTATCCCCATTTTGCGGACTGTGTCCTGATATATCAGATTTAGACTACAGCCGTCCATAAGGACTCGTGTGAGATGATATCTGTTTATTATTGGGTCTAACATCAAGGCAGCCAATCCTTCGTGTCAGATGTTTGTCAGGTGATCCCTGCGATCAAAAGTGATCGGGTGGGCCAACCAGGGGTTCGGCTTACGGGTGACGGGCACTACGGCTCGTGTGTCTCGGAGTGCATGTTTGCTTTTCCTCTTCGTCACATGGATCATGTTCACTGTTTTGACCTTTGGTGGGAATTTTTTCTGTCCCCCAGTGCTTTGATGGCGAGGCTCGTCCTCGTGTTCACTTGGTATCTCCCTCCCCTTGTGTTCGGCGTTTAGCTTACCGGCCTGCTTGAAGACCCAGCATTCTCTGTGGGTGTGATTTGCAGGTTTATCGGGGCTGCCATGAATCTGACATAGTTTGTCTAGAATCTTGTTTAGGCTGGACGGTCCATCTCTGTTGCCTTTGAAAGGCTTTTTCTGCTGACCTAGTCGAGAGCCCCTGAATCCGGCGTTTACCGCCGTGTTATCTAGGATGTCTTCTTTCTTTTGGCACTTGTTTTTACTACATCGTGGTTTTCCATTGCCATCCCTGACTTCGGATGTGCCTGGGTCGCTGGTGCTACTACAAGCTAGCCAGCTATCTTCCCCCGCGCAAAAGCGGGTCATGAGGCTTGTCAGGGCTGCCATTGTTCTCTGTTTTTCTTGTCCCAGGTGTCTGGCGAGCCATTTGTGTCGGACGCTATGTTTGAAAGCTGCTAAGGCTCCGGCGTCCGGGCAGTCGACGATTTGGTTCTTCTTAGTGAGAAATCTGTTCCAAAGCTTTCGGGCTGACTCTCCAGGTTGTTGAACTATATGACTTAAATCGTCTGGATCCGGAGGTCGGACATATGTCCCTTGAAAATTAGCCCGAAAAGCATCCTCAAGCTCCTCCCAACTTCCAATTGAGTTTTCGGGGAGGCTTTTCAGCCAGTGCCGAGCTGGTCCTTTCAGCTTGAGGGGCAAGTACTTAATGGCGTGGAGATCGTCTCCGCGAGCCATATGAATATGGAGGATAAAGTCGTCAATCCAGACTCCAGGGTCTGTGGTTCCATCGTACGCCTATATGTTCACTGGTTTGAATCCTTCTGGAAATTCATTTTCTAGCACCTCATCGGTGAAGCATAGGGGGTGTGCGGCACCCCTATATTTTGTTGTGTCGAGGTGTTCTGACGGTTGTAGTGTTCCGTTTTGGTTGTGCACTGGAGCGCGTTTCCTTGATCCGTAGACGGATCTGGTTGCGCCATTCTTCTGATGCGAGTCTTCATGTGAGGCGTGTGCAGACTTATGTGTGGCCTTGTTAGCCGCTCTATCGCCGCCACAACGTGGTTGATCCGACCGGTCGCCCGTTTTATTCTTCAGCTGTGTGGGCTCTAAGGCCTCGTCATCAAATTCAGGCAACAGCTCGCGCTTTGGATAGCTCTTCGTGTGGTAACTACCACCATACTTTTCTCCGTTGTCGAGCACTTTGTTCCATCTACTGTTGAGTGTATTATGCGCGGCCTTAAGCCTTTGCTTTTGCTTCTTCAGACTCCTCGAGGTGGCAATAAGCCTTCTGCAGAGGTTCTCTTATTCCAAGTGTCTTTCCGGGATGATGTGTGCCTCTTCGTCTGGACTATTTTCCTCTTCGGAGGGAGGTTTATGAGCTACATTCGTCGTCGGCGTCGCCGTGTCCGGACAGCAGATCCGTACTACATTCGTCGTTTGCTGGTTCGCTGCTATTATCGTTGTTTTTGCTAAGGCAGGATTTGGAGCGCCTACGCCGATGCTTTGGTTGCTTCTCGAGGGAGCTATCCTTCGCTGCATCCTCCCGTTCCTCGTCATCGTTTTCTTTGGGTGTATCCACCATGTATATCACTACAAAACAAAAGACACATCCGTGATATTTTGGGACGAACGAAATTTTTTTATGTCATACATATGACACTTATATGACGATCATTGTGACAAAACCCGGTATCATCATAGATGTGGTGGGCTCCTACTTCTAAGACAAAAAATCATGACAGAAAATGGGCTTTTCGTCCTAGGCGGGCCGGAGACGCAGCTGCATGACATTCTTTGGGCCGTCCATGACGGAAAAAACCGTGGTAGAAGCGAGGGCGAGGAAAATTTCGGGGAGTTCTCGGTTACGGTTGAAGGTCGGGGGCCGAGCGATGCGCGTTTCTCTCATACACGTACGCACGTGTGAGCGAGGCATTGGCTCTAACTGAACCCGAGCGAGGCGTTGGGCTCTAACTGAACCCGAGCGATTGCACTGCAGGATACGCATTACTAAACCCGAGCAATCGATCGATGGCTGTTAACTGAACCCGATCGAGCGATTCCTTCGCTACTACTGCTAACTGAAGCCGATCGATGTGATGAACAGTGAGCGTTGCGGGGGGGTTTGGATGAACAGTGAGTGGTGGCGTTGCCTCTGGATGAACAGGACCCCGTGGTGTGGCGGAGGGCTGGATTAACAGTAGACGGTGGAGGGGTACCCGTGGAGGGGTGGTTGAACAGGACCCCGTGGTGTGGAGGGCTGGATGAAGAGTAGACGGTGGAGGGGTGCCCGTGGAGGGGTGGTTGAACATGACCCCATGGCATGGAGGGCTGGATGAACAGTAGATGGTGGAGGGGTGGTTGAACAATAGCCGGTGGAGTAGCGCGCGGTGGAGGCTGGATGAACACGAGCCCGTGGAGGCTAGAGGAGGTCGACGGTGGAGATGAACAGTATCCCGTGGAGTCCCGTTTTGCGATACGCCACACCCCTCCCAATGAATAGGACCCCCGTTTCGACCGTAGCGCTCCAACACAAGTCTGTTTCCTCCGTTTTGCGGTACACCACACCCCTCCCGATCAACAGGACCCCCGTTTCGACCGTCGGAGGTCCGTTCCCTCCATTCTGCGGTACGCCACACCCCTCCCGATCAACAGGACCCCGTTTCGACCGTAGGAGGTCCGTTTCCTCCATTCTACGGTATGCCAGGCCTCGTTTCCATCACCTGTTCCGTCCAAGCCCTCCCGATGAACACGACCACACATTCCGTTCCGACCCAGCCGGTTGGCTCCCACGCGTTCCGTTGCCTCCCGATGAACACTATGCATTACGTTGCCACCCCACGAACACGACGCATTCCGTTGCCTCCCCATGAACACAACGACGACGCTGTTTCTCCGTTCTGACCCAGCCATGTCAACGAGCCCTCGCCGTACGTATGCGCGAGTAGGCGTTCGAGACCCCGCCCGTATGTACACATACGTGGCCGTATTTTCTTTCTTGCACCCTGGCCGTTGTACGTACGTGTACATGCTACGTGCGCACCTCTACTACGACATGTACGCGCCTCTAATACGACACGTGCGCGCCTCTACATCCACCTGTATATTTGTGCGTACACGTTCGCGACCAGAATGACAACGCTATGTACGCTTCAACCAGGTGGGTCCCGACTGTCACGCACTTCCTTGCCTGCGAAGATGTAACTGGTGGGTCCCAGCAGTCAGGGGGAGAATCATTATTTTTTGCCCGGACGCACTTCCTTGCGTGCGAAGATGTAGCTGGTGGGTCCCAGCAGTCAGGGGCAAACGTTTTTTTCGTGAAATACGGTGGCCTGTCCGGTGGGTCCCCGCTGTCAGGTGGAGGAATAATTATTTTGCGCGTAATAAGGAGGCACTTCCTTGCTGCGGCCGTGGACCCAGTTGTCAGCCTCTCCATGTACAGTCCACGTCCGATGGAAGCCATTCCTTGACCACGTTGACCACGCCACGCCTAGAGCACTAGGGCGGTGGATGACGGCGAGGCCTAGGAAGGGGACGACGCGGAGCCGGGGAAGACGCGGCAGTGGATACCCACGCGTAGAGGAGTATGAGGGTTCACTTGTTCGGGTGCGGTGTGAGGCTGCCGTCGCCTCAGAATAACAGGGGGTGTGGGTGCATAGAGGGATGGCCTGGACAGCGGTGGGAGTAGTAGGGGCCGGTGAGGCCTCCGCGGCATCACTGCCTCCCACGGGCGCCAGGAGCAGGCGGCACGACAGGCGCTGCTTTGGGCGGCTGGAGCAAGAAGACCAGAGGTTGAAGAAGCACTACGGCCGTTCGATGGACATCGTACGGTCACTAGAGCTAGATTCGTTCATATATTGACTAAAGTTGACAAAGGCCTCCGTCCCAGTCAACTTAGTAGGCCCACAAGTCAGCCTCCCACCAAGGTGGGTCCCAGCTAGTAGGGGGGTATTCATTTTTTGTGCGTAATAAGGAGGCACTTCCGGTGGGTCCGAGCTAACAGCGGGGGGAACGTTTTTTCACGAAATACGGTGGCCCGTCCTATGGGTCCCTGCTGTCAGGGGGAAATGTTTTTTTGCAAAATACGGGTGGCCTGTCCGGTGGGTCCCTGCTGTTAGGTGGAGGAATAATTATTTTCTGCGTAATAAGGAGGCACTTCCTTGCGGCTGCGGTGGACCCAGCTGTCAGCCTCTCCACGTACAATACTCTTCCGATGGAAGTCGGTCGTTGACCACGCCGCACCGAGAGCACCACGGCGGTGGACGACGGCGAGGCCTAGGAAGGGGACGACGCGGAGCCGGGGAAGACGCTGCAGTGGAATCCCACGCGGAGAGGAGTACGAGGGTTCACCGGTTCGGCTGCGGTGTGAGGCTGCCGTCGCCGCAGAATAACAGAGGGATGAAAGAAATATGCCCTAGAGGCAATAATAAAGTTATTATTTATTTCCTTATTTCATGATAAATGTTTATTATTCATGCTAGAATTGTATCAACCGGAAACATGATACATGTGTGAATACATAGACAAACAGAGTGTCACTAGTATGCCTCTACTTGACTAGCTCGTTGATCAAAGATGGTTAAGTTTCCTAGCCATAGACATGAGTTGTCATTTGTTTAACGGGATCACATCATTAGGAGAATGATGTGATTGACATGACCCATTCCATTAGCTTAGCACCCGATCGTTTAGTATGTTGCTATTGCTTTCTTCATGACTTATACATGTTCCTATGACTATGAGATTATGCAACTCCCGTTTGCCGGAGGAACACTTTGTGTGCTACCAAACGTCACAACGTAACTGGGTGATTATAAAGGAGCTCTACAGGTGTCTCCAAAGGTAGATGTTGGGTTGGCGTATTTCGAGATTAGGATTTGTCACTCCGATTGTCGGAGAGGTATCTCTGGGCCCTCTCGGTAATGCACATCACTTAAGCCTTGCAAGCATTGCAACTAATGAGTTAGTTGCGAGATGATGTATTACGGAACGAGTAAAGAGACTTACCGGTAACGAGATTGAACTAGGTATTGGATACCGACGATCGAATCTTGGGCAAGTAACATACCGATGACAAAGGGAACAACGTATGTTGTTATGCGGTCTGACCGATAAAGATCTTCGTAGAATATGTAGGAACCAATATGGGCATCCAGGTCCCGCTATTGGTTATTGACCGGAGACGTGTCTCGGTCATGTATACATTGTACTCGAACCGTAGGGTCCGCACGCTTAAGGTTTCGATGACAGTTATATTATGAGTTTATGAGTTTTGATGTACCGAAGGAGTTCGGAGTCCCGGATGAGATCGGGGATATGACGAGGAGTCTCGAAATGGTCGAGACGTAAACATCGATATATTGTACGACTATATTCGGACATCGGAAAGGTTCTGAGTGGTTCGTGTATTTTTCGGAGTACCGGGGAGTTACGGGAATACAGGGGAGAAGTATTGGGCCTTATTGGGCCATACGGGAAAGAGAGAGGGGCTGCCTAGGGCAGGCCGCGCGCCCCCTAAGGCCTAGTCCGAATTGGACTAGGGGGAGGGGCGGCGCCCCCTCCTTCCTTCCCTTCTCCCTTCCCTTTCCTTGTCTCCTACTCCTACTACATGGAAGGACTCCTAGTTGGACTAGGAAAGGGGGAATCCTACTCCCGGTGGGAGTAGGACTCCCCTAGGGCGCGCCATAGAGAGGGCCGGCCCTCCCCTCCTCCACTCCTTTATATACGGGGGCAGGGGCACCCCATAGACACACAAGTTGATCTTCGTGATCGTTCCTTAGCCGTGTGCGGTGCCCCCCTCCACCATATTCCACCTCGGTCATATCGTTGCGGTGCTTAGGCGAAGCCCTGCATCGGTAGAACATCATCATCATTATCACGCCGTCGTGCTGACTGAACTCATCCCCGAAGCTTTGCTGGATCGGAGCCCGGGGAGCGTCATCGAGCTGAACGTGTGCCAAGAACTCGGAGGTGCCGGAGTAACGGTACTTGGATCGGTCGAATCAGGAAGACATACAACTACTTCCTCTACGTTGCGTCAACGCTTCCGCTTCGGTCTACAAGGGTACGTAGACAACACTCTCCCCTCTCGTTGCTATGCATCACCATGATCTTGCGTGTGCGTAGAAATTTTTTTGAAATTACTACGTTCCCCAACAGTGGCATCCGAGCCTAGGTTTTTATGGTTTGATGTTATATGCACGAGTAGAACACAAGTGAGTTGTGGACGATATAAGTCATACTGCCTACCAGCATGTCATACTTTGGTTCGGCGGTATTGTTGGATGAAGCGGCCCGGACCGACATTACGCGTACGCTTACGCGAGACTGGTTCTACCGACATGCTTTGCACACAGGTGGCTGGCGGGTGTCAGTTTCTCCAACTTTAGTTGAACCGAGTATGGCTATGCCCGGTCCTTGCGAAGGTTAAAACGGAGTCTATTTGACAAACTATCGTTGTGGTTTTGATGCGTAGGTGAGATTGGTTCTTGCTTAAGCCCGTAGCAGCCACGTAAAACTTGCAACAAACAAAGTAGAGGACGTCTAACTTGTTTTTGTAGGGCATGTTGTGATGTGATATGGTCAAGACATGATGCTAAATTTTATTGTATGAGATGATCATGTTTTGTAACTGAGTTATCGGCAACTGGCAGGAGCCATATGGTTGTTGCTTTATTGTATGCAATGCAATCGCCCTGTAATGCTTTACTTTATCACTAAGCGGTAGCGATAGTCGTGGAAGCATAAGATTGGCGAGACGACAACGATGCTACGATGGAGATCAAGGTGTCGCGCCGGTGACGATGGTGATCATGACGGTGCTTCGGAGATGGAGATCACAAGCACAAGATAATGATGGCCATATCATATCACTTATATTGATTGCATGTGATGTTTATCTTTTTATGCATCTTATCTTGCTTTGATTGACGGTAGCATTATAAGATGATCTCTCACTAAATAATCAAGAAGTGTTCTCCCTGAGTATGCACCGTTGCCAAAGTTCGTCGTGCCCAGACACCACGTGATGATCGGGTGTGATAAGCTCTACGTCCATCTACAACGGGTGCAAGCCAGTTTTGCACACGCAGAATACTCGGGTTATACTTGACGAGCCTAGCATATGCAGATATGGCCTCGGAACACGGAGACCGAAAGGTCGAGCGTGAATCATATAGTAGATATGATGAACATAATGATGTTCACCATTGAAGACTAATCCATTTCACGTGATGATCGGTTATGGTTTAGTTGATTTGGATCACATGATCACTTAGAGGATTAGAGGGATGTCTATCTAAGTGGGAGTTCTTAAGTAATATGATTAATTGAACTTTAATTTTTCATGAACTTAGTCCTGGTAGTATTAGCATATCTATGTTGTAGGTCAATAGCTCGCGTTGTTGCTTTCATATGATTATTTTGATATGTTCCTAGAGAAAATTGTGTTGAAAGATGTTAGTAGCAATGATGCGGATTGGATCCGTGATCTGAGGTTTATCCTCATTGCTGCACAGAATAATTATGTCCTTGATGCACCACTAGGTGACAGACCTATTGCAGGAGCAGATGCAGACGTTATGAACGTTTGGCTAGCTCAAAATAATTACTACTTGATAGTTTAAGTGCACCATGCTTAACGGCTTAGAATCGGGACTTCAAAGACGTTTTGAACGTCATGGACCATATGAGATGTTCCAGGAGTTGAAGTTAATATTTCAAGCAAATACCCGAGTTGAGAGATATGAAGTCTCCAACAAGTTCTATAGCTAAAAGATGGAGGAGAATCGCTCAACTAGTGAGCATGTGCTCAGATTGTCTGGGTACTACAATCGCTTGAATCAAGTGGGAGTTAATCTTCCAGATAAGATAGTGATTGACAGAATTCTCTATTCACCATCACCAAGTTAGTAGAACTTCGTGATGAACTATGATATGCAAGGGATAACGGAAACGATTCCCAAGCACTTCGTGATGCTGAAATCGACGAAGGTAGAAATCAAGAAAAACATCAAGTGTTGATGGATAACAAGACCACTAGTTTCAAGGAAAGGACAAAGGGAAGAAGGGGAACTTCAAAGAAGAACGGCAAGCAAGTTGCTGCTCAAGTGAAGAAGCCCAAGTCTGGTCCTAAGCTTGAGACTAAGTGCTTCTACTGCAAAGGGACTGATCACTGGAAGCGGAACTACCCCGTGTGACTGGCGTATAAGAAAGGATGGCAAAGTAAACAAAAGTATATTTGATATACATGTTATTGATGTGTACTTTACTAGTGTTCATAGCAACCCCTCAGTATTTGGTACTAGTTCAGTTGCTAAGATTAGTAACTTGAATCGGGAGTTGTAGAATGAACAGAGACTAGTTAAGGGTGAAGTGACGATGAGAGTTGGAAGTGGTTCCAAGATTGATATGATCATCATCGCACACTCCCTATACTTTCAGGATTAGTGTTGAACCTAAATAAGTGTTATTTGGTTTTGGCGTTGAGCAAGAATATGATTTGATCATGTTTATTGCAATACGGTTATTCATTAAAGTCAGAGAATAATTGTTGTTCTGTTTACATGAATAAAACCTTTGATGGTCATACACCCAATGAAACAAGTTCGTTGGATCTCGATCGTAGTGATACACATATTCATAATATTGAAACAAAAGATGCGAAGTTAATAATGATAAGTGCAACTTATTTGTGGCACTGCCGTTTAGGTCATATTGGTGTAAAGCACATGAAGAAACTCCATGCTGATGGGCTTTTGGAATCACTTGATTATGAATCACTTGATGCTTGCGAACCATGCCTCATGGGCAAGATGACTAAAACGCCATTCTCCGGAACAATGAAGCAAGCAACAGATTTGTTGGAAATCATACATACTGATGTATGTGGTCCGATGAATATTAAGGCTTGCAACAGGTATCATTATTTTCTGACCTTCATAGATGATTTGAGCAGATATGGGGATATTTACTTAATGAAGCATAAGTCTGAAACATTTGAAAAGTTCAAAGAATTTCAGAGTGAAGTGGAAAATCATCATGACAAGAAGATAAGGTTTCCACGATCTGATCGCGGGGACGAATATTTGAGTTACGAGTTTGGTCTTCAATTAAAACAATGTGGAATAGTTTCACAAATTCATGCCACCTAGAACACCACAGCATAATGGTGTGTCCGAACATCATAACCGTACTTTATTGGATATAGTACAATCTATCATGTTTCTTACCGATTTACCACTATCGTTTTGGGGTCATGCATTAGAGACAGCTGCATTCACGTTAAAAAGGGCACCATCTAAATCCGTTGAGACGACACCGTATGAATTGTGGTTTGGCAAGAAACCAAAGTTGTCGTTTCTTAAAGTTTGGGGTTGTGATGCTTATATGAAAAAGTTTCATCCTGATAAGCTCAAAACCCAAATCGGAGAAATATGTCTTCATAGGATACCCAAAGGAGACTGTTGGGTACACCTTCTATCACAGATCTTAAGGCAAGACATTCGTTGCTTATAATGGATCCTTTCTAGAGAAGGAGTTTCTCTCGAAAGAAGTGAGTGGGAGGAAAGTAGAACTTGATGTGGTAACTGTACCTGCTCCCTTATTGGAAAGTAGTTCATCACAGAAATCTGTTCCTCTGACTACTACACCAATTAGTGAGGAAGTTAATGATGATGATCATGTATCGTCAGATCAAGTTACTACCGAATCTCGTAGGTAAACCAGAGTAAGATCCGCACCAGAGTGGTACGGTAATCCTGTTCTGGAAGTCATGTTACTAGAACATGACGAACTTGCGAACTATGAGGAAGCGATGATGAGCCCAGATTCCGTGAAATGGTTTGAGGCCATGAAATCTGAGATATGATCCATGTATAAAAACAAAGTATGGACTTTGATGGATTTGCCCGATGATCGGCAAGCCATAGAAAATAAATGGATCCTCAAGAGGAAGACGGACGCTGATAGTAGCGTTACTATCTACAAAGCTAGAATTGTCGCAAAAGGTTTTTGACAAGTTCAAGGTGTTGACTACGATGAGAGTTTCTCACTTGTATCTATGCTTAAGTCTGTCCGAATCATGTTAGCAATTGCCGCATTTTATGAAATATGGCAAATAGATAAAACAAAACTGCATTCCTTAATGGATTTATTAAAGAAGAGTTGTATATGATGCAACCAGAAGGTTTTGTCAATCCTAAAGGTGTTAACAAAATATGCAAGCTCCAGCGATCCATCTATGGACTGGTGCAAGCATCTCGGAGTTGGAATATACGCTTTGATAAGTTGATCAAAGCATATAGTTTTATACATACTTGCGGTGAAGCCTGTATTTACAAGAAAGTGAGTGGGAGCACTACAGCATTTCTGATAAATATATGTGAATGACATATTGTTGATTGGAAATAATGTAGAATTATTCTGCAAAGCATAAAGGAGTGTTTGAAAGGAGTTTTTCAAAGAAAGACCTCGGTGAAGCTGCTTACATATTGAGTATAAAGATCTATAGAGATAGATCAAGACGCTTGATAAGTTTTTTCAATGAGTACATACCTTGACAAGATTTTGAAGTAGTTCAAAATGTAACAGTCAAAGAAAGAGTTCTTGCCTGTGTTACAAGGTGTGAAATTGAGTAAGACTCAAAACCCGACCACGGCAAAAGATAGAAAGAGAATGAAAGTCATTCCCTATGCCTTGGCCATAGGTTCTATAAAGTATGACATGCTGTGTACCAGATCTATTGTATACCCTACACTGATTTTGGCAAGGGAGTACAATAATGATCTAGGAGTAGATCACTGGACAACGGTCAAAATTATCCTTAGTGAAATAAGGATATGTTTCTCGATTATGGAGGTGACAAAAAGGTTCGTCATAAAAGGTTATGTCGATGCAAGTTTTGACACCAATCTAGATGACTCTAAGTCTCAATCTAGATACATATTGAAAGTGGGAGCAATTAGCTAGAGTAGCTCCGAGCAGAGTATTGTTGACATAGAAATTTGCAAAATACATATGGATCTGAATGTGGTAGACCAGTTGACTAAGATTCTCTCACAAGCAAAACATGATCACACCTTAGTACTCTTTGGGTGTTAATCACATAGCGATGTGAACTAGATTATTGACTCTAGTAAAACCTTTGGGTGTTGGTCACATGATGATGTGAACTATGGGTATTAATCACATGGTGATGTGAACTATTGTTGTTAAATCACATGCTGATGTGAACTAGATTATTGACTCTAGTGCAAGTGGGAGACTGAAAGAAATATGCCCTAGAGGCAATAATAAAGTTATTATTTATTTCCTTATTTCATGATAAATGTTTATTATTCATGCTAGAATTGTATCAACCGGAAACATGATACATGTGTGAATACATAGACAAACAGAGTGTCACTATTATGCCTCTACTTGACTAGCTTGTTGATCAAAGATGGTTATGTTTCCTAGCCATAGACATGAGTTGTCATTTGATTAACGGGATCACATCATTAGGAGAATGATGTGATTGACATGACCCATTCCATTAGCTTAGCACCCGATCGTTTAGTATGTTGCTATTGCTTTCTTCATGACTTATACATGTTCCTATGACTATGAGATTATGCAACTCCCGTTTGCCGGAGGAACACTTTGTGTGCTACCAAACGTCACAACGTAACTGGGTGATTATAAAGGAGCTCTACAGGTGTCTCCAAAGGTAGATGTTGGGTTGGCGTATTTCGAGATTAGGATTTGTCACTCCGATTGTCGGAGGGGTATCTCTGGGCCCTCTCGGTAATGCACATCACTTAAGCCTTGCAAGCATTGCAACTAATGAGTTAGTTGCGAGATGATGTATTACGGAACGAGTAAAGAGACTTACCGGTAACGAGATTGAACTAGGTATTGGATACCGACGATCGAATCTCGGGCAAGTAACATACCGATGACAAAGGGAACAACGTATGTTGTTATGCGGTCTAACTGATAAAGATCTTCGTAGAATATGTAGGAACCAATATGGGCATCCAGGTCCTGCTATTGGTTATTGACCGGAGACGTGTCTCGGTCATGTCTACATTGTTCTCGAACCGTAGGGTCCGCACGCTTAAGGTTTTGATGCCAGTTATATTATGAGTTTATGAGTTTTGATGTACCGAAGGAGTTCGGAATCCTGGATGGGATCGGGGATACGACGAGGAGTCTCGAAATGGTCGAGACGTAAAGATCGATATATTGGACGACTATATTCGGACATCGGAAAGGTTCTGAGTGGTTCGTGTATTTTTCGGAGTACCGGGGAGTTACGGGAATACGGGGGAGAAGTATTGGGCCTTATTGGGCCATACGGGAAAGAGAGAGGGGCTGCCTAGGGCAGGCCGTGCGCCCCCCCAAGGCCTAGTCCGAATTGGACTAGGGGGAGGGGCGGCGCCCCCTCCTTCCTTCCCTTCTCCCTTCCCCTTCCTTGTCTCCTACTCCTACTACATGGAAGGACTCCTAGTTGGACTAGGAAAGGGGGAATCCTACTCCCGGTGGGAGTAGGACTCCCCTAGGGCGCGCCATAGAGAGGGCCGGCCCTCCCCTCCTCCACTCCTTTATATACGGGGGCAGGGGCACCCCATAGACACACAAGTTGATCTTCGTGATCGTTCCTTAGCCGTGTGTGGTGCCCCCCTCCACCATATTCCACCTCGGTCATATCGTTGCGGTGCTTAGGCGAAGCCCTGGTGCAGTAGAACATCATCATCGTTATCATGCCGTCGTGCTGACGGAACTCATCACCGAAGCTTTGCTGGATCGGAGCCCGGGGAGCGTCATCGAGCTGAACGTGTGCCAAGAACTCGGAGGTGCCGGAGTAACGGTACTTGGATCGGTCGGATCGGGAAGACGTAAAACTACTTCCTCTATGTTGCGTCAACGCTTCCGCTTCGGTCTACGAGGGTACGTAGACAACACTCTCCCCTCTCGTTGCTATGCATCACCATAATCTTGCGTGTGCGTAGGAAATTTTTTGAAATTACTACGTTCCCCAACAAGGGATGCCCTAGCCAGCGGTGGGAGTAGTAGGGGGCGCTAAGGCCTGCGCGGCAGCACAGTCGGCCATGGGAGGTGGGAGTAGGCGATCCCGCCGGCACTGCTTTAGCGGCTGGAGCAAGAAGATCAGAGATTGAAGAAACACGATGGCCGTTGGATTGACATCCAACGGTTACGTCTGCTAGAATCGTTTGTTGACGTATATAATAACTAAAAAAATCTTGCATACGCGTCAACTAAACAGGCCCACAAGTCAGACCACTCCCTCTTTTTTTAAATAAATTTTATATAGCTCATGGCAACTTCTTATGCAATTTATTGCAGTCTTTTTTTGGGTTGGCCAGGGCCAATTTCGCATATTTCTGTGGGTTCCAAACTATTTTTAATACCGAAATGTCGAGCCAGATTTAAAGTAATTTGGAGATATATTTAAATTAGGTTAATGCCCAGTGAAATAGGAATCTGAAAATGTGAAAAAATTCAGAAATTATAAAGTAATTGCCAACTTGTCATCTGTTTTTATATTTACAACCCATTTCATATTACTTTCAAGATTTGTAGGCGTCTTGAAAGAGTTGCAGCCCATCAGGGCATAGAAAAATAAGTAGGCCTCGATTGGGTATTCTTTAGAAAAAATAAAATGGCCTCATTTTCACAAAGACAAAATAGCTGGGCTGGTCACATGGTGAACATAAAATATAAGCCTGGGCTAGATGGGCCACAGCCCAGTTCAAACCCTGCTCCGCCTCAACACTACCAAACAAAAAAAATACAGCTCGAGTAGCTACGTCCCAGGTGTCAGCCGATCTTGTGATGTTCTCTTGTCTATTGACTATATACGCTCACAATGTCGTGGGTCCCAGATGTCAGGAAAACACTAGGAGGAAGCATTTATTTTTCCATACGCTGACATGGTGGGCCCCTACTGTCATCCTCTCCACGTACTTTTGCCGATTCCTGTTGTTTTTTGACCATGTTGACAACGCGAGAGGGTGGCGCCGCGGCGAGCGCACCAAAGCGCACGGAGGACGTTGGCGTTAACGATTTAGGAGACGGTGGGGCGGCGATGCGTGCGCTGAGGCGCAGCCAGCCGTGGGAGGCAGAAGCTGGCGGCCCCGCCGGCGCTGGTTTGGTTTTGCCGGCTGGAGGAAGACAGGACTGAAGAAACACGACAGACTGTAAAAGCAGTAGGAGTACTTAACAACCTTAACTAAAAACAGCAGGGGCACTTAACAACCAAAGCTGAAAGCAGTATGAGTACTTATACAGGTTCGACCGTACAAAGCACGCCTCGAACAGTGCTACTTTGCCTACAGTTAACCAAGGGTGAGGCCGCCAAGCCCCAGGCGCCACCCTGCACATCCACAACCTTCTGAAAGCGGCTTCATCTCGCAACATGGTCAATAAACAGGATATTCGCTTTAGAGCCATGGAAAAGCATGAACATAATCTTCTGTCCTATTCTCCAAGATGGAAGGGCCTTCATTATTTGTGACCACCCATGAATAAGTATCTTTTCACCTCCAAGGGGAATTGAGTAGGTCGACATAAACATCATGTTGTGACCAAGCGCAAGTCTGACCCGACCATGGTCAGGCATCTGTATAGGAACAATAGCACTCGGCAGTTCCTGTTTTAAGTAGATCACAACTGTAAAACTGTGTATAAGCAATAGTTTATGAACAACATATATAACAGAAAACAGCTCGTACCATAAGTTTCTAGACACAGTTGGACCTGTTCAACGAGTGCAGCAGTGGCACACATATCCCACGTGGCCTTCCACCATTGAAACGCCCCACAAGGACCTCAAGACGATCAATAAAGTGTAGGAACTTGTGGATGTCGATCCAGTCAACTTCAGTGCCATTAGTAACAGCCGAGTTATTGCAGAGTAACAAACGAGAAGACTGCTTAACTCTGAAAAAACCTACATGTGCCACCAATTATAAGAAAATATAAGTTAGAAGTAGCATCTTCGTGAGAGATTCGTTGCTACTTCTAAAGTTAAATTGCGATTAGTTAGACAGAATAGGTGGATTAAGAAGTAATCGAGGCAACAAGCAAGAACCAGATACAAAACTAACATGGATGAACAATTGGAACGATGTCGGGGTGGAAGATCGCAGTGAAGATGAGACCAGGTTCTGCTATTTCCATCAACATTCGTGCGCCAACTTTCAGTCCGTAACACTTGAGAAAGTTTATCCAAGTTCGGGCATAAAAAAAGCAGCGATCTTCTTGGTTCATGAACCCAACTCAGAACTTATATCCATGGCTTGTCTTCACTGTGACCATTAAACTAGTGTATTCAGTTATGGAAAGGTCGAGCATCTTGAGTACATGTGTTCTGGCAGAGCAAATAATACACTGTAGGAAAAATAATATGAGAACATAGCATGTTAAAAAAACACCCTCCCGGATAGAAAAGAGGATTCTAGGAACATACTGTGCGCGTTTCAAAATGTTGTGTTAGGATGAGAAGCAACAAGTGTGGCGTCTCGCCGAGGGCGCAGAAACCTGTAGGGTACTCGCACTTTGGGCACTGCAAATGAAACACACTAGATTCAGTAGGAAGAAAAATGCATCAATGGCGGCGGCTGCCATCCTAGGATTACCTGCGACCAAGGGACTTGGGTTTATCGGGGATGGATGAAGAATTCGTACCTGGTTCTCCATCAGAAAACCCTGTGCAATCGCCAAGAGGGGGTTTTCTCTGAATAAGCAGACGAGGCAGAAGGGGATTCAGTCCTAGTGAAATATTGCCGCTTCGTCCGTCCAGCTTACTGCTAAAGCTGGAAAGGGGGGGTTGTGATTTGACGACTCATTAGGCATTACTGCAGCGCTACGACCGAGGTGTGTCTACCGTGAAGTTGTGCACTCTAATTTGTGCATATGGCACGTGGACCCCGTTGCCGGTTGCCCCACATATTAGTGAAAGGAAGTAGAAAGACATGAGTAACTAGTTACACATAAATATATATTTTTACAAGAGAGATACTCCCTCTGTAAAGAAATATACAAATCTTTTATATCACAGGCTCACCTTGCCGAGAAATATACTCCCTCTGCAACGCATGGGCATTATGGGGGTTCAGCTTTTTTTATGAGGGTTCAGCTGAGAATATAATACTCAGATAGGCTCACGGTTCTGGACTTTGGGCCGCAGGCCGACCCTACATGTTTGGGGGCCCATGTGTTCTACCTCAGCGCTTTTCATATTGCAAGCGATCGGTATAGCGCTGGTTTTAGATGCTGTCGCAAGGCGAATACACAAAATTGAATAAAACACGGCAACTGTTGGAATGAAATCGAACAACAGTTCCTAACTAGCAATCAGAGTTGCAATTCTATCAACGATATACCATGTGATAAATAATATTGTCGTACTACTTATACACAAATGACACTTGTTTCACCATGCCAGATTATTACGTCAAAATCTCTCTGAGGATAGATCAGTTCGGCAGTTGCGTG
Organism: Aegilops umbellulata; assembly: GCA_032464435.1. Classification (NCBI taxonomy): domain Eukaryota; kingdom Viridiplantae; phylum Streptophyta; class Magnoliopsida; order Poales; family Poaceae; genus Aegilops; species Aegilops umbellulata. The sequence continues at coordinate 339,591,605 of CP136056.1, read as the reverse complement.
CTGCTACTGAAGAATTTCAAAGTTGATTTGGACCAGCTCTCCTTGCCGAGAAAGTTCGATTTTGACATCATCCCCTATCGCAAGATATGATTTAGATTGAACCTTGACCATCCTTTAGCATCAATCATCATGCGACCATCCTTTGTACTTACGATATATTGAGCAGGTTCATTCACACCAAGGCTGCGCATGGTAAGAGAAACTTGGCCACGGTCGCCCGGATTATTGAATGACTCCCTCATTGCTCTAGAAATTCTCTGTTTGCAAACAAGAAGACATACCCAAATAGTTAGATCAACACAGTGAATCATGTGAAACAACATGGAAAGGAAAAAGAACGAAGCACTTGGGCGGCCAATGCTTACCAAGAAAGTGGACATGTCGGTTTTTGTAAGGACTTTGGTATATGAAGTGCGAACTGCAGCCCAGTCTGTTGCCGGTGCAACTGCATGGGCCGGAGCAGATGCAAGTGCAAGTGTTGGTGCAGGTGCCGAAGCCGCTGCTGCTGCCGGAGATGGTGCTCCTTGTAGAACTGGTGCCGGTGTCGGAGCAAGTGCCAGTGTCGATGCCCGATCCTCCGGTAGATCAGACTGATCCGCTGATGCGGTCGGTGCCCAATCCTCAGCTGGATCAGACTGAGCTGCTGCCGCTGTTAGTGCTAGAGCAACTGCCGGTGCTCGATCTGTGCGAGACAGCGGCGATCGTGTCTTGTCTGCTATGATCAGCTTTCTAACTTGACTAGGATCCGTGACCGTGATCTAATTTTTTTTCATTTCTTTTAAACGCGAGAAGGACTAATTGTGGCATTTTTGTTAAACCAAACTGCAGTTCATCATAGGGATTCAGCTTGTACTCAGACAACAGACTGATCCATTTTTTCCAGTAATATAAGTGATGGACGGTGCCTTCGTTACTGGCACGACATAAGAAGTGAAACCTGCAAAAATAGCCATTGTAGAGCAAACCAAACAGTTTATTCTGTGATGAATGTCACATGGCAAAACCTGCATCGTAAAATTGCAGGAAAGGAAAGAAAACATGACATTAAATCAATAAGATTTAGACAGTAAATCAATAAGATTTACTTGATGTGACACGAGTGAATCCTTACCAGGAAATCACCATGTTGAAGTACTAAACAGAAGATTGATCATCCAACTACGCGTAGTTGAAATTTGGGACAGTGGGAGTAGTTGAAAGTAATCTATAAGAAATCAGTGTCAACCTCTCGCATGTTTTGGTCAAAATAGGAATTTAGAACCGTCATTTGGCACACTAAAATCACATGCAAGATCACCCAGAAAGTTGTACTACCAGTACTAGTATTGTGTGTTAGATGAAAAAACACTATCAAGATCGAGAAAAAGATCGTCAACAATAGACATTACCTGGATTTGCTTAATGAGGGATCCCGGAGAGGGGGGCTTGGACAGGGCGATGGCTTTGAGCTTGTCTGCGGTAGTCTCGGTGGGGTGCTTACGCTTCTTCGTACCATGAGCCTCGACGGTTTTGGCCAGAGCCATAGACATCACGTCGGCCGGTGCTCCGGCGTCCATCCAAGAGAGGAAGCTGAGAGAGAAGAGTGAAAGGAGGAACGAGATGAGGGAGAAGCGAAACGAGTGGGGCTTTTCTTCAAGAGAGGAAGCCGAGAGAGAAGAGTGAAATGATGGTTGCTTCGTCCATCCAACTTACTGCTCGAAAGGAGGGGGTTTTGTGATTTTACGGCTCATTGGGCATGACTGCAGCGGTTCGATCGGGGTAGTCTACTGTCACTCTACTACAGAGTAATTTAGTGCATGGCTGGTGGACCCAGGTGCTGGCTGTCCCACACGTCGGCGAAAGTGAGTAATTTAGTGCATGGCTGGAGGAGTATCCGCACGGTAGACCGTGTCAACTGTTTTTCTGAAGAAATAAATGATTACAGCAAGCGTTTCCACTCTTACGACGGAGGAGTGCGAAACACGGCAGCCACTTGAACATACACAGTGCTCCTACTACTAGGCATGTGCATTGGTTCATACGTCAGTACCACACAATCTCGTTGCTAGTGTAGTAAGATATGATGATAACAAATGATGTTGTGCGCATGTCAACTACTCCTATATGTAACATAGTACCGCTTTTTTGACTATCCAGTCGAGAATGAATGGTGAGATCAATGTTAACAGAACTAGGTCCACAGCGCACGGAGAGTACGGTGCTACAGTACTCTACGAAACATGAACCATATAAAGCACGAATAGTGTTAGGCAGGGTGTAAGAAGGGTGCACGGGATGGGAGAAAAAGTTCCCTTCTCGACCCACTTTTGGGTGTTTGGCAGAGTGCATGAAGGGTGCATGAGTCCACACTAGTAGGTTGACAAAAATACAAAAAGAGGAAACAACTATATTGAGATGAGATGCAACCAAACACACCCATACGCTTTGTGCTACAGTGACTCATCTGCACCACCTGAGTTTGATCCAACGGTCATGTTGCGCCGAGGCAATGCAATCTACGGGAAGGCGGACGGAGCGGGGAATCTTTTGGTTTTCACCACAGTAAAACACCAGTCGACGACTTCTCACATCAGGGAGCATGATCGTGACTAATTGCTGCCGTGCCTGCTCCCGTCAATCAAAAAATTAAAAATCCGTCAATCAAAAAAATTAAAAATACTGCCGCACCCAAACACCAGAGCAACGCCGCGGTGGATATTTAAATTTACCTGCCGGCAAGTAGATGAAAAAGGGGTGAGAAAACAGATGTGGCGGCGGCCTAGCTAATCGGTCGAACTAGCCCAACTAGCTAGCCACCGTGCTTCACTGATGTACTCGGCGGGAAAGGTGGTCTTTCGTGATTTGACGACTCATTTACTTGCTTCGGTGCTACCACCGAGGAGGACCCAGAAAACGCGCGGTAGGGCGTCCAACGTCAGGAAGAATATATGCGTGCACCACCCGGGAGGACCCCGAAACCGCGCGGTAGGGTGTGCCACGTCTCGGCACGGAGGAAAAATGTGTGTGTAAAAATATACTCTATCAGACGTAGTACCTATGGTTCGACCTCCAGACGCAGCCAGTCGGTCGAAAACACCCCACTAGCCACACAGCTTCATCATGCAAACGTGGCATGGAGGATAGATGTGGTTAGCTCCATCTCGACCAGCTACAACGTCTCTTGTTCTAGGCAATTCTTCTATTTTCCAAGCTTTTTTTAGTTGTAATAACACCACGGCAAGCTAGCGCCGCTCTTCGTGTGTGCCCGTGCAAAGGTTAGATGATGGAGAGAAGAGAGATTGAGATCGCAGACCTGGGACCCACCAGTAAGTGAGACAACGGTCATGCACGTGTTGACGAGGCACTCCCTCTACTCTACTCAACGCAAGTACTGTATAAAATCATGTTATGGGACAAAGCCAACAAACGTTCGTTTTTTCAGGTTATCGACTTACGCTTTGTAGTCCAGGTTGCCAGTTTGAATCTCTTCTTTCAGATTTGATAGTTTTAGGTCCAAATTTGATTAATGACAAGTGGGACCCCCGTGTGTTCTTCCGATATTTCAGTGTAGGATGGTTTTTTTGAACAAACACTTTGCGCGGTTAGACAAGTAACGGCACGAGTTACACACATTTTGCAAGTTTACGAACAAAAATGACAGCGACATAGAATGTCACATCCACCCCACAGCTTAGATACTATGGTGATACGAGTTTTTACACTGTTGGAAGTGAGATCCAATGGCATGGGAGTAGTCTTTGTAATTATGCGCAATTTCCAAACTCTCCAAAGGTTTTTTTGCAAATAAAACATTTAGGCCTCGTGTGTGCCACTGCATCTTCGATCCAACGGCTCCCCGGTGCTCATATTAGGTGCTCACCGTAGCTTAATTACCCGCTACGGTGATATGAGCATCTAGGTCGTATGATCAGTGATCAGATGGCACATGCGTAGTACTTGTACTTTCTGCGCATTTCCCAAACTCTATCAGCCGTATATTGCAAAAACATTCAAACCTCCTACTGTGGGCCGTTAGATCTCAGTGAACTCGTATCACCATAGAATCTACGGTGCGAGAGCACCTCATACTCTCCCGTGCGAGAAAACATAAGGTTCTATCGCAGCTTGGATGCTACGGTGATACGAGCTTGGAGGTCGTTTGATCTAAGATCCAATGGCATCTGAGCAGTCTTTGTGCTTGTAAGTAGTGGCCGAACTCTTTTGGGGATTTTCTGCAAAAAACCATTCGAACCACCGAGGAGGTGTCGGGTCACAAATCCAATGCCTCCGAAGAGCTTGTATCACCAAAGCATGCATCTAAGGTGTGGTAGCACATGCTATTCTTACATACAGGAGAATATGATGTCCTCCTTCATCTTAGATGCTACGGTGATACGAGCTTCGAGGTCGTTGGATATGGGATCAAAGGGCATGTAAGTAGTTTTTGTACAAATTGTGTGCAATTCTCAAACTCATCAAGGTTTCCTGCAAAAATATTAAGACACATCATGTGAGCTGCTATATCTCAGATCTACAAGCTCCAAGCAACTCGTATCGGCATATAGCATCTAAGGTATGGGGGCACATGATATTCTCCCGGGGAGGAGGGGTGGGGGTGCACAACCAATCGGTGGTTGGGAGGGTGGGGACAAATATAATCTAAACAACCCTAAACAGAGCTCCACAATTTTATCTAAGGTCGAGGGGTTGACCCCCGACAATCATAGCTCCGCCTAAACGCAACATTTGCATGTACTGTAGTACTAGACTTAATATTCATGTTTCAGTTTCATGTTCATTTTAAATATTGAACTGAGGACCATGGATGTCTTACATTTTACTCCCTTCGTTCCTAAGTATTAGTCTTTTTAGAGGCTTCAAATGGACTGGCACATACGGATGTATATAGACATATTTTAGAGTCTAGATTCACTCATTTTGCTCCGTATGTAGTCACTTGTTGAACTCTCTAAAAGACTAATATTTAGGAATAGAAGGAGTATTTTTGAATTCGTGTCATACATGCATGGTTTGGAAAAATAGATGCACTATACTTATTGGATTGTTGTTGTGTTCGTGCGTGTGTGTCTCTGTGTGTGTGTGGTCATATGCTTGATACATACAATGTTTTCTCACCTCCATATTGTTCATCTTTTAAATTTGAATTTGCATTGGAAAACTTACTAGGGATACCATGAAATGTGAAATCCACGTTGAGATCACTATATCACAAACTCACTCTAATTCAACAACTCGTCATAAATCAATTACCACATTGAGATTAGTATTTGCAAGGAAAATACGGGTATTGTAATACACATAGATTCGTTTGGCAATTTAAAAGGTTCCTTTCGTATTCTCGAATGGTAGGACCCAACGGCCTACCAGCCAGACCTTGGCTCATGTTGAACCTAAAAAAACCGGGCTCGTGTCCTTCGGTGGCATGCGTGGTACGCACATTAGGCAACCCCGACCAGTCGAGCCTCAGCGTTTCAAGTCGATATATCCGGCGGCCAGAATTCTTGCCCTAGGAAATTACCCTCATGTCCCCGATACATAATGACTACCGATGAACAACAGATGGATGCTTTAGTAACTAGAAAACGTTACCAACCATGCCGAGCACGGTTCAATTCCCTCGGTCGCCGCTCGTCAAGGTCACCCGTCAACTGCATTGCCTAGTACTAGTACTACTACACCAGGATGAGCACAGAATTGAGCCCGTTTGTTCGTGCCTAGTACTTGAGTTAATATATCAGGTAATGTACTGGTACAGAGGGATTATCCTATTACTCTGCATATATAACTTGTCTGAAGTCTAACTAAGCAAAATGTTTGACCAAATCCTTTCTTAAGAAATACAACATGACAGATGTACGACTTGAAAATTTATTGCATGATGCAGGTTATGATATTGTTTCGAATCCTAGATCTTAAATTTCAGAAAATCCAAAAGTGAGCATAAATTCTTGAAACTAAGCATGGTCACGTGATATGGCACAAATATTACTTCGTAAGTTTTTTCTTTAATTTGAGACAAGCTGCTTATGACAAGTTGCACAAATGAAGAGCCAAGGTATATTGGAATGTCATGTTAAGGCGAACGCTTTCACTATTGAAACCATGGGCGTTTACGTGCCGCCACGAGTCACCGCTTCTCATCGGCAGGTGCCGTCCGAGCAAGCGTGTGAGTCGACGGGAGGCGTGCGAGCAGACCACTGCGTCGGCTATCAGGGAGGCGTGCGAGCAGACCACTGTGCAGGCTCACCGGGAGGCGAGCCCTTTGACCAGGCTCCGCCGCCCACCGTCGTCCCAACTGCTCCCACTTTTAATGTCGCCGGCGCCGCAGTTTAAAATCAACCCCGCACTACCCGGTATCGCTACAATCCGCTCTCTTCCTCTCCGATTCTCCGGTCGTCTACCTCCAACTAGCCTGACCTAAACGTACGCCATGCCGCATCACGATGGTCTGCCCTTAGTGTTCCAGTTTCCTTAGGAATACACCCAGTCGGAGTCTCAAGAACATAAGGCGCTTTGGGACGAGCTTGAACTGGCCTTGCGGGAAGACGCCGCGCCTGTCCCCGCTCCCATTCAGGCTCCCGTCGCCCCGACTACGCCAGCACCCATCCCCGTGGCATTGATGGGCTGGGAGCCGCACATTGTCGCCAAGCTTGATCCCACGGGGTTCCACGAGGTCCCCGCCGACTTTCATGCTCCCGTGCACTTGCCAGCGCATGCGCCTGCGCGTGCACTGACGCGCACGCCCGTGCCGGTGCCCGTGCACCTGCAAGCACATGCGCCTGCGCGTGCACAACGTCCGCGCCCGTGAAGGTGACGTGCACACGAATGTCTCCGTCGCACCGTTGACAGCGCCTATCCCCAGTGCCCCCCTCAGCGGCATGGATGACCGCCATCGGCCGCTTCCTTGCACCAACGCCAGTCGCCTCCTCCCGCCAGTTGACTCGCTCCGAAGTCCAGAACATTTTGGCCTTCCTTGAAGCTAGGCCAACGTCCAGGAGTACGCCAACAACGACGCAAGACGCCGCCGTCGCCGTCGGTCAGTGGCCTGACGACACATAGAGCACGGCAGAGGAGCCGCTTCCCACCGCGAGAAACCCCCCCCCCCCCGCCGCCGCCGCCGCGTAATCTAAATTTGCCATAAAAAAACATTCGGATTGCCATGCTTAAAATCCGAATGTTTATCATTTCCATTTATTTTATATCGATTGTCGTATAATTTAAAGTCGAAGTCAGACTGAACGAAATTTATGGTTTGATCGATTGAATGTTCTGCTAGAGCCGTATCCATTTAAATATAAAACGTCATCAAGCCACATGTATTCCTTGTCATCCAACGACCTAGACTGCTTCAATGTCGAGCGCTCAACACGTTTAGCGTGTAGTTAATTTCATGCCAAAAATAGTGCTAATCACATGACAACACGCAAATAATATCCTAGTAGTTAATATCCGCATGCACTTAATATACTTCCAAATTAACGTGCATTGCACGTACACACTGACTAGTGCTGCAACATCGCCCGGATATGGTCAACGGCAACATCGCCCGCGAGTTCTTCCTGTTTGCCCGTGCGTCTAAATGCAGAAGGGGAGGAGAGAGAGAGAGCACACATGGAACCCACCAGTAAGTGAAGGCGAATAGTACTAAAAATAATATTACATGTTGTCCATTAATTAGGCTGTGGTAATATAAAAACATTATGTGAACAAAGGGGGTAAAACAAACATTGCTATTCTACGTATGTTGCCTATTGACGTGCGGCTTGAAGGCCCGGTCGCATGTTCGATCCTCGTCCTTTATTTTTTAATTTGTATATGGGTCCAAATTTGTTTCATGACATGTGGGCCCCTCGGTGTGTAGTTTGTAGCACTTTAATTTGTGGGTCAAAATTTGTTCCATTCCAAGTGGACTATCGGTGTGTAGTTTTGTAGCTTAATTATAATAATTAAAGAGAACAACATAGTTTTTTTTAATAATACCATGGTGCGACGTTGAAGGCGAGAAAGGACGTGCGAGAGAGCGAGGATCGAGCCAGAGGGAAATCAACTAGGGGAGTTGTGTGGGTTGCAACGGTGTTTGGATTAGTTGTGGGCCGAATGCTACGAAAATATAATCTAAACCGACCGGAATAAATGCCTACACAAATTAATCCAAGGTTGGAGTGCCCCTCGCAATGTAAATAGCTCTGGCTTTGCGAGGGATGGAGAGGTAGTAGCTTCAACGCGTGGAAGATACGGTGTGAGAAAGCGAGGTCAATCGAGAGACATATAGATAGAGAGACAAAGTGAGTGTGGTCCGACATTCATTGAACAAATATATATGCTCTGGAGAGATATTGTCCGATTGAGCTTTTTGGCAAGGGTGAGGGCTGTAAGATAGAGCTTGAGAGATGATCCAGTCACAGACGTGTAGATATATTTTGTGCATGGGAGGAAGCAAGGTCAGCCGATCACATAGGGTCGCCGTGCGATCGAAAGAGTTAGACGGGTTGGAGAGAGTGACCTAGATAGACGATGTGCGTGAGAGACTATACAATGTGAATAGGTTGAATTGGGCTCAAACATGGTGATATATCGTTTTTGTCCGAGAAAGAGCGAGGTCAATCGAGACATACGGGGAGAGAGTGAGAGAGAGAGAGAGAGATTGAGTGAGCGTGGCCCACCATGAGGTCGAAAGAGTGGCGGCGGCTTGGATGGACTGACCTAGATAGACAATCTGCGTGAGAGAGTATAGAGTGTGTCGATCGAGGCCCGAATAGGGAGATATATCATTTGTGTGTGAAAGAAAACGAGGTTAAAACGAGACTCAGATAAAGAGAGCGAGATTGAGCGAGTGTGGACCACCGTGCGGAAGAAAGAGTGAGACAGTCTCGAGGGAGTGACCTAGATATACAATGTGCGTGCGTGCGCACGAGAGGTTGGGGGGCTATATAGGCAATGCATGTATTTTGCGCGAGAGGGTGAGAGGGAGAGGGGGGAGAGAGAGAGAGAGCTCGGCATGGGGTGCAATGGCGGGTGTGTGAGGTAAATACATTTGGTAACAGAGTGGAAAAGGGGGTTGTGTAGTTGAGAGACTTAGAGATCGAAACATGGAGAGAAAGAATGAACGTGTGTTGGAAACCGATAGTTTCCTAATGTGATTAGGAGAGGAAGATTGACCGATACAGGAAGTATGTAACGTTTGTGCGGGGGGGGGGGGGGGGCTAAAAACAACATTTGAATGTACATAGTACGAGACTTAATGTCGATGTTTCAATTCGGTGTACATTGTAAGATTTGAACCGAGGACCGGGCATACGGGTAATTATTTCGAATTCGTGCCATACTAAGTTTCGAAAAGTTGACATTGACTAAGTTTGTTGTGCTATTTTGTAGGTCATATGTTTGAATCCATCCAAAAGTTTTCTCACTACCATGGTGTTCATCATATACATATGAATTTGTATTAAAAAAGTAGCATGGATACAGTGAAATGCGAAATCCACATTAGAATTGGAGATCGCTACGTGACACACACTCTAATTCAAATAACTAACTACGTGACACACACTCTAATTCAAATAACTAATTATGTGACACACACTCTAATCCACGTTAGCGTGGGTACCGTTTCGATTTTTTTTCAAATAACTCCTCATTAATTAATTTATAGTACTCCCTCTGTTCACTTTTATAAGACCTTGAACACATTTCAGACAATGTGCAAAACAGTTCATTTTAAGTTGTCTGAAACGACTTACAAAAGTGAACGGATGGAGTATCTCGTTTCGAATGACTAATTATTGCAATGAAAACACGGGCATGGTAATACATACAGATTCGTTTGCAAATGAAATAAGATTCGTTTGCATTCTCAAATGTAGGCGCACCAAGCAGACCAGGGTCGTGTCGGGGTGGACGCTGCTTCGGTGCCTTAAAGGCAACTGCCTTTGGGTCACTGACATGTGGGCCAGCCCCCTGTTCGGCCCACATGTCATGGACACAAAGGCAGGTGCCTTAAGGCACCGAAGCATTGGCCTGCCGGGGTGGTCGTGTGTGTCGGATGGACGCATAGCACCCAGCCACCCACCCCCCTTCCCCCCAAAAAAGGATGACGATAATATAAGTTCGCGCTTCCACGTTTCAGATTGAAATATCTGGCGGCCCCAATTCCAGCCCTGCAAAATCTATCTTCTCCGCCGTCCCCCTCCGCGCCCAGATTGCTCAAATCCCTAATTCGCTGCCAACCCTCGAATCGCCCCTTGTCTCATCTCTTTCCCCACTGTTCCCCACCTCCGTGCCGGACGACGACGACGAAGACGACGATCGCGCTTCACCACCGCACTGGAGCTACCTCATCTACGCCCTCATCCACCGCACCGGGTGGTCCACCGACAACGTCGGCCGCCGCAACCGACGTGCCTCATAGACACCCAGTTCCACCACATCAGGTGCACTTCACCAACGCCGTCTCCCAGCTCACCGGGGCTACTTCACCGACCACATCGTCGCACCTCCGCCCCCAAGGTCGTTGGTGCTTCACCAACGGTCTCATCCACCGCATCGTAGTGCTCCGCTGCCACTCAAGATCTGCATCCGTGCACGGCCAGCCAACGCCAGCGCATCACGCTCAATGGCTCCGAAGTGACCCGCACTCTAGCTAGGCGAGCATGCCCAAACGCCGGCCCGAACTAGGTATCCACACATCACTCCCTTGTGCACTGTTCCGATGATGTTTGGATATCCATTCATTGCTCTCTTAGCTTACACGCCTATGCAACTCTGACTTTAACTCTTATTTCTTCTGGAGATATCATCTGAAACAAGCAAATCCATATTTTAGCGAAGCATGATGGCGCTACGGGATCTGGTACACATCCTGCACACCCGTATAACCTTGTAAGTATATGTCCTCTGGTACAACATCAAGGTCGATTCCTCTTATTTGATCAACCATTCGCCGTGTCAAAAATGCAGAGAGGGATGCAAGGAGCACAAGGCCTGCACATCCAAGCAAGTGGTAACATGGACTTGTACATGGAACATCCCAAGCGCAAGCAGAGCTGCAGTGAGTACAACAAGCTAGCGTAAGTCCCTGCATTTCATTTAATTCGTACTGTCATTCATGTATGATTTGTGTGTAGTGGCTGATCCACGAATTCAATTTACCAGGGGCAAACATTTAACTTAAAAAATACGAAGGCACTTGCACTCCAGAAATCAACATAACTTGAGAAATGTGAAGCTACATGCACTATGAAAACCAGCTAATGATCCAAAGTAGTTCAGATTATAAACACTAAATGATGCAAGAACCAAAAAACACAAAATGCAACATGGTGTACAAGGACTACAAACATGGTCTGTACCTGCTTGAATTATTCGTTCTCTGGCTGAAAATATCGAAGTGTAATTGCACGTATAACCAGTGCGCAAACTGCATATCAATATATCTATCCTGCACAAGTATGCCAATAGTTTCAAACAACAGATTAGAAAAGTATTTATGCTATGTTGTGATGATACGGGGACTTTCTGGTAGATGGCCTCGACGTTTCCTCATGCTATGAAAATGCACTATAATTTGCTTGTCATCAATGCCTGCAAATCTCTGTCTCTCTCAACATAGTAGATCATCATTAGACACTAAATCCTTCAATGAGCTTGCAAAATGCTTGCATTAGATCCCTCATTAGACACTATATGTTCATCACCAGGAGCATGTAAAATGTTTGCATCAAATCCTTCATTAGCAGTCTGTTCATTAGACACTTCACGCTCAAGAACAACATGAGCTTGTATGTTTGCACAGGAAACTTGATTAGATACATCACATTCAGTAAGTTCAGTATTGATTGGGGGAGTTATAAAATATGTAGAAATTGGTTTCATTTTCTCATAGATTCCCTACATACAAGCAGTTTTACAACACCGTCAGGTTTAACTATTGGCCAGAAATTGAAGAGTTGAATTAGATATAATCAGGGATGTGATGTACCTGCTTGTTGCGCATGCTACTCTTGCAAGCTGGGATTGTCCATTTGTGCAAGCTCGATGCCATGCCCGCGTTGCCGCCGCTGCCTCCCATGCAAGCTACACCCAGGGTTGGATCTTCATCTTCTTGTCCTTCCGTTCGCCTGAAGCCCGGCGACCGCCCTCCAACGAGGGCGCGAGGAAGTGTTGTGTTGGTCTGTCCAACGGCGACTAGGTTAGGAGCGAACCAGACTGGAGGCTGGAGCGAATGAATTGGGATTTTTCCTGCTGCCGATCGATATGGGAGGCGCTCGTTTGGGCCGCGAGCCTTCTATAGGGCATGCCTTGCACTTATGTTATTGGCCCATCCAAATTGAAACATTTTTCTTCATTTTTTACATTGCCTGCTCGTGCGTTGGGACAAACAAAACTAGCATGGGCCAACCTGGACGACTCAAACTAGGTGCACACTTTCCAGCCACCTGAGGCGGCCGCCCATACCAACCCCTATGGTGGCGTCGCCCCTTTTTGCGTGTATGATTGGATAGTGAAAAATATTCCAGTGGCGCTTTTGATTTACCCACAGAATGGTTGAATTGGTTGTTTCTATGAACTGAGTTTGCTAATAATGTGAAGGATGCCAGTCTTTTCATCCTATTGTATATTGCTTAGATCTCGACATGCCAAAAGTAATCGCATGAAATATACAGTAAAAGCCAGTGTGATGTGTTTGGCTACAACTAGTCTGACTACACGTACTCATATAACATATCAAGGACGCACCATCTTACCAGATTAACCATTCGACTTACCCATGCAGTGTGGGAAGAAAGAAGTATTGGGACTGCGTATCCAAGCAATTGATGCCATGGACTCCTTCGTACAACCTTGTAAGCGAAAAAGAAGTTGCAGTGTGCCTATACAAAGAACTAGCGTAAGTTCAGTTACCTGCTTCTCGGAATTTTAGTTAGCCACTTATTGCAAAGTTGTTCAATTACGTTGCTTGGCTTAATTTAGTTTGCTACTGATTACATAATGGCACAACTTGTTAATCATATTGTAGACTGCGCCTATCTATGTGTTTGATACTTACTGTTAAGAATTACCTATTTGCCTTAACTTAAATATCTACTTGTTTGTTTAACTGCTTTGCTGCTGCAACAAGGGGTTACAATGATGTTAATAACTACTTTCAGCATCCAATTGAAACTCTTTAATTCCTTGTTTGTTTAACTGGTTTGTTGTTATAACTCCCAGTTGAGCTGTTTTGCTAACTTCAACTTTTCTGAATCCAATCGGAACTTTAATGGCAAAACAGGTTAGCCCAAGATCAAAGAGCGAGGTCCCCATGGACGTTGCATCATCCCACAGCAGTGGCACCGGCCCAATCGTGCATTATGAATTGCCAACTGTTGATGCTCTAGAGGCTAAACTAGTGGTAGAAAGAGATTCTGCTTCTACACTTAGAGATGAAATTGACATGTTGAGGAAGCAAACAGCACAATCACAAGCAGTACTCAAGACAACCATTAAATATTTGGTGGATTTCAAAACGAAGCAAGCTGAGATTGACCAGATTGTTAAGGTCCAGAAGGAAAAAAGGAAATTAAATTCCTACTTGGCAAATCATAGGTGAAATGTTCTTTCCATAGTTGAATAACCTTTGTGTTGTCTGTTCATGTAATCAATCAAACCATTTGTTTTAGAGATCATGTAATGATTGTTTTTTTTTTGGTTTGTAATTTTATTTGGGCACAAGTCTGTATTAATTGATAAGACTCGGAGACATTTCATTTGGATTGCTGTGCCATACCTTCAAATATGCCAATCAGGCTGAATGTGCATTCAGCAATAGTAGTAGTATAGATGGACCATAAGTGGCACGCATCGGAAAGGGCCAAGATGTTTGCTAAAAAAAGGATGTTGTTGTAGCCAAAAAAAAGTACAGTGGCCTGGCTTATGTATGTTAGTTGATATTATTGATCCATATACTCTATAAGTATTTATATGTCTGTTAGTTCTGTACATTGTTGGTTGATTGACTCGGTATTTGAACCTTGATACATCGCTTGTGTACATATCTAAATGGGAGTACACATTATGTCGTGCGTGATATTTGAGTTGGACATGTAGTGTTCTAAATATTTGAATTCACCTTAAACTGGATTCTAGTTTCTGAATTTGAGTATCGGGATTTGTAAACCATATTCATATATGACAGTGGAATACATCTTTGTCGTCCTTTTGAAGATATATAAAAACACATAGAATGATTTATAAAGATTCATATAGGAATACAAAATGGATTCGAATTTAGTTGTCAGGGTAAACGTGGATGCTTATTGTCCCAAAATTCGAAAGAAGCAGCAAAATGTCCACTCCCACGTCGGCTGCCCAAAGCCAAGTGTTTGGGAGATGGAAATTACTGTCTACCCATTACACGGACAATCCATCAGCCCGATTTCCACTGCTCTAAATAGGGGTAGGTTAGTAACTTCAATTAGACGTGACATGACCACTTCTGAGCCCATTCCGACACGGTGGGCGCCAAACATGGGTGACAAAACTCATTTGATTCAAGATCGTCCGAAAGACCTCTGTTTCTCCCTCAATTCCCCATTCATACACGGTGGGCGGCAAAACAAACTCGACTCGGCCGAAATCGATGTAGGCAAATATTTTCAATAGGGGCCGGTTTGTAACTTCACTCAGACGTGACACAACCGCCCTACCTGTCAGTCCTGTTCATACACCGTGGGCGCCAACCACCCTCTCCTCGCCCGAAATCGCTCTGGGCAAATATTGGCGAGATGCGAGATTACCGTCCTATCCCCAACCGACGAGACGTCCAAATTTTAAACGGGGGCTAAGTTCGTAACTTTCCCATATTTCAGACAGGCGCGTCCCAAAAACATGGTTCCCCGTACCTCTCCCTCCATTTTCCCATCATACACCGTCCGCGCTAGAACACCCCATCCCCACACCAGCCTCCGTCCGCCACCCCATCCGTCGCCGCTGTCCTCCACCACATTTGTAACACCCCGGATGTAACTTTCCATATTCATAACTCCAACTCTTGCCATTTTCGGCATTGTGATATGATTTTTCCCTCGTAACTACTGTTATTTTCAGAGTCATTCCCTACTGTTATTTTTATGCCATGTGTTCATGTTGTTTCAGAGTGTTCCATGCATATTTTGAGCATGATCATTAAGGGTGTTTTGAGCATATGGATGTTCTCTATCCATGCATGCCTTTGTTTGTATTTATGGAGTGCCATAGCTTGAGTCAATCGAGCTCTACTTTTGCTATAAAATATTCCTGGCAGATTGTTTACATGTTATTCAATTTTGCCAAGCTTGTTGTAGTTGATCCTTGCTTGCTATGATGTTATTCTTGCCATGTTTAGCTTATATGCCATGTCTTCCTGATGTATGTATGCTTAGTTTATCATGCAGTGCTCTGTAGTGAGTGCATCGAGCTCACGAACATGCCTACTTGTTATCTGTTTTTGACATGTCCAGTTTTCTGCTAAGTCTGAAATCTGGAACGAAACTTGCTTAATTGACATGGGTGTTATTATATTTTCTGCTCCCTTTTGGCTTATGGTCAGTAAGGGACTTTTGTTAAGTGCCTTGAGTTTATTCATTCCATGCCATATTTTGCTATATTATGTTCCTGTAGCATGCTATTTTCCTGCTATAAACATGGCTTCCTGATGTTAATTTCTGGCATGTTATTTTCACTAAGTCTGTGAACCTGTTATATTTTGCACTTTTGCCATGCTTGTTTGCACCTATTATGGTGAGATTTAGATGTATCTCAGTGTTCATGTTTTGTCAAGCATCGTGAGTAGTTCACTTCCATGTGCTTTGTTGGTACGTTTGGGTGCAGTAGCTTAATTTCTTGTTGCTGGCTAAGTAGCATCATGCTGTTAATGGCAGAATCTTGCTATTCTTGTTTTGCTTGTCATTTGCAAACCGTGCATCCGATTCCGGTGATCTTTATATCGATTTCAACCGAAATCATCTCACCTTTCCAGTGGCATACTTGGTTTGCCAAGATTATGCCTGGTTCATCTTTTTTCCTTCCAAAGCACGCATATGCATTGCATATCACATCTCGCATATCATGCCATGTTTTGCATCATGTTGTTTGCGCATTACATCATGATTGATGGATGTCCCCTTTGCTTGTGTTCTTGTTTTGGGTAGAGCCAGGAGACGAGTACGTGACCGAGGAACCTGTTGAGAATGCTTACGAGGATCAAGCTTTCGACAACTCTGAGTACTTTGCAGGCAAGATGACCATACCCTCGAAGTCACTTCTATCTTTGCTTGCTAGATGCTCGCTCTTTTGCTATGCCTATGCTGCGATACCTACCACTTGCTTATCATGCCTCCCATATTGTTAAACCAAGCCTCTAACCCACCTTGTCCTAGCAAACCGTTGTTTGGCTATGTTACCGCTTTGCTCAGCCCCTCTTATAGCGTTGTTAGTTGCAGGTGAAGATGAAGTTTGTTCCTTGTTGGAACATGGAGATGTTGTTCCTTATTGGAACATGTTTACTTGTTGGGATATCACAATATCTCTTATATTATTAATGCATCTATATACATGGTAAAGGGTGGAAGGCTCGGCCTTATGCCTGGTGTTTTGTTCCACTCTTGCCGCCCTAGTTTCCGTCATATCGGTGTTATGTTCCCGGATTTTGCGTCCCTAACGCGGTCGGGTGATTTATGGGACCCCCTTGACAGTTCACTTTGAATAAGACTCTTCCAGCAAGGCCCAACATTGGTTTTACCATTTGCCTCACCACCACCTATCCCCTTCCCTTCGGTTCTGCAGACTCAAGGGTCATCTTTATTTAGCCCCCCCGGGCCAGTGCTTCTCTAAGTGCTGGTTCGAAACGAGCAGCCTGCGGGGCCCCCTCGGGGAAACTCGAGGCCTGGTTTTACTCGTAGCTTGTCTCATCCGGATGTGCCCTGAGACCGAGATATCTGCAGCTCCTATCAGGATTTGTCGGCACAACCGGGCGGCTTTGCTGGACTTGTTTTATTACTGTCGAAATGTCTTGTAGCCGGGATTCCGAGACTGATCGGGTCTTCTCGGGGAGAAGGAATATCCTTCGTTGATCGCGAGAGCTTATAATGGGCTAAGTTGGGACACCCCTGCAGGGTTTGAACTTTCGAAAGCCGTGCCCGCGGTTATGTGGCAGATGGGAATTTGTTAATGTCTGGTTGTAGAAAACCCGAAGTTGATCTTAATTAAAATACACCAACCGCGTGTGTAACCGTGATGGTCTCTTCTCGGCGGAGTCCGGTAAGTGAACACGGTGTTGGAGTTATGCTTGACGTAGGTTGTTCTAGGATCACTTCTTGATCATAGTTCATCGACCGTGCTTTTGCCTTCTCTTCTCTCTCTCATTTGCGTATTTTAGCCACCATATATGCTAGTCGCTTGCTGCAGCTCCACCTCATACCTTTTACCCCTACCTTTAAGCTTAAATAGTCTTGATCTCGCGGGTGTGAGATTGCTAAGTCCTCGTGACTCACCAGATACTTTGCAGGTGCCGATGAGACCGTGCAGGTGACACACCCGAGCTCAAGGAGGGGCTCGATGAAGACCTTGTTCATTGTGTTGTTTCGTTTCAGTTGATCAGTAGTGGAGCCCAGTTGGGGTCGATCGGGGATCTGTGTAGCATTTGGGGTAGTCTTCTTTTATTTTGGTTCCGTAGTCGGACCTTGATTGTATCTGTATGATGTAATGCTTTACTCATGTATTGTGTGAAGTGGCGATTGTAAGCCAACTATGTATCTCTTTCCCTTATGTATTACATGGGTTGTGTGAAGATTACCTCACTTGCGACATTGCTTTCAATGCGGTTATGACTCTAAGTCGTGCTTCGACACGTGGGAGATATAGCCGCATCGAGGGCGTTACAACATCCATCGCCACCGTCCTCCACCATGCCGGAGCGCATACCAAGACCGCGTCGTCCACTGCTAGAGATGGATGTTTCTGATCCACGGCGATGGACCAATAGCCTTGCATCGCATCCTCTCGCTTCATCGGCGCCATCGTCCTCTTTGCCAGGGCCTCTCACACGACCTTCTCTTCCACCGCAACGGGCCTTATCCCCCGATGCACCCGTCTACCGTCGCAGATCTGCTTCAACGCCACCGACAGGCATCGCACCCCCGATGCCTACACGGCGCCGCAAGATAGGTGGTACTTCATATCTCCTCAACTTTTTGATCTGAACCAGAAAATAGATCATAACTTGGTTACTCTACTTTCTTTTCAGCTCTTAGAATTTACTTCTTAGTTCGAAGCAAACAATGGATGCTAAATATCATTTCTCCAGTTTGCAGCTTCAAATCTGCCATGGCACAGCCATAATACGGTTTAATTGATATGCTTAGGGTTTAATTGATCATGTTGGTTCCGTGGTGGTTTCTTTAATAGAAATCGGAGGGGAAACCCTGTTTTGCTAAAAAATATATGCATAGAGTTTCCCCCTTTTATGATCACTATACAATCAGAATACGTGCTTCGTGTCATAATAACACTGCTCCACCCATCAAGCTAAACAAGCTTAGTTGTTCAAATACGAATCTCACATTATTAAAACAGAGTTGTTTAATTGGTCAGCTAAATGTTCCTAAATTAGTTTCGAAAATGCATGTTTGCCGCTCGGGTGTGTATCTCTACAGGGTGCCCACGGTGGGCCGGCCCACCCTGTGATTTCGGGTCATCCCAGGCCCCGATTCCCCTCCGTTCTGCTGCGCGCTTCCGATCTCTACTCGCCCCCAGCCGCCTGCCTCGCCGGCGACTTGCCGTCCCTGGACGGCATGACTCTAGGAGGAGACGCCGGTCTAACAGGAGGCCAGGAGCCTTTCGCCCAACAGCGTCACCGCTGCCCGGGCGCGCCGCCGTGCCTACCTTCCCAGTCCGTTCAGGGCTCAGGCATGCAGCACCAACCAAGCCAACCCGATTTATCCTGAGATACGTCCTCAACACTCAGCAGCCACTCCTCATCACCCATTTTCTAATTGATTCATTACTCATTAGGCAGGACTGTCATTAGGGTTTGTTGTGTGCTTAGTGCTACCTACACTTAATGGTTCAGATGTATTTTAGTAATCTTTAGTACCTCTAAAGTTCACAGGGTTTTCAAAATTCCGGCCCTCGGAACAGAAACTAGTCATTTTGGGTTGTTGGTTGTAGTGACATTGACCCAGATTACTACTGCAAGCCAGGTTTGTTGACAATTTTACTTGTATTTCTTACTCATTCGATATAATATCCAATTATTCACGTCGATTAGTTGCAAACAATAAGTGCTAGACAAACTTCTTCATTCAGATTTTGGCCTGTCTCTTACTGCAGTTACAATTCTGCATACTTGTCCTAGTAAGCTCACAAGTAAATGATTGATTCACTACATCTATGCTTGCCTGCTCATATTTGTTATCAATATTCTTTTAGGGTGGACCACCTTGTTTCTAAATACTGGAACCGTAGACATGAGTGAATAGTATTTCTCTATGTGATCTCTCCCATCATGTGTGGGTAACGAACACTGCATTGTATAGAAAGAAAGTGTCATTTCCAGCTTTTACATAGGTTTTGATCTTTTACATGGAATACAATCTGCCTACTTGCTTTGTGTCGCACTACCAACACTCCACCCTTGAAGCTGAACATTACGCCACTCATAATTGCTTAGTTTATTTGTTCAAATACGAATTTCATATGATTCTAATGTTCCTACTTCAGTTTTGAAATGCGTGCCTGCCTGTTATAGAGACATAAGGGGTTTGTATTTCTGTGTGTGGTCTGGTCAGCACGGTTGGGGAGGTGAACTTTGCATATGCAGGGGTTTATAGGGAGACACTCTCCGAGTTGAATCCGCAATGCATTCCATAGATAATCTGACTACTTTTTATTTTTTCATGAATCTCAGATTCTGAACATCATCATAATGATTGTGAGCTTGCGCGCATGAAAAAATAAAGAAGAACAAGGCCATGGTTGTCAAACTTGGCATTAAGGGACAGAAATCAAGGCTGGATGCAATGCAATGCAAACGCTCTCCACCTACAGATTCATGCTTAGAATATGATCCTAACAGTGATTCTGAGCTAGAGGGAGACCTAAGTCAATGTAGCTCCCTAGTGGAGGAGTCAAAGGAAGATGCCCTATCTTATTCACCCATCAAGGTACTTGCTCTAACTTTCCAAGGTTACATTGCTCGCACATATCGTGCAATTGATGCTTTGCATTGCTTCTACTTTGTTGAACTACCATTAGCTTAGTTTACACATCATGTATGTGAATACGCCCTGCCTATCCATTTTCAGTACATATTCCATCTGTCATCATACCATATTTATCCATTCAAATGTTGTTCTTGTGTATCAGACATTCAAAAGGAAGAGGGCGATTGCTGATCGTGGAGGAGCACAAGCAAAGTATTTGGAAAAGGTAGTGGCACCTGATAAATCAAATAGCCCATTAGGTGTAGTTGCAATATCACCCGACCCACAAAATACCCCAACTCTAGCAGACTCTAGCCCTACTACACTGGTCATTTCTGATGCCCCAATTCAGCAGACCCCAACTGTAGCAAACAGTATGATTATGCCAGTTGACATAGCACCAGCTGTATGACGCAAAACCCCCATTCCAGCAAAGAGTACACCAAATCCAGTTGCCAAATCCCTTTTCGAACCAGAGAGAGCCCCAATTGCAGCAAATAGGACCCCTGTTCCATTTCTTCCGAGTTTAGAAGACGAAGCTTATGTTGTTGTGAGGAACTTTGTGCGCATCTTTCCTTCATGGAAAGATTATACGGTAGACACAGAACAATTTCCAGTCTTCCTCCGCAACTTACGCGTAAGTAATGTACTAATGTTATTCATGGTCATTACTGCATATGTTTCTGCTGACAGAAGACACAAGATTTCATTCTTTTAAATAGGCGAGGAGCAAACGGGATTGTGATGACGAGCAAGGGTTGGTTGTGCTTTTCAAGCACTCGTTAATGAAGTATCGTTCCTACCTGAGGCAAGCGCACTTCGATGGCAAGCCTCCGAATGAAATTTCTGTGAAGTCTTTGGTGCTACATTTATCCGACGGTGACTGGAATAATCTTGTTACACATTGGTCTCGGCTGCAGCGTAAGGTACTGTCTATGATATCACATCACAATTTGAACTCCATTTCTGCATTTGCCTTAATGTCTCACTTGTACGAAAACTGTTAGCAGAAGAACATTTGTTCTCAAGGGACTACAGAATCTCGCAACTATACTGCACACTGCATTGCTCTTGTGAGTACCTCTTGCCCTGTATGACCATACTTACTTTCATAGCTATTTGATTATGTAGCATCACTGCACATGTTAGCCTCGTAATCGTCCATTTGGTGGACATTATAAAATCCGTATGGACTCTTACATAAATTTAGAATCAACCCAATGCTTTTGAAGAGGTTTAGCTCTGCAGTCCTCTTGTAAGGACTGAACGTGGTATATCACTGTACTTACATTAACAGCTACTCCCTCCGTCCCATAATATAAGAACATTTTGTACAGTACACTAGTGTTCAAAACACTTGTATTATGGGAAGAGGGATTGGTTCATTTTATAGCATTCTGCATCTTATCTCCCTCGCCCACCATTTACTAAAAAAGATCAGATCTATATTTAATCTTACCAACAAGTAGAATACACAGACAATGCCAGTGTAGAAGTGTAGCCCATTGCTCTTGTCAATACATTTTGTCCTGTAACGCTTGTACTTCTAGGGATTGGTAGTTGATTATGTAGCATCAATCTGCATCTTATCTTCATTATCCTCTATCCCTTCTAGTATTATCATATCTATAATTACTCTCTACAAAATGTAGAGTGCAGGCAATGCTTATGAAGAAAATTTTGTGCTGAAATTCTTGAGTTATCCTTCCCCTGACATGGAGAAGGGCATTATAAAGCCAATGTTAACTGTTAATGTAAGTCAGTCCTTCTAAAGCCTTTATCCTCAACTGCTGTTTAATTTGCTCATACTCCCTATCGTTTACTGCTGTTTAGTTTGCTGTTTCTACCAAAATGCATGTTCGTAAGAACCGTAAGTTCTAACTTTTACTTGTAAAACCAAATTCCTTATTCATACCATGCACATTACTTAATACTCCCTATATGTATGCTTGTTTTTGTGGATCTATAATCCAGTGTGTGGTGAAGCAGCCCACGTTTGCACCTTGTCATCTCCTATTTTATCTTACTGATGTGGCTGATGATATGAACAACATGCCATGCACATTATCCAAAATAGATACAATTATTTTATTTGCCCTTCATCTATGCTTGTTATGTTGACATGGTAATCCAGTAGTGTGGTGAAGCTCCCCGCATTATGAACAATGCCAAATTATGCTATTGATATTTTGAACTTACTCTTTATTTTCTAATTTGAAATTGGATAGAATTGACAGAACAGTTATCATCCTTGTTTATACACGTGCAAAACCTGTCATCTCTCTGCTTTGTTTCAGGGTGATATGCCTGATGGCATGCACAAGTCTCCTGAAGGCTGTGAGACAAACCCAACATATATTGCAGCAAAGAAGGCAAAACATCTTGAAGATAACGAGACAACCCCAAAGTCTTGTCTTGATGCAGTGTTCAAGTTACTTGAGACTAACAGTCAGACAAGCTCTCAGAATTCGTTGTCTAAATCAGTTTGACTTCTTCGGTCCCAAGTTCTAACAGAAAGGCATTCTGCAACTCAACTTCGACTTGAAGTCATATCTCTAAGAAAGATTGCGGAGAACACCAATGAGAACCTCATCGCTAAACAGCTACACCTGGAAGCTATGACCGACATTCTAGGCCGGTCTCACAGCCTTGCTTAGCAGCTTGCGCAGCAGTTCCCCCGCAAGGCTAACCTTTCTTGAACTATCCTGGAAGTGGTCTCGGTTCAGTATTATTTTGTTATGCTGCAATGGTGCCCAGTTTTTGTAATCTGCTTCTTCGTTGCGCTTTATGATCACTGGTGGCGAACTTCGATGCCAAGTGGATGTAATATACCTTAAATCCTTTATTGTATAGTGTAGGTTTATTCTTAGTTACTATGTCGTAATTTATTTATTGTATAGAATAGGTTTGTTCTTAATTCCTACTAGTTACTACCATCATTCGCTATCTGGAAAAAAATCAGATGTAGTCGACCGGACCAAAACATTCGACTCTAACGGGCCAGGTTTTTAGCGGGCCACAATTGGCCCGGCCTGCGTCTTTCTTGGGCCCAAATGATTGGGGCCTTCACACATTGCGCCAGGCCCAAACTTACACCGGCCTGTATTTTAGTTGGGACTTTTGTCGACCCAGCGCTTTGTTTGGCCCAGGTAGTGTTGGGCCATTAACAGGCTGAAATTGTACTGGCCTGTTACGGCCGAGATGAAACCACGGGTCTTTAGCAGGCCAAAATGCATGTTGGGCCACAATTTTCACTAGTCATCGATGGGCCTTCAGCAGGCCGAAATGTAGACCGGGCCGTTTTGGGCCCAGTTAGCTCACGGGCCGTTACCAGGCCGAAACATATCTCCGGCCTTAGTTGGCCCACTGATATCATGGGGCTTTACGAGGCCGAAAGCTTATCACATGCATCAACGGGCCGAATTACGCGATAGGCCTTTAACAGGCCCAAAGTAACGTTGGGCTTAACTGTTGCCACCTTTAGCACGGGCCGTTAGTGGGCCCGATGTCCTGTCGGACCATATATGGCCCATGGGCAGCACGGGCCATTCCCAGGCCGAAAGTCACACCGGGCTGAAATGGGCCCATGTCTACATTAGGCCTCTAACAGGCCGAAAGTCATTGGGCTGTAGTTGGGCCCAAATATTCGGCGAACAATTAACGGGCCTGATCTGGATTCGGACCGCAAATGGGCCCAAATATTGGGCGAAAAATTAACGGGCCAGATCTAGCTTCGGACCGTAAATGGGCCTTTATTAAACAGGCCATTATTGGGCTGTCCTGTCACGACCGGTTTTCCAATAAAAATATTTATTGAGAAACCAATCTTTGAGTCCAGTTTGAGAGAAATCCTCCTCACTGGTAGACAAATACTTGATACAATAAGCCAGTAGCATAAAATATATTACAGGGTTGAGATAAGGGTGCTCAACAAATTATTACAAGCGCGCCAATAATTATACATAATGGCGGGTATAACACAATGGTGTGGTGGCATACTACTGACTCGAGGATATAGCGATGGTGGAATAACACAGTGGGGAGTGAGAAAACATGGCTCTCAAACTAGCATCTCATCGAGCGTCGAGGTGAGGCTCGATGAATTTTATTCGGGTTGCGGAAGCGGATATAATACAGTGACCAAATCCAGGGTCGCACGAGACTGGCTGGGATTCCTCTAGGCGTCGGACTCGCTATCAAACTCTTCATCCATGAGATCGCCTTTGTCAGCATCTGGCCAAATCAACAAGCCAGGTGAGTACCTTGAAAGTACTCGCAAGACAGTTCGGATGTAAGATATAACAAATGCATGCATGAATGCGTCATAATTAAATTCACCAATGCACACTCAAAAATTTAGCAAACAAAGTAGGTAAAAGGGAATCGGCGGTAGTCCGCCTGAAATCCCAACAAAAATAAAAGGAATCCGATCGGGTGTCTGAAGCGACGCCTCGAAAGGTGAACAAATAAAATGAAGATCGTGCCACAGTCGGGCGTCTGAGCGACACCACATAAAGGGCTTTAAAAGAAATGCCACAGTCAGGCGTCTTTGCGACACCACATAAAGGGCTTTAAAAGAAATGCCACAGTTGGGCGTCTTTGCGACACCACATAAAGGGATTTAAAAGAAATGCCACAGTCGGGTGTCTTTGCGACACCACATAAAGGGCTTTAAAAGAAATGCCACAGTCGGGCGTCTTTGCGACACCACATAAAGGGCTTTAAAAGAAATGCGACAGTCGGGCGTCTTTGCGACACCACATAAAGGGCTTTTGTCATAAGGAAAATAATACTCATGATAAATAATCAACTCATGATAATAAACGGGTTAGTCCATCCACAGGAATAAACATTTAACCGGACTTCGCACTCATGTGATTCACCGGAGTATCTGTCACCAAAACTGGCACTTGTCAGAATAAGTTAGTACATAACTTGGACATGGATAAGATGATTTGAAGATTTATGACTCTGCAGAGTTTGTACTAAAATTACCCACAGTTAACGGATTTCCATAGTCACGAAGGACTAGTTCTGTTTACGGTATTTCGGAAGAAAACACAGCTAACCAGTACACAGCTATCCAACATCTTGATGCCAGGAATCACCCTAGACATCGTCCAAGAAAAACTTTTGAGACGGGGAGATCACAATCTCGAATAGCATGGGATCAAATTTATATACGAGCGCTCTAAGGGGTGCCCCCCTCTCGGTCCCAACCGGAAACACCCATGCCCCCTGACCGGATGACTGGCTTTAATCCAGGGCCATGGAATCATCATCATGGCCTCTCCTTTTTGGTGTGTACCAGGATAGCGGTTTGCAACCTACTAGGCCATATCCCTTGCGGAAAACTTTTGGTAGTACGGGAAGGGAAATGGATGGGAACCGAACCGATACGGGCTGATTCTGAAGTCAAACATTATGGCATAAGACTGGCATGCTACAACACTGCCATCTTACCATCCTCATGCCAACACATGGCCATGCATATTCACACCCAACAACGTATGGATCATCGAACTCACTTGCCTCAACTTGCATGAGAAATAACGTTCATCGGTATGCTCACCAACATGCCATGAAACCTGCTAAATGCAAACATGCCAAAACACTCATCATATCAAAAGTTCAAACATTCTTGCCTGGTTCTGAGTAGTCGGAGCCTAGCTCAGTGAAGTTCGCGGTTCCGTCACCTCCTTCGGTATCGACGGTATAAAGAAAACATACGCGCTAACGTGAATACCGAGAGGTTCACAAAAATTATTCCAAATATTTTTCAAATAAATCTGATAAAAAACTAGACAAAATTTTAAAGAGGACAGAAAAAGAATCACTCAAAAATACTCTTCTGTTTAAAAGTTATAAAGGTTTTTGTCCAGGGACTCATCTGCAATGGAACAGAAAGTTTCCAGGGGCTAACTTATAAAACAGAAAACGCTTTGATATGGAATACGCCAGCCCAGACGGGAAAACGTATTTTGGCAGAAGTCGTTTTCAGAAAACAGTTTGACTAAAAAGAAAAGAGAGACTGACAGGCGGGTCCCGCCCATCAGGTTTGAATTTTCAAACGAGGCGGCAAAGCTCGACGGTGCCCGAGAGCCGCGGTGGTCACCGGCGGCGATCCACGGCGAGGTAGGGAGATCGGAGGGTACCTCCGTGCTCAGGGCGCCATTCCGCGTCAGTTGGTGGTGGTGGTGGTCGCCGGCGAGTACCACGTCGACGGCGGCTCCTGCTCCGGCGGACGGCGGTTCGGGTGTCCGTGGGTCTCGTCGGAGAGTGATGTGGAGGGCAAATTGAGGTGGGGTTTAGCTTTCTGGAGGAGGTACGAGGCTACGTGCGAGAGTAGGGCGGCGGAGGAGTTCTCACCGGAGAGAACGTTGCCGGAGCCCGAGGCGGGCGGAGGTGGCCGGAGTCGGGGAAGAAAGGCCCCCTCGAGGCTCTTCCAGTGGCTAGGCGGGGCCTGGTGAGGTGGTGGAGTTGTGCGGGGGCGAGAGCAAGCTCGGGGGGCTATATATAGACGGCCCGAGGCGGTTGCCGTGAATGGATAAGTCCGGCGGGCGATTACGGCGGTGCTGTGGGTGGACGGTCGGCTTAGGGGCTTGAGCATCATCTAGGTGAAGCACTGGTGCCATCCCAGTGTCCAACTCGGCACGGGAGGGAGGATTACGGCCTGCCCTCAACGGAATGGCCGCACGACACGTCGGTGGCAGAGAACGCGCTCTGCGCGTGCCAGGCCATGGCGACGGTGCTGCATGCGTGCGCTGGCGAGGAGGTGGCCATGCGGAGCTCTCGGAAGGTTTGGGCGGTGCAGAACGGTGTTATGCCGCAGTGTTGCCCCCTGTCGGCCGTTTCGGTGGTTCTGCCGCCGCGGGACACGCCGGCGCAGGCGGGCCAGGGCACCACCGACGACAGGGAGGCGCCAAGCGCGCGTGTGGTGCTCCGGACAAGAAGAAGAGGCTGCGAGCACGAGCCAAATGCACAGTTTACACGTGACTAAAAATCTGACGAAGAAACGACACTGAATCTCTAAATTTTACTGAATATGAACAGTAACAGTGCATGCCAGGTGTTCGACAGAATGATTTCGGTATGTAGGGATTTTCCTTGAGCTGGTTTTTGGTGGAGTGGTCTCTCATTGCACCAGTAGGCTGCCTGAATTTTGGTAGAATTTTTGGAGAAGAGTAAATATGAATTTCAACAAATTTGGCAAATCTGGTCCAAACTTGCAGAGGCTGAAATTTGAAAAATTTGAAAAGAGGAAGAGTGGATCAAGATGGTTCTGAGTTGTGGATTCTAAGGACAATCCAGAGGAGTTGGTTTGAGGTCAAAACTCAAATGCAATAGGGTACTTGCTTTGAAAATCACCCAGGCTCAAAATAATTGTCAGAAAAGATTTGAGAGATAAAATAATTGAAATAAAATCCAAAAACTTGTTTGGACTTGCTGGGACAGAGAACTTAGATTGTTTCAATGAGGAGGGAAGGTTTTGGAGGGGTTTTACCACATGGGCAAAAACAAAAATCATGGTTGGTTTTCAAGATATCAAAAATCCCAATTATCATAGAGTTTCTTTTTTTAAAAGAAAATAATTAATTTCCAAAAATATATTTTGAGAAGGGAGCCATCAGAGAAAAAGTTTTAAATGATCAAACACCATAGTTTGATGAAGATACCAAAAATTAAATCCTTGCCAAAGAAAAGGAAGTTTTTAAGAGGAAGGTTTTCTGAAAAGAATTTAAATGGCCTCTTTTCAAAAACCAACAAAGTTTTTGCTGAAAACCAAATAAAAATTTTGGAGTGTCACAACACCTACCCCCTTAGGAAAAATCTCGTCACCGAGATTTCAGTTGATCCTTAAATAAGTGTGGATGCTTTGTCCGAAGGAAATCCTCTCTTTCCCAAGTTGCTTCAATTTCGGTGTGATTGCTCCACTAAACTTTGAAAAACTTGATGGTTTTCTGTCGGGTCCTCCTTTCAGACTCCTCTAATATTCTTACTGGACGTTCCCGATAGGTGAGGTCTAGCTGCACGTCGATGATCTCATGGGATACTTGTTTCTCTGGGTTGCTTACGCACTTCCTTAACTGCGAAACGTGGAATACGTTGTGGACATCGGATAATTCCTCGGGTAAGTCTAGCTGGTAGGCTACTGTGCCTCTTCGTGCCACTATACAGAATGGTCTGTTGAATCTTGGTGCTAGCTTTCCTTTAATCTTGAATCGTTGCAGTCCTCTCATAGGGGATACTCGTAGGTACACGAACTCACCGGGTTCGAAGCTGACCCCACGATGTTTCTGATCGTAATAACTCTTCTGTCGGCTTTGAGCGGTCTTGAGTCAATCTCTGATTAGCTTGACCTTTTCCTCGGCTTCTCTGAGCATGTCTGGTCCGAAGATGCGGTTGTCTCCGGTCTCTGACCAATTTAACGGGGTACGACATCTCCGTACGTATAAAGCCTCAAATGGTGCCATTTGCAGGCTGGCCTGGTAACTGTTGTTGTACGCGAACTCGGCGTATGGCAGGCTTTCTTCCCAACTGGTTCCATATGTGAGGACACATGCTCTCAGCATGTCCTCTAAAACTTGGTTTACGCGTTCCGTTTGTCCATCAGTCTAGGGGTGGTATGCTGTACTGAAGGCTAGTTGAGTTCCCAGAGCCTATTGTAAATGATCCCAAAATCTCGAGACGAACTGGGTGCCTCTGTCGGATATTATAGTCTTCGGGACACCATGCAGACAAACTATGCGGGAGAGATAAATCCTGGCAAGCCTCTGAGTGGTGTGGGTCGTCCTTACTAGAATAAAGTGTGCCACTTTGGTTAACCTGTCGGTGATGACCCATATGGCATCATTCCCGTGTCGTGACCGAGGTAGTCTGACAATGAAATCCATCCCTATTTCATCCCATTTCCACTCAGGTATTTTGTTCGATTGTAGCAGTCTGGCTGGTCTCTGATGCTCAGCTTTTATGCATTGACAAGAGTAGCAACATGCAATGAAGGTGGCTATGTCCCTCTTCATACCGTGCCACCAAAATCTTTCCTGAATATCTTTATACATTTTGGTTCCTCCAGGGTGGATCAAATATGGGGCGGTGTGGGCTTCAGCTAAAATTTGCTGTTTGAGGTCTTCTATGTTTGGCACGCAGAGTCTTTCTCCGTACCACAATATCCCTCCGTCGTCTATGACGAACTCCGAGGCTTTGCCCATACTCACCTTTCTTTTGATGCCTTTGATGCTGGGGTGACCAGGCTGAGCTCCTTTAATTTTCTCCACAAGGTCGGGTTGTAATTCCAAGTTTGTTATGGTGCCTTCTGCTACCATTATCAAGTTGAGCTTGGCAAATTCTTGTTGGAATTCGGGCCTCAAGCTTTGCAGACTGTTTTCGTCGGAGCTGGGGTTCCGACTAAGAGCATCGGCCACTACGTTTGCTTTTCCTGGATGGTAATGGATACCAACATCATAATCCTTTACCAATTCCAACCAGCGTCGTTGCCGTAAATTTAGTTCTGGCTGTGTGAAAATATATTTGAGACTTTTATGGTCCGTGTATATTTCACATCGATTCCCAAGTAAGAAATGCCTCCATTCCTTAAGTGCATGAATGACGGCTGCCATTTCTAAGTCATGAGTGGGATAATTTTCCCCATGCTTGCGAAGTTGCCTTGAAGCGTATGCGACAACCTTACCTTCTTGCATCAACACGCATCCGAGACCCTTTCTGGATGCGTCACAATACACTTCAAAATTCTTGTGTATGTCTGGCACAATTAATACCGGTGCTGTCGTTAACTTCCGCTTTAGCTCTTGGAAACTTTTCTCGCAGGCTTCTGCCATTCAAACTTCTTGTCTTTCTTGAGTAACTGCGTCATAGGCTTGGCTATGGTGGAGAATCCTTCAACAAATCTGCGGTAATATCCTGCCATTCCCAAGAAACTTCGTATGTCCGTTACGCCGGCTGGTGACTTCCAGCCAAGTACGGCCTTGACTTTCTCCGGGTCCACTGCAATACCGTCTTGGGTCAGCACGTGGCCTAGAAAGCCTACTTGTCTTAGCCAAAATTCGCACTTGCTGAACTGGGCATACAATTGGTGTTTCCTGAGCTCTCCTAGCACAATTCTGAGATGTTCTGCGTGCTCTTCTGGTGTCTTGGAGTATACCCGAATATCGTTGATGAACACCACAACGAACTTGTCCCTAAACTTCATAAATACTTTGTTCATGAGGTGAACAAAATATGCAGGGGCGTTCGTTAACCCAAATGGCATTACTGTGAACTCATACAGTCCATATCTGGAGGTGAATGTTGTCTTGGGGATATCTTCTGTTCGCACCTTTAATTGATGGTATCCGGACCTTAAGTCAATTTTTGAGAATACTTTGGCCTGAGCGAGTTGATCAAACAAATCATTTATCCTTGGCATTGGGTATTTGTTCTTGACCATGACCATGTTAAGTGCTCGATAGTCAATACACAATCTTAGTGTTCCATCCTTATTTTTGGCAAATAAAATTGGTGATCCCCATGGTGAGGAGCTGGCTCGGATGCATCCTTTGTCCAGCAATTCCTTTATTTGTTTCTTCAATTCAACCAACTCGGATGGTGCCATTCGGTATGGTTTCTTGTATATGGGAGTGGTTCCTGGTGCTAGCTCAATGCTGAATTCTATCTCTCGGTCTGGTGGCATGCCTGGTAGCTCTTCGGGGAATACGCCTGGAAATTCACATACTACTGGAACCTTGTTCAGCTCAGATACGTCTATCTTATTCAATCTCGGCTGCCGGGGTATTTTCTTTCCTTGGCGGATACCCTTATTGTCTTCCGGTGGTGGTGTGTGAGAATTACGGTCCGGTTGAAACAGTCAATAAAACCCTTGTTGGTAGTTAGCCAGTCCATCCCGAGGATGACATCCAGTCCTTTATTTTCCAACACAACAAGATTTGCGTGAAACTTCAATCCTTCGAACTCAATAACCACATCCTGACAGTAATTCTGAGTAACTTGCTGAATCCCAGGGGACTTGATGATCATGGATTTCTCCAAGGGAAGCATCGAAAAATCATTTTGCAAAGCAAAACTTTTCGAAATGAAAGAGTGAGAAGCTCCAGAATCAAACAAAACCATTGCAGGTATTGTGTTGACAGGAAACGTACCGAGAACGATATCCGGAGCATTGTGTGCCTCCTCTTTGGTTACGAGGTTCAGATGGCCCTTCCTGTGGTTGTTGCTGGGGTTGAAATTGTTTCGCTTGGGCGCTGAATTATTGCCGCCGTTGTTCGGCTTTGGGGTTGAGTTTATAGGCTTGGGACACTGCTTGGCATAGTGCCCTTCCTCTCCACAGGCGTAACAAGTAACGCCGGGGCGATATGTGAACTCCTTGTCCCTTGCATGAAAATTCTTGGTTGGGCGTGAGACGTTGGATGAGGATTTGTGCGTCCCACCCTTTTGAAAATCTGTCTTGCTTTGGTGATTGCGAGCATGGTTGGTCTGGTCCCTTTTTTGCTTGCGGAAATCTTCCAAGCTGCGTCTCTCATTTTCCAGGGTAATGGCTTTGTCCACTAGTGTCTTAAAATCTGGAAAAGTGTGTACGACCAATTGGCATTTAAGCGCGGGCGCCAGACCGTCAAGGAATTTCTCCATCTTCTTACTTTCAGTCATACGCTCCTAATTTGCGTAGCGAGACAATAGGGTAAACTAACCGTTATAATCTGACACTGTCATGTTCCTTTGTTTGAGGTCATCGAATTCTCTCTTCTTGATTTTCATAATACTCTTAGGAATGTGTGCACCACGGAAACCTTCCTTGAAATCATCCCAGGTTATATTATTTTCGTTGGGATGCATGTGCAGGAAATTCTCCCACCATGATGCGGCTGCTCCTGTGAGATAGTGCGGAGCATACAGTACCTTTTCGGGGTCTGAACATTTTGCAATAATTAATTTCCTCTCCATATCTCGAAGCCAGTCTTCGGCCTCAAGAGGCTTGTCAGTGTGAGAAAATGTTTGGGGACGTGTCTTCTGTAGCTCAGATAACTTAGAATGCTGCTGATAGTGCCCATGGTGGTTTCCCATGTTGATGACTTGCTTCATCATTTCCTTATGTTGTTGCTGACTCTGCTCATAAAGGTGGCAAATCTGGGAAAGTGCCGTTTCATTGTCCTGTTGACTCGGCTGCCTTTGTGTGAAATTGTTGCCTGGTTGAGTGTCGTAATTTTGACTTGACTGCCCTTGTGTGAAATTGTTGCCTGGTTGAGTGCCATAATTTTCCTCTGGCGGAGTAGGAATGGAGCGGGTCCAAGGATGAGACATTTTTCACTCTGGGGATATTTTTTTGTAAAACTCATAAGAAAAGCGAAAATGGGTGCAAAAACAAATCCATAAATGCACAAGGCTGGCAAATAAATTAAATAGCCAAGATCACTTAAGGAAAACAAATCGAGTTGCGCACGGAGAAGGACTGCTCATTACGTATGTTACACGCGGGCGATAATTATACAATACATCACTCAGGATATGCGTACATAATCCTGACATGTTATTAAGGCTAGTGCACTTCTCCACTTCCTACATGATGCGCAAACAAGCTACTTCCCATATCTTACATGGCGGTACATCGCATGACGGCTAAGCGTACTTAGTCGGAGATG
This sequence comes from Aegilops umbellulata, assembly GCA_032464435.1. Taxonomy (NCBI): domain Eukaryota; kingdom Viridiplantae; phylum Streptophyta; class Magnoliopsida; order Poales; family Poaceae; genus Aegilops; species Aegilops umbellulata. The sequence continues at coordinate 339,558,739 of CP136056.1, read as the reverse complement.
TTGATGATTTCCTTGGCCCTGCCAAGGGTGAGGCGTAGCGAGGCCGGGGACTCAACTTCCTCCTCGCTAATAGGCTCCATACGAGTAGCGCTGCGCCGAGTAGATGGAGCGTGTGCCAGGGCGGAACCACACGAACAGGAGTGGGTGTGAAGGGTGTTGCAGTGCGCACTGGAGTGGGCGCAATGTCTCGGTTGAACTCTTCGGTAGAAGGCAGGCGACGAGTCGGTGCATAAGATGCTGAGGACGAGACAAACGTCAGGGCGGTGCGGTTTGTAGGAGCTCCCTCTTGTTGGCGGCACAGCAATGGACTGAGTCCATGCGGGCAGCCACGAAGTCGTCCACCAGGTTGTCGAAGGCTGCCTCCAGAGCCCGAAGAAACTCAATAAGCATCTCAAAAGCCTCGTCTCGTTCTCCTCTGGGGCAGGAGAATGCGTAGTGACAGGTGTAGGGCACATGGCATGGAAGATAGCGGTAACGACGAGTCTTCATTATGGGGACGACATCCCTGAGACGAGCTATCGCCTCGCGGGCTGCCATCTGAATAGCATGCCTCTCCGTAGGCATGGCTCTTCCCACGAACCGGAAGCGGCGTAACTCACCACACCCTCCCTTGAACTGCACCGAGGCTTGGTGCATGGTCAGACTATCGCTGACTCTGTACTGGCAGAGGGTGACAGCTGGGCGCACAGATGGCCCCATCGCGACCTGAACGATGAAGGAGAGAAGCTTGACGAACCCATCGGGCACGTTGGCGAAGGTCTGAGACTCGCAGCTGTTGTCAGCCATCTATGAAAGTAGGCAAAAAATCTGAATAGTCAGATCATAAATATATGCTGACCGTCAGAAAAATGACTACAATTGCAAAAATATAAATTGGCTCTATCGTGCTAATAACCGATTAGCGATCGCACCTAGTGGCTTCCTACAGTCAGCCTGGCTCTGATACCAAGCTTGTCACGACCTGTTTTCCAATAAAAATATTTATTGAGAAACCAATCTTTGAGTCCAGTTTGAGAGAAATCCTCCTCACTGGTAGACAAATACTTGATACAATAAGCCAGTAGCATAAAATATATTACAGGGTTGAGCTAAGGGTGCTCAACAAATTATTACAAGCGCGCCAATAATTATACATAATGGCGGGTATAACACAATGGTGTGGTGGCATACTACTGACTCGAGGATATAGTGATGGTGGAATAACACAGTGGGGAGTGAGAAAACATGGCTCTCAAACTAGCATCTCATCGAGCATCGAGGTGAGGCTCGATGAATTTTATTCGGGTTGCGGAAGCGGATATAAAACAGTGACCAAATCCAGGGTCGCACGAGACTGACTGGGATTCCTCTAGGCGTCGGACTCGCTATCAAACTCTTCATCCATGAGATCGCCTTCGTCAGCATCTGGCCATATTAACAAGCCAGGTGGGTACCTTGAAAGTACTCGCAAGACAGTTCGGACGTAAGATATAACAAATGCATGCATGAATGCCTCATAATTAAATTCACCAATGCACACAAAAAAATTTAGCAAACAAAGTAGGTAAAAGGGAATCGGCGGTAGTCCACCTGAAATCCCAACAAAAATAAATGGAATCCGATCGGGTGTCTGAAGCGACGCCTCGAAATGTGAACAAATAAAATGAAGATCGTGCCACAGTCGGGTGTCTGAGCGACACCACATAAAGGGCTTTAAAAGAAATGCCACAGTCGGGCGTCTTTGCGACACCACATAAAGGGCTTTAAAAGAAATGCCACACTCGGGCGTCTTTGCGACACCACATAAAGGGCTTTAAAAGAAATGCCACAGTCGGGCGTCTTTGCGACACCACATAAAGGGCTTTAAAAGAAATGCCACAGTCGGGTGTCTTTGCGACACCACATAAAGGGCTTTAAAAGAAATGCCACAGTCGGGCGTCTTTGCGACACCACATAAAGGGCTTTAAAAGAAATGCCACAGTCGGGCGTCTTTGCGACACCACATAAAGGGCTTTTATCATAAGGAAAATAATACTCATGATAAATAATCAACTCATGATAATAAACGGGTTAGTCCATCCACAGGAATAAGCATTTAACCGTACTTCGCACTCATGTGATTCACCGGAGTATCTGTCACCAAAACTGGCACTTGTCAGAATAAGTTAGCACAGAACTTGGACATGGATAAGATGATTTGAAGATTTATGACTCTCCAGAGTTTGTACTAAAATTACCCACAGTTAACGGATTTCCGTAGTCATGAAGGACTAGTTCCGTTTACGGTGTTTCGGAAGAAAACACAGCTAACCAGTACACACCCATCCAACCTCTCGATGCCAGGAATCACCATAGACATCGTCCAAGAAAAACTTTTGAGACGGGGAGATCACAATATCGAATAGCATGGGATCAAATTTATATACGCGCGCTCTAAGGGGTGCCCCCCTCTCGGTCCCAACCGGAAACACCCATGCCCCCTGACCGGATGACTGTCTTTAATCGAGGGCCATGGAACCATCATCACGGCCTCTCCTTTTTGGTGTGTACCAGGAAAGCGGTTTCCAACCTACTAGGCCATATCCCTTGCGGAAAACTTGTGGTAGTACGGGAAGGGAAATGGATGGGAACCGAACCGATACGGGCTGATACTGAAGTCAAACAGTATGGCATAATACTGGCATGCTACAACACTGCCATCTTACCCATCCTCATGCCAACACATGGCCATGCATATTCACACCCAACAACGTATGGATCATCGAACTCACTTGCCTCAACTTGCATGAGAAATAACGTTCATCGGTATGCTCACCAACATGCCATGAAACCTGCTAAATGCAAACATGCCAAAACACTCATCATATCAAAAATTCAAACATGCTTTCCTGGTTCTGAGTAGTCGGAGCCTAGCTCGGTGAAGTTCGCGGTTTCGTCACCTCCTTCGGTATCTACGGTATAAAGAAAACATAAGCGCTAACGTGAATACCGAGAGGTGCACAAAAATTATTCCAAATATTTCTCAAATAAATCTGATAAAAAACTAGACAAAATTTTAAAGAGGACAGAAAAAGAATCACTCAAAAATACTCTTCTGTTTAAAAGTTATAAAGGTTTTTGTCCAGGAACTCATCTGCAATGAAACAAAAAGTTTCCAGGGGCTAACTTATAAAACAGAAAACGCTTTGATATGGAATACGCCAGCCCAGAGGGGAAAACGTATTTTGGTAGAAGTCATTTTCAGAAAACGGTTTGACTAAAAAGAAAAGAGAGACTGACAGGCGGGTCCCGCCCTCAGGTTTGAATTTTCAAACGAGGCGGCAAAGCTCGACGGTACCCGATAGCCGCGGTGGTCGCCGACGGCGATCCACAGTGAGGTAGGGAGATCGGAGGGTACCTCCGTGCTCAGGGCGCCATTCCGCGTCGGTTGGTGGTGGTGGTGGTCGCCGGCGAGTACCACGTCGACGGCGGCTCCTGCTCCGGCGGACGGCGGTTCGGGTGTCCGTGGGTCTCGTCGAAGAGTGCTATGGAGGGCAAATTGAGGTGGGGTTTAGCTTTCTGGAGGTGGTACGAGGCTACGGGAAAGAGTAGGGCGGCGGAGGAGTTCTCACCAGAGAGAACGTTGCCGGAGCCTGAGGCGGGCGGAGGTGGCCGGAGTCGAGGAAGAAAGGCCCCTCGAGGCTCTTCCAGTGGCTAGGCGGGGTTTGGCGAGGTGGTGGAGCTGTGCGGGGGCGAGAGCAAGCTCGGGGGGGGCTATATATAGACGCCACGAGGCGGTTGCCGTGAACGGGTAAGTCCGGCGGGCGATTACGGCGGTGCTGTGGGTGGACGGTCGGCTTAGGGGCTTGAACATCATCTAGGTGAAGCACTGGTGCCATCCCAGTGTCCAACTCAGAACGGAACGGCCGCACGGCACGTCGGTGGCAGAGAACGCGCTCTGCGCGTGCCAGGCCACGGCGACGGTGCTGCATGCGTGCGCTGGCAAGGAGGTGGCCACGCGGAGCTCTCAGAAGGGTTGGGCAGTGCTGAATGGCGTTATGCCGCAGTGTTGCCCCCTGTCGGCCGTTACGGTGGTTCTGCCGCCGCGGGACACGCCGGCGCAGGCGGGCCAGGGCGCCACCGACGCCAGGGAGGCGCCAAGCGCGCGTGTGGTGCTCCGGACAAGAAGAAGAGGCTGCGAGCACGAGCCAAATGCATAGTTTACACGTGACTGAAAATCTGACGAAGAAACGACACTGAATCTCTGAATTTTACTGAATATGAACAGTAACAGTGCATGCCAGGTGTTCGACAGAATGATTTTGGTATGTAGGGATTTTTCCTTGAGCTGGTTTTTGGTGGAGTGGTCTCTCATTGCACCAGTAGGCTGCCTGAATTTTGGTAGAATTTTTGGAGAAGAGTAAATATGAATTTCAACAAATTTGGCAAATCTGGTCCAAACTTGCAGAGGCTGAAATTTGAAAAATTTGAAAAGAGGAAGAGTGGATCAAGATGGTTCTGAGTTGTGGATGCTAAGGACAATCCAGAGGAGTTGGTTTGAGGTCAAAACTCAAATGCAATAGGGTACTTGCTTTGAAAATCACTCAGGCTCAAAATAATTGTCAAAAAAGATTTGAGAGATAAAATAATTGAAATAAAATCCAAAAACTTGTTTGGACTTGCTGGGACAGAGAACTTAGATTGTTTCAAGGAGGAGGGAAGGTTTTGGAGGGGTTTTACCACATGGGCAAAAACAAAAATCATGGGTGGTTTTCAAGATATGAAAAATCCCAATTATCATAAAGTTTCTTTTTTTAAAAGAAAATAATTAATTTCCAAAAATATATTTTGACAAGGGAGCCATCAGAGAAAAAGTTTTAAATGATCAAACACCATAGTTTGATGAAGATACCAAAAATTAAATCCTTGCCAAAGAAAAGGAAGTTTTTAAGAGGAAGGTTTTTTGAAAAGAATTTAAATGGCCTCTTTTCAAAAACCAACAAAGTTTTTGCTGAAAACCAAATAAAATTTTTGGAGTGTCACATGTCCCACTAGTACTTGATTAAGTTCTACGGGCCTTTGACTGGGCCAGCCTTTTTAACCTATATGGGCCTCTGTTGGGCCCAGCCACGTGTCGACGTATCATAGGCATGTCTCCTCCAATGGACGGGCGACATCTGGCCCACTGACGAGCTGACAGGTGTTCCCTTCGGCCAATCAGAATTTTACATGTGGAAATTTCCCATTGCTCAGGGCTGTTAACGGGTTATCGGATCCAAAATCTGACCCGATAGCTTAACGGTGTTCCGTTATGGTGGATGCCACGTGTCGGTCACCCTTGACGAAAGCACTTCTGTGACGCGCGATTTATCGTCATGGAAGTGGACACTTCCATGATGATATTGCTAATGTCATGGAACACTTCTACGATAGCACAGGTTTGACTATCTTGATTATGTCATAAATTTGTCATGGATGTACATGCATGACAAAAAATACGACCTACTGTAACAAACACGTATCATCATGGAAGTGTATTTTTTTTGTAGTGTATGTCGTGTGATGAAGTGGCGGTCGAGCGCCCTGTGGTCGGTGGTTCCAATTCGTCTCCTGCATCGTCGTCCATTCCGTCGACGTCTTCGGAGTCAAAGTCGAGCATGTCAGTTAAATCATCGACAGTGTCTACTAAGTGGGTGGTGGGTGGGGAACGAATTTCTTCGTCGTCCGCGTCCCATCCTAGCCGAACATAGTTCGACCAAGGTTCTCCTGACAAGGAGAGAGACTTTAATGAATTTAGCATGTTGCCGAAAGGCGAGTGCTGAAAGATATCCGCGGAGGTAAACTCCATGATCGGTGCCCAATCGGATTTGATAGGCACGGACGCAGGCGGTTCGGAGCCCGTGGCCGGGGACGAATCCGATGGTTCGGCAGCACGGCTATCGCGAGGGGTGAAGTCAGTATTCGGCTCCATCGCCACTGAGAGTGCGGCCTCCAAGGTAGGGTCTATCCACCCGTCCTCGGATGGCGCAATTTGCTCCGGATCAAGGGCCGGAGTAGTTGCAGGTGTGATCTCTTGAACACTGTCTGACGGCAGATCTAAATCATGCTCGTCGTGATCGTGCGGCGCACCTGACATGGGCTCGAATCCGTCGAAGATCAAGTCTCCACGGATGTCGACGGTGTAGTTCAAGTTTCTGAACCTGACCTGGTGGCCAGGGGCATAGCTCTTGATTTGCTCCAGATGGACAAGCGAGTGGGCCGCAGTGCGAAGCCGCCGAATACAAAGACCTATCCGGGGAGGAAGACCTCACCCTGGACCGCATCGTTACCGATGATCGAAGGGGCCATCAAGCCTTACGGTGACGGCACAGTGGAACTCCCAATGAAAGCACCGATGTCGGTGTCAAAACCGGCGGATCTCAGGTAGGGGGTCCCGAACTGTGCGTCTAAGGTGGATGGTAACAGGAGGCAGGGGACACGATGTTTACGCAGGTTCGGGCCCTCTCGATGGAGGTAATACCCTACTTCCTGCTTGATTGATCTTGATGATATGAGTATTACAAGAGTTGATCTACCACGAGATCGTAGAGGCTAAACCCTAGAAGCTAGCCTATGGTATGATTGTTGTTGTCCTACGGACTAAACCCTCCGGTTTATATAGACACCGGAGGGGGCTAGGGTTACACAGAGTCGGTTACAAGGAAGGAGATCTACATATTCATATTGCCAAGCTTTCCTTCCACGCCAAGGAGAGTCCCATCCGGACACGGGACGAAGTCTTCAATCTTGTATCTTCATAGTCCAACAGTCCGGCCAAAGGATGTAGTCTGGCTGTCCGGATACCCCCTAATCCAGGACTCCCTCAATGAAGTCTCCAATAAAGTTCTTTAGCTGCAAGATGGAGGAGAAATAGTTCTTTTAGTGAGCATATACTCAAAAATTCTAGGTATAACAAACACTTGATTCAACTGGGAGTTAATCTTTCGAATGATAGTGTCATTGACGGAATTCTTCAATCATTGCCACCAAGCTACAAAAGCTTCGTGATGAACTATAACATGCAAGGGATGGATAAGACAATTCCCGAGCTCTTCGCGATGCTAAAGGATGCAGAGGTAGAAATCAAGAAGGAGCATCAAGTGTTGATGGTCAACAAGACCACTAGTTTCAAGAAAAAGGGTAAAGGGAAGAAGAAGGGGAACTTCAAGAAGAACGGCAAACAAGTTGCTGTTCAGGAGAAGAAACCCAAGTCTAGACCTAAGCCTGAGACTGAGTGCTTCTACTACAAAGGGACCGGCCACTGGAAGCGGAACTGCCACAAGTATTTGGCGGATAAGAAGGATGGCAAGATGAACAAAAGTATATGTGATATACATGTTATTGATGTGTACCTTACTAAAGCTCGCAGTAGCACCTGGGTATTTGATATTGGTTCTGTTGCTAATATTTGCAACTCGAAACAGGGACTATAGATTAAGCGAAGATTGGCTAAGGACGAGGTGACGATGCGCGTGGGAAATGGTTCCAAAGTCGATGTGATCGCCGTCGGCACACTACCTCTACATCTACCTTCGGGATTAGTTTTAGACCCAAATAATTGTTATTTGGTTGCTAGCGTAGAGCATGAACATTTTATCTGGATCTTGTTTGATGCGAGACGGTTATTTATTTAAATCTGAGAATAATGGTTGTTCTATTTATATTAGTAATATCTTTTATGGTCATGCACCCTTGAAGAGTGGTCTATTTTTGATGAATCTCAATAGTAGTAATACACATATTCATAATGTTGAAGCCAAAAGATGCAGAGTTGATAGTGATAGTGCAACTTATTTGTGGCACTGCCGTTTAGGTCATATTGGTGTAAAGCGCATGAAGAACCTCCATTCTGATGGACTTTTGGAATCACTTGATTATGAATCACTTGGTACTTGCGACCATGTCTCATGGGAAGATGACTAAAATGTCGTTCTCCGGAACAATGGAGCGCATAACAGATTTGTTGGAAATCATACCTATTGATGTATGTGGTCCGATGAATGTTGAGGCTCGCGGCGGGTATCGTTATTTCCTCACCTTCACGGATGATTTGAGCAGATATGGGTATATCTACTTGATGAAACATAAGTTTGAAACATTTGAAAAGTTCAAAGAATTTCAGAGTGAAGTGGAAAATCATCGTAACAAGAAAATAAAGTTTCTATGATCTGGCCGTGGAGGATAATATTTGAGTTCCGAGTTTGGTCTTCATTCGAAACAATGCGGAATAGTTTCGCAACTCACGCCACCCGGAACACCACAGCGTAATGGTGTGTCCGAACGTCGTGATCGTACTTTACTGGATATGGTGCAATCTATGATCTCTCTTACTGATTTACCACTATCATTTTGGGGTTATGCTTTAGAGATGCTGCATTCACGTTAAATAGGGCACCATCTAAATCTGTTGAGACGACGCCTTATGAACCGTGGTTTGGCAAGAAACCGAAGTTGTCGTTTCTTAAAGTTTGGGGCTGCGATGCTTATGTGAAAAAGCTTCAACCTGATAAGCTCGAACCCAAATCGGAGAAATGTGTCTTCATAGGATACCCAAAGGAGACTGTTGGATACACCTTATATCACAGATCTGAAGGCAAGACATTCGTTGCTAAGAATGGATCCTTTCTAGAGAAGGAATTTCTCTCGAAAGAAGTGAGTGTGAGGAAAGTAGAACTCGATGAGGTGACTGTACCTGCTCCCTTATTGGAAAGTAGTTCATCACAGAAATCTGTTCCTATGACTTCTACACAAATTAGTGAGGAAGCTAATGATGATCATCATGTAACTTCAGATCAAGTTACTACCGAACCTCATAGGTCAACCAGAGTAAGATCCGCACCAGGGTGGTACGGTAATCCTATTCTGGAGGTCATGTTACTTGACCATGACGAACCTGCGAACTATGAGGAAGCGATGATGAGCCCATATTCCGCGAAATGGCTTGAGGCCATGAAATCTGAGATGGGATCCATGTATGAGAACAAAGTGTGGACTTTGGTTGACTTGCTCGATGATCGGCAAGCCATCAAGAATAAATGGATCTTCAAGAAGAAGACTGGCGCAGACAGTAATGTTACTATCCACAAAGCTCGACTCGTTGCGAAAGGTTTTCGACAAGTTCAAGGAGTTGACTACGATGATACATTCTCACCCGTAGCGATGCTTAAGTCCGTCCGAATCATGTTAGCAATTGCCACATTTTATGATTATGAAATTTTGCAAATGGATGTAAAGACTGCATTCCTGAATGGAATTCTAGAAGAAGAGTTGTATATTATGCAACCTGAAGGTTTTATCAATCCAAAGGATTCTATCAAAGTGTGCAAGCTCCAGCGATCCATCTATGGACTGGTGCAAGCATCTCGGAATTGGAATAAACATTTTGATAGTGTGATCAAAGCATATTTTTTTATACAGACTTTTGGAGAAGCCTGTATTTACAAGAAAGTGAGTGGGAGCTCTGTAGCATTTCTAATATTATATGTGGATGACATATTTTTGATTGGAAATGATATAGAATTTCTGGATAGCATAAAAGGATACTTGAATAAGAGTTTTTCGATGAAAGACCTCGGTGAAGCTGCTTATATATTGGGCATCAAGATCTATAGAGATAGATCAAGACGCTTAATTGGACTTTCACAAAGCACATACCTTGATAAAGTTTTGAAGAAGTTGAAAATGGATCAAGCAAAGGAAGGGTTCTTGCCTGTATTACAAGGTGTGAAGTTGAGTCACACTCAATGCCCGACCACTTCAGAAGATAGAGAGAAGATTAAAGATGTTCCCTATGCTTCAGCCATAGGCTCTATCATGTATGCAATGTTATGTACCAGACCTGATGTGTGCCTTGCTATTAGTTTAGCAGGGAGGTACCAAAGTAATCCAGGAGTGGATCACTGGACAGCAGTCAAGAACATCCTGAAATACCTGAAAAGGACTAACGATATGTTTCTCATTTATGAAGGTGACAAAGAGCTCGTCGTAAATGGTTCCGTCGATGCAAGCTTCGACACTGATCCGGATGATTCTAAATCGCAAACCAGATACGTGTTTTTATTGAACGGTGGAGCTGTTAGTTGGTGCAGTTCTAAGCAAAGCGGCGTGGCAGGATCTACGTGTGAAGCAGAGTACATAGCTGCTTTGGAAGCTGCAAATGAAGGAGTCCGAATGAAGGAGTTCATATCCGATTTAGGTGTCATACCTAGTGCATCGGGTCCAATGAAAATCTTTTGTGACAATACTGGTGCAATTGCCTTGGCAAAGAAATCCAGATTTCACAAGAGAACCAAGCACATCAAGAGACGCTTCAATTCCATCCGCGATCAAGTCCAGGTGGGAGATATAGAGATTTGCAAGATACATATGAATCTGAATGTTGTAGACCCGTTGACTAAGCCTCTCTCACGAGCAAAACATGAACAACACCAAGACTCCATGGGTGTTAGAACCATTACAGTGTAATCTAGATTATTGACTCTAGTGCAAGTGGGAGACTCAAGGAAATATGCCCTAGAGGCAATAATAAAGTTATTATTTATTTCCTTATTTCATGATAAATGTTTTTTATTCATGGTAGAATTGTATTAACCGGAAACATAATACATGTGTGAATACATAGACAAACAGAGTGTCACTAGTATGCCTCTACTTGACTAGCTCGTTTATCAAAGATGGTTAAGTTTCCTAACAATATACATGAGTTGTCATTTGATAAATGGGATCACATTATTATGAGAATGATGTGGTTGACTTGACCCATTCCGTTAGCTTAGAACTTGATCGTTTTAGTTTACTGCTATTGCTTTCTTTATGACTTATATATGTTCCTATGACTATGAGATTATGCAACTCCCGATTACCAGAGGAACACTTTGTGTGCTACCAAACGTCACAACCTAACTGGGTGATTATAAAGGTGCTCTACAGGTGTCTCCGATGGTACTTGTTGAGTTGGCATAGATCGAGACTAGGATTTGTCACTCCGATTGTCGGAGAGGTATCTCTGGGCCTTCTCGGTAATGCACATCACTATAAGCCTTGCAAGCAATGTGACTAATGAGTTACTTGTGAGATGATACATTACAGAACGAGTAAAGAGACTTGCCGGAAACGAGATTGAGCTAGGTATGGGGATACCGACGATCGAATCTCGGGCAACTAACATACCGATGACAAAGGGAACAACGTATGTTGTTATGCGGTTTGACCGATAAAGATCTTCGTAGATTATGTAGGAACCAATATGAGCATCCAGGTTCCGCTATTGGTTATTGACCGGAGACGAGTCTCGGTCATGTCTACATAGTTCTCGAACCCATAGGGTCCGCACGCTTAACGTTCGGTGACGATTGGTATTATGAGTTTATGTGATTTGATGTACCGAAGGTAGTTTGGAGTCCCAGATCTGATCACGGACATGACGAGGAGTCTCGAAATGATCGAGACATAAATATCGATATATTGGACAGCTATATTCGGACACCGGAAGTGTTCTGGGTGGTTTCGGAGAAAACCAAAGTGCCGGAGGGGTTACGGAACCCCCCGGGGAAATATTGGGCCTTAGTGGGCCTGAGGGGAGAGGGGGGGCAGCAGCCCAGGAGGTGGCGCGCCCCCTCCCATGAGGAGTCCGAATTGGACAAGGGAAAGCGGTCACGGCCCCTCTTTCCCTCTCCCTCTCCCTCTCCCTCTCTTTCCTTGCCCCTTCCCTCTTCCTAGTTGGACTAGGAAAGGGGAGTCCTACTCCTACTAGGAGGAGGACTCCCCCCCTCCTTGGCGCGCCCCAAGGGCCGGCCGGCCTCCCCTTGCTACTTTATATACGGGGGCAGGGGGCACTCTAGGACACACAAGTTGATTGTTCCAAGCCGTGTGCGGTGCCCCCCTCCACCATAATCCACCTCTTTCATATTGTAGCGGTGCTTAGGCGAAGCCCTGCATCGGTTGCAACATCATCACGCCATCGTGCTGACGAAACTCTCCCGCAAAGCTCTGCTGGATCGGAGTTCGTGGGACGTCATCGAGTTGAACGTGTGCTGAACTTGGAGGTGTCGTGCGTTCGGTACTTGGATCGGTCGGATCATGAAGACGTACGAGTACATCAAACACGTTGTTATAACGCTTCCGCTTTCGGTCTACGAGGGTAAGTGGACAACACTCTCCCCTCTCATTGCTATGCATCACCATGATCTTGTGTGTGTGTAGGGAATTTTTTTGAAATTACTACGTTCCCCAACATTTACCACCTCTAGTCATAACCCTAACAGCATTATCATTATTCTTATTATTCAACTCATTAAGCAATTCATCTTGGGCCTTAAGTACTTCTTCTACTTGAGTTGTAACCATGGAAGCATGTTTACTAGTAAGCTTAAGATCATTCACAGTTCTACTCATATAATTACCCAAGTGGTCAAGAATTTAAGCATTATGTTTCAATTGTCTACTAACGTAAGCATTGAAATTCTCTTGTTCAAAAACAAAATTATCAAACTCATCAAAGAATTGACTAGCAGACTTATTATGAGGAATATCACCTTCATCAAATCTACGGAGAGAGTTACCTCTACTACCTATGTCGGGTTATCAAGACCATGTATTTCTTTAATAGGCGGTAAATTTTAAACATCTTCAGCTTTAGTACCTTTTTCTTTCATAGATTTATTGCCACTTGCATATCTTCGGGACTGAGAAATAGAATACCCCTTTTCTTTGGAGTTGGCTTAGGAGTTTGTTCAAGAAGTGTCCCATCATTTTCATTACTCAATATATTATTCAATAGCAATTCAGCTTGCTCAATAGTTCTTTCCCTGAAAACACTACCAGCACAACTATCCAGGTGGTCTCTAGAAGCATCGGTTAGTCCATTATAAAAGATATCAAGTATTTCATTTTTCTTAAGAAGATGATCAGGCAAAGCATTAAGTAATTGGAGAAGCCTCCCCCAAGCTTGTGGGAGACTCTCTTCTTCAATTTGCACAAAATTATATATTTCCCTTAAAGGAGCTTGTTTCTTATGAGCGGGGAAATATTTTGCAGAGAAGTGATAAATCATATCCTGGGGACTATGCACACAACCAGGAGCAAGATAATTAAACGATGTCTTAGCATCACCCTTTAATGAGAAATGAAATAATTTAAGGATATAGTAATAGCAAATTTTTTCCTCATGAGCAAATAGGGTGGCTATATCATTTAATTTAGTAAGATGTGCCACAACTGTTTCAGATTCATAACCATGAAAAGGATCAGTTTTAACCAAAGTAATTAACTCAGGGTCGATAGAGAATTCATAATTCTTATCAGTAACAAAGATAGGTGAAGTAGCAGAAGCGGGATCATATTTCATTCTAGCATTCATGGATTTTTCTTTCAGCTGAGCTAACAATTTCTTAAGATCTTCCCTATAATTACAAGCAAAGAAATCTCTAGCAGTTTCTTTATCCATAACATAACCCTTAGGAACACCAGGAAATTCATATCTAGGGGGAGAATCATAATCTTCAATAATTTCATCAGTTTCAGTAATTTCATTCTCTCTAGCCCTAGCAAGTTGTTCATCAAGAAATTCACCTAGTGGCACGGTATTATCAAGCACAGAAGCAGTTTCATCATAAGTATCATGCAAAGCAGAAGTGGAATCATCAATAACATGCGACATATTGGAATCAATAGCAGGTGTAGGTGTCGCAAGTTTACTCAAAACAGAAGGAGAATAAAGTGCAAAGCTAGATGGCAATTCCTTACCTCCCCTCGTAGTTGAGGGAAAAAATATTGTTTCTCTGATCTTTCAAATTCCTCATAGTGATCAACAGATATAAATCCCCAGTGACTCAGAGAATAGAGCTATGCACCCCGGCAAGGGCGCCAGAAAAAGGTCTTGATAACCCACAAGTATAGGGGATCGCAACAGCTTCTGAGGGTCGAGTATTCAACTCAATTTTATTGATTCGACACAAGGGGAGCCAAAGAATATTCTCAAGTATTAGCAGCTGAGTTGTCAATTCAACCACACCTGAAAGACTTAATATCTGTAGCAAAGTATTTAGTAGCAAAGTAGTATGGAAGTAAGAGTAACAGTGGCAAAAGTAACGGTGGTAGTTTCGTAGCAATCGTAACAGTGGCAACAGAAAAGTAACTTAGCAAAGATCAATATGTAAAAAGCTCGTAGGCAATGGATCAATGATGGATAATTATGTCGGATGGCATTCATCATGCAACGGTTATAACATAGGGTGACATAGAACTAGCTCCAGTTCATCAATATAATGTAGGCATCTGTTCTGAATATACTCATACATGCTTATGGAAAAGAACTTGCATGACATCCTTTGTCCTACCCTCCCGTGGTAGCGGGGTCCTATTGGAAACTAAGGGATATTAAGGCCTCCTTTTAATAGAGTACCGGACCAAAACATTTGCACCTAGTGAATACATGAACTACTCACACTACGGTCATCACCGGTAGTTGTCCCGACTATTGTCACTCTGGGGTTGCTGAGGGAGTCCTGGATTAGGGGGTCCCAGGGCGTCCGGGCTATGTGACTTGGGCCTGACTGGTGGGTCGTGAAGGTACAAGATAGAAGGCCTCCCCCCGTGTCCTGATGGGACTCTCCTTGGCGTGAAAGGCAAGCTTGGCGTTTGGATATGAAGATTTCTTTCTCTGTAAACCGACTCGGTACAACCCTAGCCCCCTCCGATGTACATATAAACTAGAGGGTTTAGTCCGTAGAGGCAATCATGATCATACATTCTAGACATCTAGGGTTTAGCCATTACGATCTCGAGGTAGATCAACTCTTGTAACCCCTATACTCATGAAAGTCAATCAAGCAGGAAGTAGGGTATTACCTCCATCAAGAGGGCCCGAACCTGGGTAAACATCATGTCCCCTGCCTCTTGTTACCTTCGATCCTTAGACGCATAGTTAGGGACCCCCTACCCAAGATCTGCCGGTTTTGACACCGACATTTGTGCTTTCATTGAGAGTTCCTCTGTGCTGTCGACAAATGATCCGATGGCTCGTTCGATCATCCACAATGGTGCTATTTCGGGGGAGATTTCCACCCCCCCTGGCCAAATTTTCGTACTCGGCGGCTCACGCTGCATGCCAACTCGATTGGCCACCTCGAGCAGATCGATAGCTATGCCCCTGGTCATCAGATCAGCTTCAGGAACCTAAACTATGTCGCCGATATCCGAGGAGATTTGATCTTTGAAGGGTTTGCAGCCCCGATTGCCGCTCTGGCCTTAGATCCAGAGCAGGCCGTCAGGTCCGAAGACGGGAGTTTAGAGCCCGCCAGACTCTCTACAACTGTGGAACTTGCTACTGGAGATCCGGAGGGGACGTCGTCATCGGTTAACCCAAAGACGAACCGAATCCCCCTTGTCACTGAAGCGCCAGACACTCCGCCGGACTCTAAGTCCAAACTCTCGAGGTCCGGGTCAAGCGGGCGCGGCCAGGAGGCCCCAACCCCGGACAGCCCCGCGGACCCTCATTCCTCTACCCAAACCTCGCTCCTGAATGAGGCCTTGGGCTTGATGTGAACCCTCGCCATTACAGAGGAATCTTTTCCGAATTACGCCCAGCCCGGACTAGGGACTGAGAGCGGGGAATTTTACATCCCACCCACCACCCACTTCATAGCCACTGTCGAAGATTTAACCGATAGGCTGGACTACGCCTCCAAAGACATCGACGGTATGGACGACGATGCCGGAGACGAACAAGGCCAAGACCCTCCGTTTACCAGAAGTTGGACGGCCACCTCCACATATGATGTATACATGGTGGATACACCCAAAGAGGATGATGACGATGGCAAGAAGGATCCGATTGAGGATAAGCCTGCCGAAGCACCTGCAAAGCATCGACATCAGCGGCGCCATTCAAAATCGTGTCGCAAAAATGACAGTAATACCGGCGCCGAAGAAAATAACACTCCAGAGAACGCCGAAGACCCCGAAGCCCCTATCGAGCCAACATCTGAACAGGATGATTGGGAAGATGGGCAAGTTAACCCCGACGATCCAATCGGGAACGAAGACTCGGAGGATAGTAACTACCTACCGATCTCCGAAGAAGATGTGAGCCTCGGCGACGAAGACTTTATCGTGCCAGAGGAGCCCCTCGAGCAAGAGCGCTTTAAGCACAAGCTAATGTTGGGGAACGCAGTAATTTAAAAAAAATCCTACGCACACGCAAGATCCATTTAGTTGATGCATAGCAACGACATGGGAGAGTGTTGTCCATGTACCCTTGTAAAGCGAAAGCAAAAGCGTTATGACAACATGGTTGATGTAGTTGTACGTCTTCACAATCCGACCGATCCTAGCACCGAAGGTACGACACCTCCGCCTGCACATGTTTAGCTCGGTGACATCCCACGAACTCTAGATCCAGCTGAGGTCGAGGGAGAGTTTCGTCAACACGACGGCGTGATGACGGTGATGATGAAGTTACCGTCGCAGGGCTTCGCCTAAGCAGTACAACGATATGACCGAGGTGGAAATCTGTGGAGGGGGGCAGTGCACACGGACAAACAATCAACTTGTGTGTCTATGCGGTGCCCCCCTCCCACGTATATAAAGGAGTGGAGGAGGGGGAGGGTCAGCCCTCTCATGGCGCGCCCAAGGGGGGAGTCCTACTCCAGGTGGGAGTATGATTCCCCTTTCCCTAGTTGGAGTAGGAGAGAAAGGAAGGGGGAGAGAGAGAGAGGGAAGGAAAGGGGGGCCGGCCCCCACCCAATTCGGATTGGGCTTGGGGGGCGCGCCCTTTGAGGGAGTCCTGGACTAAGGGGTCCTCGGGCGTCCGCCTTGTTATTTGTGTGTCAGACTAATGGGCTGTGAAGACATGAAGACCGAAGATTATACCCGTGTTCGGATTGAACTCAACTTGGCGTGGAAGGCAAGCTTGGAAACCGACTATGTAGATTCTCTCTAATGTAACCGACCCCACGTAACCCTAGATCTCTCCGGTGTCTATATAAATCGGAGAGCATAGTCCGGATAGGGGAGATTCATTACCATATTCATAGGCTAGGCTTCTAGGGTTTAGCCATTACAATCTCGTGGTAGATCAACTCTTGTAACACTCATATTCATCAAGATCAATCAAGAAGGAAGTAGGGTATTACCTCCATAGAGAGGGCCCAAACCTGGGTAAACATTGTGTCCCCCGTCTCCTGTTACCATCGATCCTAGACGCACAGTTCGGGACCTCCTACCCGAGATCCGCCAGTTTTGACACCGACATTGGTGCTTTCATTGAGAGTTCCGTTGTGCCGTCGCCAAGAGGGTTGATGGCTCGCCTTGTTTTAAAGGATAAAATCATCTCTGGAGGATTCCTGGCCCCAGGCCAAACCCTCTGGCTGGGCGGCTTCGTCATGACCGCCGGGTCGGCCCTTAAGCCGATGATGACCTCTCAAGTCATCGAAAATCGCCTTCGCGTCAATCCCGAATACTCTGCCCGCATGGATCCAATGGAGTTATCGTTGTTAAACGAACTCCTAGATCGCATGGCCGCCTTAGGGGTCGCTACAGACTACGATCGGGTTGGGCTTAAACCTGGCCAGAGAGAAATTAAAACTCCGCCGATCACCCATCAGATAGAGGTAGTTGAGGAGCGGACCAACTCTTCTACTATATTGAAGACGAACTATGTTCGGATCTCCGATCTTGAAGGCCCGGATATTCTCCGGCAGAAAGGCATGTCCCGTTCCCTGAACATGGAGTCGGACGATGAGCCTAAAAAATCAGTCGATATCCCGGAGCCCGAACTGCCAGGTCCGGTAGATCTTCAAACTCCATATCCAAAGTCGGGTCAGGGTTCGGATTTCGTTCCACCCACCCACCCGGACATAGACGCTCTCATGAGCATCAAACAAAAGTCTCAGGAAATGGTCCACCACTTCTGGGCCAGATTCCTCCTTGTCAAAAATAAGGTAAAAGATTGCCGCGATGAAGATGTGATAGCGGTATTCGGCAACAACTATGCGGACGAAGGTATCCTCAACACCATCAATCATCGCCGCATAGTAAAGTTCGCTGACTTAGCAACTATCGTACAAAAGTACAGCGTGATGGAAAGCGCCTGGAAAACTCAGTCAGCTCGCTGGGAACTGTCAGTCCCAACCCACCTCATCCTACAGGCGATGAGGACGCACCCCCATGGCATGCCGAGCTGAACAGTCAAAAAACATAAACCCATTACGCTGCATGGCACCGTTCTGGAGGGATGGCTCAATGGCCCATGTAAAATACACACGACGTCAGATACCGTGGCAACCCACAGCCTCAGAGCATGTTGGATAGTTAGGCAGGTAGCCAAGAGCGGCGAGGACATCATTATCAAGGATACCCCAGAACAACACCCTCCAGCAAGCGACGACAATAGAGTATTGACAGTCTTCGAGACATTCGCTTCAAACAATAAGCGTAAAAGGGCACTGTGCGATCTCGCCGAAGTTTGCCAGGTCGCCGCAATTGACTCCTGGAATGACACGGTCATAACCTTTAACGCCAGTGACGAACCTAAATACAGAACAGTCCGAGCGCCAGCTGCATTAGTCCTTAGTCCCATCGTGGACGGTTTTTGACTTACAAAAGTCCTCATGGACGGCGGCAGCGGACTAAACCTCATTTACGAGGACACGCTCCACAAGATGGAAAATAGACAGGAGCCGCATCGAGAAAAGCAGCACAACCTTTCGAGGTATCATTCCCAGTCGAGAAGCGCGGTGTGCGGGAAAAAATACACTTCATGTGGTATTCGGCACGCCGGAGAATTATCGGTCCGAAGAAATAACTTTCCAGGTGGCCCCTTTCAAGAGTGGATACCACGCCCTGTTAGGGCGAGAGCCCTTCATGCGCTTTCAAGCCATACTTCATTATGGTTATATGAAGCTAAAAATGCTCAGGCCTAATGGAATAATCACCCTCATCAGCGATCCAGATATAGCACTCCGTGCCGAGAACAAAACTGCATCCTTGGCCCTCGAGGCATTGTCTGAGGCCCTTGCGGCTGAAGAACTATGTCGGAGTAATAGGCCACGGGTAGGCCAACCAGAGCCCTAAGCCTTTCAAGACATCGGGCAAGCTGCACCCCTCAAGACCCCAGGGCGAAGAGTCGGCGGCAAGGCCGCCGACTGCCCCCTCGCGGCCGAGTCCCAGGGACGACTTCGAGATGAGCCGACTCCTAACTGGCGACTTCCAGAGAAGTCGGCTATGGGGAGTCGGCCCGCAACTCCAACCACCCCATGCCCTCGTAAGGAGGGACGGGACGGGGCGTGGCCACAGTAAGGCACACTCCCGCCCCCTTTTCCAAGGGCAGGCATGGCCACAGTGCGCCGTACCGACATAGATCTCCGTCCGACGCGGCACTGTTGCCATGCCAGCCTTGACATCAGCCCCAGTGGGCGGAACCCTGTGCCCACGACGGCCTGTCTGTACGACCCAGAGACGGTGGGTCCCACCAGTCAGCGGGAGTCCAAAAGACGGCAAGAGTGCCACCAGTCGGACCCGGTGGGAGTCGGCCCCCAGGAGTCGGCTAGCCCCTCGCACAGGCCCCGCACGCCATTAACCAGACAAGACGGGGAATGGCAACAGTGATCGCCCGTCAGGCGGCGGTACTGTTGCCATGACCCCACGACCAAGCCCGCGTCATTAGAAGCACGGCTATAGTAATCCGCAACCGGCAAGACCCGCCCGCGGCGGACATGGCCTGTCGGCTCCATACCGGGCCAGTCAGCGGGGCCCACCAGTCGGCGGGCCCCAGCAATCGGCGGAGAAGATGGCGGCCTGAGAGACAGACGGCTAGGACCCACGCCCAGCCGGATTACCATTGTACCCCCGGGGGTAGGTGGGCCCCAGCAATCGGCGGAGAAGACGGTGGCCTGAGAGACAGACGGCTAGGACCCGCGCCCAGCCGGATTACCATTTTACCCCCGGGGGTAGGCCTATATAAATCCCCCAGGGCACCCATGCAAAGGGTTCGAATCCATTAGCACTAGACCAGATCATATAGAAGGAGAGAGCTAGCCTTGCCTTCTCCTACCTCCAGGAAACAGCTCAAGGAGCAACCTTGTACACACTTTGCCATAGTGATCATGCGGAGACCCTGCAGAGCAGTAGTAGGGGTGTTATCTCCATGGAGAGCCCTGAAGCTGGGTAAGATTCGCCGGCGTGCATGTCTTCGCCTTATCCCGTTTCCAAGCACCGGCGATGTTCTACTCGCCCCCACCATGATAAGACATCCCTTGGCATATGGCGCACCCAATATAACGCCCTCGATGCGGCTATATCTCTCACGTGTCGAAGCACGACTTAGAGGCATAACCGCATTGAAAGCAATGTCGCAAGTGAGGTAATCTTCACACAACCCATGTAATAAATAAGGGAAAGAGATACATAGTTGGCTTACAATCGCCACTTCACACAATACATAAATAAACATCCATCATTCAGATTACACTCAAGGTCCGACTACGGAACCAAAATAAAGAAGAATACCCCAAATGCTACACAGATCCCCGAATCACCCCAGCTGGGCTCCACTACTGATCATCAAGAAAAGATACATAGTAACGGCCACGTTCCTCGTCGAACTCCCACGTGAGCTCGGTTGCATCATCTGCACTGACATCGTTGGCACCTGCAACTGTTGTGATAGTATCTGGTGAGTCACGGGGACTCAGCAATCTCACACCCGCGAGATCAAGACTATTTAAGCTTATAGGAAGGATGGGGTAATGAGGTGGAGCTGCAGCAAGCGACTAGCATATATGGTGGCTACAACGCAAAAGAGAGCGAGAAGAGAAGCAATGCACGGTCGTGAAGCTAGAAGTGATCAAGAAGTGATCCTGAAACTACTTACGTCAAGCATAACTCCAACACCGTGTTCACTTCCCAGACTCCGCCGAGAAGAGACCATCACGGTAACACACGCGGTTGATGTGTTTTAATTAAGGTCAACTTCAGGTTCTCTACAACCGGAGATCAACAAATTCCCATCTGCCTCATAACCGCGGGCACGGCTTTCGAAAGATAATACCCTGCAGGGGTGTCCCAACTTAGCCCATTATAAGCTCTCACGGTCAACGAAGGATATTCCTTCTACCGGGAAGACCCGATCAGTCTCGGAATCCCGGACTACAAGACATTTCGACAGCAATAAAACAAGTCCAGCAAAGCCGCCCGATAGTGCCGACAAATCCTGATAGGAGCTGCACATATCTCGGTCTCAGGGCACATCGGATGAGCCAGACGTCGGGTTGGCATAGACCCTGATTGCGTAGGGGGCGCCGGACATCGCTCGGTTTGGACCAGCAATCTATGGAGAACTGGCCCGGGGGGGTTAAAATAAAGATGACCCTTGAGTCTGCAGAACCCAAGGGAAAAAGGCTTAGGTGGCAAATGGTAAAAGGCAATGTTGGGCCTTGCTGGAAAAGTCTTATTCAAAGCGAACTGTCAAGGGGGTCCCATAAATCACCCAACCGTGTAAGGAATGCAAAATCTGGCAACATAACACCGGTATGACGGAAACTAGGGCGGCAAGAGTGGAACAAAACACCAGGCATAAGGCCGAGCCTTCCACCCTTTACCAAGTATATAGATGCATTAATTAAATAAGATATATTGTGATATCCCAACAAGTAAACATGTTCCAACAAGGAACAACATCTCCATGTTCCAACAAGGAACAAACTTCATCTTCACCTGCAACTAGCAACGCTATAAGAGGGGCTGAGCAAAGCGGTAACATAGCCAATCAACGGTTTGCTAGGACATGGATGGTTAGAGGCTGACATGGCAATATGGGTGGCATGATATAGCAAGTGGTAGGTATCGCAGTATAGGCATAGCAAAAGAGCGAGCATCTAGCAAGCAAAGATAGAAGTGATTTCGAGGGTATGGTCATCTTGCCTGCAAGGTTCTCAGAGTTGTCGAAGGCTTGATCCTCGTAATCGTTCTCAACAGGTTCCTTGTTCACGTACTCGTCTCCCGGCTCTACCCAAAGCAAAAACACAAGCAACGGGGACAAATATCAATCACGATGCAATGCGCAAGCAACATGATGCAAAAACATGGCATGATATGCGAGATGTGGTATGCAATGCATATGCATGCTCCGGAAGGAAAAGGATGAGCCGGGCATAATCTTGGCATACCAAGTATGCCACTGGATAGATGAGATGATTCCGGTTGAAATCGATATAAAGATCACCGGAATCGGATGCACGGTTTGCAAATGACAAGCAAAACAAGAATGACAAGATTCTGCCATTAACAGCATGATGCTACTTAGCATGCAACAAGAAATTAAGCTACTGCACGCAAACGTATCAACAAAGCATATGGCAGTGATCTACTCAAGATGCTTGACAAAAGATGAGCACTGAGCTACGGATAAATCACACCACAACAGGTTCAAACAAGCATGGCAAAAGTGCAAAAGATACCAGGTTCACAGACTTAGTGAAATTAACATGTCAGAAATTCACATCAGGATGACATGTTTAGAGCAAGGAAACGACATGCTACAGGAATATAATATAGCAAAGGAAGACATGGCATGAATCTACTCAAAGCACTTAACAAAACTCCCTTACTGACCATAAGCCAAAAGGGATCAGAAAATATATTAACACCCATGTCAAATAAACAAGTTTCATTACAGGTTTCAGACTTAGCAGAAAACTGGACATGTCAAAAACAGATAACAAGTAGGCATGTTCGTGAGCTCGACGCACTCACTACAGAGCATTGCATGATAAACTAAGCATACATACATCAGGAAGACATGGCATATAAGCTAAACATGGCAAGAATAACATCATAGCATGCAAGGATCAACTACAACAAGCTTGGCAAAATTGAATAACAAGTAAACAATCTGCCAGGAACATTTTATAGCAAAAGTAGAGCTCGATTGACTCAAGCTAATGCACTCCATAAATGCAAACAAAAGCACGGATGGATATAGAAAATCCATATTCTTAAAACACCCTTACTGATCATGCTCAAAAAAGGCATAGATCTCTCTGAAACAACATGAACACATGGCATAAAAATAACAGCAGGGCATAACTTAGTGAAAATCCTAAGTCCCTGAAATCAGCAACATCAAGTACCCTAGTTTGCATGCTTGTGCTAGTCACCACAGAGATCACAAAAATACATGGCATACACCCCTGGAAAGGTAACATGGCATATTATAAAACACATGTAGGACTCAACTTCATAGGATGCTCACATCAATCATGGCAAAAATGACAAAAGTGCATGTTCTGCTGAGAATCAGAAACTAACTTCACATAGCCCTCTTCTAACAGCATTTCGGGCATCAAGATGAACTCAAATGAAAATTATGTAGTGATATGAATGATCTAATCATCAAGACGAACAATTTGATATGCTACACATCCAAAACGGAGATACGGGTGCAGAGATATGGGGCGATGAACATACAACAAAATAATCTGCCGAAATATGACTTAGTGGATTTCGGGGTCCGGGGGAAAAGTCAACCTCGCTAGATCTCATATCCGGGGCGCGGAATCCGAGGATGGCCGCCGCGGCTCGCCGGAGATGGTGCCGGAGAGGACGGGGGAAGGCGGTGGAGGCGAGTGGAGAGCCGGATCCGGTCGGGGAGGCACGGGGCGGCGCGAAGGAGGAGGAGCGCGGGCTCCGGCGAACAGGGCGGCGGCGGATGCGGCGGCGGCGGCCGGCGGCCGGCGGATGCGGCGGGGCCGGCCGGGTGGCGGCGCGGAGGAGCAGGTTGCTGTGGGAGCGGGCGCGGCGGCGGGTTGCGGGGGCCGGCCGCGGGCCGAGCGGGCCGGCGCGGCGATGTGGGCACGGGCGCCACGTGGCAGCCCGCGATTGGTCGGAGGCGCGGCGGCGGACGTGTCCGGCGGCGGCGGACAGTGTCCGGCGCGCGGAGGGAGCGGGGGCTAGGGTTAGGGTGCGAATTGATCCGGGATTTGGACGGGAGAGGTGTTTTTATAGGTAGAGGGGGCTAGGAAGCTCCAAATGGAGTGCGGTTTTCGGCCACGCGATCGTGATCGAACGACGATGGACATGGGAGTGTCTTAGATGGGTTATTGGGCTGTTTTGGAGGGTTTTTGGGCTGCAACACACACGAGGCCTTCTCAGTTACCCGGTTAACCGTTGGAGTATCAAACGAAGTCCAAATGATACGAAACTTGACAGGCGGTCTACCGGTAGTAAACCAAGGCCACATGTCAAGCCTCGGTCCATTCCGAGAAAGTTTAATACCCGCGCACGGAGAAATGTAAAAGGGGACGCCGGGGAACATAGGAGCGCCGGATTGCAAAACGGACAACGGGAAAAATGCTCGGATTCATGAGACGAACACGTATGCAAATGCGATGCACATGATGACATGATATGAAATGCATGACAAGGACAAAATGCAAAATGAAGGAAAACCGAACCACGGAGGGAATATCATATCACAATGCCGAAAATGGCAAGAGTTGGAGTTACAAATATGGCAAGTTATATCCGGGGTGTTACAACACTCCACCACTACGAGAGGATCTCGTCTCGAGATCTAGGACTGAAAAAACTCCGGATATCCGGAACGGAGGTGGTCCTCGCGTTCCGAGGTGGCTTCTCGGTCTGAATGATGTGACCACTTCACTTTCAGAAATTTGATAGACTTGTTGCGAGTCTTGCGCTCGGTTTCTTCAAGAATAGCCACGGGATGCTCATGATAGGACAAATCTTCTTGAAGATCAATCTCTTCGAAGTTGATGGTACGCTCAGGCGTATTGAAGCACTTGCGAAGCTGTGACATGTGGAACACATCGTGCACATTTGCAAAGTTGGGGGGAAGCTCAAGTTGATAGGCGAGATCGCCTCTTTTGCCGATGATCTTGAAAGGACCCATGTATCTAGGGGCAAGTTTCCCCTTGATACCGAAGCGACGAGTTCCTTTCATTGGAGAGACGCGGAGGTATACATGATCTCCGATGTCGAATGCCAAATCACGGTGTTTACTGTCGTAGTAGCTCTTCTGGCGCGATTGCGCGGCTTTGAGATTCTCACGAATGACTTTGCACATCTCCTCAGCCTCTGAGATCAAATCGTTGCCAAGAAGTTGACGTTCACCGGTTTCTGACCAATTGAGAGGGGTGCGGCACTTCCTGCCATAGAGAATCTCGAATGGGGCTTTGCCTGAGCTGGCTTGGAAGCTGTTGTTGTAAGAGAGCTCAGGATAAGGAAGACAATCCTCCCACTTCATGCCGAAAGAGATAACACAAGCCCTGAGCATATCTTCAAGAATTTGGTTGACACGCTCGACTTGTCCACTAGTTTGAGGATGGAAAGCTGTGCTGAAGCGAATATTTGTGCCCATGGCCTTCTGAAAAGAATCCCAAAACTTGGAGGTAAAGATGCTGCCACGGTCTGAAGAGATCAATTGTGGAATGCCATGCAAGGAGACAATTCTGGAGGTGTACAGCTCTGCCAGCTGCGCTGCTGTGATAGACTCTTTGATAGGAAGAAAATGAGCCACTTTGGTGAGCTTGTTGATGACGACGAAGATAGCATCATTTCCGCGCTTGGACTTAGGAAATCCAGTAACGAAGTCCATTTCGATATGATCAAACTTCCATTCTGGAATAGCAAGAGGTTGGAGGAGACCAGCTGGTCGTTGGTGTTCTGCTTTCACCCTTCTGCAGACATCACATTCATTCACGAATTGAGCAATTTCTCGCTTCATTCGAGTCCACCAATAAGACTGCTTGAGGTCATGGTACATCTTTGTACTTCCAGGATGAATTGACAGAAGAGAATTGTGTGCCTCATTCATAATGACTTTACGTAGATCACCCTTTGGAACCACGATCCGGTCCTCGAAGAAAAGAGTATCTCTGTCATCAACTCGATAGCACTTGTAATTGGAAATGCCCTTGTCAATACCACGTTTCACCTTCTTCACCATGGTATCCATCAGTTGTGCCTCACGAATTTGATATTCCAAGATAGGAGAGACTGTGAGGTTGGCAACAAAACCTTGAGGAACAACTTGAAGATTCAACTTGCGGAAAGCTTCACAAAGATCCGGTTGAAAGGGCTTGAGGATTAAGCTGTTGCAATAAGCCTTCCTGCTCAATGCATCTACAATCACATTAGCCTTGCCTGGAGTATATTCAATACTCGGATTATACTCTTGAATCATTTTGACCCATCGAGTTTGCCTGAGGTTGAGGTTGGGCTGAGTGAAGATGTACTTGAGACTCTTGTGATCGGTGAAAATGTCCACTTTACTTCCCAACAGGAGATGTCTCCATGTTATTAGTGCGTGGACAACTGCCGCCAACTCAAGATCGTGAGTGGGGTAGTTCTTTTCATTGGGCTTCAACGGACGAGAGGTATAGGACACAACTTTCTTCTCTTGCATTAACACAGCACCGAGGCCTTGAAGAGAAGCATCACAGAAAACTTCATAAGGCTTGGAATCGTCAGGAGGAGTCAAAACTGGAGCAGTGACGAGTTTCTCTTTGAGAGTGTTGAAAGCAACGTCACACTCAGGAGACCAGACATACTTCGCATGCTTCTGGAGGAGGTTGGAAAGAGGCTTTGCAATATTTGAGAAGTTCTCAACGAATCTTCGGCAATAGCTTGCAAGTCCAAGAAAACTGCGAAGCTGCTTGACATTCTGAGGAGGTTCCCAATTCACGACTGCAGACACCTTCTCAGGATTAACAGCGATGCCCTTTGCAGAGATGATATGCCCAAGGTAAAGAACTTCATCAAGCCAAAATTCACATTTGGAGAACTTCGCATATAATTGATACTCTCTGAGCTTGTCGAGCACCAATCACAAATGTATGGCATGATCCTTCTTATTCCTGGAGAAGACCAAAATATCATCGAGATAGACCAAGACAAATTCATTGGTGTAAGGGTTGAAGATGAAATTCATCAAGCGAGTGAATGTTGGAGGAGCATTTACAAGGCCGAAAGACATGATAGTATATTCATAAGAACCATAGCTTGTTCTGAATGCTGTCTTGGGAATATCTTCTTCACGAATGCGAATTTGATGATAACCCATACGAAGGTCAATCTTGGAGAACACTTTAGCACCTTTGAGTTGCTCGAATAGTTCATTGATGTTGGGGAGTGGGTACTTGTTCTTGATAGTCTTCTTGTTCAATGGACGGTAATCGACGCAAAGTCGGTCCGTGCCATCCTTCTTCTGGACAAAAAGAACTCCACAACCCCAAGGAGAAGAACTCGGTCTGATCAAACCCAGACGTTCTTGTTCATCGAGCTGTTTCTTCAATTCCTTCAACTCTTTTGGCCCAAGCTTGTAAGGACGCTTGCAAACGGGTTCCGTGCCAGGCTCAAGATCAGTAACGAATTCAACTGGCCGGTGAGGAGGCATACCCGGAAGCTCTTCTGGAAAGACGTCTTGGTACTCACAAACGACTGGAATTTGAGAGATAGGATCCAATTCACCCTTCTCACTGAGAGAAAACAACCGAATGGTATCATCACGAGCGGTAAAGATGATCACATCGTCAGAAGAGTGAGTCAATTGAATTTCCCTGGCAGCACAATCAAGTTGGGCCTTGTGCTTATAGAGCCAGTCCATCCCGAGAATAAGATCAATATCAGAGTCACCAAGAACAATTGGTTTAGCCAAGAATTTATAGTCGCCCATCTTGATGGAAACATCCGGGACAAAGGAGCTTGCGTTCATGAATTTACCCGGAGATACAACTGATAACGGTCTAGGCAAATCTTGGAAAGACAACTCATGCTTCGATGCAAAAGGTCTTGAAATGAAAGAATGCGATGCTCCAGTATCAAATAAGACTTTTGCAGGAATATCATTAACAGGAAGATTACCCATTATGACATCTGAAGAATCCTCTGCTTGAGGTGCATTCATCATGTTCACCTGAGCAGACTTGGAATTATGCTTGACCACTGCATGGCTTGAAGATCTCACAGGAGGAGGAGGCGGAAGGCGCCTTTGGTTGAAGCACTTGTTTGCATAGTGACCCTTCTGCTGACACTTATTGCAAGTCACCTCTGAGAGCGGACGATGGTAAGGAGCACGTGACCTTGGAGCTTGATTCTGAGACTTGTTCTGATAGCCAGGGTTGGGTGGGTGGGAAGATCCACGACCACCTGAGTTCTTCTGCTAATAAGGCTGACGGAACGGAGGAGGAGGAGGCAACCAGAACTTCTGTTGCTTAGCAGCCACCAGTGAGGAAGAAGAGGACTAAACTGCGTCCCTGACTCTCTTCTTAAAGGCCTCACACTTGAGCTGAGCAGCTTCTTGTTTAAGTGCCATGTTGTAGAATTCATCATACTTCTTTGGCTCAAAAAGCACGAGAGCTAGTTGCAAATCTTCTCTAAGACCATGCCTGAATTGGTAGATCATACTCTTTTCATCAGGGATGTCCTTCTTAGCAAAGCGAGAGAGCTTCTGGAACTGAGTGTTGTATTGATACACAGACATGTTGCCTTGCTTGAGATTGCGGAACTCCTCACGCTTGCTCTCAGCAACACTTTCTGGAATGTGATGAGCTTTGAAGTCACGGCGGAAATCATCCCAGGTAATCACACGACCTCCTCTGGAATCTTTGTATTGTTGGAACCATTCAGCAGCTTGATCTTTGAGTTGAAAAGAGGCAAACTTGACAAAGTCCTCAGGTCTGACATTACTGCATTCGAAATGCTTGTTGATGTCGACGAGCCAATCATCGGCGTCTGTGGCCTCGACACAGTAGCTGAAGGTCTTTGCCTGATTAGCAAGGAACTGATTGAGGGTAGCGAAGTGCTGTTGATTGTTGCCTTGGCCTTGATTTCCTTGATTACCTTGCCCTTGGTTGCGATCTTGTAAGAGCTGAATCAAAATCTGAGTGTTGGCATTTGTGGTAGTCATCAGGGCTTGCCATGCCTCCGGAGGCGGAGGTGGTGGCGGAGGGTTAGCCTGACTTCCTTCATTGCGTTCCGGATTCTGACGCGTTGGCGGAGCCATCCTAAAGAGAGGGTGACATCCGTTAGCATCTTGAAAAAGATATATTCAAGCTGAATCAAAAGGATCGAAATTGCAACATATAGTCTTCACAATAACCATTCGAACGAGAATGAACGAATGAATTCCAAAGTAAATCGTCACACTTCCATAAGTAGAGAAGCCACTTAGAAAAAGGTATGGAATAAAATCAACAAGGTACGGATGTGAACAAATACTTGGTAAGGATTACCCAATAACGAACCAAATATCTGCGGGAAGAAATACTAGAGCTACATGAATTCCCACTTATAAACTCCCGAAACTTTCTGGTTATGCAATCAGGTGTTGGGGATACAGGGGACACAAAATATATCACCCAAACTAACAATACCTAGATCCAGCTGTATCCATCCTTCAACACATAACCAAGAAACCTTCGGAAATCGTCTACCTCAACCTTCGAAAAGCATCCGATATAAAATTTATGGCAATACTCCCTCACTCGCCTCAGTACTGGGCTATCAGGGTTATCTCACCAACAACTGTACAAAAGAGATTTTCGATGTCGGCGTACTAAACTCAGGTATTCCAGAACCGCAACGATAAAATTATGACGACAACACCTCGGAGCTCAACTCCCCGGGACACCTCCA
Organism: Aegilops umbellulata; assembly: GCA_032464435.1. NCBI lineage: Eukaryota > Viridiplantae > Streptophyta > Magnoliopsida > Poales > Poaceae > Aegilops > Aegilops umbellulata. The sequence continues at coordinate 339,529,090 of CP136056.1, read as the reverse complement.
CTAAACCCCTGCTGACAGGAGGCACCAAGACAATGTTGTCATCATAAAACCATCGGAACAATTCTAAGATACCCGCGTGATCCTAAAAAAAATTTTAGTGAAATTTTGAGGAGAGAATAGTCAAAACTCTACGTCAGGATGCCTTACCAGAGCGATGAGGAGACTGGGAAGTAAAAAAGAATTCCTAAACTCTCCGATATATAATTCCTAAATGACTCAAAACATTTTTCTAGACACAACTCGGCCGCTAAAAACGATCAATCAGTGGGGCTCCTAAGGTCGGGGAAGGCTCTGATTACCAACTTACAACGCCCTCGATGCGGCTATATCACTCACGTGTCGAAGCACGACTTAGAGGCATAACCGCATTGAAAGCAATGTCGCAAGTGAGGTAATCTTCACACAACCCATGTAATAAATAAGGGAAAGAGATACATAGTTGGCTTACAATCGCCACTTCACACAATACATAAATAAACATCCATCATTCAGATTACACTCAAGGTCCGACTACGGAACCAAAATAAAGAAGAATACCCCAAATGCTACACAGATCCCCGAATCACCCCAGCTGGGCTCCACTACTGATCATCAAGAAAAGATACATAGTAACGGCCACGTTCCTCGTCGAACTCCCACGTGAGCTCGGTTGCATCATCTGCACTGACATCGTTGGCACCTGCAACTGTTGTGATAGTATCTGGTGAGTCACGGGGACTCAGCAATCTCACACCCGCGAGATCAAGACTATTTAAGCTTATAGGAAGGATGGGGTAATGAGGTGGAGCTGCAGCAAGCGACTAGCATATATGGTGGCTACAACGCAAAAGAGAGCGAGAAGAGAAGCAATGCACGGTCGTGAAGCTAGAAGTGATCAAGAAGTGATCCTGAAACTACTTACGTCAAGCATAACTCCAACACCGTGTTCACTTCCCAGACTCCGCCGAGAAGAGACCATCACGGTAACACACGCGGTTGATGTGTTTTAATTAAGGTCAACTTCAGGTTCTCTACAACCGGAGATCAACAAATTCCCATCTGCCTCATAACCGCGGGCACGGCTTTCGAAAGATAATACCCTGCAGGGGTGTCCCAACTTAGCCCATTATAAGCTCTCACGGTCAACGAAGGATATTCCTTCTACCGGGAAGACCCGATCAGTCTCGGAATCCCGGACTACAAGACATTTCGACAGCAATAAAACAAGTCCAGAAAAGCCGCCCGATAGTGCCGGCAAATCCTGATAGGAGCTGCACATATCTCGGTCTCAGGGCACATCGGATGAGCCACACGTCGGGTTGGCATAGACCCTGATTGCGCAGGGGGCGCCGGACATCGCTTGGTTTCGACCAGCAATCGAAGGAGAACTGGCCCGGGGGGGTTAAAATAAAGATGACCCTTGAGTCTGCAGAACCCAAGGGAAAAAGGCTTAGGTGGCAAATGGTAAAAGGCAATGTTGGGCCTTGCTGGAAAAGTCTTATTCAAAGCGAACTGTCAAGGGGGTCCCATAAATCACCCAACCGTGTAAGGAACGCAAAATCCGAGAACATAACACCGGTATGACGGAAACTAGGGCGGCAAGAGTGGAACAAAACACCAGGCATAAGGCCGAGCCTTCCACCCTTTACCAAGTATATAGATGCATTAATTAAATAAGATATATTGTGATATCCCAACAAGTAAACATGTTCCAACAAGGAACAACATCTCCATGTTCCAACAAGGAACAAACTTCATCTTCACCTGCAACTAGCAACACTATAAGAGGGGCTGAGCAAAGCGGTAACATAGCCAATCAACGGTTTGCTAGGACATGGATGGTTAGAGGCTGACATGGCAATATGGGTGGCATGATATAGCAAGTGGTAGGTATCGCAGCATAGGCATAGCAAAAGAGCGAGCATCTAGCAAGCAAAGATAGAAGTGATTTCGAGGGTATGGTCATCTTGCCTGCAAGGTTCTCAGAGTTGTCGAAGGCATGATCCTCGTAAGCGTTCTCAACAGGTTCCTCGTTCACGTACTCGTCTCCCGGCTCTACCTAAAGCAAGAACACAAGCAACGGGGACAAATATCAATCACGATGCAATGCGCAAGCAACATGATGCAAAAACATGGCATGATATGCGAGATGTGGTATGCAATGCATATGCGTGCTCCGGAAGGAAAAGGATGAACCAAGCATAATCTTGGCATACCAAGTATGCCACTGGATAGATGAGATGATTCCAGTTGAAGTCGATATAAAGATCACCGGAATCGGATGCACGGTTTGCAAATGACAAGCAAAACAAGAATGACAAGATTCTGCCATTAACAGCATGATGCTACTTAACATGCAACAAGAAATTAGGCTACTGCACCCAAACGTATCAACAAAGCATATGGCAGTGATCTAGTCAAGATGCTTGACAAAAGATGAACACTGAGCTACGGCTAAATCACACCACAACACGTTCATACAAGCACGGAAAAAGTGCAAAAGATACCAGGTTCACAGACTTAGTGAAATTAACATGTCAGAAATTCACATCAGGATGACATGTTTAGAGCAAGGAAACGACATGCTACAGGAACATAATATAGCAAAGCAAGACATGGCATGAATCTACTCAAAGCACTTAACAAAAGTCCCTTACTGACCATAAGCCAAAAGGGATTAGAAAATATATTAACACCCATGTCAAATAAACAAGTTTCGTTGCAGGTTTCAGACTTTGCAGAAAACTGGACATGTCAAAAACAGATAACAAGTAGGCATGTTCGTGAGCTCGATGCACTCACTACAGAGCATTGCATGATAAACTAAGCATACATACATTAGGAAGACATGGCATATAATCTAAACATGGCAAGAATAACATCATAGCATGCAAGGATCAACTACAACAAGCTTGGCAAAATTGAATAACAAGTAAACAATCTGCCAGGAACATTTTATAGCAAAAGTAGAGCTCGATTGACTCAAGCTAATGCACTCCATAAATACAAACAAAAGCATGGATGGATAGGGAAAATCCATATTCTTAAAACACCCTTACTGATCGTGCTCAAAAAAAGGCATAGATCTCTCTGAAACAACATGAACACATGGCATAAAAATAACAGCAGGGCATAACTTAGTGAAAATCCTAAGTCCCTGAAATCAGCAACATCAAGTACCCTAGTTTGCATGCTTGTGCTAGTCACGACAGAGATCACAAAAATACATGGCATACACCCCTGGAAAGGTAACATGGCATATTACAAAACACATGTAGGACTCAACTTCATAGGATGCTCACATCAATCATGGCAAAAATGACAAAAGTGCATGTTCTGCTGAGAATCAGAAACTAACTTCACATAGCCCTCTTCTAACAGCATTTCGGGCATCAATATGAACTCAAATGAAAATTATGTAGTGATATGAATGATCTAATCATCAAGACGAACAATTTGATATGCTACACATCCAAAACGGAGATACGGGTGCAGAGATATGGGGCGATGAACATACAACAAAATAATCTGCCGAAATATGACTTAGTGGATTTCGGGGTCCGGGGAAAAAGTCAACCTCGCTAGATCTCAGATCCGGGGCGCGGAATCCGAGGATGGCCGGCGCGGCTCGCCGGAGATGGTGCCGGAGAGGACGGGGGAAGGCGGTGGAGGCGAGGGGAGAGCCGGATCCGGTCGGGGAGGCACGGGGCGGCGCGAAGGAGGAGCGGCGCGGGCTCCGGCGAACAGGGCGGCGGCGGATGCGGCGGCGGCGGCCGGCGGATGCGGCGGGGCCGGCCGGGTGGCGGCGCGGAGGAGCAGGTTGCTGTGGGAGCGGGCGCGGCGGCGGGTTGCGGGGGCCGGCCGCGGGCCGAGCGGGCCGGCGCGGCGATGTGGGCACGGGCGCCACGTGGCAGCCCGCGATTGGTCGGAGGCGCGGCGGCGGACGTGTCCGGCGGCGGCGGACAGTGTCCGGCACGCGGAGGGAGCGGGGGCTAGGGTTAGGGTGCAAATTGATCCGGGATTTGGACGGGAGAGGTGTTTTTAATGGTAGAGGGGGCTAGGAAGCTCCAAATGGAGTGTGGTTTTCGGCCACGCGATCGTGATCGAACTGCGATGGACATGGGAGTGTCTTAGATGGGTTATTGGGCTGTTTTGGAGGGGTTTTGGGCTGCAACACACATGAGGCCTTCTCGGTTACCCGGTTAACCGTTGGAGTATCAAACGAAGTCCAAATGATATGAAACTTGACAGGCGGTCTACCGGTAGTAAACCAAGGCCACATGTCAAGCCTCGGTCCATTCCGAGAAAGTTTAATACCCGCTCACGGAGAAATGTAAAAGGGGACGCCGGGGAACATAGGAGCGCCGGATTGCAAAACGGACAACGGGAAAAATGCTCGGATTCATGAGACGAACACGTATGCAAATGCGATGGACATGATGACATGATATGAAATGCATAACAAGGACAAAATGCAAAATGAAGGAAAACCCAACCACGGAGGGAATATCATATCACAATGCCGAAAATGGCAAGAGTTGGAGTTACAAATATGGCAAGTTACATCCGGGGTGTTACACCCAACCCCCGACATTTGGCACCCACCATGGGGCCAGGTGCACCGTCGTCTGGAGACCTGATCTGGACGGCAACCCTTTTCCTCCCTGGCGAGCGCAGCCAGCCCGGCACGCCAGACGGAGTCTGCGCCGACGCACTGCACGGCGCTGAGATCGCGTGCGCAGCCAGCTACCTCGCCGAACTTGTCGGCGAGGTTCGCCTCTTCGACGAGCCTGCATCTGACACAGGCACAGGCGGCCCCGAGAGCCTCCTCGCGGGCCTCCTTGACCAACTCCACGTCGCCGGCAAGCCCGTCGTGGATTTGGAGTCTGTAGGCTCCACCGACCCGATGTTGGTCGACTCCGACACCGCGTCGCTCGACGCGTTCCCCACCAACGTGGTGGTCTACGACGAGCCGCTCCCTCGCGTGGAGAGTGATGGAAGCACCGTCACAGAGGTGCTCGTCATCGGTCATGATGAGCATCCCGGCGGAGGAGCGCATGACCCACTTGACATGGCGCTGCAAGACCTGACCGCGCCCATTCCGGAAGATGCTGATGCCGAGACGCAGGAGGGGCGCCGCCTTCAGCTCGTCGAAGGCGCGAAGAAGCTAGAAAGCATGAGACGCTTGTCAGAAGCCTACCAGCGTGAGATGGACCGCGCTGTGGGCGGCTCGCCGGCCCCAAATGGGCCCAGCCACCTAGGCGCGGTCCAGCAGTGCGGCGTGGCCATTGCCAACCTATTCGGGGCAAATCGCCCCGTATACGCCACGCCTGCAGAGAACATCCGAGCCGCCCAAGCGGCGGCGGACGAGCTGGACAACTTCGAGGGTGAAGAGCGCCGCCTGACGACGGAGCGAGTCCAGGCTCCTCGACGCGGCTGCCGCGCAGAACGAGGCCGGTTGCCGCATAGAGGCGCCGCAACGACAAAACGACGACCTGCCTCCCCGCCGAGACCAAGGCGCGACGTCTTGGACGCCGACTAGTGGTGTCCGCGGAAGAAAAGACAAGGATCCGGCTGTCAGCCACAGTCGGACTCGCGTTACCATAGAGCGCGACCAAGACGGCCGCCCAAGAGCAGTGGAACGACGTGGTGACTGTCCACCTCCTCCTCCTCGCAAGGAAAGGCGAGTCTGCCCGCCGCCTGTTGACCATCCGACTCTCGGCGACCGCCTTGGTCGCCGAGAGGGAGTCGGAGAAAACGACGCCCACCACCAGATCGACCGGCTTCACCGATCCCTGGCGCTGGAAGAAGAGGACGAGTTGGGTCCGCCCTATCTCGGGCCCCGCATCCGAGACGAGCCCTTTCCCAAAGGGTTCACGCTCCCCCGAGATACGCCCAAGTACACCGGCTCCGTGAAGCCGGAACACTGGCTGGTTGACTACTCCACGGCCGTCAACATAGCGAACGGCAACAAGCGTGTTGCCGTAAAATATGTTCCTCTCATGCTCCAGGGCACGGCCCGGACATGGTTGAACAGCCTGAAGCCCCGCAGCATCAACAGCTGGGTTGACTTCACCGATGCGTTCGTCCACAACTTCACCAGCACGTACAAGCGACCTCCCAAGCCTCGCCAGCTTTCCTTGTGCGTGCAAGGCCCCAACGAGTCGACTCGCGACTACCTCACGCGCTGGGCCGAGCTTCGGAACTCCTGCGAGGGCGTGCACGAGGTGCAGGCTATCGAGTACTTCACCGCCGGGTGCAGAGAAGGCACCCTCCTCAAGCACAAGCTCCTCTGCGACGAGCCAAAAACCCTCGACGAGCTGCTGATCATAGCACACAAGTATGCCACAGTCGACTCCTCCATGAAGGCGGAGATTCAAGTTAGTGCGACTGACAAAGTGGCCCCTCAGGCTCCCAGAACTCCGACTGGAGACGCCAGTCGGCGACAACAGTAGAACGACCACAAGCGCAAGGCCCCACAGCCGGCTTCCAGCAGCCGGCAGGTGGCGACAGTCGAAGACTAGCAGCCGGAGGGGCAGCCTCCGCCCAAGCGACAGAAAGGCGGCAAGCCCAACTGGTTGCCGGCTTTCTCTTACGAGCAAACTCTTGATGGTCCTTGCAAGTTCCATAGCGGCGCGAAGCCGTCAAACCACACTACCCGGAAGTGCCAATGGATCACCAGGATCGCCAAGGGAGACGGCCTCCTGCCTCCCCCGCCTGCTGGGCAGCCGCCTCCGCCTCCGCCCCAGCAGCCGGCTGTCAGGCCAGTCGGCGCAGTAGAAGATGAGTACCTAGAAGAACATGGAGCCTATGTGGTGTTCACCAGCGTGGCTGACGATCGACGCAGCAGGCGGCTGCAGCGGCAAGAGGTGAACGTAGTAGCATCAGAGACACCAGAGTTCATGCACTGGTCCGAGAAGCCTATCAGCTGGAGCAGAGCTGATCACCCAGAGGTGATGCTGAGTCCGGGCTCCTACGCCCTGGTCATGGATGCCACCTTTGCCACAGATAGGCGAGCCGCTCGCTTCTCGCGAGTGCTGATAGACGGAGGCAGCAGCATCAACATCCTGTACAAGGACACCATGGAGAAGTTAGGAATCAAGCGAAGACAACTTCAGAGCAGCCGGACTGTATTCCATGGCATAGTTCCCGGCCTTTCCTGCTCACCCATCGGCAAGATCCTAATAGATGTCCTCTTCGGAGACAAAGATCATTTCCGCCGAGAACCAGTTTGGTTTGAAGTGGTGGACCTCGAGAGCCCGTACCATGCGTTGCTTGGCCGACCTGCTTTGGCCAAGTTCATGGCGGTTCCCCACTACGCCTTCCTCAAGATGAAGATGCCGAGTTCCAAGGGGATTCTGACCATAGCCGGCGACTACCGGAAGTCGTCCGCCTGTGCGGCTGAAAGTAGTCGGTGGGCCGAGTCCTTGGTAACCGCAGCCGAGAAGCGGCTCCCTAACTGGGTTGTGGCAATGGCCGACAAGCAGCCAGAGATGTCGTCCAACCCCAAGGAGTCGGAGGCTGAGGGTTCATTCAAGCCGGCCAAAGAGACGAAGAAGATACCCTTGGACCCGGAGCACCTAGAGAGGTACGCTGTCATAGGTGCAAACCTCAACAGCAAATAGGAAGGCGAGCTCGTCGATTTCCTCCGTGAGAATCGGGACATCTTCGCATGGTCCCCTAAAGACATGCCAGGTGTATCGACGGAATTCGCCGAGCACAAGTTACATGTCCGATCTAATGTGAAGCCCGTCAGGCAGCCCTTGCGCCGCCTATCAGAAGAGAAGAGAAGAGTTGTCGGAGAAGAGATAGCCCGACTCCTAGTAGTCGGCTTCATTATGGAAGTATTCTTTCCAGAATGGCTAGCAAACCCGGTCCTGGTGCTGAAGAAGAACAAGCAGTGGCGGATGTGTATTGACTACACAAGCCTCAACAAAGCTTTGCCCCAAGGACCCATTTGCTCTGCCGAGAATTGATTAGGTGATAGACTCCACAGTCGGATGCGAGCTGTTGAGCTTCTTAGATGCATATTCAGGATATCACCAGATCAAGCTGAACCCGGCTGACAGACTGAAGACCGCCTTCATCACTCCGTTTGGAGCCTTCTGCTACCTGACCATGATGTTCGGCTTGAGGAATGCCGGCGCCACCTTTCAGCGTTGCATGCAGAAGTGCCTCCTTAAGCAACTCGGCAGAAACTCCCACGTCTACGTGGACGATGTGGTGGTGAAGACGGAAAAGCGTGGAACACTGCTCTAAGACCTCGAGGAGACCTTTGAGAACCTGCGCCGATTCCAGATCAAGCTCAACCCTCAGAAGTGCGTCTTCGGAGTACCAGCCGGCCAACTCCTTGGCTTCCTGGTCTCTAAACGCGGCATAGAGTGCAACCCTGTAAAGATCAAGGCCATTGAGAGGATGGAGGTACCCAACCGACTTCTAGATGTGCAAAAGTTCACTGGCTGCTTGGCGTCCATCAGCCGATTCATCAGTCGGCTGGGCGAGAAAGCTCTCCCTTTATACCAGCTCATGAAGAAGACCACCTTTTTCGAGTGGAACCACAAGGCGGACGAAGCTTTTCTCATGTTGAAGAAGATGTTGACTACTCCCCCCGTGCTGGCGGCTCCGCCTCCTAAGGAGCCCATGCTCCTGTACATTGCCGCCACCAGCCGGGTAGTCAGCACAGTCATTGTAGTTGAACGCAAGGAGAAAGGCAAAGCACTACCTGTCCAGAGACTAGTATATTACCTGAGCGAAGTGTTGTCGACCTCCAAGCAGAACTACCCCCACTACCAGAAGATGTGCTATGGCGTGCACTTTGCCACCAAGAAGTTGAAGCCTTACTTTCGAGAGCATCCAATCACTGTGGTCTGCACAGCCCCACTAGCCGAGATCATCGGAAGCCGAAATGCTTCTGGCCGAGTGGCCAAATGGGCCATAGAGCTGGCTCCCTACACCATCTACTACCAGCCCCGCACCGCCATCAAGTCGCAAGCATTGGCCGACTTCCTCGTCGATTGGGCCGAGACCCAGTACCTACCGCCAGCGCCCGACTCCACCCATTGGCGGATGCATTTCGATGGCTCCAAGATGCGTACCGGCTTGGGAGCCGACGTTGTCCTCACTTCTCCTAAAGGCGACAAGCTCAAATATGCACTCAAATCCACTTCACCGCCTCCAACAACGTCGCCGAATACGAGGCGCTCATTCATGGGCTCCGGCTTGCCAAAGAACTTGGCATACGCCGGATCCTGTGTTATGGCGACTCCGACTTAGTGGTCCAGCAGTCGTCCGGCGACTGGGACGCCAAAGATGCAAATATGGCGAGCTACCGCTTCCTCGTGCAGCAACTCAGTGGATATTTTGAGGGGTGCGAGTTCCTCCATGTACTAAGAAACGACAACGACCAGGCAGACACCCTGGCACGAATCGGCTCCACCCGCCAAGCAATACCATCCGGCGTCGCCCTTCAGCACCTCCTCAAGCCGTCTGTCAAGCCTTCACCAGAATCAGACTCCATCTTTGTGTCGGCTCCCCCCGAAGAAGTTGGATCCGACTCAAGAGCCCCAGCAGACGGCACGAGAATTCTTACAGATGGCTCCAAAAACGCCGCAGTCAAAGCCGGCCCGAGGACTTCAGAACCCGGCCCGGGGACTGCAGCAACCAGCCCGAAGACTCCAGAACTCGGCCCGGGGGCTGCACCAGTCGGCCCGGGGACTTCATCAATCCAACAAGCAGTTGCAGACTCCAGCCCGCCGCCTCTCGTCCAAGTCGCAGTTCTGGCAGTCGAAGAAATAGCAGCACCCTCATGGGCCCAGCCCATCCTCAAATTCCTGGTGAGCAAAGAGCTGCCTGCCGATGAGATCTTGGCTCGGCAAGTACAACGCCGAGCAGCAGCCTACACCATAGTCAACAGAGAGCTGGTCAGGCGCAGCGTCACTGGTGTGTACCAGCGCTGCGTAGAGCCAGAGCAAGGCCAGGAAATTCTCAAAGACATCCATCAAGGCGAGTGCGGCCACCATGCGGCCTCAAGAGCACTCGTCGCCAAAGCCTTCCGACACGGTTTCTTCTAGCCGACTGCCCTAGAAGAGGCCAAGGAATTGGTCCAAAAATGCAAGGGGCGCCAGAAGTTCCGCTCCAAGCCGCATCAGCCGGCTTCCGCACTCAAGACTATCCCCATCGCCTGGCCCTTTGTGGTTTGGGGCCTGGACATGGTGGGACCATTCAAGACAGCACGAGGTGGCTTAACTCACCTACTTGTCATGGTGGACAAGTTCACCAAGTGGATAGAAGCAAAGACCATCAAAAAGTTGAATGGTCCGACTGCAGTGACTTTCATCTCCGACATCACAATTCGGTACGGCATACCACACAGCATCATCACCGACAACGGCACAAATTTTGCCAAAGGCGCCTTGGCCCGTTTCTGCGCGACACAGGGCATCCGACTGGACTTAGCGTCTGTTGCCCATCCGCAGTGAAACGGCCAGGTGGAGCGAGCAAACGGCCTCATCCTGTCCGGCATCAAGCCTCGACTGGTCAAACCATTGGAGCGTTTGGCCGGTTGTTGGCTTGATGAGCTGCCAGCCGTCATCTGGAGTCTGCGCACGACCCCAAACAAGTCAACCGACTTCACGCCTTTCTTCCTCGTCTACGGTGCTGAAGCCGTCATCCCAACGGACATAGAGTTCGACTCCCCGCGAGTCACCATGTACACCGAGGAGGAAGCAGAAGAAGCACGTCAAGACGGCGTCGATCTGCTGGAAGAGGGCCGGCTGTTGGCACTCAGCCGGTCCAGCATCTACCAGCAGAGCCTGCACCGATACTACAAGAGGAAGGTCAAGCCGAGATCTTTCCAAGAGGGCGACCTTGTGCTCCGACTGATCCAGCGAACAGCCGGCCAGCACAAGCTGTCGGTGCCTTGGGAAGGCCCTTTCATCATCAGCAAAGTGCTGGGCAACGACTCCTACTACCTGATCGATGCTTAGAAGCCTCGAGCACGCAAGAGGGACGACTCCGGCAAAGAGACGGAACGGCCATGGAATGCAAATATCCTCCAAAGATTTTACAGTTAAATGCAGTATGTACCACGCTACCCTTTGTATTAAAGCACCAAGACTTCGGGCTGCCCGAGAAGAGCTCGGGGACTACCCTTTTGTTATCTATATGATAAGAATTATGCCTTCGAGCATGTTACTCTTTGTTATGCCGCTTGGCACCGGGTTCGACTAGTCGGCCCGGGGACTTGACGTCTTGCGCTATGAAATGCTTCCTGCAGCCGGACAAGTAGTGTGTGGCGCCCAAGCCGTCTCCTGTCAGAAGCCGCAGCTCGTAGAGCGACTGTCTGGTGGGCAGGAGTAAGGAAGAATGGGCGCCCGCATGAAAAATGGCTAAGGACTCAAAGCATAAACATAGCTTAAGACGGCTTCCAGCCTCTTTTCGGAAAACCGACTCTTGAGCAGTCGGCTCGCCGCCTTCTATTCAACTTGCTAAGAAACTCTAAAACGGCTAAGTACTTGCCTTCCCACATGTAGCCAAGCATTTGATCCAGCGGTAGTCCACAGAGCGGCAGTCCGACCGGCAAGACGGCAACTAAGGGAAGGCGGCAAACGTAAAAGCCAAAGGAGCAATGAGCAAGAAAAGATAGAACTCGGATAAATATTTACATAACATAGGCCCTTGGCCGAATCTTCGAGCAGAAGTTCAAAATACACCCCGCGGGTGGAATTGTGCGAATTAACAAGTTCTTCAAAGACTACTAAAGCAGATAAAATAGGGATAAGGCAGCAGCCTAGGAAGCGGCAGACGGATTCGGAGGGTCGGAGGAGACGGCGGTGTCAGGCGTTGGGGCAGCCGGCTGGGCAGTCTTGGCTTGATCGCCTCCAGCGGCAGCCGGCTCGATCGCGTGCGGCTCATTGCTGGAGGCGCGGTCGAGCTGAGGCTGGCCGTCCGCTCCGTCTTCTGGCGCCTCCGTCCCGTCTCCGTCCTCCGCCTCGCCTTCCTCCTCGGCGCTGGAGCCGATCACCTCCGCCAAGTCCTCGCCGTAGTCTGGGTTCATCCCAAACCACTCCGGCGGTGCCTCCTCGCCGTCTTCAGCCCGCTCGGGGACGAAGATGCTGGTGTCGGTGTACTCGGCGATCGCCGCGGCATGCTTGACGAGGGCGTCTTCCGCGGCTGCCAGCTCTAGCTGGGCCTCTGACCGGAGTGTGGCCAGCCGGTCCAGGTCTAGCCCCGGATACCACGCCTTGACGAATTCCAAGGCTCGGCGCGCTCCAACCCGGGCCGAGGAACCCTTCCAGGCCTCAAGACGGCCAGCCGTGACCTCCAGCCAGTCGGCAGTCCGACTGGGGGTGCGCGGAGCCTGCATGTCTAGCCATAGGGCAGCGATCGCCTGGGCGCCGACACGTTGAAGCCGGCGCAGCATTCAGTGGGCAGGCCGCAGACGAGCCTCAATGCTCAGAATCTGCTCGTCAAGGGTCCAGAGGGCATCGGCGGCGACCTCCGTGCCTTCTGCCCTCCGCTTCTCGCGATCAGCCTCGATGGCTTGATTGGCGGCTTGCGAGTGGCCGGGGAAGAAGTCTACCTAGGCGAAAAGAAGGAAGAACAAGTCAAAAAAAACCAGGAGTCGGCCCGACCTATAGTCGGCAACTCAAAGAAGAAAAGTAAAGAAGCTCACCATCGACGATGTCCTCGATCTCGTGGAAGCCGGAGGCCAGCAATGCCTCCTTGTCAGTCCAGGAGGACCGCTCGCTTGCGAACTCGGCCGGGAGAGCAGTCTCCTTCTCTTCCTCCTCCTCCTGCGCCTTCTTAAGCAGATCCTTCTGCTCCGCCAGCTGTGCAGCCAGCAGGTCGCGCTCTGCGGCGAGCTTGCTGCACTCCTGCCCCTTGGCACGTAGGGCGGTGTTGCCTTCGCCCAGCTGCTGCTGAAGAGTGGCTTTGGCCTCTGAAGAAAAAGAAGAAAGAGGACGTTAAGTCATCAACAAAGAAGGTCGCCGGGAAGATCCGGCCCGACTGCTCAGCAGTCGGCCCGAATCTCGGGGACTACAGCCCGCGGCTGCGCCAGCGCGCCCCCGCGAAGAAGAAAGAGGACTCACTCTGGCTCTCCGACAAGTCGGCAGTCCGCTTGAGCTCCTCAACATTGCGGTTGAAGGCGGTGACGCGGAGGTTGTGATAATCATGTGATAAGTATTTTAGACAAAAGTAAGTACTTGGAACTCGCCAAATGGAGTTCCGAGCCGCCTGCTCAGCAGCCGGCTCGAAACTCGGGGACTACACCCAGTGGGTGCGCTGGCGCGCCCGCACAGAGAAGAACAAGAAAAACAAAGTCAAAAGAGAAAGCATACCCGGACGGCTGCCCGCGACGCCAGATGCGCCTTGGTGCAGTTCTAGATAGCGTCTCCCTCGGCTCGCATCTTCGTCTGGACGTCCAGAAGCGCCTGGTTCAGCGGGCCCGTGCTGCCTCCTCGCACCCACCCAATGGGCGCGGCGCTCGTCGCTTCGGCGTCAGGGATCGCCGAGCTCGCGGTGCCGGTCTCCAAGGGGCGTCGCGCCGAAGTCGCCTTCTCAAGGCGGCGGCGCACTGGTGAGCTGACTTGAAGAAGCAGCCTCGGCACGGCCTCGTCCTCAGTCGGCGGCACCAGCGGGTCCATAGGCTGTTTGCCTTGCGCGCTCCCAGACGGCGGCGGAGGCGGCGGTGGCGGCACGGCCGCGTCTGGCATGGAGGCCTCGCTGCCTTCCCTCTCCATGATGGGTTTCTCGCTGCCGGCTTCCCCAATCTACCCCGTGAACTCCGGAGGCGGCGACGCAGAGTTCAGCGGGATGACGAGCACCGCCGATTGGCGGTGCGCGGCCTCCTCAGCTTACCGCTTTGCCGCGACGACGGCCTCGTCCTCCTCCAGTTTTTTCTGGGCGGAGGCCTCCGCCTTCTCGGCCTCCGCCTTCTCCAGGCGGGCGGCCTCCTCATCCTCGCACTTCTCTTGCGCGTTCCGCTCCGTCGCCTCCCGGAGGTCGGCGGCGGGGTCAATCCGCCGAGTAGTGGCAGTCGTCTCTGCCGACCCCATGATGGAGGCAGCGGCGACCCTCTCAAGAGTGAGGGGAGCCCTGGAGCGGGGGAAGCATGAAAAGGACTTAGACAAGATCAACAAACAGAAAATAAAGGCGAGAGGCAGAGGCACTTATGCAGAGACCAGCGGCGGCTTCTTCACTTCCCTACGGAAGCGGTTGGCTTTCGCGGCCGCCTCTTCACGCTTGGTCACGGCGGCCGCTCCCTTGAACTTCTTCGACCGGCCACCAAGCGTACTCGGCCCGGCCCGGCGCTTCTTTGCGTAGCCTTGACCATCCAAGACGGCGGAGGAACTCGTGCTTGGCTGGCCGACCTTTGGCTGGTGGCGCGGGGCGACTTCCCCCTCAGCGTTGTCATCAGGCCAGTCGGCAAAGGTGGCCGAGGGCCTGAAGCCGCCTGCTTCTCCTCCTCCTCCTTCGGCGTCGGCCTCCATCGCCACCGCCCCCAAGTCAGGGTTGCCGACGTTGCTCTTCGCTCGGTCGGGGACGAACTGACGGGCCGGTCCCGTGGTGCCGGCCGAAGGCTGGACGAGGGGGTTCTGATTCAAAAACTAAAAAGATCAGAAGTCGGATTCGGCTGCAAAAGAAAATAGAAGAAGAAGAAGAGAGATGACCTACAACAGGCGAGGGGTTGGTGCGTGAGTACGGCTCCTTGCCGAACCGCCAATCCGCCGTGAGACCGCAGTTCACGATGTAGTTCACCGTGTCCGCCACCTCCGCGTGGGGCATGTCCTTGGAGCACATCCGACTCGGGTCCCGGTTGCCGCTCATCTGGCAGATCAGATGAGGTCGGCCTTGGAGTGGGAGGACTCGGCGCGCCACGAAGGCGGCCAGTAGGTCGGCCTCGGTCAAGCCCTCCGACTGCGTCAGCACTCGGAGTCGCGCGGCGATGGCGGCGCCAGCAGGAGACAGCGTCCTGGCTCGGTGGGACCAGCTGGGCAGCCTTCCAGCCGGTGCGCCGGCTTCGTAAGCCAGCAGGTGGACCCGTTCACCTTATGGGGCGACGTTCTTCACATAAAAGTAGGACCGCTTCCACATCTTCACCGACTTAATCAGTGCGATGGTGGGAAACGGATTGTTGGCCCCCGATCTCCGCATTGCAATGAATGCACCGCACTGGGCTGGCACGCCGGCGACGTGTGTGCCGAGCTTGGACTGGAAGAACTCCCCCCATAGCTCGATGGTGGGGAGAACGCCGAGGAAACCTTCGCACGGGGTGGCGAAGGCAGCCAGCAACACCACCGTGTTCGGAGTAAGGTGGTGCGGCTGGAGCCCGTGGAACTCCAAGAAGGAGCGGAAGAAACTGCTCGCCGGCAGCCCTAGGCCGCGCATAATGTAACGCCCTCGATGCGGCTATATCTCCCACGTGTCGAAGCACGACTTAGAGGCATAACCGCATTGAAAGCAATGTCGCAAGTGAGGTAATCTTCACACAACCCATGTAATACATAAGGGAAAGAGATACATAGTTGGCTTACAATCGCCACTTCACGCAATACAAGAATATAACAATACATCAACCAGATACAATCAAGGTCCAACTACGGAACCAAAATAAAAGAAGACTACCCCAAATGCTACACAGATCCCCGATGGACCCCAACAGGGCTCCACTACTGATCAACTGAAACGAAACAACACAACGAACACGATCTTCATCGAGCTCCTCCTGGAGCTCGGTTGCGTCACCTGCACGGTATCATCGTCGGCACCTGAAACTGGTTGTTGGAAGTAATCTGTGAGTCACGGGGACTCAGCAATCTCTCACCCGCGAGATCAAGACTATGTAAGCTTATAGGTAGGGTAAAAGGTATGAGGTGGAGCTGCAGCAAGCGACTAGCATATATGGTGGCTAACATACGCAAATGAGAGCGAGAAGAGAAGGCAAAAGCACGGTCGATGAACTATGATCAAGAAGTGATCCTATAACAACCTACGTCAAGCATAACTCCAACACCGTGTTCACTTCCCGGACTCCGCCGAGAAGAGACCATCACGGTTACACACGCGGTTGATGTATTTTAATTAAGATCAACTTCAGGTTTTCTACAACCGGACATTAACAAATTCCCATCTGCCTCATAACCGCGGGCACGGCTTTCGAAAGATAATACCCTGCAGGGGTGTCCCAACTTAGCCCATTATAAGCTCTCACGGTCAACGAAGGATATTCCTTCTACCGAGAAGACCCGATCAGTCTCAGAATCTCGGCTACAAGACATTTCGACAATGGTAAAACAAGACCAGCAAGACCACTCGACTGTGCCGACAAATCCCGATAGGAGCTGCACATATCTCGTTCTCAGGGCACACCGGATAAGCGAAGCGTACAGGTACCAACGTGACCCAAGTTGCCTAGGGACGGTCCCCCACGGTGCTCTAGTTTGGACCAGCACTCAGAGGAGCACTGGCCCGGGGGTTAAAATAAAGATGACCCTCGGGCTCGTGAAAACCCGAGGGAAAAAGGCTTAGGTGGCAAATGGTAAAACAAAGGTTGGGCCTTGCTGGAGGAGTCTTATTCAAAGCGAACTTTCAAGGGGGTCCCATAAATCACCCAACCGTGTAAGGAACGCAAACTCAAGGAACATAACACCGGTATGACGGAAACTAGGACGGCAAGAGTGAAACAAAACACCAGGCATAAGGCCGAGCCTTCCACCCTTTACCAAGTATATAGATGCATTAATTAAATAAGAGATATTGTGATATCCCAAAATATCCATGTTCCAACATGGAACCAACTTCAACTTCACCTGCAACTAGCAACGCTATAAGAGGGGCTGAGCAAAAGCGGTGACATAGCCAAACAACGGTTTGCTAGGAAAGGATGGTTAGAGGCTTGACATGGCAATATGGGAGGCATGATATAGCAAGTGGTAGGTATCGCGGCATAGCAAAAGAGCGAGCAACTAGCAAGCAAAGATAGAAGTGATTTCGAGGGTATGGTCATCTTGCCTGAGATCCCGCAAGGAAGAAGAACGAGTCCATGAAGAATGCAAACGGACGTAGTCGAACGAATCCTCACAACTCCGGAACGAAACCGAAGCTAACGAGAGAAGCAACCCGGAAAGAAACAAACAACATAGTACACAACCACCACATAAACATGGCATGATGCACAACCAAGTATGATGCAAGTCCGATTTAAATATGCATGGCATGGCAAAGTGCAACAAACAACACTACAAATTAAGTGGAGCTCAATATGCAACGAGTTGCATATTGACGAAACACCACAATCAAGTTATTTAGTTCGCTCTCGTTTATGTACCCAACTATATTAAATGTTTATTAACAAGGCAAGAGGTGGAGCATAACAAAACTACACATCTAGGTAAATTTAAATGAGGCCAGAACAACAAACAACAATTCCAGAAAATCCCCATATGCATATTTTTAGATTTGGTATTGTTCTGCCTAAAACCACATTTTATTGTTGTTAAACAGTAAAACAAAGTGCACCATGTTAATCTGTGCATTTTTCTACCCCATTTACATATAAAGTTTATTTAAAATGGAGCTACGGTTATTTAGTTATGAAATAAAGCATTTTAACATGGCATTTATGCAAAATTAAAAAAACAGCAAGTTAAACATTTTTAACATGGATGAAAGTTGGATATTATGAAACTAGATGAACTTCTAAGCACTTTTCATATATAAATTATTTACATATGATGCATGATTAATAAGTTATTATATGCATGACAAGGAGGGTTTTTCTGCAAAACAGTAAATCCTGGGATAATTGATTAAACGTCCAGAACTGAAAAAAAACGATGCGGGCTGAAACTGGAGGCTGGGGAAGCTGCTCACATTGGGCCAAGCCCAGTCGATGGAAGAGGCGCTGGGCCTTGGCGTGCTGGACGCGACCCAGGCACGGGTCAACGCGCGGCGGCAGCGTGTGCTCATCCTCTGCTCGAACGAGGACGAGGCATGTCGGATCACGGGTTCTGGCAGACCCTTAAGGTTCGAACTCTGGGGTGCGCACGTAGATCTTGCCCTCTACATCTTCGTCTCGCAAGGAACTAACTACTGCAAGAACAACACAAAAGACACATGGTTTATACTAGTTCAGGCCACCATTGTGGTGTAATACCCTACTCTAATTTGTGGTGGGTGGATTGCCTCTCGGGCTGATGATGAAGAACAGTACAAGGAAGAACAGCCTCGCGAGGGTCTGTTCTTGGCTGAGGGGATGAACTGCTAGGGGAGTTCGATCGCCCTTATCTCTCTCTCTCTCTCTACTTGCTGCTCGATTCTAGATTGATCCTAGATGCCTCTACCCTGGGGGTGGCTAGTCCTATTTATAGGCAAAGGCCCTGGGCCTCTTCCCAAATATTTAAGCGGGAAGGGCGCCAACAATTGGCCAATTCGAAGGGGAACATCCGGTACACTTATCCTGACTAAAGTTGGTCTTCGCCTGCCAAAGGCCGTGTGGTGACGCCGTTCTGGGCTCCACGGTGACCTCCTTCCCACCGTTGGACTGGTCTTGCTCTTGTTGCACCGAAATGGGTGCCTTTGCTTGATCTACTCGCCTACGCTTGCCCCCTTTGCACCAAAGAGGAAAGGGGGACGCTGCGCGGGCTGGCGCCCGCCTGGCACCCTCGATCGTCATGGCTTGCGTCATGGGCACCTCGCGAGGTACCCCGCCTTGATCTCTCCGCCTCCTCGCGAGCCAGCCTGATGAGGCCGTGCCTGAGGAAGCGTCGTGTCGTCCGCCCCGCGAGGCTTGGCCCCTCGCGAGGGTCTTGAGCCTTGTGTTGATGAAGATGGGCCACGCTGGGCCCCCATTTGAGCCACGCCGCAGGCCGCAGGCAGGCAAGTCTGGGGACCCCCGTTCCCAGAACGCCGACAGTAGCCCCCGGGCCCAAGGCGCGCACGGACTTGGCCGTGCCGAGAGGCGAAAGGGCAAGGGCGAAGCGCCGCGGGCCCTAACAGCCTGCGGCATTGGGCGCCGCGTGGCGGTTGATTGGACGTGGGTGTTTCTGCAACTGCGCAGGTTATTAAAGGCGTGGCATCTGCTCCGGCCTTGCCTTTCTCCTTCTTCAGCCGCTGCTCAGATCCCCTTTCTTGTGTCTCTCCTCTCTCCCTCCAAGTTTCAAGATCTGCTCCATCTGCTTGACCTAGGTAGCCATGGCGCCTCGCCAGCCCCCGGCCGAAGCTTGGTTC
This sequence comes from Aegilops umbellulata, assembly GCA_032464435.1. Lineage (NCBI taxonomy): Eukaryota > Viridiplantae > Streptophyta > Magnoliopsida > Poales > Poaceae > Aegilops > Aegilops umbellulata. Next base: position 339,509,881 of record CP136056.1, on the reverse strand, counting down.
TCGCCTGCTTTGGACTCGCCCAACGTGTCGGAGGCGAGCCTCGCCCGGCTGCACCGGATGGCGGCGGTGCAGGGCATCGACGGGGCGCAGGTGTTCAAGGTCGCCTCTGCCACCCCTGAGGGCCGAGGGAGGACCTTCTACCCTCTTTTCGTAAGCTCCATTACTCCGGGCTTGGTGCCTCCTTTCTCTGAGTTCTTCCTCTCTGTCCTCCGCCATTACAACTTGCAAGCTCTGCATCTCCACCCCAACTCCATCCTTCTTCTGGCAATCTTCGCCTACTACTACGAGGCTCATGTGGGGGTGCAGCCCTCAGTGGCCTTGCTGCGCCACTACTTCTCTCTCCGGGTTACTCGCGGTTCTCCTTCTGCGTGCGTGGGCTTCGTCGCGTATGGCAGCGCCATCACTATCTCGAGTCCCGGGAAGAGGATCGAGGGCTTCAGGAGCAAGTGGGTCTTGGTGGATGCCAGGCGCATCCACCCTCGGCTGATCCTTCCCGCAGAGCAGTCCGTGAGTTATAGCGACTGGTGCCGAGCGGAGCTCACGGATCCCCGCGCGAAGTCGATATTGGCGAAGATGGACGCTGACCTGAAGCCGACCAGTATGGCGGCGACTAAGCTGACCGGTGCGTCGCTGCTGAGGGAGTTCCTGGAGCACCAGTTGGCCCCGCTTCGGCAGTACTCTCCTCCAATGTGGAGGCCTCATCCGAGCCCCGCGGCTGTGGGCGAGGAGGATGTGACCGCAGTTCTCCAATCCCTGGTCGAGGGCGAGGTAGCAAGGTTGGAGGGCGCGCCCGCGCCCCTGTTCCTTCGTGATGATTGGAAGCAGGTGGTGAAGTCCATGCCCGTCTTCAACGGGGACGGGTTCGTGCCCGTGGTGGCCCCCGAGGGACCGGTGGATGTGTCATCCGGCGACTCCAGCGAAGAGGAGGGTGAAGAGGAGCGGGAGGAAGGCCTTGACTCCGAGACAACTGACAGAGAGTCCAGGGCTCCCCCTCCCCGGCGCAAGTCCCATAATCTCTGCCTTTCGCTAAGCGATGATGATGATGATGACGATGACGTGCTGGGTAGCGGGAGCTCGCCCCCGGTCCCGAAAAAGGGCAGCACCGGGTTGATTCCCCGCGGGTCCATCCTAACACCGGGGCGAACCATGGACGCGCCTTCTGCTTCTGAGGTCGACCCCTCCAGCCGGCTCTCAGGCTTCAAGTATGGCCGGAGGCAGCTAGAGCTTTCTGGTGACGACCCGTAAGTGCTTGATCCTTGATCTTTGGTTTCTCGTTCCGACGACGAGGCTTGATGATTGCTTCTCTTGAATAGGCTGGCGCCCATGGCGAAGAAGCCGAAGGGAGCTCCCGAGGCCCCATCTATGTCGACGCCTCCGCTTGTAGGGGAAGGTGACCGTGACGCGCGGGCTTCTCCTGCCCGCTCGTCCTTGCGAGGCCTGGCTGAGCTGGCTGGGGCGAGCTCAGCCCCCATGGCTCAAGTGACTCCCGAGGTGCCCTCGTCCGGTGCCGCCGCTACGGCTGCGGAGGCGCAGCGGACTCCGCCTCGGGACACTGCAGCCTCGCCGCCGCTACTTTCTCCTCCCGTTCCACCGACCGTTGCTTCCCCAACTCCTCCTGTTGTCTTAGAGTGCATCGATGTTTCTCCGCCTTCTTCTTCCATCCTGGAGCATGTCGTTGCTGAACTGGACCGGCTGCGGTAGGATCTTCTCGGCGCCGACCCTCGCCTGGTGGCCGGGCGCCTGGAACTGGCTTCGGGGTGGATTCGCTCTGATGCCTCGATTCGGGCGGCGTTGGTTCAGGCCTCAACGGCCTGTGACGGAGAGAGGGAGGCCACCCTCGAGGCGAAGGCTGCCCGAGACGCGGCCCTGGGAGAGGTGGTTGGAGTCCGTGGTCGCTGCAAGGAATTGGAGGACAAGCTGCAAGGCTTGCGAGGCCAACTTGCGGAGGAGGTCCGCCTTTGCCAAGAGCAGGAGAAGGGGGCAAAGGCTCGCGAGGCGGCGCTCGAGGACCGGGAAGCCAAGCTCAAGAAGCGCCACGACCGCTTAGGCACGTTGAAGAAGGAGCTGGAGGTGACGAAGGCCGAGCTGGACGCCAAGGCTCGTATAACACCCTCGATGCGACTATATCTCCCACGTGTCGAGGCACGACTTAGAGGCATAATCGCATTGAAGGCAATGTCGCAAGTGAGATAATCTTCACACAACCCATGTAATATATAAGGGAAAGAGATACATAGTTGGCTTACAGTCGCCACTTCACACAATACATAAATAAACATCCATCATCCAAATTACACTCAAGGTCCGACTACGGTACCAAAATGAAAGAAGACTACCCCAAATGCTACATAGATCCCCGGATCGCCCCAACTGGGCTCCACTACTGATCATCTGGAAAAGAAACATAGTAACGGCCACGTTCCTCGTCGAACTCCCAAGTGAGCTCGGACGCGTCATCTGCACTGGCATCGTTGGTACCTGCAACTGTTGTGATAATATCTGTGAGTCGCGGGGACTCAGTTATCTCACACCCGCGAGATCAAGACTATTTAAGCTTATAGGTAGGAAAAGGATAGTGAGGTGGAGCTGCAGCAAGCGACTAGCATATATGGTGGCTGCAACGCAAAAGAGAGCGAGAAGAGAAGGCAAAGCACGGTCGTGAAGCTAGAAGTGATCAAGAAGTGATCCTGAAACGACCTACGTCAAACATAACTCCAACACCGTGTTCACTTCCCGGACCCCGCCGAGAAGAGACCATCACGGTTACACACGCGGTTGATGTGTTTTAGTTAAGGTCAACTTCGGGTTTTCTACAACCGGACATCAACCAATTCCCATCTGCCTCATAACCGCGGGCACGGCTTTCGAAAGATAATACCCTGCAGGGGTGTCCCAACTTAGCCCATTATAAGCTCTCACGGTCAACGAAGGATATTCCTTCTACCGGGAAGACTCGATCAGTCTCGGAATCCCGGACTACAAGACATCTCGGCAGTAATAAAACAAGTCCAGCAAAGCCGCCCGATTGTGCCGACAAATCCTGATAGGAGCTGCACATATCTCGGTCTCAGGGCACATCCGGATAAGCAAAGCGTACAGGTACCAACATAACCCAAGTTGCCAAGGGACGGTCCCGCACGGTGCTCTAGGTTGGACCAGCAATCGAAGGAGAACTGGCCTGGGGGGGTTAAAATAAAGATGACCCTTGAGTCTGCAGAACCCAAGGGAAAAAGGCTTAGGTGGCAAATGGTAAAACCAATGTTGGGCCTTGCCGGAAAAGTCTTATTCAAAGCAAACTGTCAAGGGGGTCCCATAAATCACCCAACCGTGTAAGGAACGCGAAATCCGGGAACATAACACCGGTATGACGGAAACTAGGGTGGCAAGAGTGGAACAAAACACCAGGAAAAAGGCCGAGCCTTCCACCCTTTACCAAGTATATAGATGCATTAATTAAATAAGAGGTATTGTGATATCCCAACAAGTAAACATGTTCCAACAAGGAACAACAAGTCCATGTTCCAACAAGGAACAATCTTCATCTTCACCTGCAACTAGCAACGCTATAAGAGGGGTTGAGCAAAGCGATAACATAGCCAATCAACGGTTTGCTAGGACATGGATGGTTAGGGGCTGACATGGCAATATGGGTGGCATGATATAGCAAGTGGTAGGTATCGCAGCATAGGCATAGCAAAAGAGCGAGCATCTAGCAAGCAAAGATAGAAGTGATTTCGAGGGTATGGTCATCTTGCCTGCAAGGTTCTCAGAGTTGTCGAAAGCTTGGTCCTCGAAAGCGTTCTCAACAGGTTCCTTGTTCACGTACTCGTCTCCCGGCTCTACCCAAAGCAAGAACACAAGCAAAGAGAACAAATATCAATCACGATGCAATGCGCAAGCAACATGATGCAAAACATGGCAGGATATGCGAGATGTGATATGCAATGCATATGCATGCTCCGGAAGGACAAGGATGAACAAGGCATAATCTTGGCAAACCAAGTATGCCACTGGATAGGTGAGGTGATTTTGGTTGAAATCGATATAAAGATCACCGGAATCGGATGCACGGTTTGCAAATGACAAGCAAAATAAGAATGACAATAATCTACCATTAACAGCATGATGCTACTTAGCAAGTAACAAGAAATTAAGCTATTGCACCCAAACATATCAACAAAGCATATTACGGTAATCTACTCAAGATGCTCCACAAAAGATGAACACTGAGCTACGGCTAAATCACATCACAACAGGTTCAAACAAGCATGGCAAAAGTGCAAAAGATAACAAGTTCACAGACTTTGTGAAAATATCAACATAGCAGAAACTAACATCAGGATGACATGTTCAGAGCAATGAAACGACATGCTACAGGAACAGGACATAGCAAAGTAAGGCACGGCATGAATCTACTCAAAGCACTTAACAAAAATCCGTTAATGACCATAAGCCAAAAAGGTTCAGAAAACATGATTACACCCATGTCAATTAAGCAAGTTTCGTTACAGGTTTCAGACTTAGCAGAAAACTGGATATGTCAAAAACAGATAACGAGTAGGCATGTTTACGAGCTCGATGCACTCACTACAGAGTATTGCATGATAAACTAAGCATATATCCATCAAGAAGACATGGCATATTAACTATACGTGGAAAGAACAACATCATATCATGCAAGGATCAACTACACCAAGCTTGGCAAAATCGAATAACATGTAAACAATCTGCCAGCAACATTTTGAAGCAAAAGTAGAGCTCGATTGACTCAAGCTATGACACCCCATAAAGACCAACAAAGGCATGAATGGATAGAGAAAACCTCAAGTTCAAAACACCCTTACTGATCATGCTCAAAATATGCATAGATCTCTCAGAAACAACATGAATACATGGAATGAAAATAACAGCAGTCAGGGACTGAAATTACTGTCTCTGAAATCAGTAACATCAAGTGCCCTAGTTTACATGCTTGTGTTAGTCACCACAAAGATCACAAAAATAAATGGCATAATTCTCTGGAAAGGTAACATGGCATATTACAAAACTCATGTAGGACTCAACTTCATAGGAGGTACATATCAATCATGGCAAAAATGACAAAATTGTATGTTCAGATAAGATCCAGCAACTAACATCAACTAGCCCTCTTCTAACAGCATTTAGGGCATCAAGGTATCATCAAATGAAAATGATGCAATGGAATGAAATGATATAATCTTTGAGACGAACAATCTGATATATCATACTCGCGAAACAGAGCTACGGATGCGAAGTTATGGCATGACGAACATGTGATGATGATATGAAAAACTGAGGACTTAACGAATTCGGGACGAGGGAAAAGTCAACCGTAGGCGCGCACGCGAACCGAGGCGGTGGCGGGGCGACCGGAGACGAGGCGGCGACGGCGGGGGCCGGCCGGATCTGGGTGCTCCGGCCCGGATCTGGCCCGGCGACGGCGAGGGGGGCGGCGGAGCTCCGGGGCGGCGCGGGGAGGCGCGAGGCGGACGACGGCGTGGCTCCGGCGCGGCGAGGGGCGGCGAGGGGCGGAAGGCGGCGGCGCGACTCCGGCGACAGAGGCGGCAGGCGGCGGCGCGGCGGAGCGGGAGCTCGGCGCGGGCAGGCGGGGCGACCGTGCGGGCGGCGCGGCGCGCGCGGGCCGCGAGGGCCCGGTCCGGGCCCCGGCGGGCTGGCGGCGGGGACGGCGCGGGCAGGCCACGTGTCGCGCCCGGAGTGGCTGCGGCCGGCGGCGGACGTGTCCGGCGCGCGGACGGACGCGTCCGGCGCGCGGAGGACGAACGGGGCTAGGGTTAGGGTGCGAATTGATCCGTGATTTCGGAGGGGGAGGCCTTTTTATAGGTAGAAGGAGCTAGGAAGCTCCAAATGGAGAGCGGTTTTCGGCCACGCGATCATGATCGAACGGCGGAGGACATGGGAGTGTCTTAGATGGGTTATTGGGCTGTTTTGAAGGGGTGTTGGGCTGCAACACACACAAGGCCTTCACGGTTACCCGGTTAACCGTTGGAGTACCAAACGAACTCCGATTGACCCGAAACTTGACAGGCGGTCTACCGGTGTTATACCAAGGCCGCATGGCAAACCTCGGTCCAATCCGAGAAAGTTTAATACCCGCTCACGAAGAAATGTAAAAGGTGACGCCGGGGGACATAGGAGCGCCGGATTGGAAAACGGACAACGGGGAAAATGCTCGGATTTATGAGACGAACACGTATGCGAATGCGATGCACATGATGACATGATAAGAAATGCATGACATGAACAAAATACAAAACGAAGGGAAACCAACCACGGAGAGAATAACATATCACATAGCCGAAAATGGCAAGAGTTGGATTACAAATATGGCAAGTTACATCCGGGGCGTTACAGCTCGGGTCCTCGCCGAGGATCGCGTGGCCTTCGCGGACATGGAAAAAGATGCCCGCGCTTCGCTAAAGACGCTTTACGAGAGCAGCCTGGATAGCCCGCTAGCCGGTGACGGGGATGGCCCCGCCAAGCTGCTTCCCTTCCTGGTTAAGGCCCTTGGGGATGTCGCCCTTGGCATCGGCCCCACGGCCGAGGTCGAGGCGCATGTCCTGTCTTCTGCTGCACTGACGCGGGTCTTCGCCCACATCTACCTTTGCGATCCCAGTGCCGACCTCGACGGCCTGCTGGAACCGATGAGCGGCGAGGGTGCTGCCGCCGCTGTCGAAGCCGTGAAGGGGAGCGCGGAGGCGCTGCTGGGGAAGTTCCGGGCCTTCAGCACCAGGCCAAAGCAAGGCGCTGCCGGCCCTGCTGCTCCACGAGGCGAAGCCACTCCAAGCAGCTTCACCGCCGACAAGTGACTCCGTTCCGTCCCTGTTCTTGTTTCAATTCCTGCACATGCATCACGCCTCGGGGAGGCATTTAAACTTGCGTTTGGTACTTAAGACGACAGTATTGGTTGTAATATTTGCTTTTAAATTCCTTGAATTTTATGCTCTTCTTCCCTACTTGCTTGTGTTCTACGCCGGCAGAGCCCGGCCCCGTGCGTGCCTCACCCAGCATTAGCCCCGACCGGAAACCAGGACGGGACCAAAGGAGTGAGGGGCTACGTGGCAAGTTAGGCTCCTGAGTCGCGATGCTCGGGAGTCCCCCTTGGCGCACGAACAACAAGTCGGGAAGCGTGATGTAGGTGTATCTTCCGTTCTACGTCTGCAGAGCCCGACTCCGCGCGTACGTCACCCAGCATAGCCTTTCGGAACTAAGGAGTGAGGGGCTACGGAGCCAGTTAGGCTCCTGAGTCGCGATGCTCAGGAGTCCCCCTTGACGCGCAAACAGCGGGTGATGAGGTGAGATGTAAGCGGGGCTACCGTTCTACGTCTGCAGAGCCCGGCCCCGCGCGTACCTCACCCAGCATAGCCTTTCGGAACTAAGGAGTGAGGGGCTACGGGACCAGTTAGGCCCCTGAGTCGCGATGCTCAGGAGTCCCCCTTGACGCTCAAACGGCCTTCATACCTTGGCTCCGCTCGGGGAGAGACGCGCGACGAACCAGGCCCGAGGGGCCTGGCTGGGAGGCGTATGGCTGGGCGTGACCCAGTCGTAGCCCCCGTGCCTAGCCCCCTCGCGCTGCGCTCCCGAGGGGAGGCGTTGCGATGAGGCAAGCCACTGACCTCTGGGCTCCCTGAGGTTAACGCGGCCCGGAGGCCACCCTCAGTTGTTTATCACCAGCGCGGAGCATAGCGCTTCCGTATGTGTACGGGCATAGCCGCTCCTCGGCAGTGTCGTCAGCCAGCGCGGAGCATGGTGCTTCCACTGGTACGTGGGAGGGGGCTCCCCTCCGGGAGGAGCCCCCGGGGCGTGTACATCCCCGCCCTGACACGTGGTCGGCATGGTAGGGCTAGGTGAGGTGTATCTGGGCACCCGTGAGCCAGCGCGGGACTCACGAGACCCTACCTCTAGGCGGGTTGCGCCTGGCACTGGGCCGTATCTTCAGATGTGTCCCTGCAAAATTTGGTTAGATGCCGGCACTCTACGTCCTCGGGTCCCGGCCCTCGAGCTTGTCTCAGCCGTCGCTGGTATGCCAGGTCGCGATGCCGTGGACAAGGCTAGAGGGTGAGGGCTGGAGAGCCAGTAAGAGCCCTGAGTCGCGATGCTCAGGCACCCCCCCCCCTTTAACGTGCAAGTGGTCGACATGGAGAAGAAGAGATGTCGTGGACGGCATCAAGTAATCAGGCATGATAGGCGAATGCATAGTTGGAAATAAACGCGGGGGAGATACATACCGCTGGGCCTAACCCGGGTGGCTTGGGGATGATGCAGCCCGAGGGGCGCCCCCAGCAAAGCAAGCTAACGACTGAAGAAATAAAAAGGGGTACATGCCACAGGGACGGACCCACGCGGCTTGGGAGTGATGCCACCCTGGGAGGGCGCTCCCAGCTGGGAATGAAGCTTGAAAGATGTCACCTGGAGATATCGACGGCGAAGTGGCGTTGGTGGAGCAGACTCGGTGGGCTGCAGAAGCCGATCCTCACGAGCCCCCAGGCCCTGGGGCCTCAGGAGGCTCCGGAGGCACTGGTGGCTCCTCGCGAGCTGTCTCCATCTCCGCCAGAGCCGCAGAACGCATGTCTTCCTGAGCCTCCATGATGCTCCTCATGAGGCGCTGGTACGCGCCAGCCATGTTCGGCAAGCCGTATGGCATGCGAACATAGCTGTGGGGTGGTTCTCCGCAGCGCCCCACTTGGGAGGGCCAGAGGCGCTCCGTCGTGGCGATCTGATTGAGCCCTGGTACGTCGACGCAGACGCGCAGCCCACCATCCTCGTCTGGATGTGGAGCCACAGCTGGTGGACGGCGGCAACCTCTCATGATCCTTGTCTCCTGTAGTTCTTGAATGGCCTTGTTAACGAACTCCTGTTGGTCTGACCTTCCTTGCCTGGCTCCTTCTCGAGGGAAACGTGCTTTGAAGCACGCCTCCACATGGTGCCCAAGCGCCTCCCTCGTGACCATGGCTAGGTCGGTGGCCCTCCAGGTGAGAGCCCCCGAGCCCTGCCTGAGGAGGGCGCCGGGCACGTTTTCCTATGCGATGGAAGGAGGGTCCCCCTGGGCAGGCATGGGCCCTGAAGGGCCTGCCTCCTGAGGGGCTGAGCCTGACGACGTTTTCTTCTTCTTGGGGGTGGTCTCAGGAAGCCTCCTGCTTCAGTGATCTGGGTCTTCTAGCGACGCGGCCTGAAAGGCTCGCTCCAGGGAACACACTACATCCTTCTCTTCACAGGGCACCGTGATGACGCCGCCACTTCCTGGCATCTTGAGGATGTTGTAGCCGTGGTGAGTCACGGCCATGAACTTGGCCAGCGCTGGGTACCCGAGGATGGCGTTGTACGACAGGCAGATGTGGGCGACGTCGAACTCGATGAGCTCGGTGCGGTAGTTGCTGCGGGCCCCGAAGGTGACAGGGAGGCGGACCTTCCCGATCGGGACTGTGGAACCGTCGGTGACTCCAGAGAAAGGCTTGGTTGGCTGAAGCTGGTCATAGGGCACTTGGAGGTTGTTGAATGTTTCCACGGACAGGACGTTGAGCCCCGCCCCTCCGTCGATGAGGGTCCTGGTGACCAGTACGTTGCTGATGACTGGGGAGCAAAGCATCGGGAGGACTCCGGTCGTGGCCACGCACTTGAGCTGGTCTGCTGAGCTGAACGTGATGGCGCACGCCGACCACCTGAGGGGGCGCGTTGCTTCGAGCTTGGGAAGAACTGCATTCACTTCGTGGGCAAACTGCTTGAAGATGCGTTGAGAGGCTGGGGCTTGAGCTCCGCCCAGGATGCAGGCGATTGCGCGCGGCTCTTGGAAGCCCCCAGCCCCCTCGTCTTGATGGCGGTCTTTGTTCCTCCTTGGCTGAGGCGGCAGCGGAGGGAGGCCTGCGTTGCCATGAGGGCGATCCTCACGAGGCTGATCCCTCTAGTCCCCCTCGCGAGGCAGGTCCCGCCAGCGGTCCTTGCGAGGTTTGTCGCGCCACCCTTGGCGCGGTCCATGATCTTCCCAGCGTCCTGGGTTTCTTCCTCCTCCTCGGCCGTAGCCCCGGTCAGCACGGTTAGGGCGACGGCCAATCCTTCCTTCTCGCACGGCGTGGAGTTCTTGGCATTCGTTGGTGTTGTGGGTGTGGAGGTCGTGGTACACACAATACCGGCTGCCCCTGGAGGATTCGGGCAGATCCTTGCCCCGCTTGGTGTCTGGTTCTGCTGCGAGTACGGCAGCCCCCTTGCGCTTCATGTCCTTGGCCTTGGGCTTCTTCTCTTCTGGGTCTGCGGCAGGCAGCTCGAGGAGGGAGAGACGTCCCTCCTCATCCCTGGCGCACTTGGTCGCGAAGTTGAACAGCTCCAGGGAGGTGCAGAGGTCTTCATGCATCGCCAGCTCCTCCTTCATCTTGATGTCGCGCACGCCATCGGAGAAGGCTGAGATGATGGCTTCCTCGGACACCTTGGGGATCTTGAGGCGCACACTGTTGAAGCGCTGGATGTACTTTTGCAGGGTCTCCCCAGGTTGCTGCTTGATGCGGCACATGTTGCTCACGGCGGGAGGCCAGTCGCGGGTACCTTGGAAGTTGGCGATGAAGCGAGTACGCATCTGGTCCCAGGAGGAGATCGTGCCCGGAGCCAGATTCAGGAGCCAGGTGCGGGCTCCTTCCTTCAGCGCCATGGGGAACCAGTTCGCCATGACATTTTCATCTCCGCTGGCAGCCTCGATGCCCAGCTCATAGAGCTGGAGGAACTCGGCGGGATCAGTTGTGCCGTCGTAGCGAGGAGGCAGGTCTGGCTTGAACTTGTCGGGCCACGTGACGCTGCGCAGCTCGGCGGTGTAGGCGCGGCAGCCTGCGGTGGCTACGGGAGGCTTAGGTTGAGGGAGAGCTTGACCTTGCGGGTCCCCTTGCGCTGCAGCTGGGAGTAGCGCGGGGTCTTGGCGTGCCGGAGCTGGAACAGGGTCTCGGCGAGCCGGAGTTGGGAGCGCCCGGGCAGCCTCTTGCGGTTGAGGGACTTCTTGGCAGCTCCGTTCCTACTGAGCTGACGCCTGACGGAGCGGGTTCCGCCCAGGAGCCGCGCGCCTTGGAGCCATGGCGTCTTCTTGGAGAGGAGGCGGTTGGTACGCCCCCGGAGCTTCATTGCCCGCGCGGGGCGGGGTGCGGCGCAGCGGAGCGGACGGCGCAAGACAGCCCCCTGCGGCGCGGACGAGCTCGGCGACGCGGTCGAGCCACTCCTTGTAGACATCGTCGACGGGGCGGTAGCGCAAGAGTTCGTTTGCCGCGATGAGCGCAGCTCGAGCCTCCAAGGGTGCGCGGAGCGCGCGGGACGAAGAGCTGGCCGGGGTGAGCGATGGAGTAGCGGTGCGGCCGTCTTGCCGCACGGACGGGTGATGAGACGATGCCTGCTGCTCGTTCCCCGCCGGGCCGGTGGCGGCGTTGACGGCGGGCAACGGGGAACGATGAGGACGCCCACCGACGGGGGCCGTCTGGGCGACGCGAGAAGCGATGGCGGCCCGGTGCTCGGCGCGGGCCCGACGAGCGTCCGACATGGATGCGACGGTCGGAGGAGAGCGGAGTGGTGGAAGACAGATTCCGGCGCACCCCTACCTGGCGCGCCAAATGTCGGATCACGGGTTCCGGCAGACCCTTAAGGTTCGAACTCTGGGGTGCGCGCGGAGATGATGCCCTCTACCTCTTCGTCTCACAAGGATCTAAACTACAGAAAGAACAGCACAAGAGACATAGGGTTTATACTTGTTCGGGCCACCATTGTGGTGTAATACCCTATTCTAGTTTGTGGTGGGTGGATTGCCTCTTGGGCTGATGAGGATGAACAATACAAGGGGGGACAGCCTCGCGAGGGTCTGTTCTTGGCTAGGGGGATGAACTGCTAGGGGGAGTTCGATCGCCCTTCTCTCTCTCTCTCTGCTTGCTCTATGCTTGCTCTGAATGCTCAATCAGATGTCTCTTTCAGATCCTCGATGCCTCTACCCTGGGGGTGGCTAGTCCTATTTATAGGCAAAGGCCCTGGGCCTCTTCCCAAATATTTGAGCGGGAAGGGCGCCAACAATTGGCCAATTCGAAGGGGAACATCTGGTACACTTATCCTGACTAAAGATGGTCTTCGCCTGCCAAAGGCCGTGTGGTGACGCCGTTCTGGGCTCCACGGTGACCTCCTTCCCACTGTTGGACTGGCCTTGGTCTTGTTGCACCGAAATGGGTGCCTTTGCTTGATCCTCTCGCCTGCGCTTGCCCCCTTTGCACCAAATAGGAAAGGGAGGCACTGCGCGGGCTGGCGCCCGCCTGGCACCCTCGATCGTCTTGGCTTGCGTCATGGGCACCTCGCGAGGTACCCCGCCTTGATCTCTCCGCCTCCTCGCGAGCCAGCCTGATGAGGCCTTGCCTGAGGAAGCGCCGTGTCGTCCGCCCGCGAGGCTTGGCCCCTCGCGAGGGTCTTAAGCCTTGTGTTGATGAAGATGGGCCGCGCTGGGCCCCCATTTGAGCCATGCCGCAGGCCGCAGGCAGGCAAGTCTGGGGACCCCTGTTTCCAGAACGCCAACAGCTGGTCGGTGGTGGATTGGGCAGAGGAGGAACAGAAGGAGGTGGCGGCGGATGGGATGGATGAAATGGATGGGACGGCTCGGACTAGGGTTTGACATGCTTAAATAGCTAGGTGGACTAGCTTAGGGCAAAATGAACCCTTGGATCAAAATCGAACTGTCAAGAATAAATAGATTAGGGAGTCCAAATAAGAACACGAAGATGTTTTATAGATGTTTGGGGATGATCCGGACCCAACGGTAAGATAGTCCGGTTCGAGTTCGGGGAAGTTTCGGACACGGGCAAGGGGTCAATGCACTGTGCAAAGAGACTCCGGTTTAGGCAAGAGGAAAAACGAAGAACAAGATTGGTCTCGGAACGGTCAACAAAAGCAAGGGGGGACGCGACAACTATGAGGGGATGCAAGTTTGAAAACAATGACGGCAACAGAGTGCCGATGCAATGCGAATGATGCGATGATGAATGCAACAAACAAATAAATAACACAACTGACACGCAAAACATGGAAGGCATCTAAAGTGTCAGTCTTGGGGCGTTACAACACTCCACCACTACAAGAGGATCTCATCCCAAGGTCTAAGGACGGCACCGGAGAAAAGCGGAAGAGGAAGAGAAGAGGTAAAGCTAAGTTGCTTCTTCGACAAACGAGTGAAACCACGAACCTTGAGAGGTTGAACAAAGTGAAAGAAAGAATACAATGGAGATGACGAGATTGAAAAGCACCGTTAGAAAAGAGGAACAAGTAACAATATGAGAAGCTTGTGGGTTGAAAGACATGAAACAAGGGCTTAACGAACCAAAAGAATATGAAACCACACCGGTATAACGAGATAGCCAAGGAACAAGAATGACATAATTTGACAGCACTCCGGTTGAACATGGAATGAATGGAACAATAACTTGACAAGATGGAAAGAACTTGAATAGAACAATGCTCATGTTAAAATGATAAGCACGGAAAAGAACATGATCTTGACAAAACGAGACGATGGGTCGAAGAGAGCAACATCACAATGCCTCCGGAAGGAAGAATAGAAGATAAATCGTCGGAACAAAAGAACGGAGAAGAAAATGACAACTTCTGCCACAAATGAGTTTGGAAAGCACCCTTCAAAGGAGGTTAGAACGGAGTTGTCGGAAAACCAATAACGAAAAGAATAAGCTTGTAGCGGGCTTATGGAAACATATCAAAATTATGAGGTGAGCTTCTGCCACCAACGGAAACAAATGATTGGATTGATATCAACAAGGAGACGAGAAACTATTTCACCGGGAGGATAAATGAAGAACTTGGATCATTTATAAGCACCATAGATAGCAACAATACTTAGGGAAAGCTTTAGGTGAAACCTAAACCAAGATAAATCCAAGGAAGAAATTGATGGATTTAATATAACTCATTCTTGACAACATGTGAATCACGAAACACGAAGGGAAATTGTCAAGAACGAGATAACACCACCTCAAAAGATAAGGTAGAAAGAATTTCACTTTGGAATGCAAGATTAAGAATACTTAAACTCCTCAAAACAAAACATGTGTTGAGAACCATGTTAATTTTGAGTATAGCTTGGCGGATCATAACTCCGAGAGAATTCTTGAAGAACACTTGAAGAATGAAAGGAACCCTTGACGAACCACCATGTAGAGCCTCCATGAAGAACTGCGGTAACAAAAGAATGACGAGATAAAATTGAAGGATGAAAGGGATAAGATTAAATCCTTGCGATGATTCGGATGGAGGTTCGCGACGAAACCGGCGAGAAGCTTGGAACTCCGGAAAAGAAAAAATGAACAACTTAGAACCAAGAGATTATTCATCATGAACAATCTCCGAAAAGAAGGGATAAATCAACTTGACCACAGTAAAATGAGAATAAGAATTATGTTATGCTTATCCTTCATCAATTAAATTGATGAGAAGCAATGGATTTGCCATAGTACTTATTCTTGTAGAAAGAATTAAGATAGATATGGCGCAAACTTGGGAAGGTCTTCAACGAACCACCGGTAGGATTGGAAAGAACGAATGAATCTATATGATAACGAAGGAAGAGAACTCTTGAACAAACCACCGTAAGAATTGGAAATGAAAGTAGCAAAGGCACAATTCATCAGGAAGAATTAGAAAACGAATAAAGATACTTTACAGAATTTAGATACATGAGAACGAAGAGATCATGAACTGATTAGAGGATATTCGAATGATGCATCGGTGAGATTTGGAGAACGAGAGCTGAAAGCTTGAATGAATAATACTGAGATGATGGCTCCAAAGAATCAAACTAACAAGACTCCTGAAATGCTCCGGATGGGTGAAAAGAATTCTCACAATCGAAAACAATTATGAGAGGATGGCATCAAGCTAGAACCATTAATCTTGAAGAGAATGGAGCAAGATTTAAGAGAAACTCTTCTTCGGTCTTCAAATGTTGAGAATGACGATCAGAAACACCACCATGAATTGTTGAGATACTCCGGGATGAAAATTAGAAAGGTTGAAACAACGATGAAAAGAATTGAAAGCGATCTTGGAGAAGGAATATGACTGATGATACTTCATTCTTACGTCACACTTGGAAAAGAATTCGGGAATAACTCCGGAAAAATTAGAAGAGTCAGGTAAGATCCTAGGAAAAGACCTGTGGGTTAGGGCCTACTCAAAAGAAACACCGTTGAAAGAATTTCTTGAAAAGAGAGATTACACCGGTTGAATTAAATGGCTTGACTGAGATAAGAACCTCAAAATACCTTGAACGGATTGAGAATGGAAACGAATCTTCTGAGATATCTTCAACACTCCGGAACAAATGAATAGCGAGAGGTGAATGATTAAGAGATACACCGGCATAAGAAAGCACTTGAAATGAGAAAAGGAATATGATCAACACCGAAAGCTTGAATTGAATCCACCGGAGAAGAAAGGAGAACGAAGAATAATAAACTTGAAGCTCCGTTAGTATCTTCCTGAGAATCACCGGGTAAGAACATTGATTGAAAAGAATGAAGGGACTTCTCATCAATAAAAAGGATACTTGTTTGAGAAATCTGAGTCCTTGAAGAAAAGGGTGGGAGGGTGGGAAAAACAAAGACGACTTGGGACGGATGAAACAAACACCGTTGAGAAAACTTAGAATAGATCTTGCGGATGGGGAGAATGATGGGATCATCTCGAAGAGAAACGCACCGGTTGAAAATAGAATTAAGATGGCAACCTCGGTGATCAAGAAGGATCAGTATCCACATAGGAATATGAGAACACCACTTAGAAAAGGTATGGAATCAACACTTGACATCGAAGCAACTCGAATACCACAACTTAAAACAAAACAAAGGATTGGCTTAGGAAATAAGCCGGAAACAAACATATGATAGATCCCATATCGTATCATGTGTCTGTTGGAAAGATATTCTAGGAGCTTCTTGAATTCCCACTTATAAACTCCCGAAACTTTCTGGTTATGCAATCAGGTGTTGGGGATACAGGGGACACAAAATATATCACCCAAACTAACAATACCTAGATCCAGCTGTATCCATCCTTCAACACATAACCAAGAAACCTTCGGAAATCGTTTACCTCAACCTTCGAAAAGCATCCGTTATACGAGTTATGGCAATACTCCCGAACTCCCGCCCCAGTACTGGGTGGCGTCGAGGTGATCTCACCAACAACTGCATAAAAGAGATTTTCAATGTCGGCGAAACTCAGGTATTCCAGAACTGCAACGATAAAATTGTGACGACAACACCTCGGAGCTCAACTCCCCGAGACACTGCCACAACCCCTAAATGTCAGGAGGCACCAAGAACAATGTTCTCGTCACAAAACCATCGGAACGATTCCAAGATACCCGCGTGATCCTCAAAAAAGTTTTAGTGAAATTTGAGGAGAGTAGAGTCAAAACTTCTACGTCAGGGGGCCTCACCAGAGCGACGAAGGGACTGAGGAGTAAAAAGAATCCTACTCTCCGATATATATAATCCTAAGACTCAAAACATTTTTCTAGACTCAACAACGCCAGCGATTCGATCAAGCAGGGGGCTCCTAAGTCGGGGATGGCTCTGATTACCAACTTGTAACGCCCTCGATGCGGCTATATCTACCACGTGTCGAAGCACGACTTAGAGGCATAACCGCATTGAAAGCAATGTCGCAAGTGAGGTAATCTTCACACAACCCATGTAATACATAAGGGAAAGAGATACATAGTTGGCTTACAATCGCCACTTCACGCAATACAAGAATATAACAATACATCAACCAGATACAATCAAGGTCCAACTACGGAACCAAAATAAAAGAAGACTACCCCAAATGCTACACAGATCCCCGATGGACCCCAACAGGGCTCCACTACTGATCAACTGAAACGAAACAACACAACGAACACGATCTTCATCGAGCTCCTCCTGGAGCTCGGTTGCGTCACCTGCACGGTATCATCGTCGGCACCTGAAACTGGTTGTTGGAAGTAATCTGTGAGTCACGGGGACTCAGCAATCTCTCACCCGCGAGATCAAGACTATGTAAGCTTATAGGTAGGGTAAAAGGTATGAGGTGGAGCTGCAGCAAGCGACTAGCATATATGGTGGCTAACATACGCAAATGAGAGCGAGAAGAGAAAGCCGATGAACTATGATCAAGAAGTGATCCTAGAACAACCTACGTCAAGCATAACTCCAACACCGTGTTCACTTCCCGGACTCCGCCGAGAAGAGACCATCACGGTTACACACGCGGTTGATGTATTTTAATTAAGATCAACTTCAGGTTTTCTACAGCCGGACATTAACAAATTCCCATCTGCCTCATAACTGCGGGCACGGCTTTCGAAAGATAATACCCTGCAGGGGTGTCCCAACTTAGCCCATTATAAGCTCTCACGGTCAACGAAGGATATTCCTTCTACCGGGAAGACCCGATCAGTCTCCGAATCCCGGCTACAAGACATTTCGACACTGGTAAAACAAGACCAGTAAGACCACCCGACTGTGCCGACAAATCCCGATAGGAGCTGCATATATCTCGTTCTCGGGGCACACCGGATAAGCGAAGCGTACAGGTACCAACGTGACCCAAGTTGCCTAGGGACGGTCCCGCACGGTGCTCTAATTTGGACCAGCACTCAGAGGAGCACTGGCCCGGGGGTTAAAATAAAGATGACCCTTGGGCTCGCGAAAACCCGGGGGAAAAAGGCTTAGGTGGCAAATGGTAAAACCAAGGTTGGGCCTTGCTGGAGGAGTCTTATTCAAAGCGAACTGTCAAGGGGGTCCCATAAATCACCCAACCGTGTAAGGAACGCAAACTCAAGGAACATAACACCGGTATGACGGAAACTAGGGCGGCAAGAGTGAAACAAAACACCAGGCATAAGGCCGAGCCTTCCACCCTTTACCAAGTATATAGATGCATTAATTAAATAAGAGATATTGTGATATCCCAAAATATCCATGTTCCAACATGGAACCAACTTCAACTTCACCTGCAACTAGCAACGCTATAAGAGGGGCTGAGCAAAAGCGGTGACATAGCCAAACAACGGTTTGCTAGGAAAGGATGGTTAGAGGCTTGACATGGCAATATGGGAGGCATGATATAGCAAGTGGTAGGTATCGCGACATAGCAAAAGAGCGAGCAACTAGCAAGCAAAGATAGAAGTGATTTCGAGGGTATGTTCATCTTGCCTGAGATCCCGCAAGGAAGAAGAACGAGTCCATGAAGAATGCAAACGGACGTAGTCGAACGAATCCTCACAACTCCGGAACGAAACCGAAGCTAACGAGAGAAGCAACCCGGAAAGAAACAAACAACATAGTACACAACCACCACATAAACATGGCATGATGCACAACCAAGTATGATGCATGTCTGATTTAAATATGCATGGCATGGCAAAGTGCAACAAACAACACTACAAATTAAGTGGAGCTCAATATGCAACGAGTTGCATATTGACGAAACACCACAATCAAGTTATTTAGTTCGCTCTCGTTTATGTACCCAACTATATTAAATGTTTATTAACAAGGCAAGAGGTGGAGCATAACAAAACTACACATCTAGGTAAATTTAAATGAGGCCAGAACAACAAACAACAATTCCAGAAAATCCCCATATGCATATTTTTAGATTTGGTACTGTTCTGCCTAAAACCACATTTTATTGTTGTTAAACAGTAAAACAAAGTGCACCATGTTAATCTGTGCATTTTTCTACCCCATTTACATATAAAGTTTATTTAAAATGGAGCTACGGTTATTTAGTTATGAAATAAAGCATTTTAACATGGCATTTATGCAAAATTAAACAAACAGCAAGTTAAACATTTTTAACATGGATGAAAGTTGGATATTATGAAACTAGATGAATTTCTAAGCACTTTTCATATATAAATTATTTACATATGATGCATGATTAATAAGTTATTATATGCATGACAAGGAGGGTTTTTCTGCAAAACAGTAAATCCTGGGATAATTGATTAAACGTCCAGAACTGAAAAAAAACGATGCGGGCTGAAACTGGAGGCTGGGAAGCTGCTCACATTGGGCCAAGCCCAGTCGATGGAAGAGGCGCTGGGCCTTAGCGTGCTGGACGCGACCCAGGCGCAGGTCAACGCGCGGCGGCAGCGTGTGCTCGTCCTCTGCTCGAACGAGGACGAGGCAGAAGACAGGGGGCGATGCAGGGCAAGCAGAGGCGCGGAACTTGGGGACGAGCGCCCCGGCGAGGGACGGCGACCTCTGGCGACGGGCGTATGGATCTGGGGCAAAGCAGGTGGCGGCACGATGAGGCGGCACTGGAGCTTCTGCGGGTGCTCGAGACAGTTGGTGGCCGTGCGAGGCGGCAGCAGAGGCTGGGCGCGCGGAAGGTCAACACGGCGTCATCGGCGGGGACCTTGGCGTGGAGCGGCGATGGCAGGGCTGGCGAGGCTCGGGTCAACGGGCGCAAGGAGGAGGTGCTGCGCTGCGCGATGCAGGCAGTCGATGCAGCAGCTCCTGTCATTCAACGCAGGGTGAAGCAGAGGGCGTCGCGCGGCTGTGCGGGCAGGGACTTGGCGCGGGGCAGAGGTGGACTTGGGGCTCCGGCGGGAGGAACTTGAGGCGCAGGGGCGACGAGCTCGAGCAGATCCGTCAAAGAGGAGTCTGCGGATGCGGGTAGCTCGACATGAGGGCGACCATGGCGAGGTACAGCGCTGGCATCCCATGGCCGGTGCAAACGCGCTGGCGACGAGGAGCAGTGGGAATGGGCATAGAACGGCGGAAATCGAGCGCGGAGGAGCCGGGCATGGCGGATCCAGGCGCGTACGGCAAGAACTTGGCGATAGCGGCTTCCTCCTTGCGGCTCCTACACGGACGTACCTGGGAGAAAGAGAGAGCAATATTGAGCGAGAGGGACAGAGAGACGACGGGAGGAGGAGAACGAAGGGAGGGAGAGGGACGAGGCCGGTCCTGGCGGCTTCGGTGGTGGTGGTCGAGGTCGCTAGCGACGGCGTGCGAAGGGCAGACCTGCTCCCGATACATCCTGGATCGAGGCACGGGACGAGGCGCTCGGGCCTTGCGGCGCTGCGCGGGGTTGCGGAGAACCAGGAAGGTGGTCGGAGGACGGCTGGGATTGGGCAGGGGATCACGGAGATCGCCCCTCGTTAGCTGGTTGGGCATGGATCCCAAAGAAGGTGGAGGCTGGTCGGTGGTGGATTGGGCAGGGGAGGAACACAAGGAGGTGGCGGCGGATGGGACGGATGAAATGGATGGGACGGCTCGGACTAGGGTTTGACATGCTTAAATAGCTAGGTGGACTAGCTTAGGGCAAAATGAACCCTTGGATCAAAATCGAACTGTCAAGAATAAATAGATTAGGGAGTCCAAATAAGAACACGAAGATGTTTTATAGATGTTTGGGGATGATCCGGACCCAACGGTAACGATAGTCTGGTTCGAGTTCGGGGAAGTTTTGGACACGGGCAAGGGGTCGATGCACTGTGCAAAGAGACTCCAGTTTAGGCAAGAGGGAAAACGAAGAACAAGATTGGTCTCGGAACGGTCAACAAAAGCAAGGGGGACGCGGAAACTACGAGGGGATGCAAGTTTGAAAACAATGACGGCAACATAGTGCCGATGCAATGCGAATGATGCGATGATGAATGCAACAAACAAATAAATAACACAACTGACACGCAAAACATGGAAGGCATCTGAAGCGTCGGTCTTGGGGCGTTACACATAAGGTGCGAGCGGAATATGACCCGCTCGCCCTCCTCCGGCGCCGGTGAAACTTCCCTCGCCGGCGTGGCGCGGGCCCACACTAGGTCCTTGCCGGGGAGACGACGCGTCTTGCGAAGGAAATCAATGTGGTCGTTGTCAACCTCGGAGCCGTCCCACACGCCGGAGCGCATGGCAGGAGGCGCGGCGGCGGAGGAAGAGCTCATCGCTGCGGGCGTGGCGTGGTTCGGCTCAGCGGCGGCGAGAGGAAGAAGAAGCAAGAGGGAGCGAAAGGGAGTAGGGAAGATGGGCGCGCGTGCTTCGCCGCCCCCTCCTTCCGCCTACTTATAGCCTCGTGGGCTGACAAGTCGATGGGGCGATCATGGGATTAACTGCGCCCGGAACCCCACGACCCCCACGATTTACCACACGAAGTTACTGCGTGCAGTTACTGCGTGGGATCCCCAACCGCCCGCACGGCCACAACGGATCCGTTCGCATGCCGAGGCGTGGTAGTGGCGGGCCCCGCTTGTAGGCCTATCTCGTCGCGCGCGTGGGTGGGCAGACTAGCCCTGCCACGTGGCGCCACGCGACGGGTCCGCAACGGGCGGCAACCTGGAAGCTTATCAGGCACGCTGCATGGATCCCGCTACGACTTTCAAACTCTTTGAGGGCAAGTCGGCCTTCTGTGAGTCCGGCTCCAGCTAGTCGGCCTGAAGGAAGATGGCGAGCAAGGCCTAGATTCAACCACCGGAAGGAAGAAACTGTTGAGGCACCTCGACATGTCACCCTCGGCGCCTCACCAGCTTCGGGGACTACTGTCGGATTAATAGGCCACGGGTAGGCCAACCCTAGCCCTAAGCCTTTCAAGACATCGGGCAAGCTGCGCCCCTCAAGACCCCAGGGCGAAGAGCCGCCTTCTGAGAGTCGGCGGCAAGGCCGCCGACTGCCCCCTCGCGGCCGAGTCCCAGGGACGACTTCGAGATGAGCTGACTCCTAACTGGCGACTTCCAGAGAAACCGGCTATGGGGAGTCGGCTCGCAACTCCAGCCACCCCATGCCCTTGTAAGGAGGGACGGGACGGGGTGTGGCCACAGTAAGGCCCACTCCCGCCCCCTTTTCCAAGGGCAGGCATGGCCACAGTGCGCCGTACCGACGGAGATCTCCGTCCGGCGCGGCACTGTTGCCATGCCAGCCTTGACATCAGCCCCAGTGGGCGGAACCCTGTGCCCACGATGGCCTGTCTATACGACCCAAAGACGGCGGGTCCCACCAGTCAGCGGGAGTCCAGAAGACGGCAAGAGTGCCACCAGTCGGACCCGGTGGGAGTCGGCCCCCAGGAGTCGGCTAGCCCCTCCCACGGGCCCCGCATGCCATAAACCAGACAAGACGGGGAATGGCAACAGTGATCACCCATCAGGCGGCGGTACTGTTGCCACGACCCCACGACCAAGCCCGCGTAATTAGAAGCACGGCTACAGTAATCCGCAGCCGGCAAGACCCGCCCGCGGTGGACATGTCTTGTCGGCTCCATACCAGGCCAGTCAGCGGGGCCCACCAGTCGGTGGGCCCCAGCAGTCGACGAAGAAGACGGCGGCCTGAGAGACAGACGGCTAGGACCCGCGCCCAGCCGGATTACCATTGTACCCCCAGGGGGTAGGCCTATATAAACCCCCAGGGCACCCATGCAAAGGGTTCGAATCCATTAGCACTAGACAAGATCATATAGGAAGGAGAGAGCTAGCCTTGCCTTCTCCTACCTCCAGGAAACAGCTGAAGGAGCAACCTTGTACACACTTTGCCATAGTGATCATGCGGAGACCCCGCAGAGCAGCAGTAGGGGTGTTATCTCCACGGAGAGCCCTGAAGCTGGGTAAGATTCGCCGGCGTGCATGTCTTCGCCTTATCCCGTTCCCAGGCACCGGCGATGTTCTACTTGCCCCCACCATGATAAGCCATCCCTTGGCATATGTTGCACCCAACCCCCTACAAACTAACCGCACTACGCTCCACTGTGGATAGAGATGATGTTATCCTGGACAAACGACCCAAATCTACTTCCTTCAAGCCAGCAGAAGAAACGGTCAAATTTCAGGTCCATCCAATAGACCCGAAGAAGACAGCTTCCATCGGAGCGCAATTCAGCCCCACGGTAGACGCCGCACTACGAGACTTCTTGCGCGAAAACTGGGATATATTCGCCTGGCACCCCTCAGATATGCTAGGAATCCCGCACGAGTTGGCCGAACATAGCCTCAACATACTAAAGGGATATAAGTCGGTCAAGCAAACACTGCGGCGCTTTTCCGAACCCAAACGACAAGCTATGGGTGAGGAGATCGCCAAACTCATCGAGGCTGGATTCATCAAATATATTAAACATCCGGACTGGCTGGAAAACTTGGTAATGGTACCAAAGAAGGATAAATCCTGGCACCTATGCGTTGACTTCAAAGACCTTAACAAGTCTTGCCCTAAGGACCCCTTCCCTCTTCCCCGCATTGATCAAATCATTGACGCTACCGCAGGACACGACTCGTTGTGCTTTCTTGATGCATATTTCGGATACCATCAAATCAAAATGAAGGAGTCCGGTCAAGCTGCAACAGCATTCATTATGCCATACGGGCCATTTTGCTTCAACACCATGCCTTTCGGGCTCAAGAACGCCGGCGCCACCTACCAGCGCATGATCCAAACATGCCTCGAGAAACAGATCAGCAAAAAAGTGGAGGCCTATGTGGACGACGTCGTTATCAAAACTAGACACGTTGAAACACTAATAGACGACTTGCATCTCACATTCGACAACCTCCGCACATACGACATCAAGCTTAACCCAGAAAAGTGCGTCTTCGCCGTCCCCGCCGGTAAACTACTGGGCTTTATCTTTACCAATAGAGGAATTGAAGCAAATCCAGCCAAAATCCGAGCTCTGTCGCAGTTGGCCACGCCAACCGAACTCAAACAGGTCCAAAAACTCGCTGGGTGCGTGGCAGCTTTAAGCCGCTTTATCTCTAGGTTGGGGGAAAAGGCGCTGCCCCTTTATCGCCTTCTGCGGCGCACCGATAGCTTCGAATGGACAGACGCAGCGACAGCCGGACTGGAGGAAATAAAAGCCCTTTTGGCAAGCAACCCAATCCTGGCCGCGCCAAACGTCGGCGAACCAATGCTCCTATATATATCGGCAACACACCAAGTGGTGAGCGCCCTACTCGTCGTCGAACGATAATAGGACGAACACAAATTTGTGCTCCAAAAGCCCGTATACTACGTATCCACCGTCCTTACACCATGCAAATCCCGGTACCCTCACTATCAAAAGATAGCATATGCAGTCTTCATGGCATCTCAAAAATTGCGACACTACTTTCAGGAGTGTTCGATCACGGTGGCTTCCGAAGTGCCCCTCAATGATATAGTTAACAACCTGGTGGAGATGTTAATGATATGCTTATGTTTAATGAGGCAATCAGTAATCAAGGTTTAGTTGAATTACCTTTGCATGGCAGAAAGTTCAGCTGGAGTAACATGCAGCATGATCCTCTGTTGGTAAAACTTGATTGGTTTTTCACTTCTGCTTCTTGGATGACTACTTTTCCAAACACAATTTTGCTACCTCTTGCAAATCCTATATCAGATCATCTGCCCTGTGTGTCGGGGAAACTGCTTCCACGAGCACCTATGGGGACCGAGCCCCTTTCGGTTCGGCGGGGGGGCGGAGGTCGCGCGAAGAGCGGATCGAGGCGAGGCACACGAGCAGTTTACCCAGCTTCGGGCCGCACAGATGCGTAAAACCCTACTGCTGCTTTGTGGATTGTATTGAGTTCTTGCTCGGGAGCGCTGAGTGCTACAGTACACACCAGCAGCTAACGAGACCGAGCCTGAGTGTGTTTCTGGTTCCTCCTCCCCCCCTACATTGCGCATGGGCCTCCTTTTATATGCTCAAGGGGTCACCGACAGGTGGCAACGTAGACGAGGGTAATAATGGAAAAGAGCTACGGTAGGTACAGCTATCTGTACAGTGGCTATACAGTGTATCATACCTAACCCTGACGGCAGGGGACAAGGGCATTAAATGCCCGTCTGTGTCGCCCAAACAGTGCAAAAAGGGGCCGTCAGGGGCGCCACCGTTCGCCACGATGGCAATCTTGTCAGCGCCGCTTGCCACCGCATACCGCTGGCTGCACAGCCTCCCGCCACGTACGCCTGGAAGGGTCCCAGAGCGACACGTTGGTGGATGCGCTGGAGCGTAGGTGCAAAGTGGTAGCTTGCCGCGGCAAGCGCCTTGCCGCGGTCGTTGTCTTGTCGCGTTCGGAAGCTTGTCACTCACCGGGCCTTGCCGGGACGCGTGGCGCGTTGCGGCAAGTTCCTTGAGATGCCTTGGTTGGCCTTCCCGGCAAGCTCCTCTTGCCGGGGTCTTGTGCCTCGAGTGGCCTTCCCGGCAAGCTCCTCTTGCCGGGGCCTTGTCTCTTTGGCTTGAATACTTTGTTCTTGAATGGCTCCAAAGGAACCACGGAGGATCTAGGCGTTCACCTGGCAAGCCTTGCCGTGGGGTGCTGCGACTGCCCGTGCACAAGTTCGGGATACTAGGGTACCCCTACTCTAGTACACCGACACTGTGTAATAAAAGTTGGTACTTCTATCCCAAAGGCAAGAGTTTTCAGGTTTGAAAACTATTGGCTCCAACATTCTGACTTTAAGCAGGTAGTTGCCAATGCTTGGAATATTCCAGTTGGAAATCTTGATGCTGTCAAAACTTTGAATGCTAAGTTTAAAAACTTAAGAAGAGCTTTGAAGATGTGGGCTAAATCCTTGTCATGTTTGAAAACTCAAATTGCAAAGCTAAATGAGCTCATCTTCCTATGGGACCTCTTTGAAGAATTTAGAGAGTTGGACATTCAGGAATGGGATTGCAGGGCTATTCTTAAAGAACATCTGCTTATTTTCTTGAGGAATCAAAAGATTTATTGGAAGCAAAGAGGGAAAATCAAGGGGGTGAAGTTTGGAGATGAGAACACAACTTTTTTTCACACTAAAGCCTCAATTAACTACAGGCATAATCATATTGCTGTACTCCAAAATGATGACCAAGTTGAGATATCTGATCATGCTGGGAAAGCTGCAATTCTATTGGAAACTTACAAAAAAAGAATGGGCACATCTCAAAAAACCTCAATGCATTTTGATCTGGTTTCCTTGTTTGGGCAGAGACAAGATTCAGATATTTTTGATAAACCTGAATTACCTTTTACTGAAGAGGAAATTGATGATGTGGTCAAAGATCTTCCAACAGACAAATCACCAGGCCCTGATGGTTTTAACAATGAATTTCTCAAGTCTTGTTGGGACATTATTAAGGGAGATGTGCTCAAATTCATATATGATTTTCATGCAGGGCAAATTTCTCTTGAGAGCTTAAATACTCCATACATTACCCTCATTCGAAAGGGGAGTACTCCCTTGACAGCAAATGATTTTTGGCCAATCGCTTTACTAAACTGTTGTCTGAAGCTTGTCACTAAGCTGCTGGCAAACAAGTTGCAGAAGGTGATTCTCAAGTTGGTTCACATCAACCAATATGGTTTTCTTAAAGAAAGATCTATACATGATTGTTTGGGTTGGGCATATGAATATCTACACCAATGTCATAAGTCTAAACATGAAATTATTGTACTTAAACTGGACTTTGAAAAGGCTTTTGACACAATTGAGCACCAGGCAATGCTGGATATTTTAAAGGCCAAAGGTTTTGGGGACAGATGGATTTCATGGATCAAAATGCTCTTCACTTCTGCTTCATCTGCTATCTTGCTAAATGGTGTCCGTGGAAAAAAGTTTTATTGTCTTAGAGGTGTCAGGCAGGGGGACCCTCTATCCCCTCTCATGTTTGTGCTTGCTGCAGACCTTCTTCAGTCAGTTCTCAACAAGGCAATGCACCTGGGATTGTTATCTGCTCCCTTGCAAGTGGAGTCATGCCCTGATTTTCCAATTGTCCAGTATGCTGATGACACCCTGGTTATTCTACAAGCAGATGCCAAGCAACTACATTTCCTCAAAGCCCTCCTCAATACTTTTGCAGATGCCACTGGCCTTAAAGTAAGCTACAATAAATCCAGTATGATTCCAATAAATGTGTCAGAAGAGAAGGTGGAGATTTTGATAAATACTTTTCATTACAAGAAGGAATCTTTTCCAATCCAATATTTGGGAGCACCCTTAGGCCTTCATAAGCCTACTGTTGAGCAATGTTTTCCTCTTGTCACAAGACTGCAAAGGAAACTTGCGGGTTTGTCCTCCTTTATGACAATGGCTGGAAGATTGTTGTTGGTGAAATCTGTCCTAAATTCTTTGTTGATCTATCTCATGGGATGCCTTGATGTGCCTGTCACCACCAAAACCCAAGCCATAAAGTATTTGAGACATTGCGTGTGGAGAGGCCCTGATCTGGAGGACCACAGACCTGCCATTGTGGCATGGAGCATTGTGTGTAGACCTAAAAATCAGGGAGGTTTGGGAGTCATGGATATCTTTGTTCAGAATAAGGCCCTGCTACTTAAGAATCTGCACAAGTTCTATAACAGACACAATATTCCCTGGGTCAGTGTCACACCCTGCATTTTGTAACATGATTATTTGCATTATTAAAGCATGAAAATTTGGACCAACAAAAACTTTTTGCATTATTTGGCTTTTGTTTTGAAGTTGGTTTTCTCTATGTGGTTTTTCAAGTGCTCTTTATGGTCAACTACTTCACCTCCCATACTTCATCTCCTTGTCTCCATTTTCTTCTACCCAATGATCATGCCGTGTGTATAGAGAAATATAGTATTTTCTTACAAAAATAATTTGGCCAAAAAGTATTTTCAAAATTTAGTTTTCCAAAAACCCCTGGATTGAGGTTTGCACTGCAAGTGCTCAATTGAGGGCAGTAAAAATACTTTCAAAAATATATTTGACTCCTAATAGATCTAGGATACCCAGAAACCACAAAAATATAATTTTAAAAGTTATTTTCCTATTTTATTTAAAGGGTTTTTCTTAAGGCCAGAAATGGTCTTTAATAGGTTAAAATTATTTTAGTGTTTCAAAAATATTTGAGAAAAATTAGGGAGACTCAATGGACATATAGTTTCCATATATATGAGTTTCAACACATTGTTATGATCAAAATATTGGACAAAACCTCCCAAAACCATTTCTGCCCATTTCAAGGATTTGAAATATTTCTACAGGAAATATTTTCACAAAAATCCAAGAAATTCCAGCAAGTCACAAATGCATATTGTGATGGTCTTGAAAAGCCTCATGTCTATTAAAGTCATTTTGGTTCACCAAAATGCCCCAAAACCCTCTCTGATCAGAACCATATTTGAACAAGTTTGTACTACCAACTTTCTCTCCTTGACCCCAACTTTTGTGAGCATGTTCACATGACCAAATGAGGCCACTACACCAAGTGGTGCATCAAGGAGAAGTGATTTGCTCAACTAGATCTACTCAAGTCTATTTCTGCTCATTTCTAGGGTTTGCCAAAGTTGCATTGGCAACTTTGCCCAAATAAGCTCAAATTTGGTGGCACACTCTATTTCTAAGTTTCTTTCCATCCTGTTAAGTGTCATGGCAATTGGAGTCCATTTGCTTGCCCAAAACACCATCAAACACCTTCTGACATTTTGCAAAAACCACTGTTTTGACCCCTTTCACTATTCTTGGAGAGCTCAAATTTTTACCACAGCTCTTCCTAACCCCCTTTCACCTCCAGTAACAATGGCAAGTCCATAGCTCACTTATTGGATGGGTAAAACCCCATTTCCCCTCCCTGGTCAGCCCTTTTGCACACATCTTCTTCCTCCCTCCTCACCCTAGTGGCCATCCATGGCATCCAAGGCCATCCCCTACTTCTTTACTCCCTCCTAGGGCATCCAAACACCAGTGGCCGCGCCCACAAGGCATATAATATGCCATGCCAGCCATATGGGCGCTCTGGAGCACGCTACAGTGCGCTCCCGCACTGTAGCCGCCCTCTGCCCAATGCTTCCGGCCACCTCGAGCCTCCCCCACGCGCCTGCCGATGTGACTCGGCGTCCACGACACGCCACGGCGCTGTCCCCCTTCTCTCTCCTCCTCTCCGCGCCTCCGCGCTAGCGAACAGAGGCCACCGAGCGCGCCAATGGCGCTGCTCACACGCGCGCTGCCCTGACGCTTCCCCCGCTCCTTCTCTCTCTCCCTCTGGGCATAGTCGACCCCCACAAACCCCCTAGACACGGTGCAGTGCCCTCCCGAGGCCCGTATCGACGAGCACGAGCTCGACGGCGCACGAGCCCATGGTGGACCGCCGTTCTCATATTTAAGGTCTCCCCGAGCCCTTCCACCCTCACCCCTCGCTCCTTGCACCGCCAAAGCCACCCCCTGCACCCCCAGCTCGCCTCCAGGAGCTTCTGAGCTCGAGATCGAGCTCGAGCTCCGCCGCCTCGGGTCGCCGTCGATCCAGAGGTACAGGCTTCCTCCGCCCCCGTTTTATCTCGATCTGGAACCTCCACGCCTCCCTGAGCATTTCCCCTCTGTTTCCCCTCTCTTTTGCAGCCGGAATCAACCAGGGCAACCACCTCCCGAAGCTCCTCCGCAGCGAACCTCGTCACCGGCGAACCCCTGCACTCCGGCGACCGCCTCCACCTCCACCCGAACGGCGACTTCGCCCTGAGCACGCCGGTGCCCTCGGATCGCCTCGCCGTCGACCACAGCAACGCCGGTGAGCTCGCCTCCCTCTCTGGCCAGAGGTAGGCGACGACGGCTGTGGGCCCCGCTCGTCAGCCTCACGCCCTGACGAGAGGGACCCACCCGTCAGGTTTAAAACGCACGCGCGCGCATACCGGTTCGCCGCGTCGACTGAAGGCGTATTTCGCCTTTACGCCTTCGACGTGGCAGCCTGCGCGGGCTGGCTTCCCCCTCTGGGCCTGCTGCACTATGGCCTTTCTGGCCGAGAGGCACAGTGCCATTTTCCTTTTTCCATTTCTTTCTGTCTTATAAAAATTCCACAGGACAAAATAATTGTCCAAATAAATTAATTCTAATTTCTAAAATCCTAGAATATTGCAACCTATTTAATGGTGCAACTTCCATTCAAATCCAACCAACTTTTCTTTACTATAAATATTTAAATGTGATTTTAAGCATTTAAATGTGCCTTTGAAAATCCATATCTCTTGTTCCACATCTCCAAATCCAAAACTAGGAATTTTCCCCTTCTTAGATTTCCACCTAGTATTTTACAAAAATGAGCTGACATTTTTCTGGGCACTTTGATTTTTCTGTTTTATTATTGCCTTATTTTTCTCGTTGTTATTTTACGACGATAGATTGCGTTGCTGACGAAGGAGTTGGACTAGAAGACTTTGAAGACCCAGAAGACTTTGTTGAGCCAGGCAAGCAGCCCTTTGACCATGTCTATGAAACCTTTTTATGCATGTCATATAGCACTTTATTACTGTTGCATCGGAATCATGATAAGCGGGTAACCACTTTGGTGGGTTGCCTTCATTACTTCCTCGTTGATACCTGCATTGTGCATGACCCTACCTTCTTATGAGGGTTATGCCGGTGGGAGTAGATAGGATGCAAAGTAGAGCTACGCTAAAGGGACGGGTATATGCATGATGATGGAGACAAAGTACTTTCAAAGGACTTTTCGAAAACCCCATCGGGTTCCACTTATACCCGAGGGAGATGATGAGTTGGGTAACCACTTGATGACGAAGTGGTGTACCGAGACAAGTGTGTGTGATGTTTTTGAAAACGGATTAGATTTAAGATTTGTCGACTGTCCCAACCTTACATGCACAACCACTCTACCCTTATATGGGAAAGGGCATTATTGATTACCTAGACCGATACTAGTTTGGAGCCCGCATTACTAGTGATGGGAGAGTTGTTGGTGCACTCTCTCGAGACGGGGTCGTGCCAGGTAGGGCGGCCATGACTGTTTTCACAGGGCACCGGATACACCGTTGTGTCCCCTCTCGGAAGTTACGATCTCGAGTGAGTCTCGTATGATGTACATCGTGAGGATACGGAACAACGAGTGGACTCCTTGCTAGTGTCGTCTAGGGAAAGATAGTGATCGGGTGCTTACCCCGGGTACTTGAGGTACCGCTGGTCGTGGCTGACACGGTGTAACGCCCCAAGACCGGAGCTTCAGATGCCTTCCATGGATTCCGGGTTTCGTCATGTGTTTTGTGTTGTTCGTTGCTTTCGTCATGCCATCTCTTGCATTGCATCATGTCATCATGCCATCATATCATTAATTTTTTTATAACTCTCCTAAATAAACCATATGGATCTTTGATCCATTTAAATCGAGGGAATTCACATGGTGATTCTCTTTAAAACTTATCCTCTCGATATTTAGAGAGCTATAATAAATATTCCATTTATTTGGAATTAACCATAACACACTTGCAAAATCCCAATGCCTTTGTTATCTCAATTCTTGGCCTCTAACCTTGCCCATAATTTCTTTCATCATTTTCCGGAGCTCTTCCTAAATGATCAACATTTTTGGACCTTTCCAACCCTCACTTCCTATTCAAACCATTTGAATTAAATTCAAATGAATTTGAATTTAAATCTTGCAATCATGCTCACTTCTATTTTTCTTGGAACAAGCTCATGTTTATGAGTCCAGAAAAGTTGTCTTTGTTCTGAAATTCTTTCCCTAACCCTCTCTTTCTTTTTCTTTCCTCTTATTTCTTTTCTGCTTAATAGTTAAAGAAGAGAAGGGAGAGACCCAGCTAGGCCTCTGCCAGCCCACCAGGCCTCTGGCCATTTTCCTCTCCACTGGGCCGGCCTCCCAAGGCCCAGCCGCGCCCCTGCTTCCTAACCCTAGGCCCCGAACCCCCCTCTCCTTCGTTCTCCTCCCACAGCGCCGCCAGGCACCCGCACCCGCATCTCCCATCGCTCAATCCCTTTCCCCCTCCTCTCTCTCTCTCTCTCTCTCTCTCTCTCTCTCTCCCTGTGCGACGCCGCCACACGCCCGCATCCCCTCGCCCGAGCCATCTCTGCCCCGCCGCCGTCCGCCAAGTTCCTCGCCGTCGCGCCAAGCTTCTCCGTCCTCCGTTCCTTGCAACCTCGCGCCGAGACCCGCCGCCGTCGGCGACCGCCATGAGAGCCACCCCGCGCGCGACCTCGAGCCAGGGGAGGAGCCCCGTGCCCGATTCCCTCAGCGTCGCTCCTCCCAGCGCCGGCCCCCTCTTCCTCTCCTTCGCGTGCGCCTCTGCTCGAGCATCTCCGCCGGATACAGCAGGCCGCCGCCCCGCGTCCTTGTCTCCGGCGACCGTCGCTGCGCCCGGACCGCCCTGCGCCTCGTCCTCGGCTTCCGCGTCCCATGGCCATGAGCGCCACCAGCAGCCGACCTCGCCGCCCGTCGACATCAACCCCTCCACCTGCGTCGGTGCTCCCCTGCATCTGCGCCCGAGGCCATGGCCTCCTCGTCCCGATTCATGGGCAAATCGCCGGAGGCGCCGTTTCCTCTGCCTCACCAGACGCCGCTCATCCTTTGACGCCAAGTACCAGGCCGAGAGGACCACCAAGTTCGCCTACCGTCGCCAAGATTGAGAGTACCTCTTCAGACGCCAAGTACAACTACGAACCCGAAGACCTCGAATGCGTCAAGTACCTCTTCGACACTGTGAACCACTACCGCCGCCCGAACATCTACGAACGGTGTACCACGACGGACATGTACGGCTACATGATGACCCGCCAAGACCGTGAACCACTATCGTCGCGTGAACCACTACTTCCCTCGACATCCGAGAACGTCTACTTCCTCTACTTTGCACCGTACGAGCACCGTCCCGATTGTACGCTTCGAAGGTATAACCACCGAGTCGTCATCCGTGAACGAATGCATGTGTTGAATGAGATGCACCGTTTTCACCATGTCCAATTTGTCACTCGTTGCCATGCCATCGTCTCGTGGGAACCCGGTATCCGGGATCACCCCACCATCTTGCCCAACTCGCATCCGCACGCTTCCTTTTGCAACGGTATCTCAATCGAGTATCGGAAACCGTTATGTTGTCGTGGCACCATTTTCGGATTCGCTGTCGTGGCACCCTTTTTCGTTTCCGCCACGACGACAAATGCTTCATAATGCTCTTGTCAACATTTTCATAAAATTGCTTAAAACTTGCATATGTCATCCGCATCATGATAACAACAATTAAAATGTTTAAAATGCTGTTTGTTTAAACTTGCATAAATGCCATGCTAAAATGCTTTATTTCATAACTAAATAACCGTAACTCGGTTTTTAATAAACTTTATATGTAAATGGGGTAGAAAAATGCCTAGTTTAACATGTTGCACTTTATTTTGCTGTTTAACAACATTAAAATATGCGTTAGGTCAGATCAGTACCAAATCTAATATATGCTCATGAGGTTTTTCCGGAATTGTTGTTTGTTATTTCCGGCCTCATTTAAACTTGTCTAGATAGATAGTTTTGTTGTGCTTCACCCCTTGCCATGTTAATCAACATTTAATATTGTTGGGTACATATACAAGAGAGAACTAAATTAATTGTTGTGGTGTTTTGTCAATATGCAACTCGTTGCATATTGAGCTCCACTTAATTTGTAGTGTTGTTTGTTGCACTTTGCCCTGCCATGCATCTTTAAACCGGACATGCATCATACTTGATTGTGCATCATGCCATATTCATGTGCTGGTTGTTTACTATGTTGTGTGCTTCTTTCCGGTGTTGCTTCTTCGGGTTGATTCCGTTATCATCGCGTTTGTGAGGATCCGTTCGTCTTCGTCCGTTTGTCTTCTTCATGGACTCGTTCTTCTTCCTTGCGGGATTTCAGGCAAGATGACCATACCCTCGAAATCAATTCTATCTTTGCTTGCTAGATTGCTCGCTCTTTCGCTATGCCTATGCTGCGATACCTACCACTTGCTTATCATGCCTCCCATATTGTTAAACCAAGCCTCTAACCCACCTTGTCCTAGCAAACCGTTGATTGGCTATGTTACCGCTTTGCTCAGCCCCTCTTATAGCGTTGTTAGTTGCAGGTGAAGATGAAGTTTGTTCCTTGTTGGAACATGGAGATGTTGTTCTTTGTTGGAACATGTTTACTTGTTGGGATATCACAATATATCTTATTTAATTAATGCATCTATATACTTGGTAAAGGGTGGAAGGCTCGGCCTTATGCCTGGTGTTTTGTTCCACTCTTGCCGCCCTAGTTTTCGTCATATCGGTGTTATGTTCCCGGATTTTGCGTCCCTAACGCGGTCGGGTGATTTATGGGACCCCCTTGACAGTTCGCTTTGAATAAGACTTTTCCAGCAGGCCCAACATTGGTTTTACCATTTGCCTACCACCTACCCCTTTCTCTTGGGTCTGATCAACCTGAGGGTCATCTTTATTTTAGCCCCCCCCCCGGGCCAATGCTTGTCTAAGTGTTGGTCCGAACCGAGCAGCCTGCGGGGCCACCTCGTGGAAACTCGAGGGCTGGTTTTACTCGTAGCTTGACTCATCCGGTGTTGCCCTGAGACCGAGATATGTGCAGCTCCTATCAGGATGTCGGCGCATCGGGCGGTTTTGCTGGACTTGTTTTATTGCTGTCGAAATGTCTTGTAGCCGGGATTCCGAGACTGATCGGGTCTTCCCGGGGAGAAGGAATATCCTTCGTTGATCGCGAGAGCTTATCATGGGCTAAGTTGGGACACCCCTGCAGGGTTTGAACTTTCGAAAGCCGTGCCCGCGGTTATGGGCAGATGGGAATTTGTTAATGTCCGGTTGTAGAAAACCCGAAGTTGATCTTAACTAAAATACACTAACCGCGTGTGTAACCGTGATGGTCTCTTCTCGGCGGGGTCCGGGAAGTGAACACGGTTGTTGGAGTTATGTCTGACGTAAGTAGTTTCAGGATCACTTATTGATCATAGTTGTTCGACCGTGCTTTGCTTTCTCTTCTCGCTCTCTTTTGCGTATGTTAGCCACCATATATGCTAGTCGCTTGCTGCAGCTCCACCTCATACCTTTTACCCTACCTTTAAGCTTAAATAGTCTTGATCTCGCGGGTGTGAGATTGTTGAGTCCCCGTGGCTCACCAGATACTTCCAAAACCAGTTTGCAGGTGCCGATGAGACCGTGCAGGTGCCGCACTCGAGCTCAAGGAGGAGCTTGATAAAGATCTTGTCCTTTTGTTGTTTCGTTCTAGTCGATCAGTAGTGGAGCCCAGTTGGGGTCGATCTTGGTCCTTTGTCGCTTTTGAGGTTCTTCTTTTATTTTGGCTCCGTAGTCGGGCCCTGATTGTAGCTGTATGATGTATTGTTTTATTCATGTAATTGTGTGAAGTGGCGATTGTAAGCCAACTATGTATCTCTTTCCCTTATGTATTACATGGGTTGTGTGAAGATTACCTCACTTGCGACATTGCTTTCAATGCGGTTATGCCTCTAAGTCGTGTTTCGACACGTGGGAGATATAGCCGCATTGAGGGCGTGACACACGGAAGTTCCCCGGATCTAGTGGGTAAAGTGTGCAACCTCTGCAGAGTGTAAAACTATTCGAATAGCCGTGTCCACGGTCAAGGACAGTTGGGCGGTGCTACTTAAACTACGTCCACATGTTTTCAAGCCAGTGTGTGTGTTGGACTAGTGGGAAGAATTATTTGGGCCAAGTCGAGGACTTGACACGATTGAGATGGGTTGGTTCCCACTTTATTTATGTTGATATCTGTAACCGTCCTCATGGTTACTTGAATTCTCCTGATGCATGTCTTACAAGTTGTTGAACATATCATTGCACTCAAAACTAGCTTTCCGCAAAAATTTACTTATATCATGCATTGTTGTACCTTGAACCAAACATGGGTTGCTTGCGAGTACATTCAAAGTACTCATTGGCTTGTCACTGGTTATTTAATTGGCCAGGCATGGAAGAACAGGAGTTCGAAGAAGAATTCTTTGGAGACGAACATGCGAACTAGGACGCTTCCCAGTCAGAATGCCTGTAGGGTTAAGGCAGATGGCATGGGTTCTATTTATCGACGAAGATTTCCGCTGCTTGTGTTTCATTTGATGTTCAGCCTTTAAGGCTTTATCAATGTAAGACTTGACCATAATGGTCATAATTTGTGTAAGACGATATGTATGGATGTAAGACTCTTGTTATTCAGCTTTTGTGTGTTCAGTGAGCATTGATCTCTGGGATCACTGTACACGTGCATTCCGTGATCACGACTTATGAGTCGGGGTCCCCACAGAGATGGTATCAGAGCCATCCTGACTGTAGGAAGCCTTAGTTAGCATGGACGTTAGTTAGCTTGAGACCATCTGAACCTCTCTTCTTTTCTAAGCTTATCCACCATAGATATATTTCCCTTATTGACCTCTCCCATTCAACCTTTGTAGATGGCTGCCGTACCCGAAGACTTCCTGACCACCGGATTTCCCGTGCTTCTCGAGGATAGCCTCAAGAAGTGCCAGTTCCACCGAGCCCCCACTTCCACCTACCATGAGCATTGGATCAATGACACCGAGACGGAGTATCATGTGGAAGTGACCGTGAAGGCCAATGACTCTCCAACAAGCTGGTTCTTCGAGGGACCCCAGATGGCAACACTAGTTCTTGTCGTCGAGACGGCAACCCTCAAGGCACTCACCCGCCTTCGAGACCTCCTTCCCGAGATGGTGGACGAGATGGCAACTCGCTTCTTGCCTTATCGGAAGGAAGGTGAGGATGAGAGTGGTGCACCAGCTCCACCACTGGAAGAAGGACTTCCACTTCGATTCCAGACCTACTTCAGCCTTTGTGCCGACAGTTTGGCACAACACTTGGCCTCGGAATCGATGGAACTCCGAAAGGAACTTCATGA
Source organism: Aegilops umbellulata (assembly GCA_032464435.1). Taxonomy (NCBI): domain Eukaryota; kingdom Viridiplantae; phylum Streptophyta; class Magnoliopsida; order Poales; family Poaceae; genus Aegilops; species Aegilops umbellulata. Next base: position 339,473,232 of record CP136056.1, on the reverse strand, counting down.
GACCAAGGCACTTCTTCGCCAAGCACAAGAGAAGACGGATAGGGTCAAGAAGGAAGGTGGTTCCCCTGGACAACCCGCAATCGCATACAGAGGCGGAAGACCCCCAAAGGATGGAGAACCACCACAGCAGCACCGCATGAGCGCAAAGGAATACCGCAAGCTCTTCACACCACCGGCAAAGCAACGCCGTGTTGAGCTCCTCCACTCCCCCACCCCTTCAAATGAAGAGGAAAGTCAGGCTACCGATGATGAGGAGGAAGACCCAGAAGAGCCAGACTACGCGACCGAGCATTCCACCACTTAGGCATCATTCGCAATCCGGATATGCCCGTTAGCAACCCCTACGGTAGGATAGGTCGTGTACCCCTATGCGAAGTCGAGTCCTTGAAATGGTTCATATGAAACCATGTACTGTTGTGTTTGCTTTTGATGTGTTTGATGGACGTCGTACTTTCCTTTGGGAACTTGTAAGCGACTACATCACCCATTTGGATTTTAATGGATGCGTTTTGCCCTTGCATGAGAACCATTAGTGTCGTACCAACCCCCTTACTAGGCATCCCATCTATATTGCTTTCCCCATCTTTACCAATCATGAGACCTTGATCGCTCCAACAGGATGCCTGTTGTAACTCGTACAGGTACCCCTACGTACCCAGCAGCAAGAAGCCGGAGAAGGAGCCAGTCAGGACCAAACCCAAGGACAAGTTCCACCACCGCCACCACCTCCAAGAATGGACATGGCTCAGCTTCTCCAAGCCTTCCGAGAGGAACGCCAAGCCAACACTGCAGCCCTCTAGATGATTGCTCAAGCTGTCAACCGCCAGCCGGCGGGAAACGGCAATGCACGTTCCACATTGGTGGAGTTCAAGAAGCATGCACCACCCACCTTCATCGAGACTGCTGAACCCCTGGATGCAGACGATTGGGTCCGCACCATTGAGGATCTGCTGGAACTAGTCAGATGCACTGAGGACCGTGATAAGGTGGCGTATGCCGCTCACTGTCTCGGGGGAACTTCTAGAGCTTGGTGGGATGGATTCAAGGCCATGCGTGCTGAGCAAAACATCACTTGGAATGACTTCAAGGCAGAATTCCGCAAGGCCCACATTCCTTCCGGAACCATGGCCATCAAGATGCGTGAGTTCCGAGCCCTGAAGCAAGGTAGTAGCACCGTCAAGGAGTACATGCAGAAGTTCAGTGTTCTCTCAAGGTATGCCCCTGAAGATGTCAGCACTGATGCTGCCAAAAGGGAGCGCTTCATGGAAGGCCTTAACCAGACTCTGCAGTACTCGCTTGTTGTGTGTGACTGCCAGACCTTTCCTGATCTGGTAAACAAGGCACTCATGCTTGAGGACAAGCGACGTGCTTTGGATGATACCCGCAAGCGCAAGATGATCAGCAAGGGTAGCTCCAGCAACCAGAAGCCTCGCCCGTGGCAGCCAGCCCCAGTCAAGCCAACCTATCAGCAGCCAAGAGCTCCTGCACCCCGCATCAACTATCCAACTCAGCAGTATGCCAACCCCAGGCCAGCTTACAACAACCCCAATAACAATGCCGGCAAGAGCAGCAACCCCAACCAAGTCACTTGCTTTGGATGTGGTCAGCCAGGACATTACTCCAAGTATTGCCCCAACAAGAAGCCCGACGCCCCGCGCCCCAATGCGCAGAACCCAGGGCAAGGGCGTGGAATGCCACCAAGGAACCAAGCTCCCCGCAACCAGCCCAACAACGGCAGGGGTCGTGTGAATCATGTCACTGCAGAAGAAGCCCAGGAAGACCCGGACGTCGTGCTGGGTACGTTCCTTGTCAACTCAACACCTGCAACTGTCTTGTTGTTCTGGAGCCAAGCATTCATTTGTCACTCAAAAGTTTGCATTAAAAAGTGGCATGACCCCTACACCCCTGATTAACCCTATGGTGGTACAAACCCCTGGAGCAGAGATGAGAGCCAAGATAGGATGTAAAGGAGTCGGGATTGTCATTAATGGGGTAGACTTCCTAGCAGACCTTATCATCTTAAGATCACAAGGCTTGGATGTGATCTTAGGAATGGATTGGCTCATCAAGCACCAAGGCTTGTTAGATTGTGCCAGCCGGACCGTCACAGTGACCAATGACCAAGGAGTCGAAGTTAAGTTTGCTCCCAACTCCTCCTATGCTCAAGGCACCCAAGTCAACTGTCTGTCAGAAGTTGGATTGGAACAAGTGCCGGTAGTATGCAAGTACCCCGATGTTTTTCTTGATGAGCTACCGGGAATGCCTCCTGACCGAGACATTGAGTTCATCATCGAGCTCATGCCCGGAGCAGGACCCATCTATAAGAAGCCTTATAGAATGGGGTCAGAAGAGTTGGCAGAGTTGAAGAAGCAATCGGAAGAGCAGTTGAGGAAGGGATTTATCCGCCCTAGTGCCTCCCCTTGGGGATCGCCTGTTCTGTTTGTGGCAAAGAAGGACGGTGCCATCCGCTTATGCATTGACTACCGCTCCCTCAATGAAGTTACAATCAAGAACAAGTATCCACTTCCCAAGATTGAAGATCTGTTTGATCAACTCAATGGAGCCAATGTGTTTTCCAAGATTGATCTCAGGTCCGGGTACTACCAGCTGAAGATCAGACCCAAGATATTCCGAAGACGGCATTTGTAACCAGATATGGCCTGTATGAGTGCACGGTCATGTCCTTTGGATTGACCAATGCCCCAACTTACTTCATGTATCTCATGAATAAGGTCTTCATGGAATATTTGGACAAGTTTGTCGTTGTCTTCATTCATGACATTCTTGTCTTCTTGAAGACGGAAGAAGAGCACGAGCAACACTTGAGGATGGTCCTAGACAAGCTTCGGGAGCACCAACTGTATGCCAAGTTCAGCAAGTGCGAGTTCTGGCTGCGTGAAGTTGGATTCTTGGGTCATGTTTTGACTGAAGAAGGATTGTCGGTCGATACCACTAAGATTGAAGCCGTGACTGAATGGCAATCCCCAAGCAATGTGAAGGAAGTCAGAAGCTTCCTCGGACTCGCGGGATATTACCGCAAGTTCATTGAAGGATTCTCAAGCATTGCCTGACCCATGACTCAGCTCTTGAAGAAGGACAAGAAGTTTGAATGGACGCCGAAGTGTGAAGAAAGCTTCCAGGAGCTGAAGAAGAGATTGACCACCGCCCCAGTTTTGGCCACACCAGATATACACAAGGAGTTTGTGATATATTGTGATGCGTCAAAAACCGGATTGGGAGGTGTTCTGATGCAAGAGGGCAGAGTCGTAGCTTACCTTTCAAGACAACTACGGCCTCATGAAGAGAACTATGCTACTCATGACCTCAAGTTGGCAGCTGTAGTTCATGCCCTGAAGACATGGCGACATTACCTCCTAGGGAAGCGGTGTGAGATATACACAGATCACAAAAGTCTGAAGTATATTTTCACTCAGAAGGAATTGAACATGAGGCAAAGAAGATGGCTAGAGCTGATCAAGGATTATGACCTCAGTGTTCAATACCACCCTGGAAAGGCTAATGTGGTAGCAGATGCATTAAGCAGAAAGGCTTGTTCCTTGAATACTATGCTTATGGAAAGGTTACCCGCCTTGTGTGAAGAACTTGAAAGCTTCGAGTTGGAACTGGTTGCACCAAGATTCTTAGCCAACCTTGAAGTCAAGCCTACCCTGATGGATGATATTAAGGAAGCTCAGAAGGGACACGAAATTATTGAAGGCATCAAGAGGAAGATCAAGGCAGGCAAGGCCCCCGGGTTCTCAGAGGATGAGCAAGGAATTGTGTGGTTTGGGAATCGCATTTGCGTACCCAACAAGATTGAGCTCAAGAATTTGATCTTGCAAGAAGCTCATGACACCCCGTATTCCATTCACCCCGGAGGAACCAAGATGTATCAAGACCTGAAGGAAAGATTCTGGTGGCATGGCATGAAGAGGGAGATTGCCACCTATGTTGCAAAATGTGATGTATGTCAAAGGGTCAAAGCTGAATATCAGCGACCTTCTGGATTGCTCCAACCACTCAAGGTCCCCGAATGGAAATGGGATAAAATCGGAATGGACTTCATCACTGGATTACCCAGGTCAAATAAGGGACATGACTCCATCTGGGTCATAGTCGACCATTTGACCAAAGTAGCCCACTTCATTCCGGTGAAGACTACCCATGATGGCAACCAGCTGGCAACTCTATACATCAACAGAATCGTGAGCCTTCATGGTGTTTCCAAGGAGATTGTGTCAGACCGAGGAACCCAGTTTACCTCAAGGTTCTGGAAGAAGTTCCAAGAGGCCCTGGGAACCAAGTTGTCTTTCAGCACTGCTTTCCACCCGCAGACCGGAGGCCAGACAGAGCGAGTAAATCAGATACTCGAAGACATGCTCCGAGCCTGTGTCTTAGCTTATGGAGCTAGGTGGGAAGATTGCCTCCCTTTCGCCGAGTTCTCCTACAACAACAGTTATCAGTCAAGCCTCCAGATGGCACCATTTGAGGTGTTGTATGGGCGCAAATGTCGCACACCCCTCAATTGGTCAGAGACCGGAGAAGGACTAGTATTTGGACCTGAGATCCTTTGCGAAGCGGAAGAACAAGTTCAGCTAGTCAGAGAGCAACTGAAGACCGCCAAGTCCAGACAGAAGAGCTATGCTGACACTCGTCGCCGACAAGTAGACTTCCAAGTCGGAGACCATGTATACCTACGAGTAACTCCTCTTAAGGGAACCAAGCGTTTCCACATTAAGGGAAAGCTCGCACCAAGATTTATCGGCCCCTTCGAGATCACCGCACGACGTGGAGAAGTGGCTTACCAGTTGGAACTGCCACCTGAATTATCCGATGTGCACAACGTATTCCACGTGTCACAACTCCGGAAGTGTCTCCAAGTCCCAGCCAAGCCTGATCTTTACAAGGACGTCAATCATCAAGCCATTGACCTTCAGCCTGATTTGACTTACCGTGAGAGTCCTATCTGCATTTTGGATGAGGCTGAACGGCGCACTTGAAGCCGCACGATCAAGTACTTCAAGGTCCAATGGAGCAACCACTCTGAAGCAGAAGCAACCTGGGAACATGAAGACTACCTCAGATTCGAGTTTCCATATCTCTTTAAAGCCTAGTTTAGGAATCTCGGGGACGAGATTCTTGTAAGGGGGTAGGTCTGTCACACCCTGCATTTTGTAACATGATTATTTGAATTATTAAAGCATGAAAATTTGGACCAACAAAAACTTTTTGCATTATTTGGCTTTTGTTTTGAAGTTGGTTTTCTCTATGTGGTTTTTCAAGTGCTCTTTATGGTCAACTACTTCACCTCCCATACTTCATCTCCTTGTCTCCATTTTCTTCTACCCAATGATCATGCCGTGTGTATAGAGCAATATAGTATTTTCTTACAAAAATAATTTGGCCAAAAAGTATTTTCAAAATTTAGTTTTCCAAAAACCCCTAGATTGAGGTTTGCACTGCAAGTGCTCAATTGAGGGCAGTAAAAATACTTTGAAAAATATATTTGACTCAATAGATATAGGATACCCAGAAACCACAAAAATATAATTTTAAAAGTTATTTTCCTATTTTATTTAAAGGGTTTTTCTTAAGGCCAGAAATGGTCTTTAATAGGTTAAAATTATTTTAATGTTTCAAAAATATTTGAGAAAAATTAGGGAGACTCAATGGACATATAGTTTCCATATATATGAGTTTCAACACATGGTTATGATCAAAATATTGGACAAAACCTCCCAAAACCATTTCTGCCCATTTCAAGGCTTTGAAATATTTCTACAGGAAATATTTTCACAAAAATCCAAGAAAATTCCAGCAAGTCACAAATGCATATTGTGATGGTCTTGCAAAGCCTCATGTCTATTAAAGTCATTTTGATTCACCAAAATGCCCCAAAACCCTCTCTGATCAGAACCATATTTGAACAAGTTTGTACTACCAACTTTCTCTCCTTGACCCCAACTTTTGTGAGCATGTTCACATGACCAAATGAGGCCACTACACCAAGTGGTGCATCAAGGAGAAGTGATTTGCTCAACTAGATCTACTCAAGTCTATTTCTGCTCATTTCTAGGGTTTGCCAAAGTTGCATTGGCAACTTCGCCCAAATAAGCTCAAATTTGGTGGCACACTCTATTTCTAAGTTTCTTTCCATCCTGTTAAGTGTCATGGCAATTGGAACCCATTTGCTTGCCCAAAACACCATCAAACACCTTCTGACATTTTGCAAAAACCACTGTTTTGACCCCTTTCACTATTCTTGGAGAGCTCAAATTTTTACCACAGCTCTTCCTAACCCCCCTTTCACCTCCAGTAACAATGGAAAGTCCATAGCTCACTTATTGGATGGGTAAAACCCCATTTCCTCTCCCTGGTCAGCCCTTTTGCACACATCTTCTTCCTCCCTCCTCACCCCAGTGGCCATCCATGGCATCCAAGGCCATCCCCTACTTCTTTACTCCCTCCTAGGGTATCCAGACACCAGTGGCCGCGCCCACAAGGCATATAATATGCCATGCCGGCCATATGGGCGCTCGGGAGCGTGCTACAGTGCGCTCCCGCACTGTAGCCGCCCTCTGCCCAATGCTTTCGGCCACCTCGAGCCTCCCCCGCGCGCCTGCCGATGTGCATCGGCGTCCACGACACGCCACGGCGCTGTCCCCCTTCTCTCTCCTCCTCTCCGCGCCTCCGCGCTAGCGAATAGAGGCCGTCGAGCGCGCCAATGGCGCTGCTCACACGCGCGCTGCCCTGACGCTTCCCCCGCTCCTTCTCTCTCTCCCTCTGGGCGTAGTCGACCCCCACAAACCCCCTAGACACGGTGCAGTGCCCTCCCGAGGCCAGTAGCGACGAGCACGAGCTCGCCGGCGCACGAGCCCACGGTGGACCGCCGTTCTCCTATTTAAGGGCTCCTCGAGCCCTTCCACCCTCACCCCTCGCTCCCTGCACTGCCAAAGCCACCCCCTGCACCCCCAGCTCGCCTCCAGGAGCTTCTGAGCTCGAGATCGAGCTCGAGCTCCGCCGCCTCGGGTCGCCGTCGATCCAGAGGTACAGGCTTCCTCCGCCCCCGTTTTCTCTCGATCTGGAACCTCCACGCCTCCCTGAGCATTTCCCCTCTGTTTCCCCTCTCTTTTGCAGCCGGAATCAACCAGGGCAACCACCTCCCGAAGCTCCTCCGCCGCGAACCTCGTCGCCGGCAAACCCCTGCACTCCGGCGACCGCCTCCACCTCCACCCGAACGGCGACTCCACCTTGAGCACGCCGGTGCCCTCGGATCGCCTCGCCATCGACCACAGCGATGCCGGTGAGCTCGCCTCCCTCTCTGGCCAGAGGTAGACGACGACGGCCGTGGGCCCCGCTCGTCAGCCTCACGCCCTGACGGGAGGGACCCACCCGTCAGGTTTAAAACGCACGCGCGCGCGTACCGGTTCGCCGCGTCGGCTGAAGGCGTATTTCGCCTTTACGCCTTCGACGTGGCAGCCTGCGCGGGCTGGCTTCCCCCTCTGGGCCTGCTGCACTGTGGCCTTTCTGGCCCAGAGGCACAGTGCCATTTTCCTTTTTCCATTTCTTTCTGTCTTATAAAAATTCCACAGGACAAAATAATTGTCCAAATAAATTAATTCCAATTTCTTAAATCCTAGAATATTGCAACCTATTTAATGGTGCAACTTCCATTCAAATCCAACCAACTTTTCTTTACTATAAATATTTAAATGTGATTTTAAGCATTTAAATGTGCCTTTGAAAATCCATATCTCTTGTTCCAAATCTCCAAATCCAAAACTAGGAATTTTACCCTTCTTAGATTTCCACCTAGTATTTTACAAAAATGAGTTGACATTTTTCTGAGCAATTTGATTTTTCTATTTTATTATTGCCTTATTTTTCTCGTTATTATTTTACAACGATAGATTGCGCTGCTGACGAAGGAGTTGGACCAGAAGACTTTGAAGACCTAGAAGACTTTGTTGAGCCAGGCAAGTAGCCCTTTGACCATGTCTATGAAACCTTTTTATGCATGTCATATAGCACTTTATTACTGTTGCATCGGAATCATGATGAGCCGGTAACCAATTTGGTGGGTTGCCTTCGTTACTTCCTCGTTGATACCTGCAATGTGCATGACCCTACCTTCTTATGAGGGTTATGCCGGTGGGAGTAGATAGGATGCAAAGTAGAGCTACGCTAAAGGGACGGGTATATGCATGATGATGGAGACAAAGTACTTTCAAAGGACTTTTCGAAAACCCCATCGGGTGCCAGTTATACCCGAGGGAGATGATGAGTTGGGTAACCACTTGATGACGAAGTGGTGTACCAAGACAAGTGTGTGTGTTATTTTTGAAAACGGATTAGATTTAAGATTTGTCGACTGTCCCAACCTTACATGCGCAACCACTCTACCCTTATATGGGAAAGGGCATTATTGATTACCTAGACCGATACTAGTTTGGAGCCCGCATTACTAGTGACGGGAGAGTTGTTGGTGCGCTCTCTCGGGACGGGGTCGTGCCAGGTAGGGCGGCCATGACTGTTTTCACAGGGCACCGGATACACCGTTGTGTCCCCTCTCGGATGTTACGATCTCGAGTGAGTCTCGTATGATGTACATCGTGAGGATACGGAACAACGAGTGGACTCCTTGCTAGTGTCGTCTAGGGAAAGATAGTGATCGAGTGCTTACCCCGGGTACTTGAGGTACCGCGGGTCGTGGATGACACGGAAGTTCCCCGGATCTAGTGGGTAAAGTGTGCAACCTCTGCAGAGTGTAAAACTATTCGAATAGCCGTGTCCACGGTCAAGGACAGTTGGGCGGTGCTGCTTAAACTACGTCCACATGTTTTCAAGCCAGTGTGTGTGTTGGACTAGTGGGAAGAATTATTTGGGCCAAGTCGAGGACTTGACACGATTGAGATGGGTTGGTGCCCACTCTATTTATGTTGATATTTGTAACCGTCCTCATGGTTACTTGAATTCTCCTGATGCATGTCTTACAAGTTGTTGAACATATCATTGCACTCAAAACTAGCTTTCCACAAAAATTTACCTATATCATGCATTGTTGTACCTTGAACCAAACATGGGTTGCTTGCGAGTACATTCAAAGTACTCATTGGCTTGCCACTGGTTATTTAATTGGCCAGGCATGGAAGAACAGGAGTTCGAAGAAGAATTCTTTGGAGACAAACATGTGAACTACAACGCTTCCCAGTCAGAATGCCTGTAGGGTTAAGGCAGATGGCATGGGTTCTATTTATCGACGAAGATTTCCGCTGCTTGTGTTTCATTTGATGTTCAGCCTTTAAGGCTTTATCAATGTAAGACTTGACCATAATGGTCATAATTTGTGTAAGACGATATGTATGGATGTAAGACTCTTGTTATTCAGCTTCTGTGTGTTCAGTGAGCATTGATCTCTGGGATCACTGTACACGTGCATTCGGTGATCACGACTTATGAGTCGGGGTCCCCACAATCAGCTTGATCTGGGAATCATATTACAACAGTGATTCACTGCCTGTTAATTGCTGGATTGGATCATTTTGGTGGAAGGCAAACCTTAAGCTTATTGATAATTATAAGTCTTTGGCCAGATGCAACATAGGTGATGGCAAGAGTGCTTTTTTTCGGACTGATCTTTGGCACTCAGCTTGTTTGCAAGACAAGTTCCCTCATTTATTCTCTTTTGTGAAGAACAAGGATGCTAATGTCCACACCATTCTCCAAGAAGAATACTTAGAGGATCTATTCCATCTACCCCTAACTGTGCAAGCTTTCCAGGAATTTGAGGCTATGGAAGACATTTGCATTGCTTTAAGGGCTTCTGATGCACTAGATTGCACTGACACTTGGAGTTACATTTGGGGAAATGAACAATTCTCAGTTGCTAAGGCATATAAAGTTATGATGGGAGTTAAAATTGTGCCACAACAGTTCAACTGGATCTGGAACAGCTCCTGTCAGCCAAAACACAAGGTGTTTTTTGGAGACTACTTCATGACAGGCTCAATACTAGAAATCTTCTGAGAAGGAAAACTTTTCATTTGGCCAACTACAACTATGCTGTCAACAATTGTCCACAGGAAGAAACTCTTCAGCACCTTTTCTAGACCTGTCCTTTTGCAACTCAATGTTGGGACTTGATTTGCCCTTCAAGACAGGCAAATGTTTCAATTCTGGAAGCTTTTCTTGATCTCAAACAGAAGCTTCATGTACCTTTTTTCATGGAAATAATCATCCTTGCTTCTTGGGCTATCTGGATCTCAAGGTACAATTTTATCTTCCAAGAAATTCGACCTAGCATTCAGAGGTGGAAAGCTATCTTCCTGGAGGAGCTCAATCTTCTAAGATTTAGAATTAAGAAGAGTTATGGTGGAGCCTACTATTCTTGGCTTGACAATCTTCTGCTGTAATCCTAGTTCCCAGTTTTCTCCCTTGTTTTTTTTATTTTTTTGCTCTTCTGGCTTATCTCAAGCCTTATGTACAGTAGAACATCTTTGTCTTTTTACCCTTTAATAATAAAAATTGCAGTGGGGTTTTGCCCTACTGTGTACAGTCAAAAAAAGATATAATCAACAACCGGGATGCAATGGGCCGAATTGCCAAATGGGCCATTGAGCTCCTGCCATTCGACATCACGTACAAACCATGTCGAGCCATCAAATCCCAGGTACTGGCTGACCTTGTCGCCGAATGGACAGAGGCGGAACTCCCTAAAGAGTACGACGCATATTCCAACTGGGTTATGCATTTTGACGGCTCCAAAATGTTGGCAGGGCTAGGGGCAGGCGTCGTATTAACGTCCCCCATAGGAGATATCATCCAGTATGTAGTCCAAATATTATACACAGACTCCAACAACGCAGCCGAATATGAGGCCTTGCTACATGGCCTTCGGATGGCCGTATCAATGGGCATACAATGCCTGGAGGTGCGCGGGGACTCAAACCTCGCAATATCCCAAATTAATGGAGACTTTGATGCCAAAGATCCAAAGATGGCAGCTTATCGCAATGTCGTCTTGAAGATGTCGACTCGGCTCGAGGGGCTCGAATTTCATCACGTCGCCCGCGAAAGTAATCAGGCGGCAGACATCCTTGCTCGCATCGGTGCTAAGCGCGACCCCGTCCCACCTAACATCTTACTTGAAAGGCTCTTTAAGCCATCTTTGGTGTGGCACGGGGGAGACAGCAACGACAATCCCGTTCCGAACAAAAACACAGATAGCAAACACGCCGATATCATCGGAGGCTCAGCCACTGAAATAACACCATCGAACCACCTCATCATGGAAGTAATTGCCCCATGGACCGAACCATTATTGACCTACTTTAATAGGAAGGAGCTCCCAGAATATCAGAACGAGGCTCGCCGCATCGTCCGGCGTTCAAAGGCCTATAAAGTTCACGAGGGAGAGCTCTACAAGAAAAACACTTCCAGAGTCCTTCAAAGGTGTATCTCCGAGGAGGAGAGGCGGAAACTCTTGGCAGAAATTCACACCGGTCTCCGTGGGCACCACGCCGCATCCCGGGCACTTGTTAGCAAGGCCTTCCGGATAGAATTTTATTGGCCTACAGCCCGGGCAGATGCACAGGACCTCCTCCAGAACTGCGTTGGATGCAAACTCTTCGCCAACCAAAGCCATATGCCCCCAACTGTCGTACAAACAATCCCCATTACATGGCCCTTTGCGGTCTGGGGCTTGGACATGGTTGGACCCCTTAAAGGGGGAAGCCATAAGAAAAAATATCTGCTGGTCATGGTGGACAAATTCACCAAGTGGACAGAGGCTAGACCAGTTAAAACGGCCGAGTCCGGACCGGTGATCGCATTTATATCCGATGTGGTGCACCGTTATGGTGTACCGCACAGCATCATCACTGATAATGGTTCCAATTTCACAGCTGATGAGGTGAAAACCTGGTGTGCTAATCCGGGCATTAAGCTCGATTACGCATCTGCCTACCACCCGCAAACAAACGGTCGAGTCGAGTGAGCTAATGGTCTTATTATGAGCAGCATCATACCCAGGCTAGTGCGGTCTTTGAAAGAATCAGACAAACACTGGGTCGAGGAGCTTGACTCCGTACTCTGGGGGCTGCGCACCACGCCCAACCGTACTACTGGATACACACCTTTCTTCATGGTTTACGGTGCAGAGGCTGTATTGCCCTGCGATATTATACATGACTCACCTCGAGTGCATATGTAGGAAGAGAAAGAGGCCGAGTTGGATCGGCAGGACAGCCTAGACGCCCTGGAGGAGGAGCGGGACGTCGCCAAAGCCCGTTCAGCATTTTATCAGCAGCAGGCTCGAAGATATCAAAGCAGAGAAGTACGGGCCAAGACTTACAATGTTGGCGAACTCGTTCTACGCTTGCCGGAGAAGAAAAAGGACAAACTTGAGCCCAAATGGGAGGGTCCCTTCATAATTGACGAAGTTCTTACAAGAGGAGCGTACCGTCTTCGTGACGCATCAGACAATCGCCTAGAGCTGAACCCCTGGAACGCGGCCAGACTCCGAAGGTTCTATGCCTAGCGCCGAACTCTTTGTTAGTCTTCTTCTCCCCTATAGTTTCCATTACTTTTTCTCCCTTTTACACAATTCTTCTTTTTGCTTTAAAGCTCTCATTCGGCTTGACCGAACACTGCTGACGTACACATTTTTACATATGTACACCCATCATACTTGGGGGCTTCTTTAACAGAAGCTTGTTAATACTATTTTCCGAGCATCAAGCTCATCATACATACGCGTTCTTCCCGTATGTCTTTTCTTCACCATTATATGCATCGATATGACTTAAGTTTTGGCCAAGCTGGGTTGCCTGGCTCCTATGCTTACCCCTACATTCTCGATTGTTCGGCTAGGTGGTAAAGGGAGCACCTCTGCGATTGTTACTGCCGGGATATCCGGATGTGTACCTCAGACTGGGTGAAGCCGAAAGCTAGCGTTCTTAAGGGAATATTCGGTCGGTGGATGAAAAATATTCTTTGCACTCACTCTAGTGTGAACCCCCGGAAGTTATACACACTGTGATTTTCACATCACAATTCGGAGGACATGTCTACTACTGCATGCACACACAGGGAAAGGAACCCTTAACGGAACTATTCTCCATGGAAGATGTTTCTTACAATCTCAATGTAATATAACATAACTAGCTGGATACAACTTGTCTGTTCAAGCAACTATGACCCCTACGCTTAGTTATCAGCGCATACCCCGGCCTATCCGGCCATGACGGTATTCGGAAACACTCCTCACCTTCGGGTCCGGAGGTTGAAGCGAAAAGGTCTGCCGTGACAAATGATATACAATTCAGCTAGAATTCCACATGGTGAGGAAAGTACATAGTCACTTGGACTCAAACACTTCTTCCTCCATACCATCTAACAGGCAGTCTAACTTACAATCCTGTTGGCAATATTTGGCGGCCACCTCTACTTGGTCATATACTAAACTAACGGGAATTTCTTCCCCATTTGGCCCCAACGGCCCAACCCGGGCCATGTGATCAGGATTCAGCTTGGTATATCGCGTCTTCACCATGGCCCAGGCTTCTCGCGCACCCTCTCGGCAGGCTAATATCTTCCATAATCGGATACGCCGCCGCGCTCCCTTGAACAGCTCTACAAGCTCCTCCATACTTCCTCGAGGGGAGGCGGATGGCCATAAGGCCTTGGCAACACTCCGCATGGCGAGCCGAGCATGCTCGTGCACTTGCGATAGTCTTTGCAGCAGATCACTTGCTGATCCGGACACCTCCTCTTCAGGACGGCCCGTCAATATACCTACAACATAGCAATATCAGTTCCATTTATCTCCGGACTACTAAAAAACAAGTTCAGAAACATACTGAATATGCCGCCCCGCAGCTTCTTGTTCTCCTTCACGGAGTCGGCTAGCTGGGCCCGCACATCTCTCAACCCTTCACCTAACTTAGTGTTGGAATCCTGTAGCTTGTTTTTCTCGTCCCTAACGCGGGTCAGCACACGCTTGCCTGCGGCGTGTTGCCTCTTTGCCTCTCTTTCTCCCTCTTGGGCGATCTTCAACTTCTTCTCAAGTTGATCAGGCGACCCTATTATGCGATCAGAGGTAGTATTAGCACAGTTGGTATACATTTACTGTTCCTTGATGGAGGGGAACGTTACCTGTGGACAGCTTCTTGGAGTTTTCCAGTTCGGCGGTAGCAGCATTTAGTTGTGCCCGACACTGTTCCAGCTCTTGGGTTAGCAGGTTATTCTTCTCCATAAGAACCTAGTGATAAAACGGTCCTTAAATCAGTTGTACCACCTTCTTTCAGTCCCGGGTGCTACTAGCATATGGCTATCCTATTCGGACAAAGAAAACTTACCCGCACGTCTGTTAAATGCTGCTTAGTGGCTCTACTAAGCCCGTTTCGAGCAGCTCGGATGTACGCATCAGCCGAACTGAAGGCATTGAATGCCTCTTCTAAAAACTCTGGGTCTCGTAAAATAGCCCTACAGCGTCGATGATTCAGGGCGCTCTCCACTTCCAAGTTGGTAACGGACATATTCTATGAACCCTCGGCCGAAGGACAGTCTGGCATGTGTCGCCGTTCTGGGAACGGGGGTCCCCAGACTTTCCTGCCTGCGGCCCATGACGTGGCTGAGCAGCAGGCCGTGCGGCCCATCTTCATCAACAAGACATCCAAGACCTTCGCGAGGAGCCGAGCCTCGCGAGGCGGATGACACAGGGCCTCCTCTGGAGTGGCCTAGCCAGGAAGGCTCACGAGGAGCGGAGATATCAAGGCGGGGAAAACCTCACAATGCACTCGTGACGTGAGCCATGACAAACGGCACCAGGCGGGTGCCAGTGCGCACAGCATCCTTGTTTCCTCTTTGGTGCTAAGGAGGCAAGCGGAGACGAAGAGTATCAAGGCATCAGGCAAAGGTTGCCATATTGGTGCAACAAGACCAAGACCAGTAGGACGGCAAGGTGGAGGTCATCGTGGAGCCCAAGACGGCATCATCCTAGGGCTTTTTGCAGGCCAAGATCGCTTTTGTCAGGATAGCTTGTACTAGCTGTGCCCCTTCAAATTTGCCCGTCGTTGTTGGCTGCCTTCCCGCTCGATATTTGGGAAGAGGACCAGGGCCTCTATAAATAGGACTAGCCACCACAGTAGGAGACAACTGATCCAGGGCTGGTTCAGATCTTCCTTAGCTACACCAACACAAGAACACCTCAACCTCAGGAGGCTGTTCTTCCCGTGTACTGTTCATCATCAGCCAAGAGGCAATCCACCACTACCACACTAGATTAGGGTATTACACCACAACGGTGGCCCAAACCAGTATAAACCCTGTGTCCCTTTCTGTGTTGTGAGTTCGTCGAGTTCGTCCGCAAGATCTTAGCGAGCAAGAGCGTAGATCGGTAGGGGGGAAAGAGTTCGCGCGCACCCAAGTGTTCGAACCTTAAGGGTTAGCCGGAGCCCCACATCCAACAGCATGGTTCCTATTTCGGCTTCCGCCTCTACAATGGGGTCTAAAACCCGGGCGCTGGGAGTACGTCTGGCCGGACCCTCGGGCTTAGTCCGGTGAACCTTTTTCCTAGTACCAAACAAACGTACAACTTATAATAAGATGTGACTACTAAAGTATACCTTCAAATCCTTATCTCTTTGACGAGGAACCGGTCGTGTCTTCACCGACCTTCCTTTTGGAAGCCTTGCTCGGCGCCGGAGCCGCTCTCATTGGAGCCGCCCCCGGAGTAACGTGACGCGCCGAACGCCTCCCCTATGGAGCACGAGACAGTGCGATGGGTGAGGCAGTGCGAGGAAGCTCTTGCGAGTGAGATTTTCTCTTGATGACTTACGTGGGAAGCAGGAAGAAGACCAGGGTAATCGGCGATAATGGCCACTTCCGTGCCATTGTAGCTCGCCTAGTAAAACACCCCTTCCGCAAGTACCATGAATATGTCCGGATCTTCTTCGAACCCGGGATCCAGCTCCCGATTGTGGTTCTTGGGCTGTGGGGCGGGGCTGTGAAACCCCTCGGTGATTTTTTGCCAATGCTGTTATAAGCAGATTAGAAATTTATCAAAGGTAATCCGGGAGGCAGAATGAGCAGAGCAGAAGGATCGGGGCTTACCCAAGTAGGAGGATTATACATAGAATATCCATCTTTGTGATTGATGCAAAGAAATTCCTCCTCCTCCCCTTTGATTAGCTCGGCCAGCATCTTGGCTAGACCGGCAGGGCTGTCCGGACCTTTCCGACCACAGCGGGAGGTGTTGTCCTCCCCGTTGTAGTGCCACATCGGGAGCCCTGCATATTGAAGCGGCTGAACCCCTCGCACTAGGAAGACCGCCACTACCTCAACCATTGTTAATCCGGACTGGGCGAGCGTCTTTATCTTGCCCAGGAGCTGACGAACCAACGCATTGTCATCCTCTTCAAGGCTCCGGGGACGCCAACTATGGCGTTTCTTTAGCGGGACGCTTGCAAAGTTAGGGAGACCCTTTTGAACTGGGTCGGGAAGTGCAACGTCCTCAATGTAGAACTATTCGGAAGGCCATTCCTTTGCTGCCCTCCTTGGTGTTCCAGACAGCTATCCGGTATCGGCGATGCGCCACACTTCGACCCCGCCCACTTCAAATATTGAGCCCTCATGGTTGCGCGGGACAAGGCAGAACAATTTTCTCCACAGCTCGAAATGGGCTTCAACACCCAGAAATAACTCGCATAGAGCGACGTAACCTGCGATGTGCAGGATAGAAGCGGGAGTAAAGTTGTGCAGCTGAAGGCCATAATATTCTAGAAGCCCTAGGAGGAACGGATGGACGGGAAATCCGGCGCATCTTAGCTAGCAGGTAGGGGACAAAGCACACTCGCTCTCCCCCGGATGGACTGGGGAAGTCATCTGCCTGAGTCATGCCATTAAAGGAGCCTGACCCTGCTCGAACAGGGACCAGATCCGCGGGAGGAAGAAATCCCTGCATTTACAACTTTGCTAGTTGACTATGAGTCACAGAGCACTTCTCCCACTCGCTTCTCTTTGGGCTGGAGCGGGAGGAGGAGCTGGGAATGCTAGCCATGATGGAATGGTTTCTCCTGGCAGTCTCCGGGGATTTTTCGGCATAGTGTCGCCTGGATCTGAGATCCAGTACCTTTAAATAGACACTCTGCCTCGCGTGAATGGGGTGTTACTTGCAAAAATACCCTGACTCTCCGCATTCGCTCGACACATGGAAGACGAAGTTATTAGCGCACAGAAGCCAAGGGAAGCGATATTGGATCACCGGACGAATATATTACTTGGAGAAGGAACCCGCCTTGCAACGCCTAAGACAATTTGTGCGCTGAACACCTCGTCGTTGAAGCCTAGTTCGGGGGATACTGAGGGAGTCCTGGACTGAGGGGTCCTCCGGCGTCCGACTTGTTATCTGTGGGCTGGACTGATGGGCTGTGAATACATGAAGACCGAAGATTGTACACATGTCCAGATTGGACTCAACTTGGCGTGAAAGGCAAGCTTGGCAACCGGCTATGTAGATTCTCTCTGATGTAACCGACCCCGTGTAACCCTAGATCTCTCAGGTGTCTATATAAACCAAAGAGCATAGTTCGGATAGGGGGGATCAACTCTTGTAACACTCATATTCATCAAGGTTAATCAAGCAGGAAGTAGGTTATTACCTCCATAGAGAGGGCCCGAACCTGGGTAAACATTGTGTCCCCCGTCTCCTGTTACCATTGATCCTAGACGCACAGTTCGGGACCCCCTACCAGAGATCCGCCAGTTTTGACACCGACACCCTTCACCTTAGCAACCTCTTCCTCTCTCCCACTAAGGCCCAATAAGGCCCATTGACTCCCCGGGGGGTTCCGATAACCCCCCAGTACTCCGATAAATGCCTGAACTCATCGGAACCCTTTCGATGTCCAAACATGGCCTTCAACATATCGATCTTTATGTCTCGACCATTTCAAGACTCCTCATCATGTCCGTGATCATATCCGGG
Organism: Aegilops umbellulata; assembly: GCA_032464435.1. Classification (NCBI taxonomy): domain Eukaryota; kingdom Viridiplantae; phylum Streptophyta; class Magnoliopsida; order Poales; family Poaceae; genus Aegilops; species Aegilops umbellulata. Next base: position 339,455,246 of record CP136056.1, on the reverse strand, counting down.
ACTCCGAACTACCTTCGGTACATCAAAACACATGAACTCATAATACCGATCGTCACTGAACGTTAAGCGTGCGGACCCTACGGGTTCGAGAACTATGTAGACATGACCGAGACTCATCTCCGGTCAATAACCAATAGCGGAACCTGGATGCTCATATTGGTTCCTACATATTCTGCGAAGATCTTTATCGGTCAAACCGCATAACAACATACGTTGTTCCCTTTGTCATCGGTATGTTACTTGCCCGAGATTCGATCGTTGGTATCTCAATACCTAGTTCAATCTCGTTAGCGGCAAGTCTCTTTACTCGTTCCGTAATGCATCATCCTACAACTAACTCATTAGTCACATTGCTTGCAAGGCTTATAGTGATGTGCATTATCGAGAGGGCCCAGAGATACCTCTCCGACAATCGGAATGACAAATCCTAATCTCGATCTATGCCAACCCAACAAACACCATCGGAGACACCTGTAGATCATCTTTATAGTCACCCATTTATGTTGTGACGTTTGATAGCACACTAAGTGTTCCTTCGGTATTCGGGAGTTGCATAATCCATAGTCGTAGGAACATGTATAAGCTATGATGAAAGCAATAGCAATAAACTAAATGATCTTAGTGCTAAGCTAACGGATGGGTCAAGTCAATCACATCATTCTCTAATGATGTGATCCCGTTCATCAAATGACAACTCTTTGTCCATGGCTAGGAAACTTAACCATCTTTGATTAACGAGCTAGTCAACTAGAGGCATACTAGTGACAGTATGTTTGTCTATGTATTCACACATGTACTAAGTTTCCGGTTAATACAATTCTAGCATGAATAATAAACATTTATCATGATATAAGGAAATATAAATAACAACTTTATTATTGCTCTAGGGCATATTTCCTTCAACTAATAGCAACTGCAAGAAGCCTGAAAAAGAAGTAGCAGCAGCTTCAAGCTGATCAGGATTTACTCAATGACAAATGGACTATTGTTCTGGCAGCCGAGGAACACAGCCTCGAACGACCAACTAAGAGTTACCCAAATCGCAAGCTACTACCTCAATTCGACGATGAGGCCTTTGAGCCCATACCGCCAAAGCATAAAAATGCTGACGAGCCCGACCGATCGCCACGCGGACGGGATAGACCAGCTACTCATGCCGGACACCAGCTCGGGCCACCCCGCCGTCAGGGCAAGGAGGCAACTGGCCCCGGGCTATACCTATGACTTACGCAAGGACTTGGACAATAGAGCCGTCCAGACCTGGCGTGACAGACACAACCTCACACGGGCCGAAAACCGCATACGGCCACTACAAAAAAAATACACTTCCGTGATGATACGTGTTTGGCACAGTAAGTCACGTTTTCTGTCATGCATGTACATCCATGACGATTTTATGACAGAATCAAGATAATCATACATGTGATGTCGTAGAAGTGTTCCATGACAATCATCACAGAAGTGTCCACTTTCATGATAATAAATCGCGCGTCACAGAAGTGCTTTCGTCAAGGGTGACCGACACGTGGCATCCACTATAACGGAACACCGTTAAGCTATCGGTTCCGGTTTTGGATCCGATTACCCGTTAACAGCCCCGACCAATGGGGATTTTCCACGTGTAAAATCATTATTGGCTGGAGGAAACACGTGTCGGCTCACCGTTGGGACAAATGTCATCCCCTCATCAGACCCGAAGCGCCTATGATATGTCGGCACGTGGCACGTCCCAACAGAGGCCCATTCCTGTGAAAAGGCCGGCCCGTTTGACTTGGTCAAAAGGTGGCGGGCCGGCCCACGGCAAGCATGTTAACGGCATGTTCGCATATAGCCCATTTACAGCCCGCTAATCCAGGGCCCGTTTACGGCCTATCCGAATTAGGCCCAGTAGCGACATCTGGGCCGTCCAATATAATTCCAACCCGTTTTAACTTCCGGCCCATGTATGGCCCATGACGTCTTTTGGCCCATATGAGGCCCTTTGTAACTCTCGACCCATTAATGGCCCGTGGTAAAACTGGCCCGTAATGAACAGTGTATCACTTTATACCCATTAACGACACGTGGTGAAACTGGCCCGTAATGAAGAGTGTATCACGTTATACCCATTAACGACCCGTTATTCCGTTGGGCCGTTTCCATCCCATGTTATCTTTCGGCCTTCTCAGGGCCTATTTTTTCTTGGGCTCATTTCCAGCATTCATTTACTTACGACCTGTTACTGTCATTTTTTGCTTGTGGGCCAAATTCAGCCCGTGGTTACAGTCGGCCCGTTTGTGGCCCATTAATATGCTGGGTCGTTTTCATAGCATCATCAAATACGGCTGATTAACGACATCCCATTATGGTCGGCCCATGAACGGACGATTTCAACTCTAGCCCATTTACGACCATAATGTGGTCTGTTATTGGCCCATGTTTGGCCAACCGATCATACGACCCGTAGAAGGCCCATTGATGATACGGCCCGTAGAAGGCCCATTGTGTCTACAGCCCGTATAAGGCCCAATTTTTCTATGCCCCGTAGAAGGCCCATTGTTTCTACGGCCCGTAGGAGGCTCATGTTAACTACAGTAAAAATGTAGCCCATGGTTATTGTGGCCCAGTTTTCAAAAATAGGTTATTGCGGCCACTAGCAAACCACGGAAAAAGAACTGCACTGACTACAAAAAAACAAATAAACAAGACAATAAGGAAATAAATTAGCAAGCAACTTACACTAGGCTATCACGGCTATTACACATACTACATCCACTGGCATCACAGTTCGCCACCAGTGCAAATATAGGGAACAAAGCAGCATATAAACACCGCAGCAAAACAAGTCCAGAACTGAAACCACTTTAGAAGAGCTCAAGAAACAATATCTTGGGTACCCATAATGCTGGCAACATGCTTAGCAAGCTTATTAACTTTCTCTTGTTTGGCGCTTAAATCCTCCAGCACTTGTTGTTGCACCAGAAAGTATGCATCTGAATTCTACAGGGACTTCCTTAGTCCTTCGGCTTCCTGTCGCATAACATCTGGTCGATGTCTTTCTACTTGAAGTTGAGACTCAAGAAGCCGAACTGATTCAGGCAGCGAGTTCGAAGAGCTGGTGCCAGCAGTAGTAGCTAATAACTCGAACACTACATCAAGACAGGACTTTGGGGTTGTCTCAGTGTCTTCAATATAGTTTTTATCAGCTCTCTTGGAGACCAACAGGGATGTCTCACTACCTTGAACCTTATATGCATTACTTCCTTTACCATTGCATAATGGGGTACTCTTCTCCAATATTTTATCCGCGTTCTAAAAGAGAAACAAACAAACACATCACAGGTTTACAATGTAGTATATGAAACTCATTTTGGTAAACCAGTTCAGTAGTAAGGTGGAAAGGATAACACCATGAAACAAACATATATCTATGTAGTATGGTCACTATATGGTCTATATCATTCTAGTTTATGTTGCCAAATCAAGATACATACAGTTCGAATCATATCTACTTAAGACAAAGCAGCAGAGACAGAATATAATTGTGGGAAACTACACAGCAATAACAACACTTGTAATGTGCATGCCATGAGAACATAACTGTTTATTCAATTGAAACTGAAATCCACATAGAGCAAGTTACAACAGCAAACACGTTAAAGAAATAGGTTTAAAACATACCTGTTGCGTCATTGGAGTTTCAATTGCATCCTTCAAATTTGAAATTAGTTGGTATGAGTAAATACAGTGATGCAAGAGCAAAGTAGTATGAACCATAACTACGTAACCTGACCTGAGAACAATTCTTCTTCTGCTTTAAGCGTTGACTTGGGGTTCGGACTGGTGGTCCTCGTGCTTTGGGCACTGCAGTTGCCTTACTAACTGCTCGTGTTTAGGTGCTCTGTGGTGGAGACGGTGCTGTGTCAACGGGAACTGGGTTACTATCTGCTGGGGTTGGGGTTAGAAGGGGTGTAGCTAGTTCTCTGTCCAACTGGGTAGGGGTACAATCTGCGTGAGTCTGGGTTATGTGTGGTGGGGCTGGTTCTTGGGCAAGTACAACCGTGGTTCTATCTCCATCGACAGGTAGCACGATCTTTGTTGAAGACCGTGTTTTTACTCCCACAGATACTGCCATCACCCCCTCCAATTGAAATGGCTGATAAACAAGAAAAGTAACTGAATGTACAGGCATTGTAAGATAGACAGGTGCAATGGATAGTAGGGAAGAAAACAGGGCATGAAATAATTCACATTTATGTTGTCTAACCAAACAGAATAGCAGGACATAATTTCACATATATGATGGCTAATTAAACAGGATAGCATGACACAATTTCACATGTATGATGGCTAACTAAACAGGATAGAATGACATACTTCAAAATATGATGACTATGTAAACATGATGACATGATATAACTATACGATGTGTCTATTAAAGTGGTTGGCATGCCATAAATCACAAACATGCCATCGATGGAAACATGATGGCATGATATAATTCATGGATAAAATGACATAATTCAAAATATGATGACTATGTAAACAGGATGAGATGATATAACTATATTATGTCTTTAGAAAATGGGTTGGCATGCCATAATTCAGATACATGCTGTCTATGTAAACATCATGGCATGATATAATTCAAATATATGATTTATATACTAAGGAAGTGAGCAAAGGTCAATCACATATATGATGTGTCAACTAAGGAGGTGGCATCCAATATCGTGTATATGATGTAAAAACTAAGCATTGCAATACAACATATGCATGATGTGAGTAATATAACCTTGCCAAGTTGGAGCATACACCTCAGGGGGATAATAGGACTGGTCAAGTGCCTCTGAATCCTCATCTTAAGAGCTATCTGTAACCAGCAAGATATCTGCTTTAGTAGGTAGCATTATCTGCTCTGAAGACCTTGTTTTCACTCCGGATTTCTCCATCACCAATTCAAATGGCTGATGCACAGGAAGATCAGTTGAATACACAAACATTGCCGACAAAAGTAATGAGAAATACAAAAAATGGACGACATGATATAATTCACATATATGACGCTTGGCTAAACAGCATGGCATTGCATAATTCACATATATAATGCCTTCCAACAAGATAGCATTGCATAATTCACATATATAATGTCTTACAACAAGATGGCATTGCATAATTAACATATATGGTAATTAGACACTAGACAGGTGGCATTCACACAAAGCATGTCTAAACTAAGCAAATGACATAGCAATGCAAGATACCATACGCACGATATGAGCAACATAACCATGCCAAGTTAGAGCATGCACCTCAGGGGAGGGGGGAATAGAACTGGTCATTTGTCTCTGAATCCTCCTCTGAGTAGCTATCTGTAACCAGCAAGACATGCGCTTCACAGATAGCATTGTCTGCTCTGAAGACCTTGTTTCCACTCCAGATTTTTCCGTGACCGTGTCGAATGGCTGATGAACAGGAAGAGTAATTGAATGTACTAAAATTGTTGACAAATTTAACACGTAATAAAAAAATGATGTCATGATATAATTCACATATAAGATGACTGGATAACCAGGGTGGCATTACAAAATTCACATATATGATGCTTGGCTAAACAAGATGGCATTGCATGATTCACATATACGATAAAGAAACTAAATAGATGGCATTGGCACAAACCATGTCTAAACTAGGCAGATGGCATCTTTGATATATATACAGTAAGCAATGCAAGGCACCATATGCATGATATTACCAACACCAGCATGCCAAGTTAGAGCAAAGACCTCATGAGGTAAATAGGAGTGGTCTTATGCTTCTGAATCCCCCTCAGAACGGTTATCTTCCTCTTGATTACGATCCGAAATGGGTGGAGGGGGGCTGCCTTTGCGCCCACCATGGAGCGACGTTTGCTTGAAATTTTATTGGCACGCAAGGCTCATCTCTTTTACTCTACATGTTCAGTTCCATTGTGTACAATAACTGACATGCATAGGAATAAAACATAGTGAGATTCTGTAAGGAGTGCATGCACAAATACAGAGTGATGCTAGCAAACTGTGGATAGACCCAAAACCAATGATAGCAGGCAGATAATAGCTTTAGTTAAAAAATACAGATAATGGCTCCTTTAAGGTTTGTGTGCACCCAACATGAAGCTCATAGTAGACATCCGAGATTAACCATATAGTAGACAGATAGTACTGACTGATGCCCCAATATGTACCCCACAACCATTTAAAAACTCAAGTTTTAGCATAAGTTAGGACCTGACTTGGAGTCTAATAGGTGAACACGACAATAAAGTAGCATGTCATCATATTAAGCGATGCATAAGGTAAGCAGACAGGGAAGAGTGTGACCTCTCTTGCGGACCCGTGTATGTCGGCGTTCTGGGAACAGGGGTCCCCAGACTTGCCTACCTGCGGCCCATGGCGTGGCTCTGCGAGCGGCCCCGTACGGCCCATCTTCACCAACAAGCACTCAAGACCCTCGTGAGGGGCCAATCCTCGCGGACGATGCAAGACCTCCTCGGGAGCAGCCTCGCCAGGCTGGCTCGCGAGGGGCAGAGAGATCAAGGCAAGGCAAACCTCACGAGGCTCCAGTGACGTGAGCCGTGACGATCGAGGCCAGGCGGGCGCCAACGCGCACAATGTCCTTGTTTCCTCTTTGGTGCTAAGGAGGCAAGTGCAGGCGAGGAGTACCGAGGCGTCAAGTAAAGGTTTCCATATCGGTGCAACGAGAACAAAACCAGGGTTTCCATATCGGTGCAACGAGAACAAGACCAGCAGGACGGCAAGACGGAGGTCACCATGGAGCCCAAGGCGGCGTCACTGCCAGAGCCTTTTGCAGGCGAATACTGCTTTTGTGAGGATAGCTTGTACTAGCTGTCCCCTTTCAAATTTGCCTTTGTTGGCTCCCTTCCCGCTCATTATTTGGGGAGAGGACCAGGGCCTCTATAAATAGGACTAGCCACCATAGTAGGAGGCATCTCATCTTGAGTAATCCTCACCCACACAAGTTCACCAAGCACAAGAACACCTCGCCTCAGGAGGCTATTCTTCCCCTTGTACTGCTCATCCTCAGCCCAAAAGGCAATCCACCACCACACACTGGAGTAGGGTATTACACCATGATGGTGGCCCGAACTAGTATAAATCTCGTGTCTCTTGTGTTGCGAGTTCGTCGAGCTAGCCTTTGAGATCGTAGCGAGGTTAGGGCATGATTCGTTAGGGGGAGTTCTTTGTGCGCACCCCAGTGTTCGAACCTTGAGGGTTCTGCCGGAACCCGAGATCCGACATTTGGCGTGCCAGGTAGGGATGCGTCGTAGCTTCCCTTCCGTCGATCTGCGCCCCGCCACCACCGCGCTTCGCCCTCATGGCAGGTGTCTCGCTCCCGGCTCCGACGACTGATGCCGGCGATGGGGCCAGGGGCTCCGAGCCTTGGCCCTCGCCCTACGGCAGGTGCAGTGGCTGCCCAAGTTCAAGCCGGAGATGCCGCCGCTCTACGACGGCGTGGTGGATTTGTCAACTTTCCTACTAGCGTACGAGGAGGCCGTCCTCGAGTCTGGAGGCGACGACAAGGTCATGGACAGCTCGCTTCCCATGGCCCTCACTGGCGCACCGCGTGCCTGGCAGCTCAACCTCCCCGGATCCATGGTGGCATCTTGGGAGGAGCTGTGCGGCCTCTTCACTGCGCGCTACGCAGCACCGGCGCATCACGCGGTGGTGGCCCTCCTAGGTGGCTCACAAGCACCGCCTTTAGATCGCCATATCAAACCGTTCCTTCGCCAGATCGGCGCCGCTTCCAAGCGCTCGTGGGCACCACCGGGCTGGGCCGCGCCCGAGGCCGACCTCACCTTTGACGCAGGGGATCACCCCGTCTCTACCGTTGGCTTGGGCATGCTCCCCATGCTTTGCACGCCCACCATCTGCAACGTGTCCGTCACCAAGACGCTCATCGATGGCGGCGCCGGCCTCAACGTGCTCTCAGCTAAGACCTTTAGCCTTCTGCACATACCACTTGAGCAGCTCCGCCCTAGCAAGCCTTTCTCAGGGGTTGGTGGAGGCTCCGCCCACTCCCTGGGGCGGATCCGCCTCCCCGTAACCTTCGGCACGCGCGACAATTACCGCACCGAGCTGGTCGACTTTGGCATCATGCACATCGGTCTCTCGTACAACGCCATCCTCGGGTACCCGGCCCTGGTTCAGTTCATGGCAGTGACCCATCCGGCCTACAACCTCATGAAGATGCCCGGGAGCAAGGGCGTCCTCACAGTAGTTGGGGACACCAATGAAGCCTTGATGACGCTCAAGCTTGCCCTCAAGACCGCCGCAACAGCGCAGCCCACCGACGCGGACACCGCCAAGGCCAAGGGGGGCGCACCAACCAAGAAGAAGCAGTTCTTCACTCAAGACAAGGCGGAAACCAAGCAAGTGCCAGTCGAGGAGGACGGATCCTTGGGGGCAACCTTTACCATAGGCGCTAACCTCAAGCCTGACCAGGAGGAGGCGCTGGTGAAGTTCCTGCGTGCATACAAGGAGGTGTTCGCTTGGGAGCCCGACCAGCTGGTAGGGGTCTCAAGAGGGGTGATAGAGCACCACCTGAAGGTGTGCCCCAACGTACGCCCCGTGAAGCAGAGGGCAAGGCGGCAGTCCACGGAGAAGCAAGCTTTGATCATCCAAGAAACCCGTAAGTTGGAGGCGGTGGGTGTCATTCGCGAGGTTCGATACCCCGAGTGGCTGGCAAACCCCGTCGTCATGCCCAAGAAAGGCGGAAAGGAGCGAATGTGCGTTGACTTCACTAACCTCAACACGGCCTACCCCCAAGATCCATTCCCGCTTCCACGCATCGACCAGATCGTCGACTCCACCGCCGAGTGCGACCTGTTGTGCTTCCTGGATGCGTTCTCAGGGTATCACTAGATCAAGATGGCGATAGAAGATGTGGAGAAGACAACCTTCTTGACCCCGTATGGGGTGTACTGCTACACTCGCATGCCTTTCAGGCTGCGCAACACAGGTGCAACCTTCCAGCAACTCACGCACATCACCTTGGGCCGGTAGCTCGGGAGAAACGCTGAAGCCCACGTTGAGGACTGTTGGGGAACGTAGTAATTTCAAAAAAAATCCTACGCACACACAGGATCATGGTGATCCATAGCAACGAGAGGGGAGAGTGTTTTCCACGTACCCTCGTAGACCGAAAGCGGCAGAATTAGCACAACGTGGTTGATGTAGTCGTGCGTCTTCACAATCCGACCAATCAAGTACCGTACATACGGCACCTCCGAGTTTAGCACACGTTCAGCTCGATGACGTCCCTCAAACTCCGATCCAGCCGAGCTTTGAGGGAGAGTTCCGTCAGCACGACGGCGTGGTGATGATGATGATGTTCTACCGACGCAGGGCTTCACCTAAGCACCGCTACGATATTATCGAGGTGGACTATGGTGGAGGGGGGCACCTCACACGACTAAGAGATCCACGAGATCAATTGTTGTGTCTAGAGGTGCCCCCCTGTCCCCATATATAAAGGAGCAAGAGGGGAGAGGCAGCCGGCCAGGAGGAGGCGCGCCAGGGAGGAGTCCTACTCCCACCGGGAGTAGGACTCCCTCCTTTCCTAGTTGGAGTAGGAGAAGGGGGAAGGAGGAGGCAGAGAGGAAGGAAAGGGGGCGCCGCCCCCCTCCTTGTCCAATTCGGACTAGAGGGGGAAGGGGCGCGCGGCCTGCCCTAGCCGCCCCTCCTCTTCTCCACTAAGGCCCATCTTGGCCCATTAAACCCCCGGGGGGGTTCCGGTAACCCCCGGTACTCCGGTAAAATCCCGATTTCACCCGGAACACTTATGATATCCAAATATAGGCTTCCAATATATCAATCTTTATGTCTCAACCATTTGGAGACTCCTCGTCATGTCCGTTATCACATCCGGGACTCTAAACTACCTTCGGTACATCAAAACACATAAACTCATAATATAACCGTCATTGAACTTTAAGCGTGCGGACCCTAGGGTTCGAGAAGTATGTAGACATGACTGAGACATGTCTCTGGTCAATAACCAATAGCGGAACCTGGATGCTCATATTGGCTCCCACATATTCTACGAAGATCTTTATCGGTCAAACCGCATAACAACATACGTTGTTCCCTTTGTCATCGGTATGTTACTTGCCCGAGATTCGATCGTCGGTATCTCAATACCTAGTTCAATCTCGTTACCGGCAAGTCTCTTTACTCGTTCCGTAATACATCATCCTGCAACTAACTCATTAGTTGCAATGCTTGCAAGGCTTATAGTGATGTGCATTACCGAGTGGGCCCAGAGATACCTCTCCGACAATCGGAGTGACAAATCCTAATCTCGAAATACGCCAACCCAACAAGTACCTTCGGAGACACTTGTAGAGCACCTTTATAATCACCCAGTTACGTTGTGACGTTTGGTAGCACACAAAGTGTTCCTTCGGTAAACGGGAGTTGCATAATCTCATAGTCATAGGAACACGTATAAGTCATGAAGAAAGCAACTAAGCTAACGTAATGGGTCAAGTCAATCACATTATTCTCCTAATGATGTGATCCCGTTAATCAAATGACAACTCATGTCTATGGCTAGGAAACATAACCATCTTTGATTTAACGAGCTAGTCTAGTAGAGGCATACTAGTGACACTCTGTTTGTCTATGTATTCACACATGTATCATGTTTCCGGTTAATACAATTCTAGCATGAATAATAAACATTTATCTTGATATAAGGAAATAAATAATAACTTCATTTTTGCCTCTAGGGCATATTTCCTTCAGTCTCCCACTTGCACTAGAGTCAATAATCTAGTTCACATCGCCATGTGATTTAACATCAATAGTTCACATCTTTATGTGGTTAACACCAATAGTTCACATCAATATGTGACTGATAACCCACAAGTAGGGGATCGCAACAGTTTTTGAGGGTAGAGTATTCAACCCAAATTTACTGATTCGACACAAGGGGAGCCAAAGAATATTCTCAAGTATTAGCAACTGAGTTGTCAATTCAGCTACACCTGGATAACTTAATATCTACAGCAAAGTATTTAGTAGCGAAGTAATATGATAGTAGTGGTAACGGTAACAAAGGTAAAGAAGCAAAAGTAATATTTTGTTGTTTTGTAGTGATTGTAACAGTAGGAACGGAAAGTAAATAAGCGAGAACCAATATAGGAAAAGCTCGTAGGCATTGGATCGGTGATGGAGAATTATGCCGGATGCGGTTCATCATGTAACAAGCATAACATAGGGTGACACAGAACTAGCTCCAATTCATCAATGTAATGTAGGCATGTATTCTGAATATAGTCATACGTGCTTATGGAAAAGAACTTGCATGACATATTTTGTCCTACCCTCCCGTGGCAGCGGGGTCCTAATGGAAACTAAGGGATATTAAGGCCTCCTTTTAATAGAGAACCGGAACAAAGCATTAGCACATAGTGAATACATGACCTCTTCAAACTTTGGTCATCACCGGGACTGGTGCCGATTATTGTCACTTCGGGGTTGCCGGATTATAACACATAGTAGGTGACTATAGACTTGCAAGATAGGATCAAGAACACACATATATTCATGAAAACATAATAGGTTCAGATCTGAAATCATGGCACTCGGGCCCTAGTGACAAGCATTAAGCATAGCAAAGTCATAGCAACATCAATCTCAGAACATAATGGATACTAGGGATCAAACCCTAACAAAACTAACTTGATTACGTGATAGATCTCATCCAACCCATCATCGTCCAGCAAGCCTATGATGGAATTACTCACGCACGGCGGTGAGCATCGTGAAATTGGTGATGGAGGATGGTTGATGATGACGACGTCGACGAATCCCCCTCTCCGGAGCCCCGAACGAACTCCAGATCAGCCCTCCCGAGAGGTTTTAGGGCTTGGCGGCGGCTCCGTATCATAAAAAGCAATGATTTCTTCTCCTTGATTTTTTTCTCCCCGAAAGCAAATATATGGAGTTGGATTTGGCGTCGGAGGAGCCTCAGGGGGTCCACGAGGTAGGGGGCACGCCCTAGGGGGGCAGGCGCGCCCACACCCTCGTGGACAGGTGGTGGGCCCCTGGTCTTCATATTTGGCAAGGATTTTTCATTATTTCCGAAAAGATGTTTCGTGAAGTTTTAGGTCATTCCGAGAACTTTTGTTTCTGCACATAAATAACACCATGGCAATTCTGCTGAAAACAGTGTCAGTCCGGGTTAGTTCCATTCAAATCATGCAAGTTAGAGTCCAAAACAACGGCAAAAGTGTGTGGAAAAGTAGATACGACGGAGACGTATCAACTCCCCCAAGCTTAAACCTTTGCTTGTCCTCAAGCAATTCAGTTGATAAACTGAAAGTGATAAAGAAAAACTTTTACAAACTCTGTTTGCTCTTGTTGTTGTAAATATGTAAAGCCAGCATTCAAGTTTTCAGCAAAGATTATGACTTACCACATTTGCAATAATTCTCAGGTCTCATATTTACTCATATCAATAGCATAATCAACTAGCGAACCATAATAATAAATCTCGGATGACAACACTTTCTCAAAACAATCATAATATGATATAACAAGATGGTATCTCGCTAGCCCTTTCTGAGACCGCAAAACATAAATGCAGAGCACATTTAAAGATCAAGGACTGACTAGACATTGTAATTCATGGTAAAAGAGATCCAATCATAGTCATACCCAATATAAATTAATAGTAATGGATGCAAATGACAGCTGCGCTCTCCAGCTAGTGCTTTTAATAAGAGGGTGATGACTCAACATAAAAATAAATAGATAGGCCCTTCGCAGAGGGAAGCAGGGATTTGTAGAGGTGCCAGAGCTCGGTTTTGAAATAGAGATAAATAATATTTTGAGCGGCATACTTTCATTGTCAACATAACAACTAAGAGATGGCGATATCTTCCATGCTACACACATTATAGGCGGTTCCCAAACAGAATGGTAAAGTTTATACTCCCCCTCCACCAACAAGCATCAATCCATGACTAGCTCGAATCAACGAGTGCCTCCAACTAACAAGAGTCACGGGGGAGTTTTTTTTTGCAATTAATTTGATTTAGTTTGCATAAAGCATGGGACTGGGCATCCCGGTGACCAGCCATTTTCTCGTGAGTGAGGAGCGGAGTCCACTCCTCTTGAGAATAACCCGCCTAACATGGAAGATAAGGGCAGCCCTAGTTGATACATGAGCTATTCGAGCATACAAAACAGAATTTTTATTTGAAGTTTTAGAGTTTGGCACATACAAATTTACTTGGAATGGCAGGTAAATACCGCATATAGGAAGGTATGGTTGACTCATATGGAATAACTTTGGGGTCTAAGGGATTGGATGCACAAGCAGTATTCCCGCTTAGTACAAGTGAAGGCTAGCAAAAGACTGGGAAGCGACCAACTAGAGAGCGAAAACAGCCATGAACATGCATTAAAATTAATAAACAATGGATGCAAGCATGAGTAGGATATAATCCACCATGAACATAAATATCGTGAAGGCTATGTTGATTTTGTTTCAACTAGATGTGTGAACATGTGCCAAGTCAACTCACTTAAATCATTCAAAGGAGGATACCACCCCATCATACCACATCACGAACATTTTAATAGGATGTTGGCACGCAAGGTAAACCATTATAACTCATAGCTAATCAAGCATGGCACAAGCAACTATGATCTCCAATTGTCATTGCAAACATGTTTATTCATAATAAGCTGAATCATGAACGATGAACTCATCATATTTACAAAAACAAGAGAGGTCGAGTTCATACCAGCTTTTCTCATCTCAGTCAGTCCATCGTATATCATCATAATTGCCTTTCACTTGCACGACCGAACGAAGTGAATAATAATAAAAGTGCATGTGCATTGGACTAAGCTGGAATCTGCGAGCATTCAATAAACAGGAGAAGACAAGGCAATATGGTCTCTTGGTTAAATCAACAATAATGCATATAAGAGCCACTTCAACAATTTAATTATGATCTTCTCCTATCGACCCCCAAAGAAAAGAAAAGAAATAAAAACTATTTACACGGGAAAGCTCCCAACAAGCAAAAGAAGAACGGGAAATATTTTTGGGTTTTCTTTTTAATTATTACTACTACAGCAAGAAAGTAAACTAGCTAGAAGCTATTACTATTTTTTTTGGTTTTTATTAAGGTTTAACAAACACACAAGAAGAAAGCAAGAAAAGGAAAATAAACTAGCAAGGATATTACAGTGAAAAAGTATGAGCACCGACATCTAGTAATGAGTGTGTGAACATAAATGTAATGTCGGTGGGAAATACGTACTCCCCCAAGCTTAGGCTGTTGGCCTAAGTTGGTTCATTGCCAGGGATGGCCTGGCTGATACCCGTAGGTGTAGTTGGGGTCGTACTGTGATGAAGAAGACTCTGACTGCCACTGGCTGGCAGCCATCTCCGGATCACAAGAATAAACAGACCATCGTGGAGGCTCATATTATGGTTCCGACTCCGGGGCTGGTGTAGGGTTCCGGTAGGCTTGAACGGCCGCCCAGTGAACGAGATATGGACCTTCAGAAAAATTAAACAAAGAAGGAGCAGGAAAAGTAATAGTCTCAGGATGATGTTTATTAAAGAACAATTTATATTTAAGCTAACCTGCCCTGCGCTTAACAATAAAGTCATGCGCTAGCATACTCTTATAATCCAAATAAGCATTAGGCAACAATTTTTCTTCTTTCTCATAGAGCCTAATAGGTATGTTAAAATGTGCAGCTAGGCGTGAAGCATAAATACCTCCAAAGATGGGGCCCTTAGTACGGTTCAAACTTAACCGTTTAACAATAATTCCGCCCATACTAACAGTGTTATCGCGGAATAAACCAAGGAACAAAATGGTAATATCAGGAACACTAAGGTTTCCACAGTTCCTGCAACCAATCAAGCAACGACTAGCAAATATGGCAAAGTAGCGTAAAATAGGGAAATGTATGCTAGTGATTCTTGCATCGGAAACCTTCCTGGTTTCTCCCACAATGACGGTGTTAATAAATTCTTCCAGATCTTTACGGTGTGGTTCATCTAAGGTACCCTCAAAGGGTATTTTGCAAACCTTGCAAAACTCAGCTAATGGCATTTTCTCGGCAACATCATATAAATGAAACTCTACTGAAGGAGGTGATTCCTTAGGAAAATAGTAGAAGTTTTGCACAAAAATATTAGTGAGTAAGAGATACTGATGACGTTGGTCGCGGAGGAAGTCGGTGAGGCCAGCATTCTCAGCCAATGAATAAAAATCCTCATAAATCCCGGCTTGTCTCAAGAAGTCATCGGAAGGCCATTCACACGGCCGGACCTCCGCGGTACGAGGCAAATTATATTTGGGCCTCTGTGCTTCTTCATCTTGCTTTTTCTTCGAGCTTCGGCTCGATGAGCCCCTCAAAAGTCTCTTCATCATTTTCTGAAATATTCTGAAATTTTTAGTAACTTCAAACAAAAGTGGACAAAACTCAACAAAATTGATAGCAACTACTCCTACAAGTGCCTAGAGCCTATATCAAGCATTAGAACTACTTGGAACGATATAAATTTTACATGCAAGCTCAAGAACATGGTCTCCTAGGCAGCACAAATTTGCAATGAATAGAGCACTAGAACAAAAACTAATTGGACCAATGGAGGAGTCACATACCAAGGAACAATCTCCCCAAGCAGTTTTGTGAGAGGTTCTTTGAGCAAGGAGATCGAAAATCACAGCAAAGTGAGCTAGAACTCGTGCTTGAGCTAGATATTCATGTTTGTGGGAGGAAGAAGAACTATATGGGTGCAGGAATAAGTGGAGGAGGGCCACCATGGGCCCACGAGGCAGGGGGCGTGCCCTGGGGGGTAGGGCGCACCCTCCACCCTCGTGCCCAGGTGGTTGACCCCCCTGCTGTGTTCTCAGTTCCATAAATCCTCAAATATTCCAGAAAAAATCATATTAAATTGGCAGGGCATTTGGAGGACTTTTATTTTCTGTGTATTCTTATATTGCATGGATAAATCAGAAAACAGACAGAAAAATACTATTTTACTTTATTTCATCTAAATAACAAAAAGTAGAGAGAGGGTATAGAAGGTTGTGCCTTCTAGTTTCATCCATCTCATGCTCGTCGAAAGGAATCCACTAACAAGGTTGATCAAGTCTTGTTAACAAACTCATTCCGAATAACATGGAACCGGAGAAATTTCAAATGAGACTATGTTACCTCAACGGGGATATGCACATCCCCAATAATAAGAATATCATATTTCTTTTTGACAGTAGGAAGAGGAAATTCAAAACCTCCAATAATAATCGATGGAATTTTTCCAATAGAGTTGATACTATAAACTTGAGGTTGTTTCCTTAGAAAGTGTACCGTATGCTCATTACCATTAACATGAAAAGTGACATTGCCTTTGTTGCAATCAATAACAGCCCCTGCAGTATTCAGAAAAGGTCTTCCAAGAATAATAGACATACTATCGTCCTCGGGAATATCAAGAATAACAAAGTCCATTAAAATAGTAACGTTTGCAACCACAATAGGCACATCCTCACAAATACCGACAGGTATAGCAGTTGATTTATCAGCCATTTGCTAAGATATTTCAGTAGGTGTCAACTTATTCAAGTCAAGTCTACGATATAAAGAAAGAGGCATAACACTAACACCGGCTCCAAGATCACATAAAGCAGTTTTAACATAGTTTCTTTTAATGGAGCATGGTATAGTAGGTACTCCTGGATCTCCGAGTTTCTTTGGTATTCCACCCTTAAAAGTATAATTAGCAAGCATGGTGGAAATCTCAGCTTCCGGTATCTTTCTTTTATTAGTGACAATATCTTCATATATTTAGCATAAGGATTCATTTTGATCATATCAGTTAATCGCATACGTAAAAAGACAGGTCTAATCATTTCAGCAAAGCGCTCAAATCCTCATCATCCTTTTTCTTAGATGGTTTGGGAGGAAAAGGCATGGGTTTCTGAACCCATGGTTCTATTTCTTTACCATGTTTCCTAGCAACAAAGTCTCTCTTATCATAACGTTGATTCTTTGATTGTGGGTTATCAACAGCAGGTTCAATTTCTACATCATTATCATTACTAGGTTGAGCATCATCATGAACATCACCATTAGCATTTTCATTAGGTTCATGTTCATTACCATATTGTGTTTCAGCATCAGACATAGAGATATCATTGGGATTATCAGGTGGTTCAGCAATAGGTTCACTAGAAGTTTGCAAAGTCCTATCATTTTTCTTTTTCTTCTTTTTAGAAGAACTAGGTACATCAATATTATTTCTCTGAGAATCTTGCTCAATTCTCTTAGGGTGGCCTTCAGGATACAAAGGTTCCTGAGTCATTCTACCAGTTCTAGTAGCCACTCTAACAGCATAATCATTCTTCTTACTATTCATTTCATTGAGCAACTCATTTTGAGCTTTAAGTACTTGTTCTACTTGAGTGGAGACCATAGAAGCATCTTTGCTAACGAGTTTAAGTTCACCTCTAATATTAGCCATATAATCACCCAAGTGTTTAATCATATAAGCATTTTGTTTTAATTGTCTACCAAAATAAGCATTGAAATCTTCTTGCTTAACCATAAAGTTATCAAACTCATCCAAGCATTGGCTAGCAATTTTAGTAGGAGGGATTTTAGCTCTATCGTATCTATAGAGAGAATTTACCTTTACTACCTGTGTCGGGTTATCAAGACCAGGAGGTTCTTCAATAGGTAATGGATTAGAATCATATGTTTCTTCAATAGGTGGTAGATTAAGACCATGTATTTCCTCAATAGGAGGTAAATTCTTAACGTCTTTAGCTTTAATACCTTTTTCTTTCATAGATTTCTTTGCCTCTTGCATATCTTCAGGACTGAGAAATAGAACACCTCTCTTCTTCGGAGTTGGTTTAGAAATAGGCTCAGTAATTGGAGCAGGAGCTAGCTCAAAAAGTGTCCAATTATTTTCATTTGTCAACATATTGTTCAATAGAATTTCAGCTTCATCCGGTGTTCTTTCCCTGAAAACAGAACTAGCACAACTATCCAGGTAATCTCTGGAAGCATCGGTTAGTCCATTATAAAAGATATCGAGTATTTCATTTTTCTTAAGAGGATGATCAGGCAAAGCATTAAGAAACTTGAGAAGCCTCCCCCAAGCTTGTGGGAGACTCTCTTCTTCAATTTGCACAAAGTTGTATATTTCCCTCAAAGCAGCTTGTATCTTATGAGCAGGGAAATATTTAGCAGAGAAGTAATAAATCATAACCTGGGGACTACGCACACAACCAGGATCAAGAGAATTAAACCATATCTTAGCATCACCCTTTGATGAGAACGGAAATATTTTAAGGATATAAAAGTAGCGAGATCTCTCATCATTAGTGAACAGGGTGGATATATCATTTAATTTAGTAAGATGTGCCACAACAGTTTCAGATTCATAACCATGAAAAGGATCGGATTCAACCAAAGTAATTATATCAGGATCAACAGAGAATTCATAATCCTTATCGGCAACACAAATAGGTGAAGTAGCAAAAGCAGGGTCGGGTTTCATTCTTTCTTTAAGAGATTGCTTATTCCATTCAACTAATAATCTTTTTAGTTCATATCTATCTTTGCAAGCTAAAATAGCTGCAGAAGCTTCCATATCAAAAACATAACCCTTAGGGATAACAGGCATATCTTCATCATCACTTTCATCAATATTACCAATAATTTCATTCTCTCTAGCCCTAGCAATTTGTTCATCAAGAAATTCACCAAGTGGCACAGAAGTATCAAGCATAGAAGTAGTTTCATCATAAGAATCATGCATAGCAGAAGTAGCATCATAAATAACATGCGACATATCAGAATGAATAGCAGAAGCAGGTTTAGGTGTCGCAAGCTTACTCAAAACAGAAGGTGAATCAAGTGCAGAGCTAGATGGCAGTTCCTTACCTCCCCTCGTAGTTGAGGGATAAATTGTTGTATTAGCGTCTTTCAAGTTCTTCACAGTGACCAGCAGATATAAATCCCAAGTGACTCAAAGAATAGAGCTACGCTCCCCGGCAACGGCGCCAGAAAATAGTCTTGATAACCCACAGGTATAGGGGATCACAACAGTTTTCGAGGGTAGAGTATTCAACCCAAATTTATTGATTCGACACAAGGGGAGCCAAAGAATATTCTCAAGTATTAGCAACTGAGTTGTCAATTCAGCCACATCTGGATAACTTAATATCTGCAGCAAGTATTTAGTAGCGAAGTAATATGATAGTAGTGGTAAGGGTAACAAAGGTAAAGAAGCAAAAGTAATATTTTTGGTGTTTTGTAGTGATTGTAACAGTAGCAACGGAAAGTAAATAAGCGAGAACCAATATAGGAAAAGCTCATAGGCATTGGATCGGTGATGGAGAATTATGCCGAATCCGGTTCATCATGTAACAAGCATAACATAGGGTGACACAGAACTAGCTCCAATTCATCAATGTAATGTAGGCATGTATTCCGAATATAGTCATACATGCTTATGGAAAAGAACTTGCATGACATCTTTTGTCCTACCCTCTCGTGGCAGCGGGGTCCTAATGGAAACTAAGGGATATTAAGGCTTCCTTTTAATAGAGAACCGGAACAAAGCATTAGCACATAGTGAATACATGAACTCCTCAAACTATGGTCATCACCGGGAGTGGTGCCGATTATTGTCACTTCGGGGTTGCCAGATCATAACACATAGTAGGTGACTATAGACTTGCAAGATAGGATCAAGAACACACATATATTCATGAAAACATAATAGGTTCATATCTGAAATCATGGCACTAAGGCCCTAGTGACAAGCATTAAGCATAGCAAAGTCATAGCAACATCAATCTTAGAACATAATGGATACTAGGGATCAAACCCTAACAAAACTAACTCGATTACATGATAGATCTCATCCAACCCATCACCGTCTAGCAAGCCTACGATGGAATTACTCACGCACGGCGGTGTGCATCGTGAAATTGGTGATGGAGGATGGTTGATGATGACGGCGGCGATGAATCCCCCTCTCCCGAGCCCCGAACGGACTCCAGATCAGCCCTCCCGGGAGGTTTTAGGGCTTGGCGGCGGCTCCGTATCGTAAAACGCGATGATTTCTTCTCCTTGATTTTTTCTCCCCGAAAGAAAATATAGAGTTGGAGTTGGCGTCGGAGGAGCCTCAGAGGGCCCACGAGGTAGGGGGCGCGCCCTAGGGGGGCAGGCGCGCCCCCTGCCCACATGGACAGGTGGTGGGCCCTCTGGTCTTCATATTTGGCAAGGATTTTTTATTTTTTCCGAAAAGATGTTCCGTGAAGTTTCAGATCATTCCGAGAACTTTTGTTTCTGCACATAAATAACACCATGGCAATTCTGCAGAAAACAGCGTCAGTCCGGGTTAGTTCCATTCAAATCATGCAAGTTAAAGTCCAAAACAAGGGCAAAAGTGTTTGGAAAAGGAGAAACGACGGAGACGTATCAGTGACCATCACCCAAAGGGTTTACTAGAGTCAGTAATCTAGTTCACATCGTTATGTGATTAACTCCCAAAGAGTAGCAAGGTGTGATCATGTTTTACTTGTGAGATAATTTTAGTCAACGGGTCTGTCGCATTCAGATCCATAAGTATTTTGCAAATTTCTATGTCTACAATGCTCTGCATGGAGCTACTCTAGCTAATAGCTCCCACTTTCAATATGTATCCAGATTGAGACTTAGAGTCATCTTGGACCAGTGTCAAAACTTGCATTGACGTAACTCTTTACGACGAACCTTTTGTCACTTCCATAATCGAGGAACATATCCTTATTCCTCTAAGGATAATTTTGACCGTTGTCCAGTGATCTACTCCTAGATCACTATTGTACTCCCTTGTCAAACTCAGTGGTAGGGTATACAATAGATCTGAAACACAGCATGGCATACTTTATAGAATCTATGGCTGAGGCATAGGGAATGACTTTCATTCTCTTTCTATCTTTTGTCATGGTCGGGCTTTGAGTCTTACTCAATTTCACATCTTGTAACACAGGCAAGAACTCTTTCTTTCACTGTTCCATTTTGAACTATTTCAAAATCTTGTCAAGGTATGTACTCATTGAAAAAACTTATCAAGCGTCTTGATCTATTTCTATAGATCTTAATGCTCAATATGTAAGCAGCTTCACTGAGGTCTTTCTTTGAAAAACTCCTTTCAAATACTCCTTTATGCTTTCCAGAAAATTCTACATTATTTCTGATCAACAATATGTCATTCACATATATTTATCAGAAATGTTGTAGTGCTCCCACTCACTTTCTTGTAAATACAGGCTTCACCGCAAGTCCGTATAAAACTATATGCTTTGATCAACTCATCAAAGCACATATTCCAACTCCGAGATGCTTGCACCAGTCCATAGATGCATCGTTGTAGCTTGCACATTTTGTTAGCACCTTTAGGATCGACAAAACCTTCTGGTTGCATCATATACAATCTTTAAGAAAACCATTAAGGAATGTAATTTTGACATCCATTTACCAGATTTCATAAAATGTGGCAATTTGCTAACATGATTCGGACAGACTTAAGCATCGCTACGAGTGAGAAAATCTCATCATGTAAGTGCATCTAGTGCCCCTTAGTGATTTTGGTGTATTGAAGACTTATAGGTTAAGGATCTAATGTGTTTATGAGTGTACACAGGTCTATAAGTCTATGAGGAGTTTGATATTTACAGAGAAAGTCGACCCCTAAAAATGAAGTTCTTCAACTGGAGACTTTGATATTCTGAAGACTTCCTGAAGACTTTGAAAGTGAAGAAATTGGTGTGACCTTGAAGACTTGGTATTCATTCGAGGAACATGAAGCGTGAAGACTTTTGTTTTCCTAGTTTCATTTTCTCTTTCTTGAGTCATAGGAAACACCGTACTATTAAAGGGGGTCGAGGAAATACTAAGGAGAAAATTTCCATATGATGCTCAACTCAAATCCTACACCTACCAATCCCTTCGAGTGAAGCCATTGGAAATCTCATACAGTTCAGTCAGTTTCTTCAGTGACAGAGACGCAGTTCTTCTGGTCACTGAGGACTTTGTTCTGACTGAAGAGTTAGGAATTCGCCAGTGCGGATTGCCTACACAGTGAGGAACATGATAGCCCTGAGGAATTTGAACCTCAAATTTCCGACCGTTGCTGTGCTACGCGCCAGTTGTCCCAAAATATCTTATCCATCCAACGGTCATATCATTGAAGAGCATTTATGTCTTATCATGTCAGGCTGCTCCCTAAGAAATAAATAGCCGACCCCTACAACCACTAGCTGGTTGGCTGCTCCGCGAGAAACTGACACTTGTCATTTGAGAGCATCCCATCCTCCGAGGACTTTGAGCAAAAATCATCAAGTGAAGAAAATCCAAAACCCAAACCCAAACACCTACAAACCCAAAGTGATTGAGCATCACTTAAGAGATTGATCCTACGTGGATCCGATGCTTGTTACCTTTGAAGACTGTGCTTCTTCCATACGGTTAGGCGTCATGGTCTAGAGCATCCAAGAGGAATTATGGATCGCCGAGTGACCGATTTTGTGAAGGTTCGGAAGTCACCTGAAGACTTACCACGAGTGATTGGGCGAGGACTGTGTGTCCTTAGCTCAAGGAGAATACGGTGAGGACTGTGTGTCCGGGACTGTGTGTCCTCAGGCTTAAATACCTAGCCGCTCCAACCAGATGTACAACTGAGACAACAGTTGGAACTGGTCTACCAAATCATTGTCTTCGCCAAGCCAACTGGTTCTATTTCCTCAACACTTCCATTTCCTCATTACTGTGTTGTGTGCTTGTTCATATCTGTGTTTGAAGACTTTGACAGAAGACTTTCTCAATTTCCTCAGTTCAATTTCTTCACTCTATTTGTCTTCATCTTGTGTTATCCTGTGTTTACGCTTTCTGTACTCTGTGTTTGTCTTCATTTCATCATGATGACCATGCTTGTATTCTGCTATGTTTACCTCTGAGTACTTATTCCGCTGCTAGTAGTTCTTCGCTAAGGAATTTCCTCACTAGCAAATTCCTTAGTGAAGAATTTCATAAAAATCGCCTATTCACCCTCCCCCCTCTAGTCGATATAACGCACTTTCAATTGGTATCAGAGCAAGGTACTCCCTTGTTCTGTGTGATTTTGGTTTAACCGCCTGGAGTTTTAGTTATGTCAACCGCAGGTATGATCAAGGTCTCTACTGGGTGTCCTACCTTTGATGGGACGGACTACCCCTACTGGAAGAACAAGATGCACATGCATCTTGAGGCAATTGATAATGATCTCTGGTACGTTGTGGAAAATGGTGTTCCCTCCGTCTCACCCTCACTGAACACTACTGATGTGAAGAGATTCAAGCAACTCGATTCCCAAGCGAAGAATATCATATGTGGCCATCTGAGTAAAGGACAGTATGGTAGAGTGAGTGCTTTGGAAACTGCTAAGCTTATCTGAGATAGGCTGTCCAAGGTCAATGAAGGAGTTTCAACTCAGCGTGACTCACGAGTTGATGTTCTTCGCAATCTCTTCAACCGCTTCAAAAGACTCGATAATGAAAATGTTCAGCAAACCTTCGATCGCCTCACTGACATCTCAAATGAGCTTCAAGCACTTGGTGCCACTGACATCACCGACCATGAGGTGGTGAAGAAATTGCTGAGATCGCTTGATTCCTCATTTGATACTCTGGCACTGATGATACAAGAGCGTGCTGATTACAAGTCACTTGACCCCGCTGATATCCTCGAGAGACTAAATACTCATGAGTTCCAGCTTGCTGAAAAGAGAGATCTCTACGGTTCGAGCTATGGCAGATCACGTGCATTGAAGGCCAAGGCAGTATCAGAATCCGAAGATGAAGACTCTGATAGCAGCCTTGGTGACCCTGAAGAACTGAGTCATGATCTAGCACTGCTTGTGAAGAAATTCCAGAAGTTCTCAAGACGTGGTCGTTTTGGAAAACCCTCAAGGAGCAATGATTCCTCATCCAGTGACTACAAGAAGAGGCTTTGTCACAAGTGCAATAAACCAGGACATTACATTAAAGATTGTCCTCAGTGGGAAAAGGAATCAAAGAAGAAGAAATACAAGGATTACAGTTCTGATGATGCGAAGAAAAATAAGAAGTCATCAAAATCTTCATCGTCAAAATCCTCAAAGTCTTCATCTCACAAGAAGAGTAGCTCTAAGAAGGCTCGGGCATTCATTGGCAAGGAAATGGATTCTGAAGCTGAATCTGAGGAACAAGAGGATGAGGAGGCTTCTGAGGACTCTGAATCAGGTGTGGCGAGCCTAGCCCTCGCTACCGCATTCGTCAGCAAGTCAATCTTCAACTCTGAAGAAAATGATCTCACCAACAAGGCTGATGAAGGCATCAATGACTATGCTCCCACCTATTGCTTCATGGCAAGGGGTGCCAAGGTACCTAGATATGCCTCCTTTGAGTCTAGTGAAGATGAATCAGATGACAATCTTAAGCCTAGCTACTCTAAACTTGCTAAGATTGCTGTGAAACAACAAAAGGCTTTTGAAAAGGTTCAAAACATGCTAGACAAAAGTGATGATATGTTGGGTGAAGAAATGGATCGCACTAAAGCTCTGACTGAAAATCTTTAGAGACTTCAGACCAGGTTTGACAACCTTCAAGGTCATCATAACACTCTATTTTCTGATCATGAGAAGCTTTCTTATGAATTTCTTCAAAGAAAGCAAGATCTTGAAAAGCTAAGAGTGAGTTATGAAGATCTTCAGAAGGAGCGCGATTCATTACTTGCTCAACAAATCAGCGCTGCTCAGGAAGAATTCATTCCTCCATGTTTAAAATGCATTGAGCGAGAATCTGCTAATTCTTCACCTGAATGTTCAAATGCTTCTAATGTTACAAATTCTTCACCTGCCTCTGCTATCACTAATTCCTCATCTGAGGACATTGCTAGTATCACTGACGATGCAGGGCTGAAGGAATTGTACATGACAGGCATGTACAAAAGCCTCAAAGGGCATCAGACTCTCTGTGATGTGCTTAAAAAGCAGATCCTGAACAGGAACCCTAGAAAAGAGGGTATTGCCTTTGAGAGGAAACTCAATGCTGATGGTACATATTGGAAGCCTGAGCAGTACCCCAGAACCTCATGGGTTGCTGCAAAGGGACCTCCAGTTGACCCATCTAATTTATCTGGCTATACTTGTGAATCTTCTCATTCTTCTGATGAGTCATTTGACTCCAACTATAAACTATTCAAAAATCAGAATGGTGAAGTATTTGCTAGATATGTTGGCACTAACTGCAGGAACGACTCCCCTATGAAGAAAATCTGGTGAATGTCCTCATGACACCACCTGTGAAGAAAAGGAACCCCAGATCAAACTCTTCAAATGGACCAAATTCTTCATATGGATCCAAGCCCTCATACGAACAAAATTCCTCACGTGGATCAAATTCCTCAAAAGGATCAAAGTCCTCATATGAACATCATCATGCTAACAACTCTGTTTCGCAGGGAAGAGCCAAGGGCTATGAATATGAGCATTATTCTTCTAATCATTATGTTCATAAGTCCTCGAAGAGTTTCTCTGCCTATTCATATGCTTACTCTAACCCCTCTTATGTGAAACGAAATGGTTTGGCCTCTATGCCACCATTCTCATATGGAGCTTGCAGAGTGATGAACTCTTTGCCACCCCTTCAG
This sequence comes from Aegilops umbellulata, assembly GCA_032464435.1. Taxonomy (NCBI): domain Eukaryota; kingdom Viridiplantae; phylum Streptophyta; class Magnoliopsida; order Poales; family Poaceae; genus Aegilops; species Aegilops umbellulata. The sequence goes on along the minus strand of CP136056.1, from coordinate 339,429,495 downwards.
ATGTGGGTGGTGAAGAAAAGGAACTAATCTCTTATGCAGGGTCAGGTCTCCAGACGTACTGTAACGTCTGAAGAATTTGCTGGGGGCCTGACAAATTGCTTGAAAGGACGCAGGCTAACCTTGATGAAATGAACTTTCATTTCACACGTCCTCCCTCTTCTTTATCTGTCTTACTGCTTGATGAAATTTATCTGATGAATTGTGATATCATATTCTTCACTACTGAAGTATATGAGGTTCGTAAGTTGCACTAATTCATCTGCAGGATGATCAACCCAAAGCCACTGAGTGGGTCCTTGATAGTGGATGTACAAATCACATGACTGGTGACCGAAATCTGTTGATGGATGCTCCCTTATCGTCATCACATCTGAAGCATATCATCCTCGCTGACAAGAGCAAAAGTCAGGTATTGGGTCTAGGTAAGGTTGCCATCACAAAGGATCGACACATGGACAAAGTCATGCTTGTTGAGTCCTTAGGTTACAACCTTATGTCTGTCTCAATGCTTTGTGATCTTGATATGGTTGTTGTCTTTGGCAAGTATCATTGTGTTGTGATTATGGAAGCTGACAAATCCAAAGTCTTCGAAGGCTTTAGGAGAGGAGACTTGTATATTGTTGATTTCTCTGCAGATTCACAACCAGCCGTGTGCCTACTGGCAAAAGCTTCAGAAGGATGGCTATGGCATCGATGACTTGGTCATGCAGGCATGAGGAATTTGCACACGCTTGCGAAGAAGAAGCATGTTATTGGCATTGAGAATGTCAAATTCCGCAAGGATCACTTATGCGGTGCCTGTGAAGATGGAAAGATGACCAAGGCCAAGCATCCAGCAAAGACCATCATGACCACTACTCGTCCATTCGAATTGCTTCACATGGATCTCTTCGGTCCTAATCACTATTCCTCTGTTTCAAATGAAGCATCTCAATATGGCTTTGTTATTGTTGATGATTACTCTCGTTACACATGGGTACACCTTGTCTCTTACAAACATGAAGTGCAGGAAGTCTTCAAATGATTTTCCTCGAGGGCTTCAACCAACTTTGGTGTGAAGATCAAGCACATCAGAAGTGACAATGGCACTGAGTTCAAGAAATCGGGTCTCGATGAATATCTTGATGAACTTGGTATTACTCATGAGTTATCTGCTCCTTATACTCCTGAACAAAATGGCGTTGTGGAGCGCAAGAACAGGACTCTTGCTGAGATGGCTCGCACTATGCTCGATGAGTACAAAACCCCTCGCCGTTTCTGGGTTGATGCAATTGATACTGCGTGCCACATCATCAACAGAGTATATCTTCACAAATTCTTCAAGAAGACTGCCTATGAACTCCTCACTGACAAGAAACCCAATGTGAGTTATTTCAAAGTCTTCGGTGCTAAATGCTGGATTAGAGATCCTCATCACAACTCTAAATTTGCACCGAAAGCACATGAAGGTTTTATGCTTCGTTACGGAAAGGACTCGCACACCTACAGAGTCTTCAACAATGTTCTTCACAAGATTGTTGAAACTGTAAATGTGCGGTTCGATGAAACTAATGGATCGCAAAGAGAGCACCTACCTTCTGTGTTAGATGAACCAGCACCTGAGGATTCTATCAAGCACAAGGCTACTGAAGATGTCATTCCTACTGAAGAATCTCATGAAGAATTCATTCCAGAACGTGAAGAACGTCGATCTGATGTACCTAAAGAAAATGCTGAGGAAATTGATGCTGAAGAAAATGCTGATCAAATTCCTCAACGACAACCAGCTCATCCTCGCGTTGCAAAAGAAGTGCAAGTGGAGAAGATCATCGATGACATTAGAGCACCAGGTCCTCTCACACGTTCAAAAGCTTCACATCTATCTAACTTTTGTGGGCACTTTGCTTTTGTCTCTATCACAGAGCCCACTAAGGTAGATGAAGCATTTCTGGAGCCTGAGTGGATTCAGGCCATGCAAGAAGAATTACATCAGTTCAAGCTCAACAACGTCTGGGAACTGGTCAATCGTCCCGATCCTCGCAAGCATAACATCATTGGCACAAAGTGGATCTACCGCAACAAGAAAGATGAAAATGGTGTTGTGGTGAGGAATAAGGCACGACTAGTAGCTCAAGGCTACACACAGGTTGAAGGAGTTGATTTCGATGAAACTTTTGCACCTGTTGCTAGACTTGAGGCTATTCGTATATTGCTTGCTTATGCTAACCATCATGATATCATCTTATATCAAATGGATGTGAAAAGTGCATTCCTCAATGGTAAGCTTGAGGAAGAAGTATATGTTGCTCAACCCCCAGGTTTTGAAGATCCAAAACATCCTGACAAAGTCTTCAGACTTAACAAGGCCCTCTATGGCCTCAAGCAGGCCCCACGGGCGTGGTATGATACATTGAAGGAATTCTTCATGAAGAAAGGTTTCACACCCGGTTCACTCGATCCCACTCTCTTTACTAAATCTTATGATGGTGAACTGTTTGTGTGCCAAATATATGTTGATGATATCATCTTTGGCTGTATTGACCAACGTTATAGTGATGAATTTGCCTATATGATGAGGGAAGAACATCAAATTTCTATGATGGGAGAGTTGAAATTCTTCTTAGGTCTTCAAATTCGTCAACAGCGCAATGGCATATTCATATCTCAGGAGAAATACCTCAAGGATGTCCTGAAGAAATTCGGCATGCAAGATTGCAAAGGCATCAAAATTCCTATGCCCACAAATAGTCATCTATGCACTGATGAAAATGGTATTGACTTCGATCATAAGGTATACCACTCCATGATTGGCTCTTTATTGTACTTATGTGCATCTAGGCTAGATATAATGCTTAGTGTTTGCATGTGTGCCCGATTTCAAGCTGCACCGAAGGAATCACACCATAAGGCTGTGAAGCATATTCTTCGATATCTAGCTCACACACCAACACTAGGATTATGGTATCCCAAGGGCTCAGATTTTGATCTCATTGGATATTCTGACTCTGACTATGCTGGTGATCGTGTGGACCGCAAGTCAACATCTGATACTTGTCATTTCCTTGGACGATCCTTGGTCTGTTGGTCCTCGAAGAAACAGAACTGCGTATCACTGTCTACTGCTGAAGCTGAGTACATTGCTGCTGGTTTTTGCTGTGCTCAACTGCTATGGATGAAGCAAACACTCAAGGACTATGGCGTCAATGTGAAGAATGTGCCTCTCCTCTGTGACAATGAGAGTGCCATCAAGATTGCTCACAACCCTGTTCAGCACTCGAAGACAAAGCACATTCAGATTCGTCATCATTTTCTTCGCGATCATGTGTTGAAGGGCGACATTTCTATTGAGCATGTGAAGACTGAAGAACAGCTAGCTGATATCTTCACTAAGCCCTTGGATGAGAAGAGATTTAGCAAGTTGTGGTGTGAGCTAAATATCTTAGAGTCTTCGAATGTACTTTGAAACGACACTCATCCTAACACTTATGCAAAATTGATGACTTAGATGTGCAACACATGAAGAAACGTTTTTCTTCAATCAATGAACAATAACACTCTAAGTGTGAAGAAATTAATGAAGAATTTGATTCTCAGAAACCTACGACAATTGTATGCGGTGTCTGAAATCATCATTCTTATACGGTGGGTCACGCCACCACAAAGTTAAAAATCTTCAATTTGAGTTTTTCCTCAGTTTCGAAATTCCTCAGTTGCTCAAATTCTTCAACTTTGCAAAATCTTCACATGTTCCGTCGTTTTTCTTCATTGGCTATATATATATATATATATATATATATATATATATATATATATATATATATGAGTTTATGTCCTCTACAGCATTCACTTATAGCTATTTCTTCAAGTTGGTTTTTCTGCTAAGTGAATGTGATCGGACCCTTCCCCTCTATGCTATACTCGATCCAATCTATTCACAAATTCTTCATGTGCGTTCTATTTGAAACTCGTTCAAAATCTTCACTGTGTCCTTGTCAGCTGAAGAAATTGCCAACGGAACGTTAAAACTAATCTTATCCAAATTTTCAGTTTTGCCGCTCAAACCTTCCGCATCCCACGATGCATTATTCTATTCACCCACGATCTAAAACGATCTCCACTACACAGTACGTGGGTGACACATGTCGTGAGAAGGAGAAAGGTCAGGGGCACGTTCGTCCCAAATCTTCGGGCGAACAGTTTTTTAGTGCCTCTATAAATACCCCCTCACCCCATCCTCACTTCTTTTACTCCGCTCGATCTTCTCAAACCCTAGCTCCTCCGCTACTCCATCGTCGCCGGTGAGGAAGAGCTTCACTGCCTCGACCTCGTCGCCGTCGTACTCGCGCCGACCGCGGAAATCTTCACCTCCGCCACCGCCGTAGACGTCTTCCTCCACCGAGTTAGGGCGTGGAAGATCTACATCGACGAACTTCACTGTTTCAACTCACTGTTCGTCATGTTCTTCATTCAGGGTAATTTAAAGTTTCTTTTACTGCCCTCTTTGATTCGAAACCTTACCACAAAATCTTCAAAAGGTGTTTTATTCTTCAAATCTTCACACACAAAACACCTCACAAATCTTCTGTTCTTGATTCATTTCTCTAAGCATCATTTTTCTTCAAGATTCCTCAATTGTGTGGATCTTCGATCTATACAACTCTGGAACCTAAGACTAAGCACGCTTAGTGAAATTCCTCAAGACGCATCTGGTCATACTCCTCAAACTTGTTCTTTTTGAAAAACCTTCTGAGAATGCATGTGACCTCTCCAAATTCCTTGCAACTACATTCTGTTCACAGGTACTCATGTCCGCTGCTGAATCATTAGGTTCTCATCAACTTAACTCGTTTGCAGCGTTCCTCGAATAAAAACTGCATACTTCTTCAGAGAATTCGATTGTTCAAATTCCTCAGCTGAAGAATATGGCAGATGGTAAGAAACCGCAGAAAGGAGGAAAGAAACCTGAGGTTATGACTGCGTTTGAAATCCCTGAGGATATATATGCTGAGTACTGCACACCTGATGAAGCCAAGTTTGGCAAAGAGAACAAAAATCAGCACAAGGTGCGCATTCAGAGGATAGAACAGAGATGGGAACGTGAATGGAGGGAGTACAGATATGTCATTCCAAAGTACATGAAGAAATTCGCTCTCAACCCTCCATGCCCAAGACTTCCACTGGCACCTGGCCAAGTTGCTGATCCCACTAGCGTCAAACGCGGTGAGGACTTTCCTGAAGAATGGGCCAAGCGTCAAGCCAAATTGGCAAGACAAGCCAGAGAAGCAGTGAGGAAATTCAACGAAGATTCTGCTGCTGCTGCTACCACTGAGGCCTCTGTCAAGCCGAGGAAATCAATGGCAAAGAAGTCTGCTCGTAAGTCAAGTGCTTCACCAACAATGCCCTCACGGCCAAGTTCCTCTGCTGCACCCTCACGGCCAGGAACGTCTAAATCTTCAAGACCAATTCCTCAAGCTGCTCCAGCTCCTTCAAAATCCTCAGCGCCTCCTCCAAAGTCCTCAGCAGTTCCGACAAAGTCCTCAGCACCTGTGCATCTGGCCTCGTGCCAAAGGACTGCAGGCATCTCAATTGCCTCTGGTGTCTCAGCAAGTTTCTCAGCTGCGCCAAATTCTTCATCTGGCCCAACTCTGGTGAAGACTAAGGCAACAGCTGGACGAGGTCCTCGGCCAAGTCCTAAGAAGAAACAGGTCGCCTTCCAAGAGCCACCTGAAGATGATGAGGTTGATGATGATGAACTTGCAGAAATCATCAGAGACCAACAAGTAAGGGCCGCTAGAGCCAAAGGCACACCTATGCCACTTTGGATCCAAGGGCAATCCTCGATTATATTGATCTCTGGCATAAGGATCCAAATTCACCTATGCCTAACTTCAAGTTGACACCTGGTCAAAATCACATGTTGACTCACTTCATTCAAGAGGAGAAGTGGAAATATGACCAGGCCATACAAATCAAGAAGGCCCAATACAAGAAGGAAAACTATCTGAAGACCAACGTGGTCACAATGACGACTGATGAAATCATAAAGATTCAGTCTGAAATCAAAACCCTCAGTGACAAATTCAACTCTTACTATTCTGATTGGCAAGGAGCCAAAGTCAGGTTCATGAAACTGACTGAGAAATTCACCAATGTTGCAGCCCCATCGCAACAAGAAGTTCCTCAAGCTGAAGCTTCTGCTCAGCCAACTGAAGAACACGCCAGCACCGCTGATGAAGTTCAGGCTGCTGAAGAAAATGCTAGTTCTAGGGCTGATGACTCCATTCCAGCCGCTGAAGAAATTGCCAGGGCATCCACTAGTGGTGCGCCTGAAGAAACTGGAGAAGTCAGGGCAACTGCATCAGTTGCGCCTGAAGAAATTCAACCAGATTCCTCAGCTCCACCTGCGCCTACACCAACTCCTATCCTTCCATCTGCATCAGATGTGAAGAAGACCAAGGCTGCAGAGCGAGCTGCTGTGAAGAAAAGGAAAGCATCAAATGCTTCAGAATCTTCAGCTCCAAAGAAGATGAAGCCTATGACCAGCTCATATGAAAAACCGATCGATGTTGTTCCGATTTCCACCGTGCCATCAAAGGATCTTGTTCCTTTTGATGAAGAATATGTGATCCCAAGCGGATCTGATGAAGAAACTCAATCTGCTGCTTCGTCAGAGCAGATTGATGAGGAAATTGAAGTGGATGCGATCCTTTCAACACCAGTGGTATCATCACCAATGCCTCAGTTTACTGCTGAAGAGGCTGGTGTTGAAGAAATTGATGATGAAGATGTGGACATTGGAATCACAACTCCAGTGATGAATGACGACTTTTGGGAAAGTCAGCATCCCAATTCTCCACTCTTCACCCCACTGCAGCAAATCCCTCACTCCCCTGCACCAACAGTTCAATTGGGCTCTGAAGAAACTCATCCCACCTCATCTGTCCGTGAAGAAATTCCAGCCACTAGTGCTGAAGAAACTGCTGCTACTGAAATGTGACTGCACCTGAGGAGGAACCTGAAATTCCTCAGCCTGAAGAACCTGAGCTCGCGATTCCTGAGGTAGTGATGCAACTCACTGACACTCCTCTCCCAAAGCCAAAGGATCCGTTCTCAAGGAAGCAAAAGTTCAAGGCTGAAGACTTCTTTGGCGAGCATGTATTCTTCACAGATTACAACCCCTATGACTCTGCTCGCATAAGGAAGAGGCGTTTCTGGACTGCTAGTCAAGCCAACTTCTATTCCTCAGTGTTGTTCAACAAAGACAAAGTCTTCGACCATGCACATATTCCTCATGTAGACATGGAGTCATTGCCATGCTTCACGCCAGTCCTTAGTGTTCTTTATGACGCTGGGCTGCTCAATTTTTGCACTGACATCTGTGATTGGAATGAAGAACTCATTCTTTAGTTCTATGCAACGCTGCACATCACTGGCAACTCTGAAGATGTGAATTCGTGGGTTCTGGACTGGATGATAGAGAACACTCATTACAAGGCACCAGCGTCTGAATTGCTTCGTGCCCTTCCTCTAAGTCCTCCCCTTGAAGATGCATGTTGTGTTTACAACGAACCTGAGCTTTCAAATCACTATATGCAAGTGCTGATGAAGCCTTTGAAGCCAGGGTAGGCCCCTCGAACCAAATTCCTCGTCAAGGAATTGTTGTATGTGCCTCGGACTGTCTATCGCATTCTGTCAAAGACAATGAGTCCTATCAAAGGCCATGACTCAAATGATGAAGAAGTCGTTGGCATCATGAAGAATATGCTTTTCAACATCTGTCATGGCGTTCCCGTCAACTTCCATGATTTCTTCATGAGGACTCTGGCCAATATTGCTATGTCACCATTTGAGCTGAAGCCTTATGCGCCATGGATTATGAGATTCATTAGGACAAGGTCTTCACTCAATTACAAAGCTGACACTCTGAACCACTGCAGCTACTTGCCTCCTATTGAAGTCCTCAAAAGGACATTTTCCTCAACTGATGAAAAAGGCAAGGCTACTGTTGTGATAGATGAAGGCATTCGTCCATTGGATGGTCAATTTCACAAGGCTGCATCCTACTCCACCAATGATGACTCTGCCACACATGACTCTGCCGCCAACAATGCCAAGCCAAATCCTCAAGCCACAGCACCCAGGGTGATGACTGATCGTGAGTTACTCCTCAGTCTTCATCAAAAGGTTGATCGCAATCACAAATGGGTCAAGCGTCAGTTTGGTTCAATTCTTCACAACATGACTTCAACACACAATGCAGTGAAGAAAAGCCACTACTACCTCCATGAAACCCTCAACCGCACATGGGCTGTTCTGTCTCAAGTTTACAGCGCTGAAGATCTGAAGAAAATGGGTCTCAAATAAGAGTTTGACTGGTCTGCCTGCACCTCCTCCGAAGAAATACAAGAAGGTCAAGGTTCCTTCTTTGGTGGCCAGCTCCTATTCTTCCTCGCGTGAGACTGATGAAAATGAAGACTTGGACGACACAGCGGCAGGCCCTACTTCAACAACCAACCCCGACAACGCTGGCGCACCTTCATCAACTTGATTATCCTCAGGGGCGTTAGTCCTCAGTTTCAACCCTTTTGGTCATTCGATGACAAACGGGGAGAAATCTGAGTTAGTCTTCAAGCGGGTTTATAATAAGGGCGTTTCTTTTGCTAAGTTACAACTCACGTTCTTCCGAAACTTTTTATTGGATCGAGTTGTAAACTTAAACCCGATGGTGGTCTGATACTTCTCCTACGTTATTCTGCATGCTTATTCCTCGTTAATATTATTGCACGCATGCTAAATTACATCAGTCACCATATTTCATCATGCATTTCAAATTCTTCATATTATATATCAAATGCGTGTATGAACTACAAGATATAGGGGGATTTCTCCATGATTCAACTCTTCAAGTGTGCATTGCTTCAAAAGCAAATTCCTCACTATGCACATCTTCAGGGGGAATTCTTCTATGTCTTGCAATCAAATTCCTCAATATCAGTATTTACACTTCATGTGTTTATCCCCGTTGAAAACTTAACCTATATTGTCATCAATCACCAAAAAGGGGGAGATTGTAAGTGCATCTAGTGCCCCTTAGTGATTTTGGTGTATTGAAGACTTATAGGTTAAGGATCTAATGTGTTTATGAGTGTACACAGGTCTATAAGTCTATGAGGAGTTTGATATTTACACAGAAAGTCGACCCCTAAAAATGAAGTTCTTCGACTGAAGACTTTGATATTCTGAAGACTTTCTGAAGACTTTGAAAGTGAAGAAATTGGTGTGACCTTGAAGACTTGGTATTCATTCGAGGAACATGAAGCGTGAAGACTTTTGTTTTCGTAGTTTCATTTTCTCTTTCTTGAGTCATAGGAAACACCATACTGTTAAAGGGGGTCGAGGAAATACTAAGGAGAAAATTTCCATATGAAGCTCAACTCAAATCCTACACCTACCAATCCCTTCGAGTGAAGCCATTGGAAATCTCATACAGTTCAGTCAATTTCTTCAGTGACAGAGACGCAGTTCTTCTGGTCACTGAGGACTTTGTTCTGACTGAGGAGTTAGGAATTCGCCAGTGCGGATTGCCTACACAGTGAGGAACACGATAGCCCTGAGGAATTTGAACCTCAAATTTCTGACCGTTGCTGTGCTACGCGCCAGCTGTCCCAAAATATCTTATCCATCCAACGGTCATATCATTGAAGGGCACTTATGTCTTATCATGTCGGGCTGCTCCCTAGGCTATAAATAGCCGCCCCCTACAACCACTAGCTGGTTGGCTGCTCCGCGAGAAACTGACACTTGTCATTTGAGAGCATCCCATCCTCCGAGGACTTTGAGCGAAAATCATCAAGTGAGGAAAATCCAAAACCCAAACCCAAACACCTACAAACCCAAAGTGATTGAGCATCACTGAAGAGATTGATCCTGCGCGGATCCGACGCTTGTTACCTTTGTAAATTGTGCTTCTTCCAGACGGTTAGGCGTCATGGTCTAGAGCATCCAAGAGGAATTGTGGATCGCCGAGTGACCAAGTTTGTGAAGGTTCAGAAGTCACCTGAAGACTTACCACGAGTGATTGGGTGAGGAATGTGTGTCCTTAGCTCAAGGAGAATACGGTGAGGACTGTGTGTCCGGCACTGTGTGTCCTCAGGTTTAAATACCTAGCCGCTCCAACCAGATGTACAACTGAGACAGCAGTTGGAACTGGTCTACCAAATCATTGTCTTCACCAAGCCAACTGGTTCTATTTCCTCAACACTTCCATTTCCTCATTACTGTGTTGTGTGCTTGTTCATATCTGTGTTTGAAGACTTTGACAGAAGACATTCTCAATTTCCTCAGTTCAGTTTCTTCAGTCTGTTTGTCTTCATCTTGTGCTATCCTATGTTTACACTTTCTGTACTCTGTGTTTGTCTTCATTTCATCATGATGACCATGCTTGTATTCTGCTATGTTTACCTCTGAGTACTTATTCCGCTGCTAGTAGTTCTTCGCTAAGGAATGTCCTCACTAGCAAATTCCTTAGTGAAGAATTTCATAAAAATCGCCTATTCACCCCCCTCTAGTCGATATAACACACTTTCACATCATAGTCAACACCTTGAACTTTGTCAAAAACCTTTTTTCGACAAGTCTAGCTTTGTAGATAGTAACACTACTATCAGCGCCCGTATTCCTCTTGAAGATCCATTTATTTTCTATGGCTTGCCGGTCATCGGGCGAGTCAACCAAAGTCCACACTTTGTTCTCATACATGGATCTCATCTCATATTTCATGGCCTCAAGCCATTTTTGCGGAATCTGGGCTCATCATCGCTTCCTCATAGTTCGTAGATTCATCATGGTCAAGTAAAATGACCTCCAGAATAGGATTACCGTACCACTCTGGTTTACCTACGAGATTCGGTAGTAACTTGATCTAAAGTTACATGATCATCATCATTAGCTTCCTCACTAGTTGGTGTAGTAGTCACAAGAACAGATTTCTGTGATGATCTACTTTCCAATAAGGGAGCAGGTACAGTTACCTCATCAAGTTCTACTTTCCTCCCACTAACTTCTTTCGAGAGAAACTCCTTCTCTAGAAAGGATCCATTCTTAGCAACGAATATCTTCCCTTCGGATCTGTGATAGAAGGTGTACCCAACTATCTCCTTTGGGTATCCTATGACGACACATTTCTCCGGTTTGGGTTTGAGCTTATTAGGATGAAACTTTTTCTTATAAGCATCGCAACCCCAAACTTTAAGAAACGACAACTTTGGTTTCTTGCCAAACCACAGTTAATAAGGTGTCGTCTCAACGGATTTAGATGGTGCCCACTTTAACGTGAATGCAGCTGTCGCTAATGCATAACCCCAAAACTATAGTGGTAAATTGGTAAGAAACATCATAGATTGCACTATATCCAATAAAGTACGATGATGACGTTCGGACACACCATTATGCTGTGGTGTTCTAGGTGGCACGAATTTTTTAAACTATTCTACATTGTTTTAATTAAAGACCAAACTCGTAACTCAAATATTTGTCTCCGCAATCAGATCGTAGAAACTTTATTTTCTTGTCACGATGAATTTCCACTTCACGCTGAAATTCTTTGAACTTTTCAAATGTTTCAGACTTATGTTTCATCTAGTAGTTATACCCATATCTGCTCAAATCATCTGTGTAGGTCAGAAAATAACGATACCCTCCGCGAGCCTCAACACTCATCGGACCGCATACATCAGTATGTATTATTTCCAACAAGTCAGTGGCTCACTCCATTGCTTCGGAGAACGGAGTCTTAGTCATCTTGCCCATGAGGCATGGTTCGCAAGCATCAACTGATTCATAATCAAGTGATTCCAAAAGCCCATCAGCATGGAGTTTCTTCATGCGCTTTACACCAATATGACCTAAACGGCAGTGCCACAAATAAGTTGCACTATCATTATTAACTTTGCATCTTTTGGCTTCAGTATTATGAATATGTGTATCACTACAATCGAGATCCAACAAACCATTTTCCTTGGGTGTATAACCATAGAAGGTTTTACATGTAAACAAAACAACAATTATTCTCTAATTTAAATGAATAACCATATTGCAATAAACATGATCAAATCTTATTCATGCTCAACACAAACACCAAATAACATTTATTTAGGTTCAACACTAATCCCGAAAGTATAGGGAGTGTGCGATGATGATCATATCAATCTTGGAACTGCTTCCAACAAACTTCATCACTTCACCCTTAACTAGTTTCTGTTCATTCTGCAACTCCTGTTTCGAGCTACTACTCTTAGCAACTGAACTAGTATCAAATACCGCGGGGTTGCTATAAACACTAGTAAAGTACAAATCAATAACATGTATATCAAATATACATTTGTTCACTTTGCCATCCATCTTATCCGCCAAATACTTGGGGTAATTCCGCTTCTAGTGACCAGTCCCTTTGTAGTAGAAGCACTCAGCTTTAGGCTTAGGTCCAGACTTGGGCTTTTTCACTTGAGCAGCAACTTGCTTGCCGTTCTTCTTGAAATTCCCTTTTCTTCCCTTTGTCCCTTTACTTGAAACTAATGGTCTTGTTAACCATCAACACTTGATGCTCTTTCTTTATTTCTAACTTCGTCGATTTCAGCATCGCGAAGAGCTCAGGGATTAATTTCGTCATCCCTTGCATATTATAGTTCATCACGAAGTTCTAGTAATTTTGTGATAGTGACTAGAGAATTCTGTCAATAACTATCTTATCTAGAAGATTAACTCCCACTTGATTCAAGCAATTGTAGTACCCACACAATCTGAGCACATGCTCACTGGTTGAGCTATTCTCCTCCATCTTGTAGGCAAAGTACTGTCAGAGGTCTCATACCTCTCGACATGGGCATGAGTATGGAATACCAATTTCAACTCTTGGAACATCTTATATTCTCCGTGGCGTTCAAAACATTTTTTTGAAGTGCCAGTTCTAAGCCGTAAAGCATGGTGCACTAAACTATCAAGTAGTCATCATACCGAGCTTTTGTCAAAACATTCAAAACGTCTGCATCTCCTCCTGCAACAGTTCTGTCACCTAGCGGTGCATCAAGGACATAATACTTCTGTGCAGCAATGAAGATAATCCTCAGATCACGGAGCTAGTCCGCATCTTTGCTACTAACATCTTTCAACTTATTTTTCTCTAGGAACATATCAAAAATAAAACAGGGGAGCTAAACGCGAGCTATTGATCTACAACATAGACATGCTAATACTACCAGGACTAAGTTCATGATAAATTAAAGTTCAATTAATCATATTACTGAAGAACTCCCACTTAGATAGACATCCCTCTAATCATCTAAGTGATCATGTGATCCATATCAACTAAACCATGTTCGATCATCACGTGAGATGGAGTAGTTTTCAATGGTGAACATCAATATGTTGATCATATCTACTATATGATTCACGCTCGACCTTTCGGTATCAGTGTTCCGAGGCCATATCTGCATATGCTAGGCTCTTCAAGTTTAACCTGAGTATTCCGCGTGTGCAACTGTTTTGCACCCGCTATATTTGAACGTAGAGCTTATCACACCTGATCATCACGTGGTGTCTCAGGACGAAGAACTTTCGCAACGGTGCATACTCAGGGAGAACACTTATACCTTGAAATTTAGTGAGAGATCATCTTATAATGCTACCATCGAACTAAGCAAAAAAAGATGCATAAAAGATAAACATCACATGCAATCAATATAAGTGATATGATACGGCCATCATCACCTTATGCTTGTGATCTCCATCTTGAAGCACCGTCATGATCACCATCGTCACCGGCACGACACCTTGATCTCCATCGTAGCATTGTTGTCGTCTCGCCAACTATTGCTTCTATGACTATCGCTACCGCTTAGTGATAAAGTAAAGCATTACAGGGCGATTGCATTGCATACAATAAAGCCATAACCATATGGCTCCTGGCAGTTGCCGATAACTCGGTTACAAAACATGATCATCTCATACAATAAAATATAGCATCATGTCTTGACCATATAAAATCACAACATGCCCTGCAAAAACAAGTTAGAAGTCCTCTACTTTGTTGTTTCAAGTTTTACGTGGCTGCTACGGGCTGAGCAAGAACCGTTCTTACCTCCGCATCAAAACCACAACGATAGTTCATCAAATTAGTGTTGTTTTAACCTTCTCAAGGACCGGGCGTAGCCACACTCGGTTCAACTAAAGTTGGAGAAACTGACACCCGCCAGCCACCTGTGTGCAAAGCACGTCGGTAGAACCAGTCCCGCGTAAGCGTACACGTAATGTTGGTCCGGGCCGCTTCATCCAACAATACCGCCGAACCAAAGTATGACATGCTGGTAAGCAGTATGACTTGTATCACCCACAACTCACTTGTGTTCTACTCGTGCATATAACATCTACGCATAAAACCAGGCTTGGATGCCACTGTTGGGGAACGTAGTAATTTCAAAAAAATTCCTACGCACACACAGGATCATGGTGATGCATAGCAACGAGAGGGGAGAGTGTTGTCCACGTACCCTCGTAGACCGAAAGCGGAAGCGTTAGCACAACGCGGTTGATGTAGTCTTACGTCTTCACGATTCACTGATCAAGTACCGAACGTACAGCACCTCCAAGTTCAGCACATGTTCAGCTCGATGACGTCCCTCGAACTCCGATCCAGCCGAGCTTTGAGGGAGAGTTCTGTCAGCACAACGGCATGGTGAAGATGATGATGTTCTACCGACGCAGGGCTTCGCCGAAGCACCGCTACGATATTATCGAGGTGGACTATGGTGGAGGGGGGCACCGCACACGGCTAAGAGATCCACGGGATCAATTGTTGTGTCTAGAGGTGCCCCCTGCCCCCGTATATAAAGGAGCAAGGGGGAGAGGCGGCCTACCAGGAGGAGGCGCGCCAGGGAGGAGTCCTACTCCCACCGGGAGTAGGACTCCCTCCTTTCCTAGTTGGAGTAGGAGAAGGGGGAAGGAGGAGGAAGAGAGGAAGGAAAGGGGGCGCCACCCCCCTCCTTGACCAATTAGGACTAGAGGGGGAGGGGGCGCGGCCTGCCCTGGCCGCCCCTCCTCTTCTCCACTAAGGCCCATCTTGGCCCATTAAACCCCCGGGGGGGTTCCGGTAACCCCCGGTACTCCGGTAAAATCCCGATTTCACATGGAACACTTCCGATATCCAAATATAGGCTTCCAATATATCAGACTTTATGTCTCGACCATTTCGAGACTCCTCGTCATGTCCGTGATCACATCCGGGACTCCGAACTAACTTCTGTACATCAAAACACATAAACTCATAATATTACCATCATTGAACTTTAAGCTTGCGGACCCTACGGGTTCGAGAACTATGTAGACATGACCGAGACATGTCTCCGGTCGATAACCAATACCGGAACCTGGATGCTCATATTGGCTCCCACATATTCGATGAAGATCTTTATCGATCTAACCGCATAACAACATACGTTGTTCCCTTTGTCATCGGATGTTACTTGCCCGAGATTCGATCGTCGGTATCTCAATACCTAGTTCAATCTCGTTACCGGCAAGTCTCTTTACTCGTTCCGTAATACATCATCCCGCAACTAACTCATTAGTTGCAATGCTTGCAAGGCTTATAGTGATGTGCATTACCGAGTGGGCCCAGAGATACCTCTTCGACAATCGGAGTGACAAATCCTAATCTCGAAATACGCCAACCCAACAAGTACCTTCGGAGACACCTGTAGAGCACCTTTATAATCACCCAGTTATGTTGTGACGTTTGGTAGCACACAAAGTGTTCCTCCGGTAAACGGGAGTTGCATAATCTCATAGTCACAGGAACATGTATAAGTCATGAAGAAAGCAATACCATCATACTAAACGATCAAGTGCTAAGCTAATGGAATGGGTCAAGTCAATCACATTATTCTCCTAATGATGTGATCTTGTTAATCAAATGATAACTCATGTCTATGGCTAAGAAACATAACCATCTTTGATTTAACGAGCTAGTCTAGTAGAGGCATACTAGTGACACTCTGTTTGTCTATGTATTCACACATGTATCATGTTTCCGGTTAATACAATTCTAGCATGAATAATAAACATTTATCATGATATAAGGAAATAAATAATAACTTCATTATTGCCTCTAGGGCATATTTCCTTCAACGACATCATGGTGAAGTCTCGAGAAGCGAGGACCTTAATCCAGGACCTGGAGGAAACCTTTGAAAGGCACCGCCAGGTGGACTTGCGACTCAACCCAGAGAAGTGTGTGTTTGGCGTCCCTTCCGGCAAGCTGCTGGGCTTCCTTGTGTCTCACACGGGGATCGAGGCAAACCCTGAGAAGGTCAAGGCCATTGAAGACATGAGCCCACCGCAAACCCTCAAGGAAATGCAGAAGCTGGCTGGTCGGGTGACTTCATTGGGGCGCTTCATTTCCAAGTTGGGAGAGCGCGCCCTACCCTTCTTCAAGCTGATGAAGAAGAAGGACCCACTCGAGTGGACCCTGGAGGCCGACCGAGCATTCCAAGACCTCAAGAGATACCTGACCATCCCTCAAGTGATAGTGGCGCCACGACCTCTCGAGCCCCTAGTAATTTATCTTGCCGCCACCCCGTACTCCACTAGCACGACTCTAGTGGCAGTCTGGGAAGAGCACCAAGCCAAAGGCGCGTCGGGCCGACCTACGCCACCAGCCGAGACAACGCAAGATAAGGAAGGTGCCGCAAGGGCTGTAGCAGCATTAGCACAGGATCAAGCTCAGCAGGACAATGCCGCCGGGACCCCGACAAGCGACCAAGCATTGGGGGTTTCACTACCTCAGGAGACGCCCCAACTTTTGCAAGACACGAGCCTCATCAGCGCACCAGCCCTCGTCGAGCACCCGGTGTATTTCGTCAACACGGTGTTGCGGGATGCAAAGGCACGATATCCCATGCCTCAGAAGCTCTTGCTCGTGCTCTTGGTGGCCTCGCGTAAGTTGCGACACTACTTCCAGGACCACCCCATCAAGGTCGTCTCAGCCTACCCATTGGAGAGAGTGCTCAGGAGCCCCAACTCTGTCAGAAGGGTCGCTGAGTGGAACATCGAGCTGCAGGCATTCCAGTTGGAGTTCAGCACCACCAGGGTCATCGAGGGAGCCGCGCTCACAGATTTCTTACCAGAATGGACGAACGCCCCAGCGCTTGAAATAGGCGAGAATCAGTCCATCTCGCCGGGAGGTGAGGCGCCTGACGGCTGGGTCATGTATTTTGATGGTGCCTTTGCACACCAGGGCGCGGGGGCTGGAGTAGTGCTCATCTCGCCCACTCAGGACAAGCTCTACTACGCCGTGCAACTCTGCTTTCAGCAGGGCATGATGGTCTCCAACAACATCGCAGAGTACGAATGCCTCATAGCTGGCCTAAAAGTTGCGGCAGCCCTAGGGGTGAAGCGCCTCACCGTTAGGGGAGACTGGCAGCTCCTCGTCAACTTCTCCAACAAGGTATATGAGCCGAAGGACGAGCACATGGAGGCATACCTCACGGAGGTGCGTAAGATGGAGAACCAGTTCCTGGGCCTGGAGTTGCACCACGTGCCCCGTGGCACCAACAAGGAAGCTGACGACATTGCCAGAACGGCATCCAAGCGGTAGCCCCAAGAGCCTGGCGTCTTCGAGGAGCGACTCTTCAAGCCATCGACAACCCCACCACTTTCAAGGACAGCTCAGCCTCGGGAGGAACTCCCGCAGCCGCCTGCCACATGAGCCCCAACCTGTGGACCGACCTCGGGAGCGCGCCTACTCTTGGCTCTCGAGCCCCAGGAGGGATACTAGACCAAGGAATTCAAGGAATACCTGATGCAAGGGACACTGCTGGAGAAGGAGGACGCGGAGCGTGTGGCCCGGCAAGCCACGACATACTGGATCTGGGACGGTGAGTTATACAGGAAGCGACCAAATGACGTTTCACTGCGTTGTATCTCCAGGGAACAGGGGAAAGAGCTGCTAGCCGACATACACGGCGGGGACTGCAGGCACCACTCGTCGTTGCGAACCCTCGTCGGCAAGGCATTCCGCAGAGGATTCTACTGGCCTACGGCGCTCAATGACGCAGCTGAGCTGGTGAGGTTCTGCAAGGCCTGCCAATTCCACGCCAAGCAAATCCATCAGCCAGCTCAGGGCCTCCAGACCATCCCACTCTCGTGGCCATTCGCAGTCTGGGGACTGGACATCCTGGGCCCGTTCCCTCGAGCGCCAGGGGGCTACCGATACCTCTACGTTGCCATCGACAAGTTCACCAAGTGGGCGGAGGTGGAAGCCGTCTGCACCATCCTAGCTGGCTCTGCGGTCAAGTCCATTAAGGGTCTCGTGAGCCATTTCTGGATCCCCAACCACATCATCACCGACAATGGCTCGCACTTCACCAGTAATCTCTTCAAAACATATTGTGCTGACCTTGGAATGCAAATCTGCTACGCTTCGGTGGCGCACCCCCGGAGCAATGCTCAAGCCGAACGCGCCAACGCGGAGGTCCTGAGAGGCCTCAAGACCAGGACCTTCAAGAAGAAGCTCGAAGCCTACGGCAGGGGCTGGCACGACGAGCTCCAGTCTGTGCTGTGGTCAATTCGCACCACCGCCACCAAGCCAACGGGCGAGACCCCGTTCTTCCTCGTCTACAGAGCGGAAGCGGTTCTCCCTCACGATGTCAAGCATCGCTCCGCACGGGTTTTCTGGCATTTGATGAGACTCAGCGGGACGCCACATGGGGGATGGACCTCGTGCTGGGGGAGGAACGCCGCCGTGAAGCTGCACTACGGGTGGCAAGATACCAGCAGGCGCTGAAGTGGTACCACTGTCGCAGCGTCCGCTCCAGGACGCTCGAGGTGGGTGACCTCGTCCTGAGGCGGGTGCTCTCCAGGGAAGGGCTGCATAAGCTCTCACCCATGTGGGAGGGCCCGTTCAAGGTCGCCCACGTCTCCAGGCCTGGTGCCGCACGGCTGGAGACACAGGACGGGGTACCCATCCAGAACGCCTGGAACATCCAGCACCTCCGGGAGTTCTACCCATGAAGAAAGGCCCAGAGCCTGTGAAGAAGGCCCAGTGCCTGTGAAGGTCTCCGCACGTGACACTCTCCCGTAATAATGAGTGGGGTTGTACACGCCCCGGAGTCTCAGGAGTGCCGCCCTCGGGCCTCGGGGGCTCCCTCCCATGTCCAAGTGGCAGCACTTATCTCTGCGCTGGTGAGAAGACTTCAAGACCAGACTAGATCCCGAACGCAGCTTTTCATTTGCTTTCCGTAGTTGGCTCGCCCTCTTTTAATTGAAGTTTGCTTCTAGGGTTCTTTGCTGATTTGGTGTTGTCCCCTTTTACCACTATTTCCGGCTCCAGTTTAGCCTGCTCACTCTCTCTCTCTCGCATACCTCGCGAGGGGGCTAGGCAGGCGCCCTCGTGAGCATTTTCCCTTTCTCTGCCTTTTGTCTGCTTTTTCGAGAGGCACCCTCGTTCGAGCCCATAAGCTGGCGCACCTCTCCTAATCTGTGCCCCTCAAGTACTGTGATATGAAGCGCTGGGTCAAGGCTCGGGTCAACGATAAGCCTCCTAGAGAGCCTCCTAACGAATTTTTTGCAGTTCCTAAGCGCCCACTGTCGGTGTCAAAACCGGCGGATCTTGGGTAGGGGGTCCCGAACTGTGCGTCTAAGGTGGCTGGTAACAGGAGGCGGGGGACACAATGTTTACCCAGGTTCGGACCCTCTCGATGGAGGTAATAACCTACTTCCTGCTTGATTGATCTTGATGATATGAGTATTACAAGAGTTGATCTACCACGAGATCATAGAGGCTAAACCCTAGAAGCTAGCCTATGGTATGATTGTTGTTGTCCTACGGACTAAACCCTCCGGTTTATATAGACACCGGAGGGGGCTAGGGTTACACAGAGTCGGTTACAAGGGAGGAGATCTTCATATCCGTATCGCCAAGCCTGCCTTCCACGCCAAGGAGAGTCCCATCCGGACACGGGACGAGGTCTTCAATCTTGTATCTTTATAGTCCAACAGTTCGGCCAAAGCATATAGTCCGGCTGTCCGGAGACCCCCTAATCCAGGACTCCCTGAGTAGCCCTTGAACTAGGCTTCAATGACGACGAGTCCGGCGCGCAGATTGTCTTCGGCATTGCAAGGCGGGTTCCTCCTCCGAATACTCCATAGAAGATTTTGAACACAAGGATAGTGTCTGGCTCTGCAAAACAAATCCCACATACCACCGTAGAGAGAATAACATTTCCACAAATCTAATCTGCTGACACACTCGGTAGCATGACATCACACCACGACCCGGTCATTATTCGAACCGTTTTTCTCAACCAGCCTCGGCGCATATTGCGAGACGGTTTCCTTGGCACGTCTTGTCGAAGCAGAGATCGTGTCGCCTAATCACGGGATTCTAATCAATACGGACGTGGGTAACCCAACCGCGCCATCAATTACGGCGCTTGGGGAATAAGCGAGTTTACTAGGCAGGTGGGGGCGTACAGTTTCGTCCGCCCTTATAAAGGGATAAGGGTTCACCTTTTTCACCCACGCCTTCTTCCTCCTTGCTCATCCATTCTTGCGCACTCGAGCTCCAACACCCAAGTTTGCGTATTTCTCCTCAAACCGCTCCAAGCATGTCCAGAGCGGGAGGCAAGTGGATGAAATCCTCTGTCACGGAGGAGGACATCAAAAAGCTGCGGGGAGCCGGATACTTGGCCGCGGATATCACGCATCGGCTGCCCAACGCGAGGCAGATCGTCCCTACCCCAGAATCTCATGAGAGGGTAGTTTTCCTCACCCACTTCGTCCGTGGACTGGGATTTCCCCTCCACCCGTTCGTCCGCGGCCTCATGTTCTACTACGGGCTGGACTTCCATGATCTGGCCCCAAACTTTATCCTCAACATCTCGGTGTTTATCGTTGTGTGCGAGGGCTTCCTCCATATCCGGCCCCACTTCGGCCTGTGGCTGAAGACCTTCAATGCTAAACCGAAGGTAGTGGGTGGCCAGCAAGCGAAATGCGGAGGCGCCATGGTGGAAAAAATGCTTAACCTCACATGGCTCGAGGGCTCCTATGTGGAGACCATAAAGGGGTGGCAATCGGGGTGGTTCTACATCACCTAGCCATGCGACACCAACTGGGTGGCGGCCCCTGATTTCTGATCCGGAATCCCCATGCGGCTCACCTCCTGGAAAGAGAAGGGCCTGTCCTAGGGTTCCCCGGTAGAGATGACCGGACTCCAGACCTGCATCAAGAACATGATGAACAAGAAAATCAAGCTCGTCAACGTGGTCCAGGTCATGCTCTTCCGCCGGATCCTCCTGTGTCAACAATGGGCATTCAATTTGTGGGAGTTCGACCCGGCCAAGCACTAGACTCTGCGCGAGCTCTTCGACACGACGCACAAGGACGTCTGGAGGGTGCTGTTCAAGGGCGCCGAGGTGCTTCCTTCCCTTACCGAGGACTGCGGACTCAGCGAACAGCGCCATGCCAGTTCGGTAAGTTCTTTATACCTCATTGGGTGTTTATTTTCCCCCGTTTAATCATGTGCGGGATCTAAGCTTCCCTTCCTTTAACAGGACTGGGTGGAAACAGCGGAGCAGATTGACTGTCCAGCCCCCCTGCCCGAAGATCCAGCAGATGCTCTCCTAACGGACATGCTGGCTCCGGCACCTTATGAGGTGCCGGAGAAGAAGACCACGGGGACCCGAAAGGGTCTCCGGCGTCAGGTGATATCGGACTCATTGTCCGATAACTCCGAGGCGCACTCCTCTCATGAAAACGAGGAGGAGGAAGAGGAAAGTTCTCCCCCCCCTAGCCGGGGGAGACAAGAAAAGGAAGGACGCCCCAAACGGGGAGGCCAAAGGGTCCAAGAAGGGAAGGACCCTCCTTCCGGACTGTTCCCTGACCGCCGCCTATAGTGACGACGAGTGGCTGCCCAGGGACAAGCCCCTGGCGAAGTCGTAAGTATCCGGATACCATAGTAATTCATGGTATGCTTCTATTGCACTGCTTCTCCTTACTCCAAATATGATTATGCAGTCCGTCCCGAGCCCGCATCGACGTATCTTCGTCGGACGGTTCTTTGGACCCATCAGATATGAATAGCGATTCACTTCCGATCGCCTCCACCCCTTGCCCTACGGACAACGCCGAGGTGTTGTCTCAGAAGGCACCAAGCCGAGGGGAGGTAGTCCTGGAGGCGCCTCAAGGCGACCTTCCGGACCCCGGGCGCAAGGGGAGCAAGACTCCCATGGGCTCCAAGTTCGTTCCCTCAGCCGCACACTGCGCCGGTACCTTCTGTGGTTCCCGACTCTGGCAGGCGACCCCCTATTAAGAGGGGCAAGCCGCCCGTGCCAGTGACCTCTGTCCATCCAGAGGCATCGGACAACCTGCTGGAAGCGCTTCACAGCGCTTCCATCGACGAAGAGCACCGCACTATCATGAGTGTGGTGATCGAGAAGGTTCAGTCCATCAAAAATGGATTGAATGAAGCTTGTGCCAGCCTCCTAACAGGCTTTCAGGTAAGTAATCTAAATATAGGAAAATGTTATCGTATAGAAAGTAGCCCCTGATGCTCTGTTTGGCTTTCATGAAGAAAAGTCGAATAGAGGATCAAATAATAATCACATGAGTCTAATCAGAATATGTCTATGTAGGCTTCACTGCTGGCCGCTGCCGCACGTATTGCGGAGGTCGCTGCACTGAAGCAGGACCTTGAGCGGTCCGAGGAAGAGCTCAGCCTTGCCAAGAAGCAGCTCGAGGAGAGCAACGGTAAGCAATACCTTGTCTATATATAGAAAGAGATCTGGTTGCAAAATAATAGGATCGTCATGAATTTGCCAGGGGCCACTACCGAAGTGGCGACCCTAAATAAGGCGTTGTCCGAGGCCGAGGACAAAGCGGCCAAGGAGCGCATCGAGCGCGAGGAACACGAGGCCCGAGTAGGCGAGGTGCAGCAAGAGCTTCAGGCTCTCGTCAAGAAGCACGAGTCCCTGGAGCTTGACTCTAAGACGCGAGAGTCCGAGCTTGCGAAGGCCCTCGAAGACGCAAAACATGCCAAGGCCGAAGCCCAAAAGGTCCTCCAGGAAATTGAGGCGGTTAAGAAGATAGCGGCGGGTAAGGCATTCATTATGCAAAGCAAGCATGTGAAAGACAATTTCTTTTTACTTACCCATGTTCAGAGCTCTCCCGGAGCGTTCGCAGATCTGCCCTGCGGTGTGTCAGATGTCGCGGAGTTCTACCGGGCCGAGGAGGGGAGCTCGACAGAGAAGTTGTTCTGGTCTCAGTATACTGGGACCGAACACCCGATGTCCTTGAGCGACCAGCTGAACCAGCTGGTCGAGCTCCACAAGGCGGCCGAACAGGCCATGAAGGATCTCATAGTCCGGATGTGGCCTGGCGAGCCCCCGCCTGGCAGGTACTTCGGCCTGGTGAGGCGGCTTGTGAATGCCTACCCCTGGTTTGAAGTCATCAAGCGGTCCGTTTGCATTGAAGGTGCACGCAGGGCTTTTGCCCGTGCGAAAGTGCACTAGGCGAAGATGGACGCCGAGAAGTGGGTGAAGGAGGGGCCACCGCAGGGCAAGGAGCATCGCCACCTCGAAATGTATTAAGACAGTGTCCTGAAGGGTGCCCGCCTTGTGGCGGAGGAGTGTGCCAAAGATGTAATTTTTGAATGAACGTGCTCATGTGATCCTGTAATGTGAAACTAGTTCATTTGCGCTATGCAACACTTTTTGAATTTAAAATATTACCTTCTGTGCGGCCGTTTATCAAACCTGAGAGTTGGCCAGTCCGGCTTCTGCCCCCATGCAACTAGTACTAGGGTGTTCGGGATAAATCTGAGCACTCCTTTTTCCCATTTTTGGGTCCTTCGAGGGAGGTGCTCAGCGCAACGAACCAGCCAATTGGACTATAATGCTTAATCACTCTCACTTAGCCATAGAAGTCTACAATTTGAAATTTTGGCGAAGCCCCTAGTATTTGGAGGGCCGAAGTTGGGGCGCTATATACGCCTAAGTCAGACAAGGACGACTCCTCGCCTGAAGCGGAAAAAGTCATTAAGGACTTGAGACCTCTCGAATAGCGGCCAGCTCTCGCCTTATGATGACAGTCAGTTTTGGCTTTCTCTACTAAGGTGCTCGTCCGGAAGAACCGGGACACAATCGCAGTAGTTCTCCCAGTGCTACCTTAGCCGATATTGTGGAACGTAAGGTACCAAAACATGGGAGCCGGGAAAACCCAACTATTGACCCAAGACATGATTCGGAGCTGATGCATATAATGCTATAAGTTTGGGGTGCCGCACTATCGAAAGTGTTCGGACTTCTCACACCGTATTATGGGGTATACGAAAGCCCCTGGCGTACTGGCCGTACCAGAATTTACGGGTGCTGATTATCGTAAATAAACATATAAGAAAAAGAATAGATAATGCAATAATAGGCTAATGCTATGCATTGTTATTTAAAGAATACGTCAAAGCATACTGATACAAGTAGTGCAATAAGCAAAAAATAGGACTATTTGACATGTCCTATCCAAGGGCAAGATGCGGGCTGGTATTTAAAGCAGGTATTTCGCTCGTTATCAGAGACCACCTGAGGATTCCATTGTACGACGTAGCTTCCTACCTCCTTGGTTGTTGTATTATGTGTCCGGCAATCCTACTGCGGATAGGGCTTCCATAGAGTAAGGTCCTGAAAGAGGAAAAAGATGAAGGTAGGCATCCCCTAGGGCGGTTGAGCCACATTGTGGGGCGTGTCCTGATCGTGCCCCCGCCTATGCCCATGGTATCTTCTGTGCGTAATTATGTACGCGCGGCATGGATTTTGTCGCTTGATTGGGACTAGGATAGGGTCCAAATTGCTAGGCGAGCTCTGAACGTGCCAGGTGATCCTGCTGCAGGTTACTCCAAACTCGCTTGACGCTGTCCAGGGGCTATATCGCTGAATTGGCGGTTTGCCTTAAAAGGTTGTTTTGTGCTTCTGTTGCGAGGGCCGCAGTGTGCTCCTCCGTGCGGAGAGAGCGCTCTGTGTTGCCATTGACTGTTATGACCCCCTAGGTCCTGGCATCTTGAGCTTAAGGTATGTGTAATGCGGTACCGCATTGAATTTTGCAAATGTGGTTCGCCCGAGCGGTGCGTGATAGCCACTGCAGAACAGGACGATATCGAAGATTAACTCCTCGCTTCGGAAGTTGTCTAGAGATCCGAAGACCACTTCCAGTGTGATTGAGCCCATGCAATGGGCCTCTACACCTGGGATGATACCCTTAAAGGTGGCTTTGGTGGGTTTGATCCTCGAGGGATCTATACCCATTTTGTGCACCGTATCCTGATAGAGCAGGTTCAGGCTGCTGCCGCCGTCCATTAGGACTCGAGTGAGGTGAAATGCGTCAATGATGGGGTCTAGGACTAATGCGGCAGATCTGCCATGACGGATACTAGTGGGGTGGTCCTGCGATCAAAGGTTATCGGGCAAGAGGACCACGGGTTGAACTTTGGGGCAACTGGCTCCATCGCATAGACGTCCCTTAGTGCATGCTTCCGTTCCCTCTTGGGAATGTGGGTTGCATATATCATATTCACCCTCTTCACTTGTGGGGGGAATCTCTTCTGGCCTCCCGTGTTCGGCGGCCAGGGCTCCTCCTCGTCATCGCTATGCAGCCCCTTGTCCTTGTTTTCGGCATTCAACTTGCCGGCCTGCTTGAACACCCAGCATTCTCTGTTGGTGTGATTGGCTGGCTTATCGGGGGTGCCGTGAATTTGACACGAGTGATCGAGTATGCAGTCCAAACTGGACGGGCCCGGAGTACTTCTTTTGAATGGCTTTTTCCGCTGACCGGATCTAGGGCCTCTGAATCCGGCATTTACGGCCATATCTTCAGCATTATCGCCGTTGTTGCGGCGCTTGTGTCTGTTACGACGTGGTCTGTCGTTAGCATCTTTAGTATTTGAAGTTCCCGAATTCCTTGATGTGTTGTTGCTGCGAGCCAGCCAGCTATCCTCGCCCGCACAAAAGCGGGTCATGAGTCTCGTGAGGGCTGCCATAGATTTCGGCTTCTCCTGGCCGAGGTACCGGGCAAGCCACTCGTCACGGATGTTATGCTTAAATGCTGCTAAGGCCTCAGCATCCGGACAGTCGACAATTTGGTTTTTCTTAGTTAGGAACCGCGTCTAGAATTTCCCGGCCGATTCCCCTGGCTGCTGAGTTATATGGCTCAAGTCGTCAGCATCCAGTGGTCGCACATAAGTGCCCTGGAAGTTGTCAAGGAATGCATCTTCCAAATCTTCCCAACTACCGACGGAGTCTGCTGGCAAGCTATTTAGCCAATGTCGAGCTGGTCCTTTGAGTTTTAGTGGGAGGTACTTGATGGAATGTAGATCATCATCGCGGGTCATGTGGATATGGAGGAGGAAATCCTCAATCCATACCGCGGGATCTGTTGTACCATCGTACGATTCAATATTTACGGGTTTAAAACCCTCCGGGAATTCGTGATCCATAACTTCATCAGTGAAGCATAGGGGGTGTGCGGCGCCTCTGTGCCGGGCTATATCACGACACAGTTCGTATGAATTTTGTCTGCTGTATTCGGCCCGGCCAGATTTATCTTTAGTGTATCCGGCGTGACGGTCCTCGTCCCGTGTTGGTGCGCGCCCCCGTGACCCGTATATCAACCTTGCGTGTTTTTCTCTTCTTTCCAATTCATCTTGCAGGTCCCGCGTGTTTCCCGGGGCCTTGGTATTTTTGTTTGAGTGGCAGCGGGGTGCAGGTTGAACTTCAGGCTGAAATGCCTCTCTATCTCGGCCACGCGGTGGCCGGTCAGCCGCATCGTACGCTAGTGAAGTAGGTTTCACTGCTTCCTCCTCGAGTAGCGACCGTTTTGGGTAACTCTTGGAGGGGCGTCCGAGTTCGTATTCCTCGGCCGCAAGGACGTCTGTCCATCTGTCTGCTAGCAAATCTTGATCAGCTCAAAGCTGTTGTTGCTTTTTCTTCAGGATATTTGCCGTGGCTATAAGCCGGCGATTGAAGCGCTCCTGCTCGATGGGATCCTCAGGCACGATAAATTCTTCGTCGCCGAGGCTCACCTCATCTTCGGAGAGAGGCATGTAATAGTCATCCCCCGTTTCTCCATCCGCTGCCTGTTCTGGAGGGCTAGCTTGTTCCTCCTCCTGCTCTAAATCTGGCTGGAGGGGATTGTCATCGTCTTCGGCACTATCCGGAGTGTTGTTGTCTCTTGTGTCGGTATCATTACTTTTGCTATGGCGGGACTTAGAGCGGCGCCGCTGACGTCGGTGCTTGGGTTGCTTCTTGGAGGGGTCATCCTCCATTGTCTTGTCGCCATTGCCTTCTTTGGGGGTATTCACCATGTATATATCGTATGATGAGGTGGCAGTCCATCGCCCTGTGGGCGGTGGTTCCTATTCTTCTCCTGCATCGTCGTCCATATGGTCGATGTCTTCGGACTCGAAGTCGAGCATGTCGGTCAAATCATCGACAGTGGCTACTAAGTGGGTGGTGGGTGGGCAGCGAATTCCTTCGTCATCCGCATCCCATTCTAGCCGGACATAGTTCGGCCAAGGTTCTCTTGACAAGGATAGAGACTTTAACAAATTTAGCATGTCGCCGAAGGGCGAGTGCCGAAAGATATCCGCGGAGGTAAACTCCATGATCGGCGCCCAATCGGATTTGATAGGAAAGGGCGCAGGCGGCTCGGAGTCCGCGGCCGGAGACGAATCCAGTGGTTCGGCATCACGGCTCTCATGAGGGGTGAAGTCAGTATCAGGCTCCATCGCCGCTAAGAGTGCGGCCTCCATGGCAAGGTCTATCCACCCATCCTTGGATGGCGCGATTTGCTCCGGATTGAAGGCCGGAGTAGTTGCCGGTGTGATCTTCCGAACATTGTCCGACGGTAGAGCTACATCATGCTCGTAGTGATCGTGCGGCACACATGGCATGGGCTCGAATCCGTCGATCAAGTCTCCGCGGATATCGACAGTGTAATTCAAGTTCCCAAACCTGACCTGGTGGCCAGGGACGTAGCTCTCGATCTGCTCCAGATGGCCAAGCGAGTTAGCCCGCAGAGCGAAGCCGCCGAATACGAAGATCTGTCCGGGGAGGAAAACCTCACCCTGGATCACATCGTTACCTATGATCGAAGGAGCCATTAGGCCTTACGATAACGACACAGTGGAACTCTCAATGAAAGCACCAATGTCGGTGTCAAAACCAGCGGATCTCGGGTAGGGGGTCCCGAACTGTGCGTCTAAGGCGGATGGTAACAGGAGGCGGGGGACACAATGTTTACCTAGGTTCGGGCTCTCTCGATGGAGGTAATACCCTACTTCCTGCTTGATTGATCTTGATGATATGAGTATTACAAGAGTTGATCTACCACGAGATCGTAGAGGCTAAACCCTAGAAGCTAGCCTATGGTATGATTGTTGTTGTCCTACGGACTAAACCCTCCGGTTTATATAGACACGGGAGGGGGCTAGGGTTACATAGAGTCGGTTACAAGGGAGGAGATCTTCATATCCGTATCGCCAAGCTTGCCTTCCACGCCAAGGAGAGTCCCATCCGGACACGGGACGAAGTCTTCAATCTTGTATCTTCATAGTCCAACAGTCTGGCCAAAGCATATAGGCTGGCTGTCCGGAGACCCCCTAATCCATGACTCCCTCACCCACCAAGTCAAGGAAGGCCTTGACAGGCACCAGGAAGCAAGTGTCTCGTGAAGAGGAGACTACCCCGAACGTGTCAAGCTAAGTTATCTCTACACAAAATAACGACACATCATAGAAACGATAAACCTAGCATGGTGATTGAGAAATCATAGTTCGATACACACCCCTCTGGGGCCCATACTGGTTTCTTTCTCGATACAGGAAGGAAAGGAAGAACAAAATAAAAGCGGCGCCTGCCCCTATAGCGGTCCACGAGGGCGGGCTCTTGGCGCCGTCCTGAGCTCAGCCAGACCCCTCCTCGCGCTTCATGGAGGCGCGGCGACGAGACGACCTGTTGCCGCCTTTGAAGCGGGCGCGGCGGCTGGTCGTAGCCACCACTTCTGGAGCTGTTGCCAGGGGAAGAGCCGCCGTAGCTGGACGAGACGCGGTCAACACCAAGGGCGGATTCACCCTCATCCTCATCATGACCGTCGCCAAGGCCAAGCAACTCCTCGCCGTCGTTGACCTCGGGGCAGCACCCGGCGCGGCGACCATCTTCCCCAAACACCCTCACGTAGAGGGTCGTGATACGTCTCCAACATATCTATAATTTTTTATTGTTCCATGCTATATTATATTCTGTTTTGTATGTTTAATGGGCTCTAATACACACTTTTATATTATTTTTGGGACTAACCTATTAACTAGAGGCCCAGCCCAAATTGCTATTTTTTTTTGCCTGTTTCATTGTTTCGCAGAAAAAGAATATCAAACGGAGTCCAAACGGAATGAAACCTTCGGGAACGTGACTTTCGGAACAAACGTGATCTAGAGAACTTGGAGTCCACGTAAAGAAAGCAACGAGGAGAGCCTACCCCCCCCCCCCAGGCGCCCCCTCCACCCTCGTGGGGCCCATGTTGCTCCACCGACGTACTTCTTCCTCCTATATATACCTACGTACCCCGAAACCATCAGGGGCATCCAAAAACCTAATTCCACCGCCGCAACCTTCTCTACCCGTGAGATCCCATCTTGGGTCCTTTTCCGGCGCTCCGCCGGAGGGGGCATTGATCACGGAGGGCTTCTACATCAACATCGTAGCCTCTCCGATGATGTGTGACTAGTTTACCTCAGACTTTCGGATCCATAGTTATTAGCTAGATGGCTTCTTCTCTCTCTTTGGATCTCAATACAAATTTCTCCTCGATTCTCTTGGAGATCTATTCGATGTAATCTTCTTTTGCGGTGTGTTTGTCTAGACCGATGAATTGTGAGTTTATGATCAAGTTTATCTATGAACAATATTTGAATCTCCTTTGAATTCTTTTATGTATGATTGGTTATCTTTGCAAGTCTCTTCGAATTATCAGTTTGGTTTGGCCTACTAGATTGATCTTTCTTGCAATGGGAGAAGTGCTTAGCTTTGGGTTCAGTCTTGTGGTGTCCTTTCACAGTGACAACAAGGGCAGCAAGGCACGTATTGTATTTTTGCCATCGAGGATAAAAAGATTGGGTTTATATCATATTGCATGAGTTTATCCCTCTACATCATGTCATCTTACTTAAAGCGTTACTCTGTTCTTATGAACTTAATACTCTAAATGCATGCTGGATAGCGGTCGATGTGTGGAGTAGTAGTAGTAGTAGTAGTAGTAGTAGATGCAGAATCATTTCGGTCTACTTGTCGTGGACGTGATGCCTATATACATGATCATACCTAGATATTCCCATAACTATGCTCAATTCTATCAATTGCTCGACAGTAATTTGTTCACCCATCGTAATACTTATGCTCATGAGAGAAGCCACTAGTGAAACCTATGGCCCCCGGGTCTATTTTCCATCATATTAATCTTTCAATACTTAGCTATTTTTGTTGTCGTTAATTTTACTTTGCATATTTATTTCTCTTTATTATAAAAATACCAAAAATATTACCTTATCATATCTATCAGATCTCACTCTCGTAAGTGACCGTGAAGGGATTGACAACCCCTTTATCGCGTTGGTTGCGAGGTTCTTATTTGTTTGTGTAGGTGTGTGGTACTCGAGTGTGGTCTCCTACTGGATTGATACCTTGGTTCTTAAAAATTGAGGGAAATACTTACGCTACTTTACTGCATCACCCTTTCCTCTTCAAGGGAAAACCAACGCAGTGCTCAGGAGGTAGCAAGAAGGATTCCTGGCGCCGTTGCCCGGGAGTCTACGCACAAGTTAAGACATACCAAGTACCCATCACAAACCCTTATCCCTTGCATTACATTATTTGCCATTTGCCTCTCGTTTTCCTCTCCCCCACTTCACCCTTGCCGTTTTATTCGCCCTCTCTTTTCCGTTCGCCTCTTTTTCCCTTGCTTCTTGCTTGCTCGTGTGTTGGATTGCTTGCTTGTCACGACGGCTCAAGATAATACTAAATTGTGTGACTTTGCCAATACCAACAACAATGATTATCTTACCACTCCGATTGCTCCTCTTACCAATGCTGAATCTTGCGAAATTAATGCTGCCTTGTTGAATCTTGTCATGAAAGATCAATTCGCCTACCTTCCTAGTGAAGATGCCGCTACCCATCTAAATAGCTTCGTTGATTTGTGTGATATGCAAAAGAAGAAAGATGTGGACAATGATATTGTTAAATTGAAGCTATTTCCTTTTTCGCTTAGAGATCTCGCTAAAGCTCGGTTTTCATCTTTGCCTAAAAATAGTATTGATTCATGGAATAAGTGCAAAGATGCTTTTATCTCTAAGTATTTTCCTCCCGCTAAAATCATCTCCCTTAGAAACGATATCATGAATTTTAAGCAACTTGATCATGAACATGTTGCACAAGCTTGGGAGAGCATGAAATTAATGATACGTAATTGCCCTACACATGGTTCGAATCTTTGGATGATTATACAAAAAAATTATGCCGGATTGAATTTTGCTTCTAGAAATCTTTTAGATTCGGCCGTGGGAGGCACTTTTATGGAAATCACTTTTGGAGAAGCTACTAAACTCCTAGATAATATTATGGTTAGTTATTCTCAATGGCACACCGAAAGATCTACTAATAAAAAAGTGCATGCGATAGAAGAAATTAATGTTTTGAGTGGAAAGATGGATGAACTTATGAAATTATTTACTACTAAAAGTGTTTCTTCTAATCCTAATGATATTCCTTTGTCTAGTTTGATTGAGAATAATAATGAATCTATGGATGTGAATTTTGTTGGTCGGAATAATTTTGGTAACAACGCGTATAAAGGAAACTTTAATCCTAGGCCGTATCCTGGTAACTCCTCTAATAATTATGGTAATTCCTACAACAACTCTTATGGAAATTTTAATAAGATTCCCTCGGAATTTGAGACTAGTTTTAAGGAGTTTATGAATTCACAAAAGAATTTCAATGCTTTGCTTGAAGAAAAATTGCTCAAGGTTGATGAATTGGCTAGGAATATTGATAGAATTTCTCTTGATGTTGATTCTTTGAAACTTAGATCTATTCTGCCTAAGCATGATATCAATGAGTCTCTCAAAGCCATGAGAATTTCCATTGATGAGTGCAAAGAAAGAACCACTAGTATGCGTGCTAAGAAAGATTGCTTTGTGAAAGCGTGTTCTTCTAATTTTGTGAGAATAAAGATGAAGATCTAAAAGTTATTGATGTGTCTCCTATTAAATATTTGTTTTGTAATATGAATCTTGATAATGATGGGGCTGGAGATGAGTCACCTTTACCTAGAAGGCGTCCCAAAAATTCGGAGCTTTTAGATCTTGATGCAAAAATTGGTGAAAGTGGGATTGAAGAGATCAAAACTTTAGATATTATTGAACCCACTATTTTGGATTTCAAGGAATTTAATTATGATAATTGCTCTTTGATAGATTGTATTTCCTTGTTGCAATCCGTGCTAAATTCTCCTCATGCTTATAACCAAAATAAAGCTTTTACTAAACATATCGTTGATGCTTTGATGCAATCTTATGAAGAAAAACTTGAGTTGGAAGTTTCTATCCCTATAAAACTTTATGATGAGTGGGAACCTACTATTAAAATGAAAATTAAATATCATGAATGCTATGCTTTGTGTGATTTGGGTGCTAGTGTTTCCACGATCCCAAAAACTTTGTGTGATTTGCTAGGATTCCGTGAATTTGATGACTGTTCTTTGAACTTGCACCTTGCGGATTCCACCATTAAGAAACCTATGGGAAGAATTGATGTTTTTCTTATTGTTGCAAATAGGACTATGTGCCCGTAGATTTCATCGTTCTTGACATAGATTGCAATCCTTCATGTCCTATTATTCTTGGTAGACCTTTCCTTAGAACGATTGGTGCAATTATTGATATGAAGGAAGGGAATATTAGATTCCAATTTCCATTAAGGAAAGGCACGGAACACTTCCCTAGAAATAAAATAAAATTACCTTATGAATCTATTATGAGAGCCACTTATGGATTGCCTACCAAAGATGGCAATACCTAGATCTATCCTTGCTTTTATGCCTAGCTAGGGGCGTTAAACGTTGGGAGGCAACCCAATTTTATTTTAGTTTTTTTGTTTTTTGCTTATGTTTAGGAATAAATATTTGATCTAGCCTCTGGTTAGATTTGTTTTTATGTTTTAATTGGTGTTTGTGCCAAGTTAAACCTATAGGATCTTCTTAGATGATAGTTATTTGATCTTACTGAAAATTCCAGAAACTTTCTGTTCACAAAAACAATTGTTAAAAATCACCAAAACGTGATACAATACTGATTCCAATTGCAGTAGATCAATAAACAAATTTTGTTCCTATTTTGGTAGATATTTTTGAGTTCCAGAAGTTTGCGTTAGTTATAGATTACTACAGAATGTTCTGTTTTTGACAGATTCTATTTTTTGTGTGTTGTTTGCTAATTTCGATGAATCTATGGCTAGTAAAAGAGTTTATAAACCATAGAGAAGTTGGAATACAATAGGTTTAACACCAATATAAATAAAGAATTAGTTCAATACAGTACCTTGAAGTGGTGTTTTGTTTTCTTTCACTAACGGAGCTTACGAGATTTTCAGCTAAGTTTTGTGTTGTGAAGTTTTCAAGTTTTGGGTAAAATATTTGATGGATTATGGAACAAGGAGTGGAAAGATCCTAAGCTTGCGGATGCCCATGGCACCCCAAGATAATCTAAGGACACCAAAAATCCAAAGCTTGGGGATGCCCAGGAAGGCATCCCCTCTTTCGTCTACTTCCATCGGTAACTTTACTTGGAGCTATATTTTTATTCACCACATGATATGTGTTTTGCTTGGAGCGTCTTGTATGATTTGAGTCGTTTCTTCTTAGTTTACCACAATCATCCTTGCGGTACACACCTTTTGAGAGAGACACACTTGATTCAGAACTTGTTAGAATACTCTATGTGCTTCACTTATATCTTTTGAGCTATATAGTTTTTGCTCTAGTGCTTCACTTATATCTTTTAGAGCACAGCGGTGGATTTGTTTTATAGAAACTATTGATCTCTCATGCTTCACTTATATTATTTTGAGAGTCTTAAAACAGCATGGCAATTTTCTTTAATTATAATATCATGAGAAATTTGATGCTTGATAATTGTTTTGAGATATAAAGGTGGTAATATAATAGTTGTGCTAGTTGAGTAATTGTGAAATTGAGAAATACTTGTGTCGGAGTTTGTGATTCCCGTAGCATGCACGTATGGTGAACCGTTATGTAACGAAGTCGGAGCATGAGGTATTTATTGATTGGCATCCTTTGTGTGGCGGTAGAGATCGCGCGATGGTTAACTCCTACCAACCCTTCCCCTAGGAGCATGCGTAGTAGTACCTTGCTTCGAGGGCTAATAAATTTTTGCAATAAGTATATGAGTTCTTTATGAATAATGTGAGTCCATGGATTATACGCACACTTACCTTTCCGCAATTTTCTAGCCTCTTCAGTACCGTGCATTTCCCTTTCTCACCTTGAGAGTTGGTGCAAACTTCGCCGGTGCATCCAAACCCCGTGATATGATACGCTCTATCACACATAAACCTCCTTATACCTTCCTCAAAAAAGCCACCATACCTACCTATTATGGAATTTCCATTGCCATTCCGAGATATATTGCCATGCAACTTTCCACCGTTTCGTTTATCATGACACGCTCCATCATTGTCATATTGCTTTGCATGATCATGTAGTTGACATCGTATTTGTGGCAAAGCCACCATTCATAATTCTTTCATACATGTCGCTCTTGATTCATTGCATATCCCGATACACCGCCAGAGGCATTCACATAGATTCATATCTTGTTCTAAGTATCGAGTTGTAATTCATGAGTTGTAAGTAAATATAAGTGTGATGATCATCATTATTAGAGTATTGTCCCAATTGAGGAAAGGATGATGGAGACTATGATTCCCCGACAATTCAGGATGAGACTCCGGACTAAAAAAAGAGGCCATGAAAAAAAAGTCCCAAAGAATGAGAGAAAAAGAGAGAAGGGACAATGTTACTATCCTTTTACCACACTTGTGCTTCAAAGTAGCACCATGATCTTCATGATAGAGAGTCTCTCATTTTGTCACTTTCATATACTAGTGGGAAATTTCATTATAGAACTTGGCTTGTATATTCCAATGATGGGCTTCCTCAAATGCCCGATCTCTTCATGAGCAAGCAAGTTGGATGCACACCCACTTAGTTTCTTTTGTTTGAGCTTTCATACACTTATAGCTCTAGTGCATCCGTTGCATGGCAATCCCTTACTCCTTGCATTAACATCAATTGATGGGCATCTCCATAGCCCGTTGATTAGCCTCGTCGATATGAGACTTTCTCCTTTTTTGTCTTCCCACATAACCCCTATAATTATACCTTATTCCACCATAGTGCTATATCCATGGCTTGCGCTCATGTATTGCGTAAAAGTTGAAAAGGCTGAAGCGCGTTAAAAAGAATGAACCAATTGCTTGGCTAAAACCGGGGTTGTACATGATATGAATATTTTGTGTGGGGAAGATGGAGCATAGCCAGACTATATGATTTTGTAGGGATAACTTGATTTGGCTATGTTATTTTGATAAGACATAATTGCTTGGTTAGCATGCTTGAAGTATTATTGTTTTTATCTCAACATCGAACTTTTATCTTGAATCATATCAAATCTGAACATTCATGCCACAATAAGAAGAACTACATTGAAATTGTGCTAAGTAGCACTCCAGATCAAAAATTCTATTTCTATCATTTACCTACTCGAGGACGAGCGGGAATTAAGCTTGGGGATGCTTGATACGTCTCCAACGTATCTATAATTTTTTATTGTTCCATGCTATATTATATTCTGTTTTGGATGTTTAATGGGCTCTATTATACACTTTTATATTGTTTTTGGGACTAACCTATTAACTGGAGGCCCAGCCCAAATTGTTTTTTTTGCCTATTTCAGTGTTTGCAGAAAAAGAATATCAAGCGGAGTCCAAACGGAATGAAACCTTCGGGAACGTGATTTTCGGAACAAACGTGATCCAGAGGACTTGGAGTCCACGTAAAGAAAGCAACGAGGAGAGCACGAGGCAGGGGGCGCGCCTAACCCCCCCCCCCCAGGCGCGCCCTCCACCCTCGTGGGGCCCATGTTGCTCCACCGACGTACTTCTTCCTCCTATATATACCTACGTACCCCAAAACCATCAGGGGCATCCACGAAAACCTAATTCCACCGCCGCAACCTTCTGTACCCATGAGATCCCATCTTGGGGCCTTTACCGGCGCTCCGCCGGAGGGGGGCATTGATCACGGAGGGCTTCTACATCAAAACCATAGCCTCTCCGATGATGTGTGAGTAGTTTACCTCAGACCTTTGGGTCCATAGTTATTAGCTAGATGGCTTCTTCTCTCTCTTTGGATCTCAATACAAAGTTCTCCTTGATTCTCTTGGAGATCTATTCGATGTAATCTTCTTTTGCGGTGTGTTTGTTGAGACCGATGAATTGTGGGTTTATGATCAAGTTTATCTATGAACAATATATGAATCTCCTCTGAATTCTTTTATGTATGATTGGTTATCTTTGCAAGTCTCTTTGAATTATTAGTTTGGTTTGGCCTACTAGATTGATCTTTCTTGCAATGGGAGAAGTGCTTAGCTTTGGGTTCAATCTTGCGGTGTCCTTTCCAAGTGACAGCAGGGGCAGCAAGGCACGTATTGTATTGTTGCCATCAAGGATAAAGAGATGGGTTTTATATCATATTGCATGAGTTTATCCCTCTACATCATGTCATCTTACTTAAAGCATTACTCTATTCTTATGAACTTAATACTCTAGATGCATGCTGGATAGCGGTCGATGTGTGGAGTAGTAGTAGTAGATGCAGAATAGTTACGGTCTACTTGTTGCGGACGTGATGCCTATATACATGATCATGCCTAGATATTCTCAAAACTATGCTCAATTCTATCAATTGCTCGACATAACTATACCCACCATAATACTTATGCTCTTGAGAGAAGCCACTAGTGAAACCTATGGCCCCCGAGTCTATTTTCCGTCATATTAATCTTTCAATACTTAGCTATTTCTGTTGCCGTTTATTTTACTTTGCATCTTGATTTCTCTTTATTATAAAAATACCAAAAATATTACCTTATCATATCTATCAGATCTCACTCTCGTAAGTGATCGTGAAGGGATTGACAACCCCTTTATCGCGTTGGTTGCGAGGTTCTTATTTGTTTGTGTAGGTGCGTGGGACTCGAGCATGGTCTCCTACTGGATTGATACCTTGGTTCTCAAAAACTGAGGGAAATACTTACGCTACTTTACTTCATCACCCTTTCCTCTTCAAGGGAAAATGAACGCAGTCCTCAAGAGGTAGCAGGTCGCATCACCATCATACTTGAAATGGAAGGTGCACCGCCTGCCAAGGCCGCACACGCGGGCGAACGTCTGTCAGCCGCGGGCCAGAGCTATGTTGCCCACGGCGGAGTCCTCGACCGCGACCCAGGAAGCCCTGCTGCAGCAACCGTCCGCCTGCAGCCAGAGCCCGCCTGGACCAGAAACTGGCAGCTCGTCGGAAAAGAAGCGCGGGAGCCGAAGCCAGTTGCCGGCCGGGTTCTCTAACCAGACGAAGAACTCCGGCAGCACCTCCGCCGAGTGGAAGCACGGCCGGGGAGGCCGCTCAACCACGACACGTCTCCCTTCATCAACAGGGCTGCCATGACCGGAGCGACCCCTGCCACGCGCGGCGGCGCCACCGTAGGAACGGGGGGCACGACGGGGGTCGCGGTGTGCTTGCGAGGACGGCCGCGTCCATGCTTGGGCGCCGGAGAGCCGGGCCCCTCGCGAGGGGCCTTCCCCTTCTCTGCGGCATAGAACCTCCTCGACGGCGCCATTAGCATTGCTGCTGGCAATGGAGCAAGGAGGAAGAATCAAGCGGAATGGGAAGAGATGGGCGACGGGGGCTCTGCCCCCCTCCCCATTTATAGCAGGAGAAGGCCAACCAGCGCCCACCATGATCACAGGTAATGATGGTTCTTCCTTGCATGCAGCAGTGACTCGTCAAGTTGGGCAGTTGCCGAGGCAGCGTGGGGAAGCGGAGACGCCCACGTCCAATCAACCGCCCCGCCTCGACCAAGGCTGCAGGCTATTGGGGCCCGCGCCGCTCCGCACTTGCCCTATGGCTTCACCAGAAACCAACCCCGAGCGCGCCTTTGGCCCGGGGTCTACTGTCGGCATTCTGGGAACAGGGGTCCCCAGACTTGCGTGCCTGCGGCCCATAGCGTGGCTCTGCGAGCGGGCCCGTACGGCCCATCTTCACGAACAAGCACTCAAGACCCTCGTGAGGGGCCAATCCTCGCGAGGCGGACGACACAAGACCTCCTCGAGAGCAGCCTCACCAGGCTGGCTCGCGAGGGGCGGAGAGATCAAGGCAAGGCAAACCACGCGAGGCTCCAGTGACGTGAGCCGTGATGATTGAGGTCAGGCGGGCGCCAGCGTGCACAGTGTCCTTGTTTCCTCTTTGGTGCTAAGAAGGCAAGTGTAGGCGAGGAGTACCGAGGCGTCAAGCAAAGGTTTCCACATCGGTGCAACGAGACCAAGACCAGCAGGACAGCAAGACAGAGGTCACCCTGGAGCCCAAGGCGGTGTCACCGCGAGAGCCTTTTGCAGGCGAAGACTGCTTTTGTCAAGATAGCTTGTACTAGTTGTCCCCTTTCAAATTGGCCGTTGTTGGCTCCCTTCCAGCTCATTATTTGGGGAGAGGACCAGGGCATCTATAAATAGGACTAGCCACCATAGTAAGAGGCATCTCATCTTGAGTAATCCTCACCAAGCACAAGAACACCTCGCCTCAGGAGGTTCTTCTTCCCCTTGTACTGTTCATCCTCAGCCCAAGAGGCAATCCACCACCACACACTCGAGTAGGGTATTACACCACGACGGTGGCCTGAACCAGTATAAATCTCGTGTCTCGTGTGTTGCGAGTTCATCGAGCTAGCCTTTGAGACTGTAGCGAGGTTAGGGCGTGATTCAGTAGGAGGAGGTCTTCGTGCGCACCCCAGTGTTCGAACCTTGAGGGTTTTGCCGAAACCCGAGATCTGACAGTGTAGTCCTCAAGGTCATCTGCTCAGTTGATGATGGTAATGCAGTTGTCATGGCTACCGGCGGCGGGGAAGAAGATCTGAGGTGGCAAAAGACAGTTTGGAGAGCGGATCCCTGCTGTGGTGAACCCTTCCGTCGTTTGAGCAGCTGAGCTGGGGTGGAACACAGCACCGCAGGAGCAGGACAAACCACACAAGGTTTTCTTTGACACATATCTGTAACAGAAGTAATTGTGTAAGGGCTTGTTTGAATTTGAGGATTCTAACAATGCAGGAATAGGAAATAGACAGGAATAGGATAGGAATGCACGTGCAAAACAGAGAATTAAAAAACACAGGATTTTTGCCAATCTGCGTGTTTGGTTCACAAGAATTGGAAGATCACAGGATGCAAAGAAGCATGGTGAGATTAAGTCAAACCACAAGAAGTGTACAACCTCTTTGGCGAAACCATGTCGATCTCGGCGTGATTGGGTTGGCCGGTGAGGATGCTTCAGCTGACTTGGCTGTCGGAGGAGGGGAAGAATACCCTAGGCGTCTGGAGATGGAGCCCGAGGTACTGCTCTGCTCTGATGGAGGTTTTCATTGTTGGAGCAGCTCCGGTGAGTTGTACGACGCCGAGGCTGAAGCAGGACAAGAGAGACAATGTTAACCTCAGTGGAATTCTAATAGCTTCTCCAATAGATGACGTAAAATACATAACCACAAAGTGCTAGATGTATACATCAGCCGCTCATCTCTGAACTTAACTGTTGAAACTGAATTTAACTATGGAAACTGAACTTAACTGTCGAAACTGAATTTTGCTGTCGAAGCTGAACTTTACTGTCGAAACTGAACGCACTAGAGGTGAGGCTACACGTCAGTCGACTGACTTTTTCATCTCTGGTCAGTCGATTTTGCAGCCGTTGGATACGAAATCAAGGGCTTACAGTTCATCTTCAACCTCCACCCCCCTGAGCCGCCAGCCACCACCGGCCAAACAGCTGCCCCCCGCCGCCCGTGGCCGGTGGTGCGCCGCCCTGCCCGCCCCGGAAACAGTCCCCACCACCGGTCTGCCGCCGCCCCGGCCATCCCTCTAGACCCCCCCCCCTCCCGTGCCGAGCTTTTCCTCCGGCGATCCCCACGCCACTGCCCCACCACAGCCCCCACCCTGAATGCTAAGATAGATAGTGGGTACCTCTCCGGTGAGCCCCCCCACCCCCTGAAAATCGACTGACCCAAAAGTCGATTCAGTCGACTGAAGTGTAGCTAAATCGGAGCAGCATCGCAAGCAAGAGCAAGAGCGAGAGCAGCAGCAAGAGCAAGAGCAAGAGCAGACCAGGCAGGGGACCAAGAGCAAGAACAAAGCAGCAGCGCAAGCGAAAGCTAAAGCAGCAACAGCTCCTACTGATGTGGACGTCGCCGCCGAGGGAGCGACGCCGTGGAGGAAGTGGCCGGCGACGCCGCCGTGGATGGTGTCGCACCGTGTTGTCTCAGGACCGAGCGCCGGCAGCACCATGAGATCGAATCAAGAAGAAAATGCGGCAATTAGTGTACAACCACTTTGGTGGCACCGATTAGGCCGCAGCTTCATCCGAGGAAACGGTGATGATGATGCTCTTCCGGTGGTGCAGGTGAAGATGGCGGTGTGGGAATGGAGGTGGGCGAAAGACGAGGGGAACGTCAGGGCAGCTCCTTGGAGGTGGAGGACAGGGTGGCTGAACCTGCGGGACGACCAGATCGATGACGGATCCTCATCCGGTATGGTGGATGAGGGACGTCGGGGTGTTTCTGTGGACGACGTCGTCGGGGAAGAGGCTCCGGCTGGGTGGTGGACGGAGGAGGGTGTGGGGCTTCGCGGGTCTTCCCGGCCTCGGTGTACGAATGGGTGGGCGGATGGGATGGGAGTGGGGAACCATCGCTTAGGGACGCGCTTGTTTGAAATGTGGGGTAAGTTACGAAAGTACCCCCACCGATTTGAGGCGCTTCTTTCTGTTCAGGGGTATCACAGGCATTTCGCGTGTCGGGATTTCATAGGAGGTGGGAGTTTTCGCGTGCGTTGTAATTTTGGAATAGCAAGGCGCGGGTTGAGATGGAGGGTGTTGTCGGAGCACAACGAGACAAAGATATATCTTAAATATTTCGTGCTAACAAGGCGCGGGTTGAAATTTTCGGACAAGCCTAACGTGTATTGTACCAAATCAATTCGCACTACAAATGTCATTCAAAACTTTGAATTCATGTTATGTTCAATTAAAATATTTTGCTACATGTATAATGCATGGAACCTACTACTCAAATGAACGTTTTAGTGCATTCCAAACGTATATACTACCGCTTCAATATGAACCAAATTTGAATTCATTTCTCCATTTGAATAAGATCTACAATAATGATTGTTGTGAAGTCAAAGCATTTGAATTCGTTTCTCTGTTTTAATAAGATCTACAATCATCATTATTGTCAAGTTAAACCATCGTTTGTGTATTATCATCACAGCACAACACATGATAGTCTCGAGTTACATATGAACTATGTGTACTATATGAACTCAAACTCAATTTTTTGAATCCACTTTATGTTGATTTCAAATCATTGTACATTTCAAGCTCTAGCTAGATCTTCATAATCTAAACCATGTCTCATATGTATAATGTGTTTATCACATTATGTATGGTGCCCCGCCCCCTACGCCTACAAGTATTTAGATGTGAGTTGAAAACACCACACATTACCACAAATTCAAATAAAATCTGAGAATGTTTGATATATAGTACTCCCTCCGTTCCTAAATATAGGGTGTATAGTTTTTGGCATGGAAGTTAAAGAACGCACATGGAGGGAAAATTTCACAAGTTTTGGGCGAGATTGCACCTGAATAATTGACATGAGAAAATAGAGGAGCTTGACCTATATAAGGAAATGTAATCAAATCCCTTAAAAATTATTCAAACGAGTGGTGAAACGCAATACACCTTATATTTTGAACTTTTTCTCAAAAATCTATACACCTTATATCAAAGAATGGAGGGAGTATTATTTAGATTGTTCGATATTTAGTTGTAAGCTGCAAACGCCACACATTATCACAAATTCAAATAAAATGTGAGATTGTTTGATGTATAGTATGGTTTAGATTGTTCGACATTTAGCTGTGAGTTGCAAACGCCATGCATTATCACATTATGGTATAACATGTGCAAAACCACAACACGCGTATCACCGCTATATTCATGCATGCATATGTTTAAAACACTATGATCTCCTATTCAAATATATGAATCCGCTTTCATATCAAATTATGATCTTTGTTAGTCTCTTACACCCACACAATCCACTAACCTTTGTAGCTACCACTAACTTTCTCTCGTGCATGCACACGCCCTCCTCGCCCTCCCCCTCCCTCAGCATTCTATCCATCGCGCACATTCATTTTTTTCTTTAGGTCGTTCTCCCACAGTCTCCACAACTTTTTTCCGACACACACCGATCGATAAACCTCTCCAGCGATGTCTGCCTACAACATACACATGCACCTTCAATCTCCTCCTTTATGTGTCCTTGCCTCGTGTCTCTCATACGG
The DNA here is from genome assembly GCA_032464435.1 of Aegilops umbellulata. Classification (NCBI taxonomy): domain Eukaryota; kingdom Viridiplantae; phylum Streptophyta; class Magnoliopsida; order Poales; family Poaceae; genus Aegilops; species Aegilops umbellulata. Next base: position 339,386,683 of record CP136056.1, on the reverse strand, counting down.
TCCCACACACGTGTAAACTCTCGCCCCTCTTTTCATCGATCTCACAACCGCACACTCCTCCCCCTATCTAGCTAGTAGCTGGGCCTCTCGCACCACCTCCTAGCTCCATTCTCTCTGTTTATCCATCTCGTCAGGCCTTATTTGCCTCTAAAAAATGGGCGTACACCGAACGATCTCCCGCTATACATATAGCTAGCTAGGTCCTTATAACTCGTTTTTTCCCACGCGTCGATCAATCTACCTCATTAGTTATGTATCTCCCTTCCTCCGACAAACAACAATTGATCTACCGATCTAGTTAGGTTTGCTTACCAAACACATGGTTCCCCTTCATCATCCATGGATGCGTCCCGACAGATCTATCACGCACAGGCACACACAGAAACACATCCCCAGTCTTCTTGATAATATTGCAGGTCCACCCTCAGTTTGTCTAGTAGGCCTCTCCCACCATCTTCGAGAAGCAACTCCATCACCCATCCAACACTCTACCCCTCTTCCTCCCTCTATCTCTCTCTCCTCTCTCTCTCTCTGTTCCATCCTATTTCCCATCCTTCAGTTATGTATGGATGTCGACCGATCTCCCTCAAGACATAGTTGGGTCTCTCCTTCTCAACACATATACGAGTCGTTCTACCTCTATAGTTAGGCCTCTGCCTACCCCTCCCCACACCCCCTCCCACACACACACACACACACACACACACTGATACATCGAGCGCTCTAGTCATGTCTCCTTGCCACACACAAACTTGACCTATGCCCTCTGACGTTCCGGTAGGTCAGTTGCCCTATATCTTTGACTTGCATACACACACAATTTCGATGGCTCTCTTCATCGATCTCGCACCCACCCACTTGATCCTCTCTTCGACTCTATCGATATCTATTACCCCTCCCTCTCTTCTCGTGGATCGCCCGGCCCTCTATATATGATATGGATAGGACTCCATTTCACAGACGACATTGCATGCAAAATTTTGTTTGAGATGTCATCGACACATATTCCCACAAATACATTCACGAAATCAACCCCCCCCCCCAAACAAAAAACACTCACGAACGCACAAGCCATTTGTCTAGGTTTGTATCTCTCACAGACACCCACGTAGGTGGGGGACGTGCACGAAGAGAAGAGGTGCACGCACGGCGCACGTACTCCCATGTCTTTCCCAACCACACCCGCGCGGGTACACGGTGGAGCTCATTTCTGTATGAAAAGGCAGCCCACGTGGTAATTTGACACGTGTACTGGTTTTCCACTTGATGGAGGGACGATCATCTACCACGGGTGAACAAACAAATTGCGACTTGACACGTTATGTTAAAAAAAAGAGGCAAACCATGTGGGGCCTACCTTAGAGGCAAGGCTCTATACACTTGAGTACTTTTGATGTGTCCCGTCAACTCGCAGAATGAGGAGAAGCTTGCTTAGTACGCTGTCTCCCCCGCCCACGGGCGCGGTGGTTCGCAGGATGAGGTGAAGCTTGCTTACTAGTAGTAGTAATGTACGCCTTACACCCGCTCCCTCGCCCACACGCGCGGTGGCTCCAGGACGAGGAGAAAATTTTACTACTCCCTCCGTTTACTCCTCGTCCCTACTACCTTGGTTAGAGAGATTATCATATTGTTTGGAATATATATGTACTTTAGTAGATTTCAATATGAAGTACTAGTACATACTCCAAACACTGATGTATATAGACGTATTTTAGAGTGTAGATTCACTCATTTTGGTCCGTATGTAGTCCATATTGCATAAAGTTGAGACACTTCTTTTGGAACGGAGGGAGTACATATTTGCTATGATCTTTTTGAGGAACCGATATTTGCTATGATCTGTCAATCATTGATATGCAATAGCATGCATGTTAGTCTCCTTTGTATTTGATAAAATGTTACAACGGGCAACCTTGGACGCAAGATACATGTAACAGAAGCTGGAAGCTTCATAGCATTGTACTATCTCGCTGATAAATTACAGTACGTACTATACTAGTACTTCCTCTGTTCCTAAATATAAGTCTTTGTAGAGATTTCACCATGAACCACATACGGATGTATATAGATGCATTTTAAGTGTAGATTCATTCATTTTGTTCCGTATGTAGTCCACCTAGTGGAATCTCTACAAAAACTTATATTTAGGAACGAAGGGTGTACTATGTAAAGAGTTAGGTGTCGCACGGTGTCCAGAAAATATGGTGATAGTGTGAGGTGGGCCATGTAATCACTGAGCCTGCGTGTTTTCACTGCTCTTGCACTCCTCCGCCGTAAGAATGGAGAAAATTGTAATCTAGTAGTACCTCCTTTCGCCGAAAGCGTGGGACATCCAGCAGTCCTACCACCTCAGTAATAATGACCAATGGGCTGTCAAATCACATAGACCCAGCAGTAAGTTGGACGGACGAAGCAACCATCACTCTTGAATCCTCTTCTCCCTTCAACGCAGGCGCCAGTGAGAGGTTGCGTCCACTCTTCCCGGGCATGAATGCGACATCGATTCTTTGGAGCGGCGCTGACCGTTTCGGGCGGGAAGCGTGTGCGGGCGATGGAGGGGCTTTGGGTGGGCCAGGCTGGTCAGGAGCGAGCGTGGCAGTTGTCCGCCTGTCCCTACTAGATTCCCGGAAACGAGAGGATGCACCGACTCTCGCGGCTAAAATCGTACACTAACACCATCTCTCTGTAGGAGTAGGTTGATCTGTCGCTCTCTCTAACACACACATGTTGTTAAACACACACACGCACATGCACACACAGGTTCATAGAATAGGAAAATCGTGCGAGTGCGAAGCCACAGGAAGTGAGATACAAATGGAGTACGTACAAGAAGAGAAGAGGTGAAGAATATTCCATCAAACCTAGACTGAGGAGTAGTACTCCCTCCGTCTAGGTGTTAAGTGATCTTACGGAAATCAGATATTCCCAAAATGTTTAGGCGTCGTCCATTAACTTCGCATCTCAATCCCCTCCTGGCCTCGTTGCTAGCGAGCGTTGTTACTTAGGGAGCGTTTGGATCCTTAGCAAGAACAGCTTATAGCATAGTCGGGCAAGGTTAGGCGTTTGGAACATTAAAATATGTTAGCTTTTGTGGGCCAGCTAGCTTGGGTGGGCTATAAAAACCTTGCTAGCTCAGGAGAGCCAGATCGGCTCGCTTCCGACGGCAAACTTCGCGTAGTAGTAACATATACTAGTAACATATGCATGTTACTAGTCCAAGTTACTCAGCACTATGACCAACCTAAGCAATGTAACCAAACGCTCCTTACTCTGCCTTGTTATCTCCCCCGGAAACCCAATGCATGGAGCGCAACTACGCGTTGATCAGTCAAGAAATCAAAGTCGGCTTGCATGCGAGTTAATACGTGGCCCTGCATGGTAGCTAAAACGGCATCTCTTAGTTGTTTGGATTAATTGTTGCGTTTAGAGACAAAAATCAGGGCTTTGATTGGAGGTATGACCGGTCAAGTTTCTCCTTCTCCTCCAATCTGCTTGCACCTTGGTCCCGCTGCACCTTCTAACGTGACTTATTACACCTAGACGGAGGGAGTCGTAGGAGATACGGTGGCACAATGACTTAGGTCGAATACAAGTGCCCAAAATCGTGTGCATGTTATAATAAGGATTCACTTAAAATAGTACGTGAGCGAACAAAGGGATCAATTGGACGGTGTTCCCGAGCAGTAGCAAGATGTGTGAGGTAAGATACACCACTGGCACTTCTAATTTTTCTTATTAATTTGTTTGTTTCACCCTCTGACTGGTGGGACTCAACGTACTACATGGAGAGAGGTAAGGTGACTAAGGCTGCATTATTTCTGCACCACTGTGGATAGTCTTACAACCAAAGCCACATGACACGATTATGATTTAAATCCCAATGACTCCCACACGCACAAAAAAACACGGCATGCTTGTCACACGAATGCAGGAATGTATAAAAGGTTATTTTCCTCTCGTTGAACATAACGGGAGGGTTGTGTAGCTGGTTAGCCTGTTCGCTCATCAAACTTGAGGTCTCGGCTCCGATAACTACACTTGAGCATAATTCGTGCCAGGAGGATTCTTTGGCTGGTCAAAATGGATGGATACGGAGCTATACGATCTCGTAGTAACCATATAATCACCTCATTATGTATAAGCTATAGCCTCGGCGCTTGTTTTCTAGGGTTTTCACTCTTCACACTCTCTCCAGTATATATATACACGCTGGAGCCTCAGCGCTTGTAGTTTATCTCTTCACACTCTCTCACCCTCTCCAGATCTAAACAAGACTTCGTTGGCCTCTCTCTCTCCCCTCACTGCTGGTCTGCTTGTAGTTGCTCTCTTCACATTCTCTCACCCTCTCCAGATCTAAACAAGACTTCGTTGGCCTCTCTCTCTCCCCTCACTGCTGGTCAAAGAGCCGGCAGGATCCGTCCGCTGGGAAGGGAAGGAGGCTTAACGTTGTCGCCATCGGCGAGGGAGGGAATCCACTACCAGCGCAGCTGTTCACTTTCACCCAGCGGCGGCGCGGGAGGGCCTCCGACCCCTTCTTCTTCGCCGCCATACATAGTGTGGGTCGAACGGCCTCCAGTCGCCCACCGAACCACACCCCAAGAACCTTAAGGTATAATTTACTTATTCCACATGCATTGCTCTAGCTGCATGTGGGCTTTTTCTGCTTCTGCACTCGAATCTAGGTGTTGGATCAAACAGGAAAGTAGTGGGGAAACTTGTATACCATGAATCTAGGACGTGGTTCAAAGAGGAAAGGAATGGGGTAAAGTAGTGGGAAAAGTTCTATAGCATGAATCTAGGACGTGGTTCAAAAAGGAAAGGAAGGGGGAAAGTAGTGGGGAAAGTTGTATCACATGAATCTAAGACGTGGTTCAAAGAGGAAAGGAATGTGGGAAAGTAGTGGGGAAAGTTGTATATCATAAATCTAGGACGTGGTTCAAAGAGGAAAGGAAGTGGGGAAAGTACTAGTACAAACTGGCTATCCAGCACCTACGTTGGTCGAAAAGGGAAAACAATGACAAATGCAGTACGCACATCTGTAACGAACTGATCTTTTGTTTTGGGGGACAAGGCTGTAGAGTTTGAGCAGGACTAGATTTGTTGCGCTCACATAGGGAATGGTGTCTAAAGATAACAAAACTGGGACCAACACAAATATGCTCCTTGGTTGTTTGTTCTTTGTTGCAACAGACTATGCATCACCCCAGTACATCGGTAGATGCACATGGTGCTGGTGCGTCCATTGTCCCGTGCAACTCTTTAGTTGTTGTTAATCTAAGGCTCTGTTTGGTTAAAAACTCCCTAGTCCCTACCTGCTTGGTTCCAGGGACTAAACATGGACTAGAGGTTATTAAATGACATGCTAAAATACCATGTTACCCCTAGTAATGAACTAATAGAGACAAGGTGTGATGCGTGGCAGGGGCAAATGTTGGAAAAGGTCCCAAAAAGACTCTCCCTCGAGGTCTTCTTTCTTTAGTCCCAAATGCCCACTTTTAGTCCCTAAAAGAACCTCCTGTTCGGTATAGATGGGACTGACACGGAGTTTTTTTAGTCCCTCCACCAAAATGTCCCTGTAAACAAACACCCTCTAATAATGCCGCTGGAAATTGATGCAATGCCACAATTAAAAGCAAATTACATGTTTAAAGAATTTTATTGTTAATATAATCTCTCTGTTAATATAAATCAATGCCATCATTTGAGAAATGCTACTGTCTTGCTTTCTTTCCCATTTAGATAAGGTAGATGCTTCTTTTTGTTGGCTTTTGTGTCATCCACCGTTATTGACCACTAGTTGTTTCCTTTGTACCTCTGTGTAAACAGGGTTATCTACTTCACCTCGTTGCCATTGTGACCTTTTGTTGCACTTCACAAAACACTTTTGTTTTAAGATTGTTTTGTGCAGTTCAACCAAAATGTCACACCGACAACGTTGCTTGATTGCTTGATCTTAGTGGAACTGCACAAGAGGAGATCTTACTTCCTATCTGTGTTGGCAAATTTGGTTCAGATCTTCTTCTTGTGAGTTGTTTGAATTCCGCGTCATGAGAGGTCAGTACTAGCCTTCTTTCACATGATTCTGCAGTGTGCTTTCATATGTTGTGCTACTTGTACGGTAATGTTGCTTGATTTTAGTGAACTGCACAAATGGAGACAAGACTTCCAATCTGTATGTGCACTGTAATATCCCATTGAGGTAAGATAAGGATATTTCAAAACTGTTGGCCTGTATTTTGCCACTTCCATCAGAAAATTAATGTCATTGTTTAGTGTTATACTTGTGCAACCTAATTGACATGCCAAATCTTACATTGAAGGCAAAGCTTGTCTGTTATTGAACCAAGTGATGAAGGGGAAGAACAAGCGGAAGAAAAACAAAAATCAACTCCCGGTGCTGTAATGAAGCACTGGAACTGTGATGACACAAGTAATGATATAGTTTTGCATCTTAATTTATGGCTATGGCTGGAATGAGCAATTGTTTTGCCACTGATTTGATGCCACTCTTAATGTAATATGTAATTATCTCTACTTGTGCAAACAAGGATCTTCTTTGAAGATACCATATATTTTAGTGGAACTGCACAAGAAGATGTTGGAAACATTAAACTAATCGAGGAGTATATAGTAAGCATGGCCACCACAGTAGATAGCAACAGATGGTTCCAGAGAAGTGCTTCATCTGTATGCTCTACACAATAAGCCTCCTGACAAAGGTTGGTACTCGCCCACTGATTTCATCCATATGATTGAGCTTTGTCATCTCTATTGGTGTTGTGCTACTGTTTAGATACTGTCATGCAAAATTGGTATTGTCCTTGAGAAGTGCTTCATCTATGTCGTTTTAAGTATTTCCTTTCCTTTTTTTCGAGCAAATAGGGATGCTAGCATTCAGTTGCCCTCTTGTCTTTGCACAACAGGATCATCCTCCTCTGAAGAAGAATATGGAGTACGTGAAGTGACTAGTTCTGATTATGCCAGGATGAAGAAGCCCTGTCTATCTTCTCATCAGAACGAGTAGTTGAAGGATGGTTACATTACCCCCCACAAGACCAAACTAACTTCAGCTCAGAAGGACTGACAAATCTCCATTTTCTTGTTGTGGTGCGCGAGTACAATGTTGTTCTAGGATTCTTTCTGGTGAGTTCCATTTTTCTAAAAGTGTGCTCTACATGGACCATGTAGGTGCCTGTTTAAACTATCAATTCATAGTACAGTTTGCTTTATACTAATCACTTTTTTTGTATTTGTGCAAACAGGGGTGATCAGCTTGATTTCAATGGGAACTTCACAAAATGTTCATGAATACATTGAATCATTCATTTCCACCACAAGAAAGGAGGTGCTGATAAGTTCAAGGCGTTGCAACATAGAAGGGCGAAATCATACAAGCTACGCGCGAATTTGGTTGATTTTGGTGGAGCTGCACAAAAAGAACAGCTGGTTTATTTAGCACGAGGTGTCATGTCAATGTCCGAACTGATGGCAAACCCTTCCCATTCCACAATCGTAGGCATTTGATATTTTGGAATGGGACAACCTTGTCAGATTTTTCTCATTGATTTTAGCAAGAAGACATGTGTTTGATATTTTTGAATGGCACGCCCTTTGCTGTCAGCAGCATCGATCCATTTTTTCTTTATTCTTTAGTTGTGAAGTAAATATTGGCTCTGACATGTGAATCGCTGAGATGCATAATCATCGATTGTTTTGAATGTTCTCTGTGAATTGCCAGGCCTGTGTGTTTGATTGCAATGTACAGGGATGCTAAAGAGCTGCTCAAACTCTTTGTACTCCTTTTGTTCCTTTTTACTTCGCACATTGTGAAAGTGCATACTTTTTTCTATAAGATTGGTCAAAGTAGAGATACTTTGACTGCAGACAAAACTTGTATGCAGACTAGAAAGGACCGGAGGGAGTACATGTGAAACTGCTGCAAACGAGGTGATCACCCTGGGAATAATGCTAGTACGTATTATTTTGCATGTTCATCCAATGCCAGTGATACAAAAATTCGAACTAATTGAAATAAAATGCATTCATACATGGTCGGATTTCATATAAGCATGCCGGATTTCATTACATTTCATAGATTCTTCAACTAAAAAGGGGTGGGCTGGAGGTATAATTAATTAACCGAAGCTACCCACCTGTGTCCGGCTGAGCCGAACAAAAGCTTCAGTGACTTAATTGCAGGTGCAGTTGCATAACTGACATGTGGCCCAGATGCCTGTTGGGCCCACGTGTCAGTCAGCCAACTGCACCAACAATTAAGTAGAAGCAGCGTCCTTCTCCAACATAGCTCTCCGACTCCACGTCGCCGCCAAGAAGCTAACCCGTCGTCAGTGGTCAACCCGCCTAGCTTGGCTTCAACCAGAGGGTAGCAGCGGTGGCCTTACTTGGACCCGAGCGGCGGTGACCTACTGTGTTTCTCTTCCTCATTTTTTGTGTGGCGCGGCCTCGCTGGCAGTAGGGTGGGGCCTCGCCGGAGCCGGCGATGTCCTCCATCTCGTTGCCGCGGGCGGCACCGTAAGCGGAGCGGGGGAAATCCTCCCCCTCGTTGTCGGCAGGGTGGGGCCTCGACAGAGCCGGCGGTGTCCTCTGCCTCGTTGTTGGCGCCGCGGGGCCTCGGCGGAGCAGGGCCTCGTCGACGCCAGCGGAGCGGGGACTCGTCGGAGCCGACATTGTCCTCTGCCTCGTCCTTGGTCTCGCCAAATAGCGCCTCGCCCGCTTCATCACCCTCTTTGTAGGCGGCCGCAGCCTCTGCCACCCGCATGCGGTACCGCCAGCGCTCGAGGCGGCCTTCGCGGGCTGAGCGGTACGAGTCGAGCAGCGCCTCCTGCTCCACCCGCTCTGCGGCGATCTGCTCCTCTGCCTGTAGGTGCTCCTGGAGGAGATGGTGGTTGTAGGCGGTGTCGGCCTGCGCCTCCCGGAACTGCACCTCACGCTTCTGCCTACCGTGTCCATATATTGGGCACGGGCCTCGCCGATGGTCATGGTGCAATGCACCGGCGAGGATGGTGTGGAGGAGGGGGTTGGCGCCGGATTGTCGACTACCATGTTCTCCATTGGGACATCGTCATCTTCCGGTGCCTGCCAGCCAGCCAATTGGCAACAATGGCTGCCATCTCCTTGTGGTCCGTCGTCCGCCCTTCCCAAAGAGCGCTTGAGCGCGAGGAAGCCATGGTGGGCAGTAATGGTGTGGACAAGAGAAAGGGAACGGGTGCGGATGACTGCGGCTATGGCCGGCGCAGCAGTTTATATAGCAATGGTGGGTGGTGGAGGCCCGGATGTGTGGCGCCGGAGTAGCCGCCTCGGCAACAGCGTATCATTAATGTGGGTGGCAGAAGGACAGACGGACCGCACTTGTGTCGTTTGAAGGCGGAGCAATCGCCTGCACCAGGAAGCGGGGCGGGCGGCACTGACTGTTTTAGGCGAAAAGCGCACGCGGGCGAGGGAGGCAGTCTGGGTGGGCCAGGGCAGTCATACTCGTGCTTGGCAGTGGGTCGGTCCTGCAGCCGGACATGCTGGCTCACCAGCTGGCTCGCCGAGCTGAGCGACAACAATCAGACGATGGACGTAGCTTCCGACCGGGAGCCGGCGCCACTGTCCAAGCCGGTTCATGCCGTGTTCACCATAGAGTAGGTGCGGCCGCACTTCGACGCCCTAATGGCGGAAGAGCTACCAGCGCAGGAGGACCTGTGCTGCAACCTTCGTCTCCTCAATGAGCACTGGTGAACAAGCGAACGACAATACTGTCGCGGACATGTGGCCCTATGATCCTGGCTTCCCGAATGAGCAGCTGGCGCTGTATCATACCATCCGTAGGGCCCGTGAGGCCCTCTCCGTCGTCCTTCGATTTGTTGCGCTCACCGTGGCGCCGCCGTCTCGCATTTTCAACATGGTTGACGGACATGAGGATGAGGAGATGATTTTACTTGGAGAGGATGACAGTGGGGGCCCACCAGGGCCATAGCCGCACGTACGCAAGTGCCTCCTTATTAGTATATAAAACTATAATTTTTTTTGCTTCCTCCTGGTTTCATGACATCACGGTTCCACACCATTGTCAACCTATGTAGTCAATAAACGAGAGAATTGCACAAGAAGCGGCCGACAGCTGGGACCAAGCAGGTCGAGCAGTATTTGTGTCTTTGAGGTGTGAGCACTACAGAGTTTTTTTGAGCGATGTTTAGCCCAGATATTAATTTTTCTCCTCTGAACAAAAACGAAAACATCACTGCAGGTATTAACTGGGCGGGTTGTGGCTCGTTTAGCCCAGGCCGGATATCCAGCCCAGATATTAATTTTTTTTCAAGCTGAAAATGGCTAGCCCAGCTATACACTTTTTTAGGAATACCCAGGCAAGGTCCAGTTGTTATTCTCCGCCCCGTTGGGCTGCAAATCTTTCCTGGGAGGGATGCATTAGGCTTAACAAGAAAATGAGCTTTAAGAAATAATAAATGGGATGTAATTATGAAAACTAGGCAGTAACTATAAAAAATGCACCAAACACGTAATTAATTTATAAAAATATTATTTTTGGATATTGAACTTTTTCATTTCATTAACTGTCGCGAGCGCAATGTTTCGTTGGATTTTTACATAATATAAATTTATATTGAAATTGTATTTAATCTGACTAGAAATTTCGCCATAAAAATATTTCGGATCCCATCAAAATGTTGGAAATTTTATTGAATTCTGTTTTGAGCAGTTGGTTGAAATGGGATGTACTTTTAACAAACTATAAATGGGTTGTAGTAAATTCCATTAGAATTCAAAAACTGGTTGCACATTCTTACAAATCTCAAATGGGCTATAAGTTCTCTGCCACACACTTGTGGCCTTACTAAGTTGACGCGTCCCCTAAAAAGAGAGAGTTGACGTGTATGCAAGGCTTTGTCAACTTATAGTCAACACATGGTTCTAGCAGCAGTGGCCGTTGGATGTCCATCCAACGGATGTCGTGCTTCTTCTTCAATCTCGGATATTCTAGCTTCACCCGCCCAAAAAGTGATTCCTCCCCCTGACATCTGGGGCGCACCATTTTGGAAGCTGACCTGTGGGCCTACTAAGTTGACGCGTACCAAGGGCTTTGTCAACTTAGTCAATATAAACGATTCTAGCTGCAGTGACCGTATGTTGTCCATCCAACGGCCGTCGTGCTTCTTCAACCTCTGGTCTTCTTGCTCCAGCCACCCAAAGCAGCGCCGATCGTGCCGCCTGCTCCTGTCTCCCGTGGCCGGCTGTGCTGCCCCACAGGCCTCACCGCCCCCTACTACTCCCACCGCTGTTTAGGGCATCCCTCTACTCACCCACACCCCCTGTTATTCTGCGGCGATGGCAGCCTCACACCGCAGCCGAACCAGTGAACCCTCGTACTCCTTTCCGTGTGGGCATCCACTGTCGCGTCTTCCCCGACTCCGTGTTGTCCCCTTCCTAGGCCTCGCCGTCGTCCACCGCACTGGTGCTCTCGGCACGGCGTGGTCAACGTGTTCAAGGAACGACTTCCATCGGAAGAGTACTGTACGTGGAGAGGCTGACAGCTGGGTCCACGGCGACCGCAAGGAAGTGCCTCCTTATTACGCGCAAAATAATTATTCCTCCACCCGACAGTAGGGACCAACCGGACGGGCCACCGTATTTCGTGAAAAAAAACGTTTCCTCCCTGACTGTTGGGACCCACCAGCTACATCTTCGCACGCAAGGAAGTGCGTCCGGGCAAAAAAAATGATTCGCCCCCCTAACTGCTGGGACCCACTAGCTACATCTTCGCACGGAAGGAAGTGCCTGACAGTTGGGACCCACCTGGTCGAAGCGTACGTAGCATTGTCATTCTGGTCGCGAACGTGTACGTACATAATGGTCGATGTAGAGGCGTGCACGTGTCGTAGTAGAGGCGTGCACGTAGCATGTACACGTACGTACAGCGGCAGTGTGCAAGAAAGAAAATACGGCCATGTACGTACATACGGGTTGGGTCTCCAACGCCTACTCGTGCATACGTATGGCCAGGTCTCTTGTATATGGCTGGGTCAAAACGGAGAAATTGCGTCGTCGTCGTGTTCATGGGGAGCCAACCGGCTGGGTCGGAACGGAATGCGTCGTCGTGTTCATCGGGAGGGCTTGGACGGAACAGCCGATGGAAACGAGGCCTGGCGTACCGCAGAACGAAGGAAACGGCCTTGTGTTCGACCAGCCACGGTCTCAATGGGATCATGTTCATCGGGAGGGGTCTGGCGTACCATAAAACGGAGGAAACGGACCTCCGATGGTCGAAACGGGGTCCTGTTGATCGGGAGGTGTGTGGCGTACCACAAAACAGAGGAAACGAACTTTTGTTGGAGCGCTACGGTCGAAACGGGGGTCCTGTTCATCGGGAGGGGTGTGGCATACCGCAAAACGGGACTCCACGGGATACTATTCATCTCCACCGTCGACCCCCTCCAGCCTCCACGGGCTACTGTTCATCCACCGTCAACCTCCTCCAGCCTCCACCTGCGACTGTTCATCCACGGGCTCCTGTTCATCCAGCCTCCACCGCACGCTACTCCACCGGCTACTGTTCAACCAGCCCTCTCCACGGGCTCCTGTTCAACCACCCCTCCAGGGGCAACTGTTCATCCAGCCCTCCATCGTCTACTGTTCGTCCAGCCCTCCACGGGGTGGTCCTGTTCATCCAGCCCTCCACGGGGTCCTGTTCATCCAGCCCCAACCGGCTCAATCGATCGGGGTCCTGTTCATTTAGAGCAACACCATGAGGTCCTGTTCATCCACCCCCACCAGGAACTGTTCGTCCAAACCCCCCAGCAATGCTCACTGTTCATCCAGAGGCAGCATCGATCGGCTTCAGTTAGCAGCAGTAGCGAAGGAATCGCTCGATCGGGTTCAATTAACAGCCATCGATCGATCGCTCGGGTTCAGTAACGTGTAGCTTGTAGTGCAATCGCTCGGGCTCAGTAGGCGAACGCCTCGCTCGGGTTCAGTTAGAGCCCAACGCCTCGCACCCACGCACATGCGTGTACAAGATAAATGCGCAAACCTCCGTGCATCACCCCAACCACCCATCGTAACCGGGAACAGCCCGATATTTTACTAGCCCTCGCTTCTACCACAGTTTTATCCATCATGGACGGCCCAAAGAATGTCATGCAGCTGCGTCTCCGGCCCGCCCAGGACGAAAACCCATTTTTGTCATTTTTTGTCATAGAAGCAGGAGCCCACCACATCTATGATGATACCGGGTTTTGTCACAATTATCATCATAGAAGTGTCATAAGTATGACAGAAAAAAATTCGTTCGGCCCAAAATGTCATGGATGTGTCTTTTTTTTGTAGTGTACGCCGCGATATCGCCCGGTGCAAAGGCGCCGCACACCCCCTATGCTTCACTGACGAAGTAATGGAACATCAGTTCCCTGAAGGGTTTAAACCTGTCAACATTGGACCATACGACGGTATGATAGATCCCGCAGTATGGATTGAAGACTTTCTTCTCCATATCCACATGGCACGCGGTGATGATCTCCATGCCATCAAGTACCTCCCGCTCAAATTAAAGGGACCAGCTCGGCACTGGTTAAACAGCCTCCCAGAGAACTCTATCGGCAGCTGGGAAGACTTGGAGGATGCTTTTCTGCCACCCCGGCTCAGAGAAATCGGAACGCCCCGTACTCCAGCCCAGAGATCGAGGAGAAGTCTTCTGGAATACGGCACTTCTTAGCATAGAACAAATCGGCTCTTTATTACAATCTATATTGGGTACAAGGGGTTCCGATATAACGAGGAATTACATCGGCACGACGACACTAGGCCTGCTAGTGTTGCTCTATGCAAGCAGCAGAACAACTCAATGCAGCGGAATAACATCTAGCAGCGAAACAACGACGACGGTGGTGAACTCCACTCTGCAGGGACTCTGGCTGGAACGCTTATCCTAGCTCACAAACAAGGAATCCACGGCAAACAAGCAATCAAATCTGGCATGACCTGCAAACTGGCATGACATGCCAGGTCAGTACATTCAATGTACTTGCAAGCTCACAACAACCAAAGCAATCAAGACAAACAACAGCATGGCAATTACAGGTTAAGCAAAAATTATCATGAGAGCATCAGAATAACATGGCATTAACAACATGAACACGATACAGCTAGAACAATATGAGCATGGCATGAACATATAAACCTGACTATACTAGCATGCAACATGATGACACTATATGCACCACTTATTCTGCTCGGGTTACCTCGTAACCATCACATGCATCACTTACCAGCCTCGGACATCACACGATCATCTTGTTGGGGAACGTAGTAATTTCAAAAAAATTCCTACGCACACGCAAGATCATGGTGATGCATAGCAACGAGAGGGGAGAGTGTTGTCTACGTACCCTCGTAGACCGGAGCGGAAGCGTTGACGCAACGTAGAGGAAGTAGTCATACGTCTTCCCGATCCGACCGATCCAAGCGCCGTTACTCCGGCGCCTCCGAGTTCTTAACACACGTACAACTCGATGACGTTCCCCGGGCTTCGATCCAGCAAAGCTTCGGAGATGAGTTTCGTCAGCACGACGGCGTGGTGATGATCTTGATGTACTACCGACGCAGGGCTTCGCCTAAGCACTGCAACAATATGATCGAGGTGGAATATGGTGGAGGGGGGCACCGCACACGGCTAAGGAACGATCACGAAGATCAACTTGTGTGTTCTAGGGTGCCCCCTGCCCCCGTATATAAAGGAGCAAGGGGGAGGCCGGCCGGCCCTTGTGGCGCGCGCCAGGAGGAGGAATTCTCCTCCTAGTAGGAGTAGGACTCCCCTCTTTCCTACTCCTACTAGGAGGGGGAAAGGAAGGGGGAGAGGGAGAAGGAAAGGGGGGCGCCACCCCCCCTCTCCTAGTCCAATTTGGACCAGAGGGGGAGGGGGCGCGCGGCCCACCCTGGCCGCCCCTCTCTCTCTCCACTAAGGCCCATGTGGCCCAATACTTCTCCCGGGGGGGTTCCGGTAACCCTCCAGCACTCCGGTTTTCTCCGAAACCACTCGGAACCATTCCGATGTCCGAATATAGTCGTCCAATATATCAATCTTTACGTCTCGACCATTTCGAGACTCCTCGTCATGTCTGTGATCTCATCCGGGACTCCGAACTAACTTCGGTACATCAAAATGCATAAACTCATAATAACTGTCATCGTAACCTTAAGCGTGCGGACCCTACGGTTCGAGAACAGTGTAGACATGACTGAGACAAATCTCTGGTCAATAACCAACAGCGGGACCTGGATGCCCATATTGGCTCCTACACATTCTACGAAGATCTTTATCGGTCAGACCGCATAACAACATACGTTGTTCCCTTTGTCATCGGTATGTTACTTGCCCGAGATTCGATCGTCGGTATCCAATACCTTTTTCAATCTCGTTACCGACAAGTCTCTTTACTCGTTCTGTAATACATCATCTCGCAACTAACTTATTGGTTGCAATGCTTGCAAGGCTTATGTGATGTGCATTACCGAGAAGGCCCTGAGATACCTCTCCGACATTCGGAGTGACAAATCCTAATCTCGAAATACGCCAACCCAACAAATACTTTCGGAGACACCTGTAGAGCACCTTTATAATCACCCAGTTACGTTGTGACGTTTGGTAGCACACAAAGTGTTCCTACGGTAAACGGGAGTTGCATAATCTCATAGTCATAGGAACATGTATAAGTCATGAAGAAAGCAATAGCAACATACTAAACGATCGGGTGCTAAGCTAATGGAATGGGTCATGTCAATCAGATCATTCAACTAATGATGTGACCTTGTTAATCAAATGACAACTCCTTTGTCTATGGTTAGGAAACTTAACCATCTTTGATTAACAAGCTAGTCAAGTAGAGGCATACTAGTGACACTCTGTTTGTCTATGTATTCACACATGTATTATGTTTCCGGTTAATACAATTCTAGCATGAATAATAAACATTTATCATGATATATAAGGAAATAAATAATAACTATATTATTGCCTCTAGGGCATATTTCCTTCAGTCTCCCACTTGCACTAGAGTCAATAATCTAGATTACATAGTAATGATTCTAACACCCATGGAGTCTTGGTGCTGATCATGTTTTGCTCGTGGAAGAAGCTTAGTCAATGGGTCTGTGACATTCAGATCCGTGTGTATCTTGCAAATCTCTATGTCTCCCACCTGGACTAGATCCCGGATGGAATTGAAGCGTCTCTTGATGTGCTTGGTCCTCTTGTGAAATCTGGATTCCTTTGCCAAGGCAATTGCACCAGTATTGTCACAAAAGATTTTCATTGGACCCGATGCACTAGGTATGACACCTAGATCGGATATGAACTCCTTCATCCAGACTCCTTCATTTGCTGCTTCCGAAGCAGCTATGTACTCCGCTTCACATGTAGATCCCGCCACAACGCTTTGTTTAGAACTGCACCAACTGACAGCTCCACCGTTTAATGGAAATATGTATCCGGTTTGCGATTTAGAATCATCCGGATCAGTGTCAAAGCTTGCATCAACGTAACCGTTTACGATGAGCTCTTTGTCACCTCCATACACGAGAAACATCTCCTTAGTCCTTTTCAGGTACTTCAGGATATTCTTGACCGCTGTCCAGTGATCCACTCCTGGATTACTTTGGTACCTCCCTGCTAGACTTATAGCAAGACACACATCAGGTCTGGTACACAGCATTGCATACATGATAGAGCCTATGGCTGAAGCATAGGGAACATCTTTCATTTTCTTTCTATCTTCTGCAGTGGTCGGGCATTGAGTCTTACTCAACTTCACACCTTGTAACACAGGCAAGAACCATTTCTTTGCTTGATCCATTTTGAACTTCTTCAAAACTTTATCAAGGTATGTGCTTTGTGAAAGTCCAATTAAGCGTCTTGATCTATCTCTATAGATTTTAATGCCCAATATGTAAGCAGCTTCACCGAGGTCTTTCATTGAAAAACTCTTATTCAAGTATCCCTTTATGCCATCCAGAAATTCTATATCATTTCCGATCAGTAATATGTCATCTACATATAATATCATAAATGCTACAGAGCTCCCACTCACTTTCTTGTAAATACAGGCTTCTCCAAAAGTCTGTACAAACCCAAATGCTTTGATCACACTATCAAAGCGTTTATTCCAACTCCGAGAGGCTTGCACCAATCCATAAATGGATCGCTGGAGCTTGCACACTTTGTTAGCTCCCTTTGGATCGATAAAACCTTCCGGTTGCATCATATACAACTCTTCTTCCAGAAATCCATTCAGGAATGCAGTCTTTACATCCATTTGCCAAATTTCATAATCATAAAATGCGGCAATTGCTAACATGATTCGGACAGACTTAAGCATCGCTACGGGTGAGAATGTCTCATTGTAGTCAATCCCTTGAACTTGTCGAAAACCTTTTGCGACAAGTCGAGCTTTGTAGACAGTAACATTACCATCAGCGTCAGTCTTCTTCTTGAAGATCCATTTATTCTCTATTGCTTGCCGACCATCTGGCAAGTCAACCAAAGTCCATACTTTGTTCTCATACATGGATCCCATCTCAAATTTCATGGCTTCAAGCCATTTTGCGGAATCTGGGCTCACCATCGCTTCTTCATAATTCGTAGGTTCACCATGATCTAGTAGCATGATTTCCAGAACAGGATTGCCGTACCACTTTGGCGCAGATCTTACTCTGGTTGATCTACGAGGTTCTGTAGTAACTTGATCTGAAGTTGCATGATCATCATCATTAACTTCCTCACTAATTGGTGTAGGTGCTACAGAAACAGATTTCTGTGATGTACTACTTTCCAATAAGGGAGCAGGTACAGTTACCTCATCAAGTTCTACTTTCCTCCCACTCACTTCTTTCGAGAGAAACTCCTTCTCTAGAAAGGATCCATTCTTAGCAACAAATATCTTGCCTTCGAATCTGTGATAGAAGGTGTACCCAACAGTCTCCTTTGGGTATCCTACGAAGACACATTTCTCCGATTTGGGTTCGAGCTTATCAGGTTGAAGCTTTTTCACATAAGCATCACAGCCCCAAACTTTAAGAAACGACAACTTTGGTTTCTTGCCAAACCATAGTTCATATGGCGTCTTCTCAACGTATTTTGATGGTGCTCTATTTAACGTGAATGCAGCCGTCTCTAAAGCATAACCCCAAAATGATAGTGGTAAATCTGTAAGAGACATCATAGATCGCACCATATCAAGTAAAGTACGATTACGACGCTCGGACACACCATTGCGTTGTGGTGTTCCGGGTGGCGTGAGTTGCGAAACTATTCCGCATTGTTTCAAATGTAGACCAAACTCGTAACTCAAATATTCTCCTCCACGATCAGATCGTAGAAACTTTATTTTCTTGTTACGATGATTTTCAACTTCACTCTGAAATTCTTTGAACTTTTCAAATGTTTTAGACTTGTGTTTCATTAAGTAGATATACCCATATCTGCTTAAATCATCTGTGAAGGTGAGAAAATAACAATATCCGCCACGAGCCTCAACATTCATCGGACCACATACATCTGTATGTATGATTTCCAACAAATCTGTTGCTCTCTCCATAGTACCAGAGAACGGTGTTTTAGTCATCTTGCCCATGAGGCACGGTTCGCAAGTACCAAGTGTTTCATAATCAAGTGGTTCCAAAAGTCCATCAGTATGGAGTTTCTTCATGCGCTTTATACTGATATGACCTAAACGGCAGTGCCACAAAGAAGTTGCACTATCATTATCAACTCTGCATCTTTTGGCTTCAACATTATGAATATGTGTATCACTACTATCGAGATTCATCAAAAATAGACCACTCTTCAAGGGTGCATGACCATAAAAGATATTACTCATATAAATAGAACAACCATTATTCTCTGATTTAAATGAATAACCGTCTCGCATCAAACAAGATCCAGATATAATGTTCATGCTCAACGCTGGCACCAAATAACAATTATTTAGGTCTAATACTAATCCCGAAGGTAGATGTAGAGGTAGTGTGCCGACCGCGATCACATCGACTTTGGAACCATTTCCCACGCGCATCGTCACCTCGTCCTTCGCCAGTGTTCGCTTAATCCGTAGTCCCTGTTTCGAGTTGCAAATATTAGCAACAGAACCAGTATCAAATACCCAGGTGCTACTGCGAGCTCTAGTAAGGTACACATCAATAACATGTATATCACATATACCTTTCTTCACCTTGCCATCCTTCTTGTCCGCCAAATACTTGGGGCAGTTCCGCTTCCAGTGTCCAGTCTGCTTGCAGTAGAAGCACTCAGTTTCAGGCTTAGGTCCAGACTTGGGTTTCTTCTCTTGAGCAGCAACTTGTTTGTTGTTCTTCTTGAAGTTCCCCTTCTTCTTCCCTTTGCCCTTTTTCTTGAAACTAGTGGTCTTGTTGACCATCAACACTTGATGCTCCTTCTTGATTTCTACCTCCGCAACCTTTAGCATTGCGAAGAGCTCGGGAATCGTCTTATCCATCCCTTGCATGTTATAGTTCATCACGAAGCCTTTGTAGCTTGGTGGAAGTGATTGGAGAATTCTGTCAATGACGCAATCATCCGGAAGATTAACTCCCAGTTGAATCAAGTGATTATAATACCCAGACATTTTGAGTATATGCTCACTGACAGAACCATTCTCCTCCATATTGCAGCTATAGAACTTATTGGAGACTTCATATCTCTCAATCCGGGCATTCTGTTGGAATATCAACTTCAACTCCTGGAACATCTCATATGCTCCATGATGTTCAAAACGTCGTTGAAGTCCCGGTTCTAAGCCGTAAAGCATGGCACACTGAACTATCGAGTAGTCATTAGCTTTGCTCTGCCAGACGTTCATAACATCTGGCGTTGCTCCAGCAGCAGGCCTGGCACCCAGCGGTGCTTCCAGGACGTAACTTTTCTGTGCAGCAATGAGGATAATCCTCAAGTTACGGACCCAGTCCGTGTAATTGCTACCATCATCTTTCAACTTTGCTTTCTCAAGAAACGCATTAAAATTCAACGGAACAACAGCACGGGCCATCTATCTACAATCAACATAAACAAGCAAGATACTATCAGGGACTAAGTTCATGATACATTAAAGTTCAATTAATCATATTACTTAAGAACTCCCACTTAGATAGACATCCCTCCAATCTTATAAGTGATCACGTGATCCAAATCAAACTAAACCATAACCGATCATCACGTGAAATGGATTAGTTCTCAATGGTGAACATCATTATGTTGATCATATCTACTATATGATTCACGCTCGACCTTTCGGTCTCCGTGTTCCAAGGCCATATCTGCATATGCTAGGCTCGTCAAGTATAACCCGAGTATTCTGCGTGTGCAAAACTGGCTTGCACCCATTGTAGATGGACGTAGAGCTTATCACACCCGATCATCACGTGGTGTCTGGGCACGACGAACTTTGGCAACGGTGCATACTCGGGGAGAACACTTCTTGATAATTTAGTGAGAGATCATCTTATAATGCTACCGTCAATCAAAGCAAGATAAGATGCATAAAAAAGATAAACATCACATGCAATCAATATAAGTGATATGATATGGCCATCATCATCTTCGTGCTTGTGATCTCCATCTCCGAAGCACCGTCATGATCACCATCGTCACCGGCGCGACACCTTGATCTCCATTGTAGCATCGTTGTCGTCTCGCCAATCTTATGCTTCTACGACTATCGCTACCGCTTAGTGATAAAGTAAAGCATTATAGGGCGATTGCATTGCATACAATAAAGCGACAACCATATGGCTCCTGCCAGTTGCCGATAACTCGGTTACAAAACATGATCATCTCATACAATAAAATTTAGCATCATGTCTTGACCATATCACATCACAACATGCCCTGCAAAAAACAAGGTAGACGTCCTCTACTTTGTTTGTTGCAAGTTTTACGTGGCTGCTACTGGGCTTAGAAAGAACCATTCTTACCTACGCATCAAAACCACAACGATAGTTTGTCAAATAGACTCCGTTTTAACCTTCTCAAGGACCGGGCGTAGCCATACTCGGTTCAACTAAAGTTTGAGAAACTGACACCCGCCAGCCACCTGTGTGCAAAGCACGGCGGTAGAACCAGTCTCGCGTAAGCGTACGCGTAATGTCGGTCCGGGCCGCTTCATCCAACAATACCGCCGAACCAAAGTATGACATGCTGGTAGGCAGTATGACTTGTATCGTCCACAACTCACTTGTGTTCTACTCGTGCATAACATCAAACCATAAAAACCTAGGCTCGGATACCACTGTTGGGGAACGTAGTAATTTCAAAAAAATTCCTACGCACACGCAAGATCATGGTGATGCATAGCAACGAGAGGGGAGAGTGTTGTCTACATACCCTCGTAGACCGGAGCGGAAGCGTTGACGCAACGTAGAGGAAGTAGTCGTACGTCTTCCCGATCCGACCGATCCAAGCGCCGTTACTCCGGCGCCTCCGAGTTCTTAACACACGTACAGCTTGATGACGTTCCCCGGGCTTCGATCTAGCAAAGCATCGGAGATGAGTTTTGTCAGCACGACAGCGTGGTGATGATCGTGATGTACTACCAACGCAGGGCTTCGCCTAAGCACTGCAACAATATGATCGAGGTGGAATATGGTGGAGGGGGGCACCGCACACGGCTAAGGAACGATCACGAAGATCAACTTGTGTGTTCTAGGGTGCCCCCTGCCCCCGTATATAAAGGAGCAAGGGGGGAGGCCGGCCGGCCCTTGTGGCGCGCGCCAGGAGGAGGAATCTTCCTCCTAGTAGGAGTAGGACTCCCCTCTTTCCTACTCCTACTAGGAGGGGGAAAGGAAGGGGGAGAGGGAGAAGGAAAGGGGGGCACCGCCCCCCCCCTCTCCTAGTCCAATTTGGACCAGAGGGGGAGGGGGCGCGCGGCCTACCCTGGCCGCCCCTCTCTCTCTCTCCACTAAGGCCCATGTGGCCCAATACTTCTCCCGGGGGGGTTCCGGTAACGCTCCGGCACTCCGGTTTTCTCCGAAACCACTCGGAACCATTCCGATGTCCGAATATAGTCGTCCAATATATCAATCTTTACGTCTCGACCATTGCGAGACTCCTCGTCATGTCTGTGATCTCATCCGGGACTCCGAACTAACTTCGGTACATCAAAATGCATAAACTCATAATAATTGTCATCGTAACCTTAAGTGTGCGGACCCTACGGTTCGAGAACAGTGTAGACATGACTGAGACAAATCTCTGGTCAATAACCAACAACGGGACCTGGATGCCCATATTGGCTCCTACACATTCTACGAAGATCTTTATCGGTCAGACCGCATAACAACATACGTTGTTCCCTTTGTCATCGGTATGTTACTTGCCCGAGATTCGATCGTCGGTATCCAATACTGTCGGGGATATACCCCGCGGTGTAAACCGGCCGGAAGTTAACCCGGCCGGACTTGGCGGTTTATCTGAAGACCCGCCCTGACCTTGGCGGTTTACAAGCAATCCGCTTGGTCGTTATGACTCACTGGTAAACCGACGGGCGGATCAGACGGATGACAAGACCCAAGGCCTAGAAGGCCGGTTCAACTATGGTGGGCCGGTTTAAGAGGAAAGGAATATTTATCTTACAAAGAGTTAAGACCAGGACTTGTATCCGGTTTGTATTAGAGATAGGCTAGTCCTAATCCTAATAGGACTCCACATGTAAACCGCCCCTTCAACATATATAAGGAGGGGCAGGGCTCCCCAAAGGGGGAGGAGTTGGAAGCTACAAGCTACAAGCAATCAATAATCTCTAGGGCTAGACACAAGAGCCGGTTTACGGCGTCTCCCTCGGGATGATAATGAGACCTAGCCTCAAACAGCATGTAGGGTTTTTACCGGATGATGTTTCCCGGGGCCCGAAGCTGTCTAAATCCTTGTCTTGCGTGTTGATCCGCCCTGCGTCTCTCGTCCTACTCAACCCTTCTCAAGCTACCACATAGATGCGTTGGCCTCACGACTAAGTCCTGACACTAAGGACATCTGCCGTGAAAAAACCACGACAGTTGGCGCCCACCGTGGGGCCTGCGCACGATGGTGTTGAGTTCTTGGAGGGATCTTAATTAGGGTTTCAAGAAGTTCATAAATTTCTCGATGAAGAAAAGTCAATTTTGGAAGAATCTACATCAGCTTTGATCAAGATCAGAAATTTTTCATTAACGGAGTTCATCCGGTTGGTTGGAAAGATTATCAGAGAAGATCCTGAAGGTTTCGTTTGGTTCAGTGTTGGTTCACGAGAATCCGATGGGTGCGAATTATCAACATGCACAAGACCAAGTCGTTCCAAGCCGCCGTCGTGGGTTGCGTCCGCTGCTGGCTTCTACCATGAATTGCCTCCATCGTGAACCGCCGGCGCTTTGTCGGGTCTCCAGGAGATGGCCTGCCGCCGCCGACAGCCGGGTCGACTCCTCGCGTTGGACGTTAAACCGCCAAGACTTGAGCGGGCCCGCCTCCACTTCGCCGGGTCGACTCCATGGACCCCACGCCTCGTTTTTTGCCATCTCGGCCAAGGACTCGAGTGCTGCCTCCGTGGTTAACTTCGCTTTCACCCTCGAATCCGTTTTGGTGCCACAAGTCGCCACACCCACTCTGAGTCGCCCAAAGAACTCTGCTTCCGCCACGGACTCTATGTCGCTGTCGCTGTCATCTGCCTGGCCCCGTTTTGGTTACGCCCGGCAACCGCGCGAGCTGCTGCGGATGAGCCATGCCGCGCCTCACCTCCCAGCTGCGGACTCGCCTCCATATCCGAGTTAACCCGCTGGGTCACCGAGAGGGCCTCCACAGTGACGAGCCGGCCTGCCCCGGTCTCAGTCGACCCCCTCCACTGATCTGCACATGCCGGCCTCACTTTCTCCCGTTCATCCAAACCGGAATCCGAGCTGCCCTCGTCGGCGTACTTCAAAACTGCAGGTGCACCGAGGCACTACCGGGCCGCCTCTAGTTAATCCAGCGCTCTGACTCGCCACAGGGTTGCAGCACCGTTGAGCCGCCGAGCTCCGCCTCTGCGTGGCTCCCCACGTGCGATCTCGCCTCCGCCCGCCGGACGTACACCTGCCGCTTCAAGTTGCCACTGCCAAAATTCTTCAGCGGCGAGTCATGTACAACTGCGGCCAATTCGCCGCGCCCATTGCCGCCATGGATGTAATGAGCGGGATCCGCCCGTTTCCACGCTTCTGAAGCCATTCGTTCATCGATGTGAAAAACAAAGAAAAATCGGGGAGGCCACGACCCGGATTGGATCGTGGGTACGGCTTTGCCTCTTGTCCCGGCCTGACCTCGCCTCCGCCTCACATGGATAGTACAGCTCCGCCGCCGCCGCGTTGAACCGTCCCCACTGGTCCGGCCCTGAGCCGCCTCGAGTCACCCCTATGGTGCGGTCTTTTCCGGCGAGTCGCCGAGCCCCTCCATCTGGTCTCCACATCGCCGGTTCACCACTACTGCTGCTGCTCGCCTCGCCGGCGTCCCTCGGCCGCCCCGGATAAATCGTTGCTGCATCGGTCAAACCGGACTTACCTCCGCCTTGAGTCGCCATCATCGCCTTGGCTCGCCCTCGCTTCATCTACCCGCCTCGCATTATCATCAGGCGCTTCACCTCCACCGGTCCTTGCTCCTGCAAAGAGATAAGGGAGACTGGTTTGAAGGAAAGTCAGGGTGGACAGCACATGTGTTAAGGAAAGAAATCATGGACGTTGTGTACACGGACCATCGGTCCTCCGAAAAAATCAGGACAATTTTTATGCCGTTCACGGACACGCGTATCACGGTACGGGTTACATCAACACGCCGGCCGATTTGCCCGTCCGCCCTGGCCACCGGTTCATGCGTCCGCGCCAGTTTGCAACGCGGAGGACAACTTGTTCGTCCGCGCCGGTTCACCCGTGATTGATTTCGGCTTCATACAGTTATCATCAACTTCATGACGGGTTATTTCCGGCCCAAACGAATCAGGTGATATCTATCTAAATCTATTTTTTGACATATATTGTTTTTGTAAAAAGAACAATTACGTTGGTTTTGCATACTTTTATATGCAGGACAATTAGTCGCCACAACATTGGTGTTACACCATGCATGTGGAGCATGCACCGGCATCATTATATATTGGCTTTTGACCATTCCATGCTGCTCAACGGACACGCGCAAACCGCCGATTCTCCATCTGCGCCGGTTTACAACACCGTGGCCGTCTCCCGCGACCGTGCTGGTTTGCGGCGCGGAGGAATACTTGCTCCGCACCGGTTTACAATGCCGCGACCGGTTCATCTGTCTGTTCGCATGGCTGACTTGCCATGATTGATTTCAGTTTCACTATGGTGATCGTCAACTCCGCGGTGGATATTCTCCGGCTAACATATCAGGACAAATTGTCTGTTGCAAAAAGGGGATTATTATATCACTGAGCTATTGGATAACCCGTGCTGGTTTATATCGCGATCCAGATCGCGTCAACTCGTCAGGACCATGCGAATTACCCAATAGCGCATGCACAGGCTGCCATCCCCCACAGTCCGGTCTACATCAACATACCGGGCCGCACCTGTCTGCGCGAGCCATTTATTGAGTATGAACAAGTCACAGCTTGGGTAGCCCGGTTTTCTTTCAAATTGGAGGAAAATTATCATCAACCGCCGTCTGCACTGGATGGATCAATGGGCAGGCGCACAAGTCACCGCCGCTACAGTTTGGTTAACTTCAAATCACCAGTTGGAAGGAACCATTGGCCGAGTTGCTGACACGGTTCATACGGGATCATTTACAACCCGCCGCAGTCACCTCAACCTTCTGTGTATTCACATCGTGTTATCAACACCAATGATATACAAGTTATACCGGTTTATATCACGGTCAAATATGGAGAATCTCAAGCCAACTCCTCGAGTCACCTTGAGACTTGGGGGCTACGATGATATGACGCAGCAAGTCTTGCCAGTTTCAGCCGGTTTAAGAACCCGAGGACGATGGAGGGAAAGATAACCCGATCCCGGAGGCTACTGTTATGTTGATGAAAATTTAAAGGCCGTCAGAAAATTTCCGGCTTAGAAAGTATATGACAGTTACAAAATCCCGACTCAATGAAGAAGTTTTTGATCATCAGAAAGGATTCCGGTTTGAAACCTGGCCGAAGGGAAGTCAGTATCACTGAAGCTCCCAAATATCCGGTTTACAATCTGGTTCAAGAGAAATCTATTCTCCCACAAAGTTCCGAAGCGCTCAGATCCGGTTTAACAATGTCCGGTTCAAAAAGGAATTAACTTCTCGCAAGTTCGAGTTTAAAGGCCGTCAGAAAATTTCCGGCTGAAAATGAAGATTCCGGTTTAAAAACCGGTTCAAGGGGAAGATGTCTCCCACAGCTTTGAAGCTTTCAATATCCGGTTCAAGATCCTGGTTCAAGAAGAATTTACCTCCTGCAAAAAAGTTAAAAATTACCGAAGAGGACCTGCTGCCATGATGCGCGGTTCAAACATGGGTATCCGGCCTTATTGGCTTGACATATTATTTATCACATGGGGGCTCCCGCTTTGTAAAGCGGGGTATCTATTCTTTATATCATGCGTGGTTACACGGAGTGGATTCGCTTTAGGGCAACCTCCGGTTTACCCCTTGAGGTCGCTTCACAGAAGAGCAACAAAGTCAGTTGGGGACCTAGTCGACTTGAACCGTAGCTACACCTCCTGGGAGCTTGGTCATGTCTTGACGACGGTAATGCCTTCTGGCTGGCACATTTGCCACTAAGTCAGTTGGGGACCTAATCGACTTGAACCGTAGTTACACCTTATGGGAGCTCGGTCATGTCTTGATGATGGTAATGCCTTCTGATCGGCTTTTAAACAGCCAATAAGTCATTTGGGGGCTTGGTCGTGTCCGAACCAATGCAATGCCACTTGATCGGCCCTAGGCCACTGAGTCACTTGGGGGCTTGGTCGAATCCGAACCAATGCAATGCCACTTGGCCGGCGTAACGCCACGCGTCATTTTGGGGTCCTGGCTGACTGGCACCATTGCTACGCCTTCGGGGGGCTTGGTTGCGTCTGACCATGGTAATTCCATCTGACCAAGCTCAGTAGAGCTCTTCTTTTGCAAAAAATTGTTGCCATTGCTTTTGCTTTAATAGCCTTTCTTGAGAAGTTGCTATTTTATTTGCGTTTTTTAAACCGACAGTATTTTGTACCGGTTTAAACAGCTAAATTGGCGGAACACGGTCCATTTTTAATCCGGAGATTATCTGCCCGGTTTAATTTTCTGTTACCATCCTATTATGGAGTAAACCGGTGTTTATCAACCCGGCTCGGCTTTCAACTACAAGTTGTGAGTGCATGATCAAATTATAATCCGGAGATTATCAGCCCGGTCTGGTTTGACTACAAGTCACCAGTATATATATGGTTAATCCGGTGTTTATCACAACCCGGTACGGTTTTATCATAAATCGGCGCAATATGGAAGGAGTTATCATTACTCAAGATTGGGGTTATCACTCTTACTACAAAAAGTTGGTAAACCAACGATGTGATTCAATGTCACAGGTATGATATATTTCATATTTTTAAGTGCAGCCCTGGTTATAAACCCAGGTTATATGTTGAGCATTATGACCCGTCCGGCGGTAAACCGCCAGGACACTTTAAACTTGTTGTATGCAGAGACAGGTTGAATAAAGCATGATTATAAATTATCCGGTGTTTGTTAAATCGGCCTGGCTTTAAGACAATAAGTCGCCAGTATGATGATAAATTATCCAGTGTTTATTAAACCGGTCTGGCTTTGGACTATAAGTCGCCAGTATATGTTTGGATTGCGTCATTGTAATCATGCGCTTATAAGTTATTGGATTATATTATTCAAATAGCCAAACTTGGCTAAATTTTCATTATGATATTGGATGAATAAGGTTTTTCACACCAGATTATATTATCTTGAATAGCCATCATGGCTGGATTTTTATTATGGTTATCAATAACCAGTATTATAATTAAGGTTTTCAAAGTCGCTTTAGCGCAATGGCTATCATATTATCAATGGATACGATTTATTCTACAATTGAAGGAATAGTCCCGAGTCGCTGCAGGCTTACTACCCGGCACTTGGGGGCTACATTGTTCAAAGTTGATATTCAAATATGCAAGTCTCATGTCGCTGCAAGCATGCACCATGACACTTGGGGGCTAATGCAAAGTCATTTTTGCTCATCTTATTAAAGACCCAACTCATCACATCGTAATGAGCTGGCCCTTGGGGGCTACCAATTGCTCGTGTCAACTATTCAAGGTACAAAGCTTTTTATCCATTATATTGAAGGGTCCACTGCTCAGTTGGTAAAGCACAAGGCTCTTAACCTTGTGGACGTGGATTCAAGCCCCATGATGGGGGTTACATCATATGATGTTATTTTCATTGAAGTGTATATCAAAGTCCCAGCTCAATATTATCTTACTGAGTCGGCCCTTGGGGGCTACATGCTGCTGTTCAAAGTTTAAAAGATTATATTTACAAAGTCCCTGCTGATTATTACATAATGAGCCGGCCCTTGGGGGCTACATTGGTTGAAGCTTTATGGGCATCAGTCAATTACAAGTCCCAGGTTGCTACAAGCATGGCAACCCGACACTTGGGGGCTACAGGTAATATGGATATAAGGGAGAAATATCTTCCAATTTTCTGTTTTGAGCCAATCATTATGACCCGGTGTCTACAACAATCATGAACCGGCATTGGAAATAATCATGACCTGGAATTCAGTTCTTATAAACCGGCAATCTTGACAATGATAAACCGACGAATCTACATTTTCAAACCGGCTGAATATCAGATGAGTATTACAAGACCAATATTTCTTAAACCGGCGCTTTGGAAGCCAACTCAAGTGGATTATTCTTTACAATATTTTTCTATGAGAAACCAATGTCAGCAATTTGAGTATGAAGCTGGTTATTAACCTGGATTTTCTAGAAGGAGGAATGACAAGGACTTAAGGATGATCAGCATAAGTTTACCATGGATGAATCCAAGCTAAACTTGGGGGCTAATGTCGGGGATATACCCCGCGGTGTAAACCGGACGGAAGTTAACCCGGCCGGACTTGGCGGTTTATCTGAAGACCCGCCCTGACCTTGGCGGTTTACAAGCAATCCGCTTGGTCGTTATGACTCACTGGTAAACCGACGGGCGGATCAGACGGATGACAAGACCCAAGGCCTAGAAGGCCGGTTCAACTATGGTGGGCCGGTTTAAGAGGAAAGGAATATTTATCTTACAAAGAGTTAAGACCAGGACTTGTATCCGGTTTGTATTAGAGATAGGCTAGTCCTAATCCTAATAGGACTCCACATGTAAACCGCCCCTTCAACATATATAAGGAGGGGCAGGGCTCCCCAAAGGGGGAGGAGTTGGAAGCTACAAGCTACAAGCAATCAATAATCTCTAGGGCTAGACACAAGAGCCGGTTTACGGCGTCTCCCTCGGGATGATAATGAGACCTAGCCTCAAACAGCATGTAGGGTTTTTACCGGATGATGTTTCCCGGGGCCCGAAGCTGTCTAAATCCTTGTCTTGCGTGTTGATCCGCCCTGCGTCTCTCGTCCTACTCAACCCCTCTCAAGCTACCACATAGATGCGTTGGCCTCACGACTAAGTCCTGACACTAAGGACATCTGCCGTGACAAAACCACGACAAATACCTAGTTCAATCTCGTTACCAGCAAGTCTCTTTACTCGTTCTGTAATACATCATCTCGCAACTAACTTATTGGTTGCAATGCTTGGAAGGCTTATGTGATGTGCATTACCGAGAAGGCCCTGAGATACCTCTCGGACATTCGGAGTGACAAATCCTAATCTCGAAATACGCCAACCCAACAAATACTTTCGGAGACACCTGTAGAGCACCTTTATAATCACCCAGTTACGTTGTGACGTTTGGTAGCACACAAAGTGTTCCTACGGTAAACGGGAGTTGCATAATCTCATAGTCATAGGAACATGTATAAGTCATGAAGAAAGCAATAGCAACATACTAAACGATCGGGTGCTAAGCTAATGGAATGGGTCATGTCAATCAGATCATTCAACTAATGATGTGACCTTGTTAATCAAATGACAACTCCTTTGTCTATGGTTAGGAAACTTAACCATCTTTGATTAACAAGCTAGTCAAGTAGAGGCATACTAGTGACACTCTGTTTTTCTATGTTTTCACACATGTATTATGTTTCCGGTTAATACAATTCTAGCATGAATAATAAACATTTATCATGATATATAAGAAAATAAATAATAACTATATTATTGCCTCTAGGGCATATTTCCTTCACATCTCAGGATCAAATCAGCTTGGTATAAACAATACCGTAGTAATCATTAAATGACCACAAGGAGCTTGATCTTTACCCATGATTCTCGCACAACATCACGAATATCCAACAACTCGGTATCCTCAATACCACGATGATCATCTCACGATCACATAAAGATCAACCAACTCTGGTATCCATGATACCTCCGTGATCCTCTCTTGATCACAACCAATCTCTTTCTCATCATCAAACCGGTGTAGTTATTAAGCACATTATTATTATTATTACTGTTGACCCATAGTGTGACCAACTACGAACTAGGCCCTTATCCGCGGGCGCGGCTATCGATAGATTAGTACACTCTGAAGAGGTAGAGCACTTTACCCACACCACGGAATCCATGGCCTCACACTCCCATTCGGGTGGACCAACGGCATTCCGACAGAACTCTCCCATTGCCATGACACTCTTACGACCACTGTGACCAACTCCCCACTGGGATTAGTCCTGGGTGACCCAGCCTACCAAAGGCAAAACTACCACCGTTATGGCAAACAAACAGTCCCAAACGGGGACACGGTACCATAACAACAACAGGTTCACAAGGTTATGTCTGCTTACCGGGCCAGGGTAACGCATGCCCATAACCTTCCCTCTTTGGAGGCACCGACAAAAGGCATGACAACGGACGACTACCGGCCTTCCCATAAAGGCAAATGTGGCTGCACTTGTTAGCTCGATATGGTGGCACCATGACTCATCCAACAGTTGTTCAGGTTCAATTAAGTCCGGTTAAACTTGAATGCAATAAGTTGAGTCATATGAAAATAACATGATGCAACTACAATACATGAGCATGACATCAACATAAGCATGGTTGTGCATCATTACAATAGGAAATCATATATCTGACTGAGCATGGCATACTGACTAGCATGAACATCACAAGTATACACTTCTCATAAACATAGCATGACCACTAGCATCAACAATAAATAGCATGCAAGAACATATCAACAATGCTACCATGCAAGCATTTAACCAACTGGATGCAATGGAACATGCATAACGATGGCACTCGAAACAGACGATAATCATGCACCAAAGACCATCAC
The DNA here is from genome assembly GCA_032464435.1 of Aegilops umbellulata. Classification (NCBI taxonomy): domain Eukaryota; kingdom Viridiplantae; phylum Streptophyta; class Magnoliopsida; order Poales; family Poaceae; genus Aegilops; species Aegilops umbellulata. The sequence goes on along the minus strand of CP136056.1, from coordinate 339,355,214 downwards.
CGACATCAACATATACTACTAGCAAGCATAAGCATATGAAAGGGATATTAGCAGGGATACATGATAACCAAGTGCAAGAAAACATAGCATGATGGTAACCACCGATTGATACGTCTCCAACGTATCTACAATTTTTTATTGCTCCATGCTATATTATCTACTGTTTTGGACAATATTGAGCTTTATTATCCACTTTTATATTATTTTTGGGACTAACCTATTAACCGGAGGCCCAGCCCAGATTTGTTGTTTTTTGCCTATTTCAGTGTTTCGAGGAAAAGGAATATCAAACGGAGTCGAAACAGAACGAAATCAACTGGAGAAGTTATTTTTGGAAGGAAAGCTACCGGATGGACTTGGACCCCACGTCAGGAGAGAAGGGAGGTGCCCATGAGGGTGGGGGTGCCCCCCCCTAGAGCGCAACCCACTGCCTCGTGGGGCCCCCGAAACTCCACCGACGTACTTCCTGCACCCATATATACTCACGTACCCTAAAACTTCCAGAACATAGATTGGATCTGGATTTCCGCCGACGCAAGCCTCTGTAGCCACCAAAAGTCAATCAGGACCCTGTTCCGGCACCCTGTCGGAGGGGGGAACCCTCACTGGTGGCCATCTTCATCATCCCGGCGCTCTCCGGGACGAGGAGGGAGTAGTTCACCCTCGGGGCCGAGGGTATGTACCAGTAGCTATGTGTTTGATCTCTCTCTCTCTATCTCTCTCTCTCTCTCTCTCTCTGTCGTGTTCTTGATTTGGCATGATCTTGATGTATCGCGAGCTTTGCTATTATAGTTGGATCTTATGTTGCTTCTCCCCCTCTTCCCTCTTGTAATGGATTGAGTTTTCCCTTTGAAGTAATCTTATCGGATTGAGTCTTTAATGACTTGAGAACACTTGATGCATGTCTTGTCGTGTGTATTTGTGGTGACAATGGGATATCACGTGATTCACTTGATCTATGTTTTGGTGATCAACTTGCGGGTTCCGCTCATGATCCTATGCATAGGGGTTGGCACACGTTTTCGTCTTGATTCTCCGGTAGAAACTTTTCGGCACTCTTTGAAGTACTTTGTGTTGGATTGAATAGATGAATCTGAGATTGTGTGATGCATATCGTATAATCATACCCACGGATACTTGAGGTGACATTGGAGTATCTAGGTGACATTAGGGTTTTGGTTGATTTGTGTCTTAAGCTGTTATTCTAGTACGAACTCTAGGGTTGTTTGTGACACTTATAGGAATAGCCCAACGGATTGATTGGAAAGAATAGCTTTGAGGTGGTTTCGTACCCTACCATAATCTCTTCGTTTGTTCTCCGCTATTAGTGTCTTTGGAGTGACTCTTTGTTGCATGTTTAGGGATAGTTATATGATCCAACTATGTTATTATTGTTGAGAGAACTTGCACTAGTGAAAGTATGAACCCTAGGCCTTGTTTCCTATCATTGCAATACCATTTATGCTCACTTTTACCGTTAGTTACCTTGCTGTTCTTATATTTTCAGTTTACAAAAACCTACATCTACCATCCATATTGCACTTGTATCACCATCTCTTCGCCGACTAGTGCACCTATACAATTTACCATTGTATTGGGTGTGTTGGGGACACAAGAGACTCTTTATTATTTGATTGCAGGGTTGTTTGAGAGAGACCATCTTCATCCTATGCCTCCCACGGATTGATAAACCTTAGGTCATCCACTTGAGGGAATTTGCTACTGTCCTACAAACCTCTGCACTTGGAGGCCCAACAACGTCTACAAGAAGAAGGTTGTGTAGTATACATCAAGCTCTGTTCTGGTGCCGCTGCCGGGGAGGTTAGTGCTTGAAGGTATATCTTTAGATCTTGCAATCGAATCTTTTTGTTTCTTGTTTAGCACTAGTTAGTTTATAAAAGAAAATTACAAAAAATGGAATTGAGCTTGCCTCATACGCTTCATCTTTTTAATATCTTTCGTGAGTATGATGGAAAGGAAAATTGTGCCAAAGTGTTAGAAGAAGAATGCATTAAAATGTTTGGCACTAAATCTTTGAATGATGAGCATGGTTGCAATGTTGTTAGTATGAACTCCTTGGATATCCATGGTACTAATGATGATTGCACTAGTTATGATGAAAATGTCTACTATAAACATGTCAATTTTTGTGGAGTGCATTGGGTTTGCAACTACACACCAAATAGGGAAGATAGATATTGCAAGAGGCATAAGTACTTAGAAACCAAATTGTTGCAAGAAAGTCTTGATGATTGCGCTGAAAGATTCAATATTTTTCGCGCCCCTTGTGAACTTTGCAATGAACATGGTCATTTAAAGCTCCAATGCTATTTGTTTCATGATAAAATCGTGTCCAAATATTGTGATAATTTGATTACCCTTGAGCATCATAAAGAGCTTAGCCTTATTTTGGGTTATGAAGAAATGAAACGTATAACTGAGGGTATTCCAAAATTTCATCTTGATAGATTTCTTGATTTTGATCTAGAGGAGATTTATATGTATTGTGTGGTGAATTGTATTGAAAATCCTTATATTGCCAATTACATAAAGAAAAGAAAACAAATAGAGGATGAAGAGAATACTAATGAAAGGGAAGAGACTTCCCAATATCCTCCTATTATTTCTTATGATGAATCAGGTAACGAGGAGGAGTCTTATATTTAACCAATTTCATTAATAAGAAGCTCCAAAAAGAGGATTGAACCCACACATGATGTGGTGAAGAAGAAGAAAAGAAAAAGGAAGAGAGGTAAAAAGGTATCTCTCCCAAATAAGGTTGCTCCTATTATTGTTGTGCCTCATGAAAATGAATCAAAAATAATTGTGGAAGATGATGCACTTGAAGATGATCTAGTTATGCCTATTGCTTGTTGTGATGATTATGATTGGGAAGATAATGATACTTCTTATGATCTTGAAAATCTTTTTGGCACTTGCTTGGAAAAGTATGATAATAATGTTTGCTATATTGTTGGTGTTATCCATACTATTAATGATGAGAGTGATTATGCTTACGATATGAAAAGGCCCAAGCTTGGGGAAGCTATGTTTGATGAGGATGACATATTTGAGAATATATTTGCTGCAATTAATGTTTGTCCCAAGTTTGGGGATGCTATGTTTAATAATGATGATATTTTTAGCCTCCCAAGTTTTGATATGCAAAGTTGTTATGATGATAGCATGCCTTCTACCTATGATGATTATATTTATGAAAGTGGGTTTGGAAGAGTGTCAACTTTAGGAAGTAGTGATCCCACTATTTTGGAGGATGTTGAATCTTATAATAATTATGAAAGTGGATTTGGAGAGGTCATGACTTTATTTAGTGATGTATCCACTATTTCGGAAGAGGTTTCAATTGATTATGATGAGAACAAAGTTGCTACCTATGATGATTGTTGTGATAAAACTTATGCTATAAAGAGTAGTGATGATTATATTCATAAAACTTGTCATGATTATGAGTACCCTTTCTCTGAATTTTACTCTTTTAATGTGGAAACAATTTATAGTATTCAAGTCTCTTATGACACTCCCACTATTCCGAATGAGAAGAATTTTGCTTATGTGGAGAGTAGTAAAATTTCTATGCTTGTAGATCATGAAAAGAATGATTTAGGTGCTGGTTATATTGTTGAATTAATTCATGATGCTACTGAAAATTATTATGAAGGAGGAATGTATGCTTGTAGGAATTGCAATAATATCAAGTTTCCTCTCTATGTGCTTAAATTTTTGAAGTTATGCTTGTTTTGCCTTCCTATGCTAGTTGATTATTGTTCCCATAAGTTGTTTGCTCACAAAATCCCTATGCATAGGAAGTGGGTTAGACTTAAATGTGCAATTCATATTCTTCATTATCCTCTCTTTATGTTTCAATTCTTATCTTTTATGTGAGCATCATTGAAATCAGCATGCCTAGCTAGGGGCATTAAACGATAGCGCTTGTTGGGAGGCAACCCAATTCTATTTTAGTTTCTTGCTTTTTGGTTCTGTTTAATAATAAATAATCCATCTAGCTTCTGTTTAGATTTGTTTTTATGTTTTAATTAGTGTTTGTGCCAAGTAGAAACTTTGGGAAGACTTGGGTGAAGTCTTTATGATCACGCTGTAAAAAAACAGAAACTTTAGCGCTCACGAGATTAGCTAAAACTTTTTACTGAAGAGTGATATTTAGTTGATTCTTTTTGAAGATGATTACTAGACAAATTCCTCAGGTCCACCAATTTATTTTAGAATTTTTGGAGGTCCAGAAGTTTGCGTTAGTTACATATTACTACAGACTGTTCTGTTTTTGACAGATTCTGTTTTTTCTTGTGTTGTTTGCTTATTTTGATTAATCTATGGCTAGTAAAATAGTTTATAAACCATAGATAAGTTGGAATACAGTAGGTTTAACACCAATATAAATAAATAATGAGCTCATTACAGTACCTTGAAGTGGTGTTTTGTTTTGTTTCGCTAACGGAGCTCACGAGTTTTCTATTAAGTTTTGTGTTGTGAAGTTTTCAAGTTTTGGGTAAAGATTCGATGGACTATGGAATAAGGAGTGGCAAGAGCCTAAGCTTGGAGATGCCCAAGGCACCCCAAGGTAATATTCAAGGATATCCAAGCGTCTAAGCTTGGGGATTCCCCGGAAGGCATCCCCTCTTTCGTCTTCGTTCATCGGTAACTTTACTTGGAGCTATATTTTTATTCACCACATGATATGTGTTTTGCTTGGAGCGTCATGTCATTTTATTTAGTTTTGCTTGCTGTTTGAATAAAGTATCAAGATCTGAAATTTTTAAATGTTAGAGAGTCTTCACGTAGTTGCATAATTATTCGACTACTCATTGATCTTCACTTATATCTTTTGGAGTAGTTTGTCATTTACTCGTGTGCTTCACTTATATCCTATGAGTAAATGGTTGAATGATTTGAATGTCATAAATCTGAAATTATACATGTTTCATATGCTTACCCCATGGGGAGTAATGACTATACATATAAGAAGTAGAGGTGGTAAATATATTGAAGGTTAGCAAACATTGTATTGGTCACTTGAACAATTCATGAAAGAATATTGAAGAAAGGGAGGTTTCACATATAAATATACTATCATGGACATCTTTTGTAATTGTGAGCACTCATTAAAATATGACATGATAAAAGTTTGATGTTGGACAAGGAAGACAACGTAATGGGTTATGTTTTCTTATATCCGAAATAAAGTATATTGTCATGGATCGCCTAACACGTTGAGCTTGCCTTTCCCCCTCATGCTAGCCAAATTCCTTGCACCAAGTAGAGATACTACTCGTGCATCCAAACTCCTTGAACCAAGTTTCTTCCATGAGTGTCCACCATACCTACCTATATGCGGTATTTACCTGTCGTTCCAAGTAAATTTGCATGTGCCAAACTCTAAACCTTCAAATAATAATCTGTTTTGTATGCCCGAATCGCTCATGTAGCGACTACGGGTTAGCAGTATCTTCCATACTAGGTGGGTTATTCTCACAATGAGTGGACTCCGCTCATCATTCACGAGAAAATGGCTGGTAACCGGGATGCCCAGTCCCATGATCAAAAAGATCAAAATTAATTGCAAACAAAACTCCCCCGGGTTTGATGTTAGTTGGAGGCACCCGTTGTTTCGGGCAAGCCATGGATTGATGCTTGTTGGTGGAGGGGGAGTAAAAATCTTTACCTTTCTGTTTGGGAACCGCCTATAATGTATGTAGTATGGAAGATATTGGGAGCTCTTGGTCGTTATGTTGACAATGAAAGCATACCTGTCGGGGATATACCCCGTGGCGTAAACCGGCCGGAAGTATAACCCGGCCGGACTGGACGACTCACTGCTAACCCGCCCGGAGCTTGGCGGTTCATTAGTAACCCGACGGGCGGGTTAGATGGATGACGAGGCCCAAGGCCCAGAAGGCTGGTTCACGTTTAATGGTGGGTCGGTTTATGAGGAAAGCACAAGGAATATTCCCTTACAAAGGAAGCAAGACTAGGACTCCACTTGTAATAGAGTAATCCTAATCCAACTAGGACTAGTCATGTAAACCGCCCCTTCAACATATATAAGGAGGGGCAGGGCTCCCCAAAGAGGGAGAAGCTACAAGCAAGAAGCAATCTCTAGGGCTAGACACAAGAGCCAGTTTACGGCGTCTCCCTCGTGATGATAATGAGACCTAGCCACAAATAGCATGTAGGGCTATTTCAGATGATGTTTCCCGGGGCCCGAAGCTATCTAAATCCTTGTTCTTGCGTGTTGATCCGCCCTGCGTCTCTCATCCCACTCAACCCCTCTCAAGCTACCACTTAGATGCGTTGGCCTCGCGACTAAGTCCTGACACTAAGGACATCTGCCGTGACAAAACCACGACAGTTGGCGCCCACCGTGGGGCTCAACGCACAGTGGTGTTGTTCTTGGAGGGAGCTCTCCAGGGATCGAGAAGCTTGCGATCGTCAATGAAAAAAAATCATCGATGAAAGTTCAAGAAGTTAGGGTTTTGTGCGTGCTGCCGCACATAACTCGAAAGGCGGATGGATTTTTTGGTGCGCCGTCGTTTAGTCACGTGTTGTTAAGCCGACCGGGAACGGCAGGATTTTCCAAAGCGGCTGCAGATGTTTGTCCGCCGAAACCATCAAAGTTGCAGGCGTTTTCTGTCCGAGTCGCCGAGTTGTTGCCTCGGATCAAGTCAAAGAGTGCAGACAAGCGCATCGTTTCCATTACATTGAGCATCAACTCTGATGTTTTTCAAGTACTAATACGTTACTAGAAGACAAGGAGAGTACGTTTTGGATTAGTACGTCATTGGAGCCAAGTTAGTTTTTTCTTTGTCAACTCTGATTACTACATCAGCAAGAACGCAGTAATCCTATCAGAGTTCAACGAGTGCATGTGCCCGTCGGAACTTAAATTCGACAAACTCAAGGTTTGGGCTCGTGTCGTCAATCTCCCATTCAATCTGCGCACTGAAACCTGGTGCAAGGCCATCGCGAAGCAGATTGATAAGGAGGCTAGCTCGGTCCACTTCGATCATGGGGGAGGCTACCTGCGTGCCCGTGTTACTTTGGACGTAGCCAAACCATCGAGGAGATGGATCGTCATCAATTCTGCAAGGAGGGGCAGCATCGATCCATATGACATACAATATGAAAACATACCCCACTTTTGCTTCTCGTGTGGCCGACTGGGTCACTCTGACTTATTCTGTCCGACGCCTGGAACAAGAGATGAAAACGGCGATCTGCCGTTTGGCAAGGGTCTCCGTCCACCGGAAGAGAAAAGGAAACCGGCATCTTCTGAAGGTTCCTCGAAAACCAACCAGACCAAATCAGGCAAGAATGACACAAGGAACTCAAGTAATGCAACTGAGAAGGGGGCCGAGGTCACATCCCCAGCGAAACGAACTGCACCGAAACGAAAAGGGGAGGCTCGTGCCCAAGTGTACCACAGAGTTGAATTGCCTCTTCTGACAAATCACGCTACAGCTAATACTTTGGAAGCAGAACATTCAGATGTAGCCATGCAGAAGGGGGCAGATGATACTGAGGAAAATGATGGCACAGTGAGAGAGGTTAAGAAAAAGAAACCAACACCTACGAACTCTGAATCTTCAGCAGAGGCTGCTAGTCGGCCCTGCCCGAAGCAATGATTTGCCTATGCTGGAACTGCCGGGGGCTTGGGAACCCCGAGGCAGTTCGAGAGCTTCACAGTGTTGTGAAGCAAGAAGGCCCCGCTCTGGTTTTTGTCATGGAACAAAGATCCGAGGGAAACGAGTGGAAAAATTGCAGCAGACGTTAGGGTTTGCTGGCTGTTTTGCTGTGGACAGCAAGGGACTAAGTGGGGGCATCGGCCTCTTTTGGTCCCTGATGTAACAGTGGAGCTCAAGAACTACAGCTCAAACCATGTCGATGTTGTGGTCCGCGATGCACTAAACGCCTCGGTGAACTGGAGGTTCACCGGGTTCTATGGAGCGCCAAGGGCAGAGAACAGACACCATAGCTGGCGATTCCTACGTACCCTACACAACTTACCTCATTCTGAGTGGTTGTGTATGGGTGACTTCAACGAGACCGTTTATGGGGAAGAGCATTTTAGCAGTACAACTCGACCGGAGTGGCAAATGAGAGCTTTCCGCGATGTTGTCAGTGATTGTGCTTTCCAGGGTTTGGGGTGGTCTGGGGTTCCCTACACATGGGACAACCGACAATCTGGTAATGCAAATGTTAAGGCTCGGCTTGATCAAGCTTTCGCTAACGAGGAGTTTCGACAGAAGTACGAGCATGCTAGAGTGCGCCATGTGTGTTCCTTAGAATCTGACCACTGCTTTGTAGTGGTGGATCTTCGACACCATCCGCCCAACAGACATGTTTCGAAGCCCTTTCGCTATGAGAACGTCTGGCAAACTCATAGTGACTATGAACAGCTGGTGACTGAAACTTGGCGTGCACAAGCTAAGGAACCAGGTCTGCTTGGGATCATGAACTCCCTAGAAGCCCTACAACATAAACTAGCACCTTGGGGGGTTCGGGAATTTGGATGCTTATCAAGGACCGTCCGTCAGCTGCAAAAACGACTTGACAGACTGCGAAGACTGTCAGTTGGACGGGGCCCTTCAGATGAAGAAAAAGCTACCATGTCAAAGCTCCGAGAGGCATTAAAGCTGGAGGAGATATGGTTAAAGCAGCGATCACGTGTCCCTTGGCTTCGTGAGGGAGATCTCAACACGGCCTACTTTCAAGCGCAGGCTAAGCAACGCCAACGAATCAACAAGATCGCTAACTTACAGCGGTCGGACGGCTCAGTCTGTGCTTCGGGGGAGGAGGATAAGGAAGAGATACTTGCTTTTTATCAAAGTCTCTACACGTCTCAGGGGTACAGCAACAGTGATGAGCTGTTATCGCATGTACCGACCCGGGTCACGCCGGTGATGAATGATCTTCTCTGTAAACCGTTCGACGAGTCAGGGACCCGGGCTGCCCTCTTTCAGATGGACCCGTCAAAAGCGCCCGGGGTGGACGGCTTTACAGCAGGTTTTTACCAACGCCATTGGGATCTTCTTAAGCAAGATATAGTCCCGGCGCTATTGGAGTTCTTAAATGGTGGTGAATTACCGGCGGGGCTCAATGACACTTCCATCACTCTAATCCCAAAGGTACGCCACCCGCAGAACATCTCGCAATATCGACCCATTGCTTTGTGCCCAGTACTCTATAAGATTGCTGTTAAAGCCATTACCAATCGGTTGAGGCCTTGCATGGGTGAGATTATTAGCGAAGAACAAAGTGCTTTCGTCCCGGGTCGTTTGATCACAGATAATGTTCTTGTTGCATTTGAAAGTGTACATACGATGAAGAGACGGAAGAAAGGGAAAAATTTCTCATGTGCAATTAAACTGGACATGATGAAAGCTTATGATCGAGTCGAGTGGCATTTTCTTGAAGCTATGCTTTTGAGGCTCAGATTTGCTGGCAGCTTGGTGAGATTGATCATGAAGTGTGTCACATCTGTATGGTTCTCCGTGCGTGTAAACGGGGAGCTTCTGCCCTACTTCACCCCATTGAGAGGCCTCCGGCAGGGCTGCCCAGTTTCGCCATACCTTTTTCTGCTATGTGCTGAAGGCTTCTCTGCTCTGGTTAATCACTATGGAAATTTCGTTGATCGTGGCATCAGAGTGAATCACAGAGCGCCTTGGGTAAGTCATCTTCTGTTCGCTGATGATAGTTTGATATTCATCAAGGCGACCCTCGAGAGTGCAACTAGATTGAATGACATCCTCACAATCTATGGTGCGGCCTCCGGCCAATGTGTAAACAGATCAAAGAGTTCTATATATTTCAGTCCTAACACACCGGCGGCGCTCAAAGCAAGTCTGAAACAACTTCTGAATGTCCATTCTGAAGCTTTTTCAGAGCGTTACCTTGGCCTTCCCACTGCAATTGGAAGGATCTCCAGCGGAACTTTTGAACATATCGGAGATCGGGCCAAGGGTAAGATGCAAGGTTGGTCAGAACGTTTGTTTGCATGTGCCGGGAGAGAAACTCTAATCAAGTCAATCGTTCAGGCCATTCCAACTTTCAGCATGTCATGCTTTCTGCTGACCAAAAAAGTGTGCAAAGGTTTGACCTCAAACATGGCAAAATTCTGGTGGGCGAGCTCTCTGGACAGACGTGCTCTTCATTGGATTGCATGGGACAAACTTGCTACACCAAAAATCAAAGGGGGGATGGGCTTTCGTGACCTTCGACAGTTCAACATTGCCCTTCTTGGGAAACATGGCTGGAGGTTCATGACGAAACCAGACTCACTTTGCACAAGAGTTATGAAAGGAAGGTACTTTCCTGGTTGTGATTTTATGCAGGCTACTATACCAAAGTCAGCTTCTGCTACTTGGAGGGCGATCGTTGCTGGTCGTCAAGCACTAAATGTTGGCCTTGTTAAAAGAATCGGTGATGGCACTACCACTTCGGTGTGGGAGGATCGATGGCTGCCGTCGACTGTATCCATGCGACCGTTATTCAGACCACCAAATACAACGATCAACATGGTGAGCGACTTGATCGACTATGAAAACTGGTCTTGGAACCGGGATCTGATCCGCGCGACCTTCATCACACCTGATGCGGAAGCGATCCTGAATATTCCCCTACGTCATGGCGGTGGGGAGGACTTTTATGCTTGGGCACATGAGAGATCCGGCACTTACTCTGTTAAAACAACCTATCGCGCTCTAATGAATCAAAAAGAGCATGCGGCTCTAGAAGAAGGGCAGGTAGCAGGACCATCAGAGAATGAACAACAGATGTGGAGTGCTTTATGGAAGCTCAAAGTAGTTCCCAAGGTCAGGGTGTTCTGGTGGCGAGTTATTCGAGGAATCATCCCAGATGAGAAGACACTCCAACACAGACACATAAAGGAGACAAGCTTATGCAAGCTTTGTCTCGCGATGGAAGAGGACCTGATGCATGCATTAGTGCATTGTTCTCATGCAAGGAGTTTTTGGGAGGAGGCCCGGCTGCTTTTTGAGATATCTTTGCCAAGGCTCCATCCCGACACTTGGACGCGTGACATACTCTGTGAGCAACGCTTCTCAGAGAGAGACCGTGCCATCATCATCACAGTCATGTGGGCTATCTGGATGTCCCATAACAGGAGGACACATGATCAAGATATCATCGACCCAGCATCTTCGGTTCGGCGCATCCGAGAAGACCTGGCGTTGCTTGATATTCCCCGGCAGAGTATCATACCACTGCCGGGCCACGGTTGGCGGCCGCCCGAGACGATCTACGTCAAGGTGAACACAAACGCTGCGATCCAGCGCGATGCTGGCAATGCGGGCGCGGGTGGCGTCGCCCGTTCTTCATCGGCTTTCCTGGGTGCATGGTGCAAACCCCACATGGGGGTCACGGATCCTTTCACCGCCGAAGTGCTCTCTCTTCGGGAGGGCACCATCTTTGCAAAGCTTCGAGGATTCACGCACGTGCAACTGGAAACCGACTGTCTAGAGGCAGTAAACCTCTGGAGCTCTAGCTACACTGATCTTTCGGTAGTAGCACCGATCCTGTCTGAAATTAGAGAGCTCTCTGCTAGCTTTTTGTCTTTTGATATTTCTCATGTAAGTAGAGCAGCTAACGGTCCTGCACACTTGTGTGCTAAGCGTGCATGTACGCTTAACGTGACCGAGAGCTGGCTAGATACCACTCCTAGCTTCCTGACCAGCAGCCTCTTGGCTCACTGTCCAGCGAACGCTTTTATTCAATAAAGCTCTCTAAATCCCCCGGAAAAAAAAACTCTGATTACTACTACAAGAAAGCTACGAGGAGGTTAATTCCAGGGGGAAGGAAAGGAAAAATTGCCTAGTCAGGGCAACCGAGCCGACAGCATCCCTGTTCCTCGTATGAAGCAGATTACCTACAGTGACGCGGAGACCGCCGTTGACTCGGCTTTCGGCTCGCACGTCTGCGTCCTCGGATCCACTGACGCCGCCTCCGCTGGCTTTCGCCGGGGCACATCCACTGCCACGAGTCGGCCTCCAATGCTTCTGTATCTGAGCTGCTGCCGCCGGCTGATGTTTGTTAGAAGTAATCTCGGTGCACTGGAAGTAGTCACGTAGATGTTTTTTCAGTTTTCTGAATATGCTGAATAATAGCCAGAAGTGCGCTCTGTTCGTGCTGCGGCTTAATAGCTTCAGGTGTAGTTTTATTCAGTTATCTTCTCCTCTGTAATCGGTAGAGTGATGACCACGATCTGGCCGTGGGATGGCGCGGGTATAACGGATCGTGGGCTTCCAGTTTGTTACGATGGAATAAAAGGATAGAAGCGAAAAGGACGCGAGGTTGAGGCGTCGCAAAATACTGTCTCCCGTTTTTTTGTTTCTCTGCTGTTCTCTGAACTTGTTCGTCAGGGACTCTGCTGGAGATTACAAAGAGGGATTTCCACCAATTTTCCACCTGATCGCGTTGTGTTTCAGGGTCTGGATCCAACATTTGGCATCAGAGCCTCTGTTCTGTGGCGATCCGGCGGCGGTGATCAGTGGAGGAGTTGTGGCGGCGGTGATCGGTGATGAGTAACTCGCCGAAGAAGGACGACACCGGCGGAAGCGGTGGAAAGTACACGCCGCCCCCAAAGAGAACCGGGGACGAAGGCACGGCGATCGTGCCGCGCGCGCCGGCGAGGACTGGTGGTGTCCCGATCCAGTATCCCATGCTCACGGACTCGAATTATGGTCTGTGGGCGGTGAAGATGAAGGTGCTTCTTCGTCCGTACGGCGTATGGCCGGCGTTGGAGGGCACGGCTGAGTTCGATCAGGCTAAGGACGACGAGGCATTCGCCGCGCTGTCACAGTCCGTACCGGACTCTGTTATGATGGCGGTGGCCGACTGTGAGACGGCCCACGATGCCTGGGAAGCGATCCGGCGCATGCGCGTCGGCGAGGACCGCGTCAAGAAGGCGCGGATCAAGCAGCTCAAGAGGCAACTGGATCGGATGGAAATGGGCGATGGCGAATCTGTGTCGACGTTCGCCCAGAAGATGATGACCCTCGTCGGCGAGATCCGGTCCCTCGGCGAGAAAATCACCGATGAGACAGTGGTTGAAACTCTGTTCAATGCCGTCCCTCCGCGGTCCGGCGACATCGTCAACACAATCGAGCAATGGGGTGACCTCACGACGATGACGATGGCTGAGGCTGTCGGTCGTCTAGCAGCCTTTGAGGAAAACCAGAGAAGTCGACGTCGTCAGTCTGGCGGCAAAGATGATCAGCTCATGCTGGTGACCCAGGCTCTGGAGCAGTTGATGAAGGGCAAGAAAGGTGCCCCAGGTGCGAGCAGCAGTGGTGGTGGACGTGGCCGTGGTGGCGGCCGCGGACGCGGCCGTGGGCGTCGTGATCGCGTCGACGGTGGGCAAGCTGGACGCGGCGAGAGCAACGACCGTGGCAAGCAGAAAAAACACAGAAAATTCGACATAACCAAGGTGAGATGCTTCAACTGCAATGAAATGGGTCATTTCAAGTCTGACTGCCCGGAGCCAAAGAAGGAAAATGTAAACTTTGCTCAGGTAGAAGAAGATGATGACCCTGGATTGCTCATGCTGGAGACATGTGAGCTCACAGTTTCAGAGACGGTGCCAACAGAACAGGTGCTGCTCAATGAGGAAAAGGTTGTCCCAAAGTTGTCAGGTGACCATGACATTGCCTGGTACTTGGATACAGGGGCAAGCAATCATATGATAGGAAACTCAGACAAGTTTGCTGAATTGGATCAAACAGTGACAGGCAAAGTACGTTTCGGTGATGGCTCGGCTGTACAAATCTGTGGACGGGGTTCGGTCTTGTTGCAGTGCCTCATAGGAGAACACAGGGTCCTATCTGATGTGTACTATATACCGCGGCTGAAGAACAACATAATCAGCCTCGGGCAGCTGGATGAAAATGGTTGCAAATATTCAAGTGAGAATGGAGTCATGACAGTGTGGGACAGGCAGCGGAATGTGCTGGCTCGGGTGCCTCGCACACGCAACCGTATGTACATTCTGAACATACAACCGTCACTGCCAGTGTGCTTGCTCACACACGCAAAGGAGGATGCATGGTTGTGGCATATGCGCTTTGGGCATGTCAACTTCAGATCTTTGCGAGCACTAGCAGCTGGTGGCATGGTCGATGGATTGCCACTAATAGAGCAAGTTGAACAGATCTGCGACGGTTGCATGATCGCGAAGCAGCGTCGTCTGCCTTTCCCTATGCAAGCTCTGTATCGCGCAACTGAACATTTGCAACTAGTGCATGGTGACTTGTGTGGCCCAATCACACCAGAGACCCCTGGTGGCAAGAAGTATTTTCTGCTCCTTGTCGATGATTACTCCCGGTATATGTGGGTAGCACTATTGCGCAGCAAGGATGAAGCACTCGGGGCCTTGAAAAAGATTCAGAAAGCAGCTGAGACCGAACGAAATCTGAAACTGAAGGCACTAAGGACTGACAGGGGTGGAGAGTTCACATCAAAGGAATTTGTGGAACACTGTGATGAACACGGCATCAAGCATTTTCTCACGGCGCCATACACCCCGCAGCACAATGGTGTCGTTGAGAGAAATCAGACTGTAGTTGGGATGGCCAGGAGTCTTCTCAAGAGTTTGGGTGTGCCTGCAAAGTTTTGGGGAGAAGCTGTGTGCACTGCAGTGTATCTCCTCAACAGATCCCCTACAAAAAGTGTGAAGAACATGACCCCATATGAAGCATGGCATGAGAAAAAACCGAAGGTACAACACTTGCGTACGTTTGGTTGTGTCGCTCATGTAAAATTAGTTGGGCCTGGACAGAATAAACTCTCTGACAGAAGCAAGCAAATGGTGTTTATTGGATACGAACCTGGCTCAAAGGCATACCGGATGTATGACCCGGAAGGGAAGAAGTTGGTGGTGTCCAGAGATGCTGTGTTTGAAGAGGGTAGGTGTTGGGATTGGGGCCCACAGTCAAGTTCAGGTGAAGAAGAACGAAACACTTTCACTGTCGTCTTTCCAGATCAGAACAAAGTCCAAGAGGAACCGAGGTCAGCCGAAACGGCAGCCGTGGCAGAGAAAAGTGCTGCTGGAGAAGGTGATTTTAGAACTCCTGCCGTGGCAGCAAAAATTTCTACCGCAGTGAACTCCACTACCATGGCAGCACCACGGCTTGGTGCGAAGACGCGGCATGCCGGCGATGGGGTGGCAATTCCTTGTGATCTCGGGTCCTCACCGATGACCCCTGCACTTGCATCGCCCCCACTAGAGTCACCATGGACAGAACCATCACAGGGGCCACAAGGTAAACGTCCTCTTGAAGATATTTATGAGGAGACAGTGGAGATAAAACAAGCTGATTCAGGCTTGTGTCTGTTTGGTCTGGGAGAGCCAGCTAGTCATATTGATGCAAAGAAAGAAAAATGCTGGGAGAAAGCTATGAGAGAGGAGCTGACCTCGATTGAGTCCAATGGGACATGGGTTTTGTGTGATCTCCCAAAAGGACATAAACCCATAGGTCTGAAATGGGTGTACAAGCTCAAGAAGGACCCGGATGGTGCCATAGTGAAACACAAGGCAAGACTAGTTGCCAAGGGGTATGTGCAGCGTCAGGGGGTGGATTTTGATGAAGTGTTTGCACCAGTAGCTCGTATGGAGTCAGTCAGATTGCTGGTGGCGTTGGCAGCTGAATTTCAGTGGAAATGCATCATATGGATGTCAAGTCAGCATTTTTAAATGGTGATTTGAATGAAGAGGTGTATGTTTGTCATCCCCCAGGATTTGAGGTAACAGGTGAAGACAGCAAAGTCTATCGACTGAAGAAAGCACTCTATGGCCTCAAACAGGCTCCAAGGGCCTGGAATTCAAAACTAGATGCAACCTTAAGTGATCTTGGTTTTGAAAGATGCCCTTCTGAATCTGGACTCTACAAGAAACGAGTGGATCAGAAAGCTCTAATTGTTGGTGTGTATGTAGATGATCTCATCATAACAGGAGGCAGTGATCGAGCCATCGAAGATTTCAAAAAGCAAATGAAGTCTAAGTTCAGTATGAGTGATTTGGGACTGCTGAGCTACTATTTGGGGATAGAAGTGAAGCAAACAGAGGATGCAATCACTCCTTGTCAATCAGCATATGCAGCTTGAATCCTTGAGAAGATGGGAATGTCGATCTGTAATCCTATGCATACACCGATGGAAGCCAGACTGAAGATGAGCAAAAACAGCCAAGCAGAGGCTGTTGATGCAACCCAATATAGAAGTGTAGTGGGAAGTTTGAGGTACCTGATTCATACTCGCCCAGACTTGAGTTACTCTGTTGGTTTTGTCAGTCGCTTCATGGAAAAACCTACAGCAGAACACATGAGTGCTGTAAAGCACATTCTAAGGTATGTGAAAGGAACATTGAATCTTGGATGCTGCTATAGTAAAGGTGAGATGAGCAAATTTCAGCTCATTGGGTACAGCGACAGTGATCTAGGTGGTGACATTGATGATCGCAAGAGCACTACAGGGGTGTTGTTCTACCTCGGAAAGAATCCACTGACTTGGGCATCTCAAAAACAAAAAGTCGTGGCTATGTCCTCGTGTGAAGCTGAGTATGTGGCAGCTGCATCTGCAGCTTGTCAAGGAATTTGGTTGGCCCGGCTCCTAGGTGAATTACTTGATTGCGAGCCGGAAAAATGGACACTGAAGATCGACAACCAATCAGCAATAGCCCTCTGCAAAAATCCTGTGTTTCATGAGAGAAGCAAACACATCGACATACGTTATCACTTCGTGAGAGATTGTGTTGAAGAAGGAAAAGTTGCAGTGGAGCATGTTAGGTCTGAAGAACAGCATGCTGACATCCTGACTAAACCTCTCCCAAAGTCTCTGTTTCAGGAAATGAAGAAGAAGATTGGCATGCAGGATTTGAAGCCAGTGCACCAAGTTTAAGGGGGTAAAATGTTAGAAGTAATCTCGGTGCACTGGAAGTAGTCACGTAGATGTTTTTTCAGTTTTCTGAATATGCTGAATAATAGCCAGAAGTGCGCTCTGTTCGTGCTGCGGCTTAATAGCTTCAGGTGTAGTTTTATTCAGTTATCTTCTCCTCTGTAATCGGTAGAGTGATGACCACGATCTGGCCGTGGGATGGCGCGGGTATAACGGATCGTGGGCTTCCAGTTTGTTACGATGGAATAAAAGGATAGAAGCGAAAAGGACGCGAGGTTGAGGCGTCGCAAAATACTGTCTCCCGTTTTTCTGTTTCTCTGCTGTTCTCTGAACTTGTTCGTCAGGGACTCTGCTGAAGATTACAAAGAGGGATTTCCACCAATTTTCCACCTGATCGCGTTGTGTTTCAGGGTCTGGATCCAACAATGTTTTCCGCTCGCCGCGCTCGACATGGCTCGTGCGCCTCTGGCCGCAGCTGCTCTGATTCAGCTACACCGTCAGGTCACCGTGAGTCGCCATGAATCGCCGGCTGCCTCTGGGCCTGCCCGCGCCGTCTCTGCCGCCTTGAGGCCGCCATCCCTCACCCGTGAACCGCCCGCTCCGGTGCGCCTGCGCCTTCCGCTGCTGTCCGCGTGCGCCGGGACACTCACCTGCGGCCCCGGCCACTGCGCCGATCGCCGGCGCTGCTCCTGGGCCAGCTCCGTCTCCCGCGCTGCCCCCCTGCACCAAACTGCTCCCGGGCCAGCTCCGTCTCCCACGCCAGCACAACGGACCTCGGTCAACATCAATACATCAGGCCGCATGCTCGGACTTGGAGAAGGACACGGAGTGAGTCAGTCGATCCAGCCATGACCGGAAGCGGACGTTTCCACGGATTCGTGCTCCACTATTAACCCGCCGTCGTCTCAACAAGTGCCCGTCCGCGCGGCTCTCCTCACCTTCGCCTCACCGGTTCACTCCCGCTGCACAAAGCCGGCCGGCCTCTGCGCCAGGCCACCCCGGCCTCAGTTCGGCCTGGAGTCGGCTTTGGCCCGCCTCTGCTCAAACCGCCGGGAGCCGCCCGAATCCATCGCCGGGTCAAGAGCTGCATATGAGTCACCGGTCTTCGCCGGCCCTGCCCCGGCCCTGAGTCGCCTTTGCCGAAGTCACCGGCAAGCTGCGCCCGGCCTCCGTAGGTTTCTGCTGCCGACCTGCTGTTCCGTCCCGCTTCAGCTGCTGCCCCGCCGGGTCACCTCTGCCCGCTGCTGGCGCCGGTTTTGCCCTGCCTGAGCTGCCGCCTCCGTCCGACCGAGCCAAACCGCCGCCGAGTCACATCCCTGCTACAAGCTGCCTCGTCGGCCTCTGGCTTTGTATCGCCACCGAGTTGCCGCACCGATAACCCGGCGCCATCGCCGAGCTACAGCAGATTTTTACCCCGGATTTGCCTCGGAGCTGCGGACCCGTCGGCCATGACCCGGATTCGCCTTCGCCGATTTGCCACCGTGATCCGCCCTGCCGCGGGCCTCCTCACTAGCCGGCCTGCCCGCGCCGCTACCGAGCCGCCCTGGCCGTGCTCCGTCCCCATCCTGGCCAAGTCGCCTCCGGGCAGTTTTGTTTTCACCGCAAGACGACATATCTGTGAACCGGTGCTGCAGTTTGTGTTCACCGTTTCAACAGCCAGCAGACAAAAATTGGCATGTCATTGGATGTTACTAAAAAAAAATACTGAGTACACAAATCTACAGAATTTGGGGGAGACAGAGTGTACATGGCTATATTTGCTATCGGTACACCCACATATACAGGGCACCTTGGAGGCCTATTTTCGTGGCTCGATCACCGTTGAAATTACTTGAGGGCATTCCCTGACACTATATATGGATCATCTGTTATTTGGACGAATCAGGACGATTATGCAGGGCAAACATGGTTTATACCACGTGACAATTGTTCATTGAAAGAGCAAGGGTCGTGTTATGGATATATCCGCGCCTGCGATTGCTTCGCCCGTCCACGCCGGTTTACAATATCGCGGCCGGTTCATCTGCCTTGCTGCTGCGGCCGACTTGGCCATGATCGATTTCAGCTTCAACATGGTGATCATCAACCCCGCGTCGGATAATTTCCGGCCTAACATATCAGGTAAATCCATCAAATATATTTTTATATTATATATTATTTTCTTTGAAAGAGCAATTACTCCGGCTTGCAAAGTTATCTAAATGCAGGACCCTAAACCGCCATATTGGTGCAAATTTTAAAGGCCGTCAAAAAATATCTGGCTGAAAATGAAGATTCCGGTTTAAAATCCGGTTCAAGGGAAAGATGTCTCCCACGAAGCTTTGAAGCTCTCAATATTCGGTTTAACATCCGGTTCAAGAAGGATTTATCTCTTGCAAAAAGTTAAAAGGTGCCAAAGAGGACCTGCTGCCATGATGCGCGGTTCAAACATTGGGTATCATGCCTTATTGGTTTATCATATTATTGATCACTTGGGGGCTTGGTCGTATCCGAACCATGGCTACACCTCTTGATCGGCGCAATGCCACAATATCACCTGGGGGCTTGGTCGTATCCGAACCAATGCAACACCTTTTGATAGGCGAAAGCCACCAGGTCATTTGGGGATATGGTCAAGTCTGAACCAGTCATGCCTTTTGGTCGGCCTAAGGCCACAGAGTCACTTGGGGGCTTTGGTCGAACCCGAACCATCGTCACCCCTCTTGATCGGCGTAATGCCACAACATCACTTGGGGACTTGTGGTCACGTCTGAACCATAGTCACGCCTCTTGATCGGCCTAGTGCCACAGCATCACTTGGGGGCTTGGTCGAACCCGAACCATAGCTACACCTCTTGATCGGCGTAATGCCAAAGCATCATTTGGGGACCTGGCTGAATCGAACCATAGCTACGCCTTTTTGGGGACTTGGTCGTGTTCGACCATGGTAATGCCTCTTGATCGGCTCAAAGCCTCATTTGCAATGGTTTTATTTTTGCCTTTGCTTGAATTCTGTTCTTTTTTGCTAAAGAACTTTTACTTCTGTTGCGTTTTTAAACCGACATTGTTAATCCGGTTCGACTCTCAATTACAAATTGGCGGAACACGGTCAAATCTTAATCCGGAGACTATCTGCCCAGTTTGATTTTATGTTACCATCTTATTATGGAGTAAACTGGTGTTCATTAACCCGGCTTGACTTTCAACTACAAGTTGTAAGTACATGACTAATTATGATCCGGCGATTATTAACCCGGTCTGGTTTCGACTATAAGTCGTCAACATTATATATGGTTAATTAATCCGGTGTTTATCACAACCCGGTATGGTTTATCATAAACCGGCACAATATGGAAGGAGTTATCAGTACTCAAAATTTGGGTTATTACCTCTACTACAAAAAGTTTGTAAACCAACGATGTGATTCAATGTCACAGGTATGATATATTTCATATTTGATTATTCTTAAGTGCAGCCTTGGTTATAAACCTGGGTGAAAGTGCAACTATCCCTAGGTGGTTTTGATAATTTATAACAACATATAGCTCATTGAGCTAATGCTATTCCAAGACAATTATTTCAGGAAAGCTCAATGATTGGCATGGCATGGATGGTGAAAGTGGAACCCTCAAAATGCTAAGGACAAAGGATTGGCTCAAGCTCAAAAGCTCAAGACTCTTCATTTTACATTTTAGTGATCCAAGATCACATTGAGTCCATAGGAAAAGACAATACTATCAAGGAGGGATGAGGTGTTGCTTAATGATCTCTTTGCCTTATGTGCTTAATGATATGCTCCAAAATCCTCAACTACTTTCCCACTTCCACAAATGACCTAAACCCTAAGCCAAATTCGGTCATACCGATTCTTTCTATCCGGCGCCACCGAGTTTCATATGTCATAAGCCACTACCAAAACCCTAGCAAATCGGTTCTACCGATAGGGATCTCGGTCTCACCGAGATGAGATTGCAACCTCTCTGTTTCCTTTTCGTAACTTTTCGGTCTCACCGAAAGAGCGGATCGGTCCCACCGAGATTGCAATGCAAACTCTCTGTTTCCCTTTTGTAACTTTTCGGTCTCACCGAAAGAGCAAATCGGTCCCACCGAGTTTGCCTGACCAACTCTCTGGTTAGCTAATTACCAAATCGGTCTCACCGAGTTTGTGTAATCGGTCTCACCGAGATTACGTTATGCCCAAACCCTAACCATATCGGTCCTACCGAGATGCATGTCAGTCCCACCGAAAATCTCTAACGGTCACTAGGTTTACCTTTTCGGTCCGACTGAGTTTGTTGATTCGGTCCCACCGAGATTGGTAAATTGTGTGTAACGGTTGGATTTTAAGTGGAGGCTATATATACCCCTCCACCTCCTCTTCATTCGTGGAGAGAGCCATCAGAACACACCTACACTTCCAACTCATATGTTCTGAGAGAGAACCACCTACTCATGTGTTGAGACCAAGATATTCCATTCCTACCATATGAATCTTGATCTCTAGCCTTTCCCAAGTTGCTTTCCACTCAAATCTTCTTTCCACCAAATCCAAATCCTGTGAGAGAGAGTTGAGTGTTGGGGAGACTATCATTTGAAGCACAAGAGCAAGGAGTTCATCATCAACACACCATTTGTTACTTCTTGGAGAGTGGTGTCTCCTAGATTGGCTAGGTGTCACTTGGGAGCCTCCGACAAGATTGTGGAGTTGAACCAAGGAGTTTGTAAGGGCAAGGAGATCGCCTACTTCGTGAAGATCTACCGCTAGTGAGGCAAGTCCTTCGTGGGCGATGGCCATGGTAGGATAGACAAGGTTGCTTCTTCGTGGACCCTTCATGGGTGGAGCCCTCCGTGGACTTGCGCAACCGTTACCCTTCGTGGGTTAAAGTCTCCCCTAACGTGGATGTAGGATAGCACCACCTATCCGAACCACGGGAAAAACATCCATGTCTCCAATAGCGTTTGAATTCTCCAAACCCTGCCCTTTACATTTTTGCAAGTTGCATGCTTTATTTTCCGATGCCTATATACTCTTTGCATGCTTGCTTGAATTGTGTGATGATTACTTGACTTGTCCTAAAATTGCTAAAAATTGCCAAGAACTAAAATTGGGAAAAGGTTAAGTTTTTATTTGGTCAAGTAGTCTAATAACCCCCCCCCCTCTAGACATACTTCCGATCCTACAAGTGGTATCAGAGCTTTGGTCTCCATTTGCTTTGATTCCCATAGCTTTTGGTGATCGTAGCCTTGGTTTCACAACCTAGGAGAGTATGGCGTCTAGTGAGGGAAATTATCACCATAGAGGTCCCTACTTTGATGGTACTAACTTTGCTAGTTGGAAGCATAAAATGAAAATGCATATCCTTGGACATAACCCTGCCGTTTGGGCTATTGTGTGTGTTGGTTTGCAAGGTGACTTCTTCGATGGGAAAGAACCAAACCGTGAAGCTACCGAGGATGAGTTGAAGATGCTACAATACAACGCTCAAGCTTGCGATATTCTCTTCAACGGATTGTGCCCCGAAGAGTTCAACAAAATCAGCCATCTTGAGAATGCAAAGGAAATTTGGGATACTTTGATTGATATGCACGAAGGTACCGACTCCGTCAAGGAATCCAAATTGGATGTGCTTCAAAGTCAACTTGACAAGTTCAAAATGAAGGATGGTGAAGGTGTCGCTGAAATGTACTCTAGGCTTGCTCTCATCACAAATGAGATTGCCGACTTAGGGAGTGAAGAGATGACCGACAGATTCATCATCAAGAAGATCCTAAGAGCCTTGGATGGAAAATGTGATACCGTGTGTACATTGATCCAAATGATGCCCAATTACAAAGATCTCAAGCCAACGGAAGTCATTGGAAGAATTGTTGCTCATGAGATGTCACTCAAGGATAAAGAGGAACTTCACAACAAATCAAGTGGTGCTTACAAAGCCTCATGTGAAGCCCCCACATCATCAAGTGAGAAACAAAACTTCAATGAAGAATTGAGCTTAATGGTGAAGAACTTCATCAAGTTCTACAAGAGTAGAAGCAAAGATAGAAGCTCCAAGTTAAGGTCCTACAATGACAAAAGATCTTCTAGTCGAGAGCGAAACTGCTACAATTGTGGAAGACCCGGACACTATTCCAATGAGTGTACGGCTCCCTACAAAAGAAGAGAAGATTCTCCAAAAAGAAGAAGCAAAAGAGAGCAATCACCATCACGAGAGAGAAGGAGTAGAGATGATCGTTATGAACGAAGACACTCACGGAGAAGCAAGGATTCGGAATGGAAGGAAAAATCATCAAGGAGCTACACAAAACGAAGACATCAAGCTCATGTTGGTGAATGGGTATCCGGCTCCGACTCCGACAACCACTCCGAGAGAAGTTATCACTCCGACTCCGAATATACTCAAGATGAAGGTGTTGCCCGATTAGTACTTGTGTCAACCAACTCCTACGACATATTTGATTCACCAAATGAAGGAATTGGAAGATGCTTAATGGCCAAAGGTCCTAAGGTAACTCATCCTGAGTATGTTGATTTTAATAGTGATGAAGATGACTTGTTAGGCGATGATGATTTACTTGTTGACAACTCTAGTGATGAATCCTATGATGAAACGTCAATTAATCATGCTAAAACGAATGACAATGATAAGGAAAAATTGAGGCTCTAACTAAAGAACTAAACACTCTTAAGTTAGCTCATGAAACTATCTTCGAAGATCATCGAGAACTTTTAAGGGCTCATGAGAAGTTACGCTTTGAAAAGCTCAATCTTGAGCAAGAGCATGAGCTTTTAAAGGCAATCAATGATGATCTCCGCAAGAAAAGTTCTTCTTACATTGCCAAACGTTTACTCTTATCCACTTACATGCCTCAAGTCAAGTCTAGTAACAAAAACAAGAAAGATTCTTCCTCTAGTAGTAACAATGATCATGTTAAATCCAATATTGTTGCTTCTAGTAGTTCTCTTGATTCCACTAATGATTCTCTTAGCCAAGTTACACTTGAGCAATAAAATAGCATATTGAAGGAAATCATAGAGAAAGGAGTGTACAAAAGCCTTGCCGGGAGTAAGCAATTCGAGGAGATTGTACGCAAGCAAGGAAGGCACCGGAAGAATCAAGGTGTTGGTTTTGAACGAAAGTTCAATGCCAATGGAGTTGAGTGGGAAGAAGATCAATACCCCAAGACAAAGTTTGTTCCTCAACAAGAGAAGTATGATCCTACTTCTTTCAAGGGGACACAAACTCAAGATGATCTTCCACCGCAAGACTACAAGCAAAAAGGCAAGGACAAGCTTCAAGAGGAAATAGATGCATTTGAAGAAGCTCCTAAGACCTTAGTCAAGTGGATTCCCAAGACTACTTCAAGTTCCACTTCATCAAGTACGACTACAACTCCAAGGATTCCCATCAAGATGGTGTGGATCCAAAAGAAGAAGAACTAGAGAGTTCTTGAGGGTGACTCCGCCAACATACTTCACTCTTATCATTTTGGCAAGAACAAGTGCAATAAACTTCCACATCTTGCACTAGTTCAAGGAGTCACAAACCCTCTTGTTGGTAAGTCAAGGGACAAGGTAACCTAAAAGATTTCATAGACATCATCTTGTATGTGCATAACTCTATGTCTATGGATATACTTGCTTGTTCCTTGTGGGACTAACCCATGTAGGTATTGAAAGTGCAATTCACTCAAAAGGATAGCTCCAAGTAATCTACATCAACATTGAGCATCCACATCTTCAACATCTACATGAAGTCATCATCGACAAAACCCAAGGTTAGTTCATCCCTCTTAGGGGGGATATCACATCTAGGGGGAGCTTTACTCTAAGACTTGAGCTAAAGCAACTCTAATGATGTGAACACAACAATGCTTTATGTAAAAGTGGTAACCCCACTTGAGCTTAAACGATGAGTATGACCTATGATCAAGTGTTCTCACTTGACTCCTAAGTCAATATACTCATATATAGATGACCTAGTCATCGCAATTGCTTGATAGATGCTAGAATTGGTTGTGCATGCTTTGTCACATATTTCAATAGCCATTTTATTGTGTGAGCATGCTGGTTGCATATTTTACTCATTCAAGAAAATCCACTTGTTGTTTTGATTGTTTGGCTTTATCTTTTCTTTTGCCAAGTGGATGGACAAGAATGCCTAAGAACCCCCTCTAGCTATATATGCTTTTCTCGTCTCAAACTCTATTCATGCTACATCACAAAATTGATCAAGTCAAATTCGAACCACTCTGTGTGAGGAGCACTCGGAGTCCCCGATTCGTCATAGACTTAAACTTCCAAAACCTCTTTGTGATTCTCGGTCTGACCGATACCAAACTTTCGGTCCTACCGAGATCATCAAGTTGATCTAAGTTTTCAATCTCGGTGCAACCGATTTGAACCATTCGGTCACACCGAGTTGCAATAACTGTATACAGTTTTGCATCTCGGTGCCATCGAGTTGTTCCACTCGGTCACACCGACAGGGTTGGGCTATATATAGACACGGGCAAAAATTTGGAAATTTCTCCGAACCCCTTCGCCCGCGCCATAGCTCGCTCTGCCGACGTGGTCTCCGGATCGTCTTCTCGCCGCCAGCAGCCTCCAGTCGCTGGTCTCCGTCGCCGTCAACGGAAATCAACCCCGCCGTTGCCGCCGTAGCGAGTCTCCGCCTAACTAGGGTATGGACTCGATCTTTGTGCTATTCCCAATCCGATTCCTAGCACATTGTGATCATAATGATTCTTTCCACGTTTGATAAACTTGTATCCAGTCAAAGAACTCATAGATTAGGTTTGATTCGAAAATTTTAGGGTTAGGTTTCCGCCGAAACCATCTCGGACCCACCGAGTTGAAAAACTCGGTCCCACCGATTTGGCTTATGCCATTGCACAAGTGAAACTCGGTCTGACCGAGTGTAACTAATCGGTGTGACCGATTTTTGATCTTCGTGAAACCCTAGCAGTCTCGGTGCCACCGAACTGTGACTCGGTCTAACCGAGTTCACTAGTTTAGGTACCCAATGTTGCTTCGGTATCACCGAGTTTAGAAATCGGTAGATCCGAAATGCTTTCTGTGGGAAACTAAAACTAAGTTTTTGAATCATTCTTTTGCAAAAATCTCTGCATTTTGTGATGCTCATCCACTCTACCTCATCTATAAACTATTCACAGGGTCAGCAGTCAGCTTGTTCATCATGTCAGACCAAAGTGACAGTCAGAATCAGTCAGAGCAGCTTGTGCACATGAGTGAGGGCACTAGTCCCTCCAGTTCCTCAGATGATGGCAGCAGGAGCACTCCCAGCAATCTGCCAAAAGCTGCCACCAGACAGAGAAAGAAGAGGACTTCAGATTCAGAGGATGAAGACTATGTAGCAGAGGAGGAGGCAACCTCCAAGAGAGTTGTGCTGAAGAAAGAATATGGCTCAGCTGCAGCCACCAAACCAGGAATGCACAAGAAAGCACCCGCTAGAAGAGTTCCGACCTCCAAGCCTAGGAAGGCTGTACCTGAGGAAACTATGAAGTTCACAATGGAATCTGAAGGAGAAGATATTGGCCAGGGCAAGAAAAAGAAGAGAGCTAGAACTACCACTACCAGAGTTATAGGCAAGCCCACTATGAGGAAAGATTCTTCTGATGAAGAAGAAGAGGAAGAGGAAGGTGCTGCACCAGCACCCAAGGCACCCAAGCTGATGGGTGATGCCATTAGATCAGGGGCAGCTGCATCCAAGCCCAAGGAAGCCCCCAAGTCAGCTCCAAAGCAAAAACCCAAGAGGAATACAAGAAACATCCCAGCTGCTGAGAAGAACAAGGCCCCAGTGCCTGACACTGCAGAAGAAGATGAAGGACAAGTTTTGAGGAAGTTGAAGCCCAAGATCCCAGACCACAATGATGCTCATCTTGTGGCTGAAGATACGAATATCAGGAGAGACTCTGGATTAAGAAAATGGAGAGCAGAGGATCCCTATGCTACCAGGAGAAGGACTGCTGTAGACTACAAGTTCCATACTAAGGAACAACAGGACTTCTATGAGACAATCTTGTTAGATAAGAAGCCAATTGTCTGTGACATGAGATGGGTCGATTGGCAATACATCAAGGACAACGAAGAGCACTTCCCAGGAGTGCAGGACAGCTTCAAGGCTTGTGGAGTAGCAGACTTTGTTGGGCAAAAGCTCACAAAGTGGAATGAGGAACTTATCATGCAGTTCTACTCCACAGCAAATTTTTACTCAGATGGGAGGATTGTCTGGATGTCTGAAAGTACGAGGTACCAATCAACAGTTGCTGAATGGGCACAGCTGATCAATGCCCCAGAGGAAAGTGAAGATGACATGCAGGAGAGGAGAGGGAAGACAACCACAGATGCATTTGCCAGAGTGCCACGAGCCCAGAGGTCCAGTGCAGTGCCAGTTCCTGACACAAGAGCAAACGCCTCAGCACCAGCCGCAGCACCAACCCAACCTGCTCCAGCATCCACTTTAGCTCCAGCTCCATCAGCATCAACAGAAGCCTTCGTCCTTCGAGTGATCCAGACTCCACCACCTCCTGAAGATCAAGCCTGAGAGTCGATTTAGTACTATGCATTTTCTAGGAACTTTTTGGTAACTTGTTGCCAAAGGGGGAGAAGATGTATAGATCATAGGCTTCGAGAGAGAGAGTGTTGCTTTTCTCTCTTGTTTTATTTGGTGGTCTTTGATACATTGTTTGCCTTTGCTCGAGATACTTTGATATGCTTGTGAGACATTGATGATCATGTGTTTGATCATAAGCTACACTTATGCATGCTTGATATATCTTATCTATCTTATGTGGTCATTCACTTTGCCTTGGTGATGAGTGCATGTATTTCATTATTAATCATTTTGAGCGCTCCACCAAGATGTATGTGACATGGAAGAGTAACACATAATTCTAATTTCTTGTGCATTTGCAGTCCAAAGCAAATTTTAAATATGCACAAATTTAGGGGGAGCTCTTACTTATCACATACTTCTCAAAGCGACGATGTAATTCATTCTTATTATCATTTGTCGAAGCTTTGATCTATATGTTGTCATCAATTACCAAAAAGGGGGAGATTGAAAGTGCAACTATCCCTAGGTGGTTTTGGTAATTTATAAGAACATATAGCTCATTTAGCTAATGCTATTCCAAGACAATTATTTCAGGAAAGCTCAATGATTGGCATGGCATGGATGGTGAAAGTGGAACCCTCAAAATGCTAAGGACAAAGGATTGGCTCAAGCTCAAAAGCTCAAGACTCTTCATTTTACATTTTAGTGATCAAAGATCACATTGAGTCCATAGGAAAAGCCAATACTATCAAGGAGGGATGAGGTATTGCTTAATGAGCTCTTTGCCTTATGTGCTTAATGATATGCTCCAAAATCCTCAACTACTTTCCCACTTCCACAAATGATCTAAACCCTAAGCCAAATTCGGTCATACCGATTCTTTCTATCCGGCGCCACCGAGTTTCATATGTCATAAGCCACTGCCAAAACCCTAGCAAATCGGTTCTACCGATAGGGATCTCGGTCTCACCGAGATGAGATTGCAACCTCTCTGTTTCCTTTTCGTAACTTTTCGGTCTCACCAAAAGAGCGGATCGGTCCCACCGAGATTGCAATGCAAACTCTCTGTTTCCCTTTTGTAACTTTTCGGTCTCACCGAAAGAGCAAATCGGTCCCACCGAGTTTGCCTGACCAACTCTCTGGTTAGCTAATTACCAAATTGGTCTCACCGAGTTTGTGTAATCGGTCTCACCGAGATTACGTTATGCCCAAACCCTAACCATATCGGTCCTACCGAGATGCATGTCAGTCCCACCAAAAATCTCTAACGGTCACTAGGTTTACCTTTTCGGTCCGACCGAGTTTGTTGATTCGGTCCCACCGAGATTGGTAAATTGTGTGCAACGGTTGGATTTTAAGTGGAGGCTATATATACCCCTCCACCTCCTCTTCATTCGTGGAGAGAGCCATCAGAACACACCTACACTTCCAACTCATATGTTCTGAGAGAGAACCACCTACTCATGTGTTGAGACCAAGATATTCCATTCCTACCATATGAATCTTGATCTCTAGCCTTTCCCAAGTTGCTTTCCACTCAAATCTTCTTTCCACCAAATCCAAATCCTGTGAGAGAGAGTTGAGTGTTGGGGAGACTATCATTTGAAGCACAAGAGCAAGGAGTTCATCATCAACACACCATTTGTTACTTCTTGGAGAGTGGTGTCTCCTAGATTGGCTAGGTGTCACTTGGGAGCCTCCGACAAGATTGTGGAGTTGAACCAAGGAGTTTGTAAGGGCAAGGAGATCGCCTACTTCGTGAAGATCTACCGCTAGTGAGGTAAGTCCTTCGTGGGCGATGTCCATGGTGGGATAGACAAGGTTGCTTCTTCATGGACCCTTCATGGGTGGAGCCCTCCGTGGACTTGCGCAACCGTTACCCTTCGTGGGTTGAAGTCTCCACTAACGTGGATGTAGGATAGCACCACCTATCCGAACCACGGGAAAAACATCCGTGTCTCCAATAGCGTTTGAATTCTCCAAACCCTTCCCTTTACATTCTTGCAAGTTGCATGCTTTATTTTCCGCTGCCTATATACTCTTTGCATGCTTGCTTGAATTGTGTGATGATTACTTGACTTGTCCTAAAATTGCTAAAAGCTGCCAAGAACTAAAATTGGGAAAAGGTTAAGTTTTTATTTGGTCGAGTAGTCTAATCACCCCCCCTCTAGACATACTTCCGATCCTACACTGGGTTATATGTTGGGCATTATGACCTGTCCGGCGGTAAACCGCCAGGACACTTTAAACTTGTTGTATGCAGAAATAGGTTGAATAAAGCATGATTATAAATCACCGGCATTTATTAAACCGGCCTGGCTTTAAGACGATAAGTCGCCAGTATATGATGAGAAATTATCCGGTGTTTATTAAACCTGCCTGGCTTTAAGACGATAAATCGCCAGTCTATGATGAGAAATTGTCCGGTGTTTATTAAACCGGCCTGGCTTTGGACTATAAGTCGCCAGTATATATTTGGATTGCGCCATTGGAATCATGCGCTTATAAATCATTGGATTATATTATTCAAATAGCCAACATGGCTGGATTTTTTATTAATATTATGATTAAGGTTTTGAAAGTCGCTTTAGCGCAATGGATATGAATATGATTTATTTTGCAATGGAAGGAATAGTCCCAAGTCGCTGTAGGCTCACGACCCGGCACTTGGGGGCTACATTATTCAAAGTTGAGATTATATCAAATATGCAAGTCTCTTGTCGCTGCGAGCATGCACCATGACACTTGGGGGCTAATACAAAGTCATTTTTTGCTCATCTTATTGAAGACCCGACTCATCATATCATAATGAGCTGGGCCTTGGGAGCTACCAATTACTCCTGTCAACAATTCAAGTCTACATGATCATATCTACATAGTCCCTGCTCATTATTGCATAATGACCCGGCTCTTGGGGGCTACATGTTGCTGTTCAAATCTATATGATCATATTTACAAAGTCTCTGGATTTCTTCAAGGTTGCAACATTTATATTGACACAAGTCTTAAGCTATCATTATGTTCTCCTCTTAATACTTGGGGGCTACAGGTAATATGCATATAAAGGAGGAACATCTTCAAATTCTCAGTTTTTGGCAAATCAGGAAGATTAATTGTGTGATCCGGCGTTGGCAACAATCATAACCCGGCGTCTATAAACGGTCCTAATCCGGGATCATCAGTTTTTATAACCCGGCCATTTTGGTAATGTTAAACCGGCAAGTTTTTACATCTTCAAACCGGCTGAATATCAGATGAATATTTCAAGACCAATATTTCTTAAACCGGCGCTTTGGAAACCGACTCAAGTGGATTATTCTTCACAATATTTTTCTATGAGAAGCCAACGTCAGCAATTTAAAGTATGAAGCTGGTTATTGACCTGGATTTTCTAGAAGGAGGAAATGACAAGTACTTAAGGATGATTAGGTGCCGGTTTACAAGAATTCTTAACCCGGAGCACAAACTGTCAAGTTTGTTCTTGTGTTTATTTCACAGGATCAGTTTAACATGGATAAATCCAAATTAAACTGGGCTAATGTCGGGGATATACCCCGTGGCGTAAACCGGCCGGAAGTATAACCCGGCCGGACTAGACGACTCACTGGTAACCCGCCCGGAGCTTGGCGGTTCACCCGCCCGGTCTTGGCGGTTCATTAGTAACCCGATGGGCGGGTTAGATGGATGACGAGGCCCAAGGCCCAGAAGGTTGGTTCACGTTTAATGGTGGGCCGGTTTATGAGGAAAGCACAAGGAATATTCCCTTACAAAGGAAGCAAGACTAGGACTCCACTTGTAATAGAGTAATCCTAATCCAACTAGGACTAGTCATGTAAACCGCTCCTTCAACATATATAAGGAGGGGCAGGGCTCCCCAAAGAGGGAGAAGCTATAAGCAAGAAGCAATCTCTAGGGCTAGACACAAGAGCCGGTTTACGGCGTCTCCCTCGTGATGATAATGAGACCTAGCCACAAACAGCATGTAGGGCTATTCTGGATGATGTTTCCCGGGGCCCGAAGCTATCTATATCCTTGTTCTTGCGTGTTGATCCGCCCTGCGTCTCTCATCCCACTCAACCCCTCTCAAGCTACCACTTAGATGCGCTGGCCTCGCGACTAAGTCCTGACACAAAGGACATCTGCTGTGACAAAACCACGACAATACCTCTCAAAATTATTTACATCTCTGTTTTTGCTTCGAGCTCTGGCACCTCTACAAATCCCTGCTTCCCTCTGCGAAGGGCCTATCTTTTACTTTTATGCAAGAGTCATGGTGATCCTCACCTTTCCCTTTTTCATTTTATCCTTTGGCAAGCACCTCGTGTTGGAAAGATTCTGATATATATATCCTATTGGATGTAAGGCATCATGAACTATTATTGTTGACATTACCCTTGAGGTAAAAGGTTGGGAGGCGAATCTATAAGCCCCTATCTTTCTCTGTGTCTGATTAAAACTTTGAACCCATAATTATCGCGTGAGTGTTAGCAATTGTGAAAGACTAAATGATAGTTGAGTATGTGGAGTTTGCTAAATTAAAGCTCTGACATAGACTCTTCCTGAAAATAGGATGAATTCTAATTGTTTGATGACTAATAGCACGGTTTGTTAGTTTTCAAGAAAGTTTATGATCTATACTTTAACATGTGAATAGCTTGTTACTTGTTCATGAAAAGTTTTATGAGTTGAGCTACTGTTATGACATATAATGATGCTAGAAAAGGTGATGGAAATTATCATTGATCACACTTATGCACCTGCTAGCATTCCACATCAAAAACTATCTTTTTTATCATTTACCTACTCGAGGACGAGCAGGAATTAAGCTTGGGGATGCTTGATACGTCTCCAACGTATCTATAATTTTTGATTGCTCCATGCTATATTATCTACTGTTTTAGACAATATTGGGCTTTATTATCCACTTTTATATTATTTTTGGGACTAACCTATTAACCGGAGGCCCAGCCCAGATTTGCTGTTTTTTGCCTATTTCAGTGTTTCGAGGAAAAGGAATATCAAACGGAGTCGAAACGGAACGAAATCAACTGGAGAAGTTATTTTTGGAAGGAAAGCTACCGGATGGACTTGGACCCCACTTAGGAGAGAAGGGAGGTGCCCACGAGGGTGGGGGGCGCCACCCCCCCTAGGGCGTCCCCCCTGCCTCGTGGGCCCCCCAAAGCTCCACCGACGTACTTCCTGCACCCATATATACTCACGTACCCTAAAGCTTCCAGAACAGAGATTAGATCTGGAGTTCCGCCGCTGCAAGCCTCTGTAGCCACCAAAAGTCAATCGGGACCCTATTCTGGCACCCTGCCGGAGGGGGGAACCCTCACCGGTGGCCATCTTCATCATCCCGGCGCTCTCCATGACTAGGAGGGAGTAGTTCACCCTCGGGGCTGAGGGTATGTACCAGTAGCTATGTGTTTGATCTCTCTCTCTCTCTCTCTCTCTCTCTCTCTCTCTCTCTCTCTCTCTCTCGTGTTCTTGATTTTGCACGATCTTGATGTATCGCGAGCTTTGCTATTATAGTTGGATCTTATGTTGCTTCTCCCCCTCTTCTCTCTTGTAATGGATTGAGTTTTCCCTTTGAAGTAATCTTATCGGATTGAGTCTTTAATGACTTGAGAACACTTGATGTATGTCTTGCCGTGTGTATCTGTGGTGACAATGGGATATCACGTGATTCACTTGATGTATGTTTTGGTGATCAACTTGCGGGTTCCGCTCATGAACCTATGCATAGGGGTTGGCACACGTTTTCGTCTTGATTCTCCGGTAGAAACTTTTGTGCACTCTTTGAAGTACTTTGTGTTGGATTGAATAGATGAATCTGAGATTGTGTGATGCATATCGTATAATCATACCCACGGATACTTGAGGTGACATTGGAGTATCTAGGTGACATTAGGGTTTTGGTTGATTTGTGTCTTAAGGTGTTATTCTAATACGAATTCTAGGGCTTTTTGTGACACTTATAGGAATAGCCCAACGGATTGATTGGAAAGAATAACTTTGAGGTGGTTTCGTACCCTACCATAATCTCTTAGTTTGTTCTCCGCTATTAGTGTCTTTGGAGTGACTCTTTGTTGCATGTTGAGGGATAGTTATATGATCCAACTATGTTATTATTGTTGAGAGAACTTGCACTAGTAAAAGTATGAACCCTAGACCTTGTTTCCTATCATTGCAATACCGTTTACGCTCACTTTTACTGTTAGTTACCTTGCTCTTTTTATATTTTCAGTTTACAAAAACCTACATCTACCATCCATATTGCACTTGTATCACCATCTCTTCGCCGAACTAGTGCACCTATACAATTTACCATTGTATTGGGTGTGTTGGGGACACAAGAGACTCTTTGTTATTTGATTGCAGGGTTGTTTGAGAGAGACCATCTTCATCCTACGCCTCCTACGGATTGATAAACCTTAGGTCATCCACTGGAGGGAAATTACTACTGTCCTACAAACCTCTGCACTTGGAGGCCCAACAACGTCTACAAGAAGAAGGTTGTGTAGTAGACATCACTGATCCGTAAGCATAACCGAAATAACGCCAGCAGTAGCAAAACAAACATATAGTTACTAAAGATTCAAGTTGAAAACCAAAGCTAATGCATGGCTATCATGCAAATGGTGGTTGTGGCTTGACTGGGGATGAAGAAAGCACCGGGGAGAAGTGCAGAAGGATCGCGGAAAGATTTGCCGGAAACAGTCTTCTCCGGAGGGGGTTGTTTATGTGCACGGGCAAAATGGTCATTTTCAATATGTCAAATCATAGTGAAAATGATGCAAACAGAACGGGCTCGACGAGACGAAGAAGTAGGCTTTGGAATCACCTCAAACGGAGTTACGCTTGCGGAGTTATGTGGTGTAGAAGATCAGGGACCTATCTGTGAATATTTTCATCACCAACGGGTCCCTAGGAGAAAAACTGAAAGCGCTTAAGGGTTAATACGTCTTCCGAACCGAAGTAGATTGGGAATACATTTTCAGAACAGGAAAGCGTATCAGGGAGAAACCCGTCTCCACTTATCCACGTGGACCCGTGGCTGGAGCCACTTCCAGGCGGGGCCCAGGCGTAGGGGGAGGGGGCCAGGCGCTCGCCTCTTCCTCTGGTGCCTCTGTTCCTCTCGTGGAATAGAGTAGGGGCAGGGGAAGGAAGCGGCCAAGGGGCCGGCTAGCTCAGGCGCTCCCCGGCCGAGCCAACGGCACCGGCGGGTGCGGGAGGAGACGACGCATCCATTTAGGGCAGAAAGAAGCGTCGGGGAGGAGTGGAGAGGAGGGGAGGAGCGGCACCATGGGGAGACCAGGGGCGGCGGCCGTGGTGGTGCTCCGGTGAAGCAGGCACTCCGGCGAGGGGGCAAGTGGGTGGGGCGGCTGAGTGGAACGATAGGGACTCGGTGGACGTGGTAGGAGGAGGAGAGGAGGCTCGGTGTGGCCGGAATCAAGCCGAGGCCGAGGCGACCATGGCGGACGGCGACGAACCGAGGCGAGTAGAGGCAGCTCTGGTGACCAAATGAGGCGAGGGAGGGAGTGGTGAGGTGCGGGGGAGGTCGGGCACTCCTTATATAGCCGCGGGGAAGGCTCTGGAGCATCACGGGCAAGCTCACGCAAAGCTCTAATGGAGGACAGCGGCTGGGCATGGCACGGGCACGGCTCTAGCGACGTATTTGTGGCTAAGCAGGAGGGGGACCGAGCACGGGATGACTGAGTAGATCACGGGGCAGCTCCAGGACATGGTTTGACGTCGAGAAGACGAGGGAGACGATGGGAACAGGGTCGAGAACGGGTCAGAGCTTGCAATTTGCATGACATCAGCGTGATCACCACGCGCACTGGAGCAAAATCCAAGTTTTGGCCAGGATGACCATGTCTAATGGATAGACCGTCGTTCTATTAGTCCAAATCAGTAAATAAATAGGTCCAAGGGCAAAGAAGTGATTCACAACTAGCTCTAGTAGATTGGAACAGAAAGGTGTTTGTTGCCGTCCGTGGTTCACATGAAAGGTCTTACACTCTGAGATTTGGCACAGCATGATTAATCACTAATTTGATTTTGATCATCAAAAATAAGACTAAGAGGAGAGGTTTATCGGAGGGTTGCTGTAGAAACCACCATAATGACCAGAATTAGAGATTTGGATGATGCACTCACATGAAGAGGCAAGTTGAGATGAAATTAGGCATGTCCCAATTATTTGAAGATATTGAGATGCCCAAAAAGTTTCATGCGATTTGGATGAACCAAAATAGCACTTGCTTCATATAGCTTTGCTCTGGACAGAAACTTGGAAAAATTGCACAGGGCAAATGGTGTAATGTATTGAGCCAAATTTTGGTGGAGGGAGTTTATATGGATGGGAGAATGCCCTGTAAAATTTTCAGCTTAAATGAAGCAATATAAAATAAAGTTGCTTCACATCCTGAAAATCTGAATAGAAACCAAGATTTGGATCTGGGCTCACATAGATCTGTTACACGAGTTCAAATTTGGTTGATAGTCATGATTTTATCATATGAAGGGCCTTGCAAAATTTCAACTCAATTTGATTAACCTAGCTAGTACTTCCTTCACAACCAATTTATTGGAGTGGGTACAAGATGGAAATGGCAAGGTCTAGGGATGGATAAGAGGATGACAAGCCACTCTGGAAAGAAAGAAGAGGGCATCTTCTTCAATTTCCAGACCACACAACCACGAAAAAAGAAAACTCAAGCAAAAATCTCAGAGGAACAAAAGAAAAAGAAAGGGCCAAAAATCAGGTTGTGACACCTTTAGAGACAACTTTCAAGTTACCTATGTTCGGCTCCCAGACGCCGATGACCTTAGCCACATAGTCCAGCAACCCGGAGAATCAACCCGGAAACTCTGGACCAGGTTCTTAATTAAAAAGAACCAAATCATGGATTGTCCGGACGCCGAAGCCCTCGCGGCCTTTAAACACAGCGTCCGAGACGAATGGCTCGCCCGACACCTTGGCCAAGAAAAGCCGAAGTCCATGGCAGCCCTCACCACACTAATGACCCGCTTTAGCATGGGGGAAGATAGCTGGCTAGCCCGCAGAAGCAATAGCACCAGTGACCCCTGCACCTTCGAAGCCAGGGACGACAATAGAAAGCCACGACGCAACAAGCACAAGCGTCGAATCAATAATGACAGTACCGATGATACGACGGTCAATGCCGGATTCAGTGGCCCTAAATCCGGCCAACGGAATAAGACATTCAAAGGAAACAGAGATGGTCCATCCAGTTTGGACAGAATACTCGATCGACCTTGCTAGATTCACGGCACCCCTGATAAGCCTGCCAATCATACCAACATAAACTGTTGGGTTTTTAGAAAGTCCGACAAGCTTAACGCCGAGTACAAGGGGAAAGGGCCGCCCAACGAGGACGATAACGAAGAGCCTCATCAGCCGAGCATAAGGGGACAGAATAAATTTCCCCCCGAGGTAAAAACGGTGAATATGATATATGTCACACATATCTCTAAGCGGGAGCGCAAGCGCACATTATGGGACGTCTATGCCATAGAGCCGGTCGTCCCAACATTCAACCCATGGTCGGCTTGTCTGATCACCTTCGATCGAAAGGACCACCCAACCAGTATCTGTCATGGAGGTTCGGCATCTCTGGTCCTCGATCCAATCATTGACGGATTCCACCTTACGCGAGTCCTTATGGACGGCGTTAGTAGTCTCAACCTGATTTACCAGGACAGCGTCCGCAAAATGGGCATTGATCCATCAAGAATCAAGCCCACTATAACTACCTTTAAAGGAGTAATACCTGGTTTAGAGGTCCGCTACACGGGCTCAATAACATTGGAAGTTGTCTTCGGTTCGCCAGACAACTTCCGAAACGAAGAGTTGATCTTCGATATCGTCCCCTTCCGCAGTGGGTATCATGCACTACTCGAACGAACCGCTTTCTCCCATTTTAAAGCGGTCCTGCACTACGCTTATCTAAAGCTCAAGATGCCCGTCCCACGGGGCGTCATTACAATCAATGGAAACACGGAACACTCCCTCCGTACTGAGGAGCATACCGCGACCATCACGGTCAAAGTACAGAGCGGCTCTGTCAAGACGCGCACCTCCTCGGCCATCAAGTCGCCAGACTTTATTAAACAAGACTGGCCAGTTCCGCATGAGGACAGCTCGGCAATTCCAGAGCTAGACTAGCAGCTTCGCCTCTATCGATCGCCACACACATCCGTGAAATTTGTACCGCGCGTGCATAATTATGCACTCAAAATACCTTGGGCATCAGCGGAGGCACAATACGGATAGGCCCATAGTACGGTTTGACCCTATGTGGCCTCCCCTTTGTCCTTAATTATTTTTCTTTCTTTTACCACAGGTGAATTAAAACCTAGTCATCTTACGGACTTATAAGGACTCTTTTCATGCCCGGTTTCGTACAAATAGTCGAAGACTATTCCTCTCAAGGAATCTCCCTCTCCAAGGCGAAAGCGGCGCAGACGTGCGGCATGAGGTCCAAAGGATTTTTGTGGACCAAAAATTTATTCAAGAACCTGTACAGAGCTTTCCCACTTCTTCTTAGACCCCCGGCATGTAAAATGGCCTTGGTGATTATGGTGCCCTCTGTAAGATCACGTTTTAACGTATCAATCAGATTCCAGTGAAAACAATTTTTATTCGGTATCGCCTTTATTCATAGACTGTATGTCGTCTCCTCAGTTGTCTCACTCACACACCTCGACACAAATTGCCAGGGGCTCTATATGGACACACATGTGTCGCCAAACAAAAGCCCGCTTAGCTTTATAGCACAATTCGGTGTCCCGAGCTTGACATTATATGCGCCGACTCCGAATCATGTCTTTGGTCAATAGTTGGGTTGCCCGGCTCCTATGTTTGCTACCTTACGTTCTGTTTGTTTGGCTAGGGTAGTAAAGGGAGAACTAATGTGACTGTGTTTCTGGTTCGTCCGGTCAAGCACCTTAGTAGAGAAAGCCAAAAACTGACTGTCATGATGCAGCGAGAGCTGGTCAGCCACTCGGTGATTTATTAAAATCTTTAGCGATTGTTTCCGTATTACACGAAGGACTATTTTTCCGGTCACATACGTAATGCATCCGCATCCGGATAGCCGCGTACATACCAGGGGCTATCTTCTAGCCCCATCGTTAGACTCCTATGGCTAAGTCAGAGTGATAAAGCCACATAGTCCGATTGCCTGGTTCGCCGCACTAACACCTCCTTCATGGACCAAGACGTTGGGTCAAGTGTGATCATGTGCAATTCTGAACACCCCCGTAGTATCTACGTGGGGGCCGAAGCCGACGACTGGGAGACTCTCAGGAACACAAAAACTGAAGGAAATATGCCCTAGAGGCAATAATAGAGTTGTTATTTATATTTCCTTATATCATGGTAAATGTTTATTATTCATGCAAGAATTGTATTAATCGGAAACTTAGTACATGTGGGAATACATAGACAAATAGAGTGTCCCTAGTATGCCTCTACCAGACTAGCTCGTTAATCAAAGATGGTTAAGTTTCCTAGCCATAGACATGTGTTGTCATTTGATGAACATGATCACATCATTAGAGAATCATGTGATGGACAAGACCCATCCGTTAGCTTAGCACTATGATCGTTTAGTTTATTGCTATTGCTTTCTTCACGACTTATACATGTTCCTATGACTACGAGATTATGCAACTCCCGAATACCGGAGGAACACTTAGTGTGCTATCAAAAGTCACAACGTAACTGGGTGATTATAAAGATGCTCTATATGTGTCTCCGATGGTGTTTGTTGAGTTGGCATAGATCGAGATTAAGATTTGTCCCTTCGATTGTCGGAGAGGTATCTCTGGGCCCTCTCGGTAATGCACATCACTATAAGTCTTGGAAGCAATGTGACTAATGACTTAGTTGCGGGATGATGCATAACAGAACGAGTAAAGAGACTTACCGGTATAATATTGAACTAGGTATGATGATACCGACGATCGAATCTCGGGCAAGTAACATACCGATGACAAAGGGAACAACGTATGTTGTTGTGCGGTTTGACGGATAAAGATCTTCGTAGAATATGTAGGAGCCAATATTGTTGGGGAACGTAGTAATTTTAAAAAAAATCCTACGCACAGCAAGATCATGGTGATGCATAGCAACGAGAGGGGGGAGTGTCGTCCACCTACCCTCGTAGACCATAAGCGGAAGCGTTATGAGTACGCGGTTGATGTAGTCGTACGTCTTCATGATCCGACCGATCCATGTACCGAACGCACGGCACCTCCGAGTTCAGCACACGTTCAGCTCGGTGACGTCCCATGAACTCTGATCCAGCATAGCTTCGAGGGAGAGTTCCGTCAGCACGACGGTGTGATGACGGTGATGATGATGCTACCGACGGAGGGCTTCGTCTAAGCACCGCTACGATATGACTGAGGTGGATTATGTTGGAGGAGGGCACCGCACTCCAAGGGGTGCCCCCTCCTCGTATATAAAGGAGTGGAGGAGGGGGAGGGGGCCAGCCTCCTATGGCGCGCCCCATGAGGAGTCCTACTCCCACCGGGAGTAGGACTCCCCCCTTCCAAGTAGGAGTAGGAGAGGGGAAGGAAGGGAGAGAAGGAAAACGGGGGCGCCCCCTCCTTGTCCAATTCAGACTAGAGGGGGAGGGGGCGCGCGGCTGCCCTGGCCGCCCTTCCTCTTCTCCCACTAAGGCCCATTAGGCCCAATATACTCCCCGGGGGGTTCCGGTAACCCCCCAGTACTTCGGTATATGTCTGAAACCTCTCGAAACACTTCCGGTGTCCGAACATAGTCGTCCAGTATATCGATCTTGACGTCTTGACCATTTCGAGACTCCTC
Source organism: Aegilops umbellulata (assembly GCA_032464435.1). NCBI lineage: Eukaryota > Viridiplantae > Streptophyta > Magnoliopsida > Poales > Poaceae > Aegilops > Aegilops umbellulata. Next base: position 339,314,849 of record CP136056.1, on the reverse strand, counting down.
GTCATGTCCGTGATCATATCCGGGACTCCGAACTACCTTCGGTACAACAAAAACACAAGAACTCATAATACCGATCGTCACCGAACGTTAAGCGTGCGGACCCTACGGGTTCGAGAACTATGTAGACTTGACCGAGACATGTCTTCAGTCAATAACCAATAGCGGAACCTAGATGTTCATATTGGCTCCTATATATTCTACGAAGATCTTTATCGGTCAAACCGCATAACAACATACATTGTTCCCTTTGTCATCGGTATGTTACTTGCCCGAGATTCGATCGTCGGTATCTCAATACCTAGTTCAATCTCGTTACCGGCAAGTCTCTTTACTCATTCCGTAATACATCATCCCGCAACTAACTCATTAGTTGCATTGCTTGCAAGGCTTATAGTGATGTGTATTACCGAGAGGGCCCAGAGATACCTCTCCGACAATCGGAGTGACAAATCCTAATCTCGATCTATGCCAACCCGACAAGTACCTTCAGAGACACCTGTAGAGCACCTTTATAATCACCCAATTACGTTGTGACGTTTGGTAGCACACAAAGTGTTCCTCCGGTATTCGGGAGTTGCATAATCTCATAGTCATAGGTACATGTATAAGTCATGAAGAAAGCAATAGCAATATACTAAACGATCAAGTGCTAAGCTAACGAAATGGGTCAAGTCAATCACATCATTCTCTAATGATGTAATCCCGTTAATCAAATGACAACTCATGTTTATGGCTAGGAAACTTAACCATCTTTGATTCAACGAGCTAGTCAAGTAGAGGCATACTAGTGACACTTAGTTTGTCTATATATTCACACATGTTCTAAGTTTCCGGTTAATACAATTCTAGCATGAATAATAAACATTTATCATGACATAAGGAAATATAAATAACAACTTTATTATTGCCTCTAGGGCATATTTCCTTCAGTCTCCCACTTGCACTAGAGTCAATAATCTAGATTACGCAGTAATTATTCTAACACCCATGGAGTCTTGGTGCTGATCATGTTTTGCTCGTGAGATAGGCTTAGTCAACGGGTCTGCAACATTCATATCCGTATGTATCTTTTAAATATCTATGTCTCCCTCCTTGGCTTGGTCGCAGATGGAATGGAAGTGTCTCTTGATGTGCTTGGTTCTCTTGTGAAATCTGGATTCCTTTGCAAAGGCAATTGCACCAGTATTGTCACAAAAGATTTTCATTGGACCCGATGCACTAGGTATGACACCTAGATCGGATATGAACTCCTTCATTTGCTGCTTCCGAAGCAGCTATGTACTCCGCTTCAAACATAGATCCCGCCACGACGCTTTGCTTAGAACTGCAACAACTGACAGCTCCACCGTTGAATATAAATACGTATCCGGTTTGTGACTTAGAGTCATCCGGATCAGTGTCAAAGCATGCATCGACGTAACCATTTATGACGAGCTCTTTGTCACCTCCATAAACGAGAAACATATCCTTAGTCCTTTTCAGGTATTTCAGGATGTTCTTGACCGTTGTCCAGTGATCCACTCCTGGATTACTTTGGTACCTCCCTGCTAAACTAATATCAAGGCACACATCAGGTCTGGTACACAGCATTGCATACATGATAGAGCCTATGGCTGAAGCATAGGGAACATCTTTCATTTTCTCTCTATCTTCTGCAGTGGTCGGGCATTGAGTCTGACTCAACTTCACACCTTGTAACACAGGCAAGAACCCTCTCTTTGCTTGATCCATTTTGAACTTCTTCAAAACTTTATCAAGGTATGTGCTTTGTGGAAGTCCAATTAGGCGTCTTGATCTATCTCTATAGATCTTAATGCCCAATATATAAGCAGCTTCACAGAGGTCTTTCATTGAAAAACTCTTATTCAAGTATCCTTTTATGCTATCCAGAAATTCTATATCATTTCCAGTCAACAATATGTCATCCACATATAATATTAGAAATGCTACAGAGCTCCCACTCACTTTCAGGTAAATACAGGCTTCTCCAAAAGTCTGTATAAAACCGTATGCTTTGATCACACTATCAATACGTTTATTCCAACTCCGAGATGCTTGCACCAGTCCATAGATGGATCGCTGGAGCTTGCACACTTTGTTAGCATCCTTTGGATCGATAAAACCTTCAGGTTGCATCATATACAACTCTTCTTCCAGAAATCCATTTTGGATTGCAGTCTTTACATCCATTTGCCAAATTTTATAATCATAAAATGCGGCAATAGCTAACATGATTCGGACGGACTTAAGCATCGCTACGGGTGAGAAAGTCTCATCGTAGTCAACTCCTTGAACTTGTCAAAAACCTTTCGCAACAAGTCGAGCTTTGTAGACAGTAACATTACCATTAGCGCCAGTCTTCTTCTTGAAGATCCATTTATTCTCTATGGCTTGCCGATCATCGGGCAAGTCAACCAAAGTCCACACTTTGTTCTCATACATGGATCCTATCTCACATTTCATGGCCTCAAGCCATTTTGCGAAATCTGGGCTCATCATTGCTTCCTCATAGTTCGTAGGTTCGTCATGGTCTAGTAACATATCCTCCAGAACAGGATTACCGTACCACTCTGGTGCGGATCTTACTCTGGTTGACCTACGAGGTTCAATAGTAACTTGATCTCAAGTTACATGATCATCATCATTACCTATCTCACCAATTGGTGTAGGAGTCACATGAACAGATTTCTGTGATGAACTATTTTCCAATAAGGGAGCAGGTATAGTTACCTCATCAAGTTCTACTTTCCTCCCACTCACTTCTTTCGAGAGAAACTCCTTATCTAGAAAGGATCCATTCTTAGCAACGAATGTCTTGCCTTCGGATCTGTGATAGAAGGTGTACCCAACTGTCTCCTTTGGGTATCCTATGAAGACGTATTTCTCTGATTTGGATTCGAGCTTATCAGGTTGAAGCTTTTTCACATAAGCATCGCAGCCCCAAACTTTAAGAAACGACAACTTTGGTTTCTTGCCAAACCACAGTTCATAAGGCGTCGTCTCAACGGATTTAGATGGTGCCCTATTTAACGTGAATGCAGCCGTCTCTAAAGCATAACCCCAAAAAGATAGTGGCAAATCAGTAAGAGACATCATAGATCGCACCATAGCTAGTAAAGTACGATTACGACGTTCGAACACACCATTACGCTGTTGTGTTCCAGGTGGCGTGAGTTGCGAAACTATTCCGCATTGTTTCAAATGAAGACCAGACTCGTAACTCAAATATTCTCTTCCACGATCAGATCGCAGAAACTTTATTTTCTTGTTATGATGATTTTCCACTTCACTCTGAAATTCTTTGAACTTTTCAAATGTTTCAGACTTATGTTTCATTAATTAGATATACCCATATCTGCTCAAATCATCTGTGAAGGTGAGAAAATAATGATACCCGCCGTGAGCCTCAACATTCATCGGACCACATGCATCGGTATGTATGATTTCCAACAAATCTGTTGCTCGCTCCATAGTTCCGGAGAACAACGTTTTAGTCATCTTGCCCATGAGGCATGGTTCACAAGAACCAAGTGATTTATAATAAAGTGATTCCAAAAGTCCATCAGAATGGAGTTTCTTCATGCGCTTTACACCAATATGACCTAAACGGCAGTCCCACAAATAAGTTGCACTATCATTACCAACTCTGCATCTTTTAGCTTCAATATTATGAATATGTGTATCACTACTATCGAGATTCATCAAAAATAGACCACTCTTCAAGGGTGCATGACCATAAAAGATATTACTCATATAAATAGAACAACCATTATTCTCATATTTAAATGAATAACCGTCTCGCATCAAACAAGAACCAGATATAATGTTCATGCTCAACCCTGGCACCAAATAACAATTATTCAGGTCTAAAACTAATCCCGAAGGTAGATGTAGAGGTAGCGTGACGACCGCGATCACATCGACTTTGGAACCATTTCCCACGCGCATCGTCACCTCGTCCTTAGACAATCTTCGCTTAATCCATAGTCCCTGTTTTGAGTTGCAAATATTAGCAATAGAATCAGTATCAAATACCCAGGTGCTACTACGAGCATTAGTAAGGTACACATCATTAACATGTATATCACATATACCTTTGTTCACCTTGCCATCCTTCTTATCCGCCAAATACTTGGGGCAGTTCCACTTCCAGTGACCAGTCCCTTTGCAGTAGAAGCACTCAGTCTCAGGCTTAGGTCCAGACTTGGGCTTCTTCACTTGAGAAGCAACTTGCTTGCCATTCTTCTTGAAGTTCCCCTTCTTCCTTTTACCCTTTTTCTTGAAACTAGTGGTCTTGTTGACCATCAATACTTGATGCTACTTCTTGATTTCTACCGCCGCAGCCTTTAGCATCGCGAAGAGCTCGGGAATTGTCTTATCCATCCCTTGCATATTATAGTTCATCACGAAGCTCTTGTAGCTTGGCGGCAGTGATTGAAGAATTCTGTCAATTACACTATCATCCGGAAGATTAACTCCCAGTTGAATCAAGTGATTGTTATACCCACACATTTTGAGTATATGCTCACTGACAGAACTATTCTCCTCCATCTTGCAGCTATAGAACTTATTGGAGACTTCATATCTCTCAATCCGGGCATTTGCTTGAAATATTAACTTCAACTTCTGGAACATATCATATGCTCCATGACGTTCAAAACGTCGTTGAAGTCCCGGTTCTAAGCCGTAAAGCATGGCACATTGAACTATCGAGTAGTCATCAGCTTTTCTCTGCCAGACGTTCATAACATCTGGTGTTGCTCCTGCAGCGGGTTTGGCACCTACCGATGCTTCCAGGACGTAATTCTTCTGTGCAGCAATGAGGATAATCCTCAAGTTATGGACCCAGTCAGTGTAATTGCTACCATCATCTTTAAACTTTGCTTTCTCAAGGAACGCATTAAAATTCAATGGAACAACAGCACGGGCCATCTATCTACAACAACATAGACATGCAAAATACTATCAGGTACTAAGTTCATGATAAATTAAAGTTCAATTTAATCAAATTACATAAGAACTCCTACTTAGATAGACATCCCTCTAATCATGTAAGTGATCACGTGATCCATATCAACTAAACCATGTCCAATCATCACGTGAGATGGACTAGTTTTGAATGGTGAACATCACTATGTTGATCATATCTACAATATGATTCACGCTCGACCTTTCGGTCTCAGTGTTCTGAGGCCATATCTGCATATGCTAGGCTCGTCAAGTTTAACCCGAGTATTCTGCGTGTGCAAAACTGGCTTGCACCCGTTGTATGTGAACGTAGAGCTTATCACACCCGATCATCACGTGGTGTCTCGGCACGACGAACTTTCGCAACGGTGCATACTCAGGGAGAACACTTATACCTTGAAAGTTAGTGAGAGATCATCTTATAATGCTACCGTCGATCTAAGCAAAATAAGATGCATAAAAGATAAACATCACATGCAATCAATATAAGTGATATGATATAGCCATCATCATCTTGTGCCTTTGATCTCCATCTCCAAAGCACCGTCATGATCACCATAGTCACCGGCGCGACACCTTGATCTCCATCGTAGCATTGTTGTCGTCTCGCCACTATTCCTTCTATTACTATCGCTACCCTTAGTGATAAAGTAAAGCAATTACATGGCGATTGCATTTCATACAATAAAGCGACAACCATATGGCTCCTGCCAGTTGCCGATAACTCTGTTACAAAACATGATCATCTCATACAATAAAATTTAGCATCATGTCTTGACCATATCACATCACAGCATGCCCTGCAAAAACAAGTTAGACGTCCTCTACTTTGTTGTTGCAAGTTTTACGTGGCTGCTACGGGCTGAGCAAGAACCGTTCTTACCTACGCATCAAAACCACAATGATATTTCGTCAAGTACGTGCTATTTTAACCTTGACAAGGATCGGGCGTAGCCACACACGATTGAACTAAAGTTGGAGAAACTGACACTCGCCAGCCACATGTGTGCAAAGCACGTCGGTAGATCCAGTCTTGCGTAAGCGTACGCATAATGTCGGTCCGGGCCGCTTCATCCAACAATACCGCTGAATCAAAGTATGACAGGATGGTAAACAATATGACTTGTATCGCCCACAACTCATTTGTGTTCTACTCGTGCATATAACATCTACGCATAAACCTGGCTCGGATGCCACTGTTGGGGAACGTAGTAATTTCAAAAAAATTCCTACACACATGCAAGATCATGGTGATGCATAACAACGAGAGGGGAGAGTGTCGTCCACGTACCCTCGTAGACTGTAAGCAGAAACGTTATGAGAACGCGGTTGATGTAGTCATACGTCTTCACGATCCGACCGATCCAAGTACCGATCGCACGGCACCTCTGAGTCAGCACACGTTCAGCTCGGTGACGTCCCACGAACTCCGATCCAGTAGATCTTCGAGGGAGAGTTCCGTCAGCACGACGGCGTGATGACGGTGATGATGATGCTACCAACGCAGGGCTTCGCCTAAGCACCGCTACGATATGCCCGAGGTGGATTGTGGTGGAGGGGGGCACCGCACACGGCTAAAAGATCAATAATCAATTGTTGTGTCTCTAAGGGGTGCCCCCTCCCCGTATATAAAGGAGTGGAGGAGGGTGAGGGGGCTGACCTCCTACGGCGCTCCCCATGAGGAGTCCTACTCCCACCGGGAGTAGGACTCCCCCCTTCCAAGTAGGAGTAGGAAAGGGGAAGGAAGGGAGAGAAGGAGAGAAGGAAAGGGGGCGCCCCTCCCTCCTTGTCCAATTTGGACTACAGGGGGAGGGGGCGCGCGACTGCCCTGTCCGCCCCTCCTCTTCTGCCACTAAGGCCCATTAGGCCCAATATACTCCCCGGGGGGGGTTCCGGTAACCCCCCGGTACTCCGGTATATGTCTGAAACCTCCCAAAACACTTCCAATGTCCGAACATAGTCGTCCAATATATCGATCTTTATGTCTCGACCATTTCAAGACTTCTCGTCATGTCCGTGATTATATCCGGGACTCCGAACTACCTTCGGTACATCAGAAACACAAAAACTCATAATACCGATCGTCACCGAACGTTAAGCGTGCGGACCCTACGGGTTCGAGAACTATGTAGACATGACCGAGACACGTCTTCAGTCAATAACCAATAGCGGAACCTGGATGTTCATATTGGCTCCTACATATTCTACGAAGATCTTTATCGGTCAAACCGCATAACAACATAGGTTGTTCCCTTTGTCATCGGTATGTTACTTGCCCGAGATTTGATCGTCGATATCTCAATACCTAGTTCAATCTCGTTACCGGCAAGTCTCTTTACTCGTTCTGTAATACATCATCCCGCAACTAACTCATTAGTTGCATTGCTTGCAAGGCTTATAGTGATGTGTATTACCGAGAGGGCCCAGAGATACCTCTCCGACAATCGGAGTGACCAATCCTAATCTCGATCTATGCCAACACAACAAGTACCTTCGGAGACACCTGTAGAGCACCTTTATAATCACCCAGTTACGTTGTGACGTTTGGTAGCACACAAAGTGTTCCTCCGGTATTCGGGAGTTGCATAATCTCATAGTCGTAAGAACATGTATAAGTCATGAAGAAAGCAATAGCAATATACTAAATGATCAAATGCTAAGCTAACGGAATGGGTCAAGTCAATCACATCATTCTCTAATGATGTGATCCCGTTAATCAAATGACAACTCATGTCTATGGCTGGGAAACTTAATCATATTTGATTCAACGAGCTAGTCAAGTAGAGGCATACTAGTGACACTTAGTTTGTCTATATATTCACACATGTACTAAGTTTCCGGTTAATACAATTCTGGCATGAATAATAAACATTTATCATGATATAATGAAATATAAATAACAACTTTATTATTGCCTCTAGGGCATATTTCCTTCAAATATGAGCATCCAGGTTCCGCTATTGGTTATTGACCGTAGATGTGTCTCGGTCATGTCTACATAGTTCTTGAACCCGTAGGGTCCGCACGCTTAACGTTCGATGACGATTCGTGTTATGAGTTTGTGCGATTTGATGTACCGAAGATTGTTTGGAGTCCCGGATGAGATCACGGACATGACGAGGAGTCTCGATATGGTCGAGACATAAAGATTCATATATTGGAATGCTACATTCGGACACCGGAGTGGTTCGGGTCGTTTCGGATAAGTTTCGGAGTACCGGGGGTTATCGGAACCCCCCCCCCCCCCCCGAGAAGTTATTGGGCCTCATGGGCCTGGTGGTGGAAGATAGGAGGTAGGGCAAGGTGTGGCGCGCGCCCCCTATAGCCCAAACCGAATTGGACTAGGGCTAGGGGGCTCGCCCCCCCTTTCCTTCTCTTCTTCCTCTCCTTCCTTCTTCTCCTGCTTAGACTAGGAAAGGGGGAAACCTACTCCTACTAGGAGTAGGAATCCCCCCTTGGGCGCGCCCCTTGTGGCCGGCCCTCCTCCTCCTCCCCTCCTTTATATACGGGGGAGGGGGGCACCCCATAGGCACACAAGTTGATCTTTAGCCGCGTGCGGTGCCCCTCCACAATTTTGCACCTCGGTGATATTGTCGTAGTGCTTAGGCAAAGCCCTGTGTCAGTAACTTCATCAACACCGTCGACACATCGTCGTGCAGACGAAACTCACCCTCGGCCTCAGCTGGATCAAGAGTAAGAGGGACGTCACCAAGCTAAACGTGTGCAGATCGCGGAGGTGTCGTGCGTTCGGTACTAGATTGGTTGGATCGCGAAGACGTTCGACTACAGCAACCGCGTTACTAAACGCTTCCGCTTTCGGTCTAAGAGGGTACGTGGACACACTCTCCCCGCTCATTTCTATGCTTCTCCTAGATAGATCTTGCGTGATTGTAGGATTTTTTCTTGAAATACTATGTTCCCCAACAGTGGCATCCGAGCCAGGTCTATGCGTAGATATTATATGCACGAGTAGAACACAAAGAGTTGTCGTTGATAATAGTCATACTGCTTACCAGCATGTCATACTTTGATTCGGCGGTACTGTTGAATGAAGCAGCCTAGACCGACATTACATGACCGCGTTCATGTGTAGGATCGAGAAGAGGTGTCTAGAGGGGGGGGGGGGGTGATTAGGCACTAAGTGCCAAAAGTTACAATTTTTTATTATTCTTAAGTTTAGGTGGAGTTTAGGCACAAGTTTAACAAACACAATACTCCCTCCGTTCCTAGATATAGGGTGTATAGTTTTTGGCACGGAAATTAAAGAACGCACGTGAAGGGAAAATTTCACAAGTTTTGAGTGAGATTACAGATGACTAATTGACATGAGAAAATAGAGGAGCTTACATGATATAAGGAAATGTAATCAAATCCCTAAAAAAAATATCCAAACGAGTGGTGCAACGCAATACACCTTATATTTCAGACTTTTTCTCGAAAATCTATACACCTTATATCAAGGAACGGAGGGAGCACATATCAAGCAAGCATGCAATGAGTATATAAGCAGCGGAAAGTAAAGCATGCAACTTGCAAGAATGTAAAGGGAAGGGTTTGGAGTATTCAAATGCAATTGGAGACACGGATGTTTTTGGCGTGGTTCCGATAGGTGGTGCTATCGTACATCCACGTTGATGGAGACTTCAACCCACGGAGGGTAACGGTTGCACGAGTCCATGGAGGGCTCCACCCACGAAGTGTCCACGAAGAAGCAACCTTGTCTATTCCATCATGTCCGTCGCCCACGAAGGACTTGCCTCACTAGCGGTAGATCTTCACGAAGTAGGCGATCTCCTTGCCCATACAAACTCCTTGGTTCAACTCCACAATGTTGTCGGAGGCTCCCAAGTGACACCTAGCCAATCTAGGAGACACCACTCTCCAAGAAGTAACAAATGGTGTGTTGATGATGAACTCCTTGCTCTTGTGCTTCAAATGATAGTCTCCCCAACACTCAACTCTCTCTCACGGGATTTGGATTTGGTGGAAAGAAGATTTGAGTGGAAAGCAACTTGGGGAAGGCTAGAGATCAAGATTCATATGGTTGGAATGGAATATCTTGAGCTCAACACAAGTGTAGGTGGTTCTCTCTCAGAAAATGTGTATTGGAAGTGTAGGTATGTTCTGATGGCTTTCTCCACGAATGAAGAGTGGGTGGAGGGGTATATATAGCCTCCACACAAAATCTAACCGTTACACACAATCTGCCAAACTCGGTGGGACCGAATGGTTAAACTCGGTCGGACTGATTTAGCAAACCTAGTGACCGTTAGGATTTTCGGTGGGACTGAGATGCAACTCGGTAGGACCGATATGGTTAGGGTTAGGGCATAACGTAATCTCGGTGTGACCGATTACACAAACTCGGTGGGACCGATTTTGGTAATAAGCTAACCAGAGAGTTGGTCAGGCAAACTCGATGAGACTGATTACACAAACTCGGTGGGACCGATTTTGGTAATAAGCTAACCAGAGGATTTGCATTCTAATCTCGGTAGTACCGATTGCTCAAACTCGGTGAGATCGATTTTGGTAATGGACATACACAGAGAGATTACAATCCCATCTCGGTGAGGCGGTGGCTATGACATGTGAAACTCGGTGGCGCCGGATAGAAAGAATCGGTGGGGCCGAGTTTGACTTTTGGTTTAGGTCATATGTGGATGTGGGAAGATAGTTGAGGGTTTTGGAGCATATCACTAAGCACATGAAGCAAAAGGCTCATTAATCAACACCTCATCCCTCCTTGATAGTATTGTCTTTTCCTATAGACTCAATGTGATCTTGGATCACTAAAATAGGAAATGTAGAGTCTTGATCTTGAAGCTTGATCCAATCCTTTGTCTTTAGCATCTTGAAGGGGTTCCACATCCTCTAGTTCATGCCACTCCATTGTTGAACTTATCTGAAACATACTAGGTAAAAGTGTTAGTCCAACAAGAGATATGTTGACATTAATTACCAAAACCACCCAGGAAGCACTTGTGCTTTCAATCTCCCCCTTTTTGGTAATTGATGACAACATACATCAAAGCTTTAGATAAAGATATAGGGAATAGCAAGTAAAGCTTTGGAAAGACATGTAACATGCATAGGCTCCCCCTACATGTATGCAATCATATGAATATTGAATATAGGAGCATGTGAATGCATAAGCATGACAGAGTAAGCAATGTGTTACATGTATCTTGGCTATTATGCATCAAAGCAAATGATGTGACTATGAGAAATGTACCTTCATGCTCATGAGTCCTTCTTGCAAACAGTATGCACATCAGCAAGAATTTCTCATTCACATGACTGTGATGCATATACTTACCTTGTGGTCTTGAGTTGGCTTAGGATGGGATGAACCTGCGCAAACAAGGTTAAATAACAGAGATACACCTACTGACCAGAGCAAACAAGAGAAACCACAAGAGAACCAAGACTAGGATGACATGTAGAGTGAGTACTAAGTACCACATTGGATATAGACATGTCCCCAAAGGTAAAGATATGCAATAAAATCAGAGATTTCCTTCCCTTAGATGTCTTGCTCCCCCTGAATCTAACATGAGATATTTGGAGAAGATAGGGAACAGAAAATCAGAGCAATAGAAAAGAAACAATAGAGCTTGAGCTAAAGCAAGCAAACAATCATGTCTTTCCCCTCTTAAAGACATGTGACATCTCTCCTCTTGAACACCAAGCATCTGGGGTCTTTGATGATATTACTTTCTCCTTATTGAGAAACTCCCCCCCCCTGAGTATTCTCTCTTTCTCCCCCTATAGGAAAGATTAAGCTTTGATGTGATCTCTCTCTCCCCCTTTGACATCAATTTCCAAGAAGGGTCTTCTGGACATGTGATACAAATGGGTTGGTCCTTGAGTCACAGAGCAAAGTAGCATGTGTAACATGATGCTGATAGAGGACAAGAATCATTGAGTGGAGCTGGAGTAAATAGAAATCAGGAATAAGTGGCAAGTTGGTTTTCCTGTGATGAAATCGGTGACTCCGAGTTGTGTGCTTCGGTTGATTTGAAAGATTTCGGTTAGACTGAAGAGAACAAACTGGTGTGACCGAGTTCATTAGAGTGAAACCACTTGTCACCTCATCTCACTAGACAAGTAAGATCTCACAAGGATTTGCAAGGAATTAACTGAAAGATTTGCAATGAATTGGATGCAGAAAATGCAGAACAAAAAGGAAAAGAAAAGAAACTAAAAGTTCTAGATGAAGGTTTTTTTGTTTGAAAAGGGGAAACAAATATGCAAGAAACAAATGCAATAACACAGGAAGGAACACAAGAGAACTTCATCTAGAGTTGGGCGGCGACAAAGTCACCTATGTTAGAGTATATTGACTTAGGAGTCAAGTGAGAGCACTTGATCATAGGTCATACTCATCGTTTAAGCACAAGTGGGGTTACCACTTTTACATAAAGCATTGTTGATGTATTCACATCTTGTCGAGTTGCTTTGACTCATGACTTGGAGTAAAGCTTCTCTAAGATGGAATAACATACCTTGGGTGGTGGTGTTGATCTTGCTCATGTAGTTGAACTTGTGTGGGTTGCTCAAGGTTGATGTAGTTCATCAAGAGTTGGGAGCACCACTTGGAGTTTGAGTTCATCTACCTACATGGGTTAGTCTTGCAAGGAAGAGCACTTGTGTATCCAAAATGACTATCATGAAACTCAACATAGAATTTGTCAAAGGATATGTTTGAATGGTTTCGTGCTTCCTTGTCTTCAACCACCTTTGTGTAGAGACTTGGTGATGTAGAGATTGCTCAAGATGTGAGTGAGTTGCAATCTCATATAGTTAGATTCAACCAAGTACCTACACGGGTTAGATAACTTGCGAGGTACAAATATATCCAAGACATGTGTAGCATCATAAGAGAAGTATCAAGGATTAGTCATAGGCTCATGCCCCGCATGTATCAAATGGAGTTCCTACTCCAAGTTTGAAGCATCAATGATGTTCAATTCACCTCTCAACCTACAAAACACTTTCTCATCAAGTGGTTTAGTGAATATATCCGCCAATTGCTTATCGGTGCGAACATGCTTAAGGTTAATGTCCCCTTTGGCAACATGATCTCGAATGAAATGATGACGAACTTCAATATGCATAGTTCGAGAATGTTGCACGGGATTGTGAGCAATTTTAATAGCACTTTCATTGTCACATAGCAATGGAACATGTTTCACATATATCCCATAATCTTTAAGAGTTTGGGTCATCCAAAGTAATTGAGCACAACATGAACCAGCGGCAATGTATTCCGCTTCGGCGGTGGATAAGGATACCGAGTTTTGTTTCTTTGAAGACCAAGACACAAGAGATCTACCAAGTAATTGACAAGTACCCGAAGTGGACTTTCTATCAACCTTGTCTCCGGCATAGTCCGAGTCGGAGTGGCCAACAAGATCAAAAGAGGACCTCTTAGGATACCAAATGCCAAAATTTGGTGTATGTGTTGGGGAACGTAGTAATTTCAAAAAATTTCCTACGCACACGCAGGATCATGGTGATGCACAGCAACGAGAGGGGAGAGTGTTGTCTACGTACCCTCGTAGACCGAAAGCGGAAGCGTTGACGCAACGTAGAGGAAGTAGTCGTACGTTCTCCTCACGATCCAACCGATCACAGCACCGTTACTCCGACACCTCCGAGTTCTTGGCACACGTTCAGCTCGATGACGATCCCCGGGCTCCGATCCAGCAAAGCGTCGGGGAAGAGTTCTGTCAGCACGACGGCATGGTGATGATCTTGATGTGTTACCGGCACAGGGCTTCGCCTAAGCACTGCAACGATATGACCGAGGTGGAATTTGGTGGAAGGGGGCACCGCACACGGCTAAGGAACGATCCGTAGATCAACTTGTGTGTCTATGGGGTGCCCCCTGCCCCTGTATATAAAGGATGGAGGAGGAGGAGGCCGGCCAAGGCAAAGGTGCGGCCAGGATATGGATTCCTACTAGGACTCCAAGTCCTAGTAGGAGTCCACCAAAAGGGGAGGAAGGGAGAAGGAATAGGAGGAGAAGGAGAGGTGGCCGGCCCCCTTTTCCCTAGTCCAATTCGGACTAGAGGGGAGGGGGGCGCAGCAGCCTTTTTCCTCTTCCCACTAAAGCCCATCAAGGCCCATTACTTCTCCCGTAATCCCGTAACTCCCCGGTACCTCCGAAAATACCCGAACCACTCAGAACCCTTCCGATGTCCGAATATAGTCGTCCAATATATCGATCTTTACGTCTCGACCATTTCGAGGCTCCTTGTCATGTCCCCGATCTCATCCGGGACTCCGAACTCCTTCGGTACATCAAAACTCATAAACTCATAATATAACTGTCATCGAAACCTTAAGTGTGCGGACCCTACGGTTCGAGAACAATGTAGACATGACCGAGACACGTCTCCGGTCAATAACCAATAGCGGGACCTGGATGCCCATATTGGCTCCTACATATTCTACGAAGATCTTTATCGGTCAGACCGCATAACAACATACGTTGTTCCCTTTGTCATCGGTATGTTACTTACCCGAGATTCGATCGTCGGTATCCAATACCTAGTTCAATCTCGTTACCGGCAAGTCTCTTTACTCGTTCCGTAATACATCATCCCGCAACTAACTCATTAGTTGCAATGCTTGCAAGGCTTATGTGATGTGCATTACCGAGAGGGCCCAGAGATACCTCTCCGACGATCGGAGTGACAAATCCTAATCTCGAAATACGCCAACCCAACATCTACCTTTGGAGACACCTGTAGTACTCCTTTATAATCACCCAGTTACGTTGTGACGTTTGGTAGTACCCAAAGTGTTCCTCTGGCAAACGGGAGTTGCATAATCTCATAGTCATAGGAACATGTATAAGTCATGGATAAAAGCAATAGCAACATACTAAACGATCGGGTGTTAAGCTAATGGAATGGGTCATGTCAATCAGATCATTCAACTAATGATGTGACCTCGTTAATCAAATAACAACTCTTTGTTCATGGTTAGGAAACATAACCATCTTTGATTAACGAGCTAGTCAGGTAGAGGCATACTAGTGACACTCTGTTTGTCTATGTATCCACACATGTATTATGTTTCCAGTTAATACAATTCTAGCATGAATAATAAACATCTATCATGACATGTAAGGAAATAAATAATAACTTTATTATTGCCTCTAGGGCATATTTCCTTCAGTCTCCCACTTGCACTAGAGTCAATAATCTAGTTCACATCGCCATGTGATTTAATAGCAATAGTTCACATCACCATGTGATTAACACCCATAGTTCACATCGATATGTGACCAACACCCAAAGGGTTTACTAGATTCAGTAATCTAGTTCACATCGCTTTGTGATTAACACCCAAAGAGTACTACGGTGTGATCATGTTTTGCTTGTGAGAGAAGTTTAGTCAACGGGTCTGCTACATTCAGATCCGTTATGTATTTTGCAAATTTCTATGTCTACAATGCTCTGCATGGAGCTACTTTAGCTAATTGCTCCCACTTTCAATATGTATCTAGATTGAGACTTAGAGTCATCTAGATTAGTGTCAAAACTTGCATCGACGTAACCTTTTACGACGAACCTTTTTGTCACATCCATAATCGAGAAACATATCCTTATTTTACTAAGGATAATTTTGACCGATGTCCAGTGATCTACTTCCTAGATCACTATTGTACTCCCTTGCTTAACACAGTGTAGGGTATACAATAGATCTGGTACATAGCATGGCATACTTTATAGAATCTATGGCTGAGGCATAGGAAATGACTTTCATTCTCTTTCTATCATCTGCCGTGGTCGGGCTTTGAGTCTTACTCAATTTCACACCTTGTAATACAGGCAAGAACTCTTTCTTTGACTGTTCCATTTTGAACTACTTCAAAATCTTTTCAAGGTATGTACTTATTGAAAAACTTATCAAGCGTCTTGATCTATCTCTATAGATCTTGATGCTCAATATGTAAGCAGCTTCACTGAAGTCTTTCTTTGAAAAACTCCTTTCAAACATTCCTTTATGCTTTACAGAATAATTCTACATTATTTCCGATCAACAATATGTCATTCACATATACTTATCAGAAATGTTGTAGTGCTCCCACTCACTTTCTTGTAAATACAGGCTTCACCGCAAGTCTGTATAAAACTATATGCTTTGATCAACTTATCAAAGTGTATATTCCAACTCTGAGATGCTTGTACCAGTCCATAGATGGATCGCTGGAGCTTGCATATTTTGTTAACACCTTCAGGATCGACAAAACCTTCTAGTTGCATCGTATACAACTCTTCTTTAATAAATCCATTAAGGAATGTAGTTTTGTTTATCCATTTGCCGGATTTGATAAAATGCGGCAATTGCTAACATGATTCGGACAGACTTAAGCATAGATACGAGTGAGAAACTCTCATCGTAGTCAACACCTTGAACTTGTCGAAAACCTTTTGCGACAATTCTAGCTTTGTAGATAGTAACACTACTATCAGTGTCCGTCTTCCTCTTCAAGATCCATTTATTTTCTTTGGCTTGCCGATCATCGGGCAAATCCATCAAAGTCCATACTTTGTTCTCATACATGGATCATATCTCAGATTTCATGGCCTCAAACCATTTCGCGGAATCTGGGCTCATCATCGCTTCCTCACAGTTCGCAAGTTCATCATGGTCTAGTAACATGACTTCCAGAACAAGATTACCGTACCACTCTGGTGCGGATCTCACTCTGATTTACCTACGAGATTCGGTAGTAACTTGATCTGAAGTTACATGATCATCATCATTAGCTTCCTCACTAATTGGTGTAGTAGTCACAGGAACAGATTTCTGTGATGAACTACTTTCCAATAAGGGAGAAGGTACAATTACCTTATCAAGTTCTACTTTCCTCCTACTCACTTCTTTCGAGAGAAACTCCTTCTCTAGAAAGGATCCATTCTTTAGCAATGATTTTTGCTTTTGGATCTGTGATAGAAGGTGTACCCAACAATTTCCTTTGGGTATTCTATGAAGACGCATTTCTCCGATTTGGGTTCGAGCTTATCAGGATGAAACTTTTTCACATAAGCATCGCAACTCCAAACTTTAAGAAACGACAGCTTTAGGTTTATTGCTAAACCATAGTTCATACGGTGTCGTCTCAACGGATTTAGATGGTGCCCTATTTAATGTGAATGCAGCTGTCTCTAATGCATAATCCCAAAAACGATAGTGGTAGATCGGTAAGATACATCATAGATTGTACTATATCTAATAAAGTACGGTTATGACGTTCGGACGCACCATTATGCTGTGGTGTTCCAGGTGGCATGAATTTGTGAAACTATTCCACATTGTTTTAATTGAAGACCAAACTCGTAACTCAAATATTTGTCTCCGCGATCAGATCGTAGAAACCTTATTTTCTTGTCACGATGATTTTCACTTCACTCTAAAATTCTTTGAACTTTTCAAACGTTTCAGACTTATGTTTCATCAAGTAGATATACCCATATCTGCTCAAATCATCTGTGAAGGTTAGAAAATAATGATACTTGTCGCGAGCCTTAATATTCATCGGACCATATACATCAGTATGTATGATTTCCAACAAATCTGTTGCTTGCTCCATTGTTCCGGAGAACGGCGTTTTAGTCATCTTGCCCAAGAGGCATGGTTCGCAAGCATCAAGTGATTCATAATCAAGAGATTCCAAAATTCCATCAGCATGGAGTTTCTTCATGCGCTTTACACCAATATGACCTAAATGGCAGTGCCACAAATAAGTTGCACTATCATTATTAACTTCGCATCTTTTGGCTTCAATATTATGAATATGTGTATCACTACGATCGAGATCCAACAAACCATTTTCGTTGGTGTGTATGACCATAGAAGGTTTTATTCATGTAAACAGAACAACAATTGTTCTCTAACTTAAATGAATAACTGTATTGCAATTAACATGATCAAATCATATTCATGCTCAACGCAAACACCAAATAACACTTATTTAGTTTCAACACTAATCCCGAAAGTATAGGGAGTGTGTGATGATGATCATATCAATCTTGGAACCACTTCCAACACACATCGTCACCTTGCCCTTTAACTAGTCTTTGTTCATTCTGCAACTCCCGTTTCGAGTTACTAATCTTAGCAACTTGAACTAGTACCAAATACTGAGGGGTTGCTATGAACACTAGTAAAGTACACATCAATAACATGTATATCAAATATACTTATGTTCACTTTGCCATCCTTCTTATCCGCCAATCACTTGGGGTAGTTCCGCTTCTAGTGACCAGTCCCTTTGCAGTAGAAGCACTTAGTCTCAGGCTTAGGACCAGACTTGGGCTTTTTCACTTGAGCAGCAACTTGCTTGCCGTTCTTCTTGAAGTTCCCCTTCTTTCCTTTTGCCCTTTTCTTGAAACTAGTGATCTTGTCAACCATCAACACTTAATGTTTTTCTTTGATTTCTACCTTCGCCGATTTTAGCATCGCGAAGAGCTTGGGAATATTTTCCGTTATCCCTTGCATATTATAGTTCATCACGAAGTTCTACTAACTTGGTGATGGTGACTAGAGAATTCTGTCAATCACTATTTTATCTGGAAGATTAACTCCCACTTGATTCAAGCGATTGTAGTACTCAGACTATCTGAGCACATGCTCACTAGTTGAGCGATTCTCCTCCATCTTTTAGCTATAGAACTTGTTGGAGACTTCATATCTCTCAACTCGGGTATTTGCTTGAAATATTAACTTCAACTCCTGGAACATCTCGTATGGTCCATGACGTTCAAAACGTCTTTGAAGTCCCGATTCTAAGCCGTTAAGCATGGTGCACTAAACTATTAAGTAGTCATCATATTGAGCTAGCAAATCGTTCATAACATCTGCATCTGCTCCTGCAAAAGGTCCGTCACCTAGCGGTGCATCAAGGACAAAATTCTTCTGTGCAGCAATGAGGATAAACCTCAGATTACGGATCCAATCCGCATCATTGCTACTAACATTTTTCAACACAATTTTCTCTAGGAACATATCAAAATAAACACAGGGAAGCAACAATGCGAGCTACTGATCTACAACATAGATATGCTAATACTACCAGGACTAACTTCATGATAAATTAAAGTTCAATTAATCATATTACTTAAGAACTCCCACTTAGATAGACATCCCTCTAATCTTCTAAGTGATCACGTGATCCAAATCAACTAAACCATGTCCGATCATCACGTGAGATGGAGTAGTTTCAATGGTGAACATCACTATGTTGATCATATCTACTATATGATTCACGCTCGACCTTTCGGTCTCCGTGTTCCGAGGTCATATCTTATATGCATAGCTCGTCAAGTATAACCTGAGTATTCCGCGTGTGCAACTGTTTTGCACCCGTTGTATTTGAACGTAGAGCCTATCACACCCGATCATCACGTGGTGTCTCAGCACGAAGAACTTTTGCAACGGTGCATACTCAGGGAGAACACTTCTTGATAATTTAGTGAGAGATCATCTTATAATGCTACCGTCAATCAAAGCAAGATAAGATGCATAAAAAGATAAACATCACATGCAATCAATATAAGTGATATGATATGGTCATCATCATCTTGTGCTTGTGATCTCCATCTCCGAAGCACCGTCATGATCACCATCGTCACCGGCGCGACACCTTGATCTCCATCGTAGCATCGTTGTCGTCTCGCCAATCTTATGCTTCCACGACTATCACTACCGCTTAGTAATAAAGTAAAGCATTACATCACGATTGCATTGCATACAATAAAGCGACAACCATATGGCTCCTGCCAGTTGCCGATAACTCGGTTACAAAACATGATCATCTCATACAATAAAATTTAGCATCATGTCTTGACCATATCACATCACAACATGCCCTGCAAAAACAAGTTAGACGCCCTCTACTTTGTTGTTGCAAGTTTTACGTGGCTGCTACGGGCTTAAGCAAGAACTCATCTTACCTACGCATCAAAACCACAACGATAGTTTGTCAAATAGACTCCGTTTTAACCTTCTCAAGGACCGGGCGTAGCCACACTCGGTTCAACTAAAGTTGGAGAGACAGTATTCCGCAAGCCATCTATGTGCAAAGCACGTCGAGGGAACCGGTCTCGCGTAAGCGTACGCGTAAGGTTGGTCCGGATCGTCTCGTCCAACAATACCGCTGAACCAAAGTATGACATGCTGGTAGGCAGTATGACTTGTATCGTCCACAACTCACTTGTGTTCTACTCGTGCAAATAACATCAAACCATAAAAAAACCTGGCTCGGATGCCACTGTTGGGGAACGTAGTAATTTCAAAAAATTTCCTACGCACACGCAGGATCATGGTGATGCACAGCAACGAGAGGGGAGAGTGTTGTCTACGTACCCTCGTAGACCGAAAGCGGAAGCGTTGACGCAACGTAGAGGAAGTAGTCGTACGTTCTCCTCGCGATCCAACCGATCACAGCACCGTTACTCCGGCACCTCCGAGTTCTTGGCACACGTTCAGCTCGATGACGATCCCCGGGCTCCGATCCAGCAAAGCGTCGGGGAAGAGTTCTGTCAGCACGACGGCGTGGTGACGATCTTGATGTGTTACCGGCGCAGGGCTTCGCCTAAGCACTGCAACGATATGACCGAGGTGGAATTTGGTGGAAGGGGGAACCACACACGGCTAAGGAACGATCCGTAGATCAACTTGTGTGTCTATGGGGTGCCCCCTGCCCCTGTATATAAAGGATGGAGGAGGAGGAGGCCGGCCAAGGCAAAGGTGCGGCCAGGATATGGATTCCTACTAGGACTCCAAGTCCTAGTAGGAGTCCACCAAAAGGGGAGGAAGGGAGAAGGAATAGGAGGAGAAGGAGAGGTGGCCGGCCCCCTTTTCCCTAGTCCAATTCGGACTAGAGGGGAGGGGGGGCGCAGCAGCCTTTTTCCTCTTCCCACTAAAGCCCATCAAGGCCCATTACTTCTCCCGTAATCCCGTAACTCCCCGGTACCTCCGAAAATACCCGAACCACTCAGAACCCTTCCGATGTCCGAATATAGTCGTCCAATATATCGATCTTTACGTCTCGACCATTTCGAGACTCCTCGTCATTTCCCCGATCTCATCCGGGACACCGAACTCCTTTGGTACATCAAAACTCATAAACTCATAATATAACTGTCATCGAAACCTTAAGTGTGCGGACCCTACGGTTCGAGAACAATGTAGACATGACCGAGACACGTCTCCGGTCAATAACCAATAGCGGGACCTGGATGCCCATATTGGCTCCTACATATTCTACGAAGATCTTTATCGGTCAGACCGCATAACAACATACGTTGTTCCCTTTGTCATCGGTATGTTACTTACCCGAGATTCGATCGTCGGTATCCAATACCTAGTTCAATCTCGTTACCGGCAAGTCTCTTTACTCGTTCCGTAATACATCATCCCGCAACTAACTCATTAGTTGCAATGCTTGCAAGGCTTATGTGATGTGCATTACCGAGAGGGCCCAGAGATACCTCTCCGACGATCGGAGTGACAAATCCTAATCTCGAAATACGCCAACCCAACATCTACCTTTGGAGACACCTGTAGTACTCCTTTATAATCACCCAGTTATGTTGTGACGTTTGGTAGTACCCAAAGTGTTCCTCTGGCAAACGGGAGTTGCATAATCTCATAGTCATAGGAACATGTATAAGTCATGGATAAAAGCAATAGCAACATACTAAACGATCGGGTGCTAAGCTAATGGAATGGGTCATGTCAATCAGATCATTCAACTAATGATGTGACCTTGTTAATCAAATAACAACTCTTTGTTCATGGTTAGGAAACATAACCATCTTTGATTAACGAGCTAGTCAGGTAGAGGCATACTAGTGACACTCTGTTTGTCTATGTATCCACACATGTATTATGTTTCCAGTTAATACAATTCTAGCATGAATAATAAACATCTATCATGACATGTAAGGAAATAAATAATAACTTTATTATTGCCTCTAGGGCATATTTCCTTCAGTATGAATTAAGTATCTCACTATCCTTTTCACAGCCTTAAGATGACATTCTTTAGGAGCAGCTTGATATCGTGCACACATGCACACACTTAGCATCATATCGGGACGAGAGGCACATAGATATAACAATGAACCAATCATAGAGCGATAAACTTTTTGATCAACTGGTTCACCATCTTTGGTCAAATCAAGATGTCCACTAGCAGGCATGGGTGTAGTCATACCTTTGCATTCTTGCATATTGAACTTCTTGAATAAGTCTTTGGTGTACTTTGTTTGAGAGACAAAAGTACCTTCCTTAGTTTGCTTGATTTGCAAACCGAGAAAGAATTTGAGTTCACTCATCATAGACATCTCAAACTTCTCCGACATTAGCTTTCCAAACTTCTCACTAAAATGAGGGTTAGTTGAACCAAATATGATATCATCAACATAAATTTGGCACACAAATAGTTCTCCATTAACCCTTTTAGTAAAAAGAGTAGAATCATTTTTACCAATTTCAAAGCCTTTTTCAGTAAGAAACTTGGTCAAGCATTTATACCATGCTCTAGGAGCTTGTTTAAGACCATAAAGGGCTTTGTGAAGTTTGTAAACATGATTAGGTTTCTTAGGATTAACAAAGCCGGGAGGTTGCTTAACATAAACTTCCTCTTCAATTTTGCCATTTAGAAAAGCACTTTTAAAGTCCATTTGGTATAAGGTGATATCATGGTGATTAGCATAGGCAAGCAAGATGTGAATGGACTCAAGTCTAGCAACGGGAGCATAAGTCTCACCATAGTCCATACCTTCAACTTGTGTGTAGCCTTGGGCGACGAGACGTGCTTTGTTGCGAACCACTTGTCCATCTTCATCTTGTTTGTTGCGAAACACCCACTTGGTACCAATGATGTTGTGGTTGTTGTCGGGCTTCTTGACCAATGTCCACACTTGATTTCTCTCAAAGTTGTGTAGCTCTTCATGCATAGCATTTATCCAATCCGGATCCTTCAATGCTTCTTCAACCTTCATAGGTTCAATGCTAGAGATGAATGAGTAATGTTCACAAAAGTTAGCTAAACGAGTTTTAGAGCGAGTGATTCTCCCGGTTTGGATATCTTTGTAGATTTACTCGACGGGATGATCTTTGGCAATTCTTGCTCGAACTCGTGTAAGCTTTTTCTTGGGTCGGGGTGGAACATCCTCTTCATCTTGTTCTTCTTCTCGGCCTTCTTCATTGTTTACGTTGTCGTTCTCTTGTCGTGGTGGAGAAGGAGGTTGTTGATGTTCATCTTGGTCTACTTCCTAGTTTTCTTCATCTTGGCGTGTCCCACTTGTGGATGCTTCCGTATCAACTCTTGGTTCACCTTGTCGTGAGGTAGAAGCTTCCACTTGGACGGACGAGTTACTCTCCTTTATTTCCATTGGACGAATCTTGCCAATGGACAGGTCTTGTATTGCTTCCGAAGGGTCTTTGTCTCCTACATCAATTGGCAATTGCTCTACTTGCGAGCCATTAGATTCATCAAACTTCACATCTACCGTCTCTTCAACCTTTCGGTTGAAATTGTTGTAGACATGGTAGGAGTGAGAGTTTGAGCCATAACCAAGTAGAAAACCTTCATGAGACTTAGGAGCAAATTTAGAACGACGATGCTTATTAAGAATGTAGCACTTTGAGCCAAATACTCGAAAGTATCCAACTTGGGGTTTGTTACCGGTGAGGAACTCGTATGTCGTCTTGCCAAGTATCTTGTGAAGATACAAGCAATTTGTTGCATGACAAGCTGTCTCAACCGCTTCCGCCCAAAAGTGCTTTGGCGTTTTGTACTCATCAAGTATCGTTCTTGCCATCTCGATAAGAGTCCGGTTCTTCCTCTCAGCAACTCCATTTTGTTGAGGTGTGTACGTAGCCGAGAACTCGTGTGAAATCCCTTCTTCGTCAAGAAAGGTATCCACATTTGCGTTCTTGAACTCCGTTCCGTTGTCGCTCCGAACCTTCTTGATCTTCACGTCAAACTGATTTTGGGCCTTCCTAGCGAAGTTTTTGAAGATCTTTTGGACCTGCGACTTGTCATCAAGAAAGAACACCCACGTAAATCTTGAAGAATCATCAACTATGACTAGACCAAATGAGTTACCACCAAGACTTTTGTATGCATTTGGACCAAAGAGATCCATGTGAAGTAGCTCGAGTGGTCTTCTTGTGGTCATGATATTCTTTGCGTGGTGACTTCCTCCAACTTGTTTCCCTGCCTGACAAGCACTACAAAGTCTATCCTTGTCAAATACGACATCTTTTATTCCAAGGATATGATCACCTTTAATAAGCTTATCAAGATTTCGCATTCCAACATGACCTAGTCTTCTATGCCACAACCAGCCTTTAGAAGATTTAGCAATTAAGCAAGTTTTAGTTTGTGCCTTTTTAGTGAAGTCAACAATGTAAAGATCTCCTCTACGTATACCGATAAAGACCATTTTATGATTGTCTCTACGAAACACTTGGCAATCAACTTCAGTGAATAGGACATTGAAACCGAAATCAGCAAGTCTAGAAGCTGAAAGTAAATTGTATCCAAGGGATTCAACGAGCATGACATTTTGTATGGAGCTATCATGTGAGATGGCCACCTTACCAAGGCCAACCACCTTACCCTTTGAGTTATCACCAAAAGTGACATATTTTCGAGGGCCGTCGTTTTCAGCAAGCTCGCGGAACATCTCTTCATCTCCGGTCATATGATCAGTACACCCACTATCAAGAACCCATTCCTTTCCTCCAGCCATGTAGCCACGAAGATTTGCCATAAGACCAAAATGTCTCATTGCATCATCAAGATCATAGTCACTATTATCATCTTCATCATAGTATCCGTGTTCAACATCATCTTGTGATTGATCAATTCCTAGAGAGGGTAATTCATTAGATACATGATCATCAAAGTGGTTACCTTTATGAATTCTAATAGCTTCAGATATGATATCACTAATGATTCCAACATTTCCTTTAGCACGCATGAGATTGGTAAGCTCAAATAGACAATCACCAAAACTAGGATCACTAGAGTTCATCTTACTCAAAGCAATAGACTTATGGAGAATTTCGTCTAAATTCTTTAAGGAATAATCGGGAAATCGTTCCTCAAGAAATTTCCATATAGTGTAGGCACAACCAAGAGTAGGCAAACTAGCAATCAAATTTTTGGGCAATCCTCTAATGATGAGCTCAATAGTTCTAAGATTGCGAATCATGTCAATATCCTCTTCTAGGGTAGGGTGCAAGGGATCAATATGAGGTGCACAAGGACTAGCAATGTACTTGTTCAAATGATATTCATTGAAAATCTCAAGCATTTCATTTTTCCACTCATGAAAATACTCTCCATCAAGAATAGGCACTCCATGTCTAAGACTCCCTAAAGTAGACACATCCATCTTCCTCCAAAGGTGTTTAAACCAAGGCAATGGAGACCAAAGCTCTGATACCAATTGTAGGATCAAGAAGAGGTGTCTAGAGGGGGGTGATTAGACACTAAGTGCCAAAAGTTGCAGTTTTTAATATTCTTAAGTTTAGGTGGAGTTTAGGCACAAGTTTAACAAACACAATACATATCAAGCGAGCATGCAATGAGTATATGAGCAGCGGAAAGTAAAGCATGCAACTTGCAAGAATGTAAAGGGAAGGGTTTGGAGTATTCAAACGCAATTGGAGACACGAATGTTTTTGGCGTGGTTCCGATAGGTGGTGCTATCGTACATCCACATTGATGGAGACTTCAACCCACGGAGGGTAACGGTTGCGCGAGTCCACGGAGGGCTCCACCCACGAAGGGTCCACGAAGAAGCAACCTTGTCTATTCCATCATGGCCGTCGCCCACGAAGGACTTGCCTCACTAGCGGTAGATCTTCACGAAGTAGGCGATCTCCTTGCCCTTACAAACTCCTTGGTTCAACTCCACAATGTTGTCGGAGGCTCCCAATTGACACCTAGCCAATCTAGGAGACACCACTTTCCAAGAAGTAACAAATGGTGTGTTGATGATGAACTCCTTGCTCTTGTGCTTCAAATGATAGTCTCCCCAACACTCAACTCTCTCTCACAGGATTTGGATTTGGTGGAAAGAAGATTTGAGTGGAAAGCAACTTGGGGAAGGCTAGAGATCAAGATTCATATGGTTGGAATGGAATATCTTGAGCTCAACACAAGTGTAGGTGGTTCTCTCTCAGAAAATATGTATTGGAAGTGTAGGTATGTTCTGATGGCTTTCTCCACGAATGAAGAGTGGGTGGAGGGGTATATATAGCCTCCACACAAAATCTAACCGTTACACACAATCTGCCAAACTCGGTGGGACCGAATCGTTAAACTCGGTCGGACCGATTTAGCAAACCTAGTGACCGTTAGAATTTTCGGTGGGACTGAGATGCAACTCGGTAGGACCGATATGGTTAGGGTTAGGGCATAACGTAATCTCGGTGTGACCGATTACACAAACTCGGTGGGACCAATTTTGGTAATAAACTAACCAGAGAGTTGGTCAGGCAAACTCAGTGAGACTGATTACACAAACTCGGTGGGACCGATTTTTGTTATAAGCTAACCAGAGGATTTGCATTCTAATCTCGGTAGTACCGATTGCTCAAACTCGGTGAGACCGATTTAGGTAATGGACATACACAGAGAGATTACAATCCCATCTCGGTGAGGCAGTGGCTATGACATGTGAAACTCGGTGGCGCCGGATAGAAAGAATTGGTGGGCCCGAGTTTGACATTTTGTTTAGGTCATATGTGGATGTGGGAAGATAGTTGAGGGTTTTGGAGCATATCACTAAGCACATGAAGCAAAAGGCTCATTAAACAACACCTCATCCCTCCTTGATAGTATTGTCTTTTCCTATAGACTCAATGTGATCTTGGATCACTAAAATAGAAAATGTAGAGTCTTGATCTTGAAGCTTGAGCCAATCCTTTGTCTTTAGCATCTTGAAGGGGTTCCACATCCTCTAGTTCATGCCACTCCATTGTTGAACTTATCTGAAACATAGTAGGTAAAAGTGTTAGTCCAACAAGAGATATGTTGACATTAATTACCAAAACCACCCAGGGAGCACTTGTGCTTTCATCATGAGACTGGTTCTACCGCCGTGCTTTGCACATAGGTGGGTAGTGGGTGTCTATTTCTCCAACTTTAGTTGAATCGGGTGTGACTACGCCCGGTCCTTGTTGAAGGTTAAAACAGCACACTTGACAAAAAATCGTTCTGGTTTTGATGCATAGGTAAGAATGGTTCTTGCTAGAAGCCCATAGAAGCCACGTAAAACTTGCAACAACAAAGTAGAGGACGTCCACTACAAGAAATATGTCAACTAGTGACCTTGTGGCAGTAACCCTGGAAGAATTGCTCATAGATCTTTGACCATTTGAGACCAATTGGTCAAAAGCTGTTCGGGGGGCTCCAAACGGTAAACTATATCGACCATTTTGTTCAGAAAGGTTGTAATTTCCTTACACAAAATGGTCACAAAGCAGACATCACTGATCCGCTGCCTTATTTCTAGCTGGTCATGACCAATATAGATGGTCATAACCTTGTAAGTTGTGGTGGATTTCTATGACTAGGCGCCACCTCATCAATTTTGCCTATGTGTCATGTCCATGTGTCAATTTTTGCCCTAGTTTGTGAAGCAACCTATATTTCTGTCATTCCCAAAATTCCCAAAAAAATTGGGCATTCTTTACTATCCAAATCATTGCCTCATGACAATATTCAACTCCATTTGACTAGTAAATCTTCCTCGGCAAATTTCCAAAGTTTTTGTTCAACTCGAACTGTTGTGAAGGAAGTACTAGCTAGGCATATCCTAATGAGCTAAATTTTTGCCACATCTTCTATATTCCCAAATCATATCTCTCCACAAAATTTGAGCCCCATCTAACAATACATGTGACTGTGGCTTCAACATTCGTATTTCTATCCAGTGTGGTACGTTGCAAAGCGAGTGACACCTAGGCTCCTCAATTTGAGCTGCAAATTTTCCAAGATAGTGTCCTTAGTAGATGATCATCATCGGCCAAAACTCAGGCCCATTGGCCATGTGCATTTCCCGTACCACTAATCAAACACTTGGGTGCTAATTCATGCTTGAGCTCGGTTTAGTCTCCACGTGAGATTCTTCTATTGCCTTCTTCCTGGGACCTATCAGGGGAGTTCCCAACCCACTAGACATGCCTAGGCCGCCCGGAACGCGTGGCAAAACCACGGTCACGCGGTGACCACGCGGCGGGCATGAGAGTCTGAGCGCTTTGGAGTTGGGGCCCTGGGCCACCATCCAAACCTCAACGTATCGCCACCAAACCATATATTTCTGATTAAATAGATACTTTTCTACCTAGAAATAATTTTTTGAAAAAATAAAGAGCAAACTATGAGGCAGCTACAGTTCAAATTTGTCCCGCTTCCTACTGAATCAGCAGAAATTTGTCTTTTTCACCAGAGGTGGATAAAAACTTTTGGCACCCAACCATTTTTTCACTTGTGCTTTAAACATGGCCTAGTATTTTATAAAATTGATTTGGTCCAATTTTGCAACAAATATATGGTAGGTCCTTCACAAAAAAACTCATTTTGGGCACTCGAAAAATGGAAAATTGATTTTTCGTCCAAAGAAAATGAAAACTCCCTTAGGCAACATTGTTTGCCATTCCAATATGCACCCTTGTGCACAATATGATATCATTTGAACAAACTATGCCATGAATGTGGCCATAAGATTGATCATTTGGCTTGAAAGCCATGAATCTTCAGAGATGATAGCTAATTTCTGAGAACACTTTTTTAAAATGATTGCCGTATTACAAGTTTGTTATTTTTCCTGGGAACTTGGCCACATATAATCACACAATGCGAAGGTTTCCCAAATTTTTGATTTTTTTTATGCCCGTTTCAAAATGCGGTCAAAACGGCGGGAATGGCCGTTCCTAGCTACTGGTTGAATCTTGTAAAACTTTTGGTGTTTCTCTGATTAAATAGATACTTATGTACCTAGAAATAATTTTTAGAAAAAATATAGAGCAAACTATGAGGCAGCTGCAGTTCAAATTTTACCCGCTTCCTTCTGAATCGGCGGAAGTTTGTCTTTTTCACCAGAGGTGGATCAAAACTTTTGACACCCAACCATTTGGTCAATTGTGCATTAAACATGGCCTGGTATTTTATAAAATTGATTTGGTCCAATTTTGCAATAATTATTTGGTAGGTTCTTCACAAAAAAACCTCATTTTGGGCACTCGAAAAATGGAAAATGATTTTTTCGTCCAAAGAAAATGAAAACTTCCTTAGGCAACATTGTTTGCCATTCCAATATGCACCCTTGTGCACAATATGAGATCATTTGAACAAACTATGCCATGAATGTGGCCATAAGATTGATCATTTGGCTTGAAAGCCCTGAATCTTCATGCATGATAGCTCATTTCTGAGAACACTTTTTTAAAATAATTGCCGTATTACAAGTTTATTATTTTTCCTGGAAACTTGGTCATATATAGTGACAAATGCGAAGGTTTCCCAATTGTTTGATTTTTTTGAATTTTTTATGCCCGTTTCAAAATGCGGTCAAAACGGCGGGCATGACCGTTCCTAGCTAGTGGTTGAATATTGGAGTTTTTTTTGGTGTTTCTCTGATTAAATAGATACCTTTTTACCTATAAATGATTTTTGGAAAACATAAAGAGCAAACTATGAGGTAGCTGCAGTTCAAATTTGACCGTTTTCTACTAAATGAGCGAAAATTTGTCTTTTTCACCAGAGGTGGCTCAAAACTTTTGACACCCAACCATTTGATCAATTTTCCATTTAGTATGGCTTAGTATCTTAGAAAAATGATTTGGTCCAATTTTGCAACAATTATTTCGTAGGTTCTTCATAAAAAAACATCATTTCGGGCACTCGAAAAATGATTAAAAATAGCTAGAAAGATCAGAAATGCATACAAATTGGCGATCACCCATAAAATCTGGTCTAACTTGATTGAAATTTGTGAGTTCCCTTTTGCAAAATATTTTTGATAGCTGCTTTACAAGACCCCTCTATTTTTATTACTAGGAAACTATTTTAAATCATAGATTTTCTCAGCCAATCAGGACTCTTCCCACGGATCACCCCTACTGTAGCTGATCTGAACCGTCTGTTGTAGCCGATCTAAACCGTCCACCTCTCAACAGCCCAATCCAAACCCTAGCAGCCCGCGGCCGCCTCTCTCTCCCCCTCTCCCTGAGAACACACCCGCCACCGTCTCTCTCTCCCCTTCTCCCCGATCAAGATCGACGACGACGTCTCTCTCACCCACCGACAAACCTCGGCCCTACCCACCCACCGGCAAACCTCGCTCCTGGGCTCCACCGGCGCTCTCACCCACCCATCGGCACTCTCAAAATCCGCTCCACACTTCTCGCCGATCCAGATCTAACCCAAGCGTCCCGTCCTCCGCCGCCGCCCCATCCTTCGTTGCCGGAGTTCCCTCCCCCGCCGCAGCCACGACGTCACGGCTGTGCGCCACCCCGCCTCCGGATCCCTCCGCCCACTCACGCCCCTGCTCCCTCTCCGCCTACGGGGCCGCGCCACTCGCGCTGCTCCCCGATGATGTGGGCGGGCGTGCGGGCCTCGACCCGCGGGGCTTGGCCAAGTGGCGGGCGAGCGATGGCGTTGCGAGGGGGGCGGAGGAGGCCAGGGCGGTGGTCCTCGTCAACGTGTACCTCCCCGACCTCCACGTGAACAAGGCCGACGACGTGCTACTGCACTGCCGCATCCTCGCAGAGTGCGCGGCGGACCCCGACGAGATCCACCCGCCCTCTCCCTCACCCCTGCGTCAGCCCCGTCGTCCGTCCCCGAGGTACCTGCCCGACCGCCCCCAGCCAGTTCTCTTCTCCATGGCTGGATCAGCGCAACGCCTTCCTGATATTTTTCTCGCCGTCTCTGTGGTTGGGCAGATGGAGAGGGTGCTCAAGGATGATGCCATCTAGGAGAAGGGCAAGCGCGCCAGGATGGTAACCACCCCCCTCCCATCTCATATGCTTGTTTTCCTTCTTGGTCTAACTGTATGCGTGTTATGCATTCTAGCAAATAGTTCGAGCTTCCTTGTCCTTGGGCTTATCCGCTCTAGCATGGCGTACATCTGTACAACAAAACATACTTGAAGCAGCGCTTTTGAAACGAAAACTATCAGAAGAAATTAAGAAATGCAGGTTTTCTATTAGATGTCAAGTTAGTACATGCATGTTTTACTATATGGGATCCAAACCTATGTATGGATCTCTAGGTAGAAACAACAATCTGGCAAAGCTATTGCAAGTCATCTAACTACACAGAAACAAGTAAAGAGGCATCACTTGTTCTGAAGCAGCTAGTATGAACCATTGAATCCGATGTATTACCTTGTCAGGCTTTCTGCTTGTTTCACGCACTTCAGCAACAATAACATCTCATTTAGACTACAAAATCCATAGATTGTTAGTTCGACAAGTACCAAACCAACAACCTGACTGTCGGCTTCGCTTAGTAGGATCTGTAGGTAACCGTGGCACACACATACCCACCCACACTGACGCTGTATTGCTATTGCATAATGTGCTTTTGCAACTGTGTGCAATGAGTTTATGGGTCTCCTTTGACTGCAGAAGCTGAATATCACTCCCTCTGTTAATAAATAAGTGATGTGGTTTTAGTTCACTTATTTATGACCGGAGGTAATACTTTGTAGAATCATTGTTCAGCCTTTTTGTTTATGTGGGGTTCTTATTTATTTGATTTCTTCTTCCTGGCAGGAATCTTTCGTACGTTGAACAGCAATACGGCAATTGTGCACATCTTGTCTGGTTGTCTGAAGGAATGGGACAGTGTTGCATGCAGGCGCAGGAGAATAAGCCACGGGTGAGGAAGACTAAGGAGGAGAGGAGGGAGATGGTCGAGTCCTTCGTCGACACTTACTGCCCCCATATCTTTCCCCTCTCGCCTTAGTTATAGTTTTGAATTTTGTGTGTGTAGACACATACAGTCTAACTAACATGCTTATTCTTCTGATTGTTGGTGGTTTGTTTTGCAAACATTTGCAGAAAGTTTGCATTGCAAGCCTACTTATCTAGCACAATATTTCATTAGACAAATAATATTTCCTGTATTTGCATGCTTCCAGGAATGTGTCAAATACTTGTTATGTACATGTAGTGGCACGAGAGTCAAGATTTACTAGTGCTTGCCTCCTTGTGTTATCTGGATGCATTGATTAATCTACTTTTCTTGTTATATACGTAAGCTCCAAGCCTGATGTGCTAACATGGATAACAATGAACCATCATGTGAAGGGCTAAAATCATCTCAACTGGACAGAACATTAGTTGGTTATCTTATAGCCCAAATGCATTAACAGTGAATAATTTATATTTTTGATAGTAAACATTGGGTGACATGGCAAACAAAATTTCCTGCAGCATACTGATTGTTAAATCACTAAACATCTTGTATGAAGCAACACTTATCTTGCAGACATCTAATATGCAATTCTAATAATATGTGAAATACTGATTTTATTTTTTTAGTTGTGTATGTCATTCGTGCATCGATACCTTTTCTGATGTACCAGCTCCCTAATCATGTTTTTGTCTTTCGGGTTGGTATGTTAGGAGAACCTAGGCGTGCTATGTGGGGAAGCAAAGCAGCAGCTCACAACTCCGGCCTGCAACTCCAGATGAAGGCACCGCGACGAACATCATGCCACTCCCTTGGAAGGTCGGCTCCTGGACCATAACTTTCTCTCAACTTGTGCTCTGCTTGATACCAGTTCCTTGTATTTCTCCCAACTTGTGCAAATTGTAATATGCAGGGCTTCCTAGTCTGTGGCCTGCCTTCTGGATGGAGCAAGGAGGGGGCATCATCCACACCACGGAGCTGGTTGAGCCTTAGTGCGAACGGGAGAAGCAGGGCATTGTCGGGGACATCTCTCGCTTATGCCATGGTAATAACAGAGTGCCACTCTCTGTCGTGCATGTATTGAAATCCTGAAATGTCAAATACATGTTCGCTCTCAGCTGGGATATTGGATTGTACTTAGTTATGTGACTTGTTCATGTTTGCGTTGCTTGTTAAGTGATTACCTTTATGTACTTGCTACCAGTAGGATGGTCAATACATGCTTGTTTTGTATCTCTTCCAGAATAGTTTGCTTGGTCACCTGATGCTTGATGCATGTATAATGTGACACACACATCAGGAAATCTGAATAACTTTGACATAGTTGCTGTGTTATCTTGCACTGGGTTGATACTTGTCATTTTCCTTCCCAAATATATCTCAGTCTTGCTGTTACGAGAATGCTATATGCATGGTTTCTTATTAGATCTCAAATTCTGCAGCTATTTTTCATTGTTAGGAGAATGTTATATGCATGGCTTCACTTGATTATATTCCTAACTTTTCTGATTTATAACTCACAGATTTTGGCCTTGATTCGTCAAAAGTTGTTGTACAAGGAACTACAGGAGTAGAATCCTAAAGAAAACTTGCACCCAACAATGTGTTTTAGCTCTCTGGAGCTGGACATGTTAATATTTAGCTGTATTCTATATTTCAATACCTGATTTGTACTGCCATGATTGTAAACTACCTGCCATGATTGTAAACTACCTGCCATGATTTGGCTGTTGTTTGAAAATTTATGTGTTATTGGCTCTGTTTGAATCAAGTTATTGGTTGTTGCACAAATAGAGAACTGACGTGTGGCACCTAAACAACACACCTGGTCCCATTCACTAGTGGAAAGAAACAAAAGAAAGCTGACAAGTGGGACCTAATTGGATGAGCAAAAGAAAACAAAAGAAAACACACCTGGTCCAAAATGGATTGTAAAAAGGCCCAAATAAGAAATGGAAGCAAAAAGGCCGAAGGCCTAGAAAATAAAAAGGTTGCAATGTTGGGCTTGGCCCATGAAGCCGATCAAAAATTGATAGAAAAAATACATTAAAAAGGCCGAATTGTTGGGCTAGGCCCATGTAGAAAACTGAATTGGACCGGTCTGAATCTTGTGCCACATCAGCTTGCCACGCTGGATGCCTACGTGGCCTGGGGAGGTTGATAGTGACCAAAAATTTGGTCGTGGAATCAACGACCTTTTACAGAAGGTCAATAATTTCAGTTTACGACCGCCAGCTTTTGACCTTCTGGTTTTGGTCACAAAAAGGTCGCAAATGAAAAACTATGACCTTTCAGAGACCAATAGTGAGGGTCGCAAGTTGACATATTTCTTGTAGTGGTCTAACTTGTTTTTGCAGGGCTTGCTGTGATGTGATATGGTCAAGACATGATGATATATAATTTGTTGTATGAGATGAGCATGTTTTGTAATAGTTATCGGCAACTGGCAGGAGCCATATGGTTGTCGCTTTATTGTATGAAACACAATCGCCATGTAATTGCTTTACTTTATCACTAAATGGTAGCTATAGTCGTAGTAGCAATAGTTGACGAGACGACAATGATGCTTTGATGGAGATCAAGGTGTCAAGTCGGTGACGATGGTGATCATGATGGTGCTTTGGAGATGTAGATTGAAGGCACAAGATGATGATGGCCATATCATATCACTTATTTGATTGCATGTGATGTTTATATTTTTATGCATCTTATTTTGCTTAGTACGACAGTAACATTATAAGATGATCTCTCACTAAATTTCAAGGTACAAGTGTACTCCCTGAGTATGCACCGTTGCTACAGTTCGCCGTGCCGAGACACGACGTGATGATCGGGTGTGATAAGCTCTACATTGACATACAACAGGTGCAAGCCAGTTTTGCACATGTAGAATACTCGGGTTAAACTTGATGAGCCTAGCATATGCAAATATGGCCTCGGAACACTGAGACTGAAAGGTCGAGCGTGAATCATATAGTAGATATGATCAACATAGTGATGTTCACCATTGAAAACTACTCCATCTCACGTGATGATCGGACATGGTTTAGTTGATATGGATCACGCGATCACTTACATGATTAGAGGGATGTCTATCTAAGTGGGAGTTCTTAAGTAATATGATTAAATTGAAATTTAATTAATCTTGAACTTATTACCTGATTGTATTTTGCATGTCTATGTTGTTGTAGATAAATGGCCCGTGCTACTGTTCCGTTGAATTTTAATGCGTTCCTAGAGAAAGCTAAGTTGAAAGATGATGGTAGCAACTACATGGACTGGGTCCGTAACTTGAGGATTATCCTTAGGTCTACACAGAAGAATTACGTCCTGGAAGCACCGCTAAGTGCTAGGCCTACTGCAGATGCTACTGATGACGTTAAGAACGTCTGGCAGAGCAAAGCTGATGACTACTCGATAGTTCAGTGTGCCATGCTTTACGGCTTAGAACCGGGACTTCAACGACGTTTTGAACATCATGGAGCATATGAGATGTTCCAGGAGTTGAAGTTAATATTTCAAGCAAATGCCCGGACTGAGAGATATGAAGTCTCCAATAAGTTCTACGGCTGCAAGATGGAGGAGAATAGTTCTGTCAGTGAACAAATACTCAGAATGTCTGGGTACCACAACCACTTGACTGAACTGGGAGTTAATCTTCCTGATGATAGTGTCATTGATGGAGTTCTTCAATCACAGCCACCAAGCTAAAAAAGCTTCGTGATGAACTATAATACGCAAGGGATGGATAAGACAATTCCCGAGCTCTTCGCAATGCTTAAGGCTGTGGAGATAGAAATGAAGAAGGAGAATCAAGTGTTGATGGTCAACAAGACCACTAGTTTCAAGAAGAAGGGCAAAGGGAAGAAGGGGAACTTCAAGAATAATGGCAAGCAAGTTGCTTCTCAAGTGAAGAAACCCAAGTCTGGACCTAAGCCTGAGACTGAGTGCTCCTACTGCAAAGGGACTGGTCACTGGAAGCGGAACTGCCCTAAGTATTTGGCGGATAAGAAGGATGGCAAAGTAAATGGTATATTTGATACACATGTTATTGATGTGTACCTTACTAATGCCCATAGTAGCGCCTGGGTATTTGATACTGGTTCTGTTGCTAATATATGCAACTCGAAACAAGGGCTACGAATTAAGCGAAGATTGGCTAAGGACGAGGTGACGATGCGCATGGGAAATGGTTCCAAAGTCGATATGATCGCAGTTGGCATGCTACCTCTATATCTACATTCGAGATTAGTTTTAGACCTGAATAATTGTTATTTGGTGCCAGCGTTAAGCATGAACATTATATCTAGATCTTTTTTGATGCGAGACGGTTATTCATTTAAATGAGAGAATAATGGTTGTTCTATTTATATGAGTAATATCTTTTATGGTCATGCACCCTTGATGAGTGGTCTATTTTTACTAAATCTTGATATTACTGATACACATATTCATAGTATTGAAGCCAAAAGATATAAGTTTAATAATGATAGTGCAACTTATTTGTGGCACTGCCGTTTAGGTCATATTGGTGTAAACTGCATGAAGAAACTCGATGCTGACGGGCTTTTGGAATCACTTGATTATGAATCACTTGATGCTTGCGAACCATGCCTCATGGGCAAGATGACTAAGACTTCGTTCTCCGGAACAATGGAGCGAGCAACAGACTTGTTGGAAATAATACATACTGATTTATGCGGTCCAATGAGTGTTGATGCTTGCGGCGGGTATCGTTATTTTCTAACCTTCACAGATTATTTCAGCAGATATGGGTATATCTACTTGATGAAACATAAGTCTGAAACATTTGAAAAGTTCAAAGAATTTCATCGTGAAGTAGAAAATCATCATAACAAGGAAATAAAGTTTCTACGATATGATCATGGAGGTGAATATTTGAGTTACAAGTTTGGTCTTCATTTGAAACAATGTGGAATAGTTTCGCAACTCACGCCACCCGAAACACCACAGCGTAATGGTGTGTCCGAACATCGTAAATGCACTTTACTAGATATGGTGCGATCTATGATGTCTCTTACAAATTTACCGCTATCGTTTTGGGGTTATGCTTTAGAGACGACTGCATTCACGTTGAATAGGGCACCATCTAAATCCATTGAGACGACACCATATGAACTCTGGTTTGGCAAGAAACCCAAGTTGTCGTTTCTTAAAGTTTGGGGCTGCGTGCTTATGTGAAAAAGCTTCTACCTGATAAGCTCGAACCCAAATCAGAGAAATGTGTCTTCATAGGATACCCAAAGGAAATTGTTGGGTACACCTTCTATCACAGATCCGAAGGCAAGATATTCGTTGCTAAGAATGGATCCTTTCTAGAGAAGGAGTTTCTCTCGAAAGAAATGAGTGGGAGGAAAGTAGAACTTGATGAGGTAATTGTACCTTCTCCCGAATTGGATAGTAGTACATCACAGAAATCATTTCCAGTGATACCTACACCAATTAGTGAGGAATCTAATGATGATGATCATGAAACTTCTGATCAAGTTACTATCGAACCTCGTAGGTCAACCAGAGTAAGATCCGCACCAGAGTGGTACGGTAATCCTATTCTGGAGCTCATGTTACTTGACCATGACGAACCTACGAACTATGAGGAAGCGATGATGAGCCTAGATTCCCACAAATGGCTTGAGGCCATGAAATCTAAGATGGGATCCATGTATGACAACAAAGTGTGGAATTTGGTTGAATTTCCCGATGATCGGCAAACCATAGATAATAAATGGATCTTCAAGAAGAAGACTGATGCTGACGGTAATGTTACTGTCTACAAAGCTCGACTTGTTGTGAAAGGTTTTTGAAAAGTTCAAGGAGTTGACTACGATGAGACCTTCTCACCCATAGCGATGCTTAAGTCCATCCGAATCATGTTAGCAATTGCCGCATTTTATGATTATGAAATGCAAATGGATGTCAAAACTGCATTCCAGAAGGTTTTGTCGATGCAAAGGGTGCTAACAAAGTGTGCAAGCTCCAGTGATCCATTTATGGACTGTTGCAAGCATCTTGGAGTTGGAATATACGCTTTGATAGTGTGATCAAATCATATGGTTTTATACAGACTTTTGGAGAAGCCTGTATTTACAAGAAAGTGAGTGGGAGCTCTGTAGCATTTCTCATATTATATGTAGATGACATATTGTTGATCGGAAATGATACTGAATTTCTGAATAGCATAAAAGGATACTTGAATAAGAATTTTTCAATGAAAGACCTCGGTGAAGCTGCTTACATATTGGGCATCAAGATCTATAGAGATAGATCAAGACGCTTAATTGGACTTTCACAAAACACATACCTTGATAAAGTTTTGAAGAAGTTCAAAATGGATCAAGCAAAGAAAGGGTTCTTGCCTGTGTTACAAGGTGTGAAGTTGAGTCAGACTCAATGCCCGACCACTGCAGAAGATAGAGAGAAAATGAAAGTCATTCCCTATGCTTTAGCCATAGGTTCTATCATGTACGCAATGCTGTGTACCAGACCTGATGTGTGCCTTGCTATTAGTTTAGCAGGGAGGTACCAAAGTAATCCAGGACTGGATCACTAGACAGTGGTCAAGAACATCCCGAAATACCTGAAAAGGACTAAGGATATGTTTCTCGTTTATGGAGGTGATAAAGAGATCGCCGTAAATGGTTATGTCGATGCAAGCTTTGACGCTGATCCGTATGACTCTAAGTCACAAACCGGATACGTATTTATATTGAATGGAGGAGCTGTAAGTTGGTGCAGTTCCAAGCAGAGTGTCGTGGCGGGATCTGCGTGTGAAGCGGAGTACATAGCTGCTTTGGAAGCAGCAAATGAAGGAGTATGGATGAAGGAGTTCATATCCGATCTAGGTGTCATACCTAGTGCGTCGGGTCCAATGAAAATCTTTTGTGACAATACTGGTGCAATTGCCTTGGCAAAGGAATCTAGATTTCACAAGAGAACCAAGAACATCAAGAGATGCTTCAATTCCACCCGCGATCAAGTCAAGGAGGGAGACATAGAGATTTGCAAGAGACATATGGATCTGAATGTTGCAGACCCGTTGATTAAGCCTCTCTCACGAGCAAAACATGATAAGCACCAAGACTCCATGGGTGTTAGAATCATTACAATGTAATCTAGATTATTGAATCTAGTGCAAGTGGGAGACTGAAGGAAATATGCCCTAGAGGAAATAATAAAGGTTTTATTTATATTTCCTTATATCATGATTAATGTTTATTATTCATGATAGAATTGTATTAACCAAAAACTTAGTACATGTGTGTATACATAAACAAACAGAGTGTCCCTATTATGCCTCTACCAGACTAGCTCATTAATCAAAGATGGTTAAGTTTCCTAGCCATGGACATGTGTTGTCATTTGATGAATGGGATCGTATCATTAGAGAATGATGTGATGGACAAGACCCATCCGTTATCTTAGCACTATGGTTGTTTAGTTTATTGCTATTGCTTTCTTCATGACTTATACATGTTCCTGTGACTATGAGATTATGCAACTCCTAAATACCGGAGGAACACTTAGTGTGCTATCAAACGTAACAACGTAACTGGGTGATTATAAAGATGCTCTACAGGTGTCTCCAATGGTGTTTGTTGAGTTGGCATAGATCGAGATTAGGATTTGTCACTCCGATTGTCGGAGAGGTATCTCTGGGCCCTCTCAGTAATGCACATCACTATAAGCCTTGCAAGCAATGTGACTAATGAGTTAGTTGCGGGATGATGCATTACAGAACGAGTAAAGAGACTTATCGGTAACGAGATTGAACTAGGTATGATGATACCGATGATCGAATCTCGGGCAAATAATATATCGATGACAAAGGGAACAACGTATGTTGTTGTGCGGTTTGACCGATAAAGATCTTCGTAGAATATGTAGGAGCCAATATGAGCATCCATGTTCTGCTATTGGTTATTGACCGAAGATGTGTCTCGGTCATGTCTACATAGTTCTCGAACCCATAGGGTCCTCACGCTTAACGTTCAATGACGATTCGTATTATGAGTTTATGTGATTTGATGTACCGAAGGTTGTTCGGAGTCCCGGATGAGATCAAGGACATGACGAGGAGTCTCAAAATGTTCGAGACATAAAGATTCATATATTGGAAATGTAGGATCTTGAGAAGATGTGTCTAGAGGGGGGGTGATTAGACACTAAGTGCCAAAGTTGCAGTTTTTAAATTCTTCCGGTTAAAGTGGAGTTTAGGCACAATTTCAACATACATAATACATATCAAGCAAGCATGCAAAGAGTATATGAGCAGCGGAAAGTAAAGCATGCATCTTGCAAGAATGTAAAGGGAAGGGTTTAGATAATTGCAATTGGAGACACGGATGTTTTTGGCGTGGTTCGGATAGGTGGTGCTATCCTACATCCACGTTGATGGAGACTTCAACCCACGAAGGGTAACGGTTGCGTGAGTCCACGGAGGGCTCCACCCACGAAGGGTCCACGAAGAAGCAACCTTGTCTATCCCACCATGGCTGTCGCCGACGAAGGACTTACCTCACTAGCGGTAGATCTTCACGAAGTAGGCGATCTCCTTCCCTTACAAACTCCTTGGTTCAACTCCACAATCTTGTCGGAGGCTCCCAAGTGACACCTAGCCAATCTAGGAGACACCACTCTCCAAGAAGTAACAAATGGTGTGTTGATGATGAACTCCTTGCTCTTGTGCTTCAAATGATAGTCTCCCCAACACTCAACTCTCTCTCACAGGATTTGGATTTGGTGGAAAGAAGATTTGAGTGGAAAGCAACTTGGGGAAGGCTAGAGATCAAGATTCATATGGTAGGAATGGAATATCTTGGCCTCAACACAAGGGTAGGTGGTTCTCTCTCAGAAAATGTGTTTGGAAGTGAAGATCTGTTCTGATGGCTCTCTCCACGAATGAAGAGGAGGTGGAGGGGTATATATAGCCTCCACTCAAAATCTAACCGTTACACACAATTTACCAATCTCGGTGGGACCGAATCAACAAACTCGGTCGAACCGATTTAGTAAACCTAGTGACCGTTAGGGTTTTTGGTGGGACCGACATGCAACTCGGTAGGACCGATATGGTTAGGGTTAGGGCATAACGTAATCTCGGTGAGACCGATTACACAAACTCGGTGAGACCGATTTTGGTAATTAGCTAACCAGAGAGTTGGTCAGGCAAACTCGGTGGGATCGATTACTAAACTCGGTTGGACTGATTTTGGTAATAAGTTAACCAGAGAGTTTGCATTATAATCTCGGTAGTACTGATTGCCTAAACTCGGTGAGACCGATTTTGGTTACAATCCCATCTCGGTGAGACCGAGATCCCTATCGGTAGAACCGATTTGCTAGGGTTTGGCAGTGGCTATGACATGTGAAACTCGGTGGCGCCGAATAGAAAGAATCGGTAGGGCCGAGTTTGACTTTAGGTTTAGGTCATATGTGGAAGTGGGAAAGTAGCTGAGGGTTTTGGAGCATATCAGCAAGCACATGAAGCAAGAGGCTCATTAAGCAACACCTCATCCCTCCTTGATAGTATTGGCTTTTCCTATAGACTCAATGTGATCTTGGATCACTAAAATGTAAAATGAAGAGTCTTGAGCTTGAAGCTTTAGCCAATCCTTTGTCCTTAGCATCTTGAAGGAGTTCCCACAACCTTTAGTCCATGCCACTCCATTGTTGAACTTATCTGAAACATACTAGATAAAAGTGTTAGTCCAACAAGAGATATGTTGACATTAATTACCAAAACCACCGAGGGAGCACTTGTGCTTTCA
The DNA here is from genome assembly GCA_032464435.1 of Aegilops umbellulata. NCBI lineage: Eukaryota > Viridiplantae > Streptophyta > Magnoliopsida > Poales > Poaceae > Aegilops > Aegilops umbellulata. Next base: position 339,273,122 of record CP136056.1, on the reverse strand, counting down.
ATCTCCCCCTTTTTGGTAATTGATGGCAACATACATCAAAGCTTTAGATAAAGATATAAGGAACAACAAGTAAAGCTTTGGAAGGACATGTAACAAACATAGGCTCCCCCTACATGTATGCAATCATGTGAATATGAAATGTAGAAGCATGTGAGAGCATAACCATGACAGAGTAGGCAATGTGTTACATGTATCTTGGCCATATGCATCAGAGCAAAAGATTATTAAGGAAAATACCTTCATGCTCATGAGTCCTTCTTGCAAACAGTATGTACATAAGCAAGAATTCCTCATACTCATGATTCTGATGCATATACTTACCTTGTAGTCTTGAGTTGGCTTAGGATGGAATGAACCCGCACAAACAAGGTTAGATAGCACAGGTACATCCACTAGCCAGAGCAAACCAAAAGAAACCACAAGAATACCAAGACTGGGATGACATGTAGAGAGTGAGTACAAGGTACCACATTGGATTTGACATGTCCCCAAGAGTAAAGATATGCAATGAATTTGAATGATTTCTTTCCCTTAGATGTCTTGCTCCCCCTGAATCTGGTATGGGATATTGGGAGAAGATAGGGAACAGAAAATCAGACCTGAAAGATACAAATTGATAGAGCTTAATGCAAATAAGCACATATGAACATGTTATGAACATGTCTTTCCCCCAAAAAGACATGTGGCATCTCTCCTCTTGAACATCAAGCATCTGGGATCCTTGAGTATTCTCTCCCCCTGGAGATCTTTTTCTCCCCCTTAATACTTTCTCCCTTGTAGGTGATAAGCTTTGATGTGATCTCTCTCTCCCCCATTGACATCAATTTCCAAGAAGGGCTTTCTGGAATCTGTTGAATGGGTTTGGTCCTTGAGACTCTGCACAAAGCAATGGATAAAACTGTGATGCTTGTAGAGGACAAGATTCATTGAGTGGAGCTGGATCAGAAGAAATGTAGAACAAGTGGCAAACTGTTTTTCTTGTTGTGAAATCGGTGACACCGAGTGGCATGTTTCGGTGGTACCGAAAGGATTCGGTTGGACCGAAAACTACAAGTAGGTGAAACCGAGTTCATCACAGGGAAAAACACTTGTCACCTCAGCTCACTAGACAAGTAAGATCTCACAAAGATTTGCAATGAATTACTTTAAAGATTTGCAAAGAATTGGATGCAGAAAATGCAAAACAAAAAACAAAAAGGAAAGATAAGAAACTGAAAGATCTAGATGAAGTTTTTTTTGAAAAGGAAAAAGAAAACAAATATGCATGAGACAAATGCAATAACACAGAAAAGAACACAAGAGAACTTCATCTAGAGTTGGGCGGTGACATAGTCACCTATGTTAGAGTATATTGACTTAGAAGTCAAGTGAGAACACTTGATCATAGGTCATACTCACCGTTTAAGCTCAAAATGGGGTTACCATTTTTCGTTTAAGCATCTTGATGTATTCACATCTTGTTGAGTTGCTTTGACTCATGGCTTGGAGTAAAGCTTGTCTAAGATGGAATAACATACCTTGGGTAGTGGTGTGGATCTTGCTCATGTAGTTGAACTTGTGTGGGTGCTCAAGGTTGATGTAGTTCATCAAGAGTTGGGAGCACCACTTGGAGTTTGAGTTCATCTACCTACATGGGTTAGTTTTTGCAAGGAAGAGCACTAATGTATCCAAAAATGACAATCATGAAGCTCAACATAGAATTTGTCAAAGGATATGTTTGAATGGTTTTGTCCTTCCTTGTCTTCAACCACCATTGTGTAAAGACTTGGTGATGTAGAGATTGCTCAAGATGTGAGTGAGTTGCAATCTCATAGAATTGGATTCAACCAAGTACCTACATGGGTTAGATAACATGCAAGATGCAAATTTGTCCAAGACATAAGGTAATTATCATAAGAGATATATCATGGATTAGTCATAAGCTCATGTCTTGCATGTATCCAATGGAGTTCCTACTCCAAGTTCGAAGCATCAATAATGTTGAATTCACCTCTCAACCTGCAAAACACTTTCTCATCAAGTGGTCTAGTGAATATATCTGCTAATTGCTTATCGGTGCAAACATGTTTAAGATCAATGTCACCCTTAGCAACATGATCTCGAATGAAATGATGACGAACTTCAATATGCTTAGTTCGAGAATGTTGTACAGGATTATGACCAATTTTGATAGCACTTTCATTGTCACAAAGCAATGGAACATGTTTCACATATATCCCATAATCTTTCAGAGTTTGGGTCATCCAAAGTAATTGAGCACAACATGAACCAGCGGCAATGTATTCCGCTTTGGCGGTGGATAAGGATACCGAGTTTTGTTTCTTGGAGGACCAAGACACAAGAGATCTACCAAGAAATTGACAAGTAGCCGAAGTGGACTTTCTATCAACCTTGTCTCCGGCATAATCCGAGTTGGAATAGCCAACAAGATCAAAAGAAGACCTCTTAGGATACCAAATGCCAAAATTTGGTGTATGAATTAAGTATCTCACTATCCTTTTCACAGCCTTAAGATGACATTCTTTAGGAGCAGCTTGATATCATGCACACATGCACACACTTAGCATAATATCGGGACGTGAAGCACATAGGTATAACAATGAACCGATCATAGAGCGATAAACCTTTTGATCAACTGGTTCACCATCTTTGGTCAAATCATTATGTCCACTAGTAGGCATGGGTGTAGGCATACCTTTGCATTCTTGCATATTGAACTTCTTGAATAAGTCTTTGGTGTACTTTGTTTGAGAGACAAATGTACCTTCCTTAGTTTGCTTGATTTGCAAACCGAGAAAGAATTTGAGTTCACTCATCATAGACATCTCAAACTTCTTCGACATTAGCTTTCCAAACTTTTCACTAAAAAGAGGGTTAGTTGAACCAAATATGATATCATCAACATAAATTTGGCATACAAATAGTTCTCCATTAACTCTTTTAGTAAAAAGTGTGGAATTAATTTTTCCAATTTCAAAACCACTTGCAATAAGGAACTTGGTCAAGCATTTATACCATGCTCTAGGAGCTTGTTTAAGACCATAAAGGGCTTTATGAAGTTTGTAAACATGATTTGGTTTCTTAGGATTGACAAAGCCGGGAGGTTGTTTGACATAAACTTCCTCCTCTATTTCACCATTTAGAAAAGCACTTTTAATGTCCATTTGGTACAAGGTGATATTATGGTGATTAGCATAGGCAAGTAAGATGCGAATGGACTCAAGTCTAGCAACAGGAGCATATGTCTCACCATAGTCCATACCTTCGACTTGTGTGTACCCTTCGGCGACGAGACGTGCTTTGTTGCGAACCACTTGTCCATCTTCATCTTGCTTGTTGCGAAACACCCATTTGGTACCAATGATGTTGTGGTTGTTGTCGGGCTTCTCAACCAATGTCCAAACTTGGTTTCTCTCAAAGTTGTGTAGCTCTTCATGCATAGCGTTTATCCAGTCCGGATCTTCCAATGCTTCTTCAACCTTCATAGGTTCAATGCTAGAGATGAATGAATAGTTTTCACAAAAGTTAGCTAAACGAGTTTTTGAGCGAGTGATTCTCCCGGTTTGAATATCATTGTAGATTTGCTCGACGGGATGGTCCTTAGCAATTCTTGCTCGAACTCATGAGAGCTTTTGCTTGGGTCTTCGTTGAACATCTTATTCATCTTGTTCTTCTTCTTGGCCTTCTTCATTGTTAGCGTTGTCGTTCTCTTGTCGTGGTGGAGAAGGAGGTTGTTGGCGTTCGTCTTGATGCATTTCCTCGTCTTCTTCATCTTGGTTTGTCCCACTTGTGGATGCTTCCGTGTCAATTCTTGGATCACCTTGTCGTGAAGTAGAAGCTTCCACTTGGACGGACGAGGTACTCTCCTTCACCTCCGTTGGACGAATTTTGCCAATAGACAAGTCTTGGATTGCTTCTGAAGGGTCTTTGTCTCCTACATCAGTCGGCAATTGCTCTACTTGCGAGCCATTAGATTCATCAAACTTCACATCTACCGTCTCTTCAACCTTTCGGGTGAAATTGTTGTAGACACGGTAAGTGTGAGAGTTTGAGCCATAACCAAGTAGGAAACCTTCATGAGATTTAGGAGCAAATTTAGAATGACGATGCTTATCAAGAATGTAGCACTTTGAGCCGAATACTCAAAAGTATCCAACTTGGGGTTTGTTACCGGTGAGGAGATCGTATGCCGTCTTGCCGAGTAGCTTGTGAAGATACAAGCGATTTGTTGCATGACAAGTTGTCTCAACCGCTTCCGCCCAAAAGTGCTTTGGCGTCTTGTACTCATCAAGCATCGTTCTCGCCATTTGGATGAGCATTCGGTTCTTCCTCTCAACAACTCCATTTTGTTGAGGTGTGTACGTAGCCGAGAACTCGTGTGAAATCCCTTCTTCGTCAAGAAAGGTATCCACATTTGCGTTCTTGAACTCCGTTCCGTTGCCACTCCGAACCTTCTTGATCTTCACTTCAAATTGATTTTGGGCCTTCCTAGCGAAGTTTTTGAAGATCTTTTGGACCTGCGATTTATCATCAAGAAAGAACACCCACGTAAATCTTGAAAAATCATCAACTATAACTAGACCAAAAGAATTTCCACCGAGACTCTTGTAGGCGTTGGGACCAAAAAGATCCATATGAAGTAGCTCGAGTGGCCTCCTTGTGGTCATGATGTTCTTCACGGGATGCCTTCCTCCAACCTGTTTACCTGCTTGACAAGCACTGCAAAGTCTATCCTTATCAAATATGACATCGTTAACTCCAAGGATATGATTTCCTTTAATAAGCTTGTCAAGGTTTCTCATGCCAACGTGACCTAGTCGTCTATGCCACAACCAACCTTTTGAGGATTTGGCAATAAAGCAAGTTTTAGGTTGAGCCTTTTTAGAGAAATCGACAATGTAAAGATCACCTCTACGTATACCGGTAAAGACCATTTTATGATTGTCTCGATGAAACACTTGGCAATCTACCTCAGTAAATAGGACATTTAAACCGAAATCAGCAAGTCTAGATACTGAAAGTAAGTTGTAGCCGAGAGATTCAACGAGCATGACATTTTGAATGGAGCTATCATGTGATATGGCCACCTTACCAAGGCCAACCACCTTACCCTTTGAATTATCACCAAAGGTGACATATTTTCGAGGGCCGTCATTTTCAGCAAGCTCACGGAACATCTCTTCATCTCCGGTCATATGATCAGTACATCCACTGTCAAGAACCCATTCCTTTGCTCCTGACACATATCCCCAAAGATTTGCCATAAGACCAAAATGTCTCATTGCATCATCAAGATCGAAGTCACTATCATCATCTTCATCATAGTATCCATGTTCAACATCATCGTGTGATTGATCATATCCTAGAGAGGGTAATTCATTAGGTACATGATCATCAAAGTGGTTACCTTTATGAATTCTTATAGCTATGGATATGATATCACTAATGATTCCAACATTTCCTTTAGCATGCATGAGATTGGTAAGCTCAAATAGACAATCACCAAAACTAGGATCACTAGAGTTCATCTTACTCAAGGCAATAGATTTATGGAGAATTTCATCTAAGTTTTTCAAGGAATAATCGGGAAATCGTTCCTCAAGAAATTTCCATATAGTGTAGGCACAATTAAGAGTAGGCAAGCTAGCAATCAGATTTTTGGGCAATCCTCTAATCATGAGCTCAACAGTTCTAAGATTACGAATCATGTCAATATCTTCATCTAGGGTAGGATGCATAGGATCAACATGAGGCGCACAAGGACTAGCAATGTACTTGTTCAAATGATATTGATTGAAAATTACAAGCATCTCATTTTTCCACTCAAGAAAATATTCTCCATCAAGAATAGGTACTCTATGTCTAAGACTCCCCAAAGTAGACTCACCCATCTTCCTCCAATGGTGATTAAACCAAGGCAATGGAGACCAATGCTCTGATACCACTTGTAGGATCTTGAGAAGATGTGTCTAGAGGGGGGGGGGTGATTAGACACTAAGTGCCAAAGTTGAAGTTTTTAAACTCTTTCGGTTTAAGTGGAGTTTAGGCACAATTTCAACATACATAATACATATCAAGCAAGCATGCAAAGAGTATATGAGCAGCGGAAAGTAAAGCATGCATCTTGCAAGAATGTAAAGGGAAGGGTTTGGAGAATTCAAACGCAATTGGAGACACGGATGTTTTTGGCGTGGTTCGGATAGGTGGTGCTATTCTACATCCACGTTGATGGAGACTTCAACCCACGAAGGGTAACGGTTGCGCGAGTCCACGGAGGGCTCCACCCACGAAGGGTCCATGAAGAAGCAACCTTGTCTATCCCACCATGGCCGTCGCCCACGAAGGACTTGCCTCACTAGCGGTAGATCTTCACGAAGTAGGCGATCTCCTTGCCCTTACAAACTCCTTGGTTCAACTCCACAATCTTGTCGGAGGCTCCCAAGTGACACCTAGCCAATCTAGGAGACACCACTCTCCACGAAGTAACAAATGGTGTGTTGATGATGAACTCCTAGCTCTTGTGCTTCAAATGATAGTCTCCCCAACACTCAACTCTCTCTCACAGGATTTGGATTTGGTGGAAAGAAGATTTGAGTGGAAAGCAACTTGGGGAAGGCTAGAGATCAAGATTCATATGGTAGGAATGGAATATCTTGGCCTCAACACAAGGGTAGGTGGTTCTCTCTCAGAAAATGTGTTTGGAAGTGAAGATCTGTTCTGATGGCTCTCTCCACGAATGAAGAGGAGGTGGAGGGGTATATATAGCCTCCACTCAAAATCTAACCGTTACACACAATTTACCAATCTCGGTGGGACCGAATCAACAAACTCGGTCAGACCGATTTAGTAAACCTAGTGACCGTTAGGGTTTTCGGTGGGACCGACATGCAACTCGGTAGGACCAATATGGTTGGGGTTAGGGCATAACGTAATCTCGCTGAGACCGATTACACAAACTCGGTGAGACCGATTTTGGTAATTAGCTAACTAGAGAGTTGGTCAGGCAAACTCGGTGGGACCGATTACTAAACTCGGTTGGACCGATTTTGGTAATAAGTTAACCAGAGAGTTTGCATTGTAATCTCGGTAGTACTGATTGCCTAAACTCGGTGAGACCGATTTTGGTAATGGACATACACAGAGAGATTACAATCCCATCTCGGTGAGACCGAGATCCCTATCGGTAGAACCGATTTGCTAGGGTTTGGCAGTGGCTATGACATGTGAAACTCGGTGGCGCCGGATAGAAAGAATCGGTAGGGCCAAGTTTGACTTTAGGTTTAGGTCATATGTGGAAGTGGGAAAGTAGCTGAGGGTTTTGGAGCATATGAGCAAGCACATGAAGCAAGAGGCTCATTAAGCAACACCTCATCCCTCCTTGATAGTATTGGCTTTTCCTATAGACTCAATGTGATCTTGGATCACTAAAATGTAAAATGAAGAGTCTTGAGCTTGAAGCTTTAGCCAATCCTTTGTCCTTAGCATCTTGAAGGAGTTCCCACAACCTTTAGTCCATGCCACTCCATTATTGAACTTATCTGAAACATACTAGATAAAAGTGTTAGTCCAACAAGAGATATGTTGACATTAATTACCAAAACCACCTAGGGAGCACTTGTGCTTTCAGGAAGGCTACATTCGGACACCGGAATGGTTCCGGTCGTATCGGATAAGTTTCAGAGTACCGGGGGTTATCGGAACCCCCCCCCCCCCCGAGAAGTTATTGGGCCTTATGGGCCTAGTGGTGGAAGAGAGGAGGCAGGCCAAGGTGTGGCGCGTCCCCCCCTAGCGCAAACCGAATTGGACTTGGGCTAGGGGGGTCACCCCCCTTTCCTTTCTCTTCTTCCTCTCCTTCCTTCTTCTCCTACTTGGACTAGGAAAGGGGGAAACCTACTCCTACTAGGAGTAGGAATCCCCCCCTTGGGCGCGCCCCTTGTGGCCAGCCCTCCTACTCCCCTCCTTTATATATGGGGGAGGGGGCACCCCATAGTCACATAAGTTGATCTTTAGCCATGTGTGGTGCCCCCCTCCACAGTTTTCCACCTTAGTCATATTGTCTAGTGCTTAGGCGAAGCCCTGCGTCGGTAAGTTCATCACCGTCGACACGCCATCGTGTTGACGAAACTCACCCTTGGCCTCAGTGAAACGTCTCCAACGTATCTATAATTTTTTTATTGTTCCATGCTATTATATTATCTGTTTTGTTGTTTAATGGGCTTAATTATGCATTTTTATATTATTTTTGGGACTAACCTATTAACTGAAGGCCCAGTGCAAATCGCTATTTTTTTTTGCCTATTTTAGTGTTTCGTAGAAAAGGAATATCAAACGGAAGCCAAACGAGAAGAAACCTTCGCGAGGATCGTTTTTGGAACAAACGCATTCCAGGAGACTTGGAGTGGACATCAAGGAAGCAACAAGGAAGCCACGAGGCAGGAGGGCGTGCCCAGGGGGGTAGGCGCGCCCCCCACCCTCATGGGACCCTCGTGCCTCCACCGACCTACTTCTTTCGCCTATATATAATCATATACCCTGAAAACATCCGAGAGCACCACGATACCCTATTTCCACCGCTGCAACCTTCTGTACCCATGAGATCCCTTCTCGGGGCCTTTTCCGGCGCTCCGCCAGAGGGGGAATCGATCATGCAGGGCTTCTACATCAACACCATAGCCTCTCCGATGATGTGTGAGTAGTTTACCACATACCTTCAGGTCCATAGTTATTAGCTAGATGGCTTCTTCTCTCTCTTTGGATCTCAATACAAAGTTCTCCTCGATCTTCTTGGAGATCTATTCGATGTAATTATTTTTGCGGTGTGTTTGTCGAGATCCGATGAATTGTGGGTTTACGATCACGATTATCTATGAACAATATTTGATTCTTCTCTGAATTCTTATATGCATGATTTAATATCTGTGCAAGTCTCTTTGAATTATCAGTTTGGTTTGGCCTACTAGATTGATCTTTCTTGCCATGGGAGAAGTGCTTAGCTTTGGGTTCAATCTTGCAGTGTGCTTTCCCAGTGACAGCAGGGGCAGCAAGGCATGTATTGTATTGTTGCAATCGAGGATAAAAAGATGGGGTTTATATCAGATTGCTTGAGTTTATCCCTCTACATCATGTCATCTTGCCTAATGTGTTACTTTGTTCTTATGAACTTAATACTCTAGATGCATGTTGGATAGCGGTCGATGTGTGGAGTAATAGTTGTGGATGCAGAATTGTTTCGGTCTACTTGACACGGACGTGATGCCTATATACATGATCATGCCTAGATATTCTCATAACTATGCGCTTTTCTATCAATTGCTCGATAGTAATTTGTTCACTCTCCGTAGATTATGCTATCTTGAGAGAAGCCACTAGTGAAACCTATGGCCCCCGGGTCTATCTTCCATCATATTAATTTCTCGTCAACTAGCTATTTCTGTCGCCGTTTATTTTTGCAATCTTTACTTTCCAGTCTATACAACAAAAATACCAAAAATATTTATCTTATTATCTCTATCAGATCTCACTTTTGCAAGTGACCGTGAAGGCATTGACAACCCCTTTATCACGTTGGTTGCAAGGTTCTTGATTGTTTGTGAAGGTATGAGGGACTTGCGTGTAGTCTCCTACTGGATTGATACATTGGTTCTCAAAAACTGAGGGAAATACTTACGCTACTTTGCTGCATCACCCTTTCCTCTTCAAGGGAAAACCAACGGATGCTAAGAGGTAGCACTCAGCTGTATCAAGAGTACGAGGGACGTTACGGAGCTGAACGTGTGCAGATCACGGAGGTGTCGTGCGTTCGGTACTAGATTGGTTGGATCGTGAAGACGTTCGACTACATCAACCGCGTTACTAAACGCTTCCGCTTTCGGTCTACGAGGGTACGTGGATACACTCTCCCCGCTCGTTGCTATGCTTCTCCTAGATAGATCTTGCGTGATCGTAGGATTTTTTTTGAAATACTACGTTCCCCAACAAAAACGGCCGCACAAGTTGGAAGAACTTTCAGACAACGACACAAATATATTACAAAGCCTCCATATATAATAAAAACGCCTAGACAATTCGGGTACATTTATTCGAACATAATGTCCTTTGAGCATTGACCCTCTATCAAGTGGGCACCCTCTAGGACGTCCTTTAAATAGCGCTCCGGCATGCGGTGGTTCTTGCCTCTGGGAGGGCCCTCGACAGCCACTTCGGCAACCTTCATCTTCGCCCAATGCATCTTGACGCGGGCGAAGGCCATCTGTGCACCTTCTATGCACACTGACCGCTTGATTGCGTCGATTCAGGGCACTACATTGACAAGTCGCTGCACCAAGCCGAAATAGCTACTCGGAATGGGTTCGGTCGGCCATAGCCGAACTATGACGTCCTTCATGGCCGCTCCAGACATCTTATGCAGCTCAGCCCACTGCGCCATTTGATCGTTTAGCAGCGCCAGGCGCTCCTGCGTCGTGAACTGTGACCAGAATAGCTTCTCCGTCGCATGTCCCTCCTGAGCCTGGAAGAATTGCGCGGCGTCGGTGGCACTCTTCGGAAGATCCACAAAAGCGTCTGGAGAGCTCCACAGTCGATTAAGCAAGGCATATCTATGATCGCCAAATCTAGTCTGCAAAAGGAAGGGCTTACCAGCCGCTATCTGTCTGGCCTGCCAGATCTCCTCACGAGCCGCTTTGGATTCAGACCGCGCCTCTTCGGCCTCCCGAAGGGCCTTGGCGAGCTCGGTTGACTTGGCTTTACTCTCCTCCTCGAGGGAATTGAACTTGCGGGTGGCGTCCTTGAGCTCTTGCTCTACTACAGATACCCGCTCCTCGACCTGGCGCTGGGTGGCCTGTTCGACCTTCAAATCTACAACCCCTTTATCAGCGGTCGTGTTGCTCACCCTCGCATGTTCCTTGGCCCGGGCAAGTTCACCCCTGAGGGTCTCAACCTCAGCAGCACCTTCTTCAATTTCACATATAACAGAGTCTAAGTTTCAACTTCGCATTTGCACATTCATATAGGCACAAACGGGATGTTCGCAGCATACCTTGTGCCTCGTCAAGCCGCTTGTTAATAAGGACAATGTCCTCATCGGCCTGCTTCAGTTGCCGTTTCAGTTCGGAAACCTCTGCAGCCTGGGCGGTTGCCGCTAATAGTGAAGCCTGTTTTATCAGCCGAATAAGTATGTTAGTTCCTGCAGATTTATATAAATCCTCTGTTCGCCCTTCTTCATGGGCCGATCAGAGTCTTAGGGGCTACTATCTATATATAGGCATACTTTCCATATGGAAAGTGGCTAAAGACATTACATCGCATACCTCGAAGCCTATTAGTAGGCTCGTAAAGGCTTCATTCAGCCTGCTTTTGGCGGACTGAATCTTCTCAACCACCATACCCATCAAGGTACGGTGCTCCTCCAAGACGGACGCACTTTGCACGGCATCCACCAAAGTGTTTGGCGCCTCCGGATTAGTGGAGGTCGCCATTGGAATAGCCGATTTCCCCTCCCTTGGAGGGGGCCGCTCATTCGACTCCGGAGCCATTTGTACCTTCGGAGCAGCATTTGGCCGGGGGCCAGATAATTCAGGGCCTCCATCGCCAGTCCCCACGGGGGTCTCGCCCCCACGTTCTCCGTAGCCAAGGTGTTATCCCCTGGCACCGTCTTGGTCCTCTCCCGCACTTCTCCGAAGCCCGAAAAAATCCTTTGGGACGACACCTCGGTGTCATCCGCCCTAGGAGGCAAGGAAGTTTGTGGAGGCGTCTCACTCTCCATCATCTCCGGCGGTAGATCCCCCGATGACGATGATACTTGAGGGAGATCGCGGGCCGGACTAAAACACGTAATTTAACATTATTCTCACAATTTGCAAAGGATTGGATGTATGTGAAGCATCCTTAGGTACTTACGATGCGGCAATAGGCTTGGTCCGGGGGCGGTGCTTGGGGATTGCTTCGACATCCGAATATGATTCGTCCGAAATGGATATCCTTCCCCTCTTGGACGCTCCCTCCTCCGTATCTGCGGAGGCCGCCCTCTTTTTCCCTTTGAGAGGAGGGTTCTCTACGTCCTCTTCCCTCTCTTCCTCGTCTTTATCTTCCTCATGGGAGGAAGGAGCCTCGGTCCCTCCGAACGTGACTCCCGAAGTACCTTTGTGGTGGAGGCCATCTTCGGCCTCCTTGCCCTTCTTCTTCTTGTCCTTCTTTGCCGGCGCCTGGTAGGGCGCTGCGAGCATCATCCTCATTAACAGTGGTTCACCTAAGTCTTCGGGGAGCGGAGCCGAACATCTAATCTGTTCCGCCTTCTCTATCCGGCCCTATTCAAGGGTCGAAATTTTCAGTATCCCTCCCTAAGAATACGAACTAGGTAATGTTCAGAAATTTAATAATTACGGGGGAGGCCGGATTGTTGCAGTCGAGGCCGGTGTCGTCAGACGTCCTTGGCCATGTCTTCTGGCTCTTGAAGAGCAGCTTCCAGATCCCTTTGTACGTCGTGCCAAAGAATCGCTACAGGGTCCGTGGCCCTTCCGGATTAAACTCCCACATTTTGAGAGGCCGTCGTTAGCAGGGAAGAGCTCGGCGGATAAGCATCACCTGAACCACATCAGCAAGGGTGATGTCCTTTTCTATCATACTCTTGATGTGCTTTTGCAACATCAACACCTCGTCAGAGGATATCCAGTCTAGAACTTTGTTGGTCCAAGATGCGAGCCGCAGCGGAGGATCGGATCCGAAAGCAGGAGCGGCCGCCCACTTGGTGCCGCGGGGTTCAGTGATGTAGATCCACTCCTGCTGCCATACCTTGACAGTGTCTACAAATGTCCCTTTGGGCCAGGTAACGTGGCGGAGCTTGCTCACCATGGCGCCGCCGCACTCGGTGTGTTGACCGTCGACCACCTTCGGCTTCACGTTGAAGACCTTGAGCCATAAACCGAAGTGTGGGGGATGCGGAGGAATGCCTCACACACGACGATGAACGCCGAGATGTGAAGGAAGGAATTTGGGGCCAGATCATGGAAATCTAGCCTGTAGTAAAACATGAGACCTGGGACAAAGGGATGGAGGGCAAACCCAAGTCCTCGGAGGAAGTAGGGGATGAATACCACCCTTTCATCGGGCTTTGGGGTAGGTATGACCTGCCCCGGGGTAGGAAGCATGTGTGTAATCTCCGCCGTCAAGTACCTCCCCTCTCGTAGATCCTTGATATCCTTCTCCGTTGCGGAGGAGGCCATCCACTTGCCCTGGGAACCGGATCCAGCCATAGCTGGAGAAGTTGGGGTGAAAGGAAAGATTGGAATTGTGGCGCTGGAGCTCAAAAATGTAGAGGCGGGAAGGGAGGGAGGTGCGGGAGAGAGGGATAGATCCTTATCCTCTTATAAAGGCGGTGAATGTCAAGCGCCCCCTCCCCAGCCTTAAAATTTGCCTACTCCCAAGGGGTCATGCGGATGGCACGGTTGGATTACCCAAGCCCTCATTGATGAGAATCCCGCAACAAGGGGACACGATCTCTACTTTGACGAGATGTGTCAATGAATACTGCGTCTCGAAGCGTGAAGCGGGAGGTTGAAAAAGGGTTCGAAATAGTAAGGCCGGAGCACAAATATCTCGCCGGAAAAGTTGTCAGAAGACATAACCTATTTTTATTTAAGTATTTTGCCATCGCGGTTCAGGGTTGTAACTATTGTATAGAGCCAGATATAGTTCTTTTGACCAACTACTTTGGAGTATTCGGAGGAGGAACCCGCCTTGCAATACTGAAGACAATCTACGCATCGGACACATCGCCATTGAAGCCTGGTTTAGGGGCTATTGATGGAGTCCTGGATTAGGGGGTCCCCGGGCGTCCGGGCTATGTGACTTGGGCAGGACTGGTGGGTTGTGAAGGTACAAGATAGAAGGCTCCCCCCATGTCCGGATGGGACTCTCCTTGGCGTGGAAGGCAAACTTGGTGTTCGGATATGAAGATTCATTTCTCTGTAATCCGACTCTGTACAGCCCTAGCCCCCTCCGGTGTCCATACAAACCGGAGGGTTTAGTTTGTAGAGGCAATCATAATCATACAGGCTAGACATCTAGGGTTTACCCATTACAATCTCGAGGTAGATCAACTCGTGTAAACCCTATACTCATCAAAGTCAATCAAGCGGGAAGTAGGGTTTACCTCCATCAAGAGGACCCGAACCTAGGTAAACATCGTGTCCCCTGCCTCATGTTACCTTCGATCCTCAGACACACAGTTCGGGACCCCCTACCCGATATCTGCCGGTTTTGACACCGACATTTGACAGATCATAACACGTAGTAGGTAACTATAACTTGCAATTTCGGATCAAGAACACAAATATATTCATGAAAACATAAAGGGTTCAGATCTGAGTTCATGGCACTCGGGCCCTGGTGACAAGCATTAAGCATAGCAAACACTACTGCAGGATGGTCCAAACGCGCCACTACGATCAGAGACCCTTCGACAAAACTGTGTGCGATGCCATAATCGCAAACAGTGGTGTAAAAAACCGTCAAAAAAGGTGCAAAACGTTTGCGATGATAGATGCATCAAATACGGTTCAGAATTTAGTTGCGTGTGCGATGCAGGGCATACGGTTTAGTTCAATTAACTGTTTGGGATGAGGAGGCACAAAAGGAACGGGCAGCCAGATGAAGGCGTGTGTGATATACAGCATACGGTTCACTGGGATGAACTGCGTGTGATTAGGCAACACAATGGAAACGGTTCAACTGAACAAGATGTGTGTCATACGCGACAAACAGGTCCGTAATCTGAAATGTGTGCGAAGACCAATAATAACACAGACGATTGCTGCTAAATAAGTCATGTGAATTGCTCTGTCTACAGTAGAATAACATGTACATATACACACACACACATATATATATACACACATCCTAGCTATTCTGCAACCCATTCCTGAATAAGCTATTCAGGAACCCTTCCTAACTGCGCGAGAATAGACAGCTAATTGTGCGAACTATACTAGTTAACTGTCGGGCGGACTTTTTCTCACACTATTTTTTTGCATTGTTTTCTGGTCGTAATTATTGAACCTTTCATCGGAATGGTGCAAATGATATACCGTTGGGTAGCTATTGAAAAGGAGCAAAAAACTCATGTTGATCAGTTTCCCAAAGTCAATTTGGTTTTTAAACAAAATTCAAAAAACTAGAAATCCATCAAACAAGTTTTTAATGTTTTTGTGAAAGAAATTTTCAAACCATTTGTCGGAATGTTGCGTATGATATACCGTTGGAAAGCAATGGATTAGCCCAAACTTTGGTATAGAGAACTTGTTTTCAGATTCGTTACAATTTAAGAGCAGTTTTCAAAAAACTAACGTCATTTTCATCATGTTTTGCCCGAACTGCTACAGTACATGCTAACCGCCCGACCGGAATAGCTAACTTACATATGATGATCAAGCTAACTGACGGCACTGAAGAAACTTAATTTTTTTTGTTTTTTCCTGGTTTTTCCCGGATCAAGCTAACTGCCGGTATTGAAATAGCTAACAGTCAGGGATTGTGGCAGTTAACAACAAGTTAACTGCCAGACTGAAGGTACTAATTTTTTTCTTTTACATTTTGTCCCGGGTCAAGCTAACTGACGAACACCCTAACTGCTCGACCGTAATAGCTAACTGCCCTATCCTGAGCAAGGTAACTGCCGAATTGAAGAAACTAATTTTTTTTTCTTTTGTTCGTTTTTTTCGGGTCAAGTTAACTGCCGGGACTGAAATAGCTAACTGCCGGGATTGCGGCAGTTAACTTGGTGTTAACTATCAGGACTGCAGATACTAGTTTATTTTCTTTTGTTCTTTTTTTAACAGGGTCACGCTAACTGCCATGAATGTCGAGGTTAACTACCATGTCGGCCGATGTTAACTGCCACTATGGACGTTTTTCCCCATATTTGTTAACTTCTTGGGGAAAATTTTCATAGCTAATTGTGGCTAACTCATGGAAAGAACGGCTTCATCTCAAAAAGTTAACTCCTTTGTCTTAGTACAAAACTAGACATAACAGTAAACGCCACGGCCATCCAAAAACGGGAGCTGCTTGGAGAGGGGTGGCCCTGGAGGGGCGGTGCTAGTGGAGCAGCAGGTCGGTGGAGGATGGCATAGGAGGCAAGGGTGGAGGTGGCTTGCGATTGGGAGCACGAGGTCTCCGTCAGTGACGACCATGAGGCATGACCATCCTTTGCCATGTGGGAGTTAACTTTTTCCTTTTTTAAAGATGAATTTTCCGCCCGGTCGAATAGAACCAGTTTTTTAAGTAGTGATACTTCTTTTTTGAATTGTTTTAATTTCTTTTAGGAAACTTCTGCGAGTCCCAAAGTTAACTGGCATTTTTGCTCAGTTAATTTCGTGCATCTTTTCATATGTACTGCTGCTACGTGAAGTGAATGGACTGAAAGTAAACCAATGTTAACTAAACGGAAGTTAATCGCTCCTTTTTTATAGCATATCTTCACGAAGTACTGGTAGTTAACTGAACCGAAGCTACTACGTACCTTGCAAGCTAAGTACCAATTTTTTTAGCAAGTGGATTGCATGTGTTTCCGGCCATCGAACTACTTGGCTGGCGCAAGTAACTGAACCTTTTTTTATACATACAGTGCTCTTTTGATACATGTGCACTTTCAAACCAAAGTTCTATAAGATTTTTCTGGACATGAGTTTTTTTAGGAGAGCCAAACTGAACCCGAAGGCACAAGCTAACTGCTGGACTCTACCTAACTGATGGTTTCTCCGAGTAAAAAAAGGTTTTTAAAAAACTAACTGTTGTTTTTGCTTACTGCTACACATACCCCCAAGTGAACCACCACAACATCTAAAAGCTAACCGTTGTTTTTGTTTATATAATCAGACTTTTTGTGCTGAAAAAACCATAGAACAACTGCTCCAAATTTCAAAGTAAACTGCAATTTTATTTTATTCAATAATGAACTGTACTCTTTATGGGTTTTTTAGTTAACTATAGAAATTCCAAAGTTAATTTCCCCGGGCTTTTCTACGTTTTTTATACATAACTTCTGAAACCCCAGGAGTTAACCGAGCCACCAACAAAACGTGGACTTAAAAAAGAGGGAGTCATGGACAGTGACATGATACATTTTCATAAAATTATCTAGTTTTACTTATGGTGCACAAAGGAACAAGTATTGCAGTGCACTTAGAAAAAAATGAAGGAACTTCTCTCTACCACATGTAATCTTATTCTTTCACATTGCTTGTCTTTTCCTTTTTTTCCTCAATAACTGTAAGTACTCTTACTCTTAACTGCACTTTAGAAACTGAACCAAATGAACTCCATGGGTGCTGCCATCTCACCCATCATTGACGGGGCAATGAAAAAAATTCATTAATCGCAATGGCTAACTGCTGAAACTATACGTAACAGTCAAAACACAAACAGAAAGAACCATATTTGAGAACTTCAGAAACTATAAACTATGTAGCTGCTGAACTATACACAACCGCTACCAATGCCTACTAGTATTTTTCAGAGAGAACAACCATGTACAGTTAAAAATGCTAACTGCATTGGGGGGAAGTTGATGCAGCTCGACGCCTGAAGTGAGGTCAGCTGGTTTAGGGAAATTAAATTCACCATTTTTTCAGGTAAAGCTACCTGCATAGGCCGGCTGGGTTAACTTCCATTTTTCAGTTAAGCTAACTGCATAAGGCCGTCGAAGCAGAGATATGGAAGCCATGGATCTAGAGGCAGGGGAGGAGCCACGTCGGAGACGTGTGCAGGACCAGGAGGTAGAGGGAAGCAGCAGCCAGAAATTTGGGGAGCAAGGGAAGAGGGTTGGCATCCTCGGTCGCCATGGCCCTGGCCAACCGAGCATGAGGTCGGGGGAGTGCTGGCACTGGAGGCAAGGGTGGAGGGGGTTGGCTGGGTGGTGATGGGGAGAATGAGGCCACCGTGGGAGGAGCATGGCGGAGGCCACCGCGTGGCGACGACGAGTCCATCGGTCGGATCTCGTGGATGGGAGACAGGCCGGAGAGAGGATGTTGGTGAAGAGGGGCGCCGACCGGTGGTTGTAGGTGGAGCGAGAGATGTGCACGGCTGTGGCAGGTAGGTCCACCGTGGGGGAGGTCGAGGAATGGTGCATGCCGACGGGTTGGTGGTGGAGCGCGGCTGCGGTGGCTGGTGTTAGCGTACTACACGCGGGGCGGCGGCATGGCCGGGGTTGGCTGCATCTGGTGGAAAGCGGCGGCGGCGGTGCGAAGGTGGTTGGGGTGGCTGGGGGCGCGCAACAACCAAAGGCAGACCAGAGCTCGCTCGCTCCCTCGCTCCCTTCAGGAAAAGAAACAGGATTAGGAGGCTGGTTCCTAAATAATCTTATTTAGGAACTCTAGAGGGGGTTGCAGAATAGTCCCACCCTATAAATATATAACTGAAATAAACATCCAATTACATAAGTGATTATACATATCATTCGCACACACCTCAATAAACAATTGCATGCATTCTAAAGTAGGAGAAACGATCGTCTAGTCATCTACTTCTTGTCACGCTCCTGCCACTGCTATGTGGCTTGATCCCTCGTCTTTGTCAGGAAGAAGACAGTTCCTCATGTCGACGATCCGCCTGTACATCTCGTACCTTGTGTACACATCCATGGCCGCGTACTTCACATGTTGTTCATCCACTCTCTTATGCCACACACTGTGCCTAGCGTTCTTGTCCTTATTGCTCTCGTCCTTCATCTTCGCGTAGTAGGGGTCAATGATGGCCGAGGTGAGGTCAACCAGGGAGTTTAGTTTGTTTTTGTCGCTGCCCCAGAGCTTGTAGTGGTGTTGGATGTTGACAAGATTCGGGCATTTCAAGTCCGAAACCTTGAGCGCTTTTAGATCGTTGGTGGTGTCCACCGTAGCGAAACTGCAGTCGGAGCTGTTGATAAACCTGGATAAATGCTCGCAAGGCCTTGTGGCAAGGTGGAAGTGGTAGATGAGGACATCATGTTGCACGCACAACTGGGTGACGACAACCTTCTGATCGTGCCTGACACGACCGACGGTGTACTCGAGGTCGAAGCCGACCACTCGGTACTTGTCCTCGGCAAGGAACTGCTCCATAGTTTGGATGGAGCTCTCCACCGAGACTTGATCGTTCGTGTACACCACTGAGAGGGCCTTTCCCCCTCACGTGGGTGTCCACTACGTGATGCGTGGTGAACTGCCCGCCGTTGTCGTCGTCGACCGCTGGGAGTGCCATTGGAACCGCTGGATGTCCTCTCTGTATGTGTCCTCATGGGTGTGCTTATTGTGTCGTGTTAGACGAGAGATGAAGGTAAATGGGCGTAGGAATAAAAGGGGGTCGGGCGGCGTGGATTCTCGACGCGTCTGCATGGCAGTTTTTGTAGCGGGTAACTGCATCGTTGCGCCGCGCCCGGCGCAACCGCTTGCACACGAACGTGCGTGATCATGTGTTGGCCCCAAACACTGGCAGCGCGCGTGCAGGGACGAGGGCAGAGCTCCCGGGGGGACGCGAGAGCAGAGCGCGCCGCGGCCACCTGAACTGCAAGCAACCACACGCATAGAGCAGTTGAACACGCAGGAAATGGTCGCCTACAAGCCGACCGACAGTTGCGTCGCTGCGTAGAGAGCGGCCGTGTGGTACCACCTCTGTCTAGTCTATAGTCTCCTTTATATTCTGTACATACTTTGCCCCTAAATTTAACCAACAAAATGTTAATGCATGTTTTAAAAATTATATAATTGGAAACTATGTTCAAATACAAATCCAAGTATATAATCTTTGGCGACATGCATTCGTATTTTATTAGTTAAATCATACTTATAAACCAGGACGGTGGTATAGTAGGTAATTAAATCACAAATATATTTTTATTAACCGTATGTGTACGTGGCCTTTCGTCCTCCTATTGCACGTCTTGTCACCCTGCTGCCGCAGACGGCTTACAGCGCAAGCTTGCGCAGCGCGTGGGGGCGTTCTTTTTGCCAAACGGTGGCGCCAATGAATCGTCGGTGAGCCCGACTCAGTGAAATCCCCCAAAATCCCAATGCTTACCGGCCGGCGAGTCCTGCGTCGCATTTTCCCCTCCATCCTTGTAGCTTATCTCGTCAGCTTCTCCCACAATCGCCAATGGCACCGGTACGTCGTCGTCGCTCAGCCACTCCGCCGTCATCAGAGGACAGCTCCAGCTGGGAGGCTACATCGCGGCGGCGGCGCAGTCCCCAGCATAGTGTAGTGCATGTGGCGTCCCTGTTGGGTGTGCGCGGAACACCCACCACACGCTCCGCCGCCGGTGCCTGTCGGCAGCTGTTGCCGGCCGCCATTGTCACCACACCACCGTCGAAAGCCAGGGCCATCGCCCGCTCCGCCGCCGCGGCCCGAAGGCGGGAGGTGGCCGTCATGGCCGCCGCCCCACTGCCGACCACTGTGGCCATCACCCGCTCCGCCACTGCGGCCCGAAGGTGAGAGGTGGTGGTCGTGGCAGCCACCCCGTCATTGGGCGCCGTGGCCGCCAGCCCACCGTCGACCGCCGGGGTCATCACCCGCTCCACCACCTCCGCCCGAAGGCGGGAGGCGAAGGTGGATGCCCGCACGTGCGTCAGCGACCTTGCATGCTACACCAAATTCCTGCATGAGGAGGAGGAGCTCCTCTTCGAGCACGCAAAGAGCCTTACCGCCGCCATGGACACGGCACACGCCGCCTCAGAGGCAAGGAATCAGGAGATCTACGAGGAGAACCACCGCTTCAAGAGGTCGTCTGGAGTGGCAGAGGGCGTTCGAGGTGAGCGTCGCTGAAGCTGCATTAGCGGCAGGCACCGCATTGCGGTTGCCCAGCTTGTCGGTAGGCTCCTCCTCCTCTGCCTCTTACTGAGTGCGCTCGGCAGAGGAGAGGCAACCGGAAGTAGTACAAAGCCCCTCCGTAGTATGTCGGTGGAAACAACACCTATGGGATCACGGGGAATCCCTTCTATGGTTGGCGGGCGCGGGGCTATGGAAAGAGCGGGTTTAGAAGATCAACATAGGGAATTTATCTAGGTTCGGGCCGCAAGTGATGCGTAATACCCTAATCCTGCTGGTTTGTTTATCTGCTGTTCTTGGACTAGCTACAAAGCATCCAGGGTCCAAAAAGTCCGAATCCACCTCCAGTACGCCTCGGGCCTCCTTTTATAGTCAAAGGGGGTCACCATAGTGGCACACAGGAGGTGGAAAGTTTGTACTGTATACAAGTCTATCGCCTGGCACCATAGGACAAACGCATTTAATGCGCTGCCGACATGCCCTCTCACTTTATCGGGGACGGCAAGGAAACTCGTCCCGTCCGCCGCCGCTTTGCCTTGCTCCGATGCGCGTCCAGGCTGACTAGGCGTGCAGTGCCACGCTGGTTGGCTGGCTGCTGAGTTGGTGTGGTGGCAGAGTCTTCACGAAGATCTGCATGCCACCACGCAGGTGCTTGCTGAGTTCGACTGGAATCTATACGTCGCCACGCAGGTGCCTGCCTTGTTGGCGGGTTGACTGCTGTGTTGGAACGGCGGTCGAGCCTTGGTAGGTGGGGGCCTGGCTGCGGCCCCGCAGATGTCCCCGGCAAGGGTCTTGCCGGGGTGCTGGCAAGGGCCTTGCCGGGGTCTCGCAGGTGTCCCCGGCAAGGGTCTTGCCAGGGGTCTTATGAGCGTCTCTGGCAAGGATCTTGCCAGGGTTTCCGTCTTCTGGTTCTCATCTGGTACTGTATGTTCTTGGTCTTCACAAAGATCTGCATGCCACCATGCAGGCGCCTCCCGAGCCTTGGTTCCAATGTTGTCGATGGTGTCGGAACTCTTAGGCTCAAGGGTGGCGGCTCTGCTGGTGTTGGGCAAGTTGCCCCCGCAAGGCCCTTGCCGGGGCTACGTAACCTGCCCCGGCAAGGCTCCTGCCGGGGAGAGCCCACCTTGTCCCTTCGCTCCTCGCGCCTCTGCCTTGGCGTTGCTCTGGTAGTCTTGTGTCTTTGCTTCCTCTTCTGCCCCGCCAAGCACGGCCGCAGGCATGTGACTGCGACTGCCCGCGCACAAGTAAAGGGGTACAAAAAGGACCCCTAGTTTTGTACACCGACGGGAGCCCCCGGGCCTGGGCCACATATAAGCGCGGAGCGTTATTGGGCCAGGCCCAGAACGGTGCGCGGGTACGCGTGACAGAGTTTTACCGCAGTAACTCCCTCGCCAGTTGCGCTTCCCCACGACCCGCGTCGAATGTGTGACGTGGGGGTCATGCGTGGGGCGGTTGCTGCATGCTTGCGTCACATCATGGTAAATGGTAAAGAGGTGGCCTGCGCCTTCCGCATAAAAAGGGGAAACCGCAGGCGCGCTGCTCATTTACCCCCTGTGCCTTCCTCAACCTCGGAACCGTCACTCCCTTCTTCTTCCTCAAGCTCTTGCCTTTGCTCGCCGCTGCCGCCGCGCCCTCATTGCCCTTAATCCACTATCCCCTCTTAGTCTCCATGGCGCCCAAGACAGGCAAAGGCAAGGGGGCGGCCAAGGATGTCGGGGAGAAGAAGGCGCCGAAGAGTGAGTTGGCAGCGCTGCGAATGCAGCACGCCTACTTCCCCTCGACGGTCGACGCGGTCCATCTCAGGGACTACTTCAAGCCCTTGTGGGGGAGGGAGATGACGGGGCACCCTGCCACGCGCATCGTCCCTGCCGATTTCGCCAAGGCCGGCCCAAATCGGTACCCCTTCTTAGTTGACTACTTCTCTTGCGGGCTCTGCCAACCTTTCTCTGATTTCTTCAACGACGTCATAAACACCTACGGGTTCTGTCTTCTAGATATTACACCAAATGCCATGGCATGCATGGCCTTCTTTGGGGCCTGTGGGTCCCACGTGGCAGTGGCTGGTTGGGTGGCCTCCAAACAGAGGAGCGGCCGGCGCGGGTGCAGAGCGGCGGGGGAGCTCGCCGGGTTGGCTATGGGGCCCTAATGGCGCAGAGGAGGGGTGCTACGGGACCGCCTGGCGATCCCGCACTCGTACGTGCATCGTATGGCACCGGGCGACGACGGAGTCAACGCTGGCAAAGAGGAGCATTGACGGCGACATGGAGACGAACGCGGCGTGGCGGCGAACCTAGCGAGCTACTACGCGCGAGGAACTGGCCTGTGCGACGCGGTGAACACTACGAACATGCACTGAGGAGTTGTAGGGGTCGGGGCACTCGTCGGTGACAAGGTCCGACGGTGGCGAGATCGGGCGCGAGCAGCTAACGGTGACAGAGAGGCCCTAGCGAAGGGGAAAAGGGATGGGGAGATGCGCTAGCTCACCACGAACACGACACAGTGCTCGGCTCGGCGAGATGTGGACGAAGGCGATGCCGGTGGCGATCGAACAGGTTCGGTGGCCGGAGTCGAAGACGGGGAAGAAGAGGTCGCTGCAGAGGGCTCCGGCTCCACGTAGTCAATGACGGGGACGGAGTCGACGTCGAGGAAGACGAAGGACACGATCGGCGGGGCTGAAGACGACGATGAGCACGCCGGCGACGAGGCCGTGCACTCGGATGTGCTTGGGACAGTGGTGGCGCTACGGATCTGGTGGTCTAAATGCCCGGCGGCGGCGGGGGAAGGAAGAGGGGAACCCTAGGAAGTGGTTGGGAAAGGAGGGAGACTAAATAGGGGGCCAGGGCGACGGGTGGAGCACGCCATCATCGCGGTCGTGGCCATGTGCGCGAGCGGCTGGAGGTGGACGAAAAGGTGGGTGGCGGGTCGATTGTAGCCAGAGACCAAAAGGTGGGGCCGTGAACAACACGTGGGCGTATGGGCGCATGGGTAGAGAGGTGGCCGGGTGAGAAAAGAAGAGGCGAGCGCCATGCGGGGGGGGGGGGGGTGGAGCTGGGCTGTGGTTGACGTTGGGCCGTTGAAGCTGCCGCGCTGAGCGCCTAGGTGGACGAGTGCGGGCTGCGGAAGGCTGTCGGTGTCAAAACCGGCGGATCTCGGGTAGGGGGTCCTGAACTGTCCGTCTAAGGTCGATGGTAACAGGAGACGGGGGACACAATGTTTACCCAGGTTCGGGCCCTCTCTATGGAGGTAATACCCTACTTCTTGCCTGATTGATCTTGACGAATATGAGTATTACAAGAGTTGATCTACCATGAGATCGTAATGGCTAAAACCCTAGAAATCTAGCCTGTATGACTATGATTATGATTGTCCGCCTCTACGGACCTAGCCCTCCGGTTTATATAGACACCGGAGGGGACTTGGGTTACACAAAGTCGGTTACAGAGAAAGGAATCTTCATATTTGGTCGCCAAGCTTGCCTTCCACACCAAGGAGAGTCCCATCCGGACACGGGTAGATTCTTCGATCTTTGTATCTTCACGGCCCATCAGTCCGGCCCATGGCTAACAGGCCGGACGCCCGAGGACCCCGTAGTGTAGGACTCCCTCAGTAGCTTCTGAACCAGACTTCAACGATGAGGTGTCTGGCGCGCAGATTGTCTTCGGCATTGCAAGGCGGGTTCCTCCTCCGATGAGTTCAAAGTGATGTATTCGACTTTCCATTTAATGTTGTACCCCTCGGCTTCTGTGTATCAACAACTTCAGCTTCCACGTGTCGAGCGAATGCGAGAGGTCAGGGTGTTTTTACACATAACACCTCGGCCGTGTAAGGAGGAGTGTCTATTTAAAGAGATTGGATCTCAGATCCATTCAGCAACACGCGGAAAAATCCTCAGAGCTTGCTAGGAAAGACCACTCCAACATGGCTAGCTCTCCCAGCTCCTCCTCCTATCCCTGGACCCCAGAAAAAGGCAATTGGGAGAAATGTTCCGTATCCCACGGTCAGCTAGTAAAGCTACAAACACAGGGATTTCTTCCCCCCGCGGATCTGGTCCCTGTTCAGGCAGGATTGACCTCCTTCAATGGCGGGGCAAAGGCAGAGAATTTCCCCAACCCAACTGGGGGAAACGAGTGTGCTTGGTCCCCTATTTGCTAAGAGGTGTCGGATTTCCAATTCATCTGTTCCTCTGAGGGCTTCTGGAGTATTATGGCCTCCAACTGCACAACTTCACTCCTGCCTCCATCCTGCATATCGTGGGTTACATCGCTCTTTGCGAGCTATTCTTGGGTTGTGAGGCCCATTTTGAATTGTGGAGAAAGCTATTTTGTCTCGTTCCGCGCAACCACGAGGATCAATATTTGAAGTGGGCGGAGCCGAAATATGGCATATCGCCGAGACCGGATACCTGTCCGGCTCACCAAAGAAGGCATTCGAAGAGTGGCCTTCCGAATGGTTCTATATTGAGGATGTTGCACTTCCTGACACAGTTCGAAGGGGTCTTCCCGAGTTCACAAGCGTTCCTTTGAAGAAACGCCACAGCTGGCGCCCTCGGAGCCTCGAGGAGGAAGATAGTGCGGAAGTTCATCAACTCATGAGCAAGATAAAGACGCTCGCCCAGTCCGAACTATCAATAGTCGAGGTAATGGTGACTTCCATAGTACGGGGGGTTCAGCCACTCCAATATAGAGGGCTTCCCATGTGGCACTACAATGGGGAGGATGACGCCTCCCGCTGCGGCCGGAAGGGTCCGGACACCCCCGCCGCTCTGGCCAAAATATTGGCCGAACTGTTCAAAGGGGAGGAAAAGGCATTTCTTTGTATCAAGCGCAGAGATGGATTTTCCATGTACAATCCTCCTAGCTGGGTAAGTCCCAACCCCTCTGCTCTACTTACTCCACTCCCTGAGCCACTTTCAATGAATATTAATTCGTCTATCTATAACAGCAATGGCGAAAGATCTCCAAGGGGCTTCACAACCCCGCCCCACAGCCAGAGGTCCACAACCAGGACCTTGACCCTGGATTCAAAGAGGATTCGGATATATTCGTGGTGCTCGAGGACGGCATGTTTTACCAGGCGAGCTATGACAGCACGGAAGTGGCCATCACCGCCGACTATCTCGGTCTTCTCCCTGCTTCACACGCAAGTAATCAGGAGACATCTCCTCCGAAAGAGTTCCCTCGTTCTGCCTCACCCACCGCACTATCTCGTGCTCAAAAGGGGAGGCGTTCAGTGCGCCATGCTACCCCAGAGGCAACTCCAAAGAGAGCAGCCCCCACGCCGGGCAAGCCTTCGAAGAGGAAGGCAAACGAAGACACGGCCGAGCCTTCATTGAAGAGGTATGGATTTGCTAATATGCCCCTTGGCAGTCGCATCCAATTGTGACTTTTCTGTTTGTCCTGTATCAGGAAAAGAGTTCGCCGGACTATGTCTGGGGGTCCGGCCGGTCATACTCCCCCCAGCCGGGATCCAGATCCTGCCGTAAAGACGGGGGCTAATACGGGGGTGACGCTGGATTGTCCTCCGGCCGAGGATTCGGACGATGTATCCGTCACAAACTCGGAAGTGGAGAGCGCCATGAATCATTGGTGCCGGAGGGCCGTTTTACGAGACCCCAGCTTTACAGAAGAGGCGTTTAATGCCTTCAGCTCGGCTGATGCATACATCCGAGCTGCTCGAGATGGGCTTAACAGAGCCACAAATCAACATTTAAAAGATGTGCAGGTAAGTTTACCTTGTCCCAATATGATAATTATATACCAGTAGCCCCCGAGACTTGAAGCAGTTGATACAACTGATTTAAGGATCATTGCATAACTAGGTGGTTATGGAGAAGAACGACCTGTTGTCTCAAGATCTAGAAAGGTGTCGGACACAGCTAACTGCTGTTAACGCCGAACTGGAGAAATCCAAGAAAGCGTCACCTGGTAATATTCCCCTCCATCGAGGAATGATAATTATATACTAGTTATGCTAATACTGTTGCTTATCTCATGACAGGATCGTCAGATCAACTAGAGGAGCAACTGAAAGCCGCTCAAGCGGGAGAGAAAGAATCCAAAATACTACTCGCCGCGGGCGAACGTGTGCTGACCCGAGTCAGGGAGTAGAAAAACAAGCTCCAGGATTCCAACACCCAACTGGGCGAAGAACTGAAAGATGTGCGGGCCCAGCTAGCTGACTCCATGAAGGAAAACAAAAGGCTGTGAGGCGGCATATTCAGTATGTGGTCAAACTTACCTTCGAGTAATTCAGAGATGAAAGGAACTGATAGAGTTACGTTTGTAGGTATGCTGACGGGTCGTCCTGAAGAGGAGATGTCTGGATCGTCGGGAGATTTGCTGCAAGAGCTGTTGCAAATGCATGAGCAAGCTCGACAGGCGATGCGAAGTGTTGCCAAGGCCTTATGGCCATCCGCCTCCCCTCCAGGAAGTATGGAGGAGCTTGTACAGCTATTCAAGGGAGTGCGGCAGCGTTTCCGATTATGGAAAATATCGGCCTGCCGGGAAGGTGCATGAGAGGCCTAGGCCATGGTGAAAACACGATATACCAAGCTTGATCTGAATCATATGGCCCGGGTCGGACCTCTAGGGTCAGATGGAAAAGAAGTTCCCGTTAATTTGGTATATGACCAAGTAGAAGTAGCTGCCAAGTATTCCCAGTAGGATTGTAAGTTAGACAGCCTGCTGGACGGTATAGAGGAGGAAATTTTTGAGTCCAAGTGACCATGTACTTTCCTTGACATATGTAATTCTAGCTTAATTGTAAAACGATTGTCATGGCGGACCCTTTCGCTTCGACCTCTGGACCCGAAGGTGCGGAGTGTTTCCAAATACCTGAGCGGCAAAATAAACCGGGGTATGCATGGAAACCAGGCATAGGGGTCATAATTGCTTGAACGGACAAGTTGTATCCGGCTAGTTATGTTATATTACATTATGATTATAAGAAACATCTTCCAGAGAGAATAGTTCCGTTAAGGGTTCCTTTCCCTGGGTGTGCATGCGTTAATGTGCATGTCCGAACTGTGATTGAAAAAATCGCAGTATACATAACATCTCGGGGTTCAGAATGGGGTGAATGCAAAAACATCTTTAATCCATCGACTGAATATTCCCTTAAGAATGCTAGCTTTCGGCTTCACCCAGTCTGAGGTACACATCCGGATGACCCGGTAGTAACAATCGAGAGGTGCTCCCTTTATGCCCTAGCCGAACTAACGGGAACGTAGGGCATACGCACAGGAGCCAGGCAACCCAGCTTGGCCAAAACTTAAGTCATATCGATGCATATAATGGCGAACAAAAGGTACATATGGAAAAACGCATATGTGATGAGATTGATGCTCGGAAAATAATAATAATAAGCTTCTGTCTGGGAAGCCCCCAGGTATAGTGGACGTACATGTTCGAGGATATGTACGCCACAGGTGCACGGTTTAGCCACGCGAAAGCTTTAAGGCTAGAAAAAAGAGGAAGAACGAAAAGAGGGAAAAAATAATGGAAACAACAGGGAGAAGGAGACGAACGAATAGTTCGGCGCTAGGCATAGAATCTTCGGAGTCTGGCCGCGTTCCAAGGGTTCGGCTCTAGGCGATTGTCTAATGCATCACGCAGGCAGTATGCTCCTCCAGGAGAACTTCGTCAATAATGAAGGGACCCTCCCATTTAGGCTTGAGTTTGTCCTTTTTCTTCTCCAGCAAGCATAGAACGAGTTCGCCAACATTATAAGTCTTGGCCCATACTTCTCTGCTTTGATATCTGCGGGTCTGTTGTTGATAAACTACAGAACGGGCTTTTGCAACATCGCGCTCCTCCTCCAGGGCATCTAGGCTGTCCTGCCGATCAAGCTCGGCCTCTCTCTCTTTGTACATGCGCACTCAAGGTTTGTCATGAATAATATCGCAGGGCAACACAGCCTTCGCGCCGTACACCATGAAGAAAGGTGTATATCCAGTAGTGCGGTTAGGCGTGGTCCGCAGCCCCCAGAGTACGGATTCAAGCTCCTCAACCCAGTGCTTGTCTGATTCTATCAAAGACTGCACTAGTCTGGGTTTGATGCTGCTCATAATAAGACCATTGGCCCGTTCGACTTGACCGTTTGTTTGCGGGTGATAGACGGAGGCGTAATTGAGCTTAATGCCCAGATTAGCACACCAGGTTTTCACCTCATCGGCTGTGAAATTGGAGCCGTTATCGGTGATGATGCTGTGTGGAACACCATAACGGTGCACAACACCGGATATGAATTCTATCACTGGCCCGACCTTGGCCGTTTTAACTGGTTTGGCCTCTATCCACTTAGTGAATTTATCCACCATGACCAGCAAATAGTTTTTTCTCATGGCTTCCTCCTTTAAGGGGTCCGACCATATCAAGCCTCCAGACCGTGAAAGGCCAAGTGATGGGGATTGTTTGCAGAGAAGTGGGTGGCATATGGTTTGGTTGGCAAAAAGCTGACATCCAACGCAAAGTTGGACAAGGTCCTGTGCATCTGCTCGGGCCATTGGCCAATAGAAACCTATACGGAAGGCCTTGCTTACGAGGGCCCGGGCCGCGGCGTGGTGACCATCGAGACCAGCATGAATTTCAGCCAAGAGCTGCCGCCCTTCTTCCTCAGAGATACATCTTTGAAGTACTCAGGTAGCGCTTTTCTTGTAGAGTTCTCCGTCATGAACCTTGTAGGCTTTCTAACGCCGGACAATGCGACGAGCCTCATTCTGATTCTCAGGGAGTTCTCGCCTATTAAGGTAGGCCAAGAAGGGTTCGGTCCATCGGGCAATGGCTGCCATGATGAGATGGGCTGGCTGTGTTATTTCGGTGGCTGAACCCCCGATGGTGTCAGTGTGCTCGGAATCTGGGGATGTGGTCGGATGCGGACTGGTGTTTGAAGGAAATATGCCCTAGAGGCAATAATAAAGTTGTTATTTATATTTCCTTATATAATGATAAATGTTTATTATTCACGCTAGAATTGTATTAACCGAAAACCTAGTACATGTGTGAATACATAGACAAACTAAGTGTCACTAGTATGCCTCTACTTGATTAGCTCGTTGAATCAAAGATGGTTAAGTTTCCTAGCCATAGACATGAGTTGTCATTTGATTAACGGGATCACATCATTAGAGAATGATGTGATTGACTTGACCCATTCCGTTAGCTTAGCACTTGATCGTTTAGTATATTGCTATTGCTTTCTTCATGACTTATACATGTTCCTATGGCTATCAGATTATGCAACTACCTAATATCGGAGGAACACTTTGTGTGCTACCAAACGTCACAACATAACTGGGTGATTATAAAGGTACTCTATAGGTCTGTTTGATGGTACTTGTTGAGTTGGCATAGATCGAGATTAGGATTTGTCACTCCGATTGTCGGAGAGGTATCTCTGGGCCCTCTCGGTAATACACATCACTATAACCCTTGCAAGCAATGCAACTAATGAGTTAGTTGCGGGATGACGTATTACAGAACGAGTAAAGAGACTTGCCGCTAACGAGATTGAACTAGGTATTGAGATACCAGCGATCGAATCTCGGGCAAGTAACATACCGATGACAAAGGGAACAACGTATGTTGTTATGCGGTTTGACCGATAAAGATCTTCGTAGAATATGTAGGAGCCAATATGAACATCCAGGTTACGCTATTGGTTATTGACCGGAGACGTGTCTCGGTCATGTCTACATAGTTCTCGAACCCGTAGGGTCCGCATGCTTAACGTTCGGTGACGATCAGATTACGAGTTTTTGTGTTTTTGATGTACCGAAGGTAGTTCGGAGTCCCGGATATGATCACGGACATGACGAGGAGTCTCGAAATGGTCGATACGTAAAGATCGATATATTGGACGACTATGTTCGGACACCAGAAGTGTTTCGGGAGGTTTCAGACATATAACGGAGTACCGGGGGGTTACCGGAACCCCCCGGGGAGTATATTGGGCCTAATGGGCCTTAGTGGGAGAAGAGGAGGGGCGTCCAAGGCAGCCGCGCGCCCCCTCCCCCTCTAGTCCGAATTGGACAAGGAGGAGGGGGGCGGCGCCCCCTTTCCTTCTCTCCTTCTCTCCCTTCCTTCCCCTCTCCTACTCCTACTTGGAAGGAGGGAGTCCTACTCCCGGTGGGGGTAGGACTCCTCATGGGGCGCGCCATAGGAGGCCGGCCCCCTACCCCTCCTCCACTCCTTTATATACGGGGAGGGGGGCACCCTTGGAGAAACAACAATTGATCATTGATCTTTTAGCCGTGTGCGGTGGCCCCTCCACCATAATCCACCTCGGTCATATCGTTGTGGTGCTTAGGCGAAGCCCTGCGTCGGTAGCATCATCATCACCATCATCAAGCCGTCGTGCTGATGGAACTCTCCCTCGAAGCTCTGCTGGATCAGAGTTCATGGGACGTCACCGAGCTGAACGTGTGCTGAACTCGGAGGTGCCGTGTGTTCGGTACTTGGATCGGTCGGATCGTGAAGACATACGTCTACATCAACCGCGTTCTCATAACGCTTCCGCTTACGGTCTACGAGGGTACGTGGATGACACTCTCACCTCTTGTTGCTATGCATCACCATGATCTTGCGTGTGTGTAGGAATTTTTTTGAAATTACTATGTTCCCCAACAGTGACATCCGAGCCAGGTTTATGCGTAGATGCTATATGCACGAGTAGAACACAAATGAGTTGTGGGCGATACAAGTCATACTGCTTACCAGCATGTCATACTTTGATTCGGCGGTATTGTTGGATGAAGCGGCCTGGACCGACATTAGGCGTACGCTTACCCGAGACTGGTTCTACCGACATGCTTTGCACACAGGTGGCTGGCGGGTGTCAGTTTCTCCAACTTTAGTTGAATCGAGTGTGGCTACGCCCGGTCCTTGTGAACATTAAAACAACACATACTTGACGAAATATCGTTGTGGTTTTGATGCGTAGGTAAGAATGGTTCTTGCTCAGCCCGTAGCAGCCACGTAAAACTTGCAACAACAAAGTAGAGGACATCTAACTTGTTTTTGCAGGGCATGCTGTGATGTGATATGGTCAAGACATAATGCTAAATTTTATTGTATGAGATGATCATGTTTTGTAACAGAGTTATCGGCAACTGGCAGGAGCCATATGGTTGTCGCTTTATTGTATGAAATGCAATCGCCATGTAATTGCTTTACTTTATCACTAAGCAGTAGCGATAGTTGAGGGAGTCCTTGATTAGGGGGTGTTCGGGTAGCCGGACTATACCTTCAGCCGGACTCCAGGACTATGAAGATACTAGATTGAAGACTTCGTCCCGTGTCCGGATGGGACTTTCCTTGGCGTGGAAGGCAAGCTTGGCAATGCGGATATTCAAGATATCCTACCATTGTAACCGACTTTGTGTAACCCTAACCCTATCCGGTGTCTATATAAACCGGAGGTTTCTAGTCTGTAGGACAACTCCATCATACAACAATCATACCATAGGCTAGCTTCTAGGGTTTAGCCTCCTTGATCTCGTGGTAGATCTACTCTTGTACTACCCATATCATCAATATTAATCAAGCAGGAGTAGGGTTTTACCTCCACCGAGAGGGCTCGAACCTGGGCAAAAACATCGTGTCCCTTGTCTCTTGTTACCATCCGGCCTAGACGCACAGTTCGGGACCCCCTACCCGAGATCCGCCGGTTTTGACACCGACATTGGTGCTTTCATTGAGAGTTCCTCTGTGTCATCACTTTTAGGCCCGATGGCTCCTTTGATCATCAACGACGATGCAGTCCAGGGTGAGACTTTTCTCCCCAGACAGATCTTCATCTTCGGCGGCTTCGCACTGCGGGCCAATTCGCTTGGCCACCTGGAGCAGATTGAAAGCTACGCCCCTGGCCATCAGGTCAGGTTTGGAAGCTTAAACTACATGGCAGACATCCGTGGGGATTTGATCTTCGATGGATTCGAGCCACAGCCAAGCGCGCCGCACTCTCTCGAGGGGCATGATCTAGCTCTACCGCCGAACAGTGCCCTGGAGGCCGCACACGCACCGGTTCCGACCTTTAATTCGGAGCCTATTGCGCCAATAAAGGATGAGTGGTTGGACGTCACCTCGGGGGCTGCGATCTCAAAGGGGATCGAGCCGAACGCCAGCCCCGCACTCTGCATGACCCGTGACTCCGAGGATCTGGATTCCTCCCCGGGCTCCGAACCCCCCTCGCCCCGGCCGATCAAATCCGATTGGGCGCCGATAATGGAGTTCACCGCCGCGGACATCTTTCAGCACTCGCCCTTTGGCGACATCCTGAACTCACTGAAGTCTCTCTCTTTATCAGGAGAGACATGGCCGGACTACGGTTAGCAAGGATGGTATGCGGACGATGAAGAAATTCAAAGCCCACCCACCACCCACTTTGTAGCCACTGTCGACGATTTAATCGACATGCTTGACTTCGACTCCGAAGACATCAACGGTATGGACGACGATGCAGGAGACAAACAGGAACCAGCACCTGTAGGGCGCTGGAAGGCCACCTCGTCATATGGAACAACGGGGGATGACACCTCCAAGAAACAGCCAAAGCGTCGGCGTCAGCGGCACCACTCTAAATCCCGCCAAAGCAAAAACAGTGATTCCGGCACAGGAGATAATACTACCCCGGATAGCGCCGAAGAACACCCCCTCCAGCAAGATTCGGCACAGGAAGATGGAGAAGCCAGCCCTCATGAGAGAGCGGCAGACCAAGAGGTTGAGGATGATAACTATATGCCTCCCTCCGAAGACGAGGCAAGCCTCGACGACGACGAATTTGTCATACCATCAGACCCCGCCGAACAAGAGTGTTTCAAACGCAGGCTTTTAGCCACGGCAAGCAGCCTCAAAAAAAGCAGCAACAGCTTAGAGCTGATCAAGACTTGCTAGCTGATAGATGGACTGAAGTCCTTGCGGTCGAAGAGTATAAACTCGAACGCCCCTCCAAGAGTTACCCAAAGCGCAGGCCGCTACCCCGATCAGAGGAGGAAGTACCTACATCACTAGCGCACGACATGGCCGACTGGCCACCTCGCGGCCGCGACAGAGAGGCCTCTCGGCCCTCCACCCAAGCCATGCCCCGGCACCGTTCAACTAAGGCACGGGAAAATGCGCCAGACCTGCGAGAAGTACTGGAGGATAAGGCAAGACAAACAAGATCGATCTACGGATCGCGCAGGCGCCCCACAGCACGTGACGGTGTTATTCATTCCGGATACAACAAATCCGGCCGGGCCGAACACAACAGACATAGCTCCTTCGAGCTGCGTCGTGATATAGCCCAGTATAGAGGCGCTGCACACCCACTATGCTTCACAGATGAAGTAATGGATCATAAAATCCCAAAGGGTTTCAAACCCGTAAACATCGAATCATACGATGGCACAACAGATCCGGCGGTGTGGATCGAGGATTATCTCCTTCATATCCACATGGCCCGCGCCGATGATCTACACGCCATCAAATACCTCCCGCTCAAACTTAAGGGACCGACCCGACATTGGCTTAACAGCTTGCCAGCAGACTCAATCGGTTCTTGGGAGGACCTGGAAGCCGCATTCCTCGACAACTTCCAGGGCACTTATGTGCGACCACCGGATGCCGACGACTTAAGCCACATAATTCAGCAGCCAGAGGAATCGGCCAGGCAATTCTGGACACGGTTCCTAACAAAGAAAACCAGATAGTCGACTGTCCGAACGCAGAGGCCCTAGCAGCCTTCAAGCATAATATCCGCGACGAGTGGCTTGCCCGGCACCTGGGATAGGAAAAGCCGAAATCCATGGCAGCCCTCACGACACTCATGACCCGCTTTTGCGCGGGAGAAGACAGCTGGCTAGCTCGCAGTAACAACTTAGCAAAGAACCCTGGTAATTCGGATACCGAGGACAAAAGTGGCACGACACGTCGGAATAAGCAAAAGCGCCGCGTTAGCAGCGACAACAACGAAGACACGGCAGTTAATGCCGGATTCAGAGGCTATAAATCCGGTCAGCGGAAAAAGCCATTCAAAAAGAATACTCAGGGCCCGTCCAGTTTGGACCGAATACTCGACCGCTTGTGCCAGATACATGGCACCCCCGAAAGGCCAGCCAATCACACCAACAGGGATTGTTGGGTGTTCAAGCAGGCAGGCAAGCTAAGAGCCGAAAATAAAGACAAGGGGCTGCATAGCAATGACGAGGAGGAGCCCAGGCCGCCGAACAACATTGGACAGAAGGGTTTTCCCCCACAAGTGCGGATGGTGAACATGATATACGCAACCCACATTCCCAAGAGGGAGCGGAAGCGTGCGCTACGGGACGTATACGCGATGGAGCCAGTCGCCCCAAAGTTCAACCCATGGTCCTCCTGCCCGATCGCTTTCGATCGAAGGGACCACCCCACTAGCATCCGTCACGGCGGCTTTGCCGCATTGGTTCTTGACCCAATTATCGACAGATTTCATCTCACAAGAGTCCTCATGGACGGCGGAAGCAGCCTGAACCTGCTTTACCAGGATACAGTGCGGAAAATGGGCATAGATCCCTCGAGGATTAAGCCCACAAAAACGACCTTTAAAGGCGTTATACCAGGTGTAGAGGCCAACTGTACAGGCTCAGTAACACTTGAAGTGGTCTTCGGATCTCCGGACAATTTCCGAAGCGAAGAGTTAATCTTCGACATAGTCCCGTTTCGCAGTGGCTATCACGCCCTGCTCGGGCGAACCGCATTTGCAAAGTTGAATGCGGTGACGCACTACGCATATCTCAAGCTCAAGATGCCAGGCCCTCGAGGAGTAATTACGGTCAACGGAAACACCGAACGCTCCCTCCGAGCGGAGGAGCACACGGCGGCTCTCGCAGCGGAGGTTCAAAGCAACCTTCTTAGGCAATTCTCCAGTCCGGCCGGTAAAAAGCCAGACACTGCCAAGCGCGCCCGGAGTAACCTACAACAAGACCGCCTGGCACGTTCTGAGCAGGCGTAGCAATACGGCCCCAACCCCAGCCCTCGCAACATAGCAAAACCAGTGCCTCGCGTACATAACTACGTTCTTGAAATACCATGGGCATAGGGGAAGGGGCATAATCACGGCAAGCCCAAAACACGGCCTAAAACGTACTAGGGGCTTCCGAATTCCTTTTTAATTTTTTCTTACTTTCAGGACTCCATACTTCGGACGACCTGTTCGGCAATTCAAACTGCCGTACAAACGATACAAGAGCCAGGGAAGCAGACAAGCCATGTCGCATTATGGAACTCCCAGGTGGTCTCTGTTACGAGCAGTATACCTGTTTTGAATACAATTCCGCGGCCTGCCCCTGGCCAGGACATGTTAAATAGGCCAATATCTTTTGCTTATCGCACTACTTGTATCGTTCTGCTTTGATAGCAGCCTTTCTATAAACAATGCATAGCTTTCTGTCTATTTTTTGCATTATCCTCTTTTCATACATATGTTTATGACTTGTTGCACCCGTACACCGTGGTATGGCAAAATACGCTAGGGGCTTCAGCACCCATAAATACGGCGTGAGAAGTCCGTACACTTTCACAAGTGCGGCACCCCGAACTTATAGCACTATATGCATCGGCTCCGAATCATGATTTGGGTCAATAGTTGGGTTTGCCCGGCTCCTATGTTTTGGTGCCTTATGTTCCGCTATATCGGCTAAGGTAGCACTAGGAGAACCACTGCGATTGTGCCCCAGTTGAGCTGGGCTAAGCACCTCAGTGGAGAAAGCTAAAACTGACTGTCATGATGAGGCGAGAGACCGGTCGCTGTTCGAGAGGTTTTTCGAGTCCCTAAAGACTTATGCCGCTTCGAGCGAGGAGCCGGCTTTGTCTTGCCAAGGCGTGGATAGCGCCCCGAACTCGGTCTTCCGAACTAGGGGCTTCACCAAAATTTAAAATTATAGAGTTCTATGGCTAAGTGAGAGTGTTCAAGCATTATAGTCTGATCGCCTGGTTCGTTGTGCTGAGCACCTCCCTCAAAGGACCCAACTATGGGAAAAAGAGCGCTCAGGTTTATCCCGAACACCCCAGCACTAGTGGCATGGGGGCAGAAGCTGACGACTGCCATCTCTCAATTTTTTGATAAACGGCCGCACAGAAAGTAATATTTTAAATTCAATAAGCATTGCTTAGCGCATATGAACAAGTTTTCAGCGCAAAGGATAAACACGAGCGAGTTCATTCAAAAATTACATCCTTGGTACATTCATCCGCCACAAGGCGGGCACCCGCAAGAACATCCTTATAGTAGTTCTCGGGCTAGCGATGCTCCTTCCCCGGCGGCGGCCCGTTCCTCACAAGCTTCTCATCGTCCAGCTTACCCCGGTGCTCCTTTGCACTGGCAAGGGCCCTCCGGGCACCTTCGATGCAGACGGAGCGCTTGATGACCTCGAGCCTTGGACAGGCCTCCACCAGCCGCCGCACCAGCCAGAAGTAGCTCCCAGGCAGGGCCTCTCGGGGCCACAGCCGAACTATGAAGCCCTTCATGGCCTGTTCGGCCGCCTTGTGGAGCTCGACCAGCTGTTTTAGCTGGTCGCTCAAGGGCACAGGGTGTCCGGCCTCAGCATACTGAGACCATAACACCTTCTCCGTCGAGCTGCCCTCTTTGGATCAGTAGAATGCGGCGGCGTCAGACACGCTGCGGGGAAGATCCGCGAATGCCCCTGGAGAGCTCCGGATTCGGGTAAGTAACAGGTAGTTTACTTTTATATTTCTGCTTTGCATAAAGAATGCCTTACCCGCCGCTATCTTTTTCATCTCCTCCCACTCTTGGAGGGCCTTTTGGGCTTCGGCCTTGGCAGACTTGGCAGTCTCAGGGGCCGCCGCGGGCTTGGACGCTTGCGTCTTTGACTCAAGCTCCCAACTCTCATGTTTTTTCATGAGAGCCTGAAGCTCTTGCTGCACCTCGCCGACCTGGGCCTCAAGTTTCTCTCGCTCGGTGCGCTCCGCGGCCGCTTTCTTTTCGGCCTCGGACAACGCCTGCTTGAGGGTTGCCACCTCAGTCGTGGCCCCTACAATAAGCAGTATTATCCTGTTATTTTTTGCAATCACGTCTTTTTATAGGCACTTTTTCTATAAGGTATTTCTTACCTTCTTTCTCCTCGAGCTGCCGCTTGGCAAGGCCGAGCTCTTGCTCGGTCCGCTCAAGGCCCTGTTTCAGAGCACCCACCTCCGCAGTCAGTGCGGCGGTGGCCAGCAGCGAAGCCTGCATACATATATTGACTCTTTGTTGTTAGACTCCTGCGAAAATTAATAGATCCTCTATTCGGCTTTTCTTTCCGAACGCCAAACAGAGCATCAGGGGCTACTGTCTATGCGGTTATATTTTTACATATTTTTTACTTACCTCAAAGCCTGTTAGAAGGCTAGCGCAAGCTTCACTCAGTCCGCTCTTGGCGGACTGAACCTTCTGGATCACCGTACTCATAATAGTATGGTGCTCCTCATCGATGGAGGAGCCGTCAAGCACCTCCAGCAGATTGTCCGGCACCTCCGGTTGGACGGAGGTCGCCGGCTCAGAAGGCTTGCTCCTCTTGGGAGGAGTTCGCCTACCGTCGGTGTCAAAACCGGCGGATCTCGGGTAGGGGGGCCCGAACTGTGCGTCAAGGTCGGATGGTAACAGGAGACAAGGGACACTTTATTTTACCCAGGTTCGGGCCCTCTCGATGGAGGTAAAACCCTACTCCTGCTAGATTAATATTGATGATAAGGGTAGTACAAGAGTAGATCTACCACGAGATCAAGGAGGCTAAACCCTAGAAGCTAGCCTATGGGTATGATGATGAATAATATGGCTCGTCCTACGGACTAAAACCCTCCGGTTTATATAGACACCGGATAGGGTTAGGGTTACACAGAGTCGGTTACATTGGTAGGAGATCTTGAATATCCGCACGCCTAGCTTGCCTTCCACGCCAAGGAAAGAACCTTCCGGACACGGGACGAAGTCTTCAATCTTGTATCTTCATAGTCCTGGAGTCCGGCTGAAGGTATAGTCCGGCTAGCCGAACACCCCCTAATCCAGGACTCCCTCAGTAGCCCCTGAACCAGGCTTCAATGACGACGAGTCCGGCGCGCAAATTGTCTTCGGCATTGCAAGGCGGGTTCCTCCTCCAAGTTCTTCAAGAAGATAATAAACACCAAAAATAATGTCCAGCTCTGCAAAACAAATTTCCACGTATTGCCATATAGAGAATAATGCGAACACAAATCAAATCTGCTGACGTATTCCGCAGTGCGTCATAACACTGGACCAAGCCTTCTGTATGGAGTATTTTTACTGTTTCACCGCAGCACGTTCAACGAGGCGGTTTCCTTGGCACGTCTTGTCGAAGCAGAGATCGTGTGCCCCCTTTAACGGGATTGTCATTAATACGGACGTGGGTAAACCACCCGCGCCATTTACCACGGCGCCTGAGCGGCAAGCGAGTTTTATTAGGTAGGTGGGGACGCATAACGGCATCAGCCTATATAAGGGGATAAAGATCCACCTCTTTCACCTACGCCTTCTTCCTCCTCTGCCTATCCATCTCTTGCGCACTCAAGCTCCAACGCCCAAGTCCGCTCTTTCATCCTCAACCTACTCCAGCGATGTCCGGAGCGGGAGGCAAGTGGATGGCTTCCTCCGTCACGGAGGGACAAATTAAAAAGCTTAGGAAGGCCGGATATCTGTCCAAGGACATCCCGCACCGGCTTCCTGAGGCGGGGCAACTCCTTCCTACCCCAAGGCCTGATGAGAGGATAGTTTTCCTTCCCCATTTCCTCCGCGGACTGGGTTTTCCACTCCACCCTTTTGTCCGGGGGCTCATGTTCTATTACGGCCTGGATTTCCACAATCTGGCCCTGAACTTCGGCCTCAATATCTCGGCGTTTATCGTCGTGTGCGAGGCCTTTCTCCGCATCTGCCCCCACTTCGGCCTCTGGCTCAAGACTTTTAACGTCAAGCCCAAGGTGGTGTCCGGCACCCAGGCGGAGTGCGGAGGAGCTATGGCTGGCCGAATGGCCAACGCCATCTGGTTCGATGGCTCCTTTGTGGAGACCTTGAAGGGGTGGCAGGCTGGGTGGTTTTACATCACCGAGCCACGCGACTCAAAATGGGTCGCGGCCCCTGAATTTCAATCCGGACCCCCCACGCGCCTCAAGTCCTGGCAAGAGACGGGTTTATCGTGGGGCAACGAGAGCGAAGTGACCGGATTGCAAACTCGCATCCAGTCCCTGGTGAACAAGCCGACCCGGCATGTCAACATAATCCAGGTTATGCTCGTTCGCCTGATCCTCCCGTGCCAACAACGGGATTTCACTTTGTGGGAATACGACCCGGCGCAGCACCGAACCCTCAATAGGCTCTTCGATACGACGTATGAAGACGTTTGGAAGATGCTGACCAAAAGCGCCGAGTGCCCCACATCCGCCTCTGAAGATCGCGGATACAGCTCGCAGTGTGATGCTGGCGAGGTAAGCCATCTATACCTTTTACAGGTTCATTAAGCTTTTCTTTACAGATTAACTCTATGCGGGATCTAAAAACTCCCTTTGTCTTTGACATAAGTGGCTGAAGATAGCCGGACCAATTAACTGTCCGACTCCTCTGCCCGAAGACCAAGCCCCAGCTCTTCTAGAGAAGCTGCTGGCTCCGGCGCCTTACGTGGTGCCGGAAAAGAAGGTCAAGAAGAATAAGACCACCGGGACTCGAAAGAGTGCCCGTAATGTGGTGGTGTCGAGCTCGTCATCTGACGAGTCCGCGACGCCCTCCTCTCGTGAGAACGAGGAGGAACAAGAAAGCTCTCCCCCCCAGCGGGGGGAGAGAAGAAGAAGAGGAAGGCCGCCCCAACGGGGGAGGCCGAGGGGTCGAGGAAAAGAAAGACCCCTCCGCCAGACTACTCCAACGACGCTGAAGAGGGCGGAAAGGAGTGGTCGGACAGGACCAAGCGTCCGGCGAAACCGTAAGTGTTTACATACCGGAATGGCTCCTAGTATCTCTTGATGCGCGGCTTTCCCTAACGTCAAACATTACTTGTGCAGCCTGCCCCGGGCCGCACTCGACGATTCGTCGAGCGGCTCCCTGGATTCGTCAGAGATGGACTCCGTCCCTCCCGCGGTCTCCCCCAGCAGGGCGGGCGACGCGGAAGCGGCGTCGCGCCGAACAGGGCAGGAGGAGGTGGTCCTGGAGGAGCCGCAAGGCAATCCTCAGGACCCCAGGAGTAAAGGGGATGAAACCCCCCATGGCTCCAAGTCCGGCTTTGTGCCGGACACCGCGCCGGACTCAACCGTCTTGGCTCGCGGTGGGCGAACTCCTTCCAAAAGGAGTAAGCCGTCCGAGCCGGCGACCTCTGTCCAACCAGAGGCGCCGGATAGTCTGTTGGAGGCGCTTGAAGGCGCCACCATCGACGAGGAGCACCGTACTGTTATGAGTACGGTGGTCCAAAGGGTTCAGTCCGCCAAGAGCGGTTTGAATGAAGCTTGCGCTAGCCTTCTAACAGGCTTCCAGGTAAGCAAAAAATGTGCTAAATTCATTACCGCATAGACAGTAGCCCCTGATGCTCTGTTCGGTGTTCGGAAAGAAAAGCCGAATAGAGGATCTAATAATTTTCGCAGGAGTCTAACCATAAAAAGTCAAATATGCGTATGCAGGCTTCCCTACTGTCCACCGCCGCACTAAATGCATAGGTGGAAGTCCTGAAAAAGGACTTCGAGCGGTCCGAGCAAGAGCTCGGCCTTGCCAAAAGGCAGCTCGAGGAAAAGGAAGGTAAGAAACACCCTCAATAATAAAATGTGCCTATAGAGAGGCTTGATTGCAAAAAATAACAGGATTGAACTGCCTATTGTAGGGGCCGCAACGGAGGTGGCAACCATAAGGCAGGCGCTTTCTGAGGCTGAAAAGAAAACGGCCGAGGAGCGCGCCGAGCGAGAGAAGCTTGGGGTCCAATGCGGCGAGGTGCAGCAGCAGCTGCAAGCTCTCATGAAAAAACATGAGGGTTTGGAGCTTGAGGCGAAAGCGCAAGCGACCGAACTCGCCTCTGCCCTTGAGACCACCAAGAGCGCCAAGGCCGAAGCCCAGAGGGCCCTCCAAGAGTTATAGGATATGAAGAAGATAGCAGCGGGTAAGGCATTCTCAATGCAAAGTAGGAACATAAAAGTGAAATAACTATTACTTACCCGAATCCGGAGTTCTCCAGGGGCGTTCTTCGATCTTCCCCGCAGCGCATCCGACGCCGCCGCGTTCTACCGGGCCGAAGAGAACAGCTCGACGGAGAGTGTGTTCTGGTCTCAGTATTCTGAGGCCGGACACCCTGTGCCCTTGAGCGATCAGCTGAAGCAGCTGGCCGAGCTCCACAAGGCGTCCGAACAGGCCATAAAGGGCTTACTAGTTCGGCTGTGGCCTGGAGAGGCCCTGCCTGGGAGCTACTTCGGGCTAGTGCGGCGGCTAGTGGAGGCCTGTCCACGGCTGGAGGTCATCAAGCGTTCCGTCTACATTGAAGGTGCCCGGAGGGCCCTTGCCCGTGTAAGGGTACACTGGGGCAAGCTATACGGAGAGAAGCTAGTGTGGGACGGGCCACCAGCGGGGAAGGAGCATCGCAAGCCCGAGAACTACTACTAGGAAGTTCTTGCTGGAGCTCGCCTTGTAGCGGATGAGTGTACCAAAGATGTAATATTTCAATGAACTCGCTCGTTTGTATCCTGTGCGCTGAAAACTTGTTCATATGTGCTTTAAGCAATGCTTACTGAATTTAAAATATTATTTTCTATGCGGCCGTTTATCAATAATTGAGAGATGGCGAGTCGTCGGCTTCTGCCCCCATGCAACTAGTGCTGGGGTGTTCGGGATAAACCTGAGGGCTCTTGTTCCCATAGTTGGGTCCTTCGAGGGAGGCGCTCAGCACAACGAACCAGGCAATCGGACTATAATGCTTGAACACTCTCACTTAGCCATAGAACTTTATAATTTTAAATTTCGGCGAAGCCCCTAGTTCGGAAGGCCGAATTCGGGGCACTATCCACGCCTTTAGCCGGACTTAACCAGCTCTCCGCTCGAAGCGGCATAAGCCTTTAAGGACTCGAAAAACCTCTCGAACAGCGACCGGTCTCGCGCCCTATCATGACAGTCTGTTTTAGCTTTCTCCACTGAGGTGCTCACCCACATGACCTGGGGCACAATCGCAGTGGTTCTCCTAGTGCTACCTTAGCCGATAGAGCGGAACGTAAGGTACCAAAACATAGGAGCCGGGCAAACCCAACATATGACCAAAATCATGACTCGGAGCCGATGCATATAGTGCTATAAGTTCGGGGTGCCGCACTTGGGAAAGTGTGCGGACTTCTCATGACCAGATAAAAGGGTAATAAAGCCCCTGGCGTGATTTGCCGTACCATGGTGTACGGGTGCCATCATGTTATGAAATAAACATATATATATATATATATATATATATATATATATATATTAAAAGATGATAATGCAAAAAATAGGCAAAAGCTATGCATTGTTTATAAGAAGGCTGTTTATTCAAGCCGAATGATACAAGTAGTGCAATAAGCAAAAAATATTTTAGACTATTTGACATGTCCTGACCAGGCGCAGGCCGTGGAATTTAGAAACAGATATATTGTTCGAAATAGAGACCACCTGAGAGTTCCATAATGCGGCGTTGTTTTGTCTGCTTTCCTGGGTCTTGCATCGTCTATGCGGCAGCGAAGCCGAACAGTTTTTATAGAGTCCTGAAAGGAAAAAGGAAAAAATTTGGCAGCCCCTAGTACGTTTGACGCCGTACTATAGGTATGCCAGGAATATGCCCCTCCCCCTGTGCCCATGGAATTTTAAGGGCGTAATTGTGTACTCTAGGTACTAGCTCTGCTATGTAGCGATGGCCAGGGTTGGGGCCGTATTGCTACGCTTGCTCCAAACGCGCTAGTTGGTCTTGCTGCAGATTACTCCAGGCGCGCTTTGCATTGTCCGGCTTTTTAGCGGACGGACTGGAGAGTTGCCTTAAAAGGCTGCTTTGTACCTCCGCTGCGAGGGCCGCCGTGTGCTCCTCCGTACGGATGGAGCGTTCGGTGTTTCCGCTGACCGTGATTACACCTCGAGGGCCTGGCATCTTGAGCTTGAGATATGCGTAGTGCGGCACCGCATTGAATTTAGCGAATGCGGTTCGTCCGAGCAGGGCATGATAGCCACAGCGGAACGGGACTATGTCGAAGATTAACTCTTTGCTTCGGAAGTTATCCGGAGATCCGAAGACCACATCAAGTGTTATGGAGCCTATACAGTTGGCCTCTACACCTGGGATGACACCTTTAAAGGTTGTCCTTGTAGGCTTGATCCTTTATGGATCTATGCCCATTTTCCGCACTGTATCCTGGTAAAGCAGGTTCAGGCTGCTGCCACCGTCCATGAGGACTCTTGTAAGGTGAAATCCGTCAACTATTGGGTCGAGAACCAATGCGGCGAAGCCGCCGTGACGGATGCTGGTGGGGTGGTCCCTTCGATCGAACATGATCGGGCAAGAGGACCATGGGTTGAACTTGGGGGCGACTGGCTCCATCATGTATACGTCCCGTAGCGCACGCTTCCGCTCCCTTTTGGGAATATGGGTCGCGTATATCATGTTCACCATCCGCACTTGTGGGGAAAACCCCTTCTGTCCTTTGTTGTTCGGCGGCCTGGGCTCCTCCTCGTCGTCGCTGCCTAGCCCCTTGTCTTTGTGTTCGGCTCTTAACTTGCCTGCCTGCTTGAACACCCAATAATCCCTGTTGGTGTGATTGGTTGGCCTTTCGGGGGTGCCGTGAATCTGGCACGAGCGGTCGAGTATTTGGTCCAAACTGGACGGGCCCTGGGTATTCTTTTTAAATGGCTTTTTCCGCTGACCGGATTTATGGCCTCTGAATCCGGCATTTATTGTCGTATCTTCATTGTTGTCGCTGCTGACACGACATTTCTGTTTATTCCGGCGTGACCTGCCACCTTTGTCCTTGGTATCTGAATTACCTTGTTTCTTCGATAAGTTGTTGCTGTGAGCTAGCCAGTTATCTTCGCCCGCGCAAAAGCGGGTCATGAGTGT
Source organism: Aegilops umbellulata (assembly GCA_032464435.1). Taxonomy (NCBI): domain Eukaryota; kingdom Viridiplantae; phylum Streptophyta; class Magnoliopsida; order Poales; family Poaceae; genus Aegilops; species Aegilops umbellulata. The sequence continues at coordinate 339,228,286 of CP136056.1, read as the reverse complement.
CGTGAGGGCTGCCATGGATTTCGGCTTTTCCTGTCCCAGGTGCCGGGCAAGCCATTCGTCACGGATGTTATGCTTGAAGGCTGCTAGGGCCTCTGCATCCGGACAATCGACGATCTGATTTTTCTTTGTTAGGAACCGTGTCCAGAATTGCCTGGCCGATTCTTCTGGCTGCTGGATTATGTGGCTTAGGTCGTCGGCGTCCGGTGGCCGCACATAGGTCCCCTGGACGTTATCGAGGAATGCGGCCTCCAGGTCCTCCCATGAGCCGATCGAATTTGCAGGGAGGCTGTTAAGCCAATGCCGGGCTGGCCCCTTAAGCTTAAGGGGTAAATACTTAATGGCGTGCAAATTATCGCCACGCGCCATGTGGATGTGGAGGAGATAGTCCTCAATCCATACTGCCGGATCTGTCGTACCATCGTATGACTCGATGTTGACGGGTTTGAAACCCTCCGGGATTATGTGTTCCATTACTTCATCTGTGAAGCATAGCGGGTGTGCGGCGCCCCTGTACTGGGCTATGTGACGACGCAGTTCGGAGGAGCTGTGCCTGTTGTGTTCGGCCCGGCCGGATTTATCATGTCCGGAGTGAAAGCTATCACGTGCCGTTGGGCGTCCGCGCGATCCGTAGATCGATCTTGTTTGCCTTGCTTTGTCCTCCAGGACGTCTCGCAGGTCTGGTTCGTGTTCCCGTGCCTTGGTGAAGCGGCCACGGGGCATGGCTTGTTTGGTTGTTCGGCAGATTTCTCTGTCGCGGCCACGAGGTGGCCGATCTGCCATGTCTTGTGCCTCCTCCTCTGATTGGGGTAGCGGCCTGCGCTTAGGATAATGTTTGGAGGGGCGTCCGAGTTCATGCTCTTCGGTCGCAAGGACTTCAGTCCATCTGTCAGCTAGCAAATCTTGATCAGCTCTAAGCTGTTGCTGCTTTTCTTTAGGCTGTTCGCCGTGGCTAAAAGCCTGCGTTGAAAGCGCTCTTGTTCGGCGGGGTCTGATGGTACGATGAATTCATCGTCGCTGAGGCTTGCCTCGTCTTCGGAGGAAGGCATGTAGTTATCGTCCTCGACCTCTCGCTCTGCCGCTCTCTCATGAGGGCAGTCTTCTCCATCTTCCTGCGTCGAATCTTGCTGGTTTTGGTGTTCTTCGGCGCTATCCGGGGTAGTATTATCTCCCGTGCCGGAATCACCGTTTCTGCTATGGCGGGATTTAGAGCGGCGCCGCTGGCGCCGGCGCTTTGGAGGCTTTTTTGAAGTGCCATCCTCTGCTGTTCCATCGCCATCTCCATCTTTTGGAGCGTCCACCATGTATATGTCATATGACGAGGTGGCGGTCCAGCGCCCTGCAGGTGCTGGTTCTTGCTCGTCTCCTCCTTCGTCGTCCATACCGTCGAAGTCTTCGGAGCCGAAGTCGAGCATGTCGGATATATCATCGACAGTGGCTATTAAGTGGGCGGTGGGTGGGCTTTGAATTTCTTCGTCGTCCGAATCCCAACCTCGCAGGCCATAGTTCGGCCTGGGCTCTCCTGACAAAGAGAGAGACTTGAGAGAATTCAGAATATCACCGAAAGGTGAATGCTGAAAGATGTCCGCGACGGTGAACTCCATTACGGGCGCCCAATCTGATTCGATCGGCGGGGGCGCGGACGACCCGAAGTTCGGAGAAGAGTCCGGCCTCCCGGAGTCATGTGCCATGCGGAGTGCGGGGCTGGCGTTCGGCTCGATCGCCTTTGGGATTGCAGCCCCTGGGGTGACGTCCAACCGTTCATCCCCAACGAACGCAACGGGCTCCGAATCGAGGATCGGGCCGGAGCGCATGCGGCCTCCAGGACACTGTTCGGAGGCAGAGCTACATCGTGCCCCTCGAGATAGTGCGGCGCGCTTGGCTGTGGCTCGAACCCGTCGAAGATCAAGTCTCCGCGGATATCTGCTGTGTAGTTTAAGCTTCCAAACCTGACTTGATGGCCAGGGGCGTAGCTTTCGATCTGCTCCAGACGGCCAAGCGAGTTGGCCCGCAGAGCGAAGCTGCCGAAGACGAAGATCTGTCCGGGGAGAAAAGTCTCACCCGGGACCTCATCGTTGCTGATGATCAAAGGAGCCATCGGACCCGAAGGCGACGACACAGAGGAACTCTCAATGAAAGCACCAATGTCGGTGTCAAAACCGGCGGATCTCGGGAAGGGGGGCCCGAACTGTGCGTCAAGGTCGGATGGTAACAGGAGACAAGGGACACTTTATTTTACCTAGGTTCGGGCCCTCTCGATGGAGGTAAAACCCTACTCCTGCTAGATTAATATTGATGATAAGGGTAGTACAAGAGTAGATCTACCACGAGATCAAGGAGGCTAAACCCTAGAAGCTAGCCTATGGGTATGATGATGAATAATATGGCTCGTCCTACGGACTAAAACCCTCCGGTTTATATAGACACCGGATAGGGTTAGGGTTACACAGAGTCGGTTACATTGGTAGGAGATCTTGAATATCCGCACGCCTAGCTTGCCTTCCACGCCAAGGAAAGAACCTTTCGGACACGGGACGAAGTCTTCAATCTTGTATCTTCATAGTCCTGGAGTCCGGCTGAAGGTATAGTCCGGCTAGCCGAACACCCCCTAATCCAGGACTCCCTCACCTACCGCGGTCCGGAACTGTTGAAGATTCCGGCGCGGTGTCCGGCTCAAAGCCGGACTTGGAGCCCTGGGAGGTCTTGTCCCCTACACTCCTGGAGTCCGGGAGGTTGCCTTGCGGCTCCTCCAGGACCACCTCCTCCTGTCCCGGAGCTTGTCGTGACGCCACTTCGGCGTCGTCCGCAGTGTGGGGGGAGACAGCGGGCGGAACTGAGTTCACGTCTGATGAATCCAGGGAGCCGCTCGACGACTCGTCGAGTCCGGCCCGGGGCGGGCTGCATAATTATGTTCGACATTAGGTAAAGTTGTGCAACAAAGGAACGTCATGAGTTACTCTGATATCCGAACTTACGATTTCACCAGACGCTTGGCCCTGTCTGGCCACTCCTCTTCGTCCTCTTCGGCGTCGGGGGAGTAGTCCGGTGGAGGGGTCTTCCTCTTCTTGGACCCTTAGGCCTCCCCCGTTGGGGCGACCTTCCTTTTCTTTCCTCCCCCCGCTGGAGGGGGAGAGGTTTCTTCTTCCTCCTCCTCGTTCTCACGGGAGGAGAGCGTCTCAGACTCGTCGGATGACGAGTCCAACACCACCATATTACGAGCACTCTTTCGAGTCCCCATGGCCTTCTTCTTCTTGGCCTTCTTCTCCGGCACCACATAAGGCGCCGAAACTAGCAGCTTCACTAGGAGAGCAGGGGCTGGGTCTTCGGGCAAGGGAGCCGGACAGTTAATTGGTCCGGACTTCGCCTGCCAAGCCTGTCAAAGGTAAGGGAGTTTAGATCCCGCATAGAGTCAAACTATGAAAAAACTTAACATCCTGTAAAAGGTGAAAATAGCTTACCTCGCTAGCGTGATGCTGCGAGCTGTATCCGCGGTCCTCGGAAGTGGATGCGGGAGCTTCGGCGCCTTTGGTTAGCACCTTCCAGACGTCTTCATACGTCGTGTCAAAGAAGCCTGTTAAGGGTTCGGTGCTGCGCCGGGTCGAACTCCCACAGATTAAAGTCCCGTTGTTGACACGGGAGGATCTGGCAGACGAGCATAACCTGGACTATATTAACAAGCTTGATTGGCTTGTTCACCAGGGACTGGATGCATGTTTGCAGTCCATTCACCTCTTTTTCGTCACCCCACGACAGGCCCGTCTCTTTCCAGGACATAAGCCGCGTGGGGGGTCCGGATCAGAACTTGGGGGCTGCGATCCATTTTGGATCGCGTGGCTCGGTGATGTAAAACCACCCGGATTGCCACCCCTTTAGGGTCTCCACGAAGGAGCCCTCGAGCCATAGGACGTTGGCCATCTTGCTCGCCATGGCGCATCCGCACTCTGCCTGGCTGCCGCGCACCACCTTGGGCTTGACGTTGAAGGTCTTGAGCCAGAGGTCGAAATGGGGGCGGATGCGGAGGAAAGCCTCACACACGACGATAAACGCTGAGATGTTGAGGATGAAGTTCGGGGCCAGATCGTGGAAATACAGGCCGTAGTAGAACATGAGCCCCCGGATAAATGGGTGGAGTGGAAAACCCAGTCCGCGGAGGAAGTGGGGAAGGAACACTACCCTCTCATGGGGCCTTGGGGTGGGGAGAAGCTGCCCCTCCTCGGGAAGCCGGTGCGCGATGTCTTTGGACAAGTATCTGGCCTTCCTTAGCTTTTTGACATGGCCCTCCGTGACGGAGGAGACCATCCACTTGCCTCCCGCTCCGGACATTGCTGGAGAAGGTTGAGGTGGGAAGTGCGGGCTTGGGCGCTGGAGCTCGAGTGCGCAGGAGATGGATAGGCAAAGGAGGAAGAAGGCGTAGGTAAAAAGGTGGATCCTTATCCCCTTATATGGGCGGATGCGGTTGTGCGTCCCCACCAGCCTAGTAAAACTCGCTTCCCTCCCAAGCGCCGTGATAAATGGCGCGGTTGGGTTACCCACGTCCGTATTGATGAGAATCCCGTAAAAGGGGGGGATATGATCTCTGCTTTGACAAGACGTGCCAAGGAAACCGCCTCACAAAGCGTGCTGAGGTGGAAAGTAAAAACGATTCGAGTAAAAGACTTGGCCGTAGAGTGATGACACACTGCGGAGTACGTCAGCATATTTGATTTGTGTTAATATTATTCTCTCTATGGCAATATGTGGAAACTTATTTTGCAGAGCCGGACACTACTCTTGGTGTTTACAATCTTCTATGAAGAACTTGGAGGAGGAACCCGCCTTGCAATGCCGAAGACAATCTGCACGCCGGACTCGTCGTCATTGAAGCCTGGTTCAGGGGCTACTGAGGGAGTCCTGGATTAGGGGGTGTTCAGGTAGCCAGACTATACCTTCAGCCGGACCCCAGGACTATGAAGATACAAGATTGAAGACTTCGTCCTCTCTATGGAGGTAATACCCTACTTCCTGCTTGATTGATCTTGATGAAATATGAGTGTTACAAGAGTTGATCTACCACGAGATCGTAATGGCTAAACCCTAAGAGTCTAGCCTGTATGACTATGGTAATGAGTATATGCTATCCGGACTACGCCCTATGGTTTATATAGACACAGGAGGGATCTAGGGTTACATAGATTCGGTTACATAAGAAGGAATCTTCACGGCTGGTCGCCAAGCTTGCCTTCCACACCACGGAGAGTCCAATCCGGACATGGGTACAGTCTTCGGCCTTCATGTCTTCATAGCCCATCATTCCGGCCCATGGATAACAGGCTCAACACCCAAGGAGCCCTTAGTCCAGGACTCCCTCAGTAGCGCCTAAACCTGGCTTCAATGACGAGGAGTCCAGCGCAAAGATTGTCTCCGGCATTGCAAGGTGGGTTCCCTTCTTTTCAAACTCCAAGATAGTCTTCAGATGCAATGATTGTATCCGGACTTGTATACACAACTGCAGAGGATATAATATTTCATGAGTTCAATCCGCTGACAACTATTTGGTAATATAACATCATGCCTACTCGGCCATTATTTTCGAACCGTTAGCCGGCCCGTCGTCCCACGTCTCAAGACGTGGTTTTATTGGCATGTCTTATCCAAGCGGAGATCGTGTCTCCCTTTTTTTAAGGGATTCTTGTGAACCCGGACGTGGGTAACCCAACCATCGTTTGGGTACAAATCCTTGGGAATAGGAAAGTTTTGAGGCCCGGGAGGAGACGTTCGATATTCGCAGCCTTTATATAGGGGTACAGACCCGTCTTTTTCTTTCAAGCTTTCTTCCTCCTCAACCCTTACTCCCCCGAGTTCCAACACCCAAGTTTCAGTTGCCACAAACCCCAATCATGTCCGGATCCAGCCGCCAAGGCCGGTGGGTAGCTTCTTCTGTCACGGAGGGAGATATTTCAAAGCTTCGGGCGGCGAGGTATCTGACCGCAGAAATCCATCATCGGCTTCCTGCCGAGGGGCAGGTTATTCCCACCCCCAGATCCGGCGAGAGGGTCGTGTTCGTGTCCCACTTCCTCCGCGGGTTAGGGTTTGCACTCAACCCCTTCATTCGAGGACTCATGTTCTATTACGGGCTAGATTTTCATGATCTGGCCCCGGACTCTATTCTTCTTATCTCGGCGTTTATCGTCACGTGCGAAGCCTTCCTTCGAACTCCTCCACACTTCGGCTTGTGGCTCAAGACCTTCTATGTGAAATGCAAGTGATAGAGGGGGAGCAAGCTGAGTGCGGTGGTGCTTCAGTGAGCAAGCTTGCTAGCGCTGTTTGGCTAAAAGCATCCTTCGCCAAATCTTCTGATTTGTGGCAGCAGGGGTGGTTCTACATGACCGAGCCCCATGGCTCCAAGTGAGCAGCTACGCCTGCATTTCGATCCAGCCCCCCAATTCAGCTTGCATCGTGGATTAATAAGGGGCTGGACTGGGGATCAACGGACGAGGTGCGAACTCTGCAAAGTCGCATTTGAAGCCTCATTGAGAGGAACATCAATATCGTCAATGTCGTTCAAGTAATGCTAGTTTGTCAGACCCTGTCATGCCAGCGACGGCCTCTCCGTCTGTGGGAGTTCAATCCAGAAGGGCCGCGGACTCTTCAGCACTTCTTCGGCATTACGCATGAAGGAATGTGGAGATTATTCGTCGGGAAACGAAGGCAATGGCCGGACACCACCAAAGATGTCGGCCTAGACTATAACCATCCGGATATCCGGTAAGTACCCGTTTGCCGAATACCTCATAATCAGATACCCAGTGGCAAGATACTGACAGAATCATCCTTTTTCAAGGCTGGATAAAGAAGGTGGAACGGATTAGGTGTCCGGCTCCACTTCCCGAAGACTCAGCTACTCCTGTGCTAACAAGGATGCTGGCCTCGACACCATATCAGGCGCCGGCAAGGGAGGGCAAAGAGGAGAGTGAGAAGACCCGGGATGACCTTTGTTTCGGAAGTAAGTCGGATACTGAGTCTGAAGAAATCGACCTTTCCTCGCCTGAAGATAGAGGCGAAAGAGGAGCCGGCATCCCTTCTCCGAGTAGGAGGAAAAGGGCCGCCTCTGAAGGTTGGGAGGGGCGATCCCCCAAAAGGGGCAAGATGCCACCGTTGAGCAGCTTGGGTTTGGAGAGTGATGATGTTGAACAGCTCCGACAAGGGGACAAGCCCTCTGCCAAACTGTAAGTGAGTCCGGAATACTTTGATAGCGTCCCGCTCCTTTGCCGTTACCGAAAATATACATAACGCATCCGCACATTTTTACATTTGGCGCAAAGTGTTTCTGGGCAATCCTCTTCTTTGGGAGGTCTCCTCCCCGAGATGATGGAGAGCGAGAAGCCTCCCCCAACCTCCTCACCCAATAAGGCGGACGACTCTAAAGTGTTGTCGCGGAGAGTTCTTCTTGATCAACAAGCTACGCAGGGGATAAAAGAGGCAGTACCCGAAGGTGGATCTCCGACCGTCCGAGATTCTGGGGCTGATAATAAAGGCCCCGGACTGTCTGGCTCGCAGCCGACGGTGATTCTGGAGACGGGTGAATAGATTCCTTCAAAGGATGGTGGTGCTCCTAGAGCAGCTTTCGGAGACCCGGAGGCTCCTGATATATTGTGGGACATGTTGCGAAAAGCATTTGTCTCAGGGGAACAGCGTACCTTGATGGGTACAGTGGTTGAGAAGATTATGTCCGTGAAGAGCGGATTGAATGAAGCCTTCATGAGCCTGCTAAAAGGCTTCGAGGTTTGTGATATAGTATTTTCAGCTATGTTTTATTTGCAAAGATGCACCTGTGTATAGGTAGTAGCCCCTGAGACTCGGGTTGGCTTCCACTGGGAAGCGAATCGGAGGATCAAAAAGGATTACTCAAGGACTGATCTGATGAACTTGAACGCAGGTTGTTTCCCCTTTATCTACTTCCCAGACTATGGATATTGTCGAACTGCAGCGGAAGCTTGATGTAGAAGGGGATGACCTTGCATTAATGAGTATGCGTCTTGACGAGTTGCAAGGTATGTATTTGGGGCAATCCCCATACATTTTTTGTGGTATAAGCATGATGCTAAAATCTGTATGCTGGAATATGCGTGGCTGCAGATGGTGCTGCCGCCGTTGAAGTTCTTTGAGGGGAGCTAGCCCAGGCCAAGGAGTAGGCCCGGTGTAGCGATGCGGCTGCCGAAAAGGCATCGGCTAAGTTAAAAGCCGAACAAGCCGCACGGCGCCAAGACGAGGAGAAGATATCCACGATGATGCTCGAACTGGAGAATGCTAATGGCCGCTGTGAATTTCTGGAGAAGGAGAATAAAGCCTTAATGGCTGAACTGGACAAGGCCTTACAATAGGCAAGAGAAGCGCGGTCGGAATCCAGAGCAGCCCGTGAGGAGGTTCGGCACGCGAGGGAGATTGCGGCTGGAAAGCCCTTTCTGCTGCAAACTAAGTTCGGTGACCCGAACTATGCTCAGCTTAACCAATTGTGGAGTTCTCCGGACGAGTTCTTGGACTTGTTGAAGAGTTCTTTCGATGCGGCGCAGTATTACCAAGTGCGAGATGGGTATTCAACGGAGAAGCTTTTTTCATCGCAGTTTGGCACATCAAAGCGCCCTCTGTTGCTCAATGAACAGATGTCCCAATGGGTCAAACTTCATAGGATATTTGGCGCTGCCATGAAGGATGTCATAATCCAGTTGTGGCCAACCGAGCCTGTTTCGAATAGCTATTTCAGTTTGATGCAGAGGCTTGTTGACGCGGTGCCGCTTATTGATGCTGTGAAGCGGTCAACGTGCATTGAGGGTGCACGGATGGGTTTTGCCCGAGTCAAGACATTCTGGGGGAAGATGAAGGCCATCGATGTTGCGACGAGGAGTCCACCCGAAGGCAAGGACCGTCCGGAGCTGGAGCATTATTTGGAAGACGTCCTAGAGGCCGCCCGCTTGATAGAGGGTCAATGCTCGAAAGACATGTTGAGTGAGGTGTATGAGAATTGTAAAAGACAATTTTATAGTTAATCTATTTTTATGTTTTTCTCGAAAGCTTCAATTCCTCCTGTGCGGCCGTTTTAATGTAATCTGAAAGTTTTCCAGTCGTCGGCTTCAGCCCCCTCGTAGGAAGTACGGGGGTGTTTGGAAAAGCATTTAATCACTCTTTATCCAACGTCTTGGTCCATGAAGGAGGTGATAATGCGGCGAACCAGGCAATCGGACTATAGGGCGTTAACACTTTCACTTAGCCATAGGAGTTTTATGGTGGGGCTACGACATAGCCCCTGGTATGTATGCGGCGTATGGTGACTTACATATTTGATCTGAAAAAGATCCCTCGTGTGACACGGAGAATCGCTAAAGATTCCAATAAGTCGTCAAGTGGTTGACCAGCTCTCGCCGCATCATGACAGTTAGTTTTCGGCTTTCTCTACTGAGGTACTTGACAAGATGAACTGGAAGCACAATCGCAGTAGTTCTCCCTTTACTACCCTAGTCGATAGAGCGGAACGTAGGGTAGCAAGCACAGGAGCCGGGCAACCCAACTATTGACCCAAGACAATGATTCGGAGCTAATGCATATCAGGCCAAACTTGCGACGCCGAAGTACGCTGTAAAGCTATTCGGGCTTTTGCTGGCAACTCATTTGTTCCCATACCAAGCCCTTGGCAGGTTATGCCAAGGTATATCTGTGAAACAACCATGGGAGCCGTTTTTAATGGCGAAACAACACGGATGATTAATTCTGATATTGTTTACTGGGAGCTAAGCAATATGCCAATGATTACTTGTTATATATAAAAGCCGCCCTTCCGGCTATTTGACATGCTCGGGGTCGGGGCGGAGGAACAGGCATAGTACAGGCTCAAAATAGAGAGTGCGGTCTACAAAAAGTTATTTTGGACCTCCTGTCACACGTCTGCGCCGTCAGTCCTCGGCGGGGGGAATCCTTGATGGAAATAGCCCCTTAGGTGAGTGTACGGATCCGAACTCCGATAGAGCCAGTTTCAGATGTTTGTCCTATTCGTCACATGTTTCTAAGGGATAGTGAGGGAGTCCTGGATTAGCGGGTGTCCGGATAGCCGGACTATACCTTCGGCCGGACTCTTGGACTATGAAGATACAAGATTGAAGGCTTCGTCCCATGTCCGGAAGGGACTTTCCTTGGCGTGGAAGGCAAGCTTGGCGATACGGATATGTAGATCTCCTACCATTGTAACTGACTCTGTGTAACCCTAGCCCTCTCCGGTGTCTATATAAACCGGAGGGTTTTAGTCCGTAGGACAAAAAACAATCATACCATAGGCTAGCTTCTAGGGTTTAGCCTCCTTGATCTCGTGGTAGATCTACTCTTGTACTACCCATATCATCAATATTAATGAAGCAGGAGTAGGGTTTTACCTCCATCGAGAGGGCCCGAACCTGGGTAAAAACATCGTGCCCCTTGTCTCCTGTTACCATCCGCCTAGACGCACAGTTCGGGACCCCCTACCCGAGATCCGCCGGTTTTGACACCGACATTGGTGCTTTCATTGAGATTTCCTCTGCGTCGTCACTTTTAGGCCCGATGGCTCCTCCGGTCATCAACAGCGATGCGGTCCAGGGTGAGACTTTTCTCCCCGGACAGATCTTCGTATTCGGCGGCTTCGCACTGCGGGCCAATTCGCTTGGCCATCTGGAGCAGATCAAAAGTTACGGCCCTGGCCATCAGGTCAGATTCGGAAATCTGAACTACAGGCTGACATCCGCGGAGATTTGATCTTCAACGGATTCGAGCCACAGCCGAGCGCGCTGCACTGTCACGATCGGCATGATCTAGCTCTGTCGCCGAACAGCGCCTTGGAGGCCGCACCCGTGTCCGCTCCGACCCTTAGCTCGGAGCCGACTGCGCCAATCGAGGATGGGTGGTTAGACGCCGCCTCGGGGGCTACAATCTCTACGGCGATCGAGCCGAACACCAGCCTTGTCCCCTGCGAAGCCCGTGACTCCAAGGTGCCAGACTCCTCTCCGGACTCCGAGCCCTCTGCGCCCCTGTGATTGGGCGCCGAATATGGAGTTCACCGCCGCGGACATCTTTCAGCACTCGCCTTTCGGCGATATTCTGAATTCACTAAAGTCTCTCTCTTTATCAGGAGAGCCCTGGCCGGACTATGGTCAGCAAGGTTGGGATGCGGATGATGAAGAAATTCAAAGCCCACCCACCACCCACTTTGTAGCCACTGTTGATGATTTAACTGACATGCTCGACTTCGACTCCGAAGACATCGACGGTATGGACGATGATGTAGGAGACGAACATCAACCAACGCCTATAGGGCACTGTACAGCCACCTCATCTCATGATGTATACATGGTGGACACACCTAAAGGAAGCAACAACGAGGAACACAGGGATGCAACGAGGGATCGTTCACTCGAAAAGCAATCAAAGCGGTGACGTAAGCGCCACTCCAAGCCCCGCCTCGACAAAGACAGCAACCATATAGACCCAGCCACAGAGCAGGACGAGCCGGCGGACGATGAACATGCCTCCGAGCAACCGTCCGAACAGGGCAACTCGGATAAACAAACCAAACAACCCGTCCCCGGCAAAAACAACAGTCCGGAAGATCTTACGCCGGATAAGCTCATTTAGCAGAAGAACCTCCACAAAAGGCTTGTCGCCACTGCACGTAGCCTGAAAAAGCAGAAGCGGAAGCTCAAAACTGCGGAAGATGCACTCAGAATCAGATGGAGCAAAGTACTCAACTCCGCAGACAAATACGGCGGCAGTCGCCGCACAAAAGCTATCCGAAGTGAAAGCTACTGCCTGAATTTGACGAGGAGGCCTTAGAGCCCCCACAATCAACAAATAAGAAAGCCATCCGGTCGGATAGACAACCCCATGGCCAGCATAGAGCAGCAAGCGGCGCCTCACACAAACCGGCACGCGATCCACTCAAGGATTCGCATCAAAAAGATGGCCCTGCCAGATCTCTCTATGGGCCAAGAAAGCAAGCTCTAGTAAGCAATGCAACACAACAAATATCCGAACATCATGGCACACCCAAATACAGGGGTGCCGCACACCCCCTATGTTTCACTGATGAGGTGCTGGACCATGAATTTCCAACGGGATTCAAGCCCGTAAACATAGAGGCATACGACGGAACGACGGGCCCTGGGGTCTGGATTGAGGATTATATCCTCCACATACACATGGCCAGAGGAGATGACCTCCACGCCATAAAATACTTACCCCTTAAGCTCAAGGGGCCAGCCCGGCATTGGCTTAAGAGCCTCCCAGAAAACATCATTGGAAGTTGGGAAGAGCTCGAGGATGCTTTTCGGGCAAATTTTCAAGGGACCTATGTCCGCCCTCCGGATGCAGACGATCTAAGTCATATAACTCAACAGCCCGGAGAGTCAGCCCGAAAATTCTGGAACAGATTTCTTACTAAAAAGAATCAGATAGTCGACTGTCCAGACGCCGAAGCCCTAGCAGCTTTCAAACATAGCGTTCGAGACGAATGGCTCGCCAGACACCTCGGCCAAGAAAGGCCTAGAACAATGGTCGGATTAACAAGCCTCATGACCCGCTTTTACGCGGGAGAGAACAGCTGGTTGGCAAGATGAAATACCAGCGACCCAAATACATCCGAAGTCAGGGATGGAAATGGGAAACCGCGACGCATCAAGGACCAGCGCCGGAATAGGGGAAGCAGCCCAAAGAGCACGGCAATCAACGCCGAATTCAAAAGCTCGCGGCAGAATCCGCACAAGCCGCCCCTTAAGGATAACAGGGACGAGCTATCCAATTTAAACAAAATCTTGGACAAGATATGTCAAATACACAGTACTCCCGGGAAGCCTGCAAACCACACCCACAGAGATTGTTGGGTCTTCAAGCAATTCGGCAAACTCAACGCCGAACACAAGAGGCTCGACACACCAAGTGAGGACGATAAAGAACCCCAAAAGCAGAGCACCAGGAAACAAAAGAATTTCCCACAAGAAGTCAAAACAGTAAACTTGCTTCACGTGACGAAAAGAGTGGCGCCCATAGAGATACGCGCCACATGGCCTATCCCAAAGGAGTCTCGCCGCTGGTTGTTAAAACCGATCACCTTTGACCATCAGGATCACTCTAGAAGTATCCGGAAAGCAGGCTGATCTTCCTTGATATTAGATCCAATAATCGACGGACTCCACTTTAAACATGTCCTGATGGACGGCGGCAGTGGTTTAAACCTGCTATATCAGGACACAATCCATAACATGGGGATAGACCCAACAAAAATTCGCCATAGCAACACTTCCTTTCAAGGATTAACGCCAGGCCCGAACGCCCACTGCATGGGCTCTCTCCGACTAGAAGTTATGTTCGGCTCCCCCGACAACTTCCGTCGCGAAAAGTTAACCTTCCATATCGCCCCATTTTCAAGCAGCTACCAAGCATTACTGGGACGCGAAGCTTTCGCCCGCTTTAACGCAATACCGCATTATGCATCTCTTACGCTTAAGATGCCCGGTCCACGAGGCATCATCTCATTAAAGGGAAAACATTGAGTGCGCCTCCCGCGCGGGAGATTGTGCGGCTGCCTTGACAGTCCCACACTAAAACGGCTTCACTTGCCAAAGCACCTAAACAGGTCGTTAAGACCACGGACACGGCTAGACGAGTCCAGCATAAACATACAACTGATCAAGGGTTAAAAGCCGTATACCCCTATACTAGGGGCTACGTGCATATAAAACAAGAGACAATAGAGCTCAATTTTACCCATTTCGAATTATAATTTGTTTATTTAGCATAACTTACATTTGGCACGATCTTTTTTCAACTAAGTTCCTCTCTTTTATAGATAAACATTGTGCTACGCCCATCCATGATACGGCACAATGGAGACACAGGCGCAGACGTGCAGCAGGGACCCGTTCCAAGGATTCTTTTCAGATTAAGACCCTGCGTAAACCTTTTTTACTGTCTCTTGTTGATACACATCCCCTGGTTTCTTGGTATAACCGAGGAGGAGGCTGGCGTTTTGGCATGTGGCCACGTCAGAATTTTGCGCGTACCTGGACACTAGGGGCTTATTACTAAGGGCGTTGTCCCGCCCGCCCTCATAAAGACCGAATACCTTAGGGAGTGTTCGGCGTCGCGAGTTTGGACTTATATGCATCAGCTCCGAATCATGTCTTTGGTCAAATGTTGGGTTTGCCCAGCTCCTGTGTTTTGCTGCTTTACGTTCCACTCTATCGGCTAAGGCGGCAACAGGAGAACTACTGCGTTTGTGCCCCGGTTCGGCCAGGCGAGCACCTTAGTAGAGAAAGCCGAAAACTGACTGTCATGATATAGCGCGAGAATGGTCAACCACTCGATGACCTACCAGAATCTTTAGTATTCCTCCGCATTAACGAAGGGTCATTTCCCGGCCAGGCACATAAGCGCCCCGTGTTCGGGCGAGCGCAGGCGCCACCAGGGGCTATATAAGTAGCCTCACTGTCAAACTCCTATGGCTAAGTGAAAGTGATAAAGCATCATAGTCTGATTGCCTAGTTTTTTGCGCTATCACCTCCTTTATAGGACCAAGACGTTGGATCAAGTGTGAAAGTGCGCCTTCTGCGAACACCCCCGCAATAATTGCGTGGGGGCTGAAGCCGACGACTGCCATCTTTCAGATTATATATATCTCAAACGGCCGCATAGGAGGTATTATAATACTTGCAGGCACAAGTATAAAAAGCTTCTACAATTTATCGAAACATTGTTTTACAATAATATACACTATTCAAACATAGTATCCTTCGAGCACTGCGTCTCTATTAAACAAGCGCCTGGCAGAACTTCCTGAAAATAGTGCTCGGCAGGTACTCGGCTTCCATTCGAGTCTTGGGATGCAATAGCGGTGGTCTTCATCTCCGCCCAGTATGTCTTGACATGGGCAAGAGCCATCCGCGCACCCTCTATGCACCCTGACCTCTTCACCGCATTGATATGCGGCACCGCCCCAAGGAACTGCTGCACCAAGTTGAAATAACTTTTCGGCTCTGGCCTCTCCGGCCATAGATGACTCATGACATACTTCATGGCGAGTCCGGACAACCTATTTAGCTCGGCCCATTCGGTCAAACGATCGGCTAATGACAGCGGACGCTCTGGATTGTGGAACTGCGACCAGAAGAGCTTTTCCACTTCACGATCTTCTTGATCTTGGAAGTGTTCGGCCGCATCTGCGGCACTCGCCGCCAAATCCAGATAGGTGCCCGCCGTACTCCACATCCGGTCTAATGGAGCATGTTTAGGATCACAGAACTTCCTCCGCAGCATAAAGGGCTTTCCAGCCGCAATGTCTCCGGCCTGACGCAGCTCCTCCTTCATAGCTCTCATCGCAGAGCGAGCATCCTTGGCATCTGCAACGGCCTTCTCCAGGTCCGTCTGCTCCGCCCGATCTTCTTTTTCAAGAAGCTTGCAACGGTCAGCAGCGTTCTTCAGCTTCACGGCCATCTCGGCCATTTCCTTCTTGCTTCGGCAGTGAGCAGCCCATTCGGCTTTCAGCTCTTCAATTGCCTTTTCGGCAGCCGCATCACTTTTCCTGGCTTGCTCCTTGCCTCGGGCAAGTTCCGCCCGAAGATTCTCCATGGCAGCGGCACCATCTGCATCAAGCACTCACGTTGTAAGATACTGGCATCAAGCTCCTCTTACCAGGTGCCGCCGGTGAAATAACATACCTTGTGCCTCGTCAAGCCGCTTGTTGACAAGCGTGATGTCAGCGTCTGCCACGTCAAGTTGCCGCTTTAGCTCGGCAAATTCATCAGTCCGGCTAGCCACCGGACACTTCGCCACCTACGTATGAAGGCGGCACATTAGACCTGGGATTATGATCCTCTGCGCGCTGTCACTTTTGACAACGCACAGAGTCTCAAGGGCTATTATCTACACAGGGCGCATCTTATTTATGTGCAAACTGTCAAAAAGGGTACATTATTTCGCGTACCTCAAAACCTGTCAGTAAACTCCTGACGGCCTCGTGCAATCCGCTCTCCGTGGATGAAATCCTCTCAATCACCGTACCCATCAATGCACGATGCTCCTCTGAGATAGATGCTCGCCCTAGCAGATCCTTCAGTTCCTCCGGCCGCGCACCGGACGGTGCCGGACTCGTCCGATGGCCCTTTTTCGAAGGCCGGACACGGAGGGCTTTGGGGGCCCATATGACTACCTCTCCGCCCTGCCGGATTCGGAGAAACCCTCCACGACGATACCTCAGGGTCGCCGGCCTCGCAAGGCGGTACGGTAGGGGGAGGCGTTTCGCTCTCCGTCATCTCCGGAAGAAGATCCTCCGAAGACGAGCTCTGCTGAGAAGGGCTGAGGTCCGAGCTACAAGGTAAAATTTTGGTTACTTTTCTCAGATATAAAGCAAGGATTTCTCTCATTTCTTAAAAAGAAAACCCTTCTCCATTTACGTTCTGGTGGAGGGCTGATCCCCTTGAGGGAACAATTCGGCCAGAGTATCCCCCGGTGCAGGACCCTCTGACGAAGATTTCTTCCCCCGCTTTGAGGCCATGGTCTCCGGTTCTTCAGAGGCGTTCCTCTTCTTCCCCTGAGGGGAGAATTTTTGATTCCTCCCTTCCGAACAGCCTCCTTCGAGGAGGTTGTAGCTCCCTTGTCCCCTCCCTCGCTTTCCTCCGAAGGCACAACCTCCAACATCCTGACTAGCACAGGATCCGGCATGGCCTCGGGGAGGGGGGACGGACACCTGATTAGCTTTGCTTTCCCTATCCACTCCTGTTTAAAGGACAACTCTTTTAAGGGCAATTTTATGATAAATATACGGATGGTGAGTCCGGGCATGAGGCTACTTACTTGAGTGTCCGGGCGATTGCAGCTCAGACCTGCGTCCTCGGTCAAGTCCGGACACATTGCTGGTGATCTGAAGAACAATTTGTACATCTCCACGGGCGTCGCGCCCATAAAATGTTGGAGAGCTCATGGTCTCTCCGGATTGAACTCCCACAGACGGAGGGGGCGACGTTTGCAGGGCAGGACTCGGCGAATCAGCATAACCTGTGTCACTACGACCAGACTGATGTCTCTTTCTAGGAGATCTCGAATGCGGCCCTGCAACAAGGGCACGTCCTTAGACGGCCCCCAGTCTGGTCCTTTATTGACCCATGACGCTAGCTGCGGTGGGGGACCCGAGCGGAAGGCAGGTGGTGCCACCCACTTGGTGCCCCTGGGAGCGGTGATATAAAACCACTCCCATTGCCATGAGCTGGACTCCTCTTGAAAAGAGCCCTCGGGCCATGGAGCATCAGCATTCTTGCTTATAACAGCGCCTCCGCACTCCGCGTGCCGTCCCTCGATCATCTTCGGCTCTACTTTGAAGGTCTTGAGCCATAGTCCGAAGTGAGGAGTGATACACAGGAAGGCTTCACACACGACGATGAATGAGGAAATATGGAGGATGGACTTCGGAGCTAAGTCGTGAAATTCCAGCCCATAATAAAACATGAGCCCCCTCACGAAGGGATCCGTCGGGAAGCCTAGCCCCCAGAGGAAGTGAGACATGAACACCACGCTCTCACCAGGGTCGGGCGTGGGGATGACCTGCCCTTGAGCAGGCAGCCTATGCGGGATTTCACTGGTCAAGAACCTGGCTTCTCTCAGCTTTAGCACGTCCCCCTCCGTGACGGAGGAAGGCATCCATCGGCCTCGAAGGCCGGAGCCGGACATTGTCGAAGGTCCGAAGTGCCCGAAATCTAGAGCCTTGGGTGTTGGAACTTGAGGCGAAGGGCGAACACGTTTGAGATTGAAAGAAAGGAGTGAGGCCTTGGTCCCTTTATAAGAGGTCGAATACCAAGCCCCCCCCCCCCGTAACCGTTTGGGACTCACCATTGATCGAGAAAACATACCAACGGGCACGACTAGGTTCCCCACGTCCGTATTGATGAGAATCCCGTAAATAAAGGGGACACGATCTCTGCTTCGATAGGACATGCCAAGGAAACCGCCTCGCAAAACGCACTGAGGTGGGACAGTAAATGAAGGCTTGGTCGTGGTGTGATGTCACGCTGCGGTAAACGTCAGCAGATTAGATTTGTGTAAATATTATTCTCTCTATGGCAATATGTGGAAACTTATTTTGCAGAGCCGGACACTATCCTTGTGTTCAAAATCTTCTATGAAGTATTCGGAGGAGGAACCCGCCTTGCAATGTCGAAGACAATCTGCACGTCGGACTCGTCGTCATTGAAGCCTGGTTCAGGGGCTACTGAGGGAGTCCTGGATTAGGGGGTGTCCGGATAGCCGGACTATACCTTCAGCCGGACTCTTGGACTATGAAGATACAAGATTGAAGACTTCGTCCCGTGTCCGGAAGGGACTTTCCTTGGCGTGGAAGGCAAGCTTGGCGATACGGATATGTAGATCTCCTACCATTGTAACTGACTCTGTGTAACCCTAGCCCTCTCCGGTGTCTATATAAAGCGGAGGTTTTAGTCCGTAGGACAAAAAAACAATCATACCATAGGCTAGCTTCTAGGGTTTAGCCTCCTTGATCTCGTGGTAGATCTACTCTTGTACTACCCATATCATCAATATTAATGAAGCAGGAGTAGGGTTTTACCTCCATCGAGAGGGCCCGAACCTGGGTAAAAACATCGTGTCCCTTGTCTCCTGTTACCATCCGCCTAGACGCACAGTTCGGGACCCCCTACCCGAGATCCGCCAGTTTTGGCACCGACAGATAGTGAAGGAAGAAATAAAAGGAAAATGGATAAAAAATGTTACGGGAATGCTTGCAGGTTTGTCCATAGTGTGCTTCCGCCAATGCCCATGGTATTTTGAGTACGTAGTGATGTATGCGCGGCACAAATTTTGCAGGTGTACGAGGTGGGAGGCGGAAGATGGACTGCTATTTTTGCTCCGGGAGTAGTTGATGCTCGGGTGGAAATTGCTTCTGACCCCCGGTATTTCGTTGGTGAACCTCTCCGTCATCCCTGTCGTCTGGCGGCTTCCTCCCTTTGTGTTCGGCGTTGAGCTTGTCGGCCTGTTTAAAGACCCAGTAGTTTCTGTTAGTATGATTAGTTGGTTTATTGGGGTGGTCGTGAATCTGGCAGGGTCGGTCAAATATCTTGTCTAGGTTGGATGGTTCATCTTGTTTCGCCTTGAATGGCTTCTTCTGTTGGCCGGGCTTGGGATTGCTGAATCCGGCGTTGACCGCTGTGTCCCGTGATCTTTCTGTTGGAAATATGCCCTAGAGGCAATAAGAAAATGGTTATTATTGTATTTCCTTGTTCATGATAATTGTCTATTGTTCATGCTATAATTGTATTAACTGGAAACCGTAATACATGTGTGAATACATAGACAACAACATGTCCCTAGTAAGCCTCTAGTTGACTAGCTCGTTGATCAATAGATGCTTATGGTTTCCTGACCATGGACATTGGATGTCATTGATAACGGGATCACATCATTAGGAGAATGATGTGATGGAAAAGACCCAATCCTAAGCATAGCACAAGATCGTGTAGTTCGTTTGCTAAGAGCTTTTCTAATGTCAAGTATCATTTCCTTAGACCATGAGATTGTGCAACTCTCGGATAGCGTAGGAATGCTTTGGGTGTACCAAATGTCACAACGTAACTCGGTGGCTATAAAGGTTCACTATAGGTATCTCCGAAAGTGTCTGTTGGGTTGGTACGAATCGAGACTGGGATTTGTCACTCCGTATGACGGAGAGGTATCTCTGGGCCCACTCGGTAATGCATCATCATAATGAGCTCAATGTGACTAAGCAGTTCGTCACGGGATCATGCATTACGGAACGAGTAAAGTGACTTGCCGGTAACGAGATTGAACGAGGTATTGGGATACCGACGATCGAATCTCGGGCAAGTAACATACCGGTTGACAAAGGGAATTCAATACGGGATTGATCGAATCCCCGACATCGTGGTTCATCCGATGATATCATCGTGGAACATGTGGGAGCCAATATGGGTATCGAGATCCCGCTATTGGTTATTGGCCAGAGAGGTGTCTCGGTCATGTCTGCATGGTTCCCGAACCCATAGAGTCTACACACTTAAGGTTCGGTGACGCTAGAGTTGTTATGGGAAATAGTATGTGGTTACCGAAGGTTGTTCGGAGTCCCGGATGAGATCCCGGACGTGATGAGGAACTCCGGAATGGTTCGGGGGTGAAGATCGATATATTGGACGAAGGGTATTGGAGTCCGGAATTGTTCTGGGAGTACTGGGTGACGATCAGCGTGACCGAAAGGTGTTTCGGAGGCCCGGCAAGCGTTGGGGGGCCTTATGGGCCAAGGGGAGGGGGCACACCAGCGCACTAAGGGGTTGTGCGCCCCTCCCAACCTCTCTCACGTAACATGGAGAGGTGGGGGCGCCTCCCCTAGGGCAGCCACCCCTCCCGGCTTGGGGGGCAAGTTTCCTAGGGGTGGGGGCGCCCAAACCCATCTATGGTTTCCCCTGTGGCCGCCGCCCCTCCCCTAGGGAACCCTAGGGCGCCTTCTCCACCCCCCTTCCCCCTATATATAGTGAGGGAGATAGAGGGCAGCCACACCCCTTCCCTGGCGCAGCCCCTCCCTCCTCCAACTCTTCCTCCTCCTCCGTAGTGCTTGGCGAAGCTCTACAGGAATACCATGAGCTCCACCACCACGCCGTCGTGCTTCCAAAGCTCTCCCTCAACTTCTCCTCTCCCCTTGCTGGATCAAGAAGGAGGAGACATCCCCGGGCTGTACGTGTGTTAAACACGGAGGCGCCGTCCGTTCGGCGCTAGATCGGATCTTCCGCGATTTGAATCGCCGTGAGTACGACTCCATCAACCGCGTTCTTGTAACGCTTCCACTTAGCGATCGTCAAGGGTATGAAGATGCACTCCCTCTCTCTCTTGTTGCTAGCATCTCCTAGATTGATCTTGGTGACACGTAGGAAAATTTTGAATTATTGCTACGTTCCCCAACAGTGGCATCATGAGCTAGGTCTATGTGTAGATTCTATGCCCGAGTAGAACACAAAGTAGTTGTGGGTGATGATTTGTTCAATTTTCTTGCCATTACTAGTCTTATCTTGATTCAGCGGCATTGTGGGATGAAGCGGCCCGGACCGACCTTACACGTACACTTACGTGAGACAGGTTTCACCGACTGACATGCACTTGATGCATAAGGTGGCTAGCGGGTGTCTGTCTCTCCCACTTTAGTCGGATCGGATTCGATGAAGAGGGTCCTTATGAAGGTTAAATAGCAATTGGCATATCACCGTTGTGGCTTTTGTGTAGGTAAGAAACGTTCTTGCTAGAAACCCATAGCAGCCACGTAAAACATGCAACAACAATTAGAGGACGTCTAACTTGTTTTTGTAGGGTATGCTATGTGATGTCATATGGCCAAAAGGATGTGATGAATTATATATATGTGATGTATGAGATTGATCATGTTCTCGTAATAGGAATCACGACTTGCATGTCGATGAGTATGACAACCGGCAGGAGCCGTAGGAGTTGTCTTAATTTATTGTATGACCTGCATGTCAATGAAAAATGCCATGTAATTACTTTACTTTATTGCTAACCGTTAGCCATAGTAGTAGAAGTAATAGTTGGCGAGACAACTTCATGAAGACACGGTGATGGAGATCATGATGATGGAGATCATGGTGTCATGACGATGACGACGGTGATCATGCCGCGCCTCGAAGATGGAGATCAAAGGTGCAAGATGATATTGGCCATATCATGTCACTTTATGATTTGCATGTGATGTTTGTCATGTTTACATTTTATTTGCTTAGAATTACTGTATCATAAATAAGATGATCCCTCACTAAAATTTCAAGAGATGTGTTACCCCTAACTGTGCACCTTGTGAAGGTTTGTTGTTTCAAAACACCACGTGATGATCAGGTGTGATAGATTCTAACATTCGCATACAACGGGTGTAAGCCAGATTTACACATGTGAAACACTTAGGTTGACTTGACGAGCCTAGCATGTACAGACATGGCCTCGGAACACGAGAGACCGAAAGGTCGAACATGAGTCGTATGGTAGATGCGATCAACATGAAAATGTTCACCGATGATTACTAGTCCGTCTCACGTGATGATCGGACAGGGCCTAGTTGACTCGGATCATGTATCACTTAGATGACTAGAGGGATGTCTACCTAATTGGGAGTTCATTAAATAATTTAATTAGATGAACTTAATTATCATGAACATAGTTAAAAGGTCTTTGCAAATTATGTCGTAGCTTACGCTTTAATTCTATTGTTTAAGATATGTTCCTAGAGAAAATTTAGTTGAAAATTGACAGTAGCAATTATGCGGACTGGGTCCATATACTGAGGATTGTCCTCAATGCTGCACAGAAGGATTATGTCCTTAATGCACCGCTCAGTGTGCTGAAACTCGAGCGTCGGTTGTGGATGTTGCGAACATCTGACATACACGTTTTGATGACTACATGATAGTTCAGTGCGTAATGCTAAATGGTTTAGAATTGAGGCACCAAAGACGTTTTTGAAACATCGCAGAACATCTGAGATGTTCCAAGGACTGAAATTGGGATTTAAGGCTAGTGCCCACGTCAAGAGGTATGAGACCTCTGACAAGTTTCTTAAGCCTGCAAACTAAGGAGAAAAGCTCAATCGTTGAGCATGTGCTCAGATTGTATGAGTACTACAATCGCTTGAATCAAGTGGGAGTTAATCTTCCAGATGAGGTAGTGATGGTTCTCCAAAGTCACTGCCACCAAGCTACTAGAGCTTTCTGATGAACTATAACATATCAGGGATAGATATGATGATCCTTGAGCTATTCACGATGTTTGACACCGCGAAAGTAGAAATCAAATAGGAGCATCAATTGTTGATGGTTAGTAAAACCACTAGTTTCAACAAGGGCAAGGGCAAGAAGGGATACTTCATGAAACGGCAAATCAGTTGCTGCTCTAGTGAAGAAACCCAAGGTAGAACCCAAACCCGAGACTAAGTGCTTCTGTAATGAGGGGAACGGTCACTGAAGCAGGACTACCCTAGATACTTGGTAGATGGGAAGGCTGGTAAGGTCGACAGAAGTATATTGGATATACATTATATTAATGTGTACTTTACTAGTACTCCTAGTAGCACTAGGGTATTAGATACCGGTTCGCTTGCTAAGTGTTGGTAACTCGAAATAAAAGCTACGGAATAAACGGAGACTAGCTAAAGGTGAGATGACGTTGTGTGTTGGAAGTATTTCCGAGGTTGATGTGATCAAACATCGCATGCTCCCTCTACCGTCGGGATTGGTGTTAAACCTAAATAATTGTTATTTGGTGTTTGCGTTGAGCATAGACATGATTGGATTATGTTTATCGCAATACGGTTATTCATTTAAGGAGAACAATGGTTACTCTATTTATTTGAATAATACCTTCAATGGTCTTGCACCTAAAATGAATGGTTTACTGAATCTCGATCGTAGTGATACACATGTTCATGCCAAAAGATATAAGATAGTAATGATAGTACCACATACTTGTGGCACTGCCATTTTAGTCATATTGGTATAGAACGCATGAAGAAGCTCCATGTTGATGGATCTTTGGACTCACTCGTTTTTGAAAAGATTGAGACATGCGAACCATCTCTATTGGTAGATATGCATGAAGAAACTCCATACAGATGGATCATTTGGACTCACTTGATTTTGAATCACTTGAGACATGCAAATCATACCACATGGGCAACATGACTGAAAGGCCTCGTTTTCAGTAAGATGGAACAAGAAAGCAACTTGTTGGAAGTAATACATTTTGATGTGTGTAGTCCAATGAGTGCTGAGGCACGCAATGGATATCGTTATGTTCTTACTTCACATATGATTTGAGTAGATTCTAAGTATATTTACTTGATGAAACACAAGTCTGAATTATTGAAAGGTTTAAGTAATTTCAGAGTGAAGTTGAAGATCGTCGTGACAAAAGGATAAAATGTCTATGATATGATCATAGAGATGAATATCTGAGTTGCAAGTTTGGCACACAATTAAGACATTGTGGAAATTGTTTCACAACTAATACCACCTGGAACACCATAGTGTGATGGTGTGTCCAAACATCATAGCTGCACCCTATTGGATATGGTGCATACTATGATGTCTCTTACCGAATTACCACTATCGTTTATGGGTTATGCATTAGAGACAACCGCATTCACTTTAAATAGGGCACCACGTAATTCCGTTGAGATGACACCATATGAACTATGGTTTAGAGAAACCTAAGCTGTCATTTCTTAAAAGTTTGGGGCTGCGACGCTTATGTGAAAAAGGTTTAGCCTGATAAGCTAGAGCCCAAAGCGGATAAATGCATCTTCATAGGACACCCAAAACAGTTGGGTATACCTCCTATTTCGGATCCGGAAGCAAAAGTGATTGTTTTTAGAAATGGGTCCTTTCTCGAGGAAAAGTTTCTCTCGAAAGAATTGAGTGGGAGGATGGTGGAGACTTGATGAGGTTATTGAACCATCACTTCAACTAGTGTGTAGCAGGGCACAAGAAGTTGTTCCTGTGACGCCTACACCAATTGAAGTGGAAGCTTATGATAGTGATCATGAAACTTCGGATCAAGTCACTACCAAACCTCATAGGTCGACAAGGATGCGTACTACTTCAGAGTGGTACGTAATCCTGTCTTGGAAGTCATGTTGCTAGACAACAATGAACCTACGAGCTATGGAGAAGCGATGGTGGGCCCGTATTCCGACGAATCGGCTCGAGGCCATAAAATCCGAGAGGATCCATGTATGAAAACAAAGTATAGACTTTGGAAGAACTACTTGATGGTTGTCGGGCTGTTGGGTGCAGATGGATTTTAAAAGGAAGACGGACAATGATGGTAAGCATCACCATTAAGAAAGCTTGACTTGTTGTTAAGATGTTTTCCGACAAGTTCAAGGAGTTGACTATGGTGAGACTTTCTCACTCATAGCGATGCTAAGAGTCTATTGGAATTATATTAGCAGTTACTGCATTATTTATGAAATCTTGCAGATAGGATGTCAAAATATTGTTTCCTCGACGATTTTCTTGAGGAAAGGTTGTATGTGATACAACCAGAAGGTTTTGTCAATCCTGTAAGATGCTAACAAGTATGCAAAGCTCCATCAATCCTTCTAAGGACTGGAGTAAGCATCTCGGAGTTGGAATGTACACTTTGATGAGATGATCAAAGATTTTGGGTTTATACAAAGTTTATGAGGAACTTGTAATTCCAAACAAGTGAGTGGGAGCACTATAGAATTTTTGATGAGTATATGTTGTTAACATATTGTTGATTAGAAATGATGTAGAATTTCTAGAAAGCATACAGGGTTATTTGAAAAGTGTTTTTCAATGGAAAACCTAGATTAAGCTACTTGAACATTGAGCATCAAGATATATAAGGATAGATAAAAAACTCTTAATAGTACTTTCAAATGAATACATACCGTGACAAGATTTTGAAGGAGTTCAAAATAGATCAGCAAAGAAGGAGTTCTTGGCTGTGTTACAAGGTGTGAGTATTGAGTAAGACTCAAGACCTGACCACGGCAGAAGAGAGAGAAAGGACGAAGGTCGCCCCCTATGCTTTAGACGTAGGCTCTATAGTATGCTATGATGTGTACCGCACCTGAAGTGTGCCTTGCCATGAGTCGGTTAAGGGGTACAAGAGTGATCCAGGAATGGATCACATGACAGCGGTCACACTTATCCTTAGTAACTAGTGGACTAAGGAATTTTCTCGATTATGGAGGTGGTAAAAGAGTTCATCGTAAAGGGTTATGTCGATGCAAACTTTGACACTAATCTGGATGACTCTGAGTAGTAAACCAGATTCGTATAGTAGAGCAGTTATTTGGAATAGCTCCAAGTAGCGCGTGGTAGCTGCATCTACAAGATGACATAGAGATTTGTAAAGCACACATGGATCTGAAAGGTTCAGACCCATTGACTAATAACCTCTCTCACAAGCGAGATATGAACAAACCCCATGGGTGTTGGATTCATTACAATCACATAATGATATGTACTAGATTATTGACTCTAGTGCAAGTGGGAGACTATTGGAAATATGCCCTAAAGGCAATAACAAAACGGTTATTATTGTATTTCCTTGTTCATGATAATTGTCTATTGTTCATGTTATAATTGTATTAACTGGAAACCGTAATACATGTGTGAATACATAGACCACAACATGTCCCTAGTAAGTGAAGGAAATATGCCCTAGAGGCAATAATAAAGTTATTATTTATTTCCTTATATCATGATAAATGTTTATTATTCATGCTAGAATTGTATTAACCAAAAACATAATACATGTGTGAATACATAGACAAACAGACTGTCACTAGTATGCCTCTACTTGACTAGCTCGTTAATCGAAGATGGTTATGTTTCCTAACCATAGACATGAGTTGTCATTTGATTAATGGGATCACATCATTAGGAGAATGATGTGATTGACATGACCCATTCCGTTATCTTAGCACACGGTCGTATAGTATGTTGCTATTGCTTTCTTCATGACTTATACATGTTCCTATGACTATGAGATTATGCAACTCCCGTTTACCGGAGGAACGCTTTGTGTGCTACCAAACGTCACAATGTAACTGGGTGATTATAAAGGTGCTCTACAGGTGTCTCCGAAGGTACTTGTTGGGTTGGCGTATTTCGAGATTAGGATTTGTCACTCCGATTGTCGGAGAGGTATCTCTGGGCCCTCTCGGTAATGCACATCACTTAAGCCTTGCAAGCATTGCAACTAATGAGTTAGTTGCGGGATGATGTATTACGGAACGAGTAAAGAGACTTGCCGGTAACGAGATTGAACTAGGTATTGAGATACCGACGATCGAATCTTGGGCAAGTAACATACCGATGACAAAGGGAACAACATATATTGTTATGCGGTCTGACCGATAAAGATCTTCGTAGAATATGTAGGAGCCAATATGAGCATCCAGGTTCCGCTATTGGTTATTCACCGGAGACGTGTCTCGGTCATGTCTACATAGTTCTCGAACCCGTAGGGTCCACACGCTTAACGTTACGATGACAGTTATATTATGAGTTTATATGTTTCGATGTACCGAAGGTTGTTCGGAGTCCCGGATGTGATCACGGACATGACGAGGAGTCTCTAAATGGTCGAGACATGAAGATTGATATATTGGAAGCCTATGTTTGGATATCGGAAGTGTTCCGGGTGAAATAGTTATTTTACCGTAGTACCGAGGGGTTACCGGAACCCCCCGGGGACTTAATGGGCCTTAGTGGGCCTTTACGGAGAAGAGGAGAGGTGGCCAGGGCTGGGCCGCGCGCCCCTCCCCCTAGTCAGAATAGGACAAGGAGAGGGGGCGCCGCCCCCCTTCCTTCTCTCTCTCCTCTTTCCCCCTCCCGAATCCTATTCTAACTAGGAAAGGGGGGAGTCTTACTCCCGGTGGGAGTAGGACTCCTCCTGGCGCGCCTCTCCCCTTGGCCGGCCGCACCCTCCCCCTTGCTCCTTTATATACGGGGGCAGGAGGCACCCCATGGACACAATAATTGATCATTGATCTCTTAGCCGTGTGCGGTGCCCCCCTCCACCATAGTCCACCTCGATAATACTGTAGCGGTGCTTAGGCGAAGCCCCGTGTCGGTAGAACATCAAAATCGTCACCACGCCGTCGTGCTGACAAAACTCTCCCTCAACACTCGGCTAGATCGGAGTTCGAGGGACGTCATCGGGCTGAACGTGTGCTGAACTCGGAGGTGCCATACGTTCCGTACTTGATCGGTCGGATCATGAAGACGTACGACTACATCAACCGCGTTGTGCTAGCGCTTCCGCTTTCGGTCTACGAGGGTACCTAGACAACACTCTCCCCTCTCGTTGCTATGCATCACCATGATCTTGCGTGTGCGTAGGAATTTTTTTGAAATTACTACGTTCCCCAACAGTGGCATCCGAGCCAGGTTGTATGCGTTGATGTTATATGCACGAGTAGAACACAAGTGAGTTGTGGGCGATATAAGTCATACTGCGTACCAGCATGTCATACTTTGGTTCAGTGGTATTGTTGGATGAAGCGGCCCGGACCAACATTACGCGTACGCTTACGCGAGATTGGTTCTACCGACCTGCTTTGCACACAGGTGGCTGGCGGGTGTCTGTTTCTCCAACTTTAGTTGAACCGAGTGTGGGTATGCCTGGTCCTTGTGAAGGTTAAAACAGCACCAACTTGACAAACTATCGTTGTGGTTTTGATGCGTAGGTAAGAACGGTTCTTGCTAAAGCCCGTAGCAGCCACGTAAAACTTGCAACAACAATGTAGAGGACGTCTAACTTGTTTTTGCAGGGCATGTTGTGATGTGATATGGTCAAGACATGATGCTAAATTTTATTGTATGAGATGATCATGTTTTGTAAACCGAGTTATCGGCAACTGGCAGGAGCCATATGATTGTCGCTTTATTGTATGCAATGTAATCGCCCTGTAATGCTTTACTTTATCACTAAGAGGTAGCGATAGTCGTAGAAGCATAAGATTGGCGAGATGACAACGATGCTACGATAAAGATCAAGGTGTCGCGCCGATGACGATGGTGATCATGACGGTGCTTCGGAGATGGAGATCACAAGCACAAGATGCTGATGGCCATATCATATCACTTATATTGATTGCATGTGATGTTTATCTTTTATGCATCTTATCTTGCTTTGATTGACGGTAGCATTATAAGATGATCTCTCACTAAATTTCAAGATAAAAGTGTTCTCCCTGAGTATGCATCGTTGCCAAAGTTCGTCGTGCCCAGACACCACGTGATGATCGGGTGTGATAAGCTCTACGTCCATCTACAAGGGTGCACGCCAGTTTTGCACACGCAGAATACTTAGGTTAAACTTGACGAGCCTAGCATATGCAGATATGGCCTCGGAACACTGAGACCGAAAGGTCGAGCGTGAATCATATAGTAGATATGATCAACATAGTGATGTTCACCATTGAAAACTACTCCATTTCACATGATGATCGGTTATGGTTTAGTTGATTTGGATCACGTGATCACTTAGAAGATTAGAGGGATGTCTTTCTAAGTGGGAGTTCTTAAGTAATATGATTAATTGAACTTAAATTTATCATGAACTTCGTACCTGATAGTATCTTGCTTGTCTATATTGATTGTAGATAGATGGCCCGTGCTGTTGTTCCGTTGAATTTTAATGCGTTCCTTGAGAAAGCAAAGTTGAAATATGATGATAGCAATTACACGGACTGGGTCCGTAACTTGATTATTATCCTCATTGCTGCACGGAAGAATTACGTCCTGAAAGCACCGCTGGGTGGCAGGCCTGCTGCAGGAGCAACACCAGATGTTATGAACGTATGGCAGAGCAAAGCTGATGACTACTCAATAGTTCAGTGTGCCATGCTTTACGGCTTAGAACCGGGACTTCGGCGACGTTTTGAACGTCATGGAGCATATGAGATGTTCCAGGAGTTGAAGTTAATATTTCAAGAAAATGCCTGGATTGAGAGATATGAAGTCTCCAATAAGTTCTATAGCTGCAAGATGGAGGAGAATAGTTCTGTCAGTGAGCATATACTCAAGATGTCTAGGTATAATAATCACTTGATTCAACTGGGAGTTAATCTTCTGGATGATAGCGTCATTAACAGAATTCTCCAATCACTGCCACCAAGCTACAAGAGCTTCGTGATGAACTATAACATGCAAAGGATAGATAAGACGATTCCCGAGCTCTTCGCAATGCTAAAGGCTGCGGAGGTAGAAATCAAGAAGGAGCATCAAGTGTTGATGGTCAACAAGACCACTAGTTTCAAGAAAAAGGGCAAAGGGAAGAAGAAGGGGAACTTCAAGAAGAACAACAAGCAAGTTGCTGCTCAGGAGAAGAAACCCAGGTCTGGACCTAAGCCTGAAACTGAGTGCTTCTACTGCAAGTAGACTGGTCACTGGAAGCGGAACTGCCCCAAGTATTTGGCAGATAAGAAGGATGGCAAGGTGAACAAAGGTATATGTGATATACATGTTATTGATGTGTACCTTACTAGAGCTTGCAGTAGCACCTGGGTATTTGATACTGGTTCTGTTGCTAATATTTGCAACTCGAAACAGGGACTACGGATTAAGTGAACACTGGGAAAGGACGAGGTGACGATGCGCGTGGGAAATGGTTCCAAAGTCGATGTGATCACGGTCGGCACGCTACCTCTACATCTACCTTCGGGATTAGTATTTGACCTAAATAATTGTTATTTGGTGCCAGTGTTGAGCATGAACATTATATCTGGATCTTGTTTGATGCGAGACGGTTATTCATTTAAATCAGAGAATAATGGTTGTTCTATTTATATGAGTAATATCTTTTATAGTCACGCGCCCTTGAAGAGTGGTCTATTTTTTATGAATCTCGATAGTAGTGATACACATATTCATAATGTTGAAGCCAAAAGATGCAGAGTTGATAATGATAGTGCAACTTATTTGTGGCACTGCCATTTAGGTCATATCGGTGTAAAGCGC
Source organism: Aegilops umbellulata (assembly GCA_032464435.1). NCBI lineage: Eukaryota > Viridiplantae > Streptophyta > Magnoliopsida > Poales > Poaceae > Aegilops > Aegilops umbellulata. Next base: position 339,197,726 of record CP136056.1, on the reverse strand, counting down.
ATGAAGAAACTCCATACTGATGGACTTTTGGAACCACTTGATTATGAATCACTTGGTACTTGCGAACCATTATGGGGAAGATGACTAAAACACCGTTCTCCGGTACTATGGAGAGAGCAACAGATTTGTTGGAAATCATACATACAGATGTATGTGGTCCGATGAATGTTGAGGCTCGTGGCGGATATCGTTATTTTCTCACATTCACAGATGATTTAAGCAAATATGGCATATCTACTTGATGAAGCATAAGTCTGAAACATTTGAAATGTTCAAAGAATTTCAGAGTGAAGTTTAAAATCATCGTAACAAGAAAATAAAGTTTCTACGATCTGATCGTGGAGGAGAATATTTGAATTACGAGTTTGGTCTACATTTGAAACAATGCGGAAAAGTTTCGCAACTCACGCCACCCGGAACACCACAGCGTAATGGTGTGTCCGAACGTTGTAATCGTACTTTACTAGATATGGTGCAATCTATGATGTCTCTTACTGATTTACCGCTATCATTTTGGGGTTATGCTTTAGAGACGGCCGCATTCACGTTAAATAGGGCACCATCGAAATCCGTTGAGACGACGCCTTATGAACTGTGGTTTGGCAAGAAACCAAAGTTGTCGTTTCTGAAAGTTTGGGGCTGCGATGCTTATGTGAAAAAGCTTCAACCTGATAAGCTCGAACCCAAATCGGAGAAATGTGTCCTCATAGGATACCCAAAGGAGACTGTTGGGTACACCTTCTATGACATATCCGAAGGCAAGACATTCGTTGCTAAGAATGGATCCTTTCTAGAGAAGGAGTTTCTCTCGAAAGAAGTGAGTGGGAGGAAAGTAGAACTTGATGAGGTAACTGTACCTGCTCCCTTATTGGAAAGTATTTCATCACATAAACCGGTTTCCGTGACATCTACACCAATTGGTGAGGAAGTTAATGATGATGATCATGGAACTTCAGATCAAGTTATTACTGAACCTCATAGATCAACCAGAGTAAGGTCCACACCAGAGTGGTACGGTAATCCTGTTCTGGAAGTCATGCTACTAGATCATGATGAACCTACGAACTATGAAGAAGCGATGGTGAGCCCAGATTCCACAAAATGGCTTGAAGTCATGAAATCTGAGATGGGATCCATGTATGAGAACAAAGTGTGGACTTTGGTTGACTTGCCCGATGATCGGTAAGCAATTGAGAATAAATGGATCTTCAAGAAGAAGATTGACGCTGACGGTAATCTTACTGTCTATAAAGCTCGACTTGTTGCGAAAGGTTTTCGACAAGTTCAAGGGATTGACTACGATGAGACCTTCTCGCCCGTAGTGATGCTTAAGTCTATCCAAATCATGTTAGCAATTGCCACGTTTTATGATTATGAAATATGGCAGATGTATGTCAAAACTGCATTCCTGAATGGATTTCTGGAAGAAGAGTTGTATATGATGCAACCGGAAGGTTTTGTCGATCCAAAGGGAGCTAACAAAGTGTGCAAGCTCCAGGGATCCATTTATGGACTGGTGCAAGCCTCTCGGAGTTGGAATAAATGCTTTGATAGTGTGATCAAAGCATTTGGTTTTGTACAGACTTTTGGAGAAGCCTGTATTTACAAGAAAGTGAGTGGGAGCTCTATAGCATTTCTGATATTACATGTGGATGACATATTACTGATTGGAAATGATATAGAATTTCTGGATAGCATAAAGGGATACTTGAATAAGAGTCTTTCAATGAAATACCTCGGTGAAGCTGCTTACATATTGGGCATCAAGATCTATAGAGATAGATCAAGACGCTTAATTGGACTTTCACAAAGCACATACCTTGACAAAGTTTTGAAGAAGTTCAAAATGGATCAAACAAAGAAAGGGTTCTTGCATGTGTTACAAGGTGTGAAGTTGAGTAATACTCAATGCCCGATCAATGCAGAAGATAGAGAGAAAATGAAAGATGTTCCCTATGCTTCAGCCATAGGCTCTATCATGTATGCAATGCTGTGTACCAGACCTGATGTGTGCCTTGCTATAAGTCTAGCAGGGAGGTACCAAAGAAATCCAGGAGTGGATCACTAGACAGCGGTCAAGAACATCCTGAAGTACCTGAAAAGGACTAAGGATATGTTTCTCGTTTATGGAGGTGACAAAGAGCTCATAGTAAATGGTTACGTTGATGCAAGCTTTGACACTGATCTGGACGATTCTAAATCGCAAACCGGATACGTGTTTACATTGAACGGTGGAGCTGTCAGTTGGTGCAGTTCTAAACAAAGCATCATGGCGGGATCTACGTGTGAAGCGGAGTACATACCTGCTTCAGAAGCAGCAAATGAAGGAGTCTGGATGAAGGAGTTCATATCCGATCTAGGTGTCATACCTAGTGCATCGGGTCCAATGAAAATCTTTTGTGACAATACTGGAGCAATTGCCTTACCGAAGGAATCCAGATTTCACAAGAGAACCAAGCACATCAAGAGACGCTTCAATTCCATCCGGGATCTAGTCTAGGTGGGAGACATAGAAATTTGCAAGATACATACGGATCTGAATGTTGCAGACCCGTTGACTAAGCCTCTTCCACGAGCAAAACATGATCAGCACCAAGGCTCCATGGGTGTTAGAATCATTATGGTGTAATCTAGATTATTGACTCTAGTGCAAGTGGGAGACTGAAGGAAATATGCCCTAGAGGCAATAATAAAGTTATTATTTATTTCCTTATATCATGATAAATGTTTATTATTCATGCTAGAATTGTATTAACCGGAAACATAATACATGTGTGAATACATAGACAAACAGAGTGTCACTAGTATGCCTCTACTTGACTAGCTCGTTAATAGAAGATGGTTATGTTTCCTAACCATAGACATGAGTTGTCATTTGATTAAAGGGATCACATCATTAGGAGAATGATGTGATTGACATGACCCATTCCGTTAGCTTAGCACACGATCGTATAGTATGTTGCTATTGCTTTCTTCATGACTTATACATGTTCCTATGACTATGAGATTATGCAACTCCCGTTTACCAGAGGAACACTTTGTGTGCTACCAAACATCACAACGTAACTGGGTGATTATAAAGGTGCTCTACAGGTGTCTCCGAAGGTACTTGTTGGGTTGGCGTATTTCGAGATTAGGATTTGTCACTCCGATTGTCGGAGAGGTATCTTTGGGCCCTCTTGGTAATGCACATCACTTAAGCCTTGCAAGCATTGCAACTAATGAGTTAGTTGTGGGATGATGTATTACGAAACGAGTAAAGAGACTTGCCGGTAACAAGATTGAACTAGGTATTGAGATACCAACGATCGAATCTCGGGCAAGTAACATACCGATGACAAAGGGAACAACGTATGTTTTTATGCGGTCTGACCGATAAAGATCTTCGTAGAATATCTAGGAGCCAATATGAGCATCCAGGTTCCGCTATTGGTTATTGACCGAAGACGTGTCTCGGTCATGTCTACATAGTTCTCGAACCCGTAGGGTCTGCACGCTTAACGTTATGATGACAGCTATATTATGAGTTTATATGTTTTGATGTACCGAAGGTTGTTCGGAGTCTTGGATGTGATCACAGACATGACGAGGAGTCTCGAAATGGTCGAGACATGAAGATTGATATATTGGAAGCCTATGTTTGGATATCGGGAGTGCTCCAGGTGAAATAGTGATTTTACCGGAGTACCGAGGGGTTACCGGAACCCCCCGGGGACTTAATGGGCCTTAGTGGGCCTTTACGGAGAAGAGGAGAGGTGGCAAGGGCTGGGCCGCGCGCTCCTCCCCCCTAGTCCGAATAGGACAAGGAGAGGGGGCGGCGCCCCCCTTCCTTCTCTCTCTCCTCTTTCCCCCTCCCGAATCCTATTCCAACTAGGAAAGGGGGGGTGTCCTACTCCCGGTGGGAGTAGGACTCCTCCTGGCGCGCCTCTCCCCTTGGCCGGCTGCACCCCCCTTGCTTCTTTATATACGGGGGCAGGGGGCACACCGTGGACACAACAATTGATCATTGATCTCTTAGCCGTGTGCGGTGCCCCCCTCCACCATAGTCCACCTCGATAATACTGTAGCGGTGCTTAGGCTAAGCCCTGCGTCGGTAGAACATCAACATCGTCACCACACCATCGTGCTGACGAAACTCTCCCTCAACACTCGGCTGGATCGGAGTTCGAGGGACGTCATCGGGCTAAACGTGTGTTGAACTCGGAGGTGTCATACGTTCGGTACTTGATCGGTCGGATCGTGAAGACATACGACTACATCAACCGCATTGTGCTAACGCTTCCGCTTTCGGTCTACGAGGGTACGTAGACAACACTCTCCCCTCTCGTTGCTATGCATCACCATGATCTTGCGTGTGCGTAGGAAAATTGTTGAAATTACTACGTTCCCCAACAGTAAGCCTCTAGTTGACTAGCTCGTTGATCAATAGATGGTTATGGTTTCCTGTCCATGGACATTGGATGTCATTGATAACGGGATCACATCATTAGGAGAATGATGTGATGGACAAGACCCAATCCTAAGCATAGCACAAGATCGTGTAGTTCGTTTGCTAAGAGCTTTTCTAATGTCAAGTATCATTTCCTTAGACCATGAGATTGTGCAACTCCCGGATACCGTAGGAATGCTTTGGGTGTACCAAACGTCACAACGTAACTGGGTCGCTATAAAGGTTCACTATAGGTATCTCCAAAAGTGTCTGTTGGGTTGGTACGAATCGAGACTGGGATTTGTCACTCCGTATGACGGAGAGGTATCTCTGGGCCCACTCGGTAATGCATCATCATAATGAGCTCAATGTGACTAAGCAGTTAGTCATGGTATCATGCATTACGGAACGAGTAAAGTGACTTGCCGGTAACGAGATTGAACGAGGTATTGGGATACCGATGATCGAATCTCGGGCAAGTAACATACCGATTGACAAAGGGAATTGAATACGGGATTGATCGAATCCCCAACATTGTGGTTCATCCGATGAGATCATCATGGAACATGTGGGAGCCAATATGGGTATCCAGATCCCGCTATTGGTTATTGGCCGGAGAGGTGTCTCGGTCATGTCTGCATGGTTCCCGAACCCGTAGGGTCTACACACTTGAGGTTCGGTGACGCTAGAGTTGTTATGGGAAATAGTATGTGGTTACCGAAGGTTGTTCGGTGTCCCAGATGAGATCCCAGACATGAAGAGGAACTCCGGAATGGTCCCGGGGTGAAGATCGATATATTGGACGAAGGGTATTGGAGTCCGAAATTGTTCTGGGAGTACCGGGTGACGACCAGCGTGACCAAAAGGTGTTTCGGAGGCCCCGGCAAGCGTTGGGGGGCCTTATGGGCCAAGGGGAGGGGGCACACCAGCCCACTAAGGGGCTGTGCGCCCCTCCCAACCCCTCTCACGTAACCTGGAGAGGTGGGGCGCCTCCCCTAGGGCAGCCACCCCTCCCGGCTTGGGGGGCAAGTTTCCTAGGGGTGCGGGCGCCCAAACCCATCTAGGGTTTCCCCTGTGGCCGCCGCCCCTCCCCTAGGGACCCCTAGGGCGCCTCCTCCACCCCCCTTCCCCTATATATAGTGAGGGAGATAGAGGGCAGCCGCACCCCTTCCCTAGCGCAGCCCCTCCCTCCTCCAACTCTTCCTCCTCCTCCGTAGTGCTTGGCGAAGCTCTACAGGAATACCATGAGCTCCACCACCACGCCGTCGTGCTGCCAAAGCTCTCCCTCAACTTCTCCTCTCCCCTTGCTGGATCAAGAAGGAGGAGACATCCCCGGGCTGTACATGTTTTGAACGCGGAGGCTCCGTCCATTCGACGCTAGATCGGATCTTCCGCGATTTGAATCGCCGCGAGTATGACTCCATCAATCGCGTTCTTGTAACGCTTCCGCTTAGCGATCTTCAAGGGTATGAATATGCACTCCCTCTCTCTCGTTGCTAGCATCTCCTAGATTGATCTTGGTGACACGTAGGAAAATTTTGAATTATTGCTACGTTCCCTAACACTTTCATTACCATTGCGACTGTTGTATTTGCTTCGTCGTGGCTTGCCGTTGCCGTCTCGGATTTCGGAAGCACCCGGGTCGCTGGCGCTGTTGCTTCTACGAGCGATCCAGCTATCTTCTCCCGCGCAAAAGAGGGTCATTAGAGCAGTGAGGGCTGTCATGGATTTAGGTCCTTCTTGGCTGAGGTGGTGTGCGAGCCATTCGTCTCGGACACTATGTCTGAAAGCCGCAAGGGCTTCCGTGTCCAGACAGTCGACGATTTGGTTCTTTTTGACTAAGAACCGAGTCCAGAGCTTCATGGCTGACTCTCCGGGCTGCTGGACAATGTGACTTAGGTCGTCAGCATCCGGTGGCCGGACATATGTTCCTTGGAAGTTATCGAGGAAGGCCTCTTCCAAGTCCTCACAACTGCCTATGGAATTTTTAGGCAGGCTGTTTAACCAGTGCCGAGCTGGCCCTTTTAGCGTTAGTGGGAGGTATTTAATGGCGTGGAGGTCGTCCCCACGGGCCATATGGATGTGGAGGATAAAATCTTCTATCCATACCGCGGGATCGGTTGTTCCGTTGTATGATTCAATATTGACGGGTTTGAATCCTTCGGGGAATTCATGATCCATTACTTCATCGGTGAAGCAGAGCGGGTGTGTGGCGCTTCTATGTTGGGCCACACTGCGACGTAACTCCGAAAGAGTCCATTCGCGGTTTTCGGCTCGGGCGTGGCTAGGTTTGTCACGTCCGAATTGGTAGCTATCGTCGCGTATCGGGGCATGCCTTCGCGATCCGTAGATCGGTCTTGTGTGTCCTGCTCTACTGTCCAAGTCCTGCTGCAGGTCGTCTGGACAATCGTGAGCTGCGTTATTCTTGCCTTTACGACGACGTGGGGCGGTCTGGTGTTCGGCTTGAGTTGCCTCTTTATCCGGACAGAGTTGTCGGCGACCTGCCGCATTGTGTGATGATGGTACGGGCTCCAACGCCTTCTCGTCGAACTGATGTAGCAATCTATGCTTCAGATAGCTTTTGGCTAAGCCGCTAAGGCCGTATTCTTCGTCGACCAGGACTTCGGTCCATCTATCGTTGAGTAGGTCTTGGTCAGGCTCCTTGCAATAGCTATTAGCCTGCGCTTGAAGTGCTCCTGCTCGAGGGGCTCTTTGGGTATGATGAAGTCTTCGTCGCCGAGGCTTACCTCATCTTCGGAGAGCGAAGGTAGTTGTCATCCTCCGAATTGTCGATGGGCAGGTCCTGTTCATCGGGGATGGCTTGCCCGTTTTCCTATTCCTCCTGTTCGGATCTTACTCCAACAGGGTCTTCATTGTTTTCGGCGTCGTCCGGAGTACTATTTTCTCCGGTGCCAGCATTGCTGCGATGTGACTTGGAGCGGTGTTTAGGGCATCGGTACTTAGACTGTGTCTTAGGAGGTTTATTCTCAATTGGATCTCCTTTGCCATCGTCGTGAGCTTTTTTAAGTGTATCGACCATGTACACGTCGTACGAATGGGTGGTCGTCCCACGTCCGGTGACTGGCGGGTCTTGGCCTTGTTCCTTGTCGGCATCGTCATCTATACCGTCAATGTCTTCGGAGCCATAACCAGGCATGCCGGTTAAGTCCTCGACAGTGGCTATGAAGTGGGTGGTGGGTGGGAAGCGAAATTCTCCATTATCAGCCTCTAGCCTGAACCAGACATAGTTCGGTTGTGACTCTTGGCCCGTACTTCTCTGCTTGTCCGGCTGCGAGTCCCCCACCAGCGACAGGTTTTTTAATTAATTTAGCATATCGCCGAAGGGCGAGAGTTGGAAGATATATGCGGCGCTGAACTCGAGGTTCCATAACCGATCCAACTCGGTGTCCGCGGGCGTGCGCGGTTCGGAACTTATAGCCGGAGACGAGTCCGGAATTCCGTTGAAGCGGATCTTGCGAGGTGCTGAGTTTGGGTGCGGCTCCAACGCCGCGGATTCTGTGGTTTCAGATGGCGCGATCTGCTCCAAATCTAAGGCCATGGCAGTTACAGAAACCATCTCCTAAATCTGGTCCGATGACAGATTTAAGTCATGTTCATCGGAGCGAGGGGGAGCGATCGCCGCGGTCTCAAACCCATTGAAGATCAAGTCTCGATGGATATCCGCGACGTAGTTCAAGCTTCCAAATCTGACCTGGTGGCCAGGGGCATAGCTATCGATCTGCTCCAGATGGCCAAGCGAGTTGGCCCGCAGTACGAAGCCGCCGAACACAAAGATCTGTCCGGGGAGGAAGGTTTCTCCTTGGACAGTGTCACTATAGACGATTGGAAGGGCCATCGAACCTTTCGTCGACGGCACAGTGGAACTCTCAATGAAAGCACCAATGTCGGTGTCAAAACCGGCGGATCTCGGGTAGGGGGTCCCGAACTGTGCGTCTAGGATCGATGGTAACATGAGACAGGGGACACGATGTTTACCCAGGTTCGGGCCCTCTCTATGGAGGTAATACCCTACTTCCTGCTTGATTGATCTTGATGAAATATGAGTGTTACAAGAGTTGATCTACCACGAGATCGTAATGGCTAAACCCTAAGAGTCTAGCCTGTATGACTATGGTAATGAGTATATGCTATCCGAACTATGCCCTCTGGTTCATATAGACACGGGAGGGATCTAGGGTTACATAGAGTCGGTTACATAAGAAGGAATCTTCACGACTGGTCGCCAAGCTTGCCTTCCACGCCACGGAGAGTCCAATCCGGACACGGGTACAGTCTTCGGCCTTCATTTCTTCATAGCCCATCAGTCCGGCCCATGGATAACAGGCCGGACGCCCAGGGACCCCTTAGTCCGGGACTCCCTCAATGATGTCTAACTAAATTTCAAGGTACAAGTGTTCTCCCTAAGTATGCACCATTGCGACAGTTCTTCGTGCTGAGACACCACGTGATGATCGGGTGTGATAAGCTCTACGTTCACATACAACGGGTGCAAGCCAGTTTTGCACACGCAGAATACTCAGGTTAAACTTGACGAGCCTAGCATATGCAGATATGGCCTCGAAACACTAAGACCGAAAGGTCGAGCGTGAATCATATAGTAGATATGATCAACATAGGGATGTTCACCATTGAAAACTACTCCATCTCACGTGATGATCGGACATGGTTTAGTTGATATGGATCACGTGATCACTTAGATGATTAGAGGGATGTCTATCTAAGTGGGAGTTCTTAAGTAATTTGATTAAATTAAACTTTAATTTATCATGAACTTAGTACCTGATAGTATTTTGCATGTTTATGTTGTTGTAGATAGATGGCCCGTGCTGTAGTTCCGTTGAATTTTAATGCGTTCCTTGAGAAAGCAAAGTTGAAAGATGATGGTAGAAATTACACGGATTGGGTCCGTAACTTGAGGATTATCCTCATTGCTGCACAGAAGAATTACATCCTAGAAGGACTGCTAGGTGCCAAACCCGCTGCAGGAGCAACGCCAGATGTTATGAACGTCTGGCAGAGCAAAGCAGATGACTACTCGATAGTTCAGTGTGCCATGCTTTACGGCTTAGAACCGGCACTTCAACGACGTTTTGAACGTCATGGAGCATATGAGATGTTCCAGGAGTTGAAGTTAATATTTCAAGCAAATGCCCGGATTGAGAGATATGAAGTCTCCAATAAGTTCTATAGCTGCAAGATGGAGGAGAATAGTTATGTCAGTGAGCATATACTCAAAATGTCTGGGTATAACAATCACTTGATTCAATTGGGAGTTAATCTTCCGGATGATAGTGTCATTGACAGAATTGTTCAATCACTGCCACCAAGCTACAAGAGCTTCGTGATGAACTATAATATGCAAGGGATGGATAAGACAATTCCCGAGCTCTTCGATGGTAAAGGCTGTGGAGGTTGAAATCAAGAAGAGCATCAAGTGTTGATGGTCAGTAAGACCACCAGTTTCAAGAAAAAGGGTAAATGGAAGGAGGGGAAAGAACGGCAAGCAAGTTGCTGCTCAAGTGAAGAAGCCCAAGTCTGGACCTAAGCCTGAGACTGAGTGCTTCTACTGCAAAGGGACTGGTCACTGGAAGCAGAACTGCCCCAAGTATTTGGCGGATAAGAAGGATGGCAAGGTGAACAAAGGTATATGTGATATACATGTTATTGATGTGTACCTTACTAATGCTCGCAGTGGCACCTGGGTATTTGATACTGGTTCTGTTGCTAATATTTGCAACTCGAAACAGGGAGTTTGGATTAAGCGAAGATTGGCTAAGGACGAGGTGACGATGCGCGTGGGAAATGGTTCCAAAGTTGATGTGATCGCGGTCGGCACGCTACCTCTAAATCTACCTTCGGGATTAGTTTTAGACCTGAATAATTGTTATTTGGTGTCAGCGTTGAGCATGAACATTATATCTGGATCTTGTTTGATGCGAGACGATTATTCATTTAAATCTAGGAATAATGGTTGTTCTATTTATATGAGTAATATCTTTTATGGTCATGCACCCTTGAAGAGTGGTCTATTTTTGATGAATCTCGATAGTAGTGATACACATATTCATAATACTGAAGCTAAAAGATGAAGAGTTGATAATGATAGTGCAACTTATTTGTGGCACTGTCGTTTAGGTCATATTGATGTAAAGCGCATGAAGAAACTCCATTCTGATGGACTTTTGGAATCACATGATTACGAATCACTTGGTACTTGCGAACCATGCCTCATGGGCAAGATGACTAAAACGCCGTTCTCCGGAACTATGGAGCGAGCAACAGATTTGTTGGAAATCATACATACTGATGTATCTGGTCTGATGAATGTTGTGGCTCGCGGCGGGTATTGTTATTTTCTCACCTTCACAGATGATTTGAGCAGATATGGGTATATCTACTTAATGAAACATAAGTCTGAAACATTTGAGAAGTTCAAAGAATTTCAGAGTGAAGTGGAAAATCATCGTAACAAGAAAATAAAGTTTCTGTGATCTGATCGTGGAGGAGAATATTTGAGTTACGAGTTTGGTCTTCATTTGAAACAATGCGGAATAGTTTCACAACTCACTCCACCCGGAACACCACAACGTAATGGCGTGTCCGAACGTCGTAATCGTACTTTACTAGATATGGTTCGATCTATGATGTCTCTTACTGATTTACCGCTATCGTTTTGGGGTTATGCTTTAGAGACGGCTGCATTCACGTTAAATAGAGCACCATCTAAATCCGTTGAGACGACGCCTTATGAACTGTGGTTTGGCAAGAAACCAAAGTTATCGTTTCTTAAAGTTTGGGGTTGCGATGCTTATGCGAAAATTTTCATCCTGATAAGCTCAAACCCAAATCGGAGAAATGTGTCTTCATAGGATACCCAAAGGAGACAGTTGGGTACATCTTCTATCACAGATCCAAAGGCAAGACATTCGTTGCTAAGAATGGATCCTTTCTAGAGAAGGAGTTTCTCACGAAAGAAGTGAGTGGGAGAAAAGTAGAACTTGATGAGGTAACTGTACCTGCTCCCTCATTGGAAAGCAGTTCATCACAGAAATATGTTCCTGTGAGCCCTACACCAATTAGTGAGTAAACTAATGATGATGATCATGTAACTTCAGATCAAGTTACTACCGAACCTCGTAGGTCAACCAGAGTGAGATGCGCACTAGAGTGGTACGGTAATCCTATTCTAGAGGTCATGTTACTTGACCATGACGAACCTATGAACTATGAGGAAGTGATGATGAGCCCAGATTCCGCGAAATGGCTTGAGGCCATTAAATCTGAGATGTGATCCATGTATGAGAACAAAGTGTGGATTTTGGTTGACTTGCCCGATGATCGGCAAGCCAGAGAAAATAAATTGATCTTCAAGAGGAAGACGGACGCTGATAGTAGTGTTACTATCTACAAAGCTAGACTTGTCGAAAAAGGTTTTGAGAAAATTCAAGGTGTTGACTACGATGAGATTTTCTCACTCGTAGCGATGCTTAAGTCTGTCTGAATCATGTTAGCAAATTGCCACATTTTATGAAATCTGGCAAATGGATGTAAAAACTACATTCCTTAATGGATTTCTTAAAGAAGAGTTGTATATGATGCAACCAGAAGGTTTTGTCGATCCTAAAGGTGCTAACAAAATGTGCAAGCTCCAGCGATCCATCTATGGACTGGTGCAAGCATCTCAAAGTTGGAATATACGCTTTGATGAGTTGATCAAAGCATATAGTTTTATACAGACTTGCAGTGAAGCCTGTATTTACAAGAAAGTGAGTGGGAGTACTACAGCATTTCTGATAAATATATGTGAATGACATATTGTTGATCAGAAATAATGTAGAATTTTCTGGAAAGCATAAAGGAGTTTTTGAAAGGAGTTTTTCAAAGAAAGACCTCGGTGAAGCTGCTTACATATTGAGCATCAAGATCTATAGATCAAGACGCTTGATAAGTTTTTTCAGTGAGTACATACCTTGACAAGATTTTGAAGTAGTTCAAAATGGAACAGTCAAAGAAAGAGTTCTTGCATGTGTTACAAGGTGTGAAATTGAGTAAGACTCAAAGCCCGACCACGGTAGAAGATATAAAGAGAATGAAAGTCATTCCTTATGCCTCGGCCTTAGGTTCTATAAAGTATGCCATGCTGTGTACCAAGTCTATTATATACCCTACACTGTGTTTGGCAAGGGAGTACAATAGTGATCTAGGAGTAGATCACTGAACAGCGGTCAAAATTATCCTTAGTGGAATAGGGATATGTTTCTCGATTATGGAGGTGACAAAAGGTTCGTCGTAAAGGGTTATGTCGATGCAAGTTTTGACACTGATCCAGATGACTCTAAGTCTCAATCTGGATACATATTGAAACTGGGAGCAATTAGCTAAAGTAGCTCCGTGCATAGCATTGTAGACATAGAAATTTGCAAAGTACATACGGATCTGAATTTGGCAGACCCGTTGACTAAAATTCTCTCACAAGAAAACATGATCACACCTTAGTACTCTTTGGGTGTTAATCACATGGCAATGTGAACTAGATTACTGACTCTAGTAAACCCTTTGAGTGTTGGCCACATGGCGATGTGAACTATGGATATTAATCACATGGTGATGTGAACTATTGGCGTTAAATCACATGGCGATGTGAACTAGATTATTGACTCTAGTGCAAGCGGGAGACTGAAGGAAATATGCCCTAGAGGCAATAATAAAGTTGTTATTTATATTTCCTTATATCATGATAAATGTTTATTATTCATGCTAGAATTGTATTAACCAGAAACTTAGTACATGTGTGAATACATAGACAAACTAAGTGTCACTAGTATGCCTCTACTTGACTAGCTCGTTGAATCAAAGATGGTTAAGTTTCCTAGCCATAGACATGAGTTGGCATTTGATTAACGGGGTGACATCATTAGAGAATGATGTGATTGACTTGACCCATTCCGTTAGCTTAGCACTTGATCGTTTAGTATATTGCTATTGCTTTCTTCATGACTTATACATGTTCCTATGACTATGAGATTATGCAACTCCCAAATACTGGAGGAACACTTTGTGTGCTACCAAACGTCACAACGTAACTGGGTGATTATAAAGGTAATATACAGGTGTCTCCAATGGTACTTGTTGAGTTGGCATAGATCGAGATTAGGATTTGTCACTCTGATTGTCGGAGAGGTATCTTTGGGCCCTCTCGGTAATACACATCACTATAAGCCTTGCAAGCAATGCAACTAATTAGTTAGTTGCGGGATGATGTATTACGGAATGAGTAAAGTCTTGGCGGTAACGAGATTGAACTAGGTATTGAGATACCGACGATCGAATCTTGGGCAAGTAACATACCGATGACAAAGGGAACAACGTATGTTGTTATGCGGTTTGACCGATAAAGATCTTCGTAGAATATGTAGGATCCAATATGAACATCTAGGTTTCGCTATTGGTTATTGACCGGAGACGTGTCTCGGTCATGTCTACATAGTTCTCGAACCCTTAGGGTCCGCACGCTTAACGTTTGGTGACGATCGGTATTATGAGTTTTTGTGTATCTGATGTACCGAAGGTAGTTCGTAGTCCCTGATATGATCACGGACATGACGAGGAGTCTCGAAATGGTCGATACGTAAAGATCGATATATTGGACGACTATGTTTGGACACCGGAAGTGTTTCGGGAGGTTTCGGACATATACCGGAGTACCGGGTGGTTACCGGAACCCCCCGGGGAGTATATTGGGCCTAATGGGCCTTAGTGGGAGAAGAGGAGGGGCAGCCAGGGCAGCCGCGCGCCCCCTCCCCCTCTAGTCCAAATTGGACAAGGAGGGGGGCGGCGCCCCCGTTTCCTTCTCTCCTTCTCTCCCTTCCTTCCCCTCTCATACTCCTACTTGGAAGGGGGGAGTCCTACTCCCGATGGGAGTAGGACTCCTCATGGGGAACGCCATAGGAGGTTGGCCCCCTCCCCCTCCTCCACTCCTTTATATACGGGGAGGGGGCACCCCTTGGAGAAACAACAATTGATCATTTATCTTTTAGCCGTGTGCGGTGCCCCCCTCCACCATAATCCACCTCGGTCATATTGTAGCGGTGCTTAGGCGAAGCCCTGCGTCGGTAGCATCATCATCACCATCATCATGCCGTCGTGCTGACGGAACTCTCCCTGGAAGCTCTGCTGGATCGGAGTTCATGGGACATCACCGAGATGAACGTGTGCTGAACTCGGAGGTGCCGTGCGTTCGGTACTTGGATCGGTCGGATCGTGAAGACGTATGAATACATCAACCATGTTCTCATAACGCTTCCGCTTACGGTCTACGAGGGTACGTGGATGACACCCTCCCCTCTTGTTGCTATGCATCACCATGATCTTGCGTGTGCGTAGGAATTTTTTTGAAATTACTACGTTCCCCAACTGTGTTGCCGCTCTCCCTTGGCCACACCACGGAAGGCTTAAAAAGCCTTCCCATAAAGATATTAGGTGGGAAGGGGTCGCGCTTAGCGCCGATGCGAGCAAGGACATCCGCCGCTTGATTGCTTTCTCGAGCCACATGATGGAACTCGAGCCCCTCGAATCGAGCTGACATTTTGAGAATGACATTATGGTAAGCTGCCATCTTTGGATCTTTGGCATCGAAATCTCCATTTATTTCAGATATTGCGAGGTTTGAGTCCCCGCGCACTTCCAGGTGTTGTATGCCCATGGAGACAGCCATCCGAAGACCATGCAATAAGGCCTCGTATTCGGCTGCGTTATTGGAGTTTGTGTATAATATTTGGAGTACGTACTGGACTACGTCTCCAGCGGGGGACGTTAAAACGACGCCCGCTCCTAACCCTGCCAGCATTTTGGAACCATCGAAATACAT
Source organism: Aegilops umbellulata (assembly GCA_032464435.1). Classification (NCBI taxonomy): domain Eukaryota; kingdom Viridiplantae; phylum Streptophyta; class Magnoliopsida; order Poales; family Poaceae; genus Aegilops; species Aegilops umbellulata. The sequence continues at coordinate 339,182,409 of CP136056.1, read as the reverse complement.
AACCCAGTTGGAATATGTGTTGTACTCTTTAGGGAGCTCGGCCTCTGTCCATTCAGCGATGAAGTCAGCCAGTACTTGGGATTTAATGGCTCGATGCGGTTTGTATGTTATGTCAAATGGAAGGAGTTCAATGGCCCATTTGGCAATCCGGCCTGTAGCATCGCGGTTGTTTATTATGTCATTGAGTGGTACTTTGGAAGCCACCATGATCGAACACTCCTGGAAGTAGTGTCATAGCTTCCAGGATGCCATGAAGACCGCGTATGCTATCTTTTGATAATGAGGGTATAGGGATTTGCATGGTGTGAGGATAGTGGATACATAGTATACCGGCTTATGAAGCGGGAATTTGTGTCCGTCCTATTCTCGCTCAACGACGAGCACGACGCTCACCACCTGGTGTGTTGCCGATATGTATAATAACATGGCTTCACCGACGTCTGGTGCGGCTAGGATTGGGTTGCTTGCTAGAAGGGCTTTTATTTCTTCCAGTCCGGCCATTGCCGCGTCCGTCCACTCGAAGTGGTCAGTGCATCGGAGAAGGCGATAGAGTGGCAATGCCTTTTCGCCCAATCTGGAGATAAAACGGCTTAAAGCTGCCATGCATCCGGCGAGTTTTTGGACCTGTTTAAGGTCCGTTGGCGTAGCCAATTGTGATAAAGCTCGGATTTTAGTTGGATTTGCTTCAATTCCTCTATTGGAAACGATGAAGCCCAGCAATTTTCCAGCGGGGACGCCGAAAACATATTTTTCCGGATTGAGCTTGATGTCATATGCATGGAGGTTGTCGAATGTGAGACGTAAATCGTCTATTAGTGACTCGACGCGCCTAGTTTTGATGACGACGTCGTCCACGTATGCTTCAACTGTCTTATCGATCTGTTTCTCCAGGCATGTTTGAATCATGCGTTGGTAGGTTGCCCAGGCGTTTTTGAGCCCGAAGGGCATGGTGTTGAAGCGGAATGGCCCATATGGGGTAACGAATGTCGTTGCGGCTTGATCGGACTCCTTCATTTTGATTTGATGGTATCCGGAATATGCGTCGAGGAAGCACAGTGAGTCGTGTCCTGCGGTAGCATCAATGATCTGATCGATGCAGGGGAGGGGGATGGATCTTTAGGGCAAGCTTTATTGAGGTCTTTGAAATCGACACACGGGCGCCAGGATTTATCCTTCTTTGGCACCATCACCAGGTTTGCTAGCCAGTCCGGGTGTTTTATTTCTCTAATGAATCCAGCCTCGATTAGTTTGGCTAGCTCCTCCCCCATAGCTTCGCATTTGGGTTCGGAAAAGCGCCGCAGTGTTTGCTTGACCGGTTTATATCCCTTCAATATATTGAGGCTGTGTTTGGCCAACCTGTGTAGGATTCGTGGCATATCAGAAGGGTGACAGGCGAATATATCCCAGTTCTCGCGCAGGAACTCTCGTAGCGCGGCATCGACTGTTGGGTCTAGTTGTGCCCCTATAGATGTTGTCTTCTTGGGGTCCGTTGGATGGACTTGGAATTTGACTATTTCTTCTACTGGTTTGAAGGAGGTGGATTTGGGTCGTTTGTCCAGGATTACATCATCCCTATCCACCGTGGAGCGCAATGCGGTCAATTCTTCGGCCGCGAGGGCTTCAGATAATGCCTCGAGGGCCAAGGATGCGGTTTTATTTTCAGCGCGGAGTGTAATTCCGGATCACTGGCGAGAGTGATTATGCCATTGGGCCCGGGCATCTTGAGCTTCATATACCCGTAGTGAGGTATAGCTTGGAAGCGTGCAAATGCATCTCACCCCAATAGGGCGTGATATCCACTGTTGAATGGGGCCACTGCTACCTCTTGAGCACTGCGTTGGTTTTCCCTTGAAGAGGAAAGGGTGATGCAGCAAAGTAGCGTAAGTACTTCCCTCAGTTTTTGAGAACCAAGGTATCAATCCAGTAGGAGGCTACGCGCGAGTCCCTCGCACCTACACAAAACAAATAAATCCTCGCAACCAATGCGATAAGGGGTTGTCAATCCCTACACGGTCACTTACGAGAGTGAGATCTGATAGATATGATAAGATAATATTTTTGGTATTTTTATGATAAAGATGCAAAGTAAAATAAAACTCAGTAAAAATAGCTAAGTGTTGGAAGATTAATATGATGGAAATAGAACCAGGGGCCATAGGTTTCAGTAGTGGCTTCTCTCAAGAGCATAAGTATTTTACGGTGGGTGAACAAACTACTGTTGAGCAATTGACAGAAATGAGCATAGTTATGAGAATATCTAGGTATGATCATGTATACAGGCATCACGTCCGAGACAAGTAGACCGACTCCTGCCTGCATCTACTACTATTACTCCACACATCGACTGCTATCCAGCATGCATCTAGAGTATTAAGTTCATGAGAACAGAGTAACGCTTTAAGCAAGATGACATGATGTAGAGGGATAAATTCATGCAATATGATAAAAACCCCATCTTGTTATCCTCGATGGCAACAATACAATACGTGCCTTGATGCCCCTACTATCACTGGGAAAGGACACCGCAAGATTGAACCCAAAGATAAGCACTTCTCCCATTGCAAGAAAGATCAATCTAGTAGGCCAAACCAAACTGATAATTCGAAGAGACTTGCAAACATAACCAATCATACATAAAAGAATTCAGAAGATTCAAATATTGTTCATAGATAAACTTGATCATAAACCCACAATTCATCGGTCTCAACAAACACACCGCAAAAGAAGATTACATCGAATAGATCTCCATGAGAGAGGGGGAGAACATTGTATTGAGATCCAAAAAGAGAGAAGAAGCCATCTAGCTAATAACTATGGACCCGAAGGTCTAAGGTAAACTACTCACACATCATCGGAGAGGCTATGGTGTTGATGTAGAAGCCTTCTGTGATCGATGCCCCCTCCGACTGAGCTCCGGAACAGGCCCCAAGATGGGATCTCGTGGGTACAGAAGGTTGCGGCGGTGGAATTAGGTTTTTGGCTCTGTTTTTGATCGTTTGGGGGTACGTAGGTATATATAGGAGGAAGGACTATGTCGGTGGAGCAACGTGGGGCCCACTAGGGTGGAGGGCGCGCCTGGGGGGTTGGCGCGCCCCCTACCTCGTGGCTTCCTCTTTGATTTCTTGACGTAGGGTCCAAGTCCTCTGGATCATGTTCGTTCCGAAAATCATGTTCCCGAAGGTTTCATTCCGTTTGGACTCCATTTGATATTCTTTTATGCGAAACTCTGAAATAGGCAAAAACAGCAATTCTGGGCTGGGCCTCCAGTTAATAGGTTAGTCCCAAAAATAATATAAAAGTGAATAATAAAGCCCAATAATTTCCAAAACAGAATATAATATAGCATCGAGCAATCGAAAATTATAGATACGTTGGAGACGTATCAAGCATCCCCAAGCTTAATTTCTGCTCGTCCTCGAGTAGATAAATGATAAAAACAGAATTTTTGATGTGGAATGCTATTTGGCATAATTTCAATGTAATTCTTCTTAATTGTGGTATGAATATTCAGCCGAAAGATTCAAGACAAAAGTTTAATATTGACATAAGAATAATAATATTTCAAGCATACTAACTAGGCAATTATGTCTTCTCAAAATAACATGGCCAAAGAAAGTTATCACTACAAAATCATATAGTCTGGCTATGCTCTATCTTCACCACACAAAGTATTTAAATCATGCACAACCCCGATTACAAGCCAAGCAATTGTTTCATACTTTTGGTGTTCTCAAGCTTTTTCAATTTTCACGCAATACATGAGCGTGAGCCATGGACATAGCACTATATGTGGAATAGAATGGTGGTTGTGGAGAAGACAAAAAAGAAGAAGACAGTCTCACATCAACTAGGCGTATCAACGGGCTATGGAGATGCCCATTAATAGATATCAATGTGAGTGAGTAGGGATTGCCATGCAACGGATGCACTAGAGCTATAAGTATATGAAAGCTCAACAAAAGAAACTAAGTGGGTGTGCATCCAACTCGCTTGCTCACGAAGACCTAGGACATTTTGAGGAAGCCCATCATTGGAATATACAATCCAAGTTCTATAATTAAAAATTCCCACTAGTATATGAAAGTGACAAAATGAGAGACTCTCTATCATGAAGATCATGGTGCTACTTTGAAGCACAAGTGTGGTAAAAGGATAGTAACATTGTCCCTTCTATCTTTTTCTCTCTTTTTTTTATTTGGGTCTTTTTTTCTTTTTTCTTTTTTTATGGCCTCTTTTTTTTCTCTTTTTTTTATTTAGTCCGGAGTCTCATCCCGGCTTATGGGGGAATCATAGTCTCCATCATCCTTTCCTCACTTGGGACAATGCTCTAAAAAAATGATGATCATCACACTTTTATTTACTTACAACTCATGAATTACAACTCAATACTTAGAACAAAATATGACTCTATGTGAATGCCTCCAGCGGTGTAGCGGGATATGCAATGAATCAAGAGTGACATGTATGAAAGAATTATGAAAGGTGGCTTTGCCACAAATACGATGTCAACTACATGATCATGCAAAGCAATATGACAATGATGGAGCGTGTCATAATAAACGAAACGGTGGTAAGTTGCATGGCAATATATCTCGGAATGGTTGTGGAAAGGCCATGATAGGTAGGTATGGTGGATGTTTTGAGGAAGGTATATGGTGGGTGTATGATACCGGCGAAAAGTGCGCGGTATTAGAGAGGCTAGCAATGGTGGGAGGAAGAAAATGCGTATAATCCATGGACTCAACATTAGTCATAAAGAACTCATATACTTATTGCAAAAATCTACAAGTTATCAAAGTAAAGTATTACGCGCATGCTCCTAGGGGGATAGATTGGTAGGAAAAGACCATCGCTCGTCCCCGACCGCCACTCATAAGGAAGACAATCAATAAATAAATTGTTCTCCGACTTCATCACATAACGGTTCACCATACGTGCATGCTACAGAAATCACAAACTTTAACACAAGTATCTCTCAAATTCACAACTACTCAACTAGCATGACTCTAATATCACCATCTTTATATCTCAAAACAATTATCAAGCATCAAACTTTTCTTAGTATTCAACACACTCATAAGAAAGTTTTTACTAATCTTGTATACCTAGCATATTAGGATTATTTAAGAAAATTACCATGTTACTTAAGACTCTCAAAATCTAAGTGAAGCGTGAGATATCAATAGTTTCTATAAAACAAAAGTCACCACCGTGCTCTAAAAGATATAAGTGAAGTACTAGAGCAAAACTATATAACTCAAAAGATATAAGTGAAGCACATAGAGTATTCTAACAATTTCCGAATCATGTGTGTCTTCCTCAAAAGGTGTGTACAGCAAGGATGATTGTGATAAACTAAAAATCAAAGACTCAAATCATACAAGACGCTCCAAGCAAAACACATATCATGTGGTGAATAAAAATATAGCTCCAAGTAAAGTTACCGATGGAAGTAGACGAAAGAGGGGATGCCTTCCGGGGCATCCCCAAGCTTTGGCTTTATGGTGTCCTTAGATTATCTTGGGGGTGCCATGGGCATCCCAAGCTTAGGCTCTTGCCACTCCTTGTTCCATAATCCATCAAATCTTTCACCCAAAACTTGAAAACTTCACAACACAAAACTCAGCAGAAAATCTTGTGAGCTCCGTTAGCGAAAGAAAACAAAAGACCACTTCAAGGTACTGTAATGAACTCATTCTTCATTTATATTGGTGTTAAACCTACTGTATTCCAACTTCTATATGGTTTAGAAACTATTTTACTAGCCATAGATTCATCAAAATAAGCAAACAACACACGAAAAACAGAATCTGTCAAAAACAGAACAGTCTGTAGTAATCCATAACTAACGCAAACTTATGGAACTCCAAAAAATCAGCCAAAATAGGAAGACCTAGAAATTTATTTATTAATCAGAAGCAATTGGTATCAATATTTTATCACGTTCTAGTGATTTTTAACAACTATTTTCGTGAACAGAAAGTTTCTGGAATTTTCTGCAAGATCAAATAACTATCATCCAAGAAGATCCTATAGGTTAAACTTGGCACAAACACTAATTAAAACATAAAAACACATCTAAACAGAGGCTAGAACACATATTTATTCCTACACAGAATCAAAAGGCAAAAAAAAACTAAAAAAATAAAATTGGGTTTCCTCCCAACAAGCACTATCGTTTAACGCCCCTAGCTAGGCATAAAAGCAAGGATAGATCTAGGTATTGCCATCTTTGGTAGGCAATCCATAAGTGGCTCTCATAATAGATTCATAAGGTAATTTTATTTTCTTCCTAGGGAAGTGTTCCATGCCTTTCTTTAATGGAAATTGGAATCTAATATTCCCTTCCTTCATATCAATAATTGCACCAATCGTTCTAAGGAAAGGTCTACCAAGAATAATAGGACATGAAGGATTGCAGTCTATATCAAGAACGATAAAATCTACGGGCACATAATTCCTATTTGCAACAATAAAACATCATTAATTATTCCCATAGGTTTCTTAATAGTGGAATCCGCAAGGTGCAAGTTTAGAGAGCAATCATCAAAATCACGGAAACCTAGCAAATCACATAAAGTCTTTGGAATTGTGGAAACACTAGCTGTCGGGGAAACTGATCCACGAACACCTATGGGTACCGAGCCCCTTTCGGTTCGGCGGGGGCGGAGGTCGTTGTCTTGTCGCGTCCGGAAGCTTGTCGCTCACCGGGCCTTGCCGGCACGCGTGGCGCGTCGCAGCAAGTTCCTTGAGATGCCTTGGTTGGCCTTCCCGGCAAGCTCCTCTTGCCGGGGTCTTGTGCCTTGAGTGGCCTTCCCGGCAAGCTCCTCTTGCCGGGGCCTTGTCTCCTTGGCTTGAATACTTTGTTCTTGAATGGCTCCAAAGAAACCATGGAGGACCTTGGCGGTCACCCGGCAAGCCTTGCCGCGGGGTGCTGCGACTGCCCGTGCACAAGTTCGGGATACTAGGGTACCCCTACTCTAGTACACCGACAGGATCCCCCGGGCCGGGGCCATAAACGGTGCCGAGCGCTGTTGGGCCAGGCCCAAAATAGGGCACGGGCACGCGCGGCCTGGGTTACGCCATATCTTACTCCGTATCCACCGCGCCCTCCCCGAACGGCACGCGTCGAATGCGGCGTCGTGGGGGAGATCGTGGGTGGTTTCTTTATTCGGAAAGGCGAAACATCCACCCCCTCCCTCCTTATAAGCAGGGGAAACAGGGGCAGTTCGTCCATCCGCCCGTTGCTATTCCGACCTCGAAAATCTCCGCCGCTCCCCTTCTTCCCAAAGCCGAAAGAGAGCAGCGCTCCGCACCCCCATCGCCACCAGCACCACCAACGCCGTCGACTTCCCTCCCCACTTCCGCCATGGCTCCGAAAACCGGGAAGGGGAAGGCCGTGAAGTCGGCCGAGGCGCAGCGGCTCGAGGCACTGCGAAAGGAGCGGGCGACCTTCCCCCCCCCCCCCAGCTCGCCGCGGAGGAGCTGAGGGAGTACTACTACCTCTTCTGGTCGACGGAGACGCGGGCGCACCCGCGCACGGGAGTACTCGCAGCCGCCGCCCGGAAAAAGGCTCCGACTGGGTATCCCTTCTTCGCCTTGTTCTTATACTGCGGGCTCTGCCCGCCTTTCTCTGAATTTTTCTGCGATATCATGAACACCTACAGGTTCCGCCTCCTTGACTTCACCCCCAATGTTGTCCTGACCATGGCAGTTTTCGCACATCTCTGCGAAAACTTTGTCGGAGTCCACCCAAACGTAGCCCTTTTTCGCCACTTTTTTATGCCTCGGTTGAGAGAGGAGAGCCTTTATCCGGCGGAATCGCCTGGATCTCAAGAGCCGGCAAGAAGGAAGCTTATCTGGAGGGGGAGCTCCGCAGCAAGTGGGAGGAATGGAGAGCAGACTGGTGCTGGGTCGTCGAGGAGAACCCGCAGCCATTTACCGCCCTGCGCCAAACCGCAGTGGTGCGCGGCAGCGATTGGAGCAGCGTGGCCCCGGAAGACGACAGGCTGAAGATTGCCGTCGCCCGGATCCAACGCCTCAGGCTTGCCGGGCTCACTGTAGGCGCCGTTGGCGCAGATTTCCTTCGCCGCCGCATCGCCCCCCTGCAGGAGAGGAGGAGACCCGCCTGGGAGTTCCAGAATGCGGCGGATATCATGAGGCTGCGTCCGGGCCTCAACTTCAACTTCACTGTTCTGGAGCTTGACGCGATGCTCAAGGAGCTGTTCAAGCACGACCCTGAGCATCCCGAATGGTTCAGATTGCCGCAGGGTGTCGTTCCACTGTGCAACAACTCCTCGCTTAGCCGCATCCTTGCAATGATGCCGCTGTGCGACTCGCATGGAATTGACCCAACTTGGCAAGAGCCTGCAGATGACATCGTGCAGGCGTTCTTCGATGGCTTGGTAGAGGTGCCGATCCGCCCCGACGAGCAGAAGGGCCTCACCCGGGACACCACCGACGATGAGTTGAAGCGCATCGCCACTAGGCTGGAAGAGGCGGCGGCAGCCGCAGCCGCGGGCGAGTTTGGATTCACTGTGGAGGAGGCAGAGGCAGCAGAGGCGGCAAGCCTTGCCGAGCGAGAGGGGATTGCCGGCGAGGAAGAGCCTGCCGGTCATGGCGTCGAGTCGGGCGAGCCCGCCGAGGATACGAGCGACTTGCCGGAGATCGACTCCTCTTCCTCCCCACCTGTGGGCAGCACGTCGCAAGCAGAGCCCCCGGCTCCACCAAGAAGGCGTCTCCGCAAGGCCGGGGACGTAGCGGGGCGGCAGACGAGTCAACAGCCGCAGCGCCGCGCGACACGCTCCACTGCGGCAACTGGAGCGGGGTCGTCTCAGACCACCGCTACTGCTCCCGCCAAGCGGCCAAGGGAACCTACTCCTCCGCCTCCTCGCGCCAGAAGTGGGCCAGGCTTTGACTTCTCCGCCTTAGCTCCGACGAGGAAGAAGAAGAGTAAGATCCTTGTTATGCTTGTATTTCTTCAATTCTTGCTATTTTGTCTTGTGTCTCATTTGCTTTACTCTGAACTTATTCCTTTTCAGGACTCTGGCCCAGAGAGCGGAAAAGAGAGCCAAGGTCCCGCTGATCATCATCGAGGACGAAACCACCGCGACAGCAGGGGGTGCGCCCGAGACAACCTTGCCGGACCCGGCAGCTGGTCTTCAGAGCAGCCCCCAGCGCAGCCCCCAGCGTAAGTATATGGTTTACTTCCCGCTGTTAGGCGTGCATGGGTGCTCTTTCTTTGCTGATATCTGACTATTGGTTTGTGTAGGAGCAGAACAACTTCACCAGGAGCGCCCGGAGACCGCCCCCGACGTGCCATCTGCTTCGACTACGCGGACAAGGGAGAGTTCCCCGGCAATGGAGAAGTCTCCGGCAAGGGAGAGGTCTTCGGCAAGGGAGAGGTCTCCGGCAAGGGAGAAGTCTCCGGCGAGGGAGAGGTCTCCGGCAAGGGACAGCACCAGTGAGCCCCTGACGACAGAGACCATGACTGCAGATCCTGCTACAGGTAATCCTCTCGCTTGAAAACTTCCCCTGGGTTCTTCTTCTTTTGATCTTCTTTTTGGATTTTTGCTTGACTTTTCTCCCTTTTCTGACCGTCAGACCCATCTGCTACGGAGCCGATGGAGACCGAGGTCGCCGTCGACGATGCTGCTGCCACCGAAAAAGCGGCCGGCGTTGATGATCCCGCCGGCGAAGAGGCCGCCAAGGCTGCCGCCGCATCAGCTGGCGAGGGGACTGGCGATCGCACTGACGGCCCTGAGGCCGCAGGAGCGCCAGGCGCTACGCCGACCGCCGATCCTTCCGCCGCTGCCGCTGCGTCAGGCCCCGAAGAGCCCCAGCCAGGCGTCTACTTGAAGGCCGGCGACGATGTCTTCATCAAGCTCCCCTGGGAGTCAAGCTCTAGGGCGCCGGTCGAAGGAGAAGTCTTGGATGGAGAGGTGCTCGCCTCCGCTAGGCTGATGCTGGTTGATGCGCCGAGCAGCAGCGGCGGCGAGTCTGAAGAGGAGCGGCTGCTCCGGAAGCTGGTGTCGCTCTACCGCGCTCGACAGGCCAAGGTGGAATGTCGAGAGGCGCTTGTTGCGAAGGCGGGAGCAGACATTGAAAAACGCGCGGAGGAGCTCCGGGGTTTTAACCAGGAAGCTCTCCGGTCCCTGGCGGAGGAGCGGGAGCGGCTCGATGAGGCGTGGACAGCCTTCCTCCTCGAGAAGGCAGAAGTTGAAGAGCAATAGCGGCTTGCCGCCGAAGAGCTATCTGCGCGGGAGGGCGAGTTGGTGCAGCGGAAGGCCAACCTTGACAGCCACGAGGAGGAGGTTGCCGCGCGCGAGCAAACGCTTGGCGGGGCTCTCAAGCTAGCAGAGGATGTTGTCGCAGCTGCCGAGGCCGCCAAGAAGGAGCTGGAGACGAAGGTGGCGCAGTTGGAGACCGATCTCAAGGCGAGCGGTGAAGAGCTTGCCGCGCTCAAGCATGAGCGCGAGAAGGACGCCTACACCTTTGGTGAGCTGCAGGGTCGTCTCGCCGAGAAGGTCAAGGAGCTTAATGCCGCCAAGGACTCCAACGCCGATCTTGAGGTGAAGCTGGATACTTTGACCAAGACGCTGGACGGCGCCAGGGAGCAGGAGGCGGCCTTGAAGGAGGAGATCAAGGACGACAAGGCGCTGCTGGAGAGTGTCGCTGTCACCTAGAACAGCTTTAGGGAGACTATGGAGCACTGGACGGAGAGACTTGTGGACGTTGCCGCAGCCATCGACAAGGAGCTGGCGCTGCTGGGGATGGAGGATCTCGGGTATCCCTCCGACGAGAACCTCCAATCTAGCGCCAAGCTCACTTTGTTCTTCAAAGGCGTGGCGACGGCCCTCCAGCGGCTCCGGGAGAGGATCCCAAAGCAGCTGGCCGACGAGTCGCGCGACATCTGCACGGGAGCTCTTCAAAAGGTGCTGGTGAAGGTGGCCTTCCGCAACCCGGGCCTCAACCTCACCAACGTCCTCAGGTCCTTGCCGCCGGATGCTGATCTGGAGACGCTCAAGGCCCTTGTCGCACCCATTGTGGACAAGGTGAGCGGGATCAAGAGGGTTGAGGGCGACCGCGTAGATTAGGCCGCCCTTTTCTTCTTTTCTTGTCGCGGCTGCTCATGTTATGAGAACAGTCTATTAGAGCCGCGACAAGCTATCTTGTAATATAACTCTATTTTGGGTAGTGATTGCACTGTTATTTCCTTTACTTGATTCCTTCCTTTGTATGTTTTTGCCCTACGCTTTTAGGGAACTTGCCGACGCAGGCACCTTTGCCGTGAGCGCTGAGTGCGGGACATCAGCAGCCTGCTGGCGGTGCCGTTACCGACAAGAAACCTTGTCATAAATAGTCGCAGCTCACTTAAGTTGTTGAGCGAACTCGAAACAAAGTAAGGGCGCGACTCTAGTCACAGCACACTTAAGTTGTTGAGCGGACTCGAAACAAAGTAAGGGCACAACTAGCCACGAGTTGGTTCCTCCGCGCACAGGTTTTCCATACAAAGCTTGGTCGTTCAAGGAAGATAACTTAAAAATTTTAAAAATTTGATTGCTCAAACTTTGGCAACTTAGATTTTCTGTCATTTGCTGCCCGGTAAGGCGAAACTTTCTTGAACGGCGCCTGTTCCACACCAATATCTTCTCCTTTCCCCCCGGCAAACTTGTGGGTGAGGGAACCTTCCTTTTCTTGAGAAAAAGAAAGAAGATAAAATAAAGATATGGAGCCTTATGGCTCGTTATTGCTTACCGGGGGTAGGCGCTGCACAAAGTGTCAGATAACACATGCAAAAAATAGAAAGCATGAAACCGACAAGATGTGCGAAGCACATGAGCTTTATTTACGCACGGGGTCTGCGCCCGGCTTTGTACAAAGGATTACATGCAACAGCAGCAAGACTTGTACAAAAGGTGGTTGCCGGAACAGGGTCCGGCAACCGCGCCTCACGGGTAAAACTTACGAAGATGCTCAATGTTTCAGGAGTTGCTCACCGGAATGCCATCTTCGGTCTCAAGGCGGACAGCGCCAGGCCTAGTGACTCGTTTCACCCGGTAAGGGCCTTCCCACTTCGGCGTCAACTTGTTGGAATTCTTGGCGGATTGAATTCGCCGAAGAACAAGGTCGCCTTCCTCGAGACTTCTGGCGTTAACTTTGCGGCTATGGTAGCGGCGCAAAGCTTGCTGGTAGCGAGCAGCTCGCACAGCAGCCTGAAGACGATCTTCCTCAAGGAGCAGTGCGTCATCTTCTCGCAGCTGCTCTTGCTCAAGCTCATCATAAGCGAGCACTCGAGGTGACCCGTATACGAGTTCCGTCGGGAGAACTGCCTCTGCTCCATAGACTAGAGCGAAAGGTGTCTGGCCAGTGGCTCGATTTGGCATCGTCCTGATCGACCAAAGAACCACCGGCAGCTTCTCAATCCATTTTCTTCCGCACTTGTGCAGCCTGTTGAAAGTCCTGGTCTTGAGCCCGCGCAGCACTTCAGCATTTTCCCTCTCTGCTTGACCGTTGCTTCTGGGGTGAGCAACAGAAGCGAAGCAGACCTTGGCGCCAAGATCTTGGACGTACTGCATGAAGGTGTGGCTCGTGAATTGCGTGCCATTGTCGGTAATGTTCCTGTTAGGGATCCCGAAGCGGCAAACAATTGACCTGAAGAACTTGACTGCTGACTGTGCTGTCACCTTCCTCACTGGTTCCACTTCCGGCCACTTTGTGAACTTGTTGATTGCAACGTACAAGTACTCAAAGCCCCCGACAGCTCGGGGAAAGGGGCCGAGGATGTCGAGCCCCCAGACCGAAAATGGCCAGGATAAAGGGATCGTCTGGAGAGCTTGAGCTGGCTGGTGTATCTGCTTGGAATGGAACTGGCACGCTTCACACTTGGTTACTTGTGCAGTTGTATCCTGGAGGGCTGTCGGCCAAAAGAAACCTTGCCGGAATGCTTTGCCGGCAAGTGCTCTTGCGCCAATGTGGTGACCACATATGCCTCCATGTATCTCTGCTAACAGCTTTTGTCCGTCTTCCCGGTGAATACACTTCAATTTCACACCGTTGCGTCCTCTTTTGTACAGTGTGTCGTCGACAAACTGGTACATACTTGACTGCCGGGCTACTCTTTCCGCTTCTTCTTGCTCTTCGGGAAGTTCTCCTGTCTGAAGGAAACGGACAATCTGCTGTGCCCATGTTGGAGCTTGTGGCTCGACAACAAGGACTAAAGGCACATCTGCTGCTGCGGGGACATCCGCTTCTACGGCGAGAACCTGCGGCTCAGCCGGAGCTTGACGCTCCCCGGCAAGCTTGCCGGAGCAAAACTTGTCGGGAGCGTCTGCTTCAACAGAACAAACCCTAGGGCTCGCCGGAGCAGACTGCTCCTCAGCACTCTTGGTGTTGATCTTGGGGACCTTCTTGGCGGCGGCTTCGGGAAGCTCTGCCGGAAAATAGTCGCCAGAAATCAACTTCCTCTTCTGCCATGAAGATCTGATGGTATCTTGAGTATGCGTCAAGAAATGAAAGCAAGTCACATCCGACCGTGGAGTCCACAATCTGGTCAATGCGCGGCAAGGGAAATGGGTCTTTGGGACAAGCTTTATTGACATCGGTAAAGTCGATACAAAGCCTCCATTTCCCGTTCGCCTTGCGCACGACTACAGGATTGGCCAACCACGTAGGATGGAGCACTCCTCTGACAAGGCCTGCTGCTTCCAACTTCTTGATCTCTTCTGCGATGAATTCTTGGCGCTCCACTGCTTGCTTCCTGACTTTCTGCTTAACGGGCCGCGCATGAGGACAGACGGCAAGGTGGTGCTCAATTACTTTCCTGGGAACACCGGGGATGTCAGACGGTTGCCACGCAAACACATCGACATTCGCCCGCAGGAAAGCAATGAGCGTGCTTTCCTATTTAGGGTCGAGAGTGGCACTGATGGTGAAGGTACCACCAGTGTCGTCCTCCTTGGCGGACACCTTCTTGGTCGCTGGCGGAGCTGCCATTGCCTTCTTACACTTGCCGGTGGAGCTCGATGGTGCGTCCTCGACGGTAGCACAGCACTCCGAAGAGGTGCGCTTGCCGGAGTGGCCATCAGAACTCTTGTCGGACTTGGTCTTCTTCTTCCCCCCCGGGAGCTTCAGCGGCAAGTGACTTGTGATCCGTCGCGGCTGCCGCTTCCCGGTAAATCTTGTCGGCACAGATAAGAGCATCCTTCTTGTCGCTAGGGACAGAGATGACACTTATCGGTCCTGGCATCTTCAGCATGTTGTATGCATAGTGAGAGGCTGCCATGAACTTGGCGAGCGCTGGACGGCCGAGTATTCCATTGTAAGGCAATGGAAAATCGGCAACGTCAAAAGTGATCCTCTCGGTTCTGAAGTTCAACTCGCTGCCAAATGTCACTGGCAACGTGATCTTCCCCTTCGGCTTGCTCCTTCCCGGGTTGATTCCTTGGAATGTGCCGGTCTCTTCGAGCTCGCTGTCAGGGACTTGGAGTTTCTGGAACACAGCGGAGGAGATCAGGTTCAAGCCGGCCCCGCTGTCAACTAGCATCTTAGTGACCTTGAGGTTGCGGATAGTTGGTGAAACCAACATCGGCAAGCACCCGACCGCAGTTGTGCGATCAGGGTGGTCCTCAATATCAAAGATGATAGGCGTGCTGGACCATTTCAGAAGCTTGCGTGATTCGACGGGTGGTTCTGCCGCATTGACTTCCCGCACCCACTACTTGAGTTGGCGGTGTGAAGTATGCAGAGAAGCACCGCCGTCAACGCACAAGACCTCTGTGGCTTTCTGGAACTCCTGCTCACTGGTCTCGACATCATCCATGTCTTCGTCGTCGTTGTCATCTTCATCCTTGTCGCGGCCGCGGGGAGGTCTGTCTCCTTGCCGCTGCTTGGCCTTGCCGCGGCGTCCTCCCCGGCCAGGGCGCTTCGTGCCGGATCCTCCAGCACCTCTTTGGGCTTTCTCCTTGTCGCGTCGCTCGTATTCGGCCTTTTGTAGCTCGACAAGCTGCTCGACCTTCTTGCAGCTCTGGAGGTCATGGCCCTTGGTGCGGTGGATCTTGCAGTACTGTTTGTTGGTGTCGTCCTGCTTGTCGGCGACCGCCACAGCCTGGCAGTTGGTGCATGCGGCAACCTCCTTGCCGGAGCCCCCAGCCTTGGCTTTCTTGGCGCCACCTTCGTTGCCGGACTGCTCAACAACTAGCACATCTTTGCCTTTCTTCTTCCTGTTGTTCCGCCGTTGGTTTTTCTTTGCCGGGGCAGCATCCTCGCTGTTAGATCCTCCTGCTCTTGTATTCTCTCCAGGGAGTCTCCTCCCTTCCTCAGCACGTGCACACTTGTCGGCCAGGGCATATAGCTCACTGACGTCTTTGATCTTGCACATCGCCATCTCCTCCCGCATCTTGCGGTTACGCACGTTCTGATGGAACGCGCTGATGACCGCGGCAGGGTGGACATCTGGGATGTTGTAGTGTACACGGCTGAATCTCTGAATATACTTGCGCAGGGTCTCTCCTTCCTTCTGGGCGAGCAGATGAAGGTCGCTTTCTTGGCCATGAGGTTTGTGGCCGCCTGTAAAGGCGCCGACAAACTGATGGCATAGGTCTGCCCAGGAAGATATGGAGTTGTCCGGCAAGTGCATGAGCCAGGACCTGACGTTGGACTTGAGTACCAGCGGGAAGTAGTTGGCAAGGATCTTGTCATCCCGCCCCCCAGTAGCTTGCACCGTGATGGTGTAGATGTTGAGGAACTCCGACGGATGCGACTTGCCGTCGTACTTCTCTGGTACGTCTGGCTTGAAATTCTTCGTGCTCGGCCACTGGACTTGCCGCAGCTCACGAGTGAACGCAGGGCAACCTACCGCGTATGGCAAGTCGCCTGGTTCACCTGGCGCATGCATGTCGACAGAGGGCCCAACGCGCTTCTCTTCGCGCTGGTCTGATTGACGCCGCGCTTCTCTTCGGCGCTCGATACGAGTACGAGCGTCTTCTTGTTGTCGTTCGTGAAGAACTTGGCACTGATCGCGACAAGCTCGCGGATCTGATGACGCGGTGGAGTCGCTGTCGAGGTGGATCCGGCGCGTCGGCGATCTTGGCCTTTGGGGCGGAGAGTGCACGGTGGTTGCACCCCCACCGGTCTTGTCGCCATCGGCTCGTGCCTGGCGGTCTTGCCGCGACTGCGATGTACTCGGCTGCCGTGGAGTGTCGCCGTTGGCGAAGCCGATGAGACTCTGAATGGCGGCCCTCCAGTCATCGATCTTGTCCGCCGTTGGAGGGAAGTCTAGGAGCAGTTGAGCTCGCGCCAAAGCTTCCGCTGGAGTGGCGGGTAGCGGTGGCGAACGGTGTGTGGAGCGGGATATGCTCGGACTTCTAACTATGTTAGAAGGAGCAGCATCCCGTCCAGGCGACCGTGCCTCGCTCGCGCCAGCATGTTGGCGCGCATGCTGGTCTTGAGCATCCCGAGATCCGCCAGCTCGATCTGGGTCCAACGAACGTATGGCACCGTGAGTACCATGACGCTGTCGGTCCCGCGCCTCCTGAGACGGGCGCGGTACATGTACGGACGCCGAGGTATGCGCGGCCTTGTCCTTGGACTTGGCAGCACCATGAGCTCCCTCGTCGACGCCCGTTCTTCCGCCGGCGTCTACCCCACCACCCGTTTGCTCCGTGGGCGGTGGGTCCGACGCGGACGGAGCAGCCACCTCCGAAGCCTTCTTCTTCGGCGGCATGTCTATGAAGATGATGAAGATCTAGCTCGTGTGAATGCCGGATCAGGTTCACACAACCTCGACGCCCCCTACCTGGCGCGCCAAAGATGTCGGGGAAACTGATCCACGAACACCTATGGGGACCGAGCCCCTTTCGGTTCGGCGGGGGGCGGAGGTCGCACGAAGAGCAGATCGAGGCGAAGCACACGAGCAGTTTACCCAGCTTCGGGCCGCACGGATGCGTAAAACCCTACTGCTGCATGTCTGATTTGTATTGAGTTCTTGCTCGGGAGCGTTGAGTGCTACAGTACACACCAGCAGCTAACGAGACCGAGCGTGAGCGTTCTTCTGGTTTGTCCTCCTCCCCTACGTTGCGCATGGGCCTCCTTTTATATGCTCAAGGGGTCACCGACAGGTGGCAACGTAGATGAGGGTAAAAATGGAAAAGGTGCTACGGTTGGTACAGCTACCTGTACAGTGGCTGTACAGTGTATCATACCTAAACCTGACGGCAGGGGACAAGGGCATTAAATTCCCGTCTGCGTCGCCCAAACAGTGCAAAAAGGGACCGTCAGGGACGCCACCATTCGCCACGATGGCGATCTTGTCAGCGCCGCTTGCCACCGCATACCGCTGGCTGCACAGCCTCCCGCCACGTACGCCTGGAAGGGTCCCAGAGCGACACGTTGGTGGATGTGCTGGAGCATGGGTACAGAGTGGTAGCATGCCGCAGCAAGCGCCTTGCAGCGGTCGTTGTCTTGTCGCGTCCGGAAGCTTGTCGCTCACCGGGCCTTGCCGGGACGCGTGGCGCGTCGCGGCAAGTTCCTTGAGATGCCTTGGTTGGCCTTCCCGGCAAGCTCCTCTTGCCGGGGTCTTGTGCCTTGAGTGGCCTTCCCAGCAAGCTCCTCTTGCCGGGGCCTTGTCTCCTTGGCTTGAATACTTTGTTCTTGAATGGCTCCAAAGGAACCACGGAGGACCTTGGCGGTCACCCGGCAAGCCTTGCCGCGGGGTGCTGCGACTGCCCGTGCACAAGTTCGGGATACTAGGGTACCCCTACTCTAGTACACCGACACTAGCACCCAAATCACACAAAGCATAGCATTCATGATCTTTAATCTTAATTTTAATAGTAGGTTCCCACTCATCATAAAGTTTTCTAGGGATAGAATCTTCCAACTCAAGTTTTTCTTCATAAGATTGCATCAAAGCATCAACGATATATTTGGTAAAAGCTTTATTTTGACTATAAGCATGAGGAGATTTTAGCACGGATTGCAACAAGGAAATACAATCTATCAAAGAGCAACTATCATAATTAAATTCCTTGAAATCCAAAATAGTAGGTTCATTAACATCTAGAGTTTTGATCTCTTCAATCCCACTTATATCAATTTTAGCATCAAGATCTAAAAACTCCGAATTTTTGGAACGCCTTCTAGGTAAAGGTGGATCATATTCAGTCCTATCATTATCAAGATTCATATTGCAAAACAAAGATTTAATAGGGGACACATCAATAACTTTTAGAACTTCATCTTTATTTTCATAGGAACTAGAGGAACACGCTTTTATAAAGCAATCTTTCTTAGCACGCATCCTAGCGGTTCTTTCTTTGCACTCATCAATGGAAATTCTCATGGCTTTGAGAGACTCGTTGATATCATGCTTAGGAGGAATAGATCTAAGTTTTAAAGAATCAACATCAAGAGAAATTCTATCAACGTTCCTAGCCAATTCATCAACTTTAAGCAATTTCTCTTCAAGCAAAGCATTGAAATTCTTTTGCAAATTCATAAATTCCTTAATACTAGTCTCAAATTCAGAGGGTATCTTATTAAAATTTCCATAAGAATTTGTTGTAGGAATTACCATAATTATTAGAGGAATTACTAGGATAAGGCCTAGGATTAAAGTTTCCTCTGTGCGCGTTGTTACCAAAATTGTTCATCCATATTATTATTATCAACCAAAGTAGACAAAGGCATATCATTAGGGTCAGAAGAAACACCCTTAGTAGCAAATAATTTCATAAGTTCATCCATCTTTCCGCTCAAAACATTAATTTCTTCTATCGCATGCACTTTTTTATTAGTAGATCTTTCAGTGTGCCATTGAGAATAATTAACCATAATATTATCTAGGATTTTAGTAGCTTCTCCTAAAGTGATTTCCATAAAAGTGCCTCCCGCGGCCGAATCTAAAAGATTTCTAGAAGCAAAATTCAATCCGGCATAAAAAATTGGGCCATTTGCATTTCTGCCCCTAACTCGAACCACCTACTCAGATTTGCCCCTAATTTCAAAGCATGCTCAAATTTGCCCCTCTGCCGTTAAGTCACTACTCAGAAATGCCCTTCCGTCCAGTCAAAGGCCTTTGACCGTCAAAGGCCCATGTGTACTGTAGCAGACGGAAAGTGCTACAGTATTGGACGGAAAGTGCTACAGTACTGTACGGAAGGGCATTTCTGAGTAGTGACTTAACGGCGGAGGGGCAAATTTGAGCATGCTTCAAAATTAGGGGCAAATATGAGTAGTGGGTTCGAGTTAGGGGCACAGATGTAAATGTCCCTAAAAAATTTGTATAATCATCCACAAATTCAAACCATGAGTTGGGCAATTACGAATCATTAATTTCATCCTCTCCCAAGCTTGTGCAACATGTTCATGATCAAGTTTCTTAAAATTCATAATATCATTTCTAAGAGAGATGATCTTAGCGGGGGGAAAATACTTATAGATAAAATCATCTTTGCACTTATGCCAAGAATCAATACTATTTTTAGGCAAAGACGAAAACCAAGCTTTAGCATGATCTCTAAGTGAAAAAGGAAATAGCTTCAATTTAACAATATCATTGTCGACATCTTTCTTCTTTTGCATATCACACAAATAAACGAAGCTATTTAGATGAGTAGCGGCATCTTCACTAGGAAGGCCGGCGAATTGATCTTTCATGACAAGATTCAACAAAGCAGCATTGATTTCACAAGATTCAGTATCGGTAAGAGGAGCAATCGGAGTGCTAAGGAAATCATTATTGTTGGTATTGGTAAAGTCACATAATTTGGTATTATCTTGAGCCATCGTGACAAACAAGCAATCCAACACACGAGCAAACAAGAAGCAAGCGAAAAAGAGGCGAACGGAAAAGAGAGGCGAATAAAACGGCAAGGGTGAAGTGGGGGAGAGGAAAACGAGAGGCAAATGGCGAATAATGTAATGCGGGAGATAAGGGTTTGTGATGGGTACTTGGTAGTTTGACTTTTGCGTAGACCTCCCCGGCAACGGCGCCAGAAATCCTTCTTGCTACCTCTTGAGCACTGCGTTGGTTTTCCCTTGAAGAGGAAAGGGTGATGCAGCAAAGTAGCGTAAGTATTTCCCTTAGTTTTTTGAGAACCAAGGTATAAATCCAGTAGGAGGCTACGCGCGAGTCCCTCGCACCTACACAAAACAAATAAATCCTCGCAACCAACGCGATAAGGGGTTGTCAATCCCTACACGGTCACTTACGAGAGTGAGATCTGATAGACATGATAAGATAATATTTTTGGTGTTTTCATGATAAAGATGCAAAGTAAAATAAAAGGCGATAAAAATAGCGAAGTGTTGGAAGATTAATATGATGGAAATAGACCCGTGGGCCATAGGTTTCACTAGTGGCTTCTCTCAAGAGCATAAGTATTTTACGGTAGGTGAACAAATTACTGTTGAGCAATTGACAGAATTGAGCATAGTTATGATAATATCTAGGTATGATCATGTATATAGGCATCACGTCTGAGACAAGTAGACCGACTCCTGCCTGCATCTACTACTATTACTCCACACATCGACCGCTATCCAGCATGCATCTAGAGTATTAAGTTCATAAGAACAGAGTAACGCTTTAAGCAAGATGACATGATGTAGAGGGATAAATTCATGCAATATGATAAAAAAACCATCTTGTTATCCTCGATGGTAACAATACAATACGTGCCTTGCTGCCCCTACTGTCACTGGGAAAGGACACCGCAAGATTGAACCCAAAGCTAAGCACTTCTCCCATTGCAAGAAAGATCAATCTAGTAGGCCAAACCAAACTGATAATTCGAAGAGACTTGCAAATATAACCAATCATACATAAAAGAATTCAGAAGATTCAAATATTGTTCATAGATAAACTTGATCATAAACCCACAATTCATCGGTCTCAACAAACACACCGCAAAAGAAGATTACATCGAATAGATCTCCACGAGAGAGGGGGAGAACATTGTATTGAGATCCAAAAAGAGAGAAGAAGCCATCTAGCTAATAACTATGGACCCGAAGGTCTGAGGTAAACTACTCACACATCATCAGAGAGGCTATGGTGTTGATGTAGAAGCCTTCTGTGATCGATGCCCCCTCCACCGGAGCTCCGGAACAGGCCCCAAGATGGGATCTCATGGGTACAGAAGGTTGCGGCGGTGGAATTAGGTTTTTGGCTCCGTTTCTGATCGTTTGGGGGAACATAGGTATATATATAGGAGGAAGGAGTACGTCGATGGAGCAACGTGGGGCCCACGAGGGTGGAGGGCGCGCCTGGGGGGGTAGGCGCGCCCCCCTACCTCGTGGCTTCCTCTTTGATTTCTTGACGTAGGGTCCAAGTCCTCTGGATCATGTTCGTTCCGAAAATCATGTTCCTGAAGGTTTCATTCCGTTTGGACTCCGTTTGATATTCTTTTTCTGCAAAACTCTGAAATAGGCAAAAACAGCAATTCTGGGTCGGGCCTCCGGTTAATAGGTTAGTCCCAAAAATAATATAAAAGTGAATAATAAAGCCCAATAATGTCCAAAACAAAATATAATATAGCATGGAGCGATCAAAAATTATAGATACGTTGGAGACGTATCAGCCACTTGGAAGGTTATTTCTTCGGACCGATAGTTCTCCGGTGTGCTGAATACCACGTCAAGCGTGATTTTTCCCGCACATCGCGCCTCCCGACTGGGAATAATTCCTCGGAAGGTCGTGCTACTTTTCTTGATGCGGCTCCTGTCTATTTCCATTTTGCTGATTGTATCCTCGTAGATGAGGTTTAGTCTGCTGCCACCGTCCATAAGAACCTTGGTGAGCCGAAATCCGTCCATGATCGGACTGAGGACCAAGGTTGCTGGTGCCCGGACTGTCCTGAATTTCGGTTCGTCACCGGCATTAAAATTTATGGTCGTGTCGTTCCAAGGGTTTATTGCTGAGATTTGGCAGACTTCGACGAGGTCGCGGAGTGCCCTTTTGCGCTTATTGTTTGAAGCGAAAGTCTCGAAGACCGTCAATACTTTGAGGTCGTCGTCTTCTGGGGGATGTTGCTCTCCGGTGTTTTTGGTGAGGATATCCTCGCCGCTCTTGGCCACCTGCCGGAGTATCCAACATGCTCTAAGGTTGTGGGTTGATATGGTATCTGGTGTTGTGTGTATTTTGCATGGCCCATCGAGCAATCCCTCCAGAACAGTTCCGTGCCCCGTAACGGGCTTATATTTTTTTACTATTGGGCCCGGCGTGCCACGAGGGTGCGTCATTTTCACCTGAACGAGGGGTTGGATGGAAACCGGTGGTTCCCAGCGGGCTGCCTGAGTTTTCCAGGCGCTTTCCATTACGCAGAACTTGTGTACTATGGTTGCCAAGTCTGCGAAGTGTGATACGCGACGGCAGTTGATGGCGTTGAGAATTCCTTCATATGTGCAATTGTTGCGGAACGCTGAGATCGCGTCTTCGTCGCGACAATCTTTAATCTTGTCTTTGATGAGAAATCTGGCCCAGAAGTGATGGACCGTTTCCTGAGACTGTTGTCGTATGCCCATGAGAGCGCTAATCGGGGTGGCTGGGCGGATTTAAATCTGAATCCCAGCCCAATTTGGGATCCGGAGTCTGAAGGACTTCCGAACTTAATAATTCAGGCTCCGGGATATAAACTGATTTTTTAGGCTTGTCATCCGATTCTATGTTCGAAGGACAAGGCGTGTCTTTCTGCAGGCAGGTGTCCGGCTCTTCAAGCTCGGAGATCCGAACATAGTTCGTCCTCGGTATAGAGGAAGAGTTGTCGTCTTGCTCCTCTACCACCGCTATCTGATGGGTGATCGGCGGAGTTTTAATTTCTCTCTGGTCGGGTTTAAGCCCAATCCGATCATAGTCTGTGGCGACTCCCAGGGCGGTGATGCGATCTAGGAGCTCGTTTAAAGACGACAACTCCACCGGATCCATCTGCTTGGAATATTTGGAGTCAACACGGAGGGAATTTTTGATGACCCGAGAAGTCATCATCGGCTTAACGGCCGAAAGGGCGGTCATGGTAAAGCCGCTCAACCCGAGGGTTTGGCCTGGGGCCAGTGCTCCTCCGGAGGTGATATTGTCCTTGAGGACAAGGCGAGCCATCGATCCAATCTTTCGACGTCACAGCGGAACTCTCAATGAAAGCACCAATGTCGGAGTCAAAACCGGCGGATCTCGGGTAGGGGGTCCCGAACTGTGCGTCTAAGGTCGATGGTAACAGGAGACAGGGGACACAATGTTTACCCAGGTTCGGGCCCTCTCTATGGAGGTAATGCCCTACTTCCTACTTGATTGATCTATATGAATATGAGTATTACAATAGTTGATCTACCACGAGATCATAATGGCTAAAACCCTAGAAGTCTAGCCTGTATTACTATGATTATGATTGTCCGCCTCTATGGACCTAGCCCTCCGGTTTATATAGACACCAGAGGGGACTAGGGTTACACAAAGTCGGTTACAGAGAAAGGAATCTTCATATTTGGTCGCCAAGCTTGCCTTCCATGCTGTAACACCCCAGTGTCATGCTACAGTAACCCTCCGTGATTAAGCTAATCATTTTTTCCGAACAGTGCTTAATCACCTTTGTTCAATATCCCATTTGAAATTCTAGTCAATTCAAATTCAAGTGAAGTTTGAAGTTGCTCAAAAGTTGCTGGAAAAATGTTCATCATCTGCCAAATATTCCCCAACTAATATTGGTGGTGAACCAACATTTTTGCAAAGGGCTTGAGTGGCCTAAACTACTTAACACAGTGACCTAAGAAATAAATTAAATGCCCTTTTTTTAATAAAACTGGCAACTATTCCAAAAGCCTCCCAACCTTTTTGTGGCAGTGCACTTTAATTCTTTGAAATTGTTTTGGCCAGTGGCATAATTTTGCAAAGTCATTATTGGTTGAAAAGAAAATGCAAAAGCTGCTAAATATAAAAAGAAAAAGAGAAGGGGTGGGAGAGCCCTGGCCTCCCCTTGGGCCTCGGCCAACCGGACGGCTCACAGCCCCCTGCCCACCTGGGGCGGCCCACTCCAGCTGGCCAGCCCACTCCCCTTCCCCGGTCGTCTCCTCCCCGCACTGTTCCGCGACCCGAGTCGCTACAGCGCGCCCGTCGCCGTCCAACCACCTCGCCGGCGACGCTCGACGAGGGGATAAGGCCCCAGACGCCTCGGTCCTCTCCCCCGCTCTCCACTGTCGCCCTCTCCATCTCTCCCACTCCCCTCCAGATCTCCTTCTCCCCCCTCGTTCCCCATCCACCACCGAGCGCCATCGCCGTCGAGCATCGCGCTCCACCGCGGCCACCGGCGCCCATTCCTCCCTCCGAGGTGTCCAGGAGGTCCGCGGTGGACTACTTCTTCGTCCTCGTCAACAGATCGAGCCCGTGGAGCGCCACCGTCATCACTCGCGTCTTCTTCCCCAACCTCGGTCGCCGCCGTCTACCACAATCGATTACGCCTCCCCTCTGCGCTCCCGTTCACTCGAGGGCCTCTGTGTGCCGCGCCGTAAGCCTCCGCGCCCTCCTCCTTCCTCTGGTTCCTCCTCAAGCACCGTAAATGGCTTGCGGTGCCTCCGTCGCCATTGCCGCATGCGGCCTCGTCCGCGAGCTCGTTGCGCTCACCCTGTCCATCTCCGAGCCAAGCCGTGGCCTCCGTCGAGTTGCTGGAGGTCCGTAGAGCCCACTAGCGTCGTTTGTTAGCTAGAACGCAGCCCGTAGTGTGGTTTTCGGAGATGCCCGCATTCCGGCGCCGCCGCGGTCGTCGTTGAGCTCCACTCCGGCCACCCCCGCACCTGGGATCACTCTAGATCGACGCGGGACGATCTCCCAGTTCGAACGCGCCCGCCCGCTCCCCTTTTGGCCGCCGGACGGCCAATCCCGACGCACGGCCGCGCCTTCCACCGCGGATTTGGTCACCGGAGCTAGCTCCAGCACCACCGCTGAGCTGGCACACCTGGGGCCACCCCCTGGGTCACTGCCAGTGGGGCCCCTGGCCCCCTGTTGACCAGTTGACCTGGTCAACTATGCTGACTGGGCAGGCCCCAGCCACTGACACGCGGGCCCCGCCGCTTTTTCTCTAACTAAAATGTTTTAATAATTAAAACTAATTAGCTTAGCTAATTAGTCTATGACAGGTGGGGTCCAGTAGCTAATTAACCTAGATTAGTTAGCTTAATACACTGTTAGACTAACAGAGGCTGACATGTGGGTCCCACTGGACCCACAGGCCAGGTTTGACCTGGTCAGCCGCCCTGCTGACTGTTGATGTCACTTTGACATCATGCTGATGCAATTTTTCCTTTTCTGTTAATTTTAATAATTCCAGAATATTGTTTAATCTTTAAAAATTCATAGAAAATAAACCGTAACTCCAATGAAAATGTTTTCTATATGAAAGTTGCTTAGAAAAATCCAACGAATCCGATTACGCGGTCTGTTCATCTGTCACATGCCCCTAGCATGCTGAACATGGAACATTACCCCTCCGGTCATCTGTCTGACACAGGTCCGGAACCGGGAATACATTCCCGGTTGAATTCCCCCTTCACCTATATCGTGTAGCCATACGTTAGGTCACTCCCGGCACAGCATATTGCCACGTTATGCTTTGTCATGCTATGCTTGCTTTATATTTACTGTTTCTTCCCCCTCTTCTCTCCGGTAGACCCCAAGACCGATGCCGCCCCTATGATCAACTACGTCGACGACGACCCCTCCTTGCGAGAGCAACCAGGCAAGCCCCCCCTTTTGATCATCCCGATATCGCCCATTCCATTCTCTCATGCTTGCATTAGATTTTGCTACTGTAATTGATTGCTCCTATTCTGATGCATAGCCTGCTTTTGTAACCTGCTTATTGTTACCTACCTGCTTATCCTAAACTGCTTAGTATAGGTTGGTTAGTGATCCATCAGTGACCCCCACCTTGTCCTTGTTGCCCCTGCTTCATCATTGAAGACCCGATCAACGGGATCGAAGACCAGGCCCCGACACCGCACATCACTTTCCCCTTAGTTGCTCGACACTACTGGGTTACTATCGAGTGCCGAGGGTGAGCCCTCTACAGCACTTCTGATGTTAACCTATAGTGTAGCTATTCGTTCGTGGTCATCGAGGGTGATTTCCTCCTTAACCACTTCCGATACGGCTCTGTCGTGCAACCCCTCAAGTGTGAACCTCGGGGTGGTTCCTCTTACGTTCACCTTGATGATTACATCGAGTGGAATTCACCGGGGGTGATTCCTCGGGTTTTCCCCTTGATGTTTGGACACACAGTTACTATGGTTACTATGACTTTACACTGAACCATGTTACTAAAGACGGGTCGACCCTGAGGGGTACCCGCGTGAGCATAATTGCGAGTGATGTGGAGACGGTTGACGTGGAGGGTGCCCGCGAGATAATTACGAGGCGTGGCCGGCCATTCCTAGCCCTTGTCGCAAGTCCTCGAGACGGGGCAACGGGGTCACATCTTTCGTGAGTCTCTGCTTGTTACTGCGCCTTCCTAATCCACTATGATTTGGATATTTGATTTGAGGGGCCTCTGGCCTGATAGCACTCACCATCACGTGGGCATAGTATGGGCGTTCTGCGTCGTATACATCAGCCGAAGCTTAATAGACGTCAGCGACTGAGCGGCGCGCGCCGGGTTGGACTGCGTAAGCGCCTGCCTTGTTGAAGGAGGTAGCTAGGTCTGTACGCAACGTGCAGGAGTTCCCGGGGAGATGGCCCATGACCCCTGGGGGCATAGGTTTAGTCCGGCGTGCTGGCCTCTCTACTAAGCCTAGGTCGGGTTGCGGCGTATTGTTTGGGTGAGGCCGGGCATGACCCAGGAAAGTGTGTCCGGCCGGAGTTAATCGAGCATGGTGGGTAAGTTGGTGCACCCCTGCAGGGAAGAAAACATCTATCGATAGCCTGTCCTACGGTAACGGACACTTGGAGTTGTATCCCGATCGATACAACTAGAACTGGATACTTGTGATGAGGCTGGATGGTGATGAGGAATGGATTGTGATGATAACTGGATAGTATGGCTCTGGGATGCCTTTCTCGCAGGGAGTCGAGAAAGGATCTCCGGCCGAGGTTGATAACACTTCTACTACTTTACTTTATGCTACTCTACTCCCTCCGGTTGCTGCAAGATGGTGGTTTCCAGCAGATGCTAGTCTTCGATAGGACTAGGCCTTATCTCTACTCTGGCATTTCTGCAGCCCAGTCCACATATACAGCCTTCCTTTGATAATGTTGCATATGTAGTGTAGATCCTTGCTTGCGAGTACTTTGGATGAGTACTCACGGTTGCTTTGCTCCCCCTTTTCCCCCCTTTTCTTCTTCTTTCGGTTGGTGCAACCAGATGTCGGAGTCCAGGAGCCAGATGCCACCGCTGATACCTACTACTACATGGAGACCGCTGACGACCAGGAGTAGTTAGGAGGCTCCCAGGCAGGAGGCCTTGCCTTTTCGATCATAGATGCTTTTGTGCTAGCCTTCTTAAGGCAAACTTGTCTAACTCATGTCTGTACTCAGATATTGTTGCTTCCGCTGACCCTTGTGTTTTCGAGCTTATGTATTCGATCCCTCGAGGCCCCTGGCTTGTAATATAAAGCTTGTATTATTTTAATATGTGTCTAGAGTTGTGTTGTGATATCTTCCCATGAGTCCTTGATCTTGATCGTACACATTTGCATGTATGATTAGTGTACGATTGAATCGAGGGCGTCACAAGTTGGTATCAGAGACGACTGCCTGTACGTAGCCCACTTTCCAACTCCTTGGCCGAAGTTGAGTCTAGTCATCCAAAACTGTTTTACTAACTTGGTTCTGTGGCTTACCGGCCCACGTCACCATTGGGTGGTATTAGGATCTTTTTATTCCTCATCTATACTCTAGGACTCTTATCTCTCGTCTATTCGGGTTAAACATTTTACTAACTCTGACATTAGGTTCTCGTACCCACTTCCTCCCGGAGGGCCCCGACCTTACCGATGATCACTTGCTTCGCCAGAAGATTCTGCGGATACTCCTCGATGTTTCTCGAGACTCTGTGCACACTGCCTTACAGTTCGTGACCACCGGTAATCCTCGTGAATAACCTCCTTGCTGTTTGTACCTTCATCCCCAGTTGCTCATGTTGTTACAATATACCCCTAGCACTCTCCGTTGTTCCGAGAATCCTTGTGCCTTCTGCTTTGCAGCTTCTTTTTGCACTAAGGATAATTCACTTAACCGGGGTCCGCTCATCCCCAGTTGTTCATATGCTTTTCAAAATACTTGGAAATACTACCCGATCTTCCGAGTATCCTCTTCAAACTATTGCTCTGCAAGTACTTGTCTGCTTGCATTATGGATGCTTTCCATATGTGTAGCAATATTCATTAGTATCCTTCGACACCATCATTTTGATCCTATCGATTCAACATGTGTGTGAAAGCACGCAATCATCAGTTGATCCTTCTAAATTATCTTTCAGGCTCAGACATAATTTTGAACATGAGCTGGTTCCCGACCAATCCATTTGTCATCGATTGTGCCCCTGGGTCTATTCTACTTATCCATCCTTGATCAGAGCGCCTGCTTCTGATCCCCCGAATTGGAAATCATAATTCCTTTGCATTTAAGCTTTGTAATTATTAGATATTTCCAAAATCCGATGCCTCTGCATTATTTCTTCTTCTGATCGAATATCGATACTCACATCAGCTCCGTTATGGATTGCTGGATCCATTATTGGATTATCATCCGACAGTGTCCTTCATATTCAAAGAACCTCGTGAAGTTCTTTCCCAAATACATAATGCCTTTGGTAATTGTATCCTCTCCTTTTGTCAACCATGCTCTGCTTTCGAGCTTGTGTTGTTTACTTCTGAAGTTTGTGGAATAGGTTCCTAAGATGCCCCTATGGGTTGAACCTATGCCTCTCGTAATCCGTTTGAACCCGAGAGTTTTAACGAGTCTTACTCTTCTGGTGTTTTGCCAGATAGCATTTCAACACTGCAACTTCATTGAACGCGAGAAGTGAATGAAAGGTTATGCATTGGAGAAGTGGGAGTCGACCTTGAACTTTGTGTTCATGCCCATGGACCCGATGTAGAACTTATCATGGAAGCTGCTCGTAAAAATAATAATCCCCTTGTTATAAGTTCATCTGGTAACTATGTTTGGTCCTTTGCAACCGTGGTTCTGACCATGATTGTTCCCCTTTGATTCCATTTCTGGGACAAGTTAAAACACATGTCCTCTACCGATCAATGCATCTTTGCAACCTCTATCTTGACCTTCCTTCGAGTATTACCCTCCGGTATCTCGAGAATAACAAAGAACTGTGTTGCTTCCTATGAGTCTTCATCTGTTATTGCTCCTCAGCGATTTCAGATTGCCCCGGGTTCCGAGTTATTAGTCACTCGAAAACACCGATAAGTGAATCGATTCCGCACTCCGATTCAATAACTCTAAGCTATTTCCGTTGCTTATGAGTTTAATAATCCTTCAAGTCATTCCTATCATGATCAACTATATCATTATCGTGCTAAATTTTAACTGTGCTACCTGGTCCTTAATCCCGGAGCACAACTTCTCAACGATGAGCGAAGCTTACGTCGATCTTCCTCATTTTATCAATTCACCTCGAACAACAAGCTTGATTTTGAGCTCGTGTCGTATCCGTGGTTCCAATAGCCTTTCTCTTCATCCTTCCTGTTGCTTGATGGCATCGCTCCTCGATGGCATCTTCATAGAGCCTCTCGACAAATGTGTCATGATCAGCATCAACATTTTGACTTCTATTGAAATGACAATTGAATTCATGGTGAGAAATACCATCCTTGACCTACGATGATTTGAGTTATCATCGACTACCCCCCCCTTGTATTCTTTCCAACACATGTTTGATCATGTCTTGGTTATACCTTGGACTCCTTGCTATTCTTGCAATTGTTCTTGAGTATTTCTTGTGATATTCAACTCCAACCCCTACTTGGAACACCATGTTAATGCTACCTCGAAACATGACTGAGGTATTCCGAATATCAAGTTGAACATTGGAAGCACATTGTCGAATGTTTCTTGATCTATTATCCAAACACCGTTGTATGGGTAATATCATGATTCTTCCGTCTCCCCATTATCTAAATGCTTTTGAACTTGCTGTCCTATCAGGTATATCCTGCTCCGCTTTTCCTTGGGAAGGATATACTCCCAATTCTTGTGTGTAAACACATTTTCCATTCCAATGATCTGATTAATCTAATGATCGCCTTTTCCTTTTCGTTGGTTTGTTTAACCCTTCTTGTGATCTATATGATATAAGAGGTAATAATTCCCTGCTAATGTAAACACCTCGGTGTACAACTCTGTTAGTGTCACCCTGTTACTATTGCTGACGACATCCTGGTAACCCCCGATGGACGAGAACTTTGCCTATTGGTCCGCCTCGTTCAACGAGCAGGAAAATGGTTCTCTTCGTCCCTCGCCCTTGGTACCACTATTGTTGCCAACATAACTGACAGCTTATCCTCTGCCATGCCTTGCTACCATGACCGTGCAATATGTCGACAACCTTCCTACTTTTGAACCACATGGTGGGCCCATAACCCACGGTTCCACAGGATCGAAACCTGACTCCCCTGTATATCTTTGATTCTGAAATATTCTTGCGTTTGGCTTTGTATCATGTCGTGAGCCACCTTTCGAGAGATGATCTATTCCCGATGCTCTGAACACCTTTCTCACACTCTGTTCAGGTATCAATCATTTGTCCATTCGCTTGAAACTTCCTATTGTACCTTCATACTTTACTCTCGGTGTTTTATTAAGTTTCAACTCGAGAGTTACTTCTGCCTCATTCCCTGAATTGTACACCAGATAATTTACCCTATAAGGGTTAGTTCTCCCGAAGTTACTCCTTACTTCCCCACTTAAATCTCGGGACGAGATTTCTTGTAGTGGAGGAGATTTGTAACACCCCAGTGTCATGCTACAGTAACCCTCCGTGATTAAGCTAATCATTTTTTCCGAACAGTGCTTAATCACCTTTGTTCAATATCCCATTTGAAATTCCAGTCAATTCAAATTCAAGTGAAGTTTGAAGTTGCTCAAAAGTTGCTGGAAAAATGTTCATCATGTGCCAAATATTCCCCAACTAATATTGGTGGTGAACCAACATTTTTGCAAAGGGCTTGAGTGGCCTAAACTACTTAACACAGTGACCTAAGCAATAAATTAAATGCCCTTTTTTTAATAAAATTGGCAACTATTCCAAAAGCCTCCCAACCTTTTTGTGGCAGTGCACTTTAATTCTTTGAAATTGTTTTGGCCAGTGGCATAATTTTGCAAAGTCATTATTGGTTGAAAAGAAAATGCAAAAGCTGCTGAATATAAAAAGAAAAAGAGAAGGGGTGGGAGAGCCCTGGCCTCCCCTTGGGCCTCGGCCAACCGGACGGCTCGCAGCCCCCTGCCAACCTGGGGCGGCCCACTCCAGTTGGCCAGCCCACTCCCCCTCCCCGGTCGTCTCCTCCCCGCACTGTTCCGCGACCCGAGTCGCTACAGCGCGCCCGTCGCCGTCCAACCACCTCGCCGGCGACGCCCGACGAGGGGATAAGGCCCCAGACGCCTCGGTCCTCTCCCCCGCTCTCCATTGTCGCCCTCTCCATCTCTCCCACTCCCCTCCAGATCTCCTTCTCCCCCCTCGTTCCCCATCCACCACCGAGCGCCATCGCCGTCGAGCATCGCGCTCCACCGCGGCCACCGGCGCCCATTCCTCCCTCCGAGGTGTCCAGGAGGTCCGCGGTGGACTACTTCTTCGTCCTCGTCAACAGATCGAGCCCGTGGAGCGCCACCGTCATCACTCGCGTCTTCTTCCCCAACCTCGGTCGTCGCCGTCTACCACGATCGATTACGCCTCCCCTCTGCGCTCCCGTTCACTCGAGGGCCTCTGTGTGTCGCGTCGTAAGCCTCCGCACCCTCCTCCTTCCTCTGGTTCCTCCTCAAGCACCGTAAATGGCTTGCGGTGCCTCCGTCGCCATTGCCGCATGCGGCCTCGTTCGCGAGCTCGTTGCGCTCACCCTGTCCATCTCCGAGCCAAGCCGTGGCCTCCGTCGAGTTGCTGGAGGTCCGTAGAGCCCACTAGCGTCGTTTGTTAGCTAGAACGCAGCCCGTAGTGTGGTTTTCGGAGATGCCCGCATTCCGGCGCCGCCGCGGTCGTCGTTGAGCTCCACTCCGGCCACCCCCGCACCTGGGATCACTCTAGATCGACGCGGGACGATCTCCCAGTTCGAACGCGCCCGCCCGCTCCCCTTTTGGCCGCCGGACGGCCAATCCCGACGCACGGCCGCGCCCTCCGCCGCGGATTTGGTCACCGGAGCTAGCTCCGGCACCACCGCTGAGCTGGCACACCTGGGGCCACCCCCTGGGTCACTGCCAGTGGAGCCCCTGGGCCCCTGTTGACCAGTTGACCTGGTCAACTATGCTGACTGGGCAGGCCCCAGCCACTGACACGCGGGCCCCGCCGCTTTTTCTCTAATTAAATGTTTTAATAATTAAAACTAATTAGTTTAGCTAATTAGTCTATGACAGGTGGGGTCCAGTAGCTAATTAACCTAGATTAGTTAGTTTAATACACTGTTAGACTAACAGAGGCTGACATGTGGGTCCCACTGGACCCACAGGCCAGGTTTGACCTGGTCAGCCGCCCTGCTGACTGTTGATGTCACTTTGACATCATGCTGATGCAATTTTTCCTTTTCTGTTAATTTTAATAATTCCAGAATATTGTTTAATCTTTAAAAATTCATAGAAAATAAACCGTAACTCCGATGAAAATGTTTTCTATATGAAAGTTGCTTAGAAAAATCCAACGAATCCGATTACGCGGTCTGTTCATCTGTCACATGCCCCTAGCATGCTGAACATGGAACATTCCCCCTCCGGTCATCTGTTTGACACAGGTCCGGAACCGGGAATACATTCCCGGTTGAATTCCCCCTTCACCTATATCGTGTAGCCATACGTTAGGTCACTCCCGGCACAGCATATTGCCACGTTATGCTTTGTCATGCTATGCTTGCTTTATATTTACTGTTTCTTCCCCCTCTTCTCTCCGGTAGACCCCGAGACCGATGCCGCCCCTGTGATCAACTACGTCGACGACGACCCCTCCTTGCGAGAGCAACCAGGAAAGCCCCCCCTTTTGATCATCCTGATATCGCCCATTCCATTCTCTCATGCTTGCATTAGATTTTGCTACTGTAATTGATTGCTCCTATTCTGCTTTTGTAACCTGCTTATTGTTACCTACCTGCTTATCCTAAACTGCTTAGTATAGGTTGGTTAGTGATCCATCAGTGACCCCCACCTTGTCCTTGTTGCCCCTGCTTCATCATTGAAGACCCGATCAACGGGATCGAAGACCAGGCCCCGACACCGCACATCACTTTCCCCTTAGTTGCTCGACACTACTGGGTTACTATCGAGTGCCGAGGGTGAGCCCTCTACAGCACTTCTGATGTTAACCTATAGTGTAGCTATTCGTTCGTGGTCATCGAGGGTGATTTCCTCCTTAACCACTTCCGATACGGCTCTGTCGTGCAACCCCTCAAGTGTGAACCTCGGGGGTGGTTCCTCTTACGTTCACCTTGATGATTACATCGAGTGGAATTCACCGGGGGTGATTCCTCGGGTTTTCCCCTTGATGTTTGGACACACAGTTACTATGGTTACTATGACTTTACACTGAACCATGTTACTAAAGACGGGTCGACCCTGAGGGGTACCCGAGCGAGCATAATTGCGAGTGATGTGGAGACGGGTTGACCTGGAGGGTGCCCGCGAGATAATTACGAGGTGTGGCCGGGCATTCCTAGCCCTTGTCGCAAGTCCTCGAGACGGGGCAACGGGGTCACATCTTTCGTGAGTCTCTGCTTGTTACCGCGCGTTCCTAATCCACTATGATTTGGATATTTGATCTAAGGGGCCTCTGGCCTGATAGCACAAACCATCACGTGGGCATAGTATGGGCGTTCTGCGTCGTATACATCAGCCGAAGCTTAATAGACGTCAGCGACTGAGCGGCGCGCGCCGGGTTGGACTGCGTAAGCGCCTGCCTTGTTGAAGGAGGTAGCTAGGTCTGCTCACCGGCCACGTACGCAACGTGCAGGAGTTCCCGGGGAGATGGCCCATGACCCCTGGGGGCATAGGTTTAGTCCGGCGTGCTGGCCTCTCTATTAAGCCTAGGTCGGGTTGCGGCGTATTGTTTGGCCGAGGCCGGGCATGACCCAGGAAAGTGTGTTCGGCCAAAGTTAATCGAGCGTGGTGGGTAAGTTAGTGCACCCCTGCAGGGAAGAAAACATCTATCGATAGTCTGTCCTACGGTAACGGACACTTGGAGTTGTATCCCGATCGATACAACTAGAACTGGATACTTGTGATGAGACTGGATGGTGATGAGGAATGGATTGTGATGATAACTAGATAGTATGGCTCTGGGATGCCTTTCTCGCAGGGAGTCGAGAAAGGATCTCCGGCCGAGGTTGATAACACTTCTACTACTTTACTTTATGCTACTCTACTCCCTCCGGTTGCTGCAAGATGGTGGTTTCCAGCAGATGCTAGTCTTCGATAGGACTAGGCCTTCTCTCTATTCTGGCATTTCTGCAGCCCAGTCCACATATACAGCCTTCCTTTGATAATGTTGCATATGTAGTGTAGATCCTTGCTTGCGAGTACTTTGGATGAGTACTCACGGTTGCTTTGCTCCCCCTTTTCTTCTTCTTTCTGGTTGGTGCAACCAGATGTCGGAGTCCAGGAGCAAGATGCCATCGCTGATGCCTACTACTACATGGAGACCGCTGACGACCAGGAGTAGTTAGGAGGCTCCCAGGCAGGAGGCCTTGCCTTTTCGATCGTAGATGCTTTTGTGCTAGCCTTCTTAAGGCAAACTTGTCAAACTCATGTATGTACTCAGATATTGTTGCTTCCGCTGACCCTTGTGTTTTCGAGCTTATGTATTCGAGCCCTCGAGGCCCCTGGCTTGTAATATAAAGCCTGTATTATTTTAATTTGTGTCTAGAGTTGTGTTGTGATATCTTCCCGTGAGTCCTTGATCTTGATCGTACACATTTGCATGTATGATTAGTGTACGATTGAATCGAGGGCGTCACACACGCCAAGGAGAGTCCCATCCGGACACGGGTAGAGTCTTCGGTCTTTGTATCTTCACATCCCATCAGTCTGGCCCATGGCTAACAGGCCAGACGCCCGAGGACCCCGTAGTCCAGGACTCCCTTAGAGGCCCAGGTGAGGTCTTTTTCCTTTTTTGAACTTTCTGCTCATCTAATTAACAGATGAAAGAAAAGGAAAAGGCCAGGGGGATAGGAGAGGCATTTGGCAGATATAAAAATATCCCCAAGCTCCTGGAATATAGACCATTTTACAAAATTACTTTGGATATTTTTAGAGGCAGAAAAATAAAGCAAGTTTGAATATAATTCAAGCTTGAGGCATTTTTTAACCTAACCAAATCAACTCCAAAATAGGTGAAACTTGGCAGAGAGGTAAGTGACACGATGCTTGAATTATGAGGCAAAGATGAACATTTATGGAGGAGGGCAAGATGGCACTTGCAGAAATGGAAGAAAGGGAAGGAAGGAGGAGTGATGGTGCAAGAACCACAAATGGAGCATGCAACAATACAACATGCATGAATATGATAATGCACATGATGATTATGAGAATGCAAAAAGACACAAGCACAATGCAACATTTGACATGACCAAGATGCAATATAAAGATGACAAGTGCAGAAGATGATGGCATGACATGAACAAAATGCAAAACGAGAAAACCCAACCACGGATGATATAACATATAACATTGCCGGAAATGGCAAGGGTTGGAGGTACAATTATGGAATGTTACATCCGGGACGTTACACGGGTGGCACCAAATATACCCTCACCGCCCCATTTACTCGCTCACCTCTAGTTGTAGGACAAATCTTCCTCTGTTGTTGGCATCCGCGGCGGCCGCGACTCAGATCTGCGGATGTGACTGCGGCGGTGACTCAGATTTGCGGCTGCGACACTCCACTGCAGAGGCAAGAGGTGGCAGGAGCACTCCCCGGCAGCGGCAACTGCTTCTCCCTTTCTTCTTCGTCTCCGTCCAGCCATCCTCGTCTCCGCCATGTCTCTCCCGACCTCGAAGCTGGTAAGCTACCCCCGTCCCCCTCCCCCTCCTCTGTTATGTGTTACGTCGTTCGATAGGAGCGTTTAGGGTCAATAGTGCCATCGTTGACCGCATCATGGATGTCGCTTAGGTTGTGGATGAACATACGAAGCTTCTAGTTCACGCAGCATCCCTAATAGTTGTGGTTCAGTCCTGGATCATGTTGGTCCATAAGAGAGTTGTTTGTCAGAATGAGAAACCTCGCATCCGGTATGATCCGATGTTAATCCGGGGTCAAGAGAGGATAGTGAATCTGAACTACATCTACAACTACAACGACACAGAGGCTCTGTGGATGCTTTGAATGAAAAGAGCACCTTTCGTCAGGCTTGTGCAGACATTTAGGAGCAGGGGGCTGCTAGAAGATAGCATCCACACCATTGTGGAAGAGCAAGTGGCCATGTTCCTCCATGTTGTTGGTCATAATCAGAGCTTCAGGGTTGTACACAACACCTTCAGGAGATCAATGGAGACCATCTCTAGGTACTTCAAGCAAGTGTTGTATGATGTTGGGGAGCTCGGAGGAGAGATGATCAGGTCACCAACCGGCCGAACTCCTACCAAAATTCGCACTAGCCCAAGATGGTATCCATACTTCAAGGTGAGCACTTACAGTATGTAGTTGATGCCTTCATATGTTGTTATTGTTCTGTAGTAGACCAACAGCATATTGTAATGTCATTCCAGGATTGCATTGGAGCAATAGATGGTACTCATGTCACTGCCAGAGTGCCGAGGTCACAACTTGCAGCATACGGAGGGAGGAAGCACTACAAAAGCCAGAATGTGCTAGCTGTTGTTGACTTCGACCTGAAGTTCACATATGTGCTGGGTGGCTGGGAAGGATCAGCACATGATGCTAACCTTCTCAGTGACAACATGAGTCGTCATGATGGCATCAACATCCCCGATGGCAAGTTCTAGCTTGGAGATGCTGGCTATGCATGTCGGCCAGGTGTTCTTGCACCCTTCAGGAAAACTAGGTACCATATGAACAAGTTTGCTGGTAGGAACCAGCCTTAGAGTGACTGTTGAGAGGGCCTTTGGTGCTCTGAAGAACAGGTTTAAGATCCTAGATCGGAAGACATTCCACCCTTACCCTATCCAGGTGAAGCTGGTTCCTGCATGTTGCATCATTCACAGCTGGATCCTACAATGGGGAATTGATAAATTGGTGCCGGAGGAGGAAGTTATGACTCCAGATGAGGTGGTCAGCTCCGACCATGGTGTGGACGCGTTCGACAATGAAGCGTGGAAGAACAGAAGGTTGGAGTGGGCTTAGGCAATGTGTGATAACAGAGGTCGGACAAGGATCTGAAGCAGAAGAACAAGAGGAAGAAGAAGAAAAAGGCAGCAACAGAAGCGAGGAAGAGGAAGCAACACATCAGCAGCAGAGGAAGAGGATGAACTTGCACCTAGTTAGCATCATTGAACTTTCCTTATTCAGTCAATGTTGGCTCTTAATAATTTGTACTGTCATTTGCTAGTAGTTAGAATAAACTATTATTTGTTTTGTAGCTAGGACAAGACAATGTTCAGTGTGTGTGGTAAGGTCGCCACTAATAAGAAGTGGTGATCGCATCTTTAGCCGTTTGCAACCAAACAACATGTTGTTTGTTTAACAATAGTGACGCACGCAACCAAATAGCATATTGACTACTCCCTCCGTTCCTAAATACTTGTCTTTCTAGAGATTTCAACAAGTGACCACATATGAAGCAAAATGAATGAACCTACATTCTAAAATATGTCTACATACATCCGTATGTTGTAACCATTTGAGATGGCTAGAAAGACAAGTATTTGGGAACGGAGGGAGTAGTTGATTCTCTCATGCAAAAGCCTAATGAAGACAACCAAACTACATGCAACATTGGTTTTTAGCCTATATTTGTCCAACCAAACCGAACTTTTTTAGCCTATATTTGTCGAACCAGACCGAACTGGGACAAGTATGCAAAATGGCCTAACACAAAGATGCGAATCAAACGCGCCCCTAGTGATCTAATCGCTCTTACAGAGTACTACCAGTGTCGTCGACAACTGAAGCCCGACAAATTGGCGAGGCATCCTAAAAAAAGTGACGTGACATGCAGAGAACGGCGGAGGCAGCAGTGAGGTTGTCACATCCACCGGAACCGGGTGTACCCAGGCTACAATTTCTTGGAAAAGCAAATGATAGATCCGAGGACACGCTAGCTTAGCCCTGCAACATTCTTCTATAAAAGGAGAGAATTTTCCTTTACAAATTTGAAAGAAAGGGTCGCCGATATACAGCTGAAATACAAGAGTTCAATATATGTATCCCTGCCGATCTGCAGGACCAACAGGCTAGATTTTTACAAGTTTTATACAGAGAAACGGTTCCATCTCTCAAGGCACTGGTAGGTTGGGAGTAAAGCATTCGCCAGGTTAGTCTCAGCTATCAGCGTACTCGCAGTCCAGCAAGCGAGCGAGGATCTCCTGGCAGCTCGGCCGATCCTGGGGCTCTGCCCAGCAATCTGCAGTAAACAAAACAATCGTCCCTAAGCTGAAACTAAAAACAGAATAAGCTGAAGAACATTGACTCAAAAGTGATCCTAGACTTGTTCCACCGTTAACCTGGAATAGAAAAACATCGCTTCTGAAAGCATCATTACCTGCAATTAACTTGCCAAGAGGCCCTTCTGGAATTTCAAGCAGCGACCCTTCAGTAACTGCGTACACCACCTATAAAATGCCAATTCTCAAGTTCAGTCAACAGCTCTTGGAGCAAAAGAACTGCTTTGTCTACTAACATGTGTAACCATCAAGAAATAGGGATGCACCAGACAGGATTAAATGATCAGCACGGTAGAGATCAGAATGCCGCATATGATTCAGTTAAGAGAATCTCTTTAGATAATTCGGTTATATTGCAGACGTTTTGATGAAAGTCGATGAATGCTTACTTTAACTGGGCCGATCCCATCCCATGGGCGGCTCAATGTGCACAGCTCCCACATTATCACACCAAGGCTGAAAATGTCACATTTTTCTGAGAAGGGTTCGTTCCTTATGAGCTCAGGGGCCATCCATTCTGGTGTGCCAGCAGAGGAGTTATCAGTCATAGGACTATCTGTTATCGCTCGAGAAAGGCCAAAGTCACATATCTTGACAGTCCAATACTTGTTCACCAGACAGTTGGCACTTTTCAGGTCCCTGTGAACTATCTTCATGCGGTGTATGCACATCAATCCCCTTTCACAAAATAATTCCTTTTAGACGGGCAATTAATAATAAAAGGTAGTCGGAGCTGGGACGAGATTGAGGATTTGAGCTCTAAACGGTAAGAGAATTACATCAAATGGATTGAGTATTTTCCTAGAAGTTCCAGGACATCAAATAACAGCTAATAGACATGTATAGAGTAACATCACTTGTATACAGGGTAAGAGCTAACCTGCATATATCACGAATAATTTTCAGCCTCCTGCGCCAGCTGAGTTTCTTTTTGTGACCACTCATATGGATGAGATAGTACAGTGATCCCATTTCCATATATTCAGTAACCATTGACAGGTGTGGAGGTACCATGCATGCCCCAAGGAACAATATTACTACAGAACAGAATAGAAAAGTTCGTTTAAGATCCTTGTCCCTAACATATGGCAGTTGATGTCTCGAACGGAGATGCTGAGATTGTAGTTTCATACTATAGTTTGCATTTGTCAAAATGAGCTCTTACCATTTGGATGCCGCAGCCGGCTGAAAAGGAATAGTAAAATTATTAATGCACTCGTGCAGATAATGAAAAACAGAAGGTTATCCACATTAGTGAATCAAGAGTGGCTCAGGTACCTCAGGATGTATATCTCATTGCAAAAATCTTCCATGTTTTCAGTCGTCAGATCCTGCTCCAGAAATACTTTGATGGCGACATCAGTGCCATTCCATATACCACGGAAAACCTCTCCAAAGAATCCTGGAGAAGCATTTCGACAAAGGTGAGCCTGCACTTTTGTCAGGCTAAAAAAATGCTGACGAATAAAAACACTAAGGAAAACAGACAATTTCAAGCTAGAGCATTTGAATATGAAACAGAAGACTGCATTATGATGACTACCAAATGGTCCAAACAAGTCTCCATGTTTATTAGCATGTCTACTCATTGTTTCTAACTATCAGAGCGGAATAGCCGCCATTTAATAGTGACATCTTTAAATTCTCAGAAAAATAAACCAATGTCACTTACACAGTTCGACCTTAATATTTGATTTATTTTAATAAACTTTCAGTAAAACAATAATAAGATTCATGAATAGCTTTGGCGAAGTCAAAATATGAAGACAGATATAACAATATCAAGACAGTGTGTAAGACTTAGGATATAATTGAATCCGATTCATTTGATTATGAGAGCATTGTAGATAAGTCATACAAAAAAATAATAACTTTTTGTTGAACGTTTGATTCTGAGTGCATACTACAAACATATCATACCATCCTAAAAGCAGCAAACACTTATCATTGCAAAGAACACAAGCATAACAACAAAAGAATGGGAAAGGTTCATTTCAAAACACATGCATCAAGTCGACAATAGTAAATTTGTGTGAGGAAGTTCAAGATGACTTGCCTATTCCAACCCGTGTACCAATTGTAAGCTCAGAGAAATCTATGTTCCACTCTTGGAAAGGCGATAGAGGCTTATTAAAAGGAGAGCTTTGTAAAACCCTGTTCCATGCAAATACCATCTTCTCTTCGCTTATAAAATCACAATTATTGCTTGTTTCAGAAATTTCGCCCCCATAGTCATGAGGAGAAGTAGGCAATGACATAGCCTTCTGAGTAGAACCAGCTCGGTTTCTCAAGCCATTGTTCGTCCCAGATTTATCATCCTAAGAATGAAATGAAATTAGGATCCCAAGCTGATGAAATTCACAAGGGAATTACACGCACAGGAGATGAAAAGCCAACATATATAACATAAAACAATGAAAAACTAATGTACATTATTTGGGCAGTCATTTGCATTGCTTTCGTCCGCCCCAATATATGAACATGAACCATCATTAACATGATCCCTTTGGAGGCGATTCTGCTTTAGTGTTTCATTCATAGCTCGAACTGCCCTGTCAAGATTTAAGATTTAAACAGTGAATACCTGATGCTCGATGAGCATATCTAACAGAATACAGACACATGCTCTAGGATATCTAGCATCTATACATGGCCATGAGCAAAGTATTCAGTGACACTTGAATCTTGCTATACTGGATTGAAGGCAACAAGCAAGCGCACCTACATAACTTCTAATACGACCATGGAAACTCCAACCCCATCATATAGTTCAAAACAAGAATTACCTCACAATGTCATCTCCAATCTCAGGTGTGATGCTAATGCTTCTTCGTCTTATTCTTCGAGGGTTAGGTGTAGTAGTGACACCCTGATCATCTGATCTGCAAGTGTGTAATGATTTATTCAAAAATGGGGTTGCTATCCGAATTATTTTCACGATTATGAAAAGAAGCTTCAGAAAAGAAAAGCAAAACTGACATAAGACAAGTTCTTGTTCTTTACAAGGGTAAAGGATGCAAATTAATTTGGCTTCTCAAAAACTAACAAGGATTTTGAGTCCACATCCATGGAGATGGACATATGGGTGGAGATAAAAAAAATCAGAAATGTAAGAGAAACATATTTCAAACTAGTTTCCATTATGAAGAGCAACACAAAGGTAATATTATGATTGGGAATAAGGTTAGTGGTTAACTAAAAAAAGGTAGATTTCACCATCTATCGTGTGCAACACTTGCATTGGTTGCCCCTTTTCTTTTAGAGAGCTTGCATTTACCTCCTAGATACACATATATATGTATATCAAATCGTATGGTTGCTACTAACAGTGAATAAGAGGAGGAACATAATGGAATAAAGGTCAGCAGTTTGTTTTTGTGGCAGTAGCCAGTCAAGCTGACCAGCTGTAACAAATTGGTCAATCGATATACAATGAAAAATAGTTGCGCCAGCAAAAGAACATTAAGAAATGCAACACCACACCAATAAAAAAAACACTGGCAAACCTTAAAGTAACTCTATCGGTGTATTCTTGAAATGATTGCCGGTCACCACCAAGTATAGATCTTCCCTTGGCCCTCATTAACGGATGCTCAGGACTACAAGAGGGGAAAGCGACAAAAGTATCCTGTGAGAACATATATACCACCAGAAACAGGGAGGGAAGGCACAATGAAACAATAGATCAATGCTTATAGTTCCTATCATGTAAGAGAATACTCACTACTAGGTAAACATTTGGTAACACAGAAAAGCATACAGACTATAAGCATGCACGTGATATGGTAATATTAGTGCAAGTTTTGGTGAACGCAAAATAGGATGATTTTAGGAAAGGCATGTATGAGTGCATCTGCAAATCTAACAAAAAAGAGCATGTAATTCGTCAAAATGGAATTTCCCAAGCCTATGAACAATGCATAGAACCTAAAAAAAGTGCATTAAACCTCTCAGCAATAAGGTTGTAGGGAAAGAACTACAAACAGCAATACAAGGGATTACAGGATTTTACTAAAGCAGTTAATGCCAAGAGTCGAGTGGAAACCTTGAGCTAGCACCACGAGGTTCTTCAGCAACTCCTCTCCTCTGGCTTCGCCTCCAGAAGGCATTTGCGATATTTGGCTCACTACATGATGTGCTGGTTTAAACAACGAACAATTTCTTAGATAATGCAATGGAAAAGGCAGTAAAAACTCAAAAATATTGACACAAGTATGAGATTATTACATAAATTTCTGACAAAACAAACAGGACATCTCAGCAATAGCAACTTTCATTCTATGAAAGAGAAGGAAGAGTTCCATCTTATTGGTGAAGGACCAGGAATCAATGTTCTGGTAGATGTCAAAGATCTTTGCCGCTCTTGAGGGCACGCCTGCCTAGGCATCACACCAAAACACACTCCCAACCCCCTCGGCAGGGAGCACAATACGGCATGTGGTCCCACATCCTGCAAGGGGTGGTGGGCTGAAGATTGGGATGCCGGCGTACCGTGCCGGGCACAGCATGTGGTGCACGGCACTTTTAATAGTTTACGAGTTTTAATGTAGATCAAAGGTGGGGATTCAAACTAGTCCTTAATTGGTAATGTGATGAATTCCAGTTTTGCAACACCACTCGGCTCACCCCTCTGTCATGGCCTCCTTCGCCCGATTGACTCCCAACTCATCTTTGTTACGTTGATCTACTTTCTACACTGACAGACATGTTCCAGAATGTGCAAGCTTCTCCACCTCCCGCTGCAAGACACTTGTCCAGCAGCTTGTCTCGCGCCCCTTCCACGAGACCCTCTTGATGTAACATGGGCTGGCCCAATCCAAGAAGCTATCGTGGCTATAAGATGGATGTTGAGAACTTGAGATGACCCTAGAGTATGATGTAAGCGTTGGGTTGGAACGCTAACTTGCTTTAAAATTCTGCATGCAGGCATGGAAAAATCCACTGCATGCATGTGTACATTGATTTTTGTAATGTAGTATGTACTTTGCAATAAAAATGATTAGTATCCTTGCAATAATACTGACAATCAGAGAAAAGTATAGAACTGTGCTTTGTAAGTGACTGGAATTCAAAAGCCATATCCCCGAAGGGGTGTATACTAAAGCAAAATTTACCAATCAATGGATAGTGACTAATATTATATCATTAGGTGATACCTTAATTTCCCCTCGGAGAATGTTCTCGATCTCAACATTGTATTACGCAATGAACGCCCAGATAGATTTGATGAAGCTTCGATTCTGTACTGAGATAGAGATGGGATATTTTTATCTTGCTCAAATATAAACTCTAGAAAGTTAGGAAAAATTAACAGAAGGATTGCAGAAAAAAATAATGAAAGAACCAATACAGCT
This sequence comes from Aegilops umbellulata, assembly GCA_032464435.1. Taxonomy (NCBI): domain Eukaryota; kingdom Viridiplantae; phylum Streptophyta; class Magnoliopsida; order Poales; family Poaceae; genus Aegilops; species Aegilops umbellulata. Next base: position 339,138,312 of record CP136056.1, on the reverse strand, counting down.
GGTAGGTGCCTTTTTCTCCATATATGATATACCTGAGAATGTAACCTTTTCTAATGGTAATTTCAAGTTCAAAATATCGAACTCGTAGATTTGGTGTCGAAAGAGCGATATGACCGAAATATCGGCCGATATGACCAATACTGGGGCTGATGTGACCAAAATATCGGACCATACTTGATATAAGCAGGCAGCCGAAACCGCAATATCAGCAATATATCAGCCAATACAGACGCTATTTAGAACCATAGCACAACAACTATACAATTAAAATATCCATGACTGATTTTCTTCTGTACAATTTCTTTATTTGGTTAATGTTGTCAGATATAAACTTCCGACATAAATTTCTCAAATATTCTGTATTTTCTCTTCATGCAAATAACCTATCTCAGCTTCTATTGCAGCCAGTGTGAAGATTCATTGTTGTAGCCACCATACAATCAATAATGTTCCAACCAACCAACCTAAACCAGCAAGGGGCATACATCACCATGTCTTACAAAATTATTTGTTTCAACAAGCATATGCTAGAATAATTATCAATCTTGCAGTTCTATTGCATGATTATGTTTAAAAGTCATTAATAGCCTGCCCCACAACACAAACAATGATTTTTTTTCTCTATAATCAGACCATGCTATCTGTTTATTTATTTATTTTTTGAATTTTAATGACAGTGGGAGGCCATGCTCTCTGTTCAAAGGTTCACGGTACAAGTTTATCCATAAAAGGGTGTGAGCCACTCAATATGCCAACTAACATTTTGTCCAGTGAGTGAACTACTAGCTCTCTATCATTATACCCATAGTGATATTGAAAAAAAAATAAAGGCCTGAATTGCATAACTAAGAGGAGATATTTAATGCATAAGCATACCCTTCAGCTTCAACTTTATCAGATAATCCATATAGAGGACTGTTGGGCTCCAGGGGAGAATCACACGAGTCATTTTCAGCTGAATCACTCTCACCCGCAGCAGAGATATGTGATATAAAGATGGCCTTGGCTGAAAAAGGAATCAACTGGCCAGGAAATCGCATAAGATCAACTAGTAGCTCCATAGAATTCAGCGGAACAACCACAGACATATGTTTGTAGGAGTCCACAAATCCAACTGCACCGTCATCAGGTAGACCCTATGAAGGAAACAATTTTAAGCATTTGAACTTATTTTTATCCTAAATATAACATGAACACGGAATATTATTCGATGCGCAAAGAAATATCTGAAATATACAAAAGAATGAAAAGGTATGTCAACATACCACAACAAGTTTACTCTCAAGGCCAACAGCATCTGCAAGAACTTTAAATAGGATAGCTCGGGGTCGGCATGATCCATGCCTTATCTGCCCAAGAAGTTGTGGTCCTCTATTTCCAAAGAAGTGAGTATCTTCGGTTGAAGCTCTTCCTGGACTTGCATCAGAGCTTTGGCCCTTGAAGCAGTCAAAAACCTGTTCGAGAATAACTTGCCAAGTTCTATTAGATACATCAAGCAATAAGTTAATTCTTTCTTACTTAAGCATCAATTCAATAAGAACGATTTGATGTAACTAATGCAAGGACTAACTAAAATATCAGTAACCAATACTACTCTAACCGAAAGTTTTAACCAAAATTGGTTTTACATGTCCATTAAGCCTCAAAAGTATCCCAAGATCATACCATAGCAGTGATCAACAAAGCCCCCAATGAGGAGTTGCATATGTGAAAAATAGACAGTTGTATCGAGTTATAATTTCTAGAACTTACCAAACCTGCTATCTTCTTTATCACTAGAGCTGGATTGTTCAATCCTTTCACAAGTGCGCCACTAAGCTGCTTCAACATGAAAATCTTCTTATCCTTTTCAGCATCTACAACAATTATTTCAGGCTTAAGCCCATCTGCTTCAAGACTTTGAAGGTCAGTTAGTGATGGTATTGTTGGGAAACTCTCCTTCAGCTTTTTATCCTGTATGAGAGCATCACAGGTGGAAAAAACATAACCACAAAGAACTGAACAAAAGCAGAACATCCTCTAAATCATTCGGGACTTAATAATCAGATTGAGAAGAGAAGTAAACATTGTTGCGAAATCATAAGTCCAAATTCTAGTGTTTTTCCAGTGATCCATAGTTTTATGACCTAGGAACTTGATTCCTCGTTTTCCGAGAAAACAACTTGAGAAAAGACATTGGAAAGGTTGACATGCTTCACATGCTTCAAAACTGTGGCACTTTCTGAACCATATGAAATGTGATGGTCTAAAACAATGCTGCCCTTCAAAAATATAGGCAGTTTGTTACATTTTCAGATTTATCGTTACTACACTGAAATAATATAAAGCCACCAAAAGAACAAAAAAAATCAAATTAAGTCCACTTCCATAGCCACCAGTTTAGATGGAGCATTAAGCATCTTCTTCGGAAAGCAAGTGCTTGACATGAATTTGGGAGCATCTAACTCAAAATCCACATGACATGCACAGCACAAATAATCTAGTGTAGTTCTTTTATAAGGACTATGTCTCCAAAGAACAAAACATGCTTGCTGGAGGGGGAGATACTCACCGGGATGATCGAATAGAAACCATTAGGAATAAACCCTGAATAAGTTCCAGTTGACCACAGTAACTGAGAAGCCTTCCAGGATGAGGACCTTGAATTTGAAAGACTGAATCGCGATTCTTTTTCAGCCAAAACTTCTTGTTCTCTTGCTAAGGCGACAGATTCTATCTTCTCCAAAAAGTCTGGCGGCCACCAACTAGGTTCACATGAAGTAGCTTCAGATCGCCCAGAACTAGTTGGTGTTTCATCCATTTCTAGGTAGTGTAGTCCCTCATTCCAAACCCATGGGCACCATCTTTTGCATGCTAACAAAAGCCATACGAGAAAACTTTGTGTTCAATATGACCACTGATCAGCCTGGCTGATATCTGCAAAATAAAAAAGAAACTTAATACAGATCTCAAGAAAAGCAGAAACCACTCAGACAAAGTTTAGTAGAGACCAGAGCTTTTCTTATATCTAATTATCTGCACGGGGATTCTTTCACCCCATCTGCAGTACTACTAAACTGATTGGCAGTTCTGCAACAGAAACCAAATACTTTGACTTTTTAGCAAGTCAGGGTTTGCTTAATCTAAACCCATGTATACACCTTGTCCACTTCTGATGGTGAGAATGGATTGTCTTTTCAACAACAAAATGCATGATTGATTAACAGACTATTTAAAAGTACAGTGATAAGTGCAAACTTGAGACAAACAGTCGGCTACTTGTTACTTTTCAAAATTCAAAAAAAAAACTTGATAGAAACATCCAACTGAAAAGAGTGAGGACATGTGAACTGCGTGAGGCTTTGGCTTTGCCCAGGGGAAAGGGCAACCTTTGTGGTTAGTAAAGCTCAGTTAGTGGTGTACAATGAAGGATTGCTAACTAAATAGAAGTGAATCACGTCTCATCAGCTGACGTGCATCCTGATGGAAATCAGCTTCCGGAAAAGAACCCAACCCGCAACATCACATGAAAGTTTCCCATGTCTCATCAGAAACTTCCAGGGCAACCTGCATATTCTGTTGCATGCAACCAAGCATAGGATGATGTACAGTTCCAGTTAACTCACATTTTATCCACTAGATCGATGCTATGACGAGTGGGCGCTGTTGATGCTGGCAGCCAAAAATTGTCGGCAATAATCCTATCCACGTCACTAACTGGGAGCACTCCCGGTATGAGTACATGGGGACATACATACACTCTAACTCTACGGTGTAGATCCAGGCCCTTATTTACCAAAATTTAGCAACTCGGTAAAAACCGTGGGTAAAAATGGAAAAGGTAAAACAGACCACTCTACGCATCAACATACAGTAAGCATAGTACAGCCCACAATCCCATAAACGGCCATGTAATGGCGTCAAGCTGTAGCTCAAGCCTTACCTCCGGCGGCTATTTATGACCAAAACGGGAGGAATCAGGGGCGTCCGCTGTCCGCACCTCGAGCCCGATTCTCTGGGGTCGCAGGACAATAACACCCCTGCCTGAGATGCTGCGCGCGCTGAGCAACAACAGGAACCGAATCATACGGATGGGCGGCGTACGCTGGCGGAGTACCAGCGAACGAATCCGCACCTGCAGCGAGTATATTTCCCGGTACGGACGCATTTACACGGAGGCGCGGTCCATATATTCGGATTCGAATTCTCGCAGGCCAGGACCGACCGACCGACTAGATCAGAGCGAAACGAATCCAGACAGGGAAGGGAGGGAGGGCCGGCTTACCAGCAGCAGGAGGAACAAGTCCAGGTGGATCTCCACGCCAATCCAGCACCAGCGGCGCAGTGCGGATGGAGGAGGACGCGGTGGCGGAGAGCCCGAGGCGGCCCGCTTCGCTTCGGCGGAAGGAGTTGCCCGGCGGCTTCGGATTCGGATGGGCGGGCAGGGCTCGATCGCTGACGCGGGGGGGTTTGACGGTGCGGGCGAGAGAGGCAGTGGGGGAGAGGGGCGGTAGGTGTGATGGTATGTATGGTAGGTACTAGGTAGGCGACGATCGAGCAGCGTGCGGGCGAGGCCAGGGGAAGGAGGAGGTGGAGGAGGAAGTAACTGGGAGGGAGTTGAGAGCTGAGGCCCGGGAACGAGAGGAGGGAGGAGAGCGCGAGACGGCGAGAGTGTGAAAAGTACGGCGGCTCGGCTCCAGTCCAGGCTGTGGGGGAAGCGTCGGTACGCACTGGCCTTGTGCGGGGAATGGCAGGGCGGCCAGGAGGGAACCCTGGCGACGGGGGTTTCGTGGGAGCACTTTGCTCCCGTGTGGCCGGCCCGTACGGTTTTTATCGCGAGCGTAATGCGCATTTACTTCGAGGTCTTCGTTCGGAGCGTAATTAATGTTGGCTCGTTCGGTCCATTCGAGCTTTAGATATTCTCGTGCTGCTTGTTTGGATTTAATCGTACGGCCATGGAGTACTGGAGTGGAGTGATCTGTTCACTTGATTTTGAACGTTATAATAAATATTACTCCCTCTATGTCTTAAAATGTAAGATGGTTTTCCATACTGTCAGCTATAATTGTGATGGTATATGTGGGTTTTGTAATTTCATACAATGACAAATTATGGATTTATCAGATAAACTGAGTGCTATTCTAGATATGAGTGCAGATTGCTATCATGTTTATCACTCCATGTCAAACGTAGACTTTCCGCGCCGAAAGTAGATATTTATATGAATTATTAGCTTTCGCAAAAGGAAGATATATATGAATAGATATCTTATCTTGCACCGAAGTCACAAAACCATACACGTGGTTATTTTAGCGATGCATGCTTGCAATCTGTCGTCCACTGAAATCTTTTTGCGTGATGTGTCTTCTGATCCTATGTCATCATGTTGTCAGTTTTGGTTCATTCGTCATCGAGATAAAGAGGTTGTGTCCGGATATGTGTTAGCTTGCGGCTTTGTACCAAATCACATGTATACTCATCAAGAAAATTGTGTCCTTCACCAACCCTAGATATTGGCTTGCTATCGTCTTAAAGATGATAAACAATGAACATTATATTTTATATGTTATTTGCATATGGACAAGTATGAGGAGCAAAAGGAGTGATTATTTGTACAATAGTTTTTCATATCTCACGGAACTGCATATCCTTCGGTAAACTTTCCAAGTGTGTGTTCGATTGAAACGCAGACATGGCATTTTTCATAGTCAGTTAATTGATATCTTACTTACATTACACCCTGTATCCAATTATGGTAGAACTATATTTCCACTTGATTTTGAAAAGGTTATCATGATTACTGCACACTTTTGTACAAAGTCGTTTATACATTCATATGTTGGGATGGACAATGAATTTGGTATCCTAAAGTTAGATGCAGATCTTCACGAAGTAGGCGATCTCATTGCCCTTACAAACTCCTTGGTTCAACTCCATAATATCTTGGAGGCTCCCAAGCGACACATAACCAATCTAGGAGACACCACTCTCCAAAAGGTAATAGACGGTGTTGTTGATGATGAACTCCTTGCTCTTGTGCTTCAAATGATAGTCTTCCCAAACTCAATCACTCTCTCACAGATTTGGCTTTGGTAGAAGAGAGGATTGAATGGAAAGCAACTCGGGAAAGGCTAGAAATCAAGGTTTAAATAGTTTGATTGGAATCTCTTGATCTCAACACATGAGTAGATGATTCTATCTCAGAAAATGAGTAATGAAAGTAGTGGTTCGTTCTGACGGCTCTCCTTGAGAGTAGGTGGTGGTGGAGGGGTATAAATAGGCAGCACCAAAAATCCAACCGTTACAAGTCTTTGACCCAACTCGGTGACACCGACATGAAAATCTCGGTGAGACCGACTGGTGCAAAATACTTGACCGTTAGGCTTTTCGGTGAGACCGAACAAAACAACTCGGTGTGACCAAAGTGCAATGGCTAGGGCAAGACTTCATTTCGGTAGTTCCGATCGTTTCAACTCAGTAATTCCGAAAATGAAATAAGTTCACTACAGAAACTTGGTCAGGCCATCTCGGTGGGACTGAGATCCACATCGGATGTATCGAAATGTTAGGGTTTGGCATGTGGCAGTGTATGGGGTCATCTCTGTGGGCCCGGATGGGAACATTTTGGTGGGACCAAGATGGACTATAGGGTTTTGGATGAAAGTGATGTGGAAAAGTGGTTGAGGATTTTGGAGCAATATCACTAAGCACTTGAGCAATTGAGTCATGACCAAAACCTTAATAGTATTGGATTTCCTATGGACTCAATGTGATCTTGTGAAAGGATCAATATGGTTGACTAGAGGGACGGTGAATAGGCAACAACCAATTTTTAGCTTTTCTTAACAAATTAGGTTTAGCAACAAATAGGTATTCTAGGTATGCAACTAGGCGAGCAATCTATATGATGCTAACAACAATAACAACACAAGCAAGCAAGATATACAACACAAGTAACGCTTGAACAAAGTAAAGGTAAGAGATAACCACAAGTGGAGTCGGGGGAGACGATGATGTGTTACCGAAGTTCATTCCCTTTGAGAGGAAGTATGTCTTCTTTGGAGCGGCGTGGAGGCACAATCCTCTCCAAGAAGCCACTAGGGCCACCATATTCTCCTCACGCCCTCACACAATGCGAGATGTCATGATTCCACTAGTGATGCCCTTGAAGGCGGCAACCGAACCTTTACAGACAAGGTTGGGGCTCTCTCGACAACCGAATTGGAGTCTCCCAACACCACCATGAAGTTTCACCACAATGGAATGTGGCTGAGGTGACCTCAACCATCTAGGGTGCTCAAACACCCAAAAGTACTAAGATCCGCAAGGGATTAGTGGGGGCAATCAAATTTCTCTTGGTGGAAGTGTAGATCTAGGCCTTCTCAAGCAATCCCTAAAGAATTGTAACATCCCAAATTTTTAATTTGGAATGTTATACATTAGATCATCATTGCATATCATATTTTATTTGCATTTTGGTTTGATCCTAGAAATTCTACGCAACTCAAGGACCCACGGAGAGAGTTGGGATTTTTGTTATTTTCATATTCGAGTTTTTCTCGAATTTTGAAAAGAGGATCGTTTGATTTTAATTATTTTTCTTCGAATATTTCTTTTGTAAAAATAAAAGACAGAGGATAAAATGACTTCCTCAAAATAAAGAAATATCAGAGATTTAATATTAAAATCAAATAAGATTTTTATTCATAGTTTTATCGCTATTTTATTTGAATTAGGAAAACATGCGTTTTTCAAAATTGCATTTTAGGCCCAAATAAATGTTCACCTTGTCCGGCATATATTTAGAAGACGGGGAAAATTTATTTCGGGATTTTTGAAGTCCGTTTAGTATTTCTTTTTCTGCATGTTAGGATTTTTTTTAAAAAGTCAAACCGACTCCAGGCCGTACCCGAGCGGGACTCCGCCCGGGGGGCCTTTATAAGCCGCCACCCCCGAGCCGCCGAGCCCACCAGCCGCCGCAGCCCACCCGCGCCCCAAACCCTAACCCTAAACGCGCCCCGCCGACGCCGCCGCTGCCGCCCCGCGCCGCCGCCGCCGCCCGGAGCCGCCGCCACCCGCCGCCCTGTGCCGCCTCGCCGGACTTTCGCCGGAGGTAGCCGCCGCCGCCTCGGTTTTTGCGAGAAAACCGGTCGGTTTTTTTAAAACCCTAGATGTGTTTTTTATATTGGTTTTTTCGGTTTACTTAGTTAGCGAACGCCCGTTCGTTAGTTCGTTTTAACAAACGGTTTTCACCATTTAGCCGCAGACAGCGAAGGTTCGTTCGTTAGCCTGTTCGTCAGTTTTTCTTTTTCTCGGATTTTCCGCGATTATTTCCGATCGTGATTTCTGATCCCATTTTCGTTCTAGTATAACTTTTCGCTCGTTTATCGGAATTAGGCGATTCAAGCGCCTAGTGTTTCGTCTCGAAACCCTCTTTCTGTTGAACCAACTTAAACAAGATTTTGCTACTGTAAAATTTGACTTTAGTCTAGATTAGTGAACGAAGCTTGTTTCTTTCGCCATTTGAGTTTTATTGCTTCGTTTGATTTGATTCTTTTTGCAAACCGGAGTTCTTAAGTTGAACTTTCTGGTTAGATCTCTTATTTGAGTTTTACCCGTGCCCTTGCTTGATTGCTTATTGTATGCTTGTTTGTTTGCGATAGAGTACCCGGAGTGCGAAGCGTGCTACTACGAGTCTCTAGGTTTCACGGATCATCAGCAAGGCAAGTAACACTTTGATCATACCTCTTTCATACCCAGTTTTATTGCATTAGATCAATCCTCAAACAATTGCATGGTTAGGATCTGATTAAATTGTGGGTATGGGAAGTAGTTGAGGTAGTACCTATTCACCTGCTTATTATCAAACCTTTGGGAGTTACTTCTACGTTGCTTATATTGCTATGCTATGCTCGTAGACGTGGATTGGGTTTGAGAGTATTCATGACAGATGTGAGTATTGTTGATTAATGGTTAACTTAAGGTGGCAACTTAAATACACATCTGGGTGGATTGAGGCACCCGGGGAATCCAGTGATTGCCTGTATTTTTTTGGAAATCCCGGGGTACCGTGTGATTCTCCTATGGACTGCCACCCAGGCTCAAAGGGATCATGAGATTATTCATGCTAGAAACTTCCATGTGCAGCCACAAGCTATTATGGGCTCTAGCATAGTTGATTAAGTCGTGTGAACTCTTACAGTGGTAGACTAACAGATGTAGGGGATGTAGGTGGTACTATCTACCCATCGTAAGGTGCTAACGCTTCTGAAAGACTGTGTCCCGGTCATCCGTTTCTCAAACATCATGTAGTGCGAGAAATTCAACGGATGAGATCAAGTCTTGTGGGGAAAAGTGCGCAAACCTCTGTAGAGTGTACAAACTAATCATGGTTAGACGTGTCCCCGGTTATGGACATCTTGAGTATCTGGTTCTTGGATTATCATGTTGATCTCATTACTCTATAAAATTAATTTGTCGGGTTCTTAACTACTTTTAATTGGGACTGAGATGGGGTTTACCATTCTCAATGTTTTCAACCAACTTTGTAGTTAAATAAAATATATTCCTTTGTTGTAGGGGAAAATTGGCTTTTCGCAAAACATATTAACCATACAGCCTCCACCAGCCAAATATGCATGTAGTGATAACTTTATTCTGTTTACTACTCTCTTGTGTTACATTGCCAGCATATTCCATGTGCTGACCCATTTTTGGGCTGCAACGTATCATGTTGCAGACTTCTCGGACGACAAGTAAGGAGCCTTAGGTCGTGGTCTTTCACTCAGTGATGTCGTTGGAGTTGATGGACTCACTTTATCTTCCAAGCCTTCCGTTGTTATCGTATTAGATGGCCTTAAGCCATATTTGTTGTAATAAGTTCTCTTTTGAGACATTTGGTGTAATAAGTGTGTGATTGCTACTCTGTTATAAATCCTTCAAGTATTGTGCGTGTCAGCATTACCGATTCAGGGATGACACTGATGCACAGAGATCAGACTGTTTGAGGTCTGGTCGCTACAATATGGTATCAAAGCACACGTTGACTGTAGGACACGACCACTAAGCTAAAGCCCTAGATCACTACTCTCTTCTCATTTCTGACTCCTCTCCATTTTCTACTCTTTAGGATGGCGGATGCAAGGATCAAGTTCATGCAACCGGATGAAGACACCCCTTTTGGACGCCACTTGAAGGAAGTTACTAGGTACCTGAATATTGGAATATCAAGCTTCACAGGGACTTACAATGCCACTTTACCAGAAGAGGGGCGCTGGATGATTCAAGTTCAAGTTCCAGGAAGGACATTCACGCCAGTCACTGAGCCCATAGAGTTTTCTTTTGATGCACCAACCTGGAGTCTAGGAAAGAGTATGGCAGCTCACATCACCATGGGACGCATTGGAGAAGTTTACCACAATGATCTCAAGGACACTATCTACCAGATTTATGGGTGCTGAGATGAGCAATGGGAGATGATCAGCACCAAGAAGGATAGATCGATTGCAGCTTTCATCCAGGAGTAAAACCAGCACATTCAACGCCAGGAGAACCAGATGTGCTCCGGCATGACAGATTTGAAGAAGGCGATGACAAGGATCACGGAGCTGGAGGAAGAACTCAAGGCTACACACGAAGATTATGAGGAGGAAATTGTTGTACTAGTGGAGAAGAATGACGACCTGACAAGGAAGCTAGGAGTTTTCATGGGAGACCACGCGCCAGGAGGAGAAGACGACGATTCCACTTGCCCGGAAAACTACATCATCATCGACGACACCGACTCGGACCCTGACGATAGCAATGATGATTTTGTTGATGAAGCTGGAGCTGATATCATGGGGTCTTCGACCGATCAATTTTTCTAGTCGACCACCATATCAGTAGTAGAATTCCACCATGTATATAGTATAGTCCGAGCACTTTTGTAACGATAGTTCTAGACCGATTGTATGCTCTTTGTTTGATTTGATTGAGTGATATGTTTGTGTTTGTCTCATGTGCATATGGGTAGTGTTCCCCCCCTAGACCTTATTCTACTATGTTTTCTCATCTTTTCTAAACCCAGCAGATGCCTCCGAGATGCGACAATGGATTTGCTTTCCCACTGGAGCTCACTCAGTTGATCCAGCAGCAGAATGCATTGATGCAGATACTAGTCCAGAATCAGAACCAGGGGAACAACAACAACAACCCACCACCACCACCAGTCGATCACTTAGCCCGTTTTCTTAGGCTAAATCCGTCGGTGTTCTCCAGTAGCACCGAGCCGATTGTTGCAGATGATTAGCTCTGCAAGATTGAAAGGGAGTTGACCACTGCAGGATGCACAGATGCGGAAAGAGTGCGTTTTGCCGCACATCAGCTTGATGGACCCGCAGCATCATGGTGGGAGAATTTCATAGTCACTTACCCTATAGACACTGTGACATGGGACCAGTTCCAGCAAGCTTTTCGCACTGCCCATGTTTCAGCAGGAGCTATGGCCATGAAGAAGCGTGAGTTTCGCAACTTATGCCAAGGAGGGCGCACTGTTGGCCAGTATGTGGATGGATTTAGTAAGCTAGCATGTTATACCCCGGATGACGTCGCTACAGATGCAGCTAAGAAGGAGAAGTTTCTGGAAGGACTGAATGATGAGCTGAGCATGCAGTTGATGGTGGCGAATTTCAATAACTACTAGGAGTTGGTGGATAGAGCTCTCATGCTTGAAGGGAAGCAGCAGCAGATTGACAGCCGCAAGAGGAAGTATGGACAAGGGAAGTATAATTCTGGAGCTCATCAGAGACCTCGTTTCACCCCAAACTCGGGAGGACTTGTTCATAACCATGGAGGCCACACTCATAATGGAGGAAGTTCACACAACCATAGTGGCCCCAAGAATGGGAATGGTAATGGAGGAAGCAACGGACAAAACCGTTCCAACCCGGCAACACCCGCCAAGAAAGATCTAAGCCACGTTACTTGCTACAAGTGCCAGAAGACGGGACATTATGCAAATGAATGTCCTGAAGCTAAGAATGGATACGGCAATGGAAGCTCTGGGAAGAAGCCCAACCCTTTCACCAGGGAACAAGTGAACCACGTTAACGTGGAGGAGGTTGAAGCGCAACCCGATGCAGTAATAGGTAAGTTTTTGGTTAAGTCATTTACTGCAGTCGTACTTTTTGATATTGGTGCATCGCATTCATACATTTCAAGGGGATTTGTGGATAAGTTTAAACTACCAACCCAAGCCCTTAGGTCACCCATGTTAGTAACCTCGCTAGGAGCTGAGTATATGGCTAGCCTATGGTGTGATCGGTTACCATTAAGGATTGGTAACTACCTGTTCCCCTCAGACCTAATAGTATTGGAGTCACAAGGATTGGATGTGATATTAGGCATGGATTGGTTATCAAAGTATGGAGGGAACATTGACTGCGCCAGTAAGTCGATTTTGCTTACCACCCCAGAAGGAAGAAGGATCAAGTATGTATCCCAGCATGTGCCGAATAGGACTCAAGTAAATTCCTTATCAGGAGTTGTATAGGAGGAAGTACCAGTGGTGAAGGATTTTCCGGATGTATTTCCAGAAGAGTTGCGAGGCATGCCACCAGATAGAGACATTGAGTTTTTAATTGAGCTTTTGCCAGGCACAGGGCCAATATCTAAGAGACCGTACAGAATGCCCGCAAAGGATTTGGAGGAAATGAAGAAGCAGATTAAGGAGTTACTAGATAAAGGTTATATTCGCCCAAGTTCTTCACCTTGGGGATCACCAGTACTTCTAGTGGAGAAGAAGGATGGATCGTTAAGGATGGTTGTTGATTATCGAGGACTGAATGAGGTAACGACCAAGAACAAGTACCCACTGCCGATGATCAATGATTTGTTTGACCAGCTGCAAGGAGCTAAGGTGTTTTCCAAGATCGATCTGCGATCAGGGTATCACCAGCTAAAGATTCGAGAGTAGGATATACCTAAGACAACGTTTACCACGAGGTACGGGCTATATGAGTATACCATTATGTCATTTGGCCTGACTAACGCACCTACCTATTTTATGAACATGATGAACAAGGTGTTTATGGAGTTTTTGGATAAGTTCGTCATGGTGTTCATTGATGATAGTTTGGTCTACTCAAAGAACGAAGATGAACATAAAGAGCACTTGCGTTTGGTACTTGGGAAGCTCAGAGAACATCAGTTATACGCCAAGTTCAGCAAGTGTGAGCTTTGGCTGAAGGAAGTTGGATTTCTTGGACATCTTATATCCGGGGAAGGAATAGCAATAGAACCTACCAAAGTTGTCACTGTGACAAATTGGGAGCCACCCACGTCAGTTGGAGAGATCCGGAGTTTTCTTGGACTCGCAGGATACTACCGGAGGTTCATTGAGAATTTCTCAAAGATTGCGAAGCCCATGATGGAGTTGTTGAAGAAGGACACCAAGTTCAAATGGACTAAGGAATGTGAGGCCAGTTTTCAGGAGTTGAAGAAACGCTTGGTTACATCACCAGTGTTGATTCTGCCAGATCAACGTAAGGATTATGAAGTGTATTGCGACGCTTCTCATCGAGGACTTGGAGCCGTACTTATGCAGGAGGGAAGAGTTGTTTCATATGCCTTGCGATAGCTTAAACCCCATGAGTTAAATTATGCTACGCATGATTTGGAGTTAGCAGCCGTAGTGCATGCGTTGAAGACATGGAGACATTTTCTCATTGAAAACCATTGTGAGGTATACACGGATCACAAGAGTTTGAAGTATATCTTCACGCAGAAGGAGTTGAATCTCAGGCAGAGGAGATGGTTGGAGCTCATTAAGGATTATGATATGAGATTGCATTATCACCCCGAAAAGGCTAACATAGTAGCTGATGCGTTGAGTCGCAAAAGTCATGTCAATACACTCATGACCGGAGAGTTGCCCAAGGAGTTAGCAGAAGACCTTCGTGAGCTATGTTTGGAGATAGTTCCGAGAGGCTATGTAGCAGCTTTGGAGATTCAATCTACTTTGATGGATAAGATCGGAGAAGCTCAGAAGACGGACAAGAAGATAGCCGAAATAAAGGAAAGAATGAGTAAAGGAAAGGCTAAAGGATTTCGTGAGGATGAGCACGCTACCTTATGGTTTGAGGACCGCGGATATGTGCCAAATGATCAGGAGATCAGGAAGTTGATTCTGTAAGAGGCCCATGATTCGCCATATTCGATTCATCCAGGAAATACCAAGATGTACCTGGATCTAAAGGATAGTTTCTGGTGGACCGGAATGAAGAAGGATATTGCGGAGTATGTAGCAGTTTGTGTTGTATGTCAGAGAGTGAAGGCAGAGCATCAGAAGCCAGCAGGATTGCTACAACCATTGCCGATACCCGAATGGAAGTGGGATAAACTAGGCATGGACTTTATCATGGGATTACCCAGGACTCGCTCAGGCTATGACTCGATATGGTTGTAGTCGACCGTTTGACGAAAGTAGCTCATTTCATCCCAGTGAAGACCACTTACACCAGTGCTAAGTTGGCAAAGATATACATGACCAGGATCGTATGTCTGCATGGAGTTCCGAGGACCATTGTATCAGATAGAGGAACCCAGTTTACTTCAAAGTTTTGGAATCAATTGCATGAAACTTTGGGAACCAGGCTAGAGTTCAGTACAGCTTTTCACCCGCAGACAGATGGACAGACTGAGAGGGTCAATCAGATTCTGGAGGACATGTTGAGAGCTTGTGCACTAGATTATGGATCTAGTTGGGACGATAATTTGCCGTATGCAGAGTTCTATTACAACAACAACTATCAAGCCAGTTTGAAGATGGCCCCTTTCGAAGCACTGTACGGAAGGAGGTGCAGAACACCGTTGTTGTGGGACGAAATTGGAGACCGATAGTTGTTTGGACCAGATTTGATTAAAGAGTCTGAAGAGAAGGTTAAGTTGATTCGCGATAGACTTAAGGTAGCCCAGTCCAGACAGAAGAGTTATGCGGATTCTAAACGCAAGGAGACAGTTTACGAAGTCGGAGACAGAGTGTATCTTCGTGTATCCCCACTTCGAGGAGTGAAGCGTTTTGGAGTTAAGGGAAAATTAGCACCACGTTTTGTGGGACCATACAAAGTTTTGGAACGTATGGAAGAAGTTGCTTACAAGTTGGAGTTGCCCGAAGGATTGTCCGGAGTTCACGACGTGTTCCATGTTTCTCAGTTGAAGAAGTGCCACGTAGAGATGGCTGATATTCGTCTGAGAGATAAAGTGCCGCTGGAAGCGATACAGTTGGATAGCAATTTGACCTACGAGGAGAAGCCAGTTAAGATTCTTGATTTTGCTAGCCGAGTTACACGCAGCAAGGTTATCAAATTCTGCAAAGTTCAGTGGATCCACCATACCGAGGATGAAGCCACCTGGGAGCGAGAGGAAGATCTACGGAAAGATCACCAACACCTATTTTCTAGCCAACCCGAATCTCGAGGGCGAGATTCATCTTAAGGGGGGTAGGTTTGTAACATCCCAAATTTTCAATTTGGAATGTTATACATTAGATCATCATTGCATATCATATTTTATTTGCATTTTGGTTTGATCCTAGAAATTCTACGCAACTCAAGGACCCACAGAGAGAGTTGGGATTTTTGTTATTTTCATATTCGAGTTTTTCTCGAATTTTGAAAAGAGGATCGTTTGATTTTAACTATTTTTCTTTGAATATTTCTTTTATAAAAATAAAAGAGAGAGAGGATAAAATGACTTCCTCAAAATAAAAAAAATATCGGAGATTTAATATTAAAATCAAATAAGATTTTTATTCGGAGTTTTATCGCTATTTTATTTGAATTAGGAAAAATATGCGTTTTTCAAAATTGCATATTAGGCCCAAATAAATGTTCACCTTGTCCGGCCTATTTTTAGAGGACGGGGAAAATTCATTTCGGGATTTTTGGAGTCTGTTTAGTATTTCATTTATTTCTTTTTCTGCACGTTAGGATTTTTTTTAAAAAGTCAAACCGACTCTGGGCCGTACCCGAGCGGGACTCCGCCCGGGGGGCCATTATAAGCCGTCACCCCCGAGCCGCCGAGCCCACCAGCCGCCGCAGCCCACCCGCGCCCCAAACCCTAACCCTAACCGCGCCCCGCCGCCGCCGCCCCGCACCGCCTCACCGGAGCCGCCCTCCCCCGCGGCCAGCTCGCCGGACTTTCGCCAGAGGTAGCCGCCGCTGCCACCTCGGTTTTCGCAAGAAAACCGACCAGTTTTTTCTGAAACCCTAGATGCGTTTTTTTATATCGGTTTTTTTTGATTTAGTTATTTAGCGAACGCCCGTTCATTAGTTCGTTTTAACAAACGGTTTTCATCTTTAGCCGCAGGCAGCGAACGTTCGTTCGTTAGCCTGTTCGTCAGTTTTTCTTTTTCTCAGATTTTCCACGATTATTTTCGATCGCTATTTCTGATCCGATTTTCGTTCTAGTATAACTTTTCGCTCGTTTATCGGAATCGGGCGATTCAAGCGCCTAGTGTTTCATCTCGAAACCCTCTTTCTGTTGAACCAACTTAAAAAAGATTTTGCTACTGTAATATTTGACTTTAGTCCAAATTAGTGAACGAAGCTTGTTTCTTTCGCCGTTTGAGTTTTATTGCTTCGTTTGATTTGATTCTTTTTGCAAACCGGAGTTCTTAAGTTGAACTTTCTGGTTAGATCTCTTATTTGAGTTTTACCCGTGCCCTTGCTTGATTGCTTATTGTATGCTTGTTTGTTTGCGATAGAGTACCCGGAGTGCGAAGCGTGCTACTACGAGTCTCTAGGTTCCACGGATCATCAGCAGGGCAAGTAACACTTTGATCATACCTATTTTATACCCAGTTTTATTGCATTAGATCAATCCTCAAACAATTGCATGGTTAGGATCTGATTAAATTGTGGGTATGGGAAGTAGTTGAGGTAGTACCTATTCACCTGCTTATTATCAAACCTTTGGGAGTTACTTCTACATTGCTTATATTGCTATGCTATGCTCGTAGACGTGGATTGGGTTTGAGAGTATTCATGACAGATGTGAGTATTGTTAATTAATGGTTAACTTAAGGTGGCAACTTGAATACACATCTGGGTGGACTGAGGCACCCGGGGAATCCAGTGATTGCCTTTTTTTTTGGAAATCCCGGGGTACCGTGTAATTCTCCTATGGACTGCCACCCAGGCTCAAAGGGATCACGAGATTATTCATGTTAGAAACTTCCGTGTGCAACCACAAGCTATTATGGGCTCTAGCATAGTTGATTAAGTCGTATGAACTCTTACAGTGGTAGACTAGCAGATGTAGGGGATGTAGGTGGTACTGTCTACCCATCGTAAGGTGCTAACGCTTCTGAAAGACTGTGTCTCGGTCATCCGTTTCTCAAACATCATGTAGTGCGAGAAATTCAATGGAGGAGATCGAGTCTTGTGGGGAAAAGTGCGCAAACCTCTGTAGAGTGTACAAACTAATCATGGTTAGCCGTGTCCCCGGTTATGGACATCTTGAGTATCTGGTTCTTGGATTATCATGTTGATCTCATCACTCTATATAATTAATTTGTCGGGTTCTTTATTACTTTTAATTGGGATTGAGATGGGGTTTTCCATTCTCAGTGTTTTCAACCAACTTTGTAGTTAAATAAAATATATTCCTTTGTTGTAGGGAAAATTGGCTTTTCGCAAAACATATTAACCATACAGCCTCCACCAGCCAAATATGCATGTAGCGATAGCTTTATTCTGTTTACTACTCTCTTGTGTTACATTGCCAGCATATTCCATGTGCTGACCCGTTTTCGGGCTGCAACGTATCATGTTGCAGAGTTTTCAGACAACGAGTAAGGAGCCTTAGGTCGTGGTCTTTCACTCAGTGATGTCGTTGGAGTTGATGGACTCACTTTATCTTCCAAGCCTTCCGCTGTTATCGTATTAGATGGCCTTAAGCCATCTTTATTGTAATAATTTCTCTTTTGAGACATTCGATGTAATAAGTGTGTGATTGCTACTCTGTTATAAATCCTTCAAGTATTGTGCGTGTCAGCATTACCGACCCAGGGATGACACTGATGCACAGAGATCAGACTGTTTGAGGTCTAGTCGCTACAAGAATCAACAAGTTTGATTGGCTAGGGAGAGAGATCGGGCAAGAATGAGCTTGTGAACAACAATGGAGCTGGGGGGAGGAAGAGGTGAGTCAACTTGGAGGAAATGACTCCCTTTTATAGTGGGGGATGAAATCCAACCGTTATGAACTCACAGCCCATGCACAAGCGGTAGTACCGCTCAGGCGAGCGGTACTTCCGCTGGCATAGAAATTTCAGGCGCTGAGTTCAACTGAGCAGGTCAGGGAGGTGGTAGTGCTGCCGAAGCGGTACTACCGCTCCCACCAGCGGTACTACCGCTTAGTATTGGACTGCAGCCGGAACCAGCGGTAGTAGAGAAAGGCAGGGCGGTAGTGCCGCCCGGGGCGGTACTACCGCTGGCAACTACATCTCTACTTCCGCTCGAGAGACAGAACTATCTAGAGAGCAGAATATAAGCGGTACTCAGTGCGGTAGAGAAACAACGGTAGTTCCGCTGGAGAGGTACTATTGCTCTGCACGAGCGGTACTTCTGCTTAGTAGTTAAAAGCCAAGTAACTATGCGGTAGTGGGGGTAGTCAGGGCCGCAGTACCACTAGAGCGGTACTACCGCGCTGAACTACCGCCCAATTATAGAACCTAAAAATAGGCAGAAGTGGGGTTAGCACTGAACTACAACAGTACCGCTGGAGCGGTACTACCGCTGGAGCGGTACTACCGCTTATGATGCTCTGTAAAGCTCATGCATACAGGAAGGATAAGCTCAATTGCCGAGAGAGAACGAAGGTGCAAAAGGATTGTCTACGTGCTGATTCCACCCAAACCTTTCCGAAGCGGACCCCCTCTTAATAGTATGGTGATCCTACGACTCAAATCCATTGAATATGAAACGTGAGAAAAACACTGTCTTCGTAATAGCTCAGAGGGGCATGAATCGTCTTGTGCCATATGATAGATTATCTAAAATGTTCAGTGCATAGTGATTAGTCCGCAAATGCATTGTCATCAGTCACCCAAACCACTATGGGAGAAATATGCCCTAACAATCTCCCCCTTTTTGGTGGATTGATGACAATGTGGGATTTGCACAAATATAGAGCAAGAAAATATGCAATCCCAAAATCTAAAAAATATAGACGGGATCCCCCTAGCACTACTAGGGAAAACATTATACGTGGAGGCTTATCAGTAGCGCGGCTTACTAGTAGGCGCTACTGCTAACTAGCAGCAGCGAGGGCTAAGAG
This sequence comes from Aegilops umbellulata, assembly GCA_032464435.1. Lineage (NCBI taxonomy): Eukaryota > Viridiplantae > Streptophyta > Magnoliopsida > Poales > Poaceae > Aegilops > Aegilops umbellulata. Next base: position 339,119,013 of record CP136056.1, on the reverse strand, counting down.
CGCATGCTGCAGGTCAGACTTGGCAATAGCGCGAGCCCACGGCCCAGGTGCTGCTGCTAAGTGGGCCACAAGGCCACCGCTGGGTCTAGCATTAGTAGGAGTGCAGTTTCCCAGACTATGCTACAACTAATATGTTAGCTGTAGCGCCTAGTCGACGGTCTGCGTTGCTACTAAATCTGCACGTGGGCAGGTGGTGGGCCCAAATTAGTAGTAGCGCTCGTAGCTTCTCCCGCGCTACTGCTAAGCCCACCTTATCCCCTGCCCCAACCAGTCGATTTCCTCTCCCTCACCACACTCACTCTCACTCCATGCCTCTCACGCAGCGCGCTCTCTAGTCGCCGTCGCCCCTCACCGTCGCCCGCCGCCGTCGCCCGCGCGCCACCGCCAGTGAGGTAGCTCCTCAGACATCCCTCCTCCTCCCCCCTCCTTCCTCCCCCTCCCTCCTCCCTCCATCCCTTCTCTCTCTGTTCTTGTAGAATGTAGGTAATTTGAATGTAGGTTTTAGAATGTAGACATTATAGAATGTAGGTTTTTAATAGAATATTTTTTTAGGTCATTGGAGTAAATGTAGTTTATTTTGACTATTTTAGGTGTTTTGAATAGAATAGGAATTTCAGGTCTTTTGAATAGAGACTTTAGTAATAGAAATTGTTTAGGTATAGAAAATTTTCAATATAGAAATGTATCGGAGTGCCATATGAGAAATTTAGTAACATAAATTTTTAGTAAGAAAATTTAGGTATGGAAATTTTTAGTAAGAAAATTTAGTTATGCTTCTTAACCAAATGAAATGTTCGGGTTATAAGATATATTGAAATGTTTTTTGTCAATATTGAACCATTGAAATGCAATGAGCACCTGTTTGGATGCACCTGTGCGAATGCTTGTGATAATTGATCCGGATAGAATTTCAAGTTTAAAAATCATTGTATGTGTATGTACATCTTTGTGTCACAGGGAAAATCCGAGTGGCCTATGTTTTGCTGGAGTGTTGATTCATTTCTGTTCTAGCAAATTTCAGGCGCTCGATGTGTCCTATTTTAGCAAAGGTCATGCCAGATTTTTCCATGAATTTGAGCATAACTTGTGCTAGAATATGTAGGAAATATTGAATGCCCCTGATTTGCTAGAAAGAGAATTAAACGACATTGCGGGTTGACTTTAAGTCTGTCGGGGCTTCATACATGGCAGTCAAAAAATTATTGAGGGAGAGTCTCCACCATATATGAGAGAAGAAGAATGCCAGCTGTTGTCGTGGGGGTCGCTTCTCCTTATTCTCCTTATGCTATCCTTTGTTATGCACTAGGGGAAGGAGGAGTAGCGACCATCACCGACGGTCAAAAAATCAGTGAGGGAGTGCCCACCATATATGAGAGAGGAAGAAGAATCCCGAATGTTGTCGTGGGGGTAGCTTCTTCTTCATTCTAAGGTGCTAGAAATTTTGGTGTAATGCACTTTGGAATGAAAGGAGGAGCTACCATCACCGATGGTCGCAAATGTCAGAGAGGAAGAATCCCGACTGTTGTCGTGGGGGTCGCTTCTCCTTCGTTCCCATGTGGTAGACATCTTGGTGTAATGCACTCGGAACGAATGGAGGAGTGACCATCACCGATGGTCGAATATATCATAGAGGGAGTGTCGACCATATACACCACGTGAGGTGAGAGTTTTCAAGGAAGACTCGACAGACCGAAAGTCAACCCGTGATGAATAATAATAAAGATTTGCATAGCGTATCAAGCATAGCTCACATAGTTATTTTATTTGTGTGCAGGGAAGATCACCGAGGTGTCGCTCGACGACACCTAGAAGATCACCGGCATCCTCGATAGTCGTCCAGTGAGTAAATTAAGATGGTCTATCTATTACTCTGAGTCGCCTATATTTTGCCGGAGTGTTGATTAATCTCAAGGGTTGTCTTTCAATCTGTTGATGCTACTTGAGTGTCCACCATATACTGTCGACATATTAGAGAGGAAGAATCCCGACTGTTGTCGTGGGGGTCGCTTCCTCTTCCTTCTGCTCGTGATATACCTTAGTAATGCACAAGAGAAGGAGGGGAAGCGACCATCACCGACAGTCGAAATAATTGTGAGGGAGTGTCCACCATATAAGAGAGGAAGAATCCTGACAGTTGTCATGAGGGGAGCTTCTTCTTCATTCGAAGGTGCTAGAAATTTTGGTGTAATGCACTTTCGAATGAATGTAGGAACTTCCATCACCGACAGTCGCAAAATGTCAGAGAGGAAGAATATCGACTATTGTCGTGGGGGTCGCTTCTCCTTCATTCCCGTGTGCTAGAAATTTTGGTGTAATGCACTCGGGGATGAAGGGAGGAGCGACCATCACCGATGGTCGAATATATCAGAGAGGGAGTGCCCACCATATACACCAAGTGAGCTGAGAGTTTTCAAGAAAAGAGTCAACAGACCAATAGTCAACCCGTCATGAATAATAATGATCTAATTTAGTTTTTGTAGTACATATATTGAATTTTAGAAGTTTAATCTTTGAATTATGAACATAGGAAATGTATGACGATGATGGGATACCTGAGTGCGAATTCTGCAGCGATGACCGGGGTCTGTGCGACAGGCCTCGCCTGGAAGACGATTGGCGCTTCAGTATTAACCTCGACGAGACCTTTGATGTTCATACGGTACGCAACGACGACAAGCCTTTTTTCGTAATTGAGCCTGACTTCTGCTTCTTCAATGTGTAATTTCCGTTTTATACAATTCGACTAGTGCATCCCCTGCCATGCAAGACGTTATGTCTTGGAGAAGCTGGATTTTGAAGATCATGAGAATATGGATAAAGAGAGTTAACCTCACGACCCACATGGTTATGCTTTTGATGTAAAGCTATACAATGTGGTGACCTACTCCCATTTTCGTTGCTCGAATTGGGCAGCACTATGCAAGGCATATGGTTTTTAGGAGGGTATGCATGTCACCTTTGATCTGCGTGATCCTGAAGATGACATCGTTGAAGATAATGTCGACGAAGATAATATCGATGAAGATAATACCGACATTTGGGTCGATGTCGATACGCTTCCACTTCTACCTCTATGCGAGTTTCTCAAACATATTTATTAAGTAATTTATATTGTTTATTTAAAAATAGTTGACAATTTATATATTTCCATTGACAACTTATTTCCATTCTTCAAAAAATGTTCGAAAAGTAGTAGACAAAACCTACTACACTGATGGCTCTGAACTAACTTATGAGGAGAAAGATCATCTTGTCTTCTTTATTATTGATGTTGAGACTTTCAATAAGAATTATGAAAGTCCTCCACATTATGGTCAATACGTGCCACTAGTCCACGTGTTGAACTACGACAACATCCATGGAAATGGCATGGTAAGATTTTTTATTATTATGACATCAGAGCATCTTGTGCATACATTCTTCTAAAGTTAAACTACATTGCTAACTACGTTACTATTATGCTCTTCAACAGAAAATCTCGAAGGATTGTGTGCCTCATCTGATGCATACGAAAGGTCACATTGATGTTATAAGCTTACGTCCAAGTATGCCTATAGGTCACCATTGTTCATACAAGATTTCTCGAACAGATGAAGACCTCACAATCAAAGAATGGAAAAAAGTTATGAATAATCGTAGGGAGATACTTGGAAGCAACATTGTGCGAAGCCCACGAATTGGAGACAGGATAATCTCCATTCTCCATAATGGAGAGTCGGGGGTTATGTTGTTTTATGCTATTTTACCTTAGAGAGGGGTAGCAGGTCCTAGCTAATACTCATGATCATGTGCTAAGAACAATTAACTAGGGTTGGCTATGACTATGATGATGATGAGTATGACTTGTTATTATGATAACGAGTAGAAGTTGCTAGATGACTATGATGACGATGAGTATGACTTGTTATTATGATAACGGTGATGAGTTATTATTATGATGATGATGCTGAGTTGTTATATGAGCATGATGAGTTATTGCATATATCGGTAGCTGAAATAAAGGTGGATTAGATTCAAGTGGAGGCAACATGGTGCGGATCGAAAGTACTACTAATCCAAACTAAAGTGATCAAGTTTGGATTAGTAGTACTTTGGATCTGCACCATGTTGCCTCCACTTGAATCTAATCCACGTCTCTTTCACCCACTGATATAATAACTCATCATGATAATAAAATCATATGATGCGGCTACTGTATAAAACCTATACAAATACAGTGCCAATATGCTGCAGAAAAAATATAGGAAAGTTTAGCAGTAGCGCGGGTATGCACGTAGCAACAACGTGCTTTTAATAGCAGCGCAGTTTAGCAAGCACACTACTGCTATGTATGGTTAGCAGTAGCGCGGGTAAACCCACGCTACTGCTAAAGTTTAGCTATAGCGCCTTAGCAGTAGCGCTGGTGCCCGTGCTACTGCTAAGGTAAAACCCGCGCTACTGCTAGCCTTTTCTCTAGAAGTGTAGATGTGTGCACTAATTGAGTATGCCTTTGGAATGAAAAGCACACACACTAGGATCGATACTCGCCCTATATTTTATAGACCGGCAACACTTGCATCAACAATATGAGATGGATAAACAAGGATGCAAGTAAATAGCATGTGAGCAAAAAGATTGGGCACAAGATAAATAACATCTTACAAGCTAATACGATATTTGACATAAAGATAGAGATAGGGTTGCATATGTCTCACACCATATGATAGGTACTAAAGGTTCCACACACAAACTTAAAGCAAAGCAAACGAAAAAGAGTTCACGAGAGAATAAAAGCAACAACAAAGAATACACACTCGTGACTCGGCAAATCCGCAAACTCTCTCCCCATTTGGCATCGAGACACCAAAAGGACAAAGAGCACTAAACAAGCCCAAGGTGATGGAGATGCTCCAGAACATCAGTACTCCTCGTGCTCCTCAGACTCCTATGCTGCTGTATCCTGACGCTCCACCTCTGAGTCTGACCACTGGCAGTGATGTGATATCCATGTCTCCTCATTCGTGACCCGCGCTCCTCAGAGCCACTAGTAATCTCCTGACCCAGGTGCCTCATCATGGTCTTATGACGCATGTGAGCCTCCTTCTTGGCCATGTGAGCCCTATGCTGACCCTTGGCTTCCATGCAGAAGAGCTTCTTCATCTTCGCCTTGAGCTTGGATGCCCAACATGGTACCTTCTCTAGAGAAGGGACCAACTCATAATCAGGCTCAACCTAATCATCAGAGTTAGTGGGGGCAATCTCCTCACTAGGGGCAGCAGGTGCAGTCCCCCAGTTCTTCTTTTGGTGCAAGTTCAGAACCCCATGAGGTACCATTTGCTCAGTAGGAAGTGCCTCCCCTAGAAACTCGGCAGCCCATGTCGTCTCAATCAACTTATACAGATAAGAGGACATGGATGGGCACCTTTCGGTCAAGCACACCAGAACGAAGCTGACGCCACATGATGTGGGAGATATCCAAAGTACATGTCCTGCCCTTCTCCTCGATGCAAAGCAAGAGAAGATCCACCAAATAGGAGTGTACCTAATCCAGGTTCCCAATGCGAGGGAAAAGAGTGTTGCAAAAGATACGGTGCATGATGTCCAAGAACAGAATGAGATCCGTGTGAGTGGCCCCTTGGAAGTAGTCACAAACCTGGAGTAACGGATAAGCTTCGACTTGTGTGTAGCAGGTGTATCATTGTGAGGCCAGAGACCAACTGGGTTGTCTTCCCCCTCATCAGCAATGCCCAGACAATCCATGAAGTCCTTCCAATCAACCTTGAATCTCCTCCCACCAGTCATCCATGACATGGATCTCTCCTTGTTTGCATGAAAGTGAACAATGGCATAAAATTGAGCCACAATCTCTGTGTCATAGTCCTTGTTGAATGTGATGATAAGAATAAGACCTCACTGGTGACAAAGAGCAAGAGCTTCTCCAAAGTAAGCTGGCCCCTTCTCCATGCGAGTGATGTCGATAGACTTGACCAAAAAATACAGGTTCTTCTTGGCCTTCAGAATGTCCACATAGATCAGAGATTGCTCCTTGGTCCAGTAGGGACGACCAGCAAGAGCCTCGTCCTGAGGACGGCAATACGGATTGCGAATATGGAATGCACCAAACTCCTTGGCAATCATCTCATCAGGAGGGGTGTATTTCTCCTTCTCCTTTGGCTTACTGGCAATTTTCTTCACATGCTATTGTTGGAGGACCACTGGAACTGGTTGGTGTACCATCTGTGGTACGGCAGCGCTTGGAACCACCGGGACGATCTGGGTTCTTGCGACGAGCTTGATGAGTGGAGCTACCATCACCTGGAACCCACAAATACAGAGCGAGGGAAAAGCAGGTGTAAAGCCATTGCATAAGCCAAGAGATACAACTGCGGATGGAAGTAAATGCAGGAATTCTAAAAAACTAGGTCACAACGGTAGTACCGTGCCCAGCAGCGGTAGTACCACTGGACACGAGCGGTAGTACCGCCACAAGCTGTAGTACCGTCTGCGTCCCAGCGGTAGTACTGTCCACCCGACGGGATAACCTCCGCGGCGTGGATCCGATAGTACCGGTGACATAGAAGTGCAAAATTTCGGCAAAGACGACTATACTCAGCCATCCCGCATCCTACTAATGCCTAGATTTAGCCAAAAATCTATGAATACCACATGCATTGCCCTAGAACCAAGATTCAAAAACTAGAACCGTAGGAGAGAAAAACGAGGGCAATACTGGTATCCATGGAAAGAGGAGAAGTTGGGGATCGATCCCACCGGTCAGAAATGGAGAAGACGACACGGAATTGGAGGGCCGGAGCCGGCCACCGGAGCAGTTCTTTGCCGCTTGAGAGAGAGAACACGAGAGGACAAGAAGTGAATGGGTATGGGGAGTTAGAACTCCCTGTGCCCAACACTTAACCCCCTCGCGGGTCCCTGAAGCGGTAGTACAGCTGGAATCAGTGGTAGTACCGCCTGAGCAGTAGCACCGGTCACTCCTAGCGGTAGTACCCACCCAGTGCGTCGACAGGAGGTTGGCACACTACACTCGGTACCGTAAACTTGTGCGGTAGTACCGCCTCAGCGGCAGTACCGTGCTGATTAGTGGTAGTACCGCTTGCTGCCAAAAAATAGCTAGGATCAAATTTTGGAAGTATGGGCTTATGCAATTTTAAGAGGTTTGAGAGAAGATAGGCTTGGGTTGGAGACAAGGAAACACCACAAATGGAAAGGAATACTCCATGGTCAAAAAGCAACTAAACCAAGAGCACGCAAGGAGTAATCCAACACCCAAAAAGCTTAAGACACGAAAGCACAACTCAAACCAAATAGAGCCAAGCCTCTCAAAGAGAGGGCAGTGACTGAAGTCACCTATGTTTGAGTCAATTGGTATGGCATCGCAAAGATTTTAATCTTGGGCCCATGACCAAAACTCATCTTTGAAGCACAAGTACCATCAAGGATGGCTAATGTGAAAGACTTGATAAATTTATGCATAATGGGGGGAGGGATAGTTCTTTGAGAGAACAACACTCCCCTATGTCCATGCCTACATCTAGAACAAGATAATATGATGAATGTGATGGGGTGTGCCTAGATTCAATCCACATTGCTCGAATCAATGATATTTACCTCATGCCTTAACTCGCAAAATCTTGCTTCATCCAAAGGCTTCGTGAAGATATCTGCTAGTTGCTCTTGAGTGTTGACGTAGATAATCTCAATCTCCCCCATGCTTGATATGATCCCAGATGAAGTGATGACAAATATCAATGTGCTTCATCTTGCTATGTAGCACCGGGTTGCGGGAGATATTGATTGCACTTTCATTGTGACATAGAAGAGGCACTTTGTCACAAGTGACACCGTAATCCTTTAAAGTTTGCCTCATCCATAGAAATTGTGCACAACAACTTGTGGCGGCTACATACTCAGCCTCGGTGGATGAGAAAGACACATGATTTTGCTTCTTCGAATACCAACTCACCAAAGAGCGCCCAAGGAATTGGAACCCTCTGGAAGTTGACTTCCTATCCACAACATCTCCTGCCCAATCCGGGTCCGAATAACCCATGAGATCAAAGCTTGCTCCTTTGGGGTACCATAGGCGAAAGTTTGGGGTATGAGACAAATATCAAAAGATTTGTTTGGCCGCCACATAGTGGCTTTATTTAGGCGTGGCTTGGAACCTTGCACACATTCCCACAATCAATATAATATCCGGTCTAGATGCACAAAGGTAAATCAAGGATCCAATCATGGAGCGATATACCTTTTGATCCACCGCTTTACCATTGGGATCAATGTCGAGCTTGCATTTGGTGGGCATAGGAAACTTGACCGGCTTGACATCATCTAGCTTGAATCTCTTGAGCATGTCTTGGGTATATTTGGCTTGGTTGATGAAGGTTCCTTCTCTTCTTTGCTTGACTTTGAACCGAAGAAAGAACTTCAACTCTCCCATCATAGACATCTCGAACTTCTCGGTCATTAGTGCGACAAACTCATCATTGAAAGATTTTTTAGGAGAGACAAATATAATATCATCAACATATAGTTGGCATGTGAACAAATCCCCTTTGACACTCTTAGTAAAAAGAGTGGGATCAATTTTCCAATTTCAAACCCACGATCTTGCAACAACTCTGTAAGGTGCTGGTACCATGCACGTGGGGCTTGTTTAAGGCCATAGAGTGCCTTGTTGAGTTTGTAGACATGATTGGGGAGCTTGGTATCCTCGAATTCCGGGGGTTGTTTTACATACACCAACTCATTCAAGGGACCATTAAGAAATACACTCTTCACATCCATTTGTTGCAATTTAAAATCATGATGAGATGCGTATGCAAGCAACAACGAATATATTCAAGACAAGCAACGGGGGCAAAGGTTTCACCATAGTGGATACCCTCAACTTGGGAGTAGCCTTGTGACACCAATATTGCCTTGTTTCAAACAACCACACCGCTCACATCTTGCTTGTTCTTTAAGATACATTTGGTTCTAATGACATTGTGGTCCTCCTTTGGCCTTGACACTAATTCCCAATCTTTGTTGTTCTCAAAGTTGTTGAGTTCATCATGCATGGCCTCAAGCCAATCCGCGTCATCGAGCGCCTCATGTACCTTTTGGGGTTCAACACATGAAACAAACGCGTGATGCTCACAAAAGTTTGGCAATTGTTTATGAGTAGTTACCCCTTTCCTCAAGCTTCCAAGCACATTCTCCATGACATGTTGTTGACGCTCGAGCTTGGAAGCCACCTTGGCGGCATGATGCTCCAAAAGTTCCTCAATAGGCATTTGAGAGGATTCATCTTGATCATATTAAGCATCGTCTTGAGCTTGCGCTTGATCTTGAGCTTGCTCGGAGTCATGAACTTGATCTTGGGCATCATTTGGTGATCACCATCTTCATGAGGTTGATCTTGCCCTTGATCTTGTTCATTAAGTTGAGGGCCTTCACTTTGTTCTTCGGAAGCGTGTGGGTCTAGCGCCGGTGATGGCTCCATTTGAGTAGAGGATTGTCCTTCTCCTTTTGCCACAAGGGGTTCCTCAATGAGGAGTATTTGACCAATACCCATTCTTCTTATGGCTTGCGGAGGAATTTCATCACCTACATCACAAAGACCACTTTGCTTCACTTGGGAGCCATTATTTTCATCAAACTCCATGTTACACGTCTCCTCAATGAGTCCATTGGACTTGTTGAGGACAGGGTATAAGCATGAGAGTTTGTAGCATAACCAACAAATATGCCCTCTTGAGCTCTAGGTTCAAATTTAGACAAACGAAACCTTTCTTGAGAATGAAACACTTACACACGAACACCCAAAAGTACTCGAGGTTGGGATTTTTACTGGTAAGTATCTCATATGGAGTCTTGCTCAAGCCTTTGTGGAGATAGAGCCGATTGGATGCATGACATGCAGTGTTGATGGCTTCGGCCCAAAAGTTGTATGAAGATTTGAATTCCGCCATCATGGTCCTTGCCGCATCCATCAACGTCCGGTTCTTCCTCTCTGCAACACCATTTTGTTGAGGGGTATAGGGTGCGGCATATTGGTGCTTGATCCCCTCATCACTAAGAAATTCATCCGAGGTACAGTTCTTGAACTTGGTGCCATTGTCACTTCTAATCATCAATATCTTTGCATCATGTTGTCGTTGAGCTTCATTGCAAAGTGGATGACAGTTTGTTGGGTCTCACTCTTCCTCTCGAAGAAGTATACCCATGTGTATCTTGAGTAATCATCCACAATCACCAAGCAATATTTCCTTCCCGCAAGACTATCAAAGGATGGAGGGCCAAAGAGATCCATGTGAAGGATCTCCAAGGGCCTCTTCGAGTAGATGATAGTCGTGGGTCGGTGAGCCGTCTCATGTAGCTTTCCCTCAATACAAGCACTGCAAGCATGATGTTTGGCAAAACTCACATTTGTTAGTCCACGAACATGATCCCCTTTGAGGAGACTTTGCAAAGATCTCATATTGACATGGGCTAGTCGGTGATGCCAAAGCCATCCCACATCAACTTTAGCCATTAGGCATGTCGCGGTCTTAGTGGGTCACTCCGAAAAGGTAACCACATAGAGACCATTCTTGACATGCCCAACAAAGGCTACTTTAAGAGTCTTGCTCCACAAAAGGGCCCAGTATCAAGATCAAAGAATGTTGCAAAGCCCATGAGTGCAAGTTGACGAACAAAAAGTAAATTGTATGTAAGGGACTCAACAAGCATGCCCTTCTCAATAGATAAATCTTGAGATATCACCACCTTGCCAAGACCCAATACCTTATAAGTTGAAGCATCATTGAATTGGACATGGGTGGGCATAGATGGAACTGCTTGCAAGTCCACCACCAAGTCCTTGCTCCCAGTCATATGATTTGTTGCACCACTAACGAGCCACCATGACACCCCACCAGAAGCAAACTCTTACAAGAGATTAATGCTTGGATTTAGGTACCCATTCTTGAATGGGTCCTTTAGCAACAAGGGTCTTAGGAACCCAAATATACCACTCAATGTACTCATAACCAACAAATTTGGCATAAACATGCCCATCACTAGCACGTCATAAAACATATGAGGGATTAACATCGCTGACTTTTCTTTGTCCTCTTCTTCCTTATCTTCTTCTTCTTCTTCTTCTGGAATTGCCTTGGCCTTCAAAGCAAGGTTGGGTGAGGCCTTCTTTGACCGTTAGACACGGGCTAGAGTGTTGTCAGCAGTCTTGTTCATGATGTTCATGGCAATAGACTCATCCAACACCTTGCTTGAAGACAAGGTATGGAAGTCCGGCCTTTGACGGATCACGGAGGACATGACCTTGTTGAATGGCATGATGGCCTTGAGAAACTTGCCTTGATCCAATTATCATCCATACCCTTGCTCCCATGATCTTGAAGAGCAACCACAAGTGTTGTCAATCTTCGATGGAGATCACGAGGACCCGCATCTTCATTCATCATAAACTCACCGGCCTCCTCAAAAACCACCTCAAAGTTGGACCGTGGAATGCTTAAGCTCCCCTTGTAGAAAGATATGATATGTTCCCTCGAAGCAGCGGTGTCCTCACCGTGCACGGGGACACCGGGGACGCCCTGCGGGTACTCAAGCTCGCCTTCAAGACGGCGGCATCGGCACAGCCCGCCGACGCAGGGACCCCCGAGCCCAAGGGGGCTGCGTCGGCCAAGAAGAAGTAGTTGTTCACCCAGGACAAGGCAGAAACCAAGCAGATACCTGTCGACGAGGATGGGTCCTCCAGTGCCACTTTCACCATAGGCGCCAACCTCGAGCCTGAGCAGGAGGAGGCCCTGATCAGGTTCCTGCGCGCAAATAAGAAGGTATTCGCTTGGGAGCCTGATCAGTTGGCAGGGATCCCCCGGAGCGTCATCGAGCATCACCTCAACGTGTGCCCAAATGTGCGCCCCGTGAAGCAGAAAGCCAGGAGGCAGTCCGCAGAGAAGCAGGCCTTCATCATCCAAGAAACCCGCAAGTTAGAGGCCGTTGGGGTCATTCGCGAGGTCCGATACCCGGATTGGTTGGCCAACCCTGTCGTTGTGCCCAAGAAGGGAGGAAAGGAGCGCATGTGTGTCGACTTCACCAACCTCAACAAGGCATGCCCGCAAGATCCGTTCCCGCTCCCCCGCATCGACCAGATCGTTGATTGCACCGCGGAGTGCGACCTGCTCTGCTTCCTGGACGCCTTCTCTGGGTATCACCAGATCAAGATGGCGGTAGAAGACGTCGAGAAGACCGCCTTCTTAACCCCATGCGGGGTGTACTGCTATACATGCATGCCATTTGGGCTGCGTAACGTAGGGGCGACCTTTCAGCGGCTGATGCACATCACCTTGGGCCCGCAGCTCGGGAAGAATGTTGAAGCTTACGTTGACGACATTGTGGTGAAATCTCGGGAGGCCAAGACCCTGATACAAGACCTGGAGGAGACCTTCGCTAGCCTCGACGCAGTGAACCTGCGGCTCAACCCAGAGAAGTGTGTGTTCGGGGTCCCCTCAGGCAAGCTCTTGGGCGGACCACCTCCCGAAGTCATGTCACCTCGCGAGGCGCCCTTGCCTCCGGAGGGTGCCACGAACACTGATGCTCTCAGCTTGGTTGAGCATCCAGTCTACTTTGTCAGCACGGTGTTACGGGACGCGAGGGCACGGTACCCTATGCCTCAGAAGCTCCTCCTCGCGCTACTGGTGGCCTCGCGCAAGCTGCGTCACTACTTCCAAGGTCACCCCATCAAGGTCGTCTTGTCATACCCCTTGGAGAGAGTGCTCAGGAGCCCCAACTCAGCCGGAAGGGTCGCCGAGTGGAACATAGAACTGCAGGCGTTTCAACTCGAGTTCAGCACGACCAGGGTCATCAAAGGAGCGGCGTTAGCGGATTTCATGGCGGAATGGACGGGCGCCAAGCCTCAAGGACAACAAGGATCAATCCCTCTCCCCAGGGAGTGAGGCGCCAGAAGGCTGGGTCATGTACTTCGATGGGGCGTTCTCCAGGCATGGCGCTAGGGCTGGTGCGGTGCTGATATCGCCCACTTAGGACAAACTCTACTACGCCATACAGCTCCGCTTCCAGCAAGGTGAGAAGGTCTCCAACAACATAGCGGAATATGAGGGTCTGATAGCAGGGTTGAAGGCCGCAGCAACTCTGGGGGTGAAGCGCCTCACTCTCAAGGGCGATTCACAGCTCCTTGTCAACTTCTCCAACAAGGTGTACGAGCCGAAGGATGAGCACATGGAGGCCTATCTAGCGGAGGTCCGCATGATGGAAAAGCAGTTCTGGGGGTTGGAATTGAAGCATGTGCCCCGCGGCACCAATCAGGAAGCCGATGACATCGCCAGACGGGCATCCAGGCGGTTACCTCAGGAGCCTGGCATCTTTGAAGAGCGGCTCTTCAAGCCCTCGGCCCAACCGTCATTATCAAACACTGCTCAGCCTCGGGAGGAACTCCCCCAGCCGCCTGCCTCAGGAGCCCCGGCTTGCGGCCCTGCCTCAGGGGCACGCCTGCTCCTGACTATGGAACCTCAGGAGGAGTGCTGGATCACGGAACTCCAGAGTTATTTAACGCAAGGGGCCCTGCCGGAGAAGGAGGAGGAAGCAGAGCGTGTGGCACGGCAAGCTACGGCATACTGCATCAGGGATGGAGAGCTCTACCGGAAGCGGCCGAACGACGTATCCCTGTGCTGCATTTCCAGGGAGCAAGGAAAGGAACTGCTGGAGGACATACACGGCGGGGACTGTGTGCATCACTCGTCATCACGGACCCTCGTCGGCAAGGCATTCCGCAATGGGTTCTATTGGCCCACCGCACTCAACGATGCTGTCGAACTGGTAAAGGCTTGTGAAGCCTGCCAATTTCACGCCAAACAGATCCATCAGCCGGCAGGAGGCCTGCAGACTATACCCCTTTCGTGGCCGTTCGCAGTCTGGGGGCTGGACATTCTGGGCCCGTTCCCTCGGGCGCCAGGGGGCTACCGCTACCTCTATGTCGCCATTGACAAATTCACCAAGTGGGCAGAAGTGGAGGCTGTCCGCACCATCCCCGCGGGTTCCGCGGTCAAGTTCATCAGGGGCATCGTGAGCCGGTTCGGGGTGCCGAACCGCATCATCACAGACAACGGTTCGCAGTTCACCAGTAACCTCTTCAAAACCTATTGTGCTAACCTTGGAACGCAGATATGTTGCGCTTCGGTGGCACACCCGCGAAGCAACGGCCAGGCCGAACGAGCCAACGCGGAGGTCCTGAGGGGCCTCAAGACCAGGACATTCAAGAAGAAGCTGGAGGCCTGCGGCAGAGGTTGGTACGACGAGCTCCAGTCCGTGTTGTGGTCCATCTACACAACCGCGACCAAGCCGACTGGGGAGACCCCGTTCTTCCTGGTCTATGGAGCCGAAGCAGTCCTCCCTCACAAGGTTAGACATCGCTCCGCGCGGGTCCTAGCGTTCGATGAGGCACAGCAGGACGCCATGCGGGGGATGGACCTCGTGCTGGGGGAGGAAAGCCGCCGAGAAGCTGCGTTGCGAGCGTCGAGGTACCAACAGGCGCTACGACGATATCACTGCCGCAACATCCGCCCCAGGACTCTCGAGGTAGGAGACCTCGTGCTCAGGCGGGTCCTCTCCAGGGAGGGGCTGCACAAGCTCTCTCCCATGTGGGAGGGCCCGTTCAAGGTTGCTCATGTTTCCAGGCCAGGCTCCGTGCGCTTGGAGACTCAGGAGGGGGAGCCGATCCAGAACGCGTGGAACATCCAGCACCTCCGGAGGTTCTACCCCTAAAAGGCCCAGAGCCTGTGAAGAAGGCGAACGCCTGTGAAGACTATCCCTTTTTGGAAAAGGCCCAGAGCCTGTGAAGAAGGCGAATGCCTGTGAAGACTATCCCTTTTTGGAAAAGGCCCAGAGCCTGTGAAGAAGGCGAGCGCCTGTGAAGCTCATTTCTCCTAAGAAGAAAGGCCCAGAGCCTGTGAAGAAGGCCAATGCCTGTGAAGCTCGCCGCCCGTGACACTCTCACGTAATAATGAGTGGGACTGTACACGCCCCGTAGTCTCAGGAGCGCCGGCCTCAGGCCCTTGGGCTCCCTCCCATGCCCAGTGGCAGCACTTAGCTCCGCGCTGGTGAGAAGATGTCGAAGACTAGATTAGGTGCCGGACGTGGCTTTTTCATTTGCTTTCCGCAGTTGGCTTGTTTGTTCGCATTTGAAGTCTTATCGAAACTATCGCCGTCGTTGATTTGTGGTTCGTCGATTTCTGCTCCTCGTTTTGATTCCTCTTGCAAAAGGCCTCACGAGGGAGGGCAACCAAATGCCCTCGCGAGGGTTCCTGTTCTAATCGTCCTAAGGTTTCGCGCCCCGGGTCCATTGCGGGAGCACCCCTCCAGTCCGTGCCCCTCGGGCACCGCGACACACACACAGGGCCTGGGTCGGTCGCCCCCTACGGCTGGGGTCGGGAACTATTTACGTGCAGACACACAGCTGAGAAGCGCGAAAGCTAAATCAAGGTAATTGTTAACAGCAGTAACCCCCAACACGCCCCCGCGGGGCTCCATGCAGCTGTTCTCTTTTACGCAGGAAACAAAAGGAAAAGTAAGGACAAGCCCAGCGCGGCTCGCCTCGCTCCGGCCAGCGGCGGCAACTTAGGATGCCTCCGGAGCTCAAGTGGACTCCCTCTCGCGCTTCACCTGGGCGCGGCGACGAGCAGACGAGTCGCCGCCTCCCAAGCAAGCTCGACGGCGTGAGGGCTGACTGCCGCCACCGCTGGAGGAGTCGCCGGAAGAAGAGTTGGTGAAGCTTGGGGAGCCTCGGGCACCGCCATCCGTGCGGGCGCTGTCTCCCCCATCGTCGTCGGGGCGGGCCCCCCGGCCGCGGTCGTTGTCCTCGGGGCAACACCCCGCGCGGCGACCATCTTCCCCAAACACCCTCACATAGAGGGTGGCATCACCGTCAAACCTGAAGTGCAGGGTGCACCTACGCTCCAAGTCGCGAGCACGGGCGAACGCCTGCCAGCCACGCGTCAAGGCCAAGCTCCCGGTGGCGGAGACCTCCAGCGCAGCCCATGAGGCCCGGCTGCAGCAGCCGTTCGCCTGAAGCCAGAGGCCGCCCGGGGCACCAGCAGGGAGCTCACCAAGGAGGAAGCGAGGGAGACGGAGCCGGGAGCTAGCCGGCTCCGCCGCCCAGACGTCGAACTCCGGCTGCACCTGCACAGCGCGAAAGCACAGCCTGGGGGAGCGCGCAACCCAGGCGCGTCTCCCGGCCACAGCGGCTCGCCCGCCACCACGCTGGGAGCCGTCTCCATGACCACTAAATGCTGCCGGGGCGGCTACGGGATGCTTCCGAGGGCGCCCTCGACCGCGCTTGGGCGGAGGAGAGGCAGGCTCAACCTGGTGGGCCTTCCCCTTTTTCGCAGCCGAGAGCCGCCTCGATGGAGCCATGGAGGAGAAGGAAAAAGCAAGGAGAGATGGACTAGAAGGGCACGCACGATGCCGTACTTATAGCAGGCGGAGGCCAACCGTCGACCTCCACGATCCCAGGTAATCATGACACGATCTGCATGCAGGGACTTGTCCAATCCGCGCGGTCACCGAGGCGTCGTGGGGAAGCGGAGACGCCCACGTCCAATCAACCGCCACGCGGCGCACAAGGCCGCAGGCTGTTAGGGCTCGCGGCGCTTCGCCCATGCCCTTTCGCCTCTCAGCGCGGCCAAGTCCATGCGCGCCTTGGGCCCGGGGGCTACTGTCGGCGTTCTGGGAATGGGGGTCCCCAGACTTGCCTGCCTGCGGCCTGCAGCGTGGCTCGAAGGGGGGCCCAGCACGACCCATCTTCATCAACACAAGACCCAAGACCCTCGCGAGGGGCCAAGCCTCGCGGGGCGGACGACACGACGCTTCCTCAGGCAAGGCCTCGTCAGGCTGGTTCATGAGGAGGCGGAGAGATCAAGGAAGGGTACCTCACGAGGTGTCCATGACACAAGCCGTGACGACCAAGGGTGCCAGGCGGGCGGCAGTCCGCGCAGTGTCTCCCTTTCCTCTTTGGTGCAAAGGGGGCAAGCGCAGGCGAGAGGATCAAGCAAAGGCACCCATTTCGGTGCAACGAGACCAAGACCAGTCCAACGGTGGGAAGGAGGTCATCGTGGAGCCCAGAACAGCGTCATCACAGAGCCTTTGGCAGGCGAGGACCAACTTTAGTTAGGATAAGTGTACCAGATGTTCCCCTTTTAATTGGCCAATTGTTGGCGCCCTTCCCGCTCAATATTTGGGAAGAGGCCCAGGGCCTTCGCCTATAAATAGGACTAGCCACCCCCAGGGTAGGGGCATCTAGAAATCATCCATCTATCATCGAGGAAGCCAGCTAGAAAGACTCAGGCAGCAGAGAGAGAGGAGGGCGACTGAACTCCCCTAACAGTTCATCCCCCTAGCCAAGAACAGACCCTCGCGAGGCTGTTCTTCCCTGTATTGTTCATCATCATCAGTCCAAGAGGCAATCCACCCACCACAAACTAGAGTAGGGTATTACACCACAATGGTGGCCCGAACTAGTATAAACTCTGTGTCTCTTGTGCTATTCTTTCAGTAGTTTAGATCTTTGCGAGACGGAGGGGTAGAGGGCACAATCTCCGCGCGCACCCCAGAGTTCGAACCTTAAGGGTGTGCCGGAACCCGAAATCCGACAAGGATGAACAATGCGGAGTGATTGTATTGATTGTCCGCCTCTTCTCTTGGAGTGAGGTTGTTTGGATCATGCGGGTAGAAGCCTTGCTTGATGATTCTCCAATGATTTGTTGAGCCGTGATTCAAATGAGACTTGATATGAAAAACCGAATTAACGAAATCACCCTTCACAAGCTTAGGAGGAGCACCAAGGTTGTTAATATTCGGTGTAGGGACTGGTCCTCCATAGACCAGGGGAGGGGGAACCGAGGCATAGGTTCCTGTCCCATTCTTACCATGAGGGGAAGAGGTATGTGTACATTTAGACGCTTCCTTGCCGGAATTGGCCTCTATCAGAATCGGGGCTCCACGGACCCAAGAAAGTTCAAACTCTGGGGTGTGTGCGCAGAACCTTGCCGAGCCTCGCCTGGCTACACACTACCTCACGGCGATGCTCCAGCATGCTCGAGCAAGAGGAAAGATGAACAATAGACACAATGGTTTACCCAGGTTTGGGCCACCTCGCGGTGTAAAACCCTACTCCTGCTTGGTTGGGATTGCTTGAGGATGAGAGTACAAAGGTGGGTCCTGGCTAGCTCGGGGTCCATCCCTCTACGGCGGTAGCCTGCCCTATCTTATACTGGCCTTGGTCCTCTTCCCATGAAAGCACAAGGTGGGAAGGGTTGCCACAATGGCCAATTCGAAGGGGAACGAGAGTACATCTTATCCTGACTAAAGGTGGTCTTCGCCTGCTAAAGCTTCCTGCCATGACCCATGGGCGGGCTCGGTGATGACCTCCGTCCTGGTCTTCTTTCACCAAACAGGTAACCTTTGGGGATTGCTTTGGGAAGCTGAGCGCTGTCCTTGCTCCCTTAGCACGAACGAGGAAAACCTCCACCTCCGCACCTGTTGGCGCCCTTCTGGCTCCGCCCGTCGCTACGCGCGTCACCCACATGAAGCAGCAGGGCCGCGTGACTCCGCAGCATGATCCTTGCCTCGTACGCCTCCGCGAAGGGCCTCGGGAGGAAGCCTCGGGAAGCCGCCTCACGGGAGGGCCTTGCGAGGCTACTGATGATGCTTGCTGACGTGCGCCCCGCGAGGGCCTTGCTCGATGGGCTCTTCAGTGGGCCCTTTGTTGGGCCCTTGCCCACGCGACGCACCCTGGGACACAGGCAGACGGGCCTGGGTACCCCCTGTCTGACGGGCCCGCAGCATGCACGTTTCCGCCAGTTGGGGGCGCAACGGTGCGGGTCCCAACCGCCTGCAGGTAAGGCGTGACACATGGTGCACAACGGGGTGCGGGACACCCCCACTTCTCCACGATGCCTAGGCAACCGCCCGGGCTGACAGAAAGTGAGGGAGTCCTGGATTAGGGGGTGTTCGGATTGCCGGACTATACCTTCAGCCGGACTCCAGAACTATGAAGATACAAGATTGAAGACTTCGTCCCGTGTCCGGAAGGATCTTTTCTTGGCGTTGGAGGCAAGCTAGGCGTGCGGATATTCAAGATCTCCTACCATTGTAACCGACTCTGTGTAACCCTAACCCTATCCGGTGTCTATATAAACCGGAGGGTTGTAGTCCGTAGGACAACCATCATCATACACAATCATACCATAGGCTAGCTTCTAGGGTTTAGCCTCCTTGATCTCGTGGTAGATCTACTCTTGTACTACCCATATCATCAATATTAATCTAGCAGGAGTAGGGTTTTACCTCCATCGAGAGGGCCCGAACCTGGGTAAAATAAAGTGTCCCTTGTCTCCTGTTACCATCCGACCTTGACGCACAGTTCGGGACCCCCTACCCGAGATCCGCCGGTTTTGACACCGACATTGGTGATTTCATTGAGAGTTCCTCTGTGTCATCGCTTTTAGGCCCGATGGCTCCTTTGATCATCGACAACGATGAGGTCCAGGGTGAGACTTTCCTCCCCGGACAAATCTTCATCTTCGGCGGCTTCGCTCTGCGGGCCAATTCTCTTGGTCGCCTGGAGCAGATCGAAAGCTACGCCCCTGGCCATCAAGTCAGGTTTGGAAGCTTAAACTACACGGCAGATATCCACGGAGACTTGATCTTTGACGGGTTCGAGCCACAACCAAGCGCGCCGCACTACCTCGAGGGGCATGATATAGCTCTGCCTCCGAATAGTGCCCTGGAGGCCGCACATGCACCGGCCCCGATCCTCGACTCGGAGCCCGCTGCGTTCTTTGAGGATGAACGGTTGGACGTCACCTCGGGGGCTGCGATCTTGAAGGCGATCGAGCCGAACGCCAGCCCCGTACTCCGCACGGCCCATGACTCCAAGGAGTCGGATTCTTCTCCGAACTCCGGGCCTCCCGTGCCCCTGCCGATCGAATCCGATTGGGCGCCTACAATTGAGTTCACCGCCGCGGACATCTTTCAGCACTCACCTTTCGGTGATATCCCGAATTCTCTCAAGTCTCTCTCTCTATCAGGAGAGCCCAGGCCGGACTATGGTCTGCGAGGTTGGGATTCGGACGACGAAGAAATTCAAAGCCCACCCACCACCTACTTAATAGCCAATGTCGATGATTTAACCGACATACTTGACTTCGGCTCCGAAGACTTCGACGGTATGGACGACGAAGGAGGATACGAACAAGAACTAGCACCTGTAGGGCGCTGGACCGCCACCTCGTCATATGACATATATATGGTGGACGCTCCAAAGGATGGAGATGGCGATGGAACAGCGGAGGATGACACCTCGAAAAAATAGCCAAAATGCCGGCGTCAACGGCGCCGCTCTAAATCCCGCCACAGCAGAAACGGTGATTCCGGCACGGGAGATAATACTACCCCGAATAGCGCCGAAGAACACCAAATCCAGCAAGATTCGGTGCAGGAAGATGGAGAAGCCAGCCCTCATGAGAGAGCGGCAGAGCGAGAGGTTGAGGATGATAACTACATGCCTCCCTCCGAAGACGAGGCAAGCCTCGACGACGTCGAATTCGTCATACCATCAGACCCCGCCGAACAAGAGCGTTTTAAACGCAGGCTTCTAGCCACGACGAATAGCCTAAAGAAAAAGCAGCAACAACTTAGAGCTGATCAAGATTTGCTAGCTGACAGATGGACTGAAGTCCTTGCGGCCAAAGAGTATGAACTCGAGCGCCCCTCCAAAAATTATCCCAAGCGCAGGCCGCTACCCCAATCAGAGGGGGAAACACCTACATTACCAATGCATGACATGGCAGACCGGCCACCTCGCGGCCGCGACAGAGAGGCCTGTCGAACCTCTAAACAAGCCATGCCTCGGTGCCGCTCAACTAAGGCACGGGAAAATGAGCCAGACCTGCGAGACATAGTGGAGGATAAAGCAAGGCAAACAAGATCGATCTATGGATCGCGCAGACGCCCGACGACACGTGATGATCTTCACTCCGGACACAGTAAATCCGGCCGGGCCGAACACAACATGCATAGCTCTTCCGAGCTGCGTCGTGACATAGCCCAGTACAGGGGCGCCGCACACCCATTATGCTTCACAGATGAAGTAATGGATCATAAAATCCCAGAGGGTTTCAAACCCATCAACATCGAGTCGTACGATGGTACGACAGATCCGGCAGTATGGATTGAGGATTATCTCCTTCACATCCACATGGCACGTGGCGACGATTTACACGCCATCAAATATCTCCCCCTTAAGCTCAAGGGACCAGCCCGACACTGGCTTAACAACCTACCAGCAGACTCAATCGGTTCTTGGGAAGACCTGGAAGCCGCATTCCTCGACAACTTCCAGGGGACCTATGTGCGGCCACCGGACGCCGACGACCTAAGCCACATAATTCAGCAGCCAGAAGAATCGGCCAAGCAATTCTGGACATGGTTCCTAACAAAGAAAAATCAGATAGTCGATTGTCCGGACGCAGAGGCCCTAGCAGCCTTCAAACATAACATCCGTGACGAGTGGCTTGCCCGGCACCTGGGACAGGAAAAGCCGAAATCTATGGCAGCCCTCATGACACTCATGACCCGCTTTTGCGCGGGCGAAGATAGCTGGCTAGCTCGCAGCAACAACTTATCAAAGAACCCTGGTAATTCGGATACCAAGGACAAAAGTGGCAGGACACGCCGAAATAAGCAAAAGCGCCGCGTTAGCAGCGACAGCAATGAGGATACGACAGTAAATACCGGATTCAGAGGCTATAAATCCAGTCAGCAGAAAAAGCCATTTAAAAAGAATACCCAGGGCCCGTCCAGTTTGGACCGGATACTCGACCGCTCGTGCCAGATTCATGGCACCCCCAAAAGGCCAGCCAATCACACCAATAGGGATTGTTGGGTGTTCAAGCAGGCAGGCAAGTTAAGAGCCGAACACAAAGACAAGGGGCTGCATAGCGACGACGAGGAGGAGCCCAGGCCGCCGAACAACAATGGACAGAAGGGGTTTCCCCCACAAGTGCGGACGGTGAACATGATATACGCGACCCACATTCCCAAGAGGGAGCGGAAGCGTGCGCTACGGGACGTATACGCGATGGAGCCAGTTGCCCCAAAGTTCAACCCATGGTCCTCCTGCCCGATCACTTTTGATCGAAGGGACCACCCCACTAGCATCCGTCATGGCGGTTTTGCCGCATTGGTTCTTGACCCAATCATTGACGGATTTCATCTCACAAGAGTCCTCATGGACGGCGGCAGTAGCCTGAACCTGCTTTATCAGGATACAGTGCAGAAAATGGGCATAGATCCATCAAGGATCAAGCCCACAAGGACGACCTTTAAAGGCGTCATACCAGGTGTAGACGCCAATTGCACAGGCTCGGTAACACTTGATGTGGTCTTCGGATCTCCGGATAACTTCCGAAGCAAAGAGTTAATCTTCGATATAGCCCCGTTCCGCAGTGGCTATCACGCCCTGGTCGGACGAACCGCATTCGCTAAATTCAATGCGGTGCCGCACTACGCATATCTCAAGCTCAAGATGCCAGGCCCTCGAGGAGTAATTATGGTCAACGGAAACACAGAACGCTCCATCCGTACGGAGGAGCACACGGCGGCCCTCGCAGCGGAAGTACAAAGCAGCCTTTCAAGGCAACTCTCCAGTCCGGCCGTTAAAAAGCCGGACAATGCGAAGCGCGCCTGGAGTAACCTGCAACAAGACCGCCTGGCACGTTCGGAGCAAGCATAGCAATACGGCCCCAACCCCAGCCTTCGCAACATAGTGGAGCTAGTACCTCGAGTACACAATTACGCCCTCGAAATTCCATGGGCACAGGGGGAGGGGCACATTAACGGCATGCTTACAATACGGCGTCAAACGTACTAGGGGATGCCGGATTTTTTTTACTTTCAGGACTCCACACTCTGGATAACCTGTTCGGCTTTGCTGCCGCACAGATGATGCAAGACCCAGGGAAGCAGACAAAGCTACGCCGCATTACGGAACTCTCAGGTGGTCTCTATTTCGAGCGATATATCTGCTTCTAAATTCCGCGGCCTGCGCCTAGTCAGGACATGTTAAATAGTCTAATATCTTTTTTGCTTATTGCACTACTTGTATCGTTCGGCTTTGATAAATAGCCTCTCTATAAACAATGCATAGCTTTTCGCCTATTTTTTGCGTTGTCCTCTTTTAATATATATGTTCATTAAAAAAACATGGTGGCAACCGTACACCATGGTACGGCAAAACACGCTAGGGGCTTCATTACCCTTCTATCTGGTGTGAGAAGTCCGTACACTTTCACAAGTGCGGCACCCCGAACTTATAGCACTATATGCATCGGCTCCGAATCATGATTTTGGTCACATGTTGGGTTTGCCCGGCTCCTATGTTTTGGTGCCTTACGTTCCGCTATATCGGCTAAGGTAGCACTAGGAGAACCACTACGATTGTGCCCCAGTTCAGCTAGGTTAAGCACCTCAGTGGAGAAAGCTAAAACAGACTGTCATGATAAGGCGTGAGACCGGTCGCTGTTCGAGAGGTTTTTCGAGTCCTTAAAGACTTATGCCGCTTCGAGCAAGGAGCTGGCTATGTCCGGCCAAAGGCGTGGATAGCGCCCCGAATTCGGCCTTCCGAACTAGGGGCTTCACCAAAATTTAAAATTATAACGTTCTATGGCTAAGTGAGAGTGTTCAAGCATTATAGTCCGATTGCCTGGTTCGTTGTGCTGAGTGCCTCCCTCGAAGGACCCAACTATGGGAAAAAGAGCCCTCAGGTTTATCCCGAACACCCCAGGACTAGTGGCATGGGGGCAGAAGCCGACGACTGGCCATCTCTCAATTTTTGATAAACGGCCGCACAGAAAATAATATTTTAAATTCAATAAGCATCGCTTAGCGCATATGAACAAGTTTTCAGCGCACAGGATACAAACGAGCGAGTTCATTCAAATACTACATCTTTAGTACATTCATCCGCGACAAGGCGGGCTCCGGCAAGAACTTTCTTGTAGTAGTTCTCGGGCTTGCGATGCTCCTTCCCCGGCGGCGGCCTGTCCTTCACCAGCTTCTCTCCGTCCAGCTTACCCCAGTGTACCCTTACACGGGCAAGGGCCCTCCGGGCACCTTCAATGCAGGCGGAGCGCTTGATGACCTCAAGCCATGGACAGGCCTCCACCAGCCGCCGCACTAGCCCGAAATAGCTCCCAGGCAGGGCCTCTCCAGGCCACAGCCGAACTAGTAAGCCCTTCATGGCCTGTTCGACCGCCTTGTGGAGCTCGACCAGCTGTTTCAGCTGATCGCTCAAAGGCACGCGGTGTCCGGCCTCAGAATACTGAGACCAGAACACACTCTCCGTCGAGCTGCCCTCTTCAGCTCGGTAGAATGCGGCGGCGTCGGATACGCTGCGGGGAAGATCGGTGAACGCCCTTGGAGAACTCCGGATTCGGGTAAGTAACAGGTAGTTTACTTTTATATTCCTACTTTACATTAAGAATGCCTTACTAGTTGCTATCTTTTTCACCTCCTCCAACTCTTGGAGGGCCTTTTGGGCTTCGGCCTTGGCACTCTTGGCGGTCTCAAGGGCCAATGCGAGCTCGGATGCTTGCGCTATTGACTCAAGCTCCAAACTCTCATGTTTTTTCATGAGAGCTTGCATCTCTTGCCGCACCTCGCCGACCTGAACCCCAAGCCTTTCTCGCTCGGCGCGCTCCTCGGCTGTTTTCTTTCCGGCCTCAGCCAGCGCCTGCTTCAGGGTTGCCACCTCGGTTGTGGCCCCTACAATAAGCAGTACAATCCTGTTATTTCTTTCTACAATCAAGCCTCTCTATAGGCACCTTTTTTCTTTTTTAGGGTATTTCTTACCTTCTTTCTCCTCGAGCTGCCGTTTGGCAAGGCCGAGCTCTTGCTCGATCCGCCCGAGGTCCTTTTTAAGGACATCCACCTGCGCAGTCAGTGCGGCGGTGGACAGCAGCGAAGCCTGCATACGCATATCTGACTTTTTGTTGTTAGACTCCTGCGAAAATTACTAGATCCTCTATTCGGCTTTTCTTTCCGAACACCGAACAGAGCATCAGGGGCTACTGTTTATGCGGCAAATAATTTGACATATTTTTACTTACCTCGAAGCCTGTTAGAAAGCTAGCGCAAGCTTCAGATAGTCCGCTCTTGGCGGACTGAACCCTTTGGATCACCATACTCATAACAGTACGGTGCTCCTCGTCGATGGCGGCGCCCTCAAGCGCCTCCAGCAGATTGTCCGGCACCTCTGGTTGGACGGAGGTCGCCGGCTCAGACGGCTTACTCCTCTCGGAAGGAGTTCGCCCACCGCGGACCAGGGCTGTCGAGTCCGGCGCGGTGTCCGGCACAAAGCCGGACTTGGAGCCCTGGGGGGTTTCATCCCCTTTACTCCTGGGGTCCGGAGGATTGCCTTGCGGCTCCTCCAGGACTATCTCCTCCTGCCCTGCTTGGCGGGACGCCACTTCGGCGTCGTCCGCCCTGCAGGGGGAGACAGCGGGCGGAACAAAGTTCACGTCCGACGAATCCAGGGAGCCGCTCGATGAATCGTCGAATTCGGCCCGGGGCGGGCTGCATAAATTACGAGCGATATTAGGGAAAGCCACGCATTAAAAGAATATCATGAGTCACTCTGGTATATAAATACTTACGATTTCGCCGGACGCTTGGTTCTGTCCGGCCACTCCTCTCCGCCCTCTTCGGCGTCGTGGGAGTAGTCCGGCGGAGGGGTCTTCCTTTTCCTCGACCCCTCGGCCTCCCCCGTTGGGATGGCCTTCTTCTTCTTTTCTCCCCTCGCTGGGTGGGGGAGAGCTTTCTTGTTCCTCCTCCTCGTTTTCACGAGAGGAGAGCGTCGCAGACTCGTCAGATGAGAGTCCGACACCACCATGTTGCGGGAACTTTTTTGAGTCCCGGTGGTTTTCTTCTTCTTGGCCTTCTTCTCCGGCACCACATAAGGTGCTGGAGCCAGCAGCTTCACCAAGAGAGCTGGGGCTAGGTCTTCGGGCAGGGGAGCCGGACAGTTAATTGGTCCGAATATAGCCCGCCAAGCCTGCCAAAGGTAAAGGGAGTTTAGATCCCGCATAGAGTTAATCTATGAAGAAGATCTTAACAAACCTGTCAAAGGTATAGATAGCTCACCTCGCTGGCATGATGCTGCGAGCTGTATCCGCGGTCCTCGGAAGCGGATGTGGGGGACTCGGCGCCTTTGGTCAGCACCTTCCAGACGTCTTCATACGTCGTGTCAAAGAGCCTACTAAGGGTTTGGTGCTGCGCCGGGTCGAATTCCCACAAAGTAAAATCCCGTTGTTGGCATGGGAGGATCCGGCGAACGAGCATGACCTGGATCACATTGATCAGCCGGATTGGCCTGTTCACCAGGGACTGGATGCACGTTTGCAACCCAATCACTTCTTCCTCATTGCCCCACGACAGGCCCGTCTCTTTCCAGGACATGAGCCGCATGGGGGGTCCGGATCTGAACTCGGGGGCTGCGACCCATTTCGGATCGCGTGGCTCGGTGATGTAAAACCACCCGGCCTGCCACCCCTTTAGGGACTCCACATAGGAGCCATCGAACCAGAGGACGTTGGCCATCTTGCCGGCCATAGCGCCTCCGCACTCCGCCTGGGTGCCGGACACCACCTTGGGCTTGATGTTGAAAGTCTTGAGCCAGAGGCCAAAGTGGGGGCGGACGCGGAGAAAGGCCTCACACACGACGATAAGCGCCGAGATGTTGAGGACAAAGTTCGGGACCAGATTGTGGAAATCCAGGCCGTAGTAGAACATGAGCCCCCGGACAAATGGGTGAAGTGGAAAGCCCAGTCCGCGGAGGAAGTGGGGAAGAAAAACTACCCTCTCATGGGGCCCTGGGGTAGGAAGAAGCTGCCCCTTCTCAGGAAGCCGATGCGGGATGTCCTTGGACAAGTATCCGGCTTTCCTTAGCTTTTTTACTTGGGCCTCTATAACGGAGGAGGCCATCCACTTGCCTCCCGCTCCGGACATTGTTGGAGAAGGTTGAGGAAGGAAGAGCGGACTTGGGCGCTGGAGCTTGAGTGCGCGAGAGATGGATTGGCAAAGTAGGAAGAAGGCGTAGGTTAAAAAAGGTGAATCCTTATCCCTTTATACAAGCGGGTGCGGTTGGGCATCCCCACCTACCTAATAAAACTCACTTGCCTCCCAAGCGCCATGGTAAATGGCCCGGTTGGGTTACCCACGTCCGTATTGATGAGAATCCCGTTAAAAGGGGCACACGATCTCCGCTTTGACAAGACGTGCCAAGGAAACCGCC
Organism: Aegilops umbellulata; assembly: GCA_032464435.1. NCBI lineage: Eukaryota > Viridiplantae > Streptophyta > Magnoliopsida > Poales > Poaceae > Aegilops > Aegilops umbellulata. The sequence continues at coordinate 339,091,664 of CP136056.1, read as the reverse complement.
TCGCTAAACACGCTGAGGTGGAACAGTGAAAACAATCTATATAAAGAGCTTGGCCGCAGTGTTATGACGCACTGCGGAATACGTCAGCAGATTTGATTTGTGTTAATATTATTCTCTATAGGGCAATATTGGAAACTTATTTTGCAGAGCCGGACACTATTTTTGGTGTTTGTAATCTTCTTGAAGAACTTGGAGGAGGAACCCGCCTTGCAATGCCGAAGACAATCTGCACGCCGGACTCGTCGTCATTGAAGCCTGGTTCAGGGGCTACTGAGGGAGTCCTGGATTAGGGGGTGTTCGGATTGCCGGACTATACCTTCAGCCGGACTCCAGGACTATGAAGATACAAGATTGAAGACTTCGTCCCGTGTCCGGAAGGATCTTTTCTTGGCGTGGAAGGCAAGCTAGGCGTGCGGATATTCAAGATCTCCTACCATTGTAACCGACTCTATGTAACCCTAACCCTATCCGGTGTCTATATAAACCGGAGGGTTGTAGTCCGTAGGACACCATCATCATACACAATCATACCATAGGATAGCTTCTAGGGTTTAGCCTCCTTGATCTCGTGGTAGATCTACTCTTGTACTACCCATATCATCAATATTAATCTAGCAGGAGTAGGGTTTTACCTCCATCGAGAGGGCCCGAACCTGGGTAAAATAAAGTGTCCCTTGTCTCCTGTTACCATCCGACCTTGACGCACAGTTCGGGACCCCCTACCCGAGATCCGCCGGTTTTGACACCGACACAAAGCCTGGAGGGCACTGCGCGGGGCCGTCATTGCCTTCTTGCCCTATATTTGTCCCCTGCGCCTCCTTTCTCCACGCGAGTTCCTTAGGATTCAATCTCAGGCGTCACACCTTCCCCGCATCACCCGAGACCGCGAGGCGTGCATGGCTCCTGCTGGCAAGAAGGCGAAGGCCACGACTTCAGCGCGAGTTCCCCCATCATTAGGCCAGGCGGCCGGTGCTCCTGACCTCCTCCGTCGTTGCGGAGGAGGACTTGGGCCTAGTGCTCCCACTGTTAGCCGGCGACCAGAACGAGGGGCAACCAACCCAGATCTGTCAGGGCTCGTAGGTGCGGAGTGGCCTGGGGGAGTCCATCTACCCCTTCTTCCTCCACAACATTTACACCGGGTTGGTCTTGCCGTTCTCTGATTTCTTCTACGCCATCCTCTCCCATTACCAGATCCATGCTCTTCACCTTCAACTCAACTCCATCCTTCTCCTAGCCATCTTCGCCTTCTACTGTGAGGCCCTCAGTGGCGCTTTTTCGCCATTTTTCAGCCTGTGGTTCACCGCCTCGGACCAACGTTTGCTACTTCTTGAGCTTGCGTTAGGTTTTCCCTCGAAGAGGAAAGGGTGATGCAGCAAAGTAGAGATAAATATTTCCCTCAGTTAGAGAACGAAGGTATCAATCCAGTAGGAGGCACAAGCAAGTCCCCAATCTATGCACCTGCACAAACAATCAAACACTTGCACCCAACTTGATAAAGGGATTGTCAATCCCTTCACGGTCAATTACAAAGGTGAGATCTAATAGAGATACGTATAAAAGATTTCTAAGACGTAAAACAAAGTAAAAACAAATACATTGCAGAAAGATATTTTTGGGTTTTTTGGTTTATAGAGCTCAAAATATATGATGGAAAATAGACCCGGGGGCCATAGGTTTCACTAGAGGCTTCTCTCTTGAAAGAAAGCATACGGTGGGTGAAAAAATTACTTTTGAGCAATTGATAGAAAAGCGCAAAGTTATGACGATATCCAAGGCAATGATTATGAATATAGGCATCACGTCCGTGTCAAGTAGACCGAAATGATTCTGCATCTACTACTATTACTCCACACATCGACCGCTATCCAACATGCATCTAGAGTATTAAGTTCAAGAGAACAGAGTAACGCATTAAGTAAGATGACATGATGTAGAGGGATAAACTCAAGCAATATGATGAAAGCCCCATCTTTTTATCCTTGATGGCAACAATACAATACGTGCCTCGCTACCCCTACTATGTCACTGGGTGAGGATACCGCAAGATTGAACCCAAAACTAAGCACCTCTCCCATTGCAAGAAATACCAATCTAGTTGGCTAAACCAAACCGATAATTCAAAGAGAAATACAAAGATATCAAATCATGCACATAAGAATTCAGAGAAGATTCAAATAATATTCATAGATAATCTAATCATAAATCCACAATTCATCGGATCTCAACAAACACACCACAAAAGAATATTACATCAGGTAGAACTCCAAGAACATCAAGGAGAACAAGGTATTGAAGATCATAGATAGATAAGAAGCCATCTAGCTACTAGCTATGGACCCGTAGGTCGGTGGTAAACTACTCACGCTTCATCGGAAGGGTAGTAGGATTGATTTAGATGCCCTTCGTGATCGAATTCCCCTCCGGCAGATCATCGAAAAAGGCCCCAAGATGGGATCCACGGGAACAAAGGCTTGCAGCGGTGGAAAAGTATTTTTGTGGATGCCTCTGATGGTTTGGGAATATCTGGGAATATATAGGCCAAAGATTTGGGTTAGGAGACCTCCGAGGGGGCCACAAGCCCAGGGGGCGCACCCCTACAGCTTGTCGTCACCTCGTGGGTCTTCCGACTTCATCTCCAAGTCTTGTAGGTGTCTTCTGGTCCAAGAAAAATCATGCGAAGGTTTTATTCCATTTGGACTCCTTTTGATATTCCTTTTCTGTAAAACTCAAAAACAAGGAAAAACAGAAACTGGCACTGGGCTCTAGGTTAATAGGTTAGTCCCAAAAATAATATAAAATAGCATATTAATGCATATAAAACATCCAAAACATATAATATAATAGCATGGAACAATAAAAAAATTATAGATACGCTGGAGACGTATCAAGCATCCCCGAGCTCAATTCCTGCTCGTCCTCGAGTAGGTAAATGATAAAAACAGAATTTTTGATGTGGATGCTACCTACATACTTATCCATGTAATTTTCTTTATTGTGGCATGAATATTCAGATTCATAAGGTTCAAAACAAAAGTTTAATATTGACATAAAAACAATAATACTTCAAGCATACTAACAAAGCAATCATGTCTTCTCAAAATATCATGGCCAAAGAAAGTTATCCCTACAAAATCATATAGTCTGGCTATGCCCCATCTTCATCACACAAAGTATTAAATCATGCACAACCCTGATGACAAGCCAAACAATTGTTTCATACTTTTCATGTTCTCAAACTTTTTCAACTTTCACGCAATACATGAGCGTGAGCCATGGATATAGCACTATAGGTGGAATAGAATATGGTGGTTGTGGAGAAGACAAAAAGAAGGAGATAGTCTCACGTCAACTAGGTGTATCAACGGGCTATGGAGATTCCCATCAATAGATATCAATGTGAGTGAGTAGGGATTGCCATGCAATGGATGCACTAGAGCTATAAGTGTATGAAAGCTCAAAAGAAACTAGTGGGTGCGCATCCAACTCGCTTGCTCACGAAGACCTAGGGCAATTTGAGGAAGCCCATCATTGGAATATACAAGCCAAGTTCTATAATGAAAAATTCCCAGTAGTTTATGGAAGTGACAAAATAGGAGACTCTCTATCATGAAGATCATGGTGCTACTTTAAAGCACAAGTGTGGAAAAAGTATAGTAGCATTTGCACCTTTTCTCTTTTCTCTCATTTTTTTATTTTGGGCTCTTTGGCCTCTCTTTTTTCTCTCTTTTTTATCATTTTTTCATTTTTTTATTTTTCGTCCGGAGTCTCATCCCGACTTGTGGGGGAATCATAGTCTCCACCATCCTTTCCTCACATGGGACAATGCTCTAATAATGATGATCATAACACTTTTATTTACTTTACAACTCAAGAATTACAACTCAATACTAGAACAAATACATGACTATATGAATGCCTCGGGCAGTGTACCGGGATGTGCAATGACTCAAGAGTGACATGTATAAAAAATATGAATGATGGCTTTGCCACAAATACGATATCAACTACATGATCATGCAAAGCAATATGACAATGATGAAGCGTTTCATAATAAACGGAACAGTGGAAGTTGCATGGCAGTATATCTCGGAAGGCTGTGGAAATGCCATAATAGGTAGGTATGGTGGCTGTTTTGAGAAAAGTATATGGTGGGTTTAATGCACCGGCGATAATTGCGTGGTACTAGAGAGGCTAGCAAAGGTGGAAGGGTGAGAGTGTGTATAATCCATGGACTCAACATTAGTCATAAAGAACTCACATACTAAATGCAACAGTCTATTAGCTATCGAGCCAGTGCAAGCGCTCCGCGCGGCGGGTCACGCAGCCGCGTGTCGTGCTGGGGTTCGGCATTGTCACCGCGCAGGGGAGGAGGCGGGGGCGCGTCGTGCGCCACGTCCCCAGCGTGAGACGGTGGAGGACGGAGCGAGTGAGAGGGAGTCAGAGCCTCACCCGCGGTGTTGACGAGCTCGGTGATGCATCCAAGCTAGGCGTCATAGCCTTCGTTGGCCGGGCAGTAGCGTAGCAGTTCCCGCGCCTTGAGCAGGGTGGCCTGCGCATTCAGTGGTCCACAACAAGTGTGGGAGGATGAAGTCGCAGCGGCGGCGAGTGAAGGCATGGCGGTGCGGCCCTCGTGCTGCACAAAAGGGTGCATGGATGAGTCGTGCTGATGGGCGGCAGGGTCAATGGCGGCGTTGGTCGCGGGTGAGGCAGAGTGGCGGCGGTCACTATGGCCCGCAGTTTATGTCTGGGCGACACAAGCCGCCCGACGCTCGGCACGAACACGGCAGGCATTGGCCATGGAGTCGGTGGAGCAGCGGTCGGAGCGAAGCGGAAGAGCCGTAACACACCCCTACTTGGCGCGCCAAACGTCGGAATCGGGGCACCGGGGACCCAAAAAAGGTTCGAACTCTGGGGTGTGTGTGCAGAACCTTGCCGGGCCCCGCCTGGTTACACATTACCTCACGGCGATGCTCCGACGTGCTTGAGCAATAGGAAAGATGAACAACAGACACAACGGTTTACCCAGGTTCGGGCCATCCTGCAGTGTAAAACCCTCCTCCCTCCTTGGTTGGGATTGCTCAAGGATGAGAGTATACAAAGGTGGGTTCTGGCTATCTCGGGGTCCATCCCTCTATGGCGGTAGCCTACCCTATCTTATACTAGCCTTGGTGCTCTTCCCCCGAAAGCACAAGGCGGGAAGGGTTGCCACAACGGCCAGATCAAAGGGGAACAAGAGTACATGTTATACCGACTAAAGGTGGTCTTCGCCTGCTAAAGCTTCCTGCCATGACGCGTGGGTGGGCTCGGTAATGACCTCCGTCCTTGCGAGCCCGCCGTCCTGGTCTTCTTGCACCAAACGGGTAACCTTTGGGGATTGCTTTGGGAAGCGGAGCGCTGTCCTTGCTCCCTTAGCACGAAATAGGAAAAACTCCACCTTCGTGCCTGCTGGCGCCCTTCTAGCTCCGCCCGTCGCCACACGCGTCACCCACGTGAAGCAGCAGGGTTGCGTGACTCTGCAGCATGATCCTTGCCTTGTACGCCTCCGCGAAGGGCCTCGGGAAGCCGCCTCATGAGAGGACCTCACAAGGGTACTGATGATGCTTACTGACGTGCGCCTTGCGAGGGCCTTGCTCGAGGAGCTCTCCACTTGGCCATTTGCTGGGCCCTTGCCCATGTGGTGCGTGTTGGGGAACGTTGCAGAAAACAAAAAATTTTCCTACGGTTTCACCAAGATCCATCTATGAGTTCATCTAGCAACGAGTGATCGGATGCATCTACATACCTTTGTAGATCGCGAGCGGAAGCGTTCAGAGAACGGGGATGAGGTAGTCGTACACGACGTGATCCAAATCACCGGAGATCCTAGCACCGAACGTACGGCACCTCCGCGTTCAACACACGTACGGTCAGCGTGACGTCTCCTCCTTCTTGATCCAGCAAGGGGGAAGGAGAGGTTGATGAAGATCCAGCAGCACGACGGCGTGGTGGTGGATGCAGGGCGTCACAGCAGCAGGACTTCGCCGTGTACTACGAGAGGAAGAGGTGTAGCAGGGAGAGAGGGAGGCGCCAGGACTCAGGGTGCGGCTGCCCCCTCCCCTCCTCATATATATAGCCCCCTAGGGGGGCGCCGGCCCTAGGATATTGGATCTCCTAGGGGGGCGGCGGCCAAGGGCTGGAGTGGCCCCCAAGCCAAGGTGGGGCGCCCCCCACCCCTAGGGTTTTAACCCTAGGCGCATGGGGTGGGCCTAGGGGGCGCACCAGCCCACTATGGGCTGGTTCCCCTCCCCACTTTGGCCCATGGGGCCCTCCGGGATGGGTGGCCCCACCCGGTGGACCCCCGGGACCCTTTTGGTGGTCCCGGTACAATACCGATGACCCCGAAACTTGTCCCGATGGCCGAAACAGCACTTCCTATATATAATTCTTTACCTCCAGACTATTCCGAAACTCCTCGTGAGGTCCGGGATCTCATCTGGGACTCCGAACAACATTCGGGCTACTGCATATACATATCTTCACAACCCTAGCGTCACCGAACGTTAAGTGTGTAGACCCTACGGGTTCGGGAGACATGCAAACATGACCGAGACGACTCTCCGGACAATAACCAACAACGGGATCTGGATACCCATGTTGGCTCCCACATGCTCCACGATAATCTCATCGGATGAACCACGATGTCGAGGATTCAAGCAACCCCGTATGCAATTCCCTTTGTCAATCGGTATGTTACTTGCCCGAGATTCGATCGTCGGTATCCCAATACCTTGTTCAATCTCGTTACCGGCAAGTCACTTTACTCGTACCGTAATGCATGATCCCGTGACCAGACACTTTGTCACTTTGAGCTCATAATGATGATGCATTACCGAGTGGGCCCAGCGATACCTCCCCGTCATACGGAGTGACAAATCCCAGTCTTGATCCGTGTTAACCCAACAGACACTTTCGGAGATACCCGTAGTATACCTTTATTGTCACCCAGTTACGTTGTGACGTTTGGTATACCCAAAGCACTCCTACAGTATCCGGGAGTTACACGATCTCATGGCCTAAGGAAATGATACTTGACATTGGAAAACTCTAGCAAGCGAACTATACGATCTTGTGCTATGCTTAGGATTGGGTCTTGTCCATCACATCATTCTCCTAATGATGTGATCTCGTTATCAATGACATCCAATGTCCATGGTCAAGAAACCATGACTATCTGTTGATCAACGAACTATTCAACTAGAGGCTTACTAGGGACATGTTGGTGTCTATTATTCACACATGTATTACGATTTCCGGACAACACAATTATAGCATGAATAAAGACAATTATCATGAACAAGGAAATATAATAATAATGCTTTTATTATTGCCTCTAGGGCATATTTCCAACAGTCTCCCACTTGCACTAGAGTCAATAATCTAGTTTCATTGTGATGAATCGAACACCCATGGAATCCTGGTGTTGATCATGTTTTGCTCTAGGGAGAGGTTTAGTCAATGGATCTGCTACATTCAGGTCCGTATGTACTTTACAAATATCTATGTCTCCATCTTGAACATTTTCACGAATGGAGTTGAAGCGACACTTGATGTGCCTGATCTTCTTGTGAAACCTGGGCTCCTTGGCAAGTGCAATAGCTCCAGTGTTGTCACAGAAGAGTTTAATTGGCCCCGACGCATTGGGTATCACTCCAAGGTCGGTGATGAACTCCTTCACCCAAATTGCTTCATGTGCTGCCTCTGAGGCTGCCATGTACTCCGCTTCACATGTAGATCCCGCCACGACGCTCTGCTTGCAACTGCACCAGCTTACTGCCCCACCATTCAAAATATACACGTATCCGGTTTGTGACTTAGAGTCATCCAGATCTGTGTCGAAGCTAGCGTCGATGTAACCCTTTACGACGAGCTCTTCGTCACCTCCATAAACGAGAAACATTTCCTTTGTCCTTTTCAGGTACTTCAGGATATTCTTGACCGCTGTCCAGTGTTCCTTGCCGGGATTACTTTGGTACCTTCCTACCAAACTTACGACAAGGTTTACATCAGGTCTGGCACAGCATAGCATACATAAGAGAACCTATGGCTGAGGCATAGGGGATGACACTCATCTCTTCTATATCTTCTACCGTGGTCGGACATTGAGCTGAGCTCAATTTCACACCTTGTAACACAGGTAAGAACCCCTTCTTAGATTGATCCATATTGAACTTCTTCAATATCTTATCAAGGTATGTGCTTTGTGAAAGACCTATGAGGCGTCTTGATCTATCTCTATAGATCTTGATGCCTAATATATAAGCAGCTTCTCCAAGGTCCTTCATTGAAAAACTCTTATTCAAGTAGGCCTTAATGCTGTCCAAGAGTTCTATATTATTTCCCATCAAAAGTATGTCATCTACATATAATACGAGAAATGCTACAGAGCTCCCACTCACTTTCTTGTAAACGCAGGCTTCTCCATAAGTCTGCGTAAACCCAAACGCTTTGATCATCTCATCAAAGCGAATGTTCCAACTCCGAGATGCTTGCACCAGCCCATAAATCGAGCGTTGGAGCTTGCACACCTTGTCAGCATTCTTAGGATCGACAAAACCTTTCGGCTGCATCATATACAATTCTTCCTTAAGGAAACCATTAAGGAATGCCGTTTTGACGTCCATTTGCCATATCTCATAATCGTAGAATGCGGCAATGGCTAACATGATTCGGACGAACTTTAGTTTCGCTACCGGTGAGGAAGTCTCAGCGTAGTCAACCCCTTGAACTTGTCGATAACCCTTAGCGACAAGCCGAACTTTATTGATGGTCACATTACCATCCGCGTCTGTCTTCTTCTTAAAGATCCATTTATTTTCTATGGCTCGCCGCTCAACGGGCAAGTCAGTCAAAGTCCATACTTCGTTTTCATACATGGATCCTATCTTGGATTTCATGGCTTCCAGCCATTTGTCGGAATCCGGGCCCGCCATTGCTTCTTCATAGTTCGAAGGTTCACCGTTGTCTAACAACATGATTTCCAAGACAGGGTTGCCGTACCACTCTGGTGCGGAACATGTCCTTGTGGACCTACGAATTTCAGTAGGAGCATGATCAGAAGTATCTTGATCATCATCATTAATTTCTTCTCTAGTCGGTGCAGGCACCTCAGGAACGTTTTCTTGAGTTGCGCCATTTTCCGGTTCAAGAGGTAACACTTCATCAAGTTCTACTTTCCTCCCACTTACTTCTTTCGAGAGAAACTCCTTCTCTAGAAAGGATCCATTCTTGGCAACAAAGATCTTGCCTTCGGATCGGAGGTAGAAGGTATACCCAATAGTTTCTTTAGGGTATCCTATGAAGACGCATTTTTCCGACTTGGGTTCGAGCTTTTCAGGTTCAAGTTTCTTGACATAAGCATCACATCCCCAAACTTTTAGAAACGACAGCTTAGGTTTCTTCCCAAACCATAATTCATACGGTGTCATCTCAACGGATTTTGACGGAGCCCTATTTAAAGTGAATGCGGCAGTCTCTAAAGCATAGCCCCAAAAAGATAGCGGTAAATCGGTAAGAGACATCATAGATCACACCATATCTAATAGAGTGCGATTACGACGTTCGGACACACCATTACGTTGAGGTGTTCCAGGCGGCGTGAGTTGTGAAACTATTCCACATTTTCTTAAGTGTGTGCCAAATTCGTGACTCAAGTATTCTCCTCCACGATCTGATCGTAGGAACTTGATTTTTCTGTCACGTTGATTTTCAACCTCACTCTGAAATTCCTTGAACTTTTCAAAGGTCTCAGACTTGTGTTTCATTAAGTAGATATACCCATATCTACTCAAGTCATCAGTGAGGGTGAGAACATAACGATAGCCACCGCGAGCCTCAACACTCATTGGACCACACACATCAGTATGTATGATTTCCAATAAGTTGGTTGCTCGCTCCATTGTTCCTGAGAATGGAGTCTTGGTCATTTTACCCATGAGGCATGGTTCGCACATGTCAAATGATTCATAATCAAGAGACTCTAAAAGTCCATCTGCATGGAGCTTCTTCATGCGTTTGACACCTATGTGACCAAGGCGGCAGTGCCACAAGTATGTGGGACTATCATTATCAACCTTACATCTTTTGGTATTCACACTATGAATATGTGTAGCATTACGCTCGAGATTCATTAAGAATAAACCATTCACCATTGGAGCATGACCATAAAACATATCTCTCATATAAATAGAACAACCATTATTCTCGGATTTAAATGAGTAGCCATCTCGAATTAAACGAGATCCCGATACAATGTTCATGCTCAAAGCTGGCACTAAATAACAATTATTGAGGTTCAAAACTAATCCCGTAGGTAAATGAAGAGGTAGTGTGCCGACGGCGATCACATCGACCTTGGAACCATTCCCGACGCGCATCGTCACCTCGTCCTTCGCCAGTCTCCGCTTATTCCGTAGCTCCTGCTTTGAGTTACAAATGTGAGCAACTGCACTGGTATCAAATACCCAAGAGCTACTACGAGTACTGGTAAGGTACACATCAATTACATGTATATCACATATACCTTTTGTTTTGCCGGCCTTCTTGTCCGCTAAGTATTTGGGGCAATTCCGCTTCCAGTGACCACTTCCCTTGCAATAAAAGCACTCAGTCTCGGGCTTGGGTCCATTCTTTGGCTTCTTCCCGGCAGCTTGCTTGCCGGGCGCGGCAACTTCCTTGCCGTCCTTCTTGAAGTTCTTTTTACCCTTGCCCTTCTTGAACTTAGTGGTTTTATTCACCACCAACACTTGATGTTCCTTCTTGACTTCTACCTCTGCTGATTTCAGCATAACAAATACTTCAGGAATGGTCTTTTCCATCCCCTGCATATTGAAGTTCATCACAAAGCTCTTGTAGCTTGGTGGAAGCGACTGGAGGATTCTGTCGATGACCGCGTCGTCCGGGAGATTAACTCCTAGCTGAGTCAAGCGGTTATGTAACCCAGACATAGTGAGTATGTGCTCACTGACAGAACTATTTTCCTCCATCTTACAGCTGAAGAATTTGTCGGAGACTTCATATCTCTCGACCCGGGCATGAGCTTGGAAAACCATTTTCAGCTCTTCGAACATCTCATATGCTCCGTGTCTCTCAAAACGCTTTTGGAGCCCCGGCTCTAAGCTGTAAAGAATGCCGCACTGAACGAGGGAGTAGTCATCGGTACGTGCCTGCCAAGCGTTCATAACGTCTTGTTCTGCAGCGAGAACAGGTGCGTCACCCAGCGGTGCTTGTAGGACATAATCTTTCTTGGCAGCTATGAGGATGATCCTCAGGTTCCGGACCTAGTCCGTGTAGTTGCTGCCATCATCTTTCAGCTTGGTTTTCTCTAGGAACGCGTCGAAGTTGAGGACTACGTTGGCCATTTGATCTACAAGACATATTGTAAATATTTAAGACTAAGTTCATGATAATAAAGTTCATCTAATCAAATTATTTAATGAACTCCCACTTAGATAGACATCCCTCTTCTAGTCATCTAAGTATAACATGATCCGAGTCAACTAGGCCGTGTCCGATCATCATGTGAGACGGACTAGTCAACATCGGTGAACATCTTCATGTTGATCGTATCTTCTATACGACTCATGCTCGACCTTTCGGTCTTCTGTGTTCCGAGGCCATGTCTGTACATGCTAGGCTCGTCAAGTCAACCTAAGTGTTTGCATGTGTAAATCTGTCTTACACCCGTTGTATGTGAACGTTAGAATCTATCACACCCGATCATCACGTGGTGCTTCGAAACAACGAACTGTCGCAACAGTGCACAGTTAGGGGGAACACTTCTTGAAATTATTATGAGGGATCATCTTATTTACTACCGTCGTTCTAAGTAAACAAGATGCAAAAACATGATAAACATCACATGCAATCAAATAATAAACGTGACACGATATGGCCAATATCACATAGCTCCTTTGATCTCCATCTTGGGGCTCCATGATCATCTTTGTCACCGGCTTGACACCATGATCTCCATGATCATGATCTCCATCATTGTGTCTCCATGAAGTTGCTCGCCAACTATTACTTCTACTACTATGGCTAACGCGTTTAGCAATAAAGTAAAGTAATTTACATGGCGTTTCTCAATGACACGCAGGTCATACAAAAATAAAGACAACTCCTATGGCTCCTGCCGGTTGTCATACTCATCGACATGCAAGTCGTGATTCCTATTACAATAGCATGAACATCTCATACATCACATATATATCATTCATCATTCATCACAACTTTGGCCATATCATATCACAAAGCACTTGCTGCAAAAACAAGTTAGACGTCCTCTAATTGTTGTTGCAAGTTTTACGTGGCTGAATTAGGGTTCTAGCAAGAACGTTTTCTTACCTACGTGAAAGCCACAACGTGATTTGTCAACTTCTATTTACCCTTCATAAGGACCCTTTTCATCGAATCCGCTCCAACTAAAGTGGGAGAGACAGACACCCGCCAGCCACCTTATGCAACTAGTGCATGTTAGTCGGTGGAACCGGTCTCACGTAAGCGTACGTGTAAGGTTGGTCCGGGCCGCTTCATCCCACAATACCGCTGAAGCAAGATAAGACTAGTAGCGGCAAGAAAGTTGACAACATCTACACCCACAACAAATTGTGTTCTACTCGCGCAAGAAGAACTACGCATAGACCTAGCTCATGATGCCACTGTTGGGGAACGTTGCAGAAAACAAAATTTTTTCCTACGGTTTCACCAAGATCCATCTATGAGTTCATCTAGCAATGAGTGATTGGATGCATCTAAATACCTTTGTAGATCGCGAGCGGAAGCGTTCAGAGAACGGGGATGAGGTAGTCGTACACGACGTGATCCAAATCACCGGAGATCCTAGCACCGAACGGATGGCACCTCCGCGTTCAACACACGTACGGTCAGCGTGATGTCTCCTCCTTCTTGATCCAGCAAGGGGGAAGGAGAGGTTGATGAAGATCCAGCAGCACGACGGCGTGGTGGTGGATGCAGGGCGTCACAGCAGCAGGGCTTCGCCGTGTACTACGAGAGGAAGAGGTGTAGCAGGGAGAGAGGGAGGCGCCAGGACTCAGGGTGCGGCTGCCCCCTCCCCCTCATATATATAGCCCCCTAGGGGGGCGCCGTCCCTAGGAGATTGGATCTCCTAGGGGGGGCGGCGGCCAAGGGCTGGAGTGGCCCCCAAGCCAAGGTGGGGCGCCCCCCACCCCTAGGGTTTTAACCCTAGGCGCATGGGGTGGGCCTAGGGGGGCGCACCAGCCCACTATGGGCTGGTTCCCCTCCCCACTTTGGCCCATGGGGCCCTCCGGGATGGGTGGCCCCACCTGGTGGACCCCCGGGACCCTTTTGGTGGTCCCGGTACAATACCGATGACCCCGAAACTTGTCCCGATGGCCGAAACAGCACTTCCTATATATAATTCTTTACCTCCGGACTATTCCAAAACTCCTCGTGACGTCCGGGATCTCATCCGGGACTCCGAACAACATTCGGGCTACTGCATATACATATCTTCACAACCCTAGCGTCACCGAACCTTAAGTGTGTAGGCCCTACGGGTTCGGGAGACATGCAGACATGACCGAGACGACTCTCCGGACAATAACCAACAGCGGGATCTGGATACCCATGTTGGCTCCCACATGCTCCATGATGATCTCATCGGATGAACCACGATGTCGAGGATTCAAGCAACCCCGTATGCAATTCCCTTTGTCAATCGGTATGTTACTTGCCCGAGATTCGATCGTCGGTATCCCAATACCTTGTTCAATCTCGTTACCGGCAAGTCACTTTACTCGTACCGTAATGCATGATCCCGCGACCAGACACTTGGTCACTTTGAGCTCATAATGATGATGCATTACCGAGTGGGCCCAGCGATACCTCTCCGTCATACGGAGTGACAAATCCCAGTCTTGATCCGTGTTAACCCAACAGACACTTTCGGAGATACCCGTAGTATACCTTTATTGTCACTCAGTTACGTTGTGACGTTTGGTATACCCAAAGCACTCCTACGGTATCCGGGAGTTACACGATCTCATGGTCTAAGGAAATGATACTTGACATTGGAAAACTCTAGCAAGCGAACTATACGATCTTGTGCTATGTTTAGGATTGGGTCTTGTCCATCACATCATTCTCCTAATGATGTGATCTCGTTATCAATGACATCCAATGTCCATAGTCAAGAAACCATGACTATCTGTTGATCAACGAACTAGTCAACTAGAGGCTTACTGGGGACATGTTGGTGTCTATTATTCACGCATGTATTACGATTTCCGGACAACACAATTATAACATGAATAAAGACAATTATCATGAACAAGGAAATATAATAATAATGCTTTTATTATTGCCTCTAGGGCATATTTCCAACAGTGCGCCCTTGGCCATAGGTAGACGATCCTGGGTACCCCTAGTCCCATGGGCCCGACTTCCTCCGACTCCGAAGCGGTGGGATTAACCACAAGAAATGGATTGGGAGAAGATTTCAACCCCTCAAGAACTTCTTTAAGCATGGACTTGACCTCGGCCATCATAGACGTCTTAAGTGAAGCCATAACTTCATTTATGTCGTCTTGGGTGACCGAGTTCAACTCCACGGCCTCGGGTACTTCCTCATCCCATCCCCGTTGCCAACCATACTCTTCGGGTGGTGAAACCCTTAGTGCAGAGACGAGGCTCGGATACCAATAGAAAGGATTGATATGGTTGACTAGAGGGGGGGGGGGGTTGAATAGGCAACTACCATTTTTTAGCTTTTCTTAACAAATTAGGTTTAGCAACAAATAGGTTGTCTGGGTATGCAACTAGGCGAGCAACCTATATGATGCTAACAACAATAACAACACAAGCAAGCAAGATATACAACACAAGTAACACTTGCACAAAGTAATGGTAAGAGATAACCACAAGTGGTGTCGGGGGGGAGACGAGGATGTGTTACTGAAGTTCCTTCCCTTTGACAGGAAGTACGTCTCTGTTGGAGTGGTGTGGAGGCAATGCTCTCTAAGAAGCCACTAGGTCCATCGTATTCTCCTCACGCCCTCACACAATGCGAAATGTCGTGATTCCACTAGTGGTTCCCTTGAAGGTGGCAACTGGACATTTACAAACAAGGTTGGGGATCTCTCCACAACCGAATTGGAGGCACCCAACACCACCATGAAGCTTCACCACAAAGGAATGTGGCTCCGAGGTGACCTCAACCATCTAGGGTGCTCAAACACCCAACAGTAACAAGATACGCAAGAGATTAGTGGGGGGAATCAAATTTCTCTTGGTGGAAGTGTAAATCTAGGCCTTCCCAAGAAATCCCTAAAGAATCAACAAGTTCGATTGGCTAGGGAGAGATCGAGTAAGAATGAGCTTGTGAGCAACAATGGAGCTTGGGGGAGGAAGAGGTGAGTCAACTTCAATAAGATGACTCCTTTTTATAGTGGGGGATGAAATCCAACCTTTATGTAGTCACAGCCCGTGCATAAGCGATAGTACCGCTCAGGCGAGCAGTACTTCCGCTAGCACGGAAATTCCAGGCATTGAGTTCAACTGAGCAGGTCAGGTAGGCAGTAGTGTCACTGGAGCATTACTTCTTCTCCCACCAGCAGTACTACCGCTTAGTATTGGACTACAACCAGAACCAGCGCTAGTAGAGAAAGTCAGGGTGATAATCGCCAAGTGCAAGGTACACCGAACGTTTGCTTCCATCTAGAAACAAGAAATAAAACTACATTGTGGGTATGAAGAGGATAGCTTTGCATGATATCGGAGAACTAAAATATAAAAGTAGGTGCTGTTATCATAAAGTTAGAATATACCACAATATATTACAAATAGCGAGTGTGGAATAATGATGGATCGGTGTGTGGAGATATCCTAGGCAATTGTTAACAGATTGGTAATCATTATTGTAATTCTATATGAGGGAGAGGCATGAGCTAACATACTTTTCGTTCTTGGATCATATGTACTTATGATTGGACCTCTAGCAAGCATCCACAACTACTAGAAATCATTAAGGTAAACCGAACCATAGCATTAAATATCAAGTCCTCTTTACTCCCAGACACAACAACCCCTTACTCGGGATTAAGCTTCTATCACTCTAGCAACCCACTATAAGCGAATCATGAACGTTTTGCAACACCTACATCGGGAATCCCTCACGTGTGCGCAGCATGGAAGGCACCATAGGACAACACCAAAATAAAGCATACAACTCAAACCAATCTAGATCATCAATCAACCCAAAAGACAAAAGAAATCTACTTAAAACATCATAGGATGGCAACACATCATTGGATCATAATATGTGGCATAAAGCACCATGTTCAAGTAGGGGATTACAGCGGGGTGCGGAAGAGTGGACCGGTGAAAAATAAATGAGGGCGGTAATGAGGACGGTGATGTTGATGAAGATGATCCTTGGATTCCTCCTCCATGGCCTCCAGTGATGATGGCCCCCTTCGGCATGGTGCCAGAGTGGGCCTAGATTGATTTTTCGTGGGTATAGAGGCTTGCGGCGGCGGAACTTCTCTTCTAGGGTTCTTTTTGGGGGTTTTGGTATTTATAGGAATTTTTGGCGTTGGTCTCACATCAAGGGGGTGCCCAAGGGGCCCACAAGCCATAGGGGCGCGCCCTACCCCCAGGGCGCGCCCTACCCCCAGGGCGCGCCCTGGCGGCTTGTGGCCACCTCGTCCACTTCCTGGCCCAGCTCCGGTGCTTCTGGGGTCTCTTTTGGTCCATTAACTATCACCGTAAATTTTCAGCCCATTTTGAGAACATTTATTTCTGCACAGAAAACGACACTCGATAGTTCTGATGAAAACATCGTCAGTCCGGGTTAGTTCTAATCAAATCATACCAAAACCATATAAAATTGTTGTAAACATGGCATGAATACTTCATAAATTATAGATATGTTGGAGATGTATCAGCATCCCCAAGCTTAATTCCTGCTCGTCCTCGAGTAGGTAAATGATAAAAGAAATAATTTATGAAGTGTGAATGCTAGCATAGTGCATAAATTTGATCAATGATAGTTCCAAACACTTTTTCAAGCATCATTATATATCATAAATAGTATATCATCTCATAAAACTTCTCATGATCAAGTAACAAGCTATTCACATGTTAAAGTATAGGCCATAAAGTTTCTTGAAAACTAACAAACTATGTTCTCAGTCACCAAACAATTGCAATTCATCTTACTTTCAAGAAGGGTCTATGTAAGAGCTTTGCTTTAGCAAATTCCACATACTCAACTATCATATCGTTTTCCATGATTGCTAACACTCAGAGCATATTTTTAGAACAAATAACATCCGTCGAACACAGAGAAAGATAGGGGCTTAATGTTTCGCCTCCCAACTTATTTACCAGATAGATAATTGTCAACAATAATAATTCATGATCAAATATATTTGAATGGACATACTCCCTCTGGTCCTTTTTACTCCGCATATTAGGTTTGTTTGAAGTCAATCTCATTCAACTTTGACCAAGTTTATATAAAAAACTATTGACATTTACATAACAACACCAATATCATTAGATTCATCTCGGGATATATTTTCATATTACATTTATTAGATATTATAGATGCTAATAATTTTTAATATAAATTTGGTCAAACTTAACTAAGTTTGACTTTCGGCAAATCCAATGTGTAGAGTAAAAAGGACCGGAGGGAGTATATGCTTGGATCTTTTCCCACCGCATGATGCTTGCTAACTAAAGAATAATTGAGGTTGAAATAAGAAGGAATGCTATTGACTCTTGCATAAAAGTAAATACATGAAAGTAAAAGATAGACCCTTCATAGAGGGAAGCAGAGGTTGTCATACGCTTTTTAATTTTGGATGTGCAAACCCTTAATGCAAAGAAATGCCACATTGTAGTGCCCTTTGTGTTAGCAACCTTTATTATGCAGTCCGTCGCTTTTATTTCTTTACTATCACAAGTTCGTACAACGCTTATTTTCCCTTAAAATAAAAGATCATACATATTTAGGAGCAATTTTTATTGCTTTTTGCACCGATGACAACTTACTTGAAGGATCTTATTCAATCCATAGGTAGATATGGTGGACACTTACAAACTGGGTTTAAGGATTTCTGGATGCACAAGTAGTATCTCTACTTAGTACGAATTTTTGGCTAGTAAAAGATCCTAAGCAAGCACCACATGTTGGAGGATCCATAACAACATAACTTCTATACAAATATACCCAAACATAACTCATTACGTTGTCTTCCTTGTCCAACTTCAACTAATTTTCTCAAGTTTGAAAATAATTAATGGGGCTCACAATCATAGAATATGTCCAATATAGTATATTTATATGTGAAATCTCTCTTCCTTCAACATTCTTTCATGAATTGTTCAAGTGACCAATGTTGAGTTTGCTAACTTTCAATAAGTTTTACCACCTATACTTCTTATATGTGAATTCATTACTCCCCGTGGGATAAGCATATGAAACATATATAATTTCAGATTTATGATATTCAGTTCATAAAACCATTTAGTCATAGGATATAAGTGAAGCACGAGAGTAAATGACAAAACTACTCCAAAAAGATATAAGTGAAGATCAATGCGTAGTCAAATAGTTAAATAGCCATTTGAGGACTCTCTCTCATTCAAGATTTCAGATCCAATGATTTTATTCTAATAACTAGTAAAATGAAAATATGCTCCAAGCAAACACATATCATGTGACGAATAAAAATATAGCTCCAAGTAAGGTATACCGATAGTTTTGAAGACGAAAGAGGGGATGCCTTCCGGGGCATCCTCGAGCTTAGGCGCTTGAGACTTCCTTGAATATTACCTTGGGGTGCCTTGGGCATCCCCAAGCTTAGGGACTTTCCACTCCTTATTCTCCTCATATCGACATCTCATCCAAAACTTGAAAACTTCAATCACACAAAACTTAATGGTACTTCGTGAGATGGGTTAGTATAATAAAACAAATCATTCACTTGGGTACTGTCAAAGACAAGATTCATAATTGTTTCCACATAATTCCTACTGTACTCTATAATTTCCACAATTTATATTAAGCAATATAAGCCATAGAAACTATTAAACAAGCAAACTATGCATTGAGGGCAGAATCTGTCAAAAACAGAATAGTCTGTAATGATTTGAATACTAGCCAAACTTATGTAACTCCAAAATTCTAAAAAAATAGGAAAACGTGGAAAATTTGTATATAAATCTTGTGTGAAAAATTCACACCAAAGGCACACTTCTGTATTTTTCTAAAATTCTGGCAATGAGCGCAAAAGTTTATGTTTTTCAGCAAGATCAAATCAACTATCACCATAGATCATCCCAAAGGTCTTAATTAGCACTTTATTGAAACAAAAGCTATAAAACAAGATTAATATAGTAGAAGAATCATTATAACACACAAAAACAGTAGGGGTAAATATTGGGTTGTCTCCCAACAAGCGCTTTCTTTATGCCTTTTTAGCTAGGCATAATATTTTGATGATACTCTTCCAAGCCCAATTTCGATGATAATTTTATTCATACTCTAAAATATATAAGTGAAGTTCATAGATCATTCTACAATTAATATAGATTGACCAGTACCCAAGATCAAAATATATAAGTGAAGCACACGAAGCATTCTATAAAGCCATACTCAGAAGATTTAAGTGAAGCACATAGAGTATTCTATAAAGCCATACTCAAAAGATTTAAGTGAAGCGCATGAAGCATTCTATAAATCAATGAAGGACTATCTCATACTAGCATGGTGCATAAAGGAAAATAAGAAGAAAAACAAACACAAAAGACGCATATCATGTGAACAAAACAAAAACCAAGATATAACGATAATTGTTGAAGAAGAAAGATGGGATGCCAACCAGGGATCCCCAAGCTTAGATGCTTGAGCACCCCTGAAATATTTACTTGGGGTGCCTTGGGCATCCCCAAGCTTGAACTCTTGCCTCTCTTTATTCTTCTTATATTGATAACTCCTCAATCTTAGAACACTTCATCCACTCAAAACTTAACAAAACCCTCATGAGACCCGTTAGTATAATAAAGCAAATCACTACCTTTAGGTACTGTTGTAGACTCATTCCAATTTCATATCAGCATTATATCTACTGTATTCCAACTTTACCATGGTTCATACCCCCGATACAACCCATAGATTCATCAAAATAAGTGATCAACACATAGAAAACAAAATGGGTCAAAAACAGGATAGTCTGTAGCAATCTGAACATTTATCATACTTATGTAACTCCAAAAATTCTGAAAATTTTGGACAAAATAAAAAATTTGCATAGCAGTACTATGTAAAAATTTCAGAAACATTTGACATTCCAGTAAAAAAGTGTAAATTCACGCACTACAGCCAAAGTTTCTGTTTTTGCACCGCACATAGCAAACAAGCAATCTAATCGTCCTGAAGCCAAATCTTGGCATATTATTTTTATAATACAATGGATATATACAAGGGGATAATTATTTTTGAGAAACTTCCATGAAAAATTCTACATTGTTTCCATGAGCATGAAGACAAGTGTTCAAGGTAGACTCTCACTTCTCCAATGCATAACCTTCCAATCACTTCTCTTTTTGAAAATGTTTTTAGGCATAAGAGGCAAGTTTAATTTTTTGTATCTTGCATTCTTTTTTTGTTCGTTTCACCCACAAATAAAGAAAAAAAAACAAATGGGAAAACAAAATCTACTTAGTGAAGAAAGCAAACAAGCGCACACGAGAATATCAACCCCACGCTATTGCTCCCCGGAAAAGAGCCTTGATAATTCCCAAGTGCAAGTAATCATCGTAGCAATTTCCAAAGGTGGAGGTGATAAGTATGGAGTGTCGAACCCACAAGGAGCTAAATGTAATATCAATATTCTCTCAAGTCCTATGTGCCACTGTTACGATTCTACGTACACCGAACGTTTGCTTCCATCTAGAAACGAGAAACAAAACTACATTGTGGGTATGAAGAGGATAGCTTTGCATGATATCGGAGAACTAAAATATAAAAATAGGTGTTGTTATCATAAATTTAGAATATATCACAATATATTACAAATAGAGAGTGTGAAATAATGATGGATAGGTGTGCGGAGTTACCCTAGGCAATTGTTAACAAGATAGGTAATCATTATTGTAATTCTATATGAGGGAGAGGCATGAGCTAACATACTTTCCGTTCTTGGATCATATGAACTTATGATTAGACCCCTAGCAAGCATCCGCAACTACTAGAAATCATTAAGGTAAACCCAACCATAGCATTAAAATCAAGTCCTCTTTACTCCCATACGCAGCAACCCCCTTACCCGGGTTTAAGCTTCAGTCACTCTAGCAAACCACTATAAGCAAGTCATGAACGTATTGCAACACCCTACAGCGGGAATCCCTCACATGTGCGCGGCACGGAAGGCACCATAGGACAGCACTAAAATAAAGCATACAACTCAAACCAATCTAGATCATCAATCAACCCAAAAGACAAAAGAAATCTACTCAAAACATCATAGGATGGCAACACATCATTGGATCATAATATATGGCATAAGGAACCTTGTACAAGTAGGGGATTATAGCAGGGTGCAGAAGAGTGGACTATTGGAAAGAGATGAGGGAGGTAATGAAGACGGTGATGTTGATGAAAACGATCCTTGGCTTCCTCCTCCATGGCCTCCGGTGATGATGCCCCCCTCCGGCAGGGTGCCAGAGAGGGCCTAGATTGATTTTTCGTGGGTACAGAGGCTTGCGGTGGTGAAAATTCTCTTCTAGGGTTCTTTTCGGGGGTTTTGGTATTTATAGGAAATTTTGGCTTTGGTCTCATGTCAAGTGGGTGCCCGAGGGGCCAACAAGCTGTAGGGGCGCGCCCTACCCCCCAGGGCGCGCCCTAGCGGCTTGTGGCCACCTCGTCCACTTCCTGGACCAGCTCTAGTGCTTCGTGGGTCTCTTTTGGTCCATAAAAAATCACCGTAAATTTTCAGCCCATTCCGAGAACTTGTATTTCTGCACAAAAAACGACACCATGGTAGTTCTGCTGACAACAACGTTAGTCCGGGTTAGTTCTAATCAAATCATACCAAGACCATTAAAATTGTTGTAAACATGGCATGAATACTTCATAAATTATAGATACGTTGGAGATGTATCACAGGGCGGTAGTGCTGCTCGGGGCGGTACTACCGCTGGCAACTACCGCTCTACTTCCGCTCGTGAGAGAGAACTATCCAGAGAGCAAAATATAAGCGGTACTCAGTGCGGTAGAGAAAAAACGGTAGTTCTGACGGAGTAGTACTACCGCTCCGCATGAGCAGTACTTCTGCTTAGTAGTTAAAAGCCCAGTAACTATGCGGTATTGGGGTGGTAGTCAAGGCCGCAGTACCGCTAGAGCGGTACTATCACGTTGAACTACAGCTCTATTACCGCCCAATTACAGAACCTAAAAATAAGCGGAAGTGGGGTTAGCATTGAACTGCGGCAGTACTGCTAGAGCGGTACTTCCGCTGAGCAGAGCGGTACTACCGCTTATGATGCTCTGGAGAGCTCGTGCACACAGGAAGGTTAAGCTCAATTGCCGGGAAAAAATGAGGGTGCAAAAGGACCGTGCATGTACGTTTTGATTGCACCCAAACCTTTCCGAGGCGGACCCCCTCTTAATAGTATGGTGATCCTATGACTCAAATCCGCCGAAAATGAAATGCAAGAAAAGCACCGTCTTCATTTAGTTGAACCGTGTGCGCATTAATGACCAGGTTAAAGCAAAAATATCGCATTTGAATCGGCATGCAAAATTCGCCACAATATGCAATTGAACAAATAGTGTCCACAGGAAGAACATTCATCATAATTTGCAACAATATGCAATTGAACAAATGGTAGCTAAATTCTAGTGATTTGTAGACATATGCAGCACATAATTAATCATAGTGTACAAAATACGAAGACCTCATCACGTGGAAAACAATGGATCCATGCGTATATGTTTCGCGGCTAACTCTTACTCATTGTTTTAGGAGAAGCCATGCTGAAATCTTCATTATCACCAGTGGGCTTTATGTAGTGATTTAGGAATAAGTTGATGATAAGTCTCCTAACCATCGACAATTCACCAGCGGGGAGCGGTTCAGGGTTCCTCGGTTCAAAGATGAGCTAGAGGGTTTTAAAGATCAGAATGTGCCATATGAGTGGAGTAGAAGATATTAATTAAGATAGACTTACTAGTACTAATTCTCGAGCATCTTCACAACAATCAGCAGATTTGCAGATGGAGATCATGTGTCTGCAAACATAGTATCCACAAAGGTTGACCCCTACTTGTTGCTGAGGGCACTGCATTTTTTGTACAGAATTAGTCATGTATTTGCCCTGTTAGGAACAACCTAACCGGTGTTAGATGTATTTTTTTCTTTGGACAGAAGTATAAAGAGGTTTATTTAGAAACTTGAACATTTGACTAGCGTAGGAAAAGGTATTTGCAAACTATTGGATGCATTTTCCAAAAAATAACGGATCTCGGTGTCTTACCGAAGAAACGATCTCGTGCTGCAGAGGTAGTTCCTTCTTGAACAGGTTTCCTGGTTTAGGTTTCCACAATGCGAACACACTGCAAATGAAGATGAATTTTCACATACTCAATTCTTGAACCAGATGTGAATGCAAATTAATTTCAGTATCATAGAATTCAATACATATCCATGAATTGCTGAAGATGCGTCAGATCCTGGGCTTTATTGACTCTCTGAGAGAATCCAGGTAGTAAACTATGTTCTTGTTTGAACAATGAATACCAAGATCTAGTGATTGCTACGAATTAAGAAAACCATGAACTTACAAACTATGTCGAAATCTGAAAGACAATCAGTACATGCATGGTTGTTTATTTGAATTACCCTTCATGATATGCCTAGAGAAATAATTCTGCATGGGACGTGTTTACGAAGATACGGGCGACCTTGTTAAGGGCCCACTCGTTCATCCTTATCATGTAATAATGTGCCATTTGCTAATGCAGGATCTATGAAATACACACTCTGCCTTTTTCTTCTCTACGCGATCAATCCCCTGAGTGGAATAAAATACAGTTACCTGTTTATTGTTTACAACCTTGTATGGAGAAGTTGATCAGAGTTTGTTAAGTACTTACAAAATCAGGCATCTAACAAGAGTGGCATTAAGCAGGTTGAAGTTGAAGAATAGATGTAAGTCCTCGAAACCCACACTGATGGAACCCGGATCATGACGAAAATGATCTCTGTTGTAGTGGACTAGCAGAACATGATGACCTACTGACATTTGATCCATGCAATATTTATGTAACGTGCCACAACTGGAACTACACTCATCAGAGTATTCACCAATAAGAAATGGCTGGCCATGGATGTAATTGCATGCTTCAAGTACGCCTTCTTTATTTTTAGCAAGCATCGCATTGAATTCTGCATCATCCATGTTATCATAAACAATATTACTCTCTAATTCAAACAACTTGCTCGTAATTTGGTTCTAGGTGACGAGTGCCTTAAGTAAGAGGCTATCATTCTCATTACTCCTCATTTTCGGGGCCCGCCTCCTCATGGGTGCAGCCTTTTTACTTGCTTCCTTCTTAGTACTTGAAGCACTTATGGTGCAAGGTCTGGATGGTTGAAAGGCGGACTGCCAAGCAGATGGTGAAGCTAAGACAGACTGCTGAGCAGATAGTTTAGTTACACCGGACTGCTGAGCTAGCGGTGCTGCTGTGACGGACTGCTGGGCTGTAGGAGGAGGCTGAGCCAACGCGTTGGTTTTCTGAGCAGGCAGTGCCGACGCATTGATATGTTGATCACGCGGCTACGGACCAATGGACTGATGAGCAGTCAGTTTTGGACCTTCGTACTGCTTAGCAGGCGGTTCTGAAGCATTGAACTGCTAGCAGTACGTTCCACTAGGTTGTTCTACTGAGCATGGGGTGCCGCTGAGTCTCCCCCTTCTGCTTCAATGGCTGGCGTCTGAACCGATGGTGCATCTCCAACAGTTCTAGGACTTGCCACTGGCTGCTCTGGGGCTGACGATTACATGGCCTATACAACACAAAGTCGGGCGGGCTGATCACAGGTTGATGCATCAGCGGTCGGATTACGAGTATTAGGTTCCTTGGGGGAAGCACGCGAGAGCTGCTGTGGCAAGGAGAGAATCACCGGTTGAAGGGCGACATTCGTTGCTCTTGGTAGGGCGATTTCTTGTATCTATGTTCGTATTTCCCCGAAGAGGAGAGGATGATGCAACACAACAACGGCAAGTATTTCCCTCTGTTATGAAACTAAGGTTATGAATCAAGTAGGAGAAAATTATGCAACACTATGTAAACGGTACCTACACACAAATAACAAATACTTGCAACCAGCGCGTAAGAGGGATTGTCAATCCCTCCTCGGTGTTGAGATAGATTAAATTGTATGAGATTTGATAAATAGATGTGACAAAACACAAAAAAAAAGAAAAAGAAAAAGTGCAGCAAGGTATTTTGGGTTTTTGGAAAAATAGATCTGAAAACAATATGATAGGAAATAGACCCGGGGGCCGTAAATTTCACTAGTGGCTTCTCTCGAGAAAATAGCATACAATGGGTAAACAAACAATAGGTGGGCAATTGATAGAAGAGCAAATAATTATGACGATATCCAAGGCAATGACCATGTATATAGGCATCACGTCCAAGATTAGTAGACCGACTGCCGCGTGCATCTACTACTATTACTCCACACATCGACCGCTATCCAGCATGCATCTAGTGTATTTAGTTCATGGAGAAATAGAGTAATGCAATAAGAACGATGGCATGATGTAGACAAGATCTAGTCATGTAGGAATAGACCCCATCTTTTTATCCTTAATAGCAACGATACATGCGTGCCTCGCTACCCCTTCTGTCACTGGGTGAGGACACCGCAAGAGTAAACCCATCACAAAGCACCTCTTCCCATTGCAAGAAAAATCAATCTAGTTGGCCAAACCAAACCAACGTTTCGGAGAAGAATACTAGGCTATAATAATCATGCATATAAGAGATCAAAGAAGACTCAAATAATATTCATAGATAGATCTGATCAGAAACTTGCAATACATCGGATCCCAACAAACACACCGCAAAAAGTCATTATATCAAATAGATCTCCAAGAACATCGAGGAGAACATTGCTTAGAGAATCAAAAAGAGAGAATAAACCATCTAGCTACTGCCTACGGACCCGTAGGTCTGTAGTAAACTACTCATGCATCATCGGAGGAGCACCAATGAGGATGATGAACCCCTCCTTGATCGTGTTCCCCTCCAGCAAGGTGTTGGAATAGGGCTCTAGATTGGATCTCATGGTTCTGGAACTTGCGATGGCTGGAATTGTTCTTCGTCGACTCCTTTAGGGTTTCTGGAATATTTGGGCATTTATAGAGCTGAGAGGCGATGGAAAGGACTCCCGTGGGCCCCACTACCCACCTGAGCCCGCCAGGGGCCTCTGGCACGCCCTGCTGTCTTCTGGACCCCACGGGCCTCCCCTTGTGCATTTCCTTGGCTCCCAAGTTGTCTTCTGTGCAGAAAAAACTCCTAAAAGTTTCGTGGCATTCGGACTTCGTTTGGTACTGATATTCTGCGAAGTAAAAAACAAGAAAAAAACAACAACTGACACTGGGCACTATGTCAATAGGTTAGTCCCAAAAAATGATATAAAGTTGCTATAAAATGAATATAAAACATCCAAGAATGATAATATAACAGCATGGACCAATAAAAAATTATAGATACGTTGGAGACGTATCACAGGGCTTCAGGGATCTCATCCATGAAGTCTATTTCCTTTCATGGCCACTGGATGTGATATAAGAGTGTTTCTCCCAAGGTCCTATGATCATCAAAGTCCCCTAGGACATTCTTCAGGGTAAATTCATTGACTCCAAGGTTTACTTCAGTCACCTAGCACTCCACACAGCCGGGCTTCAATGGCACATTGTCCAACAAGAGGCTTGTTCCAAGAAGGGGGGGGGGACCCAGGCTGTTGCACATTTTAATGTACCTTCATAATGTGTAAGCACCCCCAGTCTATCTTTCATTCCAGATAGATCATATATAGCATCATCATGCATAGCTGCAGTCTCATTGTCGCTGGGGGTCAGTTGATGCACAACTACTCTTGTGTGTTGTTGTCGTGCAATAAGCAGCATCCTCCATGCCCGCCTTCCCTACCATCTGCTCGTTATCTGTCAGTGTTAGAGTCTTCTGCATAACCATTGACTCCTCAATTTCCTTTCGAAGCCCCGGATACATGTTCCTCCTCAACCTTTCATACAATTGATTCTGCTTCATTTCACTCCTCGGTTTTTTCATGCTGAGCCTCTCTTCTTCGCTGAGTGTGAAAGCCCTCTTGTGCGGGACATTGACACCTATACCCCTTGCACGGCCATGGGGCTCTTTTATTTCCAGAGCATCAAACATAATATCAGATGGCCCTGAGTTCCTGTAGAACCTTCCAGGGATCTTGGAAGCCTTTAACATCACGCGATACATTTCTTCGTGATGTGAGTTTTCAAAGTAATGAGTTTCATCGTCACGCCTCCTTGCACATGCTCGCAAGTAGTCTCTAGCGCATTCGCCCTGATTTCACTAAAGGACGATTTCCCACCCGCGGCTACCACTTCTTTTTCCTCCTGGTCCCATATCGGTTTCATGTTGTAGTATCCTGCCACACATATACGGTGTGTGTGTGTGTTCCTCTTCTAAAGTTCTGATTGATTGGCACTCTTCTCAGTAAACTCTGTAGTTGCCCTGACCCTTTTGAATTCTCCCCAGTCTGCCTTTGTAATTTGGGGGTATGCGGGGATTGGGTCCTTGACTTCACTCAAGTACTTCTTGTACAACACGTGCTTCCAATTTCTCCAAGCATTCCTGGCCTTCTTCAGTGCAGCATGTTCCACCTGCATTCACCACTGCTCTAGAACGTTGAAGTGATCCATGATCTCCTGGACTATCCTTTGCCGTGTTTCTGTGTCAGCCTTCCAAAACCCTGACAGATTAATGTTGAGCCTTGCCTTGCCAACAAATCCACACACACTCATGGACCTTGCGCGTGCTTTATCTGGTTTAGTTGGAGCCCAAGACTTTAAAGTGATGTTGGTTACTTCATATACACCTTTAGGCTGGTGTGTGGGCTTTCTTGGAGCGTTCTTCCATGTCCTGACTAGAAGGGTGATTGCGGCAGCTCTATCCCGTTCCAGATTACTTGATCCCTGACCCTCTGCTGGAGACCTAGGGTTGTCGGACTCAGATGAAGATACATCGCCTAAAGCATGAGTGTTATCGCTGCTACTCGGCATCTATAGTGAACACATGCAAAACTCAGGAAATGTGGATAAGCATAAAGCTAACAATTTGGTAGCAAGCTGTCTAAACATGCTATTTTTTTAACTTTGTGTGACTCGGGCGCCCATGATCTGTGAATTAACAATAACTATTTGGAACAAATACAACTTCTATGTACTAGTTAGGAAGGTAGATAATGAATATATACACTCACCATTATTTTACAGCCAATTTGGGAACATACCGTATAAAATAGGGAGAGGATTATGAGGAAATATGCCTCCGCGATAGAGAGCATTAACCAACATGTTTTGTGCAAACCTGGCAGGACCACAAGAGAGGCGAGGGTTATAGGATTGATATGCTCGAGGGCGGCTGGTGAGCAAACGAAGACGATGAGACGCGGGCAGCCGCGTGTTGGGAAAGACAGTGGAGGTAGGGTTGCCGCCAAAGAGCATGCACATGGTCGGGTTGAGCATGTCGGCGCCGGAGAGGGTTCTGGTGCGGATCCGGGGGAGGGGGAGCTGGCGATGGAGATTGGGTGGAATATGTAGACTATTGAGTGAGGGCGGACGGTGGGGGGTTGTTGGCAGCTTCGCTGAAAAAAGTGAAAAAAGATCGTCGGTCGCCGCGCGGAAAGGCCTATGCAAATAGTTGCCTCTAAGCGCATGTGTGCACAAACAACATAATTTCGTTTGAAATGAAGACGTGCTAATTTTGAAATGAAGAGTCAGCTCATCATTTCGCCTCAAATTCTTTTCCATGGTAAACAATCACCATTATACCCTAGGTTTGATTTTCTGGCGCATTTTAGGTCTCGTTTGCTATATTTAAGCCATTTTTTGCATTTACCATGCATTTAGTGCATTCTATCAAATGCTAGCCGCAGTTGCATCTACTGATGAAAGGGATGAGGATTGTCGTTCGGTCTGGGAGCATACAACGGTGTAGACATACGATATGTGGGGTTTGGGTTCTGGCCAATAAGAACGCATGACTCACATCGCACGTGTAGTAGGGGGACATCAACCACGGTTTGGTAGGCACACGACTTTCATGAATGAACTGTGTTCTATTTAAAATATTTACCTCAACTAATAGCGTATTTTTGTTTGAGTGAAGACGTGAGTTCATCGTTTCGCCTCGATTTTTTTTCCACGATAGGCAATCACCATTATACCCTTGGTTTGATTTTCTGGTGCATTTCAGGTCCCGTTTCTATATTTAAGCTATTTTTTTGCATTTAACATGCATTTAGTGCATATATATATATATATATATATATATATATATATATATATATATATATATATATATATATATATCAGAACCGTGCCGCAACTACATGTGGGTGTTAGCAAAATCATTTGTGTGTCGCTTTGCGAGTTTTCATTCATTGTCCGAGAAACAGAAAATAATCTTCAAACATTTTGGCCGTGAGGTGCGGCCATCGACGTAGGCCTTATTGGTATTTTAATTACAAGAGATGCATATAGCGTCCGAAAATCAGGAAAATCGGTGTGTCATCGTGGCGTGCTCTTACAACCCCATGGTAATTTTTTGGTAAAGTTTGGCACAACTTTTGATGACCGCTCCTTGGAAACTAGAGCATCTCACAAGAAGGATCATAATTTCGAAAAGGAGATGCGGCAATTCGGACTCCAATCGTCGGTGACTTCATCGTTCCGCCTCGAAATTTTTTCCACGGTAAACAATCACCATTATACCCTAGGTTTGATTTTCAACCCCATTTCAGGTCTCGTTTGCTATATTGAAGCCTTTTTGCATTTACCATGCATTTAGTGCATATAAAATCAAAACCCTACTACAACTACATGTGGGTGTTAGAAAAGAAGGTGTACAAATCATTTTTGTGCTGCTTTGCGGTTTTCATCCATTGTCTGAGAAGCTGGGAGAATTTTCAAACATTTCAGCTCCGAGGTGCGGCCTCCAGCGTAGGCCTTGTTTGTATTTTAATTACAGGAAATGCAGATGGAGTCCGAAAATCAAGAAAATCGGTGTGTCACCGTGGCGTGCTCTCACGACCACGTGTATATTTTTTGGTAAAGTTTGGCACAAGTTTTGATGACCGCTCCTTGGAAACCGGAGCATCTCACAAGAAGGTTTATAGTTTCCAAAAGGAGATGTGGCAATTCAAACTCCAATGGCCGGTGACTTCATCATTTCGCCTCACAAAAATTTCCATGGTACGCAATCACCATCATACCACATGTTTGATTTTCTGGCACATTTCAGGTCTCTTTTGCTATATTTAAGGCATTTTTGCATTTACCGTGCATTTTGTGCATATAAAGGCTACAAAAAAAGACACATATATGACATTTTGGCCCGAACGAAAAGTTCTTCTGTCATGCTTATGACACTTCTATGATGACAATTGTGACAAAACCACGTATCATCATAGATGTGGTGGGCTCCTACTTCTATGACAAGAAATCACGACAGAAAATGGGCTTTTCATCCTGGGCCAGTCAGAGACGCACCTGCTTGACATTCTTTGGGCCGTCCATGACATAAACAGTCGTGGTAGAAGTGAGCGCGAGGAAATTTTCGTGAAGTTCCCAGTTACGGTGGGTTGGTCGGGGCCGAGTGATGCACCGTGGTTTGCGCTTTTCTCTCGTACGTGCGCGTGGTGAGAGCCGTTTTGCTATAACTGAACCTGAGCGAGAGGCCTTCACTTACTGAACCTGAGTGATCACGTGCTGCTTTGAAGCTGATCGATCAATCCCTTCGCTGCTAACTGAACCAAACCAACTCTTTCGCTGCTAACTGAACCTGATCGATCGCTGCTGCTGCTTGCTGAAGCCGATCGAACCCCCATGTGAGACGTTGCTAGCCGGTTGGGTTGCCTCCAGATGAATAGTGCCTGTTGCTGCCGCGCACGCGATACGTAGAACGAGTCGAGATGTGTTGAGTCGAGCCGGTTGGGTTGGCTGTGGATGAACAGTTCTCGGTGGAGGTTGGATGAAGAGGACCTCGGCCGTGTGTAGCTAAGCGGTTGCCGCTAGATGAACAGGACCCCGTGGTACTACGCGGTTGCTGCTGGATGAACAGGACCCCATGGTAGTATGCCATTGCCGCTGGATGAACAAGACCCCGAGGAGGCTGCCACACACCCAGCCTGTTGGGGTGGATGAACAGGACCCCGTGGAGGCTGGATGAACAGTAGCCCGTGGAGTCCCGTTTTGCAGTACACCACACACCTATCCAATGAACAGGACCCAGTTTCGACCGTAGGCGGTTGACAGAAGTCTGTTTCCTCTGTTTTGCGGTACGCCAGACCCCTCCCGATGAATAGGACCCCGTTTTGACCGTACGCGGTTGGAGAGAAGTCTGTTTCTTCCGTTTTGCGGTACGCAAGACCCCTGTTGATGAACAGGACCCCGTTTTGACCATAGGTGGTCGAAGAGAACTCTGTTTCCTCCGTTTTGGGGATGCGAGACCCCGAGTCGATCAACAGGACCCGGTTTGGGCTGTTCGATCCAAGTCGGTTGGCTCTCGATGAACATGACGCATTCCGACCCAGTCGCGGCCTCCCGATGAACACGATGCGGTTTCCTCCGTTACGACGCAACCGTTTGGCTGCCGATGAACATGACACCGTCACTGTACGCGTTCGAGACTCCGCCTGTATGTACGTATGTAGCCGTAGTTACTTTCTTGTAGCGTGGCTGTACGTATGTGTACATGATTTATACAGGACTGCCTCAACTGCTACGTCACACGTGCCGCTCCTTGCTCGGCCACGGTTCATCCTTGCAGAGAGACCGATCGACCAGTATGTACATACACGTTCGCTACCAGAGAGATAATCCTACGTATGGTTCGACCAGGTTGGTCCCAGCTATCAGGGAGGATAAGGAGGCACTTCCTTGCGTGCGAAGATATAGCTGATGGGTCTCAGCTGTCAGGGGGAGAATCATTTTTTTGCCCGTAATAAGGACGCACTTCCTTGCGTGTGAAGATGTAGCTGATTGGCCCAACTGTCATGGGGAGAAAGCATTATTTTTAGGGTAAAAAGGATGCGGTTGCATGCATGCATCCATGGGCATGGTGCGTCCCCACTGTCAGCCTCTCCACGTACAGTCATCTTTCGATGACTCTTGTTTGTTGACCATGATGAACACACCGTGCCTAGCGCACCAAGGTCAGTGGACGAGGCGAGGTCCCAGACTGGAATGACCCGAAGATGGGGAAGACACGGTAGTGGAGTTGCAAACGGAGAGGGGTGGGAAACTTGACTGGTTCGGGTGCAGGGTAGGCCTACACTCGGCAGAGAATAACAGGAGGTGCGGAGGAGTGGAGGGATGGCCTGGCCGTCGGTGGGGTAGTGTATCGCTGCGAGGCACACGAAACAGCGCCACTGGACGCCGGAGGCTGGAGCAGGCGGTCCCCGCAGCGCTGGAGGAAGAAGACGAGAGATTGAAGAAGAATACCCATCGTTGGATGTAAATCCAACGCCTTGCTTAGGCTTCGACCTTTGTATTTTTTTGCGAAAGTGCTTAGGCTTCGACCTACTCGCCCACATGTCAGCCAGTCCATTTGGGTTTTTTAGTCCATTTGGTGGGCTGGGTGAAACAATGATGTAGAGTCTATGCAGCCCATCTATATATTATGTTATAATTTAAAGCCTATTTGCAGGTTTTTAAAATCCACGGACTTGCTGGGCTGGGTGAAAATGTCATGTTGGGTTGGACGGAGAAATGTTATAAAAACACAAACACATGATTGCATGTCTATTATTGATTGGTCAGTAAAATCTTTGCAAGCTTATGTACGCAATCAGCGGGAGTTAACTTGCCAAGTTATATATAAACAATTATAATTATTTTGTAAGAACTTTCGTTTTACGAAATAAAATATCATTTTAATTTGATGAGTTAATAGGACATGGGGTATTATTATTTTTTAGGCTAGACGTGGGACAGTTGAGTTGGTTCTAGGGAAAAGTACTGGTAGAAAACTCAGATTACATCAAAAAATAAAGTGGGAGAAAATTCAGATATATGATTAATAAAAACGAAAAATAAAGGAAGTGGGAAGGTATATACAATGGTTGGACGAACGACGGGTTTAACGGAACCTTATGTTGTTTTTATTATATAACGTAATAAAATAAGATATAAATGTAAGTATATATATATATACTATTATAGAAGGGAAAACATAGATTTAGTTTTGCATTCTTATAGAAAAATAGAACCGAGCTGTGCATTGTCTTGAAAAAACAAACATAACTTGGGCTGCTGATGTTATAGACAGGCTAGGCTAGGAGGCCCAGAGGGCGCTTGATACCTGCTGGACCCCCCAAAAAAGTTGAAACCTGCTGGATCAACTATGTCTGCATGTCGTGGGCTGCGCATGTTAAACAACAAATCCTAGGCCATGGACCTGGTGGGCCCAAACTGTCAGCCTCTCGACGAACAGACGTCTCCCGATCCTCACATTTTTTTGACCATGTTGGGAACGACAGACGGTGGCGCAGCGGCAAGGGCACCAAGGCGGAGAACGACATCGAGACCTCGGACAGGAACGAACCAGAGCTGGGGAAGACGCGGGCGGAGGGGAGTAAGAGGGTACACTTGTTCGGGCGCAGGGTGGGCCGATGGAGCTGCCGCCGCTGGAGAATGTGTGCAACGAATGGCTTGGCCAGTGCCATAGGCTAGGATGGGTCACCAAGGCGTGCGCGGCAGCGCTGCCAGCCGCTGTCGGAAGAGGACGAAAGATTGAACAAAAGAAAGAAATACAAATGGATAGGTGGTTGGTCCTAGATGTCTGTGCACGAGACCTGCTTGGTCCACCTAAGAAGGGGAATATGTTGGGACGAAGGAGATTCAAAGCATGACAGCCCAGTGAACTAGTTACATACATAAGCAAATAGCCACTCAAAAAAAGCAAACAGGTTAATGGGTTCTTACGAAATATTTTGGATAAAACAAATTATTACGACACATAGGCTAATGCATGAAACACTCAGATGATAAATGTGCTTAAACAGATAAAGTGCATCATCTAGACCTTCCTGTCACACTTGATCATGATGCTACGACTGTCCGTGTACTCGTCGGTTACGGGAAGTAGACACGCCCTCATGTCCAAGATTCACGTGTACATGTCGTAGAGCATGCATATGCGTCCTTGGCCGCGTAGGTTATGTAGGCTAGATTCAGAGGTACCTCCCATGTATTCAGGTTCTTAGTATCGACGTCTTCTTTCATGTTGGCGTAGCAGGGGTCAATGATGGTCGTGGCAAGGTCAACCACGGAGTCCTTCTCCTCCCCGTGGCAGATGATCTTGTATTGCTTCCGGATGTCGATAAGCTTGTTGCACCAGATGGCCGAATCATAAAGCACAGTCGCATTCTTCCTGCTCTCCACCGTAGCGAAGGTGCGGTCGGTGGTGCCGATTAAACGGGCGAATGCTCCAGAACCTCTGATGGCCCTATAGTAGTGGTAGACGAGAACCTCGTCCCGCACGCATACTTGGGTGACGGTGATCCGCTGGTTCCTGTCAGGAGACGAATGGATGGGCACAAGGCCTAGTCCCACGACCTTGTGCTTTCTCCTCCTGTAGGTACTGCTTGAACTTGGTGAGGCAGAGATTCACCGAGCCCGAATCGTTGGTGTACATCACATTCAACTTGGTGCTGTCATGGGTCTGAATGGCGAACTCAAAGAACTCCTTGTTGAAGTCCATATCCAGCAGGCTCACCCCTCGGATCGCCATTGGAGTCTCTTTCTCACGTAGAGTTTGTTGGAAATATGCCCTAGAGGCAATAATAAAATGGTTATTATTATATTTCCTTGTTCATGATAATTGTCTATTGTTCATGCTATAATTGTGTTAACGGGAGACCGTAATACATGTGTGAATAAATAGACCACAACATGTCCCTAGTGAGCCTCTAGTTGACTAGCTCGTTGATCAATAGATGGTCATGGTTTCTTGACCATGGACATTGGATGTCGTTGATAACGGGATCACATCATTAGGAGAATGATGTGATGGACAAGACCCAATCCTAAGCATAGCACAAGATCGTGTAGTTTGTCTGCTAAAGCTTTTCTAATGTCAAGTATCATTTCCTTAGACCATGAGATTGTGCAACTCCCGGATACCGTAGGAATGCTTTGGGTGTGCCAAACGTCACAACGTAACTGGGTGGCTATAAAGGTGCACTATGGGTATCCCCGAAAGTATATGTTGGGTTGGCACGAATTGAGACTGGGATTTGTCACTCCGTGAGATGGAGAGGTATCTCTGGGCCCACTCGGTAAGACATCATCGTAATGAGCTCAATGTGACTAAGGAGTTAGCCACGAGATGATGTGTTACAGAACGAGTAAAGAGGCTTGCCGGTAACGAGATTGAACAAGGTATTGGGATACTGACGATCGAATCTCGGGCAAGTAACATACCGATGGAAAAAAGGGAATTGCATACGAGATTGATTGAATCCTCGACATCGTGGTTCATCCGATGAGATCATCGTGGAACATGTGTGAACCAATATGGGTATCCAGATCCCGCTATTGGTTATTGTCCAGAGAGGTATCTCGGTCATGTCTGCATGGTTCGCGAACCCGTAGGGTCTACACACTTAAGGTTCGATGACGCTAGAGTTGTTATGGGAAATAGTATGTGGTTACCGAATGTTGTTCGGAGTCCCGGATGAGATCCCGGACGTCACGAGGAGTTCCGGAATGGTCCGGAGGTGAAGATTTATATATGGGAAGTCGTCATACGGTCACCGGAAGTGTTCGGGGGTTTGCCGGTATTGTACCGGGACCGCCGAAGGGGTTCCGAGGGTCCACCTGCCCTGGAGGGCCCTATGGGTTGTATGTGGAAGGGAACCAGCCCCTAAGTTGGCTGGGCGCCACCCCCCCGAGGGCCCTGGTACGTCTCTGTTGTATCTACTTTTCCAAACACTTTTGCCCTTGTTTTGGACTCTAACTTGCATGATTTGAATGGAACTAACCCGGACTGACGCTGTTTTCAGCAGAATTGCCATGGTGTTATTTATGTGCAGAAACAAAAGTTCTCGGAATGACCTGAGACTCCACGGAACGTCTAGTTGAAAATAATAAAAAATCCTTGCCAAAGATGAAGACCAGGGGCCCCACACCCTGTCCACGAGGGTGGGGGCGCGCCCCCCTAGGTCACGCCCCCTACCTCGTGGGCCCCCTGGAGCTCCTCCGACGCCAACTCCAACTCTATATATTTTCTTTCGGGGAGAAAAAAATCAAGGAGAAGAAATCATCGCGTTTTACGATATGGAGCCGCCGCCAAGCCCTAAAACCTCTCGGGAGGGCTGATCTAGAGTCCGTTCGGGGCTCCGGAGAGGGGGATTCATCGCCGTCGTCATCATCAACCATCCTCCATCACCAATTTCATGATGCTCACCGCCGTGCGTGAGTAATTCCATCGTAGGCTTGCTAGACGGTGATGGGTTGGATGAGATCTATCATGTAATCGAGTTAGTTTTGTTAGGGTTTGATCCCTAGTATCCACTATGTTCTGAGATTGATGTTGGTATGACTTTGCTATGCTTAATGCTTGTCACTAGGGCCCGAGTGCCATGATTTCAGATCTGAACCTATTATGTTTTCATGAATATATGTGTGTTCTTGATCCTATCTTGCAAGTCTATAGTCACCTACTATGTGTTATGATCCGGCAACCCCGAAGTGACTTGAATCGGGACCACTCCCGGTGATGACCATAGTTTGAGGAGTTCATGTATTCACTATGTGCAAATGCTTTGTTCCGGTTCTCTATTAAAATGAGGCCTTTATATCCCTTAGTTTCCATTAGGACCCCGCTGCCACGGGAGGGTAGGACAAAAGATGTCATGCAAGTTCTTTTCCATAAGCACGTATGACTATGTTCGGGATACATGCCTACATTACATTGATGAATTGGAGCTAGTTCTGTGTCACCCTATGTTATGATTGTTACATGATGAACCGCATCCGGCATAATTATCCATCACCTATCCAATGCCTACGAGCTTTCCATATACTGGTTCTCACTTATTTACTTTTCCGTTGCTATTGTTACAATCATTACAAAATACCAAAAATATTACTTTTGCTTTCGTTACTTTTTGTTACCGTTACCACTACTATCATATTACTTTGCTACTAAATACTTTGCTGCAGATATTAAGTTATCCAGGTGTGGCTGAATTGACAACTCAGTTGCTAACACTTGAGAATATTCTTTGGCTCCCCTTGTGTCGAATCAATAAATTTGGGTTGAATACTCTACCCTCAAAAGCTGTTGCGATCCCCTACACTTGTGGGTTATGAAGACTAATTTCTGGCGCCGTTGCCGGGGAGCATAGCTCTATTCTTTGAGTCACTTGGGATTTATATCTGCTGGACACTATGAAGAACTTGAAAGACGCTAAGCCAACAATTTATCCCTCAATTACGAGGGGAGGTAAGGAACTGCCATCTAGCTCTGCACTTGATTCACCTTCTGTTTTGAGTAAACTTGCAACACCTAAACCTGCTTCTGCTATTTGTTCTGATATGTCGCATGTTATTGATGATGCCACTTCTGCTATGCATGATACTTATGATGAAACTACTTCTATGCTTGATACTAATGTGCCACTTAGTGAATTTCTTGATGAACAAATTGCTAGGGCTAGAGAGAAAGAAATTATTGAAACTGATTATATTGATGAAACTGATGATGAAGATAGGCCTGTTATTCCTGAGGGTTATGTTTTTGATATGGAAGCTTCTGCAGCTATTTTAGCTTGCAGAGATAGATCCGAGCTCAAGAGGTTATTAGTTGAATGGAATAAGCAATCCCTTAAAGATAGAATGAAACCTGACCCTGCTTTTGCTACTTCACCTATCTGTGTTGCCGATAAGGATTATGAATTCTCTGTTGATCCTGATATAATTACTTTGGTTGAATCTGGTCCTTTTCATGGCTATGAATCTGAAACTGTTGTGGCACATCTTACTAAATTAAATGATATAGCCACCCTGTTCACTAATGATGAGAGATCTCGCTATTTTTATATCCTTAAAATATTTCCGTTCTCATTAAAGGTTGATGCTAAGATATGGTTTAATTCTCTTGATCCTGGTTGTGTGCGTAGTCCCCATGATACGATTTATTACTTCTCTGCTAAATATTTCCCTGCTCATAAGAAACAAGCTGCTTTGAGGGAAATATACAACTTTGTGCAAATTGAAGAAGAGAGTCTCCCACAAGCTTGGGGAGGCTTCTCAAGTTACTTAATGCTTTGCCTGATCATCCTCTTAAGAAAAATGAAATACTTGATATCTTTTTATAATGGACTAACCGATGCTTCCAGAGATTACCTAGATAGTTGTGCTGGTTCTGTTTTCAGGGAAAGAACACCGGATGAAGCTGAAATTCTATTGAATAATATGTTGACAAATGAAAATAATTGGGCACCCCCTGAGCCAGCTCCTGCTCCAATTACTGAGCCTATTCCTAAACCAACTCTGAAGAAGAGAGGTGTTCTATTTCTCAGTCCTGAAGATATGCAAGAGGCAAAGAAATCTATGAAAAAAAGGTACTAAAGCTGAAGATGTTAAGAATTTACCTCCTACTGAAGAAATACATGGTCTTAATTTACCGCCTGTTGAAGAAACATATGATCTTAATCCATTACCTATTGAAGAAACTCATGGTCTTGATAACCCGACACAGGTAGTAAAGGTAAATTCTCTCTATAGATTTGATGAAGGTGATATTCCTCATTATAAGTCTGCATGACAATGCTTAGAAGAGCTTGATAATTTTACTATCAAACAAGAAAATTTTAATGCTTATTGTGGTAGACAATTAAAAAAATACTTATATGATTAAACACTTGGGTGATTATATGGCTAGTGTTAGAGGTGAACTTAAACTTGTTAGCAAACATGCTTCTATGGTTACCACTCAAGTAGAACAAGTACTTAAGGCTCAAAATGATTTGCTCAATGAAATGAATGGAGAGAAAAATGATTATGCTGTTAGAGTGGCTAGTAGAACTGGTAGAATGACTCAGGAACCTTTGTATCCTGAAGTCCACCCTAACAGAATTGAGCAAGATTCTCAGAGAAATAATATTGATGTGCCTAGTTCTTCAAAAAGGAAGAAAAAGAAAAATGATAGGACTTTACAAACTTCTAGTGAACCTATTGCTGAACCACATGAGAATCCAAACGATATCTCTATGTGTGATGCTGAAACACAATCTGGTAATGAACATGAACCTAGTGAAAATGTTAATGATGATGTTCATGATGATGCTCAACCTAGTAATGATAATGATGTAGAAATTGAACCTGCTGTTGATCTTGATAAACCACAATCAAAGAATCAACGTTATGATAAGAGAGACTTTGTTGCTAGGAAGCACGGTAAATAAAGGGAACCTTGGGTTCAGAAACCCATGCCTTTTCCTCCCAAACCATCCAAGAAAAAGGATGATGAGGATTTTGAGCGCTTTGCTGAAATGATTAGACCTATCTTTTTGCGTATGCGATTAACTGATATGCTCAAAATGAATCCTTATGCTAAGTATATGAAGGATATTGTCACTAACAAAAGAAAGATACCGGAAGCTGAGATTTCCACCATGCTTGCTAATTATACTTTTAAGGGTGGAATACCAAAGAAACTTGGAGATCCAGGAGTACCTACTATACCATGCTCCATTAAAAGAAATTATGTTAAAATTGCTTTATGTGATCTTGGATCCGGTGTTAGTGTTATGCCTTTCTCTTTATATCGTGGACTTGATTTTAATAAGTTGACACCTACTAAAATATCTTTGCAAATGGCTGATAAACCAACTGTTATACCTGTCGGTATATGTGAGGATGTGCCTGTTGTGCTTGCAAACGTTACTATTTTAACAGACTTTGTTATTCTTGATATTCCCGAGGACGATAGTATGTCTATTATTCTTGGAAGACCTTTTTTGAATACTGCAGGGGCTGTTATTGATTGCAACAAAGGCAATGTCACTTTTCATGTTAATGGTAATGAGCATACGGTACACTTTCCGAGGAAACAACCTCAAGTCCATAGTATCAACTCTATTGGAAAATTTTCATCGATTATATTTGGAGGTTTTGAATTTCCACTTCCTACTGTCAAGAAGAAATATGATATTCTTATTATTGGGATGTGCATATCCCCGTTGAGGTAACATAGTGTTTTTCGTAATTTCTCCGGTTCCATGTTAATTGGAATGAGTTTGTTAACAAGACCTGATCAACCTTGTTAGTGGATTTCTTTTGATGAGCATGAGATGGATGAAACTAGAAGTGCAACCTTCTGTACCCTCTTTCTACTTTCTGTTATTTAGTTGAAATAAAGTAAAAATAGTATTTTTCTGTCTGTTTCCTGATTTATCCGTGCAATATTAAAATACCCCGAAAATAAAAGTTCTCCAAATGCCCTAAAAATGAAATATGATTTTTTCTAGAATATTTGAGGAATTATGGAACTGAGAACATAGCAGGGGGGTCAACCACCTGGGCACGAGGGTGGAGGGCGCGCCCTACCCCCCAGGGCGCGCCCCCTGCCTCATGGGCCCACGGTGGCCCTCCTCCACTTACCCCTGCACCCATACAGTTCTTCCTCCCACAAACACGAATATCCAGCTCAAGCACGAGTTCTAGCCCACTTTGCTGCGATTTTCGATCTCCTTGCTCAAAGCACCTCTCACGAAACTGCTTGGGGAGATTGTTCCTTGGTATGTGACTCCTCCATTGGTCCAATTAGTTTTTGTTCTAGTGCTTTATTCATTGCAAATTTGTGCTGCCTAGGTGACCATGTTCTTGAGCTTGCATGTCAAACTTATATGGTTCCAAGTACTTCTAATGCTTGATATAGGCTCTAGGCACTTGTAGGAGTAGTTGCTATCA
The DNA here is from genome assembly GCA_032464435.1 of Aegilops umbellulata. NCBI lineage: Eukaryota > Viridiplantae > Streptophyta > Magnoliopsida > Poales > Poaceae > Aegilops > Aegilops umbellulata. Next base: position 339,050,366 of record CP136056.1, on the reverse strand, counting down.
ATTTTGTTGAGTTTGGTTCACTTTTGTTTGAAGTTACTAAAAATTTTGGAAATTTTTCAGAGGAAGAAATATGTTTAGGAAAATGTTCCAAGAGGGTTCTTCAAGGAAGCAAGGACCGAGGCTTGCAATGCGTGGTGCTGATGAGGAGCCACCCAGGGATGCTCCAGTGCGTCCTTGTGAATGGCCTTCTGAAAATTTTATGGATCGAGCGGGAATCAAGGAAGAATTTAATGCATATTTGCGTAACGCCGATCTTGTGAGCTTTGAGGCAGACAAATGCCCCCAGTATCATCATCTTACTAGCTCATTTGTGAGGAGGTTTGAATTTTCATCTTCACGTAATTCTCCAACTGTCCTGTTTGATCTTTATGAGAAATCTTATACCATGGACTTAGAGGATTTTACTTCTGCTTGCAAACTTCCACAATGGGGTAGTATTAGTGATCCCCGTAAATCTGAATTTAGAAACTTTCTTGCTGGTATAACGGTAGGGGAATCTAGAGATATAGCACAAGCTACCATAGGGAGCATTCACTTTCCTACTATACATTATTTTGCTCTCTTCATAGGTAGGTGCATAAATGGTAAGGATGAAGCATGTCATCTGTGTGTGCCTGACCTCATTATTCTTAGGTGTGTTGTGTTAGGAGACCAATCTTATAATTTGGGAGCCATTGTTGCACGTAGGTTGCATCATAATAGATTCAATGGAGATTTCTTTGGAGGAATTTATGCAACCCGTTTAGCTGATTATCATGATGTGGACATTTGTGAGGATGATATGGAGTTACCTCCTACTTATTTAGATTATAATTCTATGGTCCAACATCAATTTATTGAGATGAATGAATCACCTCTTTTGTATCGACTAATCTTTGACAAACGGCGTGTTGTCCGTATTACTCTCCCTGCTCATGCCGTTTTTTATTATCAGGCAAAAGGAAGATATGTTATTACCAGAGAGGAGGCAGATGAGTATGAGAGAAGAGCGGAGGCAGCTCGACGCCACGCTGCAACTCAGGAGGCGATAGCCGCTGCATCGCAGTACGACCCCAGCTACAACTATGGATATCCGCCAGGTCATCCCTGGCAATAAACCAACTTAGGCCAAAAGCCTAAGCTTGGGAGAGTACGTATTTCTCACCGGCATTACGTTTATGTTTACACACACTCATTGCTAGATGTCGGTGCTCATACTCTTTCACTGTAATATCCATGCTAGTTTATTTTCCTTTTCTTGCTTTCTTCTTGTGTGTTTGTTAAACTTTAAGAAAAACCAAAAAAAATAGTAATAGCTTCTAGCTAGTTTACTTTCTTGCTGTAGTAGTAATAATTAAAAAGAAAACCCAAAAAAGATTTCCCGTTCTTCTTTTGCTTGTTGGGAGCTTTCCTGTGTAAATAGTTTTTATTTCTTTTCTTTTCTTTGGGGGTCGATAGGAGAAGACCATGATTAAATTGTTGAAGTGGCTTTTATATGCATTATTGGTGATTTAACCAAGAGCCCATATTGCCTTGTCTTCTCCTCTTTATTGAATGCTCGCAGATTCCAGCTCAGTCCAATGCACATGCACTCTTATTATTATTCACTTCGTTCGGTCGTGCAAGTGAAAGGCAATTATGATGATATATGATGGTCTGACTGAGATGAGAAAAGCTGGTATGAACTTGACCTCTCTTGTTTTTGTAAATATGATGAGTTCATCATTCCTGATTCAGCTTATTATGAATAAACATGTTTGCAATGACAATTAGAGATCATAGTTGCTTGTGCCATGCTTGATTAGCTATGAGTTATAATGGTTTACCTTGCGTGCCAACATGCTATTAAAATGGTTGTGATGTGGTATAGTGGGGTGGTATCCTCCTTTGAATGATTTAAGTGACTCGACTTGGCACATGTTCACACATGTAGTTGAAACAAATCAACATAGCCTTCACGATATTTATGTTCATGGTGGATTATATCCTACTCATGCTTGCATCCAATGTTTATAAATTTTAATGCATGTTCATGACTGTTGTCGCTCTATAGTTGGTCACTTCCCAGTCTTTTGCTAGCCTTCACTTGTACTAAGCGGGAATACTGCTTGTGCATCCAATCCCTTAAACCCCAAAGTTATTCCATATGAGTCCTGTTGGGGATATTACTACTGGGCGTAAACCGGCCTATCTGAGCCGGGTTAACTTCGTCAGTAGTTAAGTATGTTAAAGCCCAAGAAGGCGGATGAGGGCTCAAAGCCCATAGTCGGTTCAAGGCGTGTATCCGTAAACAGGCGTTGGCATGTAACTTGTATTGTAAGTTAGGAATGAGTAGAGACCAAACCGTACACATCTATGAGCCGGTGTTGGGACTCTGTAAACCGACGGGCGTCACCCATGTATATAAGGGGATGACCCGGCGGCGGTTCAAGGACAACAGACAACAACTCAAGACTTAGGCGAAGCTTGTTTGCTCCCTAGTCATCGAAACCCCGTCAATTCCATCACAACCAAACATAGGCTTTTACCTTCATCGAAGGGTCCGAACTAGTATAAACTCTCTTGCGTCCCTGTGTCTGCTTTAACCCCTTCAAGCTAACCCGTCGCGATGGCTCCACGACTAAGTCCTTTCATGAGGACATCTGCCGTGACAAAACCACGACAGTTGGCGCCCACCGTGGGGCTATCACACGATGGTTTCAAGTTCTTGGAGGGCAACTTCGAAGGACTCAAGGGCTACGCTGTGGGCCGGAAGACCAAGAGTCGTCGCGGCAAGCTCTACATCGACGATGCGGGATGGGGCCCCGAGGTCGGCTCAATCGAGTATGGGTACCGGGTCCCCTTTGGTGGCATACACGTCTTCATTGGCAAGATCGGTGAACCGGGCCCTGAGCCGGACATCTGCACCGACCTCGTCGAGACGGCTCAGCGTGCATGATCCGCCCTGGTTAAACCGGCCATGAAGCGTGCCTTCGTGGGAGTCATCCATGGAGGGGAATACGAGGGCGGTTCAGAATCCGGTGGCGAGACCGTCGTTTATTCCGGCGACGAGTCCTCGACCGAAGAAACCGAATCGTTATATCAGTTGCAAGATGGCCGGATTGGGGGCTGTTCTGATGGCGACAGTATTCCGGACCCCTCTGATCTGCCAAACCGGGTCAGAATATTCATGGCCGGGACACAAGCAGCGGTCCACTCTTCGACTGCAGCAGCAATGATCTCCGGGTCAGGGGCAGCAACGGCAGCCGGGGCAGGAGTTTTATATAATCTGTTTGATACGTTGGCTACGCTCATGGTAGAGGCTAATCTGGCGGATTAGAATGCCCACGACGCGGAAATTGCGAAGGTAAGGGATTAGATCACTCAAGCCAAGGCCGACCTAGCAGCTGAGAATGCCAGAATGACTGCAGAGTGGGCCGCTTTGGATGTGCAAGCTTACCGGCTTATGCTGGATCAGAACGCGTCGCATGAGGTCTTGAAGAGGAAGCACCTGTCTCGCTTGCCTCCGGTTTTCGAAGCTAGAGATCTCTTCAACACCCCAGGAGCAGGAACCAGCAACCCGTCGGTGGTAAACCGGGCGGAAGCACCAGGGACGGGCACGCCGGTTCAGCCTCGTTTGATGGATCCACCTCGTCAGAACACTATGGTACCTCAGGCTTTCCCGACACCTCCAGGTCATTACTCCAACCCGATGGACAACCTTGTTGCGGCTGCTGCACGACTGGAGGCCATCCCAATTGAGCGTGATTCGCCGCAAGCGGTGGAAACGCGTCGGGTTAAGGAGCTTCTTCGGACAGGAAGCATACTCGTACAGTCATGACCGAATTCATTCCATCCCTCGTCCAAGCCGGAGCTATAGCAGGCGTATGGATGAACCGGCTGTGTCAAGTAATGCACGGAACCGTGAAGCGCCCTGTGGTAACAACCCGACGGGTGGTGTTGGTGATGCTCAGGAAGTGGTAGACCGGGCCCGAGCACGCAGGGAGGCCGAGTTAGCAGCGCAGTATGAGGCTCGTCAACTTACGCCGGTTCGTCCAACTACCTCGGTCGAGCCTGGCGTTTCTTCTAGTTCTTTGGGGGTGCCTTGTCTTGTCCCCGCTTTACGCAATGTGCGCCTGCCCAAGGATTTCAAGGCCCATGCAAGGTGCCAAATTACACTGCCGATCAGCCTCCAGAGACGTGGGTAGAGAGCTATGAGATGGCCATGGAGATGCTTGATGTGGATGATGCGACATGTGCAAAGTACTTCACCATGATGCTTGAAGGAACGGCCCGTACCTGGTTGAAAAGTTTACCGGCCAACTCTATCAGTTCATGGGCCCAATTGCGAGCCCGGTTTATCCAGAACTTCAAAGATACATGTAAACAACCCATGTCAATAGTGAACTTAGCAGCTTGTGTCCAGGAAGAAGGAGAATCAACGACTTGTTGGGTGCGCCGGGTCTCACAAATTTTGCATTCATCAAACCGTATCAACGCCGACACCGCGATTATAACCTTAGAAGGCAACTGCCGGTTTGGGCCTCTAAAGTTGAAATTAGGACGGATGAAGCACCATTGCAACGATATGGGGACCCTCATGGCTGCGTTAGTGAAGTATGCTGATTCTGATAGTACCAAGGACCCCGAGTCTGATGACGACAAGACAGGGAAGGGAAAGAAGAACAACAATTCCAAAGGGCAGCAACATTATCCAGCAGGTCATGGAAACGGAGGCAAGCGTAAAGCGGATAGCAGCATGGACTTTGTGGCTAATACCAACGCGCAGGACAAGGGCCAGCGACGTAAGGGTAAACCGCCGAATCGCAGTGGAGCGCCTAATCCTAACCCGGACCGCCTGACTTATCTGTTAAATCAGCCCTCTCCAAAGCACGGGACGAAGGAGATGCCAGCCAATCACCTTTGGAAGGATTGCTACATTATGCAGGAGTTCAAGAACTCTAATGCTTTTCGGTATGACCACGGATCATGTGGTGGCTCAGGATCTGGGCCGGTTTATGGCGGAGGAAATTCCGGTTCAGGATTTAATGGTAATCAGGGTGGACATAACAATCAAGGTAATTAGAATAGCCAGGGTGGCTACAACCACCAGCAGCAGCAGCAACAGCAGTCGGGTTATCAGAGTCACCCGAAGCAGTTGAATAGTGGGCAATATCATGTCTTCACCACTAGCTTGGACAAGCGAGACGAGAAGCTTCATAAGCGGGCAGTAAACTCTGTTGAACCGGCTGTGCCCCGTTATCTACGCTGGTCTGAACAGCCAATTGTATGGAGTAGAGAGGATCACCCTCCCTGGGTTGACAATCCGGGTCAGCTAGCGTTGGTGGTGGCACCTCAGGTGGGAGGTTATAAGTTCACCAAGGTGCTCATGGATGGAGGGAGCAACATTAATATCTTATACTATGAGAGCTTCCGTCGTATGGGATTAACAGATAAAAATCTTAAACCGTCCAATACGGTGTTCCATGGTGTGGTGCCTGGTAAGTCAGCATATCCTGTTGGCAAGATAGCTTTGGAAGTGGCCTTTGGAGATGATCATGATTCCAGGTCGGAGACACTGACTTTTGAGGTGGTAAAAATCCAGAGTCCATATCATGCCCTGTTTGGGCGGCCAGCTTACGCCAAATTTATGGCACGACCCTGTTATGTGTATTTGCAGCTCAAGATGCCGGGTCACAAGGGAACAATAACGGTTCACGGAAGCTGAAAATTGCTTTGGAGTGTGAAGAAGGTGATGCGGCTTATGTTAAAAAAGCCAACTACGGAGCATGATCCGGCCCTGAAGTTCAAATCGGCAGCTGAGACTAAGCTTGTTGACTTCGTACCCGACGATTCGTCCAAACAGTTCAGTATCAGTGCCAACTTGGATCCAAAATAGGAAAGGGCGCTCATCGAGTTCGTCCGTGAGAATCGGGACATTTTTGCATGAAAGCCTTCTGACATGCCAGGTGTACCGAGGCAACTCGCTGAGCACATTCTTAATGTGGATCCTAAGTACAAACCGGTGAAATAGTTTCTCCACTGGTTTAACGAGGAAAGACGCAAAGCTATTGGAGAAGAGGTAGCCACGCTCTTAGCGGCTGGCTTTATCGTTGAAGTTTTCCATCCTGAATGGCTGGCTAATCCGGTGCTGGTCCTTAAGAAAAACGGCACCTGGCGAATGTGTGTGGATTACACAGACCTTAACAAGGCTTGTCCAGCAGATCCTTTTGCCCTCCCCCGTATTGATCAAATTATTGATGCTACGGCGGGTTGTGAGCGTTTGAGTTTTCTGGATGCATATTCTGGTTATCATTAGATCAAGATGGCAGTTAAGGACCAGGAGAAGACGGCCTTCATAACTCCTTTTGGAGCCTTCTGCTATGTATCTATGCCCTTTGGGCTCAAGAGTGCCCAGGAAACTTACCAACGGTGTGTACAGAATTGCCTTCATAAACAGATTGGCCGTAATGTGCATGCCTATGTGGATGATATTGTAGTTAAGTCAAGGGAGTAGGAGACTCTGGTTGACGATTTGAAGGAAACCTTTGATAACCTACGGACATACAAGATGATGCTCAACCCGGCCAAGTGTGTCTTTGGTGTACCGGCAGGCAAATTATTGGGTTTTCTCGTGTCCAACGGGGGAATCGAGGCTAATCCGGAGAAGATCACAGCTATCACCTCCCTGGCTAAACCGAAGTGTATCAATGACGTTCAACGCTTGGCAGTCCGGATAGCCGCGTTGAGCCGGTTTATCAGTCGCCTGGGGGAGAAGGCGATCCCTTTGTATCAGATGTTGAAGAAGACGGATCAATTCGTCTGGAGTTCTGCTGCTGAAAAAGCATTTGAAGATTTAAAGCGACAGTTGGCCAATCCGCCTGTTCTCACCGCTCCAATTGACAAAGAACCGTTGCTGCTATATGTTGCAGCTAATGCGCATGCATTTAGTGTGGCTATTGTGGTGGAGCGCAAGGAGGCGGGCAATGAGTATCCGGTTCAACGTCCGGTTTACTATATCAGCGAGGTACTTATTGAGTCCAAGCAAAGGTACCCGCATTGGCAGAAGCTGGTATATCGAGTTTTTATGGAAAGCCGGAAGCTCAAGCAATACTTCCAAGGTTATCCCATCACAGTGGTCAGCTCTGCTCCCTTGGGTGATATAATCCAGAACAGGGAAGCAACTGGCCGGATTGCCAAGTGGGCTATGGAACTTGGACCGCACGGATTGAAATATGTGCCCCGGACGGCGGTCAAGTCTCAAGCACTTGTGGATTTCATAAATGATTGGACAGAACTGCAAGCACCTGAAGAGAAGCCGGTTCACACATATTGGACTATTCATTTTGATGGGTCCAGGCAATTGGAGGGCTCGGGGGGCTGGAGTCGTGTTAACTTCCCCACGAGGTGATAAGTTTTGTTACGTTCTCCGCTTAATGTTCCCCTATACTAACAATGCAGCTGAGTATGAAGCCTTACTCCATGGTCTCCGGATGGCTAAGGAGATGAATCTAAGCCGAGTTAAGTGCTTCAGTGACTCGGACCTAGTGGCTTAGCAGGTGTCTGGTACTTGGGATTCCAAGGACCCACTCATGGCAGCATATCGTCCTGAGGTGGATATTGTTGCAGGTCACTTCAAAGGTTATCAGGTGGACCACGTGGACCGCCGGAAGAATGAAGCGGCGGACGCTTTAAGCCGGTTGGGTTCTCAATGCAAACCGGTCCCGCCTAATGTTTTCTTGGATGTGCTGCATAACCCGTCGGTCAAGCTCCCTGGTGAAGAGGATTTTGCTATTCCTGATCCGGAGGCTCAATTGGTGGCAGCTCTTCATGTCATTCCGTATTGGACGATTCCTTATCTTGCGTACATGAACCGAGGCGAGTTACCAGAGGATGAGACTCTGGCCAGGCAGATAATCCGGCGATCCAAGTCCATGACTATTGTCAATGGCGAGTTACATCATTGCAGTGTGTCAGGGGCGTTTCAACGCTGTGTGTCTCCAGAGGAAGGCTGTGAAATCTTATGAGAGATCCACGAAGGAGATTGTGGTCACCATGCCGGTTCAAAGTCTTTGGTGTCTAAAGCGTTTCGCCATGGCTTCTACTGGTTGACTGCTCATGTTGATGCGGAAGATCTGGTCAGACGATGTGACGGTTGCCAAAAGTTCTCAAGACGTGCTCATGTGCCGGCTCAAGAATTGAGGATGATTCCAATCACTTGGCCGTTCAAGACTTGGGGGCTGGATATGGTTGGGCCTTTCAAAAGGTCCAAGGACAAGAAAACCCATATTTTGGTGGCGGTTGACAAGTTTACAAAGTGGGTGGAGGCAGAACCCGTTAGCAAGTGTGATGCGGCCACGACGGTTCAATTCATCAAAAAGGTGATTTTCCGGTTTGGCTTTCCACACAGCATCATCACTGATAATGGTACCAACTTGTCCAAGGGTGCTATGAAGGAGTTCTGTCAATGTGAGCACATCCGGCTTGACGTTTCATCAGTGGCTCACCCACAGTCTAATGGCCAAGCAGAGAGGGCTAATCAAGACATCTTGCGAGGCATCAAACCCTGGCTTATGGTTCCTTTGCAGAGAACGCCGGGTTGTTGGGTGGAAGAGTTACCATCTGTATTATGGAGCATCAATACTACACCCAACGGATCGACAGGATACACACCGTTCTTCATGGTCTATGGAGCGGAGGCGGTTCTCCCCAGTGATATCCGTCATGATTCACCTCGTGTAGCGGCTTATGTTGAAGCGGACAATGAGGCAGCACGGCAAGATGCTTTGGACCTGTTGGACGAAGAGCGTGACATAGCAGCTGCCCGTTCGGCGATTTACCAACAGGACCTTCGTCGTTATCAGAGTCGTCGAGTCAAAACCAGAACCTTTCAAGAAGGAGATTTGGTGCTTCGGCTCATCCAAGACCAGACTGATATGCACAAGTTATCCCCACCTTGGGAGGGACCTTTCATGGTCATACTATCTGATCGATATCCGAGAGCATAAAGACTCACGTACATCAGAGGAGGAGACTAACAGGCCGTGGAACATAGCTCATCTTCGGCCTAACTATACATGAGCCATAGGCTCTACTTATGTACATATTATGACAATGTATATATTATGATCAATACAATAAACCAGAGCCTCAGCTAAAGCGGGGTCTCTGTTCTTTTTACATCATGTGTGGTTACACGGAGTTTTTTCTGTCTTAAAGCGGCCTCCAGTTTACCCCTTGAGTTAGCTTTTCAAAGCTTCATGTTCTATCACTTGGGGGCTTGGTCGTGTCCGAACCAATGCAACACCTTTTGATAGGCGAAAGCCACAAGATCACTTGGGGACTTGGTCACGTCTGAACCAGTCACACCTCTTGATCGGCCTAAGGCCATAGAATCACTTGGGGGCTTTGGTCGAACCCGAACCATCGCTACACCTCTTGATCGGCATAATGCCACTGCATCATTTGGGGACCTGGCAGACTTGAACCATAGCTACGCCTTTTGGGGGCTTGGTCATGTCCGACCATGGTAATGCCACTTGATCGGCTCAATAGCCTCTTTTTGCAAATGGTTTTATCATTGCCTTTGCTTGAATTTTTTTCTTTTTATAAATATTTCTTTTGTTGCGTTTTTAAACCGACAAAGTCTTAAACCGGTTCAACTGTCAATTGACGGAACACGGTAAATTTTTAATCTGGCGACTATTTGCCCGGTTTGATTTTTTGTTAAACATCCTATTATGGAGTAACACGGTGTTTATCATAACCCGGCATGGTTTACATAGTAAACCGACATTATTTATAGAGGAGCTGCTTTCTCCTCCGACGGTATGGGTTTATAAACCTCTGCTTCAAGATTGGCCAAGCCAACTTCATGCCCATCGATGGCAGGTATTATGTATCATAAGATTTGATCATATGCTTAAAATTTAAGATATTTATTTTCATATATACAGAGATCATAATCCGCCCGGCGGTACAACCGTAGTGGCATTTTAAGATTTTTGGTTGCAGAAAATATCTTGGAGATTTAATCATCCAAAGGAAGCGCAAGTCGCAATAATTATGCACGAAGGCATATCAAAATCAAGAGTATTGGCTAGCCTATTACAAGGCAACATGATGCCCAAATACGATCATTGTTTTTTCATAGAACCCAACGGAGCAGCAATTTAAACCGGCTTCCGGTTCAAGCTTGGTCACCAGCCCGACCTGATGGTTGCGGGTCATCCCGCGCCGCTTCAGCCTCTGCTTCTCTACCCAGCGGCTGGAAATCAACAGTTGTCCAGTCGATTCCCGTTAATGCTTGAAAGACAGCTTCATCATTGATCAGCAACGACGGTTCAATGTCAGGAGCGTAAGTATGCTTATGGATTGGAGGGATAAGGTTCTCCGCTTCAGGAATTGGTGCATCCACTCGTTTGTTTTGGTCATCATATTGGGCTTGATAGTGAGACAAATCTGTTGGGAACGTAGTAATTTCAAAAAAATTCCTACGCACACGCAAGATCATGGTGATGCATAGCAACGAGAGGGGAGAGTGTTGTCTACGTACCCTCGTAGACCGAAAGCGAAAGCGTTATATCAACGCGGTTGATGTAGTCGTACGTCTTCACGATCCGACCGATCCAAGCACCGTTACTCTGGCACCTCCGAGTTCTTGGCACACGTTCAGCTCGATGACGATCCCCGGGCTCCGATCCAGCAAAGCGTCGGGGAAGAGTTCCGTCAGCACGACGGCGTGGTGACGATCTTGATGTACTACTGACGCAGGGCTTCGCCTAAGCACTGCGACAATATGACCGAGGTGGAATTTGGTGGCAGGGGGCACCGCACACGGCTAAGGAAAGACCTCAATGATCAATTGTGTGTATAAGGGGTGCCCCTTGCCTCAGTATATAAAGGATGGAGGAGGAGGAGGCCGGCCAAGCCAATTGGTGCGGCCAAGATGTGGAGTCCTACTAGGACTCCAAGTCCTAGTAGGAGTCCACCAAGAGGGGAGGAAGGGAGAAGGAAGTGGAGGAGAAGGAAAGGTGGCCGGCCCCCTTTTCCCTAGTCCAATTCGGACTAGAGGGGAGGGGGGGCGCAGCAGCCTTTTTCCTCTTCCCACTAAAGCCCATCAAGGCCCATTACTTCTCCCGTAATCCCGTAACTCTCCGATACTCCCGAAAATACCCGAATCACTCAGAACCTTTCCGATGTCCGAATATAGTCGTCCAATATATCGATCTTTACGTCTCGACCATTTCGAGACTCCTCGTCATGTCCCCGATCTCATCCGGGACTCCGAACTCCTTCGGTACATAAAAACTCATAAACTCATAATATAACTGTCATCGAAACCTTAAGCGTGCGGACCCTACGGTTCGAGAACAATGTAGACATGACCGAGACACATCTCCGGTCAATAACCAATAGCGGGACCTGGATGCCCATATTGGCTCCTACATATTCTACAAAGATCTTTATCGGTCAGACCGCATAACAACATACGTTGTTCCCTTTGTCATCGGTATGTTACTTGTCCGAGATTCGATCGTCGGTATCCAATACCTAGTTCAATCTCGTTACCGGCAAGTCTCTTTACTCGTTCTGTAATACATCATCTCGCAACTAACTCATTAGTTGCAATGCTTGCAAGGCTTATGTGATGTGCATTACCGAGAGGGCCCAGAGATACCTCTCCGACAATCGGAGTGACAAATCCTAATCTTGAAATACGCCAACCCAACATCTGCCTTTGGAGACACCTGTAGTACTCCTTTATAATCACCCAGTTACGTTGTGACGTTTGGTAGCACCCAAAGTGTTCCTCCGGCAAACGGGAGTTGCATAATCTCATAGTCAAAGGAACATGTATAAGTCATGAAGAAAGCAATAGCAACATACTAAACGATCGGGTGCTAAGCTAATAGAATGGGTCATGTCAATCAGATCATTCAACTAATGATGTGATCCCGTTAATCAAATAACAACTCTTTGTTCATGGTTAGGAAACATAACCATCTTTGATTAACGAGCTAGTCAAGTAGAGGCATACTAGTGACACTCTGTTTGTCTATGTATTCACACATGTATTATGTTTCCGGTTAATACAATTCTAGCATGAATAATAAAAATTTATCATGATATAAGGAAATAAATAATAACTTTATTATTGCCTCTAGGGCATATTTCCTTCAAAATCTGCCTCTTCAACCAATTGACAAGCAAGAGGGCGCACCTCCTGGTTTATCGCTCGCAGATCCTCTTCACTGAATTCTGACCCATCTTCCTTCAAGCTGGGATAGCCTTGAGCCGCTTCAACAGGATCAAAATCCGGCACCCACGCCTTTGCCCGGATTAAGGCATTGATAGCACCGGTTCGAGCAGCAGATTTCTTCAGCTCTTGAACCCGGGCAGGAAGCATCAACAGTCTCTTAAGAGTGTCCTGGATTAAGGTGGGCGCCGGGTTGTTATGGGACGCATTAGAGATGATCCGTTGAGCGCCAGTGTACAATTGCTCTATCAATGTATAGGCGGCTTTTAATTTCTTCTGCACGTCCGACCCCAAGTGACCAATGCGTGTCCCTGTAATATTACAAAGGATTAACAAACTGGCAATTCCATAAGAAGGCCGAGTTACTCCAGAAATCAAGAAGGCTTACCAAAGATGGCAGTAGTCATGGCATGCACTTGGCGCTTTATGCTGGTCAGTTCATCGACTACCGGTTTGAGTGCAGCCTCGGCATTTTCTGCTCGCTGGGTTAAAGCGGATTTTTCAGTGGCCCAATCCGCCCGCTCGTTGTTGAAGCCCTCCTTAAGCTGTTCCATGGCGCTTAAAGCGCTGGTTAATTTCTCTTTTGCTTTGGAGGTTTCAGCCTGTTGGGACTTCAGATTTTCTTGCAGATCGGCGATTTGACTTTCCCTTTTACTCAGCTCGGCCTGCATACAAACCATGATATGATTCAGATTGCAGTACATAATTGAAGTACCAACCACATAACAAGTTATGCCCTTGGTACTTGGGGGCTAATGCATATTTTCTCTTCATCCTATAATTGTTTATAAAGTCCCAAGCTCAATACAAGTATTCAACTTGGCACTTGGGGGCTAATGGCTATTTGTTCAATCAGTACTGATGCTACAATCTTTATTACCTAAAATCCCGGTTTAACTATACTAAGTTGAACCGGCCCTTGGGGGCTACATTAGCAAGTTCAGATATATTAAAGTTTACATTGGCAAGTCCCGGTTTAAATTATTATCTTAAACCGTCACTTGGGGGCTATTGGAGTGGACAGATGAAGTACATAAGCAGATAAGCATATGGAAGTTACCTCATATTTCTCTTTCGTCATATTAACCAGACCGGCTTCATAGTCACAACTGGTGTATAGCCGGTTCAGATAGCCGGAGTGGAGATCTTGGGCGTTCAGAGCGGCATAAGTTGCCAGATCAGCATTCCATTTGCCTTTGCCAATGGCAGCAAATTCTTCTTTGGCAGTGTGCCTGGATAAAGCGACGGGATTGCCTGGCTCTGTGCGACCAATGCCAGTAATAACAACCTCATCACCCTTTGCATCGCCGGTTTGCACTGGAGCCGTCGGCTTGTCAATAGGCTTTGATGGACTAGTGGATCTATCAATCCGGACGGGGCTTGCAGGCTGGTCAACAGGACCTGAGGCGTCAACATGTGTTTCTTCAGCAACAAAGTCATCATCTTGCGGTGGTGGGTCGTTTGGCACATCCTCACGAATAGCCGCTTCAGGATCTGGTGTTTTGTCCGGTTCAGGAACGGTATTCTCTTCGGCCGCTTTGTCCAGGCGAGCCTTCTTGCTTGGTCTAGGCTTGGCCTTGAAAGAAAGAAGAAGGATCAATACAATATATGTTACAATGTAATACATCAGAAACATCATAAGAAATATGACTCACCCAAGCACCGTTTTGAGTGGTGGCAGCTGGGTGGCTGATGACTTGCCAGACGATGAATGGGAAGTGCCCTGATAATCGGAGTCAGACGGATTAATAGGTTGACGAAAACAGCCCGCTTTAGGACAAGCATTGACAAGAGAGTTAGAGACCTCTAAACGGCGTTTCCGAACCGGACTGTTCGGTAAACCGGTGGAGGTAACTACCTGGCCGCTGTGCCGGGTTGTGCGGCGAGCTTCGTGCTGGTGTGTCTTCATAAGAAAGTTTGGGTCCAAATAAGCAAGAGGATGAGAAAATTTAACTTTCCGGTTTGCCCGACGGTTTTTTAGTGAAGGCAAAGGGTTTGAATCAGAGGAGAGAGCAATTACCTCTGCAGCATTAGCATGACTGACTTCGGCGTCATCCTAACAATAATCATTATCAATAAGGCGTGTGAAAAGTAAGCCAAGTGAATCAAGTTCTACCTCAAGGTCCGGATTACCCACATCATCGTCAGCTGCCGGATCAGAGGACGCGGTGGTTTTCTTCCTGTTAGCGGGCCTCTTCACAACTCTGGTTTTTGGCCGGCTTGGCCGCTCCGGTTTCTCTGCTTTCTCCGGTTTCTCTTGTGGAGGTTTCTTGCTACAAAATGGATCATCGCCCTGTTTGAAAGATGTTGGTGTTAACAGTTGATAATTTGAACAGGCATATGCAATAAAAAGTACAAGGAATGAGTCTTACAGCTGGCGGTTTGTTAATGGCGCAAAAGGGAGCCAGGCCGGTTTGAGCACAGGTAGCCTCCAGTTCATTCAGTATCTTTTTCACAGCTTCTATAACTTCGTCGTCTGTGAGCTGGATATCAATGTGTCGAAGAGGGTCTTTTCACTTCCTGTGTACTCACACATCAAACCGGAGCGCTGGCTTAAGGGAAATATGCTCCATGATATCCAGCAGCGAGCAAGGTCGACCCCTGTCAGCCCATTACCCATGAAGGCCCTGAGTTTGGATAATTGAGGAGCATATTTGCTCCTTTCCTTGGCGGCCAGCCTTTGCGGGAAGGGATGTGTATTGCTTAGCCGCTCTGGAGGGTAACCCGACAAAGGATTTTCGTCAGAAGGAGAGGTGTCTTTGCAATAGAACCATGTTTGATTCCACTCTTTGGGATGGCTGTGCAATTTGGTGTGAGGGTAGGTGACCCCTTTCCTCTTTTGAATCGCCATATGTCGGGGGAAATCTGCCTCCACGAACACCTATGGGGACCGAGCCCCTTTCTGGTTCGGCAGGGGGCAGAGGTCGCACGAAGAGCGGATCGAGGCGATGCACACAAGGGGTTTACCCAGCTTCGGGCCGCACGGATGCGTAAAACCCTACTGCTGCTTTTGTGGATTGTATTGTGTTCTTGCTCGGGAGTGCGAGGTGCTACAGTACACACGAGCCGCTGGCGAGACCCCGCGTGAGTGTTCTCCTCTTCCCCCCTACGTGCGCAGGGGCCTCCTTTTATATGTTAAAGGGGTCACCGACAGGTGGCAACGTAGATGAGGGCAAAAATGGCAAAGTGCTGTGTTGGGTACAGCTACTTGTACAGTGCTATCATACCTAACCCTGACGGCAGGGGACAAGGGCATTAAATGCCCGTCTGTGTCGCCCCAAACAGTGCGAAAAGTGGTCGTCAGGGGCGCCACCGCTTGCCACGATGGCTATCTTGTCAGCGTCGCATCGCCACCGCATGCCCTTGGCTGCACAGCTTCTCGCCACGTACGCCTGGAATGGTCCCAGAGCGACACGTTGGTGGATGAGCTGGAGCGCGGGCCGCGGAGTAGTAGCTTGTCGCAGCAAGCGCCTTGCCGCAGTCGTCCTGGCAAGCTCCTCTTGCCGGGGCCTTGTCTCCTTGAGTGGCCCCTCCGGCAAGCTCCTCTTGC
Organism: Aegilops umbellulata; assembly: GCA_032464435.1. Classification (NCBI taxonomy): domain Eukaryota; kingdom Viridiplantae; phylum Streptophyta; class Magnoliopsida; order Poales; family Poaceae; genus Aegilops; species Aegilops umbellulata. The sequence continues at coordinate 339,034,599 of CP136056.1, read as the reverse complement.
CGGGGCCTTTGTGCTTCGGGCGGCCATCCCGGCAAACTCCTCTTGCCGGGGCCTTCCTGGCGAGCCCCTCTTGCCAGGGCCTGGTGCCTTAAGTGGCCTTCCCGACAAGCTCCTCTTGTCGGGACCTTGTCTTCTTGGCTTGAATACTTTGTTCTTGAATGGCTCCAAAGGGATCCACGGAGGGCCTTGGCGGTCGCCTGGCAAGCCTTGCCGCGGGGTGCTGCGACTGCCCGTGCACAAGTTCGGGGTACTAAGGTACCCCTACTTTAGTACACCGACAGGAGCCCCCGGGCCTGGGCCATACACGGTGCCGAGCGCTGTTGGGCCAGGCCCAAAACAGTGCACGGGCATGCGCGGCCTGGGTCACGCCGCATCCTTCTCCGGATCCACTACGCCCTCCCCGAACGGCACGCATCGATGAACCGCTGAAGGGGCGACTGGTGCGGGGTCGTCTCAGACCACTGGCCCTGTCCCCGTTAAGCGGCCAAGGGAGCCTACTCCTCCTCGCTCCGGGGGTGGGGCACGCTTTGACTTCTCCGCGCTCAGCTCCGACGAGGAAGAAGAAGAGGAGTAAGATCCTTGTTGAACTTGTATTTCTTCAATTCTTGCAGTTGTGTCCCGCATCTCATTTGCTTTTCTCTGATCTTACTCCCTTTTAGGACTCTGGTCCAGAGAGCGGCAAAGAGAGCCAAGGTCCCGGTGGTCATCCTTGACGACGAACCCACCGTGACTGCAGGGGGTGCGCCTGAGACGACTTTGCCGGACCCGCCAACTAATCCTCAGAGCAGCCCCCAGCGCAGCCCCCAGCGTAAGTATTCGACTTGCTTCTCGCCGTTGGGCGCGCATGGATACTCTTCGCTTTCTGATATATGACTGTTGATTTGTGTAGGAGCAGAGCAGCCCCACCAGGAGCGTCCGGAGACCGCCCCCGACGTGCCACCTGCTACAGCTACACCGCCAAGGGGGAGTCCTCCAACAAGGGAGGAACCTCCGACGAGGGAGCAGTCCCCGGCAAGGGAGCAGTCTCCGGCGAGGGGGCGGTCTCTGGCAAGGGGGAGTTCTCCGACAAGGGAGAAGTCCCCGGCAAAGAACTGTACCGGCGACCCCTCGGTGAAGGAGACCATGACTGCAGATCCTGGCGCAGGTAACCCTCTCGCCTCGAGATTTCCCTTGGGTTCTTCTTTGCTTGATCTTCCTTTTGTATGTTTGCTTGACTTTTCTTCCTTTTCCGGCTGTCAGTCCCACCTACTGCGGAGCCGATGGAGACCGAGGTCGCTGTCGACGACGCCGTCGTCATTGAAGAAACGGCCGACGGTGACGATCCTGCTGGCGAAGAGGCCGCCAAGGCTGCTGCCGCAGCATCTGACGAGGGGTCCGGCGATCGTACTGACGGCCCTGGGGCCGCAGGAGCGACAGGCTCTACCCCGACCGCCGACCCTCCCGCCGCCGCCGCAGCGTCGGGCTCCGAAGAGCCCCAGCCAGGCGTGTACTTGAAGGCCGGCGACGGCATCTTCATCAAGCTCCCCTGGGAGTCCCAATCCAGGGCGCGGGTCGAGGGAGAAACCTTCGACGGAGAGGTGCTCGCCTCCGCCGGGCTGACGCTGGTTGACGCACCAAGCAGCAGTGGCGGCGAGTCTGAGGAGGAGCGGCTGCTCCAGAAGCTGGTGTTGCTCTACCGCGCCCGGCAAGCCAAGCTGGAGTCCCGCGAGGCGCTTGCCGCGAAGGCGGGAGCGGAACTTGAAAAGCGCGCGGAGGAGCTCCGGGGCCAGAGACAGGAAGCTCTCCGGGCCTTGGCGGAGGAGCGGGAGCAAATTGCCGAGGCGCGAACAACCTTCGTCCTCGAGAAGGCGGCAGTCGAAGAACATCAGCGACTTGCCGCCGAAGGGCTATCTGCGCGGGAGGGCGAGTTGGCGCAGCGGAAGGTCGACCTTGACAGCCATGAGGAGGAGCTTGCTGCGCGTGAGCAAGCGGTTGGCGGGGCTCTCGAGGAAGCACAGGAAGCTGCCGCAGCTGCCGAGGCCGTCAAGAAGGAGCTGGAGGCAAAGGTGGCGCAGCTGGAGACCAACCTCAAGGCGAGCGGCGGAGAGCTTGCCGCGCTCAAGGAGGAGCGCGCGAAGGACGCCTACACCTTCGGCGAGCTGCAGGGCCGTCTTGCCAAGAAGGTCAAGGAGCTCGATGCCGCCAAGGACTCCAACGCCGATCTTGAGTTGAAGCTGGCCACTTTGACCAAGACGCTAGACAGCGCCAAGGAGCAGGAGGTGGCTCTGAAGAAGGAGGTCGCGGCCAATGAGACGCTGCTGGAGAGTGCTGTTGCCGCCCAGAGTGCTTTTAGGGAGACTGTGGAGCAATGGACGGAGGGTCTTGTGAATGCCGCCGTAGACATTGACAAGGAGTTGGTGCTGCTGGGGGTAGAGGACCTCGGGTATCCTTCTGACGAGAACCTCGCTCCCAGTGCCAAACTCACTTTGTTCCTCAAAGGCGTGACGACGGTGCTCCGGCAACTCCGGGAGAGGATCCCAAAGAAGCTGGCCGACGAGTCGCGCGAGATCTGCGCGGGAACTCTCCGAAAGGTGCTGAGGAAGGTGGCCTTCCGCAACCCGGACCTGCGCCTTACCAACGTCCTCAGGTCCCTGCCGCCGAAAGCTGATCTGGAGGGGCTCGATGCCCTTGTCGAACCCATCGTGGAAAGGGTGAGCGAAATCAAGAGGATTGAGGGCGACCGTGTAGACTAGGCCGCCCGCCTTCTTCTTTTCTTGCCGCTGCAGGTCATGTTAGGGAAACAATTTATTAGAGCTGCGACAAGCTATCTTGTAACATAACTCTACTTTGGGTAGTAATTGCAACGTTATTTCCTTTACTTGATCCCTTCCTTTGTACGCTTTTAGGGAACTTGCCGGTGCAGGCACCTTTGCCGGGAGCGCTGAGTGCGGAACGTCAGCAGCCTGCTGGCGGTGTTACCTCCGATAAGAAACCTTGTCGCGACTAGTTGCAGCTTCGCTTAAGTTGTTTGAGCAAACTCGAAACAAAGTAAGGGCGCGATTCTGGTCACGGCTCGCTTAAGTTGTTGAGCGAGCTCGAAACAAAGTAAGGGCGCGACTCTAGTCGCAGCACACTTAAGTCGTTGAGCAGACTCGAAACGAATTAAGGGCGCAACTAGCCACGAGCTGGTTCCTCCGCGCACAGGTTTTCCATACAAAGGATGGTCGTTCGAGGAAGATAACTTAAAAATCTAAAAGACCTGATTGCTCATGCTTTGGCAACTTATCTTTTCTGTTGTTTGCTTTCCGGGAAGGCCGCTCCCCGGCAAGGTGAAACTAGTGACTCGTTTCGTCCGGCTAGTGTCCCCCCACCTCGGCGTCGACTCGTTAGAATTCTTGGGGGACTGAGCGCGCCGAAGAAACAAGGTCGCCTTCCCCGAAGCTTCTAGCTTTAACTTTGCGGCTATGGTAGCGGCGCAAAGCTTGCTGGTAGCGAGCAGCTCGCACAGAACCCTGAAGACGGACCTCCTCAAGGAGCAGCGCGTCTTCATCGCAGCCGCTCTTGCTCAAGCTTATCATAAGCGAGCACTCGAGGTGACCCGTATACGAGTTCCGTGGGGAGAACCGCCTCTGCTCCATAGGCTAGAGCGAAAGGTGTCTGGCCATTGGCTCGACTTGACGTCGACTAGCGATGATGATGATGAAGGTCTAGCTTGTGCGAACGCCGGATCAGGTTCACACAACCTCGACGCCCCCTACCTGGCGCGCCAAAGATGTCGGGGGAAATCTGCCTCCACGAACACCTATGGGGACCGAGCCCCTTTCTGGTTCGGCGGGGGGCGGAGGTCGCACGAAGAGTGGATCGAGGCGATGCACACAAGGGGTTTACCCAGCTTCGGGCCGCACGGATGCGCAAAACCCTACTGCTGCTTTTGTTGATTGTATTGTGTTCTTGCTCGGGAGTGCGAGGTGCTACAGTACACACGAGCCGCTGGCGAGACCCCGCGTGAGTGTTCTCCTCTTCCCCCCTACGTGCGCATGGGCCTCCTTTATATGTTAAAGGGGTCACCGACAGGTGGCAACGTAGATGAGGGCAAAAATGGCAAAGTGCTGTGTTGGGTACAACTACTTGTACAGTGCTATCATACCTAACCCTGACGGCAGGGGACAAGGGCATTAAATGCCCGTCTGTGTCGCCCCAAACAGTGCAAAAAGTGGTCGTTAGGGGTGCCACCGTTTGCCACGATGGCTATCTTGTCAGCGTCGCATCGCCACCGCATGCCCCTGGCTGCACAGCTTCTCGCCACGTACGCCTGGAATGGTCCCAGAGCGACACGTTGGTGGATGAACTGGAGCGCGGGCCACGGAGTAGTAGCTTGTCGCGGCAAGCGCCTTGCCGCGGTCGTCCCGGCAAGCTCCTCTTGCCGGGGCCTTGTCTCCTTGAGTGGCCCCTCCGGCAAGCTCCTCTTGCCGGGGCCTTTGTGCTTCCGGCGGCCATCCCGGCAAACTCCTCTTGCCGGGGCCTTCCTGGCGAGCCCCTCTTGCCGGGGCCTGGTGCCTTAAGTGGCCTTCCCGACAAGCTCCTCTTGTCGGGACCTTGTCTTCTTGGCTTGAATACTTTGTTCTTGAATGGCTCCAAAGGGATCCACGGAGGGCCTTGGCGGTCGCCTGGCAAGCCTTGCCGTGGGGTTCTGCGACTGCCCGTGCACAAGTTCGGGGTACTAAGGTACCCCTACTTTAGTACACCGACACCATACCACCTAACTCTGTGTTGGGGCCGTTAGTGAATTCAGTACGGCGGTTTAAATGGAAGCAATCTCTGAATAGTTCAACTGTGGGCTCCTCTTGAAAGAACACCTCACAGAGCACTTGAAAGTGACAGATGTTGGTTACAGAGTTTGGGCCTGTGTCTTGCGGACGGATTTGGAAATTGGCTAGGACGTCCCGGTAAAATTTTGAACCGGGAGGATTGAAGCCCCGGGCTAGATGATCAGCAAAAACAACAACCTCTCCCTCTTGAGGCATGGGAGGACATTCTGTACCGGGGACTCTCCAGTGAATAACATCCTGACTGCTTAAAGCGCCAGTCTTGACTAAATTGGTCAGTTGAATCTCAGTCACACGAGAAGGAACCCAGTTGCACTCGTACAATTGTTTGGCCATGGTGCAGTCTGCAAGGTAGTAGTAATCGGTTTAAGACCTTATTGGAAAGATACACCATCATTCATGTGTTGCTAAGCTGGAGACAGTGTTTCTAAACCGGAGTTTTACAAAGCGGGAGTGCCTAGCTAAGGAATTCTGGCGGTTCAACAAGGGGACTAATGGTATATATCGGTTTGATAATTTTTCTACAAAGTTAAACCGCCTGGTCTAAACATTGAAACAGTTGAGGTTGTGGATGAGTAAGCATGCAAAAACAGATTTCACAAAATTCTATTACAACGTTGGATCTGGAGCATGTTCATAAAAGGGATAAATATTCAAGGCCTTGAAGGAGCGGTGTGGAATCAGTGAAGTGAAGTTATGGATCAGATCTACGGTCCAAACATATAAAAGTGAATACAGAGGATAAAAACTACTGCTACATAATCTAGACTACACATAAAGAGTAGGCAATGAACACTAGAAGAACATGGAAACCCTAGAACAGATCTGTATCAAAAAGAACAGAAGACTTACTGGAGCTGAGGAAGACGCGGGAGATCGCCGCGGTGCTCTGGTGCGTTCAGGGTGATGCAGCAGCCAAGGTTGGTGCAGAGGTTGACGACGGCGGCGGAGTTCCGAAGCTAGGCGACGTGAGGAAGACGAAGAAGGAGGGCACGAAGGGAGGAAAGAAATGACCCTTTGGTGCTATTTATAAAGAAAGGACATGTGTCAGGCGCGAAAATCAAGGGACCCTGGGTTTGGAAACGGAGCTGTCACCTCGATTGTCGCAGACCTATTTAACAAAAAAAGGTATCATGGATAAGTTTCTTTATAACAGGTGACGTCACGCCGGTTTACAATGACCAGAGAAGATGACATCACGGCGGTTCAACAAACTAAAAGAAGAAGTTGAAGATGAAGATTTTTTGCTAAGGATTGACATGAACCTGTTCAAATCAATCTGGGGCCTAATGTTGGGGATATTACTACTGGGCGTAAACCGGCTTATCTAGGCCGGGTTAACTTTGTCAGTAGTTAAGTATGTTAAAACCCAAGAAGGCGGATGAGGGCTCAAAGCCCATAGTCGGTTCAAGGCCTATATCCGTAAACCAGCGTTGGCATGTAACTTGTATTGTAAGTTAGGAATAAGTAGAGACCAAACCGAACACATCTATGAGCCGTTGTTGGGATTCTGTAAACCGACGGGCGTCATCCATGTATATAAGGGGACGACCCGGCGGCGGTTCAAGGACAACAGACAACAACTCAAGACTTAGGCGAAGCTTGTTTGCTCCCTAGTCATCGAAACCCCATCAATTCCATCACAACCAGACGTAGGCTTTTACCTTCATCGAAGGGGCCGAACTAGTATAAACTCTCTTGCGTCCCTGTGTCCGCTTTAACCCCTTCAAGCTAACCCGTCGCGATGGCTCCATGACTAAGTCCTTTCATGAGGACATCTGCTGTGACAAAACCACGACAAGTCCACTATACCTTCCTATATGCGGTATCTACCTGCCGTTCCAAGTAAATCCTTCCTATACGCGGTATCTACCTGCCGTTCCAAGTAAATTTGTATGTGCCAAACTCTAAACCTTCAAATAAACATTCTGTTTTGTATGCTCGAATAGCTCATGTATCAACTAGGGCTGCCCTTATTTTCCATGTTAGGCGGATTATTCTCAAGAGGAGTGGACTCCGCTCCTCACTCACGAGAAAATGGTTGGTCTCCGGGATGCCCAGTCCCGTGCTTTATGCAAACTAAATCAAAATTAATTGCAAACAAAACTCCCCTAGGACTGTTGCTAGTTGGAGACACTCGTTGTTTCGAGCAAGTCATGGATTGATGCTTGTTGGTGGAGGGGGAGTATAAACTTTACCATTCTGTTTGGGAACCGCCTATAATGTGTGTAGCATGGAAGATATCACCATCTCTTAGTTGTTATGTTGACAATGAAAGTATGCCGCTCAAAATATTATTTATCTCTATTTCAAAACCGAGCTCTGGCACCTCTACAAATCCCTGCTTCCCTCTGCGAAGGGCCTATCTATTTACTTTTATGTTGAGTCATCACCCTCTTATTAAAAAGCACTAGTTGGAGAGCACAGCTGTCATTTTCATTCATTACTATTAATTTATATTGGTTATGACTATGATTGGATCTCTTTTACCATGAAATACAATGTCTAGTCAGTCCTTGATCTTTAAAGGTGCTTTGCATTTATGTTTTGCGGTCTCAGAAAGGGATAACGAGATACCATCTTCTTATATTATATTATGATTGTTTTGAGAAAGTGTTGTCATCCGAGATTTATTATTATGGCTCGCTAGTTGATTATGCTATTGATATGAGTAAACATGAGACCTAGGAGTTATTGCAAATGTGGTTAGTCATAATCTTTGCTGAAAACTTGAATGCTGGCTTTACATATTTACAACAACAAGAGCAAACAAAGTTTGTAAAAGTTTTCTTTATCACTTTCAGTTTATCAACTGAATTGCATGAGGACAAGCAAGGTTTAAGCTTGGGGGAGTTGACATGTCTCCGTCGTATCTACTTTTCCAAACACTTTTGCCCTTGCTTTGGACTCTAACTTGCATGATTTGAATGGAACTAACCCGGACTGACGCTGTTTTCAGCAGAATTGCCATGGTGTTATTTATGTGCAGAAACAAAACTTCTTGGAATGACGTGAAACTCCACGAAACGTATTGTTGAAAATAATAAAAATCCCTTGCCAAAGATGAAGACCAGGGGGCCCACACCCTCTGCACGAGGGTGGGGGCACCCCCCTAGGGCGCGCCCCCTACCTCGTGGGCCCCCTGGAGCTCCTCCAACGGCAACTCCAACTCTATATATTTGCTTTCGGGGAGAAAAAAATCAAGGAGAAGAAATCATCGCATTTTACGATACGGAGCCGCCGCCAAGCCCTAAAACCTCTCGGGAGGGCTGATCTGGAGTCCGTTCGGGGCTCCATAGAGGGGGATTCGTCGTCGTCATCTTCATCAACCATCCTCCATCACCAATTTCATGATGCTCACTGCCGTGCGTGAGTAATTCCATCGTAGGCTTGCTGGACGGTGATGGGTTGGATGAGATCTATCATGTAATCGAGTTAGTTTTGTTAGGGTTTGATCCCTAGTATCCACTATGTTCTGAGATTGATGTTGCTATGACTTTCCTATGCTTAATGCTTGTCACTAGGGCCCGAGTGCCATGACTTCAGACCTGAACCTATTATGTTTTCATGAATATATGTGTGTTCTTGATCCTATCTTGCAAGTCTATAGTCACCTACTATGTGTTATGATCCGGCAACCCCGAAGTGACTTGAATCGGGACCACTCCTGGTGATGACCATAGTTTGAGGAGTTCATGTATTCACTATGTGCAAATGCTTGGTTCCGGTTGTCTATTAAAAGGAGGCCTTAATATCCCTTAGTTTCCATTAGGACCCCGCTGCCACGGGAGGGTAGGACAAAAGATGTCATGCAAGTTCTTTTCCATAAGCACGTATGACTATGTTCGGGATACATGCCTACATTACATTGATGAATTGGAGCTAGTTCTGTGCCACCCTATGTTATGACTGCTACATGATGAACCGCATCCGGTATAATTATCCATCACCTATCCAATGCCTACGAGCTTTCCATATACTGGTTCTCGCTTATTTACTTTTCCGTTGCTATTGCTACAATCATTACAAAATACCAAAAATATTACTTTTGCTTCCGTTACTTTTGTTACCGTTACCACTACTATCATATTACTTTGCTACTAAATATTTTGCTGCAGATATTAAGTTATCCAGGGGTGGCTGAATTGACAACTCAGTTGCTAACACTTGAGAATATTCTTTGGCTCCCCTTGTGTCGAATCAATAAATTTGGGTTGAATACTCTACCCTCGAAATGTAGCGACCCGACCTCAGATGGTCAAGTCTCTGTGCTCCGGTGTCATCCCTGGATCAGTAATGCTGACACCACACAGTACTTCGAAGGATTTATAACAGAGTAGCAATCACACACTTATTACATCGGTGTCTCAAAGAGAACTTATTACAATAAATATGTCTTAAGGCCATCTAATAATGATAACAGCGGAAGACTTGGAAGATAAGTGAGTCCATCAAATCCAATGGCATCACTGAGTATAGAACCACGACCTAAAAGCACCTTACTCGTCGTCTAAAAAGTCTGCAACATGAAAGTTGCAGCCCGAAAACGGGTCAGCACATGGAATATGCTGGCAATGTAACACATAGAGAAATATGAATGATAAGCCTATACTACATGCATATATGGCTGGTGGAAAGCTCTATGGTTATAGTTTTGCGTAAAGCCAGTTTTTCCCTACTGCAAAGGAATAAATTTATTTAACTATCATGGTGGTTGTTAAACATCGAGAATGGTTGACAGCATTCCGATCCCAATTAAAAGTAATCATCAATAACCCAACAATATTAATTAGAAGTAACATGATGATATTCACATGATATTCAAGTACTAGATACTCAAGTTGTCCATAACCGGGGACACGACTAATCATGATTAGTTTGTATAGTCTGCAGAGGTTTGCGCACTTTTCCCCACAGGACTCGATCGCCTCCGTTTGGCTTCTCGCACTACATGGTGTTTGAGAAACGGATGACCGAGACATAGTCTTTCAGAAGCGCTAGCACCTTACGTCGTGATAGACCGTACCAACCTACATCCCCTATATCTGCTAGTCTACCACTGTAAGAGTTCACACGACTTAGTCAACTATGCTAGAGCCCATAATGGCTTGTGGCTGCACACGGAAGTTACTAGCATGAATGATCTTATGATCCCTTTGAGCCTGGGTGGCGGTCCAAAGAAAAACAGGCAAGTCCTGATAGAAACCAGGTGCCTCAATCCACCCAGATGTGTGTTTAAGTTGCCACCTTAAATAAACCATTAATTAACAATACTCACATCTGTCATGGATATCACTCACCCAATCCACGTCTACTAGCATAGCATGGCATAATAAGCAAACGTAGAAGTAACTCCCATAGGTTTCATAAGTAAAACATGTAATAGGTACTACCTCATCTACTTCCCATCCCACAATTTAATTAGATCCAAATCATGCAATGTTTGAGGATTGATCTAATGCAACAGAACTGGGTAGTAGAAAAGGGGTATGATCAAAGTGTTACTTGCCTTGCTGAGGATCTGCGAAACCTAGAGCTTCGAAATAACAGGTGGCGCACTCCGGGTGATCTATCGCAGACAAACAACAAGCATACAATAAGTACTCATCTAATGCACAGGTAAAACTCGAACAAGAGAGCGAACCCGAAAGTTCAACTTAGGAACTCCGGTTGCAAAAAGAATCGAATCGAACAAAGCAACAGAAAACAAACGGCGAAAGAAAACAACTCGGTACTAGCAAGTTGAAACTAGGTCAAATTTTACAGTAGCAAAAACTTGTTTAAGTTGATTAGTCGGAACGGCGGTTTCAAAACGAAACTCCAGGCGCTTGAATCACCTGATTCCGATAAACGAGCGAGAAGATAAACTAGAACGAAGATCGTATCTGAAATCGCAGTTAGAAAATCGCGGAATTAAATCCGACGAAAAAGAAAACGATGAACGGTTAAACGAACGGACGTCGTTAACCGGGAATAACCGGTGATCACGTTCGTTAAGACGAACGGTCCGGCGAACGCTCGCTAAATAACAAAACCGAAAAAGAAACGAAAACCAATCTAGGGTTTCGAAAAAAACCGAAACAACGAAACGAAAAATAAACCGGAACGGTTTTTATGAAAACCGAACCGAGGGGAGGGCGGCGCGGCGCGGGGCTACCTTGTCGGCGGGAGGCTCCGGCGGGGCGGCGGGGCAGCGCGGGGCGAGGCGCGGGGCGGCGGCGGCAGGCGGCGGCGGCGGGCGCTTGGGGCGCTGCTGCTGCTGCGGGGCGGGGCGCGGCGGTGTGGGGAGGAGAGGGGGGTGTTGGGTATTTAAGGGCGGGAGGGGAGGAGACTTGGGGGAGGGGGCAAGAAAGAGGGGGGAAGAGGAGTCCGAGTCCGACTCGGACTAGGAGGCGGCGGCAGGCGCTGCGCGCGCGAGGTGTGCGGCGGCGGCTGGGCCGGCTCGGCTGGGCCCTTGGCCCAGTCGGGCGCTGCGAAAATATATATATATATTTTTAATAGTTTCGCGCGCAGAAAAATGAAGAAAAGAAAATCTAACGAACTCCAAAATTTTCGAAGTAAATTTTCCCCGACTCCTAAAAATGAGTCGAACAAAATGAACTTTTACTCGGCCCCTAGATGCCATATTTTGAAAACACGCATTTTTCCCTAATGCAAATAAAATGCAAATAAACTCCAAAAACTCCAAAATTTGATTTTTTTATTAAATCTTCATTTTTCCTAAATTCGGGAAGTCATATTATTCCCTCTCTTATGTCTTTGATATTGGAAAAATAATTGAAGATGAAATAAATAAAATCAAATGATCCTCTTTTCAAAATTTGAGAAAACTCAAATATGAAAATAACAAAATCTCCAACTCTCTCCGAGGGTCCTTGAGTTGCGTGAAATTTCTCGGATCAACCAAAATGCAAGAAAATATGTTATGCATGATGATCTAATGTATAACATTCCAAATTGAAAATTTGGGATGTTACAAACCTACCCCCCTTAAGATGAATCTCGCCCTCGAGATTCGGGTTGGCTAGAAAATAGGTGAGGGTGGTCCTTGAGCAAATATTCTTCTCTCTCCCAGGTGGCTTCATCCTCTGAGTGGTGGTTCCACTGAACTTTGCAGAACTTGATAACCTTGCTGCGGGTAACTCTGCTGGCAAAATCGAGAATCTTGACTGGTTTCTCTTCATACTTAAGTCATCCTTCAACTGAATTGCCTCAAGCGGCACTGTATCTCTTAGCGGTACCTCCGCCATCTCGGCGTGACATTTCTTCAGATGAGAAACATGGAATACATCATGAACTCCTGACAGTCCCTCTGGTAATTCCAACTTATAAGCGACTTCTCCCATACGTTGCAAAATCTTGTATGGTCCAACGAAACGCGGTGCTAATTTTCCCTTAACTCCAAAGCGCTTAACTCCTCGAAGTGGGGATACTCGAAGATAAACTCTGTCTCCGGTTTCATAAACTGTCTCCTTGCGTTTAGAATCTGCGTAGCTCTTCTGCCTGGATTGGGATACCTTGAGCCTATCACGAATCAACTTAACTTTCTGTTCAGACTCCTTAATCAAATCTGGTCCAAAGAACTGACGTTCTCCAACTTTGTCCCATGACAACGGTGTCCTGCACCTCCTTCCGTATAAAGCTTCGAAAGGTGCCATCTTCAAACTGGTTTGGTAACTGTTGTTATAAGAAAACTCTGCATATGGCAAGTTGTCGTCCCAACTAGATCGATAATCTAGTGCACAAGCTCTCAGCATATCCTCCAAAATCTGATTGACTCTCTCAGTCTGTCCATCCATCTGTGGGTGAAAAGCTGTGCTGAACTCTAGTCTGGTTCCCAAAGTTTCATGCAACTGATTCCAAAACTTTGAGGTAAATTGGGTTCCTCTATCTGATACGATACTCCTCGGAACTCCATGCAAACAAGTGATCCTAGTCATGTATATCTTTGCCAACTTAGCACTGGTGTAAGTGGTCTTAACTGGGATGAAATGTGCTACCTTCGTCAAACGATCAACTACTACCCATATCGAGTCATAGCCTGCCTTCGTCCTGGGTAGTCCTGTGATAAAATCCATGCCTATCTTATCCCACTTCCATTCGGGTATCGGCAATGGTTGTAACAATCCGGCTGGCTTCTGATGTTCAGCCTTCACTCTATGACACACATCACAAACTGCTACATAAGCTGCAATATCCTTCTTCATTCCGGTCCACCAGAATGTTTCTTTCAAATCCAGATACATCTTGGTATTTCCTGGGTGAATCGAATAGGGTGAATCATGTGCCTCTTGTAGAATCAACTTTCTGATCTCCGGGTCATTTGGCACATAAATACGGTCCTCAAACCATAGGGTATCGTGCTCATCCTCACGAAATCCCTTTGCTTTTCCTTCGCTCATTTTCTTCTTTATAACTGCAATCTCCTTGTCAGTTTTCTAAGCCTCTCTGATTTTATCCATCAATGTTCACTGAATCTCCAATGCTGCTACATAGCCTCTCGGAACTATCTCCAAACATAGTTCACGCAGATCTTCTGCTGACTCCCTTGGTATTTCTCCCGTCATTAGGGTATTGACATGGCTCTTACGGCTCAATGCGTCGGCTACTACATTAGCTTTTCCGGGATGGTAATGCAATCTCATATCATAATCCTTGATGAGCTCCAACCATCTCCTTTATCTGAGGTTCAACTCCTTCTGCGTGAAAATGTACTTCAAACTCTTGTGATCCGTGTACACCTCACAATGATTCCCAATGAGGAAATGTCTCCATGTCTTCAATGCATGCACTACGGCTGCTAACTCCAAATCATGCGTAGCATAATTTAATTCATGAGGTTTCAGTTGTCGTGAGGCATACGAAACAACTCTTCCTTCCTGCATAAGCACTGCTCCAAGTCCTCGACGTGAAGCATCGCAATACACCTCATAATCCTTGTTCTGATCTGGCAGAATCAATACTGGTGAGGAAACCAGTCGTTTCTTCAACTCCTGAAAGCTGGCCTCACATTCCTCAGTCCAATTGAACTTGGTATCCTTCTTCAACAATTCAGTCATAGGCTTTGCAATCCTTGAGAAATTCTCAATGAATCTTCGGTAGTATCCTGCAAGTCCAAGAAAACTCTGGATCTCTCCAACTGTCGTTGGTGCTTCCCATTCGGTTACGGTCTCAACCTTTTTGGGGTCAACTGCTATCCCTTCTCCGGATATAACATGTCCAAGAAATCCAACTTCCTTTAACCAAAACTCACATTTGCTGAATTTGGCATACAACTGATGTTCCCTTAGTTTCTCCAAAACCAAACACAAATGTTCCTTATGCTCCTCTTCATTCTTTGAGAAAATCAGAATGTCATCAATGAACACTACGACGAACTTATCGAAAAACTCCATAAACACTTTGTTCATCAGGTTCATGAAATAGGCAGGTGCGTTAGTCAGTCCAAATGACATAACGGTATACTCATACAATCCGTATCTCGTGGTAAAAGCTGTCTTGGGTATGTACTGCTCTCGAATCTTCAACTGATGGTACCCTCATCGCAAATCGATCTTGGAAAACACTTTAGCTCCTTGCAAACGATCAAACAGATCATTTATCATCGGCAGTGGGTACTTGTTCTTGATGGTTACTTCATTCAATCCACGATAATCAACAACCATTCTTAACGATCCATCCTTCTTCTCCACTAGAAGTATGGGTGATCCCCAAGGCGAAGAACTTGGGCGAATGTAACCTTTATCCAATAACTCCTTAATCTGCTTCTTAATTTCCGCCAAATCCTGTGCGGGCATCCTGTACGGTCTCTTCGATATTGGCCCAGTGCCTGGCAAAAGCTCAATTAAGAACTCGATATCTCTATCAGGTGGCATTCCTGGCAATTCCTCAGGAAATACATCAGGGAAATCCTTCACCACTGGTACTTCTTCCTGCACAACTCCTGATAAAGAATTTACTTGTGTCCTGTTTGGCGTATGTCGGGATACATACTTGATCCTTCTTCCTTCTAGCGTTGTGAGCAAAATTGTCTTACTGGCACATTCAATGTTCCCTTCATACTTTGACAACCAATCCATGCCTAATATCACATCCAATCCTTGAGATTCCAATACTATTAGGTCTGAGGGAAACACATAGTTACCAATCCTTAATGGTAACCGATCACACCATCGACTAGCCATATATTCTGCTCCAGGCGAGGTTACTAACATGGGTGACCTAAGGGCTTGGGTTGGCAGGTTATACTTATCCACAAATCCCCTTGATATGTATGAATGTGATGCACCAGTATCAAAAGAACGAGTGCAGTAAATGACTTAACCAAAAACTTACCGATTACTGCATCAGGCTGAGCTTCAACCTCCTCCACATTAACGTGGTTCACCTGTCCCCTGTTGAAAGGGTTTGGCTTCTTTCTAGAGCTTCCATTTCCATTTTGGCCTTCGGGACATTCATTGGCATAATGTTCGGTCTTGGAGCACTTGAAACAGGTGACTTGACTCAGATCTCTCTTGGCTGGGGTTGATGGGGTGGTACGGTTCTGGCCGTTGCTTCCTCCATTCCCATTTCCATTCTTGTGGCCATTATGGTTGTGCGAGCTACCTCCTCCATGGGTATGCTGAAACTGAACTCCTGGTTTAGGGGTAAAACGGGGCTTCTGCTGGGCTCCAGAGTTATACTTCCCTTGTCCATACTTCCTCTTGCGGTTCTCAATTTGCTGTTGCTTCCCTTCAATCATGATGGCACGATCTACCAACTCCTGGTAGTTGTTGAAACTTGCTACCATCAACTGCATGCTTAGCTCATCATTCAGTCCTTCTAGAAACTTCTCCTGCTTAGCTGCATCCGTAGCAACGTCATCTGGGGCATAACGTGCTAATTTGCTGAAGTCGTCAACGTACTGGCCAACCGTCCTTCCTCCTTGGCGTAAGTTGAGAAACTCACGCTTCTTCATGGCCATAGCTCCTGCTGAAACATGGGCGGTGCGGAAAGCTTGCTGAAACTGATCCCATGTGACAGTGTCAACTGGGTAAGTGGCTGTGAAATTTTCCCACCATGCTGCCGCGGGTCCGTCAAGCTGATGTGCGGCAAACTTCACTTTCTCTTCATCTGTGCATCCTGCAGTGGTCAACTCCCTTCCTGTCTTGCGGAGCCAATCGTCTATTACTATTGGCTCGGTGCTACTGGAAAACACCAGCGGATTCAGCCTAAGGAAACGGGTTAGGTGATCAACAGGTGGCGGCGGCGGAGGGTTGTTGTTGTTATTGTTGTTGTTCTGCTAGTTCTGGACTAACAACTGCATCAATTGATTCTGCTGCTGGATCAACTGAGTGAGCTCCAGTGGAAATCCATTGTCATGTCTCGGAGGCATCTGAGGGTTTTAGAAAAGATGAGAATTAAGAATAGAGTGAGGTCTAAAGAGAAAACACTACCCAAATGCACATGAGACAAATGCACACAAAATCACTTCATTCAATTCAAACAAGGGCATACAAACGGTCTAGAACTATCGCAAAAGTGCTCGAACTATAATGTATACATGGGGAAATGCTATTAATATTTGGCGGTCATCTAGAAATTTGAATCGGTGGAAGACTCCATGATGTCCGCTCCAGCTTCGTCTTCAAAGTCAGGTTCACTTGGATCCGAATCAGTGTCGTCGATGATGATGTAGTTGTCTGGACATGCGACGTACTTGTCTTCCTTCTTGGATGCTAATCTCCCCTTGAGTTCTTCAATCTCCTGCTTAAGATCGTGATTGTGCCTTGCTAGAGCTACTATCTCGTCCATGTAGTCCTTGCGTGTAGCCTTCAGTTCTCCTTCTAGCTCAATGATCCTTGCCTTTGCATTCTTCAACTCTATCATATCATTGCACATCTGGTTCTCTTGGTGTCGAATGTGCTGGTTTAATTCTTGGATGAAAGCTGCAATGGACCTATCCTTCTTGGTGCTGACTATCTCCCATTGTTCATCTCGGCGTCCGCAGATCTGGTAGATAGTGTCCTTGAGGTCTTCTTGATAAACTTCTCCAATGCGTCCCATGGTGATATGAGCTGCCATGCTCTTTCCCAGACTCCAGGTTGGTGCACTGAAAACACTATCTATGGGCTTCGTGATTGGCGCGAATGTCCTTCCCGGAACGTGAGCTTGAATCTTCCAGCGCTCCTCTTCAGGCACAGTGGCGTTGAAGGTCCCGGTGAAGCTTGGTAGTCGAATGTTCAGGTACTTGGTGACTTCCTTCAAGTGAAATCCAAAAGGTGTGCCTTCATCCGGTTGAGCGTACTTGATCTTCGCGTCCGTCATCCTAAAAGTGTAGAAAAGATGAGGAGTTAGAAAATGAGAGGAGAATAGTGATCTATGGCTTTAATTTAGTGGTCGTGTTCTACAGTCAGTGTGTGCTCTGATACCATCTCTGTAGCGACCCGACCCTAGATGGTCAAGTCTCTGTGCTCCGGTGTCATCCCTGGATCAGTAATGCTGACACCACACAGTACTTCGAAGGATTTATAACAGAGTAGCAATCACACACTTATTACATCGTGTCTCAAAGAGAACTTATTACAATAAATATGGCTTAAGGCCATCTAATAATGATAACAGCGGAAGACTTGGAAGAAAAGCGAGTCCATCAACTCCAACGGCATCACTGAGTATAGAACCACGACCTAAAAGCACCTTACTCATCGTCTGAAAAGTCTGCAACATGAAAGTTGCAGCCCGAAAACGGGTCAGCACATGGAATATGCTGGCAATGTAACACATAGAGAAATATGAATGATAAGCCTATACTACATGCATATATGGCTGGTGGAAAGCTCTATGGTTACAGTTTTGCGTAAAGCCAGTTTTTCCCTACTGCAAAGGAATAAATTTATTTAACTATCATGGTGGTTGTTAAACATCGAGAATGGTTGACAGCATTCCGATCCCAATTAAAAGTAATCATCAATAACCCAACAATATTAATTAGAAGTAACATGATGAGATTCACATGATATTCAAGTACTAGATACTCAAGTTGTCCATAACCGGGGACACGACTAATCATGATTAGTTTGTACAGTCTGCAGAGGTTTGCGCACTTTTCCCCACAAGACTCGATCGCCTCCGTTTGGCTTCTCGCACTACATGGTGTTTGAGAAACAGATTACCGAGACATAGTCTTTCAGAAGCGCTAGCACCTTACGTCGTGATAGACCGTACCAACCTACATCCCCTACATCTGCTAGTCTACCACTGTAAGAGTTCGCACGATTTAGTCAACTATGCCAGAGCCCATAATGGCTTGTGGCTGCACACAGAAGTTACTAGCATGAATGATCTTATGATCCCTTTGAGCCTGGGTGGCGGTCCAAAGAAAAACAGGCAAGTCCTGATAGAAACCAGGTGCCTCAATCCACCCAGATGTGTGTTTAAGTTGCCACCTTAAATAAACCATTAATTAACAATACTCACATCTGTCATGGATATCACTCACCCAATCCACGTCTACTAGCATAGCATGGCATAATAAGCAAACATAGAAGTAACTCCCAAAGGTTTCATAAGTAAAACAGGTAATAGGTACTACCTCATCTACTTCCCATCCCACAATTTAATTAGATCCTAACCATGCAATGTTTGAGGATTGATCTAATGCAACAGAACTGGGTAGTAGAAAAGGGGTATGATCAAAGTGTTACTTGCCTTGCTGAGGATCTGCGAAACCTAGAGCTTCGAAATAACAGGCGGCGCACTCCGGGTGATCTATCGCAGAAAAACAACAAGCATACAATAAGTACTCATCTAATGCACAGGTAAAACTCGAACAAGAGAGCGAACCCGAAAGTTCAACTTAGGAACTCTGGTTGCAAAAAGAATCGAATCAAACAAAGCAACGGAAAACAAACGGCGAAAGAAAAGAAATCGGTACTAGCAAGTTGAAACTAGGTCAAATTCTAGCAAAAACTTGTTTAAGTTGATTAGTCGGAACGTCGGTTTCAAAACGAAACTCCAGGCGCTTGAATCACCTGATTCCGATAAACGAGCGAGAAGATAAACTAGAACGAAGATCGGATTTGAAATCGCGGTTAGAAAATCACGGAATTAAATCCGACGAAAAAGAAAACGATGAACGGTTAAACGAACGGACGTTCGTTAACCGGGAATAACCGGTGATCATGTTCGTTAAGACGAACAGTCCGGCGAACGCTCGCTAAATAACAAAACCGAAAAAAACGAAAACCGATCTAGGGTTTCGAAAAAAAACCGAAACAACGAAACGAAAAATAAACCGGAACGGTTTTTATGAAAACCGAACCGAGGGGAGGGCGGCGCGGCGCGGGGCTACCTCGTCGGCGGGAGGCTCCGGCGGGGCGGCGGCGGCAGGCGGCAGCGGCGGGCGCTTGTGGCGCTGCTGCTGCTGCGGGGCGGGGTGCGGAGGTGTGGGGAGGAGAGGGGGTGTTGGGTATTTAAGGGGGGAGGGGAGGGGACTTGGGGGAGGGGGCAAGAAAGAGGGGGGGGAGAGGAGTCCGAGTCCGACTCGGACTAGGAGGCGGCGGCGGCGGCTGGGCCGGCTCGGCTGGGCCCTTGGCCCAGTCGGGCGCTTCGAAAAAATATATATATTTTTAATAGTTTCGCGCGCAGAAAAATGAAGAAAAGAAAATCTAACGAACTCCAAAATTTACGAAGTAAATTTTCCCCGACTCCTAAAAATGAGTCGAACAAAATGAACTTTTACTCGGGGCCTAGATGCCATATTTTGAAAACATGCATTTTTCCCTAATGCAAATAAAATGCAAATAAACTCCGAAAACTCCAAAATTTGATTTTATTTATTAAATCTTCATTTTTCCTAAATTCGGGAAGTCATATTATTCCCTCTCTTATGTCTTTGATATTGGAAAAATAATTGAAGATGAAATAAATAAAATCAAATGATCCTCTTTTCAAAATTTGAGAAAACTCAAATATGAAAATAACGAAATCTCCAACTCTCTCCGAGGGTCCTTGAGTTGCGTGAAATTTCTCGGATCAACCAAAATGCAAGAAAATATGTTATGCATTATGATCTAATGTATAACATTCCAAATTGAAAATTTGGGATGTTACACGAAAGCTGTTGCGATCCCCTACACTTGTGGGTTATCAGGCCCATGCGCCTAGGGTTGGGGGGGACCCTAAAGGGGGCGCCCCCCTTGGCTTGGGGGGCAAGCCCCCTCCCCTTGGCCGCCGCCCCCCTCAAGATCTCATCTAGAGGAGCCACCCCCTTCCCCCTTTGCCCTATAAATAGAGGGGAGGAGGGAGGGCAGCAACACCTCATTCAAGGCGCAGCCCTCCCCCTCGGCAACACCCCCTCCTCCTCCGTTGAGCTTGGCGAAGCCCTGCCGGAGAACTGCTAGCTCCTCCACCACGCCGTCGTGCTGCCGGAGTTCTTGCCCAACTTCTCCTTCCCCCTTGCTGGATCAAGAAGGAGGAGACGTCCCCGTGCTGTACGTGTGTTGAACGCGGAGGCGCCGTTGTTCGGCGCTTAGATCGGATGAAACCGCGATCTGAATCTCTGCGAGTACGACTCCTTCATCCGCGTTTTTGTAACGCTTCCATCTCGCGATCTTCAAGGGTATGAAGATGCACTCCTCTCTCTCTCTCTCTCTCTCTCTCTCTCTCTTTGCTAGTCTCTCCATAGATTGATCTTGGTGATGCGTAGAAATTTTTTAATTTCTGCAATGATCCCCAATAGTGGCATCATGAGCTAGGTCTATGCGTAGTTTCTATTCACGAGTAGAACACAAGTTGTTGTGGGCGTCAATTTTGTCAATTTACTTGCAGTTACTAGTCTTATCTTGATTCAGCGGCATCATGGGATGAAGCGGCCCGAACTGACCTTACACGTACGCTTATGTGAGACAGGTTCCCCCGACTGACATGCACTAGTTGCATAAGGTGGCTCGCGGGTGTCTGTCTCTCCCACTTTAGTCGAATCGGATTCGATGAAAAGGGTCCTTATGAAGGGTAAATAGAAATTGGCATATCACGTTGTGGTTTTGGCGTACGTAAGAAACGCTCTTGCTAGAAACCTATAGCAGCCACGTAAAAACTTGCAACAACAATTAGAGAATGTCTAACTTGTTCTTACAGCATATGCCGTGTGATGTGATATGGCCAAAAGGATGTGATGAATGATATATGTGATGTATGAGATTGATCATGTTCTTGTAATAGGAATCACGACTTGCATGTCGATGAGTATGACAACCGGCAGGAGCCATAGGAGTTGTCTTAATTTATTGTATGACCTGCGTGTCAATGAAAACGCCATGTAATTACTTTACTTTATTTCTAACCGTTAGCCATAGTAGTAGAAGTAATAGTTGGAGAGACAACTTCATGAAGACACGATGATGGATATCATGATGATGGAGATCATGGTGTCATGCCGGTGACAATGATGATCATGGCGCCCCGAAGATGGAGATCAAAAGGAGCAAAATGATATTGGCCATATCATGTCACTATTTGATTGCATGTGATGTGTATCATGTTTTTACATCTTATTTGCTTAGAATGACGGTAGCTTAAATAATATGATCCCTCGCTAAAATTTCAAGAAAGTGTTCCCCCTAACTGTGCACCATTGCGAAGGTTCGTTGTTTCGAAGCACCACGTGATGATCGGGCGTGATAGATTCTAACGTTTGAATACAACGGGTGTAAGCCAGATTTACACATGCAAAACACTTAGGTTGACTTGATGAGCCTAGCATGTACAGACATGGCCTCGGAACACGAGAGACCGAAAGGTCGAACATGAGTCGTATAGTAGATACGATCAACATGGAGATGTTCACCGTTGATGACTAGTCCGTCTCACGTGATGATCGGACATGGCCTAGTTGATTCGGATCATGTATCACTTAGATGACTATAGGGATGTCTATCTGAGTGGGAGTTCATTAAATAATTTGATTAGATGAACTTAATTATCATGAACTTAGTCTAAATATCTTTACAATATGTCTTGTAGATCAAATGGCCCACGCTAATGTTGCCCTCAACTTCAACGCGTTCCTAGAGAAAGCCAAGTTGAAAGACGATGGTAGCAACTAAACAGAATGGGTCCGTAACTTGAGGATCATCCTCATAGCTGCCAAGAAAGCATATGTCCTTGAAGCACCGCTAGGTGAAGCACCCATTTTCCCAGCAACTCAAGACGTTATGAACGCTTGGCAGTCGCGTAGTGATGATTACTCCCAAGTTCAGTGCGGCATGCTTTACAGCTTAGAACCGGGGCTCCAAAAGCGTTTTGAGAAGCACAGAGCATATGAGATGTTCCAGAGCTGAAAACGGTTTTCCAAGCTCATGCCCGGGTCGAGAGATATGAAGTCTCCGACAAGTTATACAATTGTAAGATGGAGGAAAACAGTTCTGTCAGCGAGCATATACTCAAAATGTCTGGGTTGCACAACTGCTTGTCTCAGCTGGGAGTTAATCTCCCGGATGACTCGGTCATTGACAGGATCCTCTAGTCGCTTCCACCTAGCTACAAGAGCTTTGTGATGAACTACAATATGCAAGGGATGGAGAAGTCCATTCCTGAGTTATATTCAATGCTGAAATCAGCGGAGCTGGAGATCAAAAAGGAACATCAAGTGTTGATGGTGAATAAGACCACTAGTTTCAAGAAGGGCAAGGGTAAAAAGAACTTCAAGAAGGACAACAAGCGAGTTGTCGCGCCCGGTATATCAGTTGCCGGGAAGAAGCCAAGGAATGGACCTAAGCCCGAGACTCAGTGCTTTTATTGCAAGGGAAATGGTCACTGGAAGCAGAACTGCCCAAGTACTTAGTGGATAAGAAGGCTGGCAATACCAAAGGTATATATAATATACATGTTATTAATGTGTACCTTACCAGCACTCGTAGTAGCTCCTGGGTATTTGATAGCGGTGCGGTTGCTCATATTTGTAACTCAAAACAGGAGCCACGGAATAAGCGGAGACTGCGAAGGACGAGGTGATGATGCGCGTCGGGAATGGTTCCAAGGTCGATGTGATCGCCGTCGGCACGCTACCTCCACATTTACCTATGGGATTAGTTTTAAACCTCAATAATTGTTATTTAGTGCCAGCTTTGAGCATGAACATTGTATCTGGATCTCGTTTAATGCGAGATTGCTACTCATTTAAATCTAAGAATAATGGTTGTTCTATTTATACGAGAGATATGTTTGATGGGCATGCCCTGCTGGTCAATGGTTTATTCTTATTGAATCTCGAACGTGATGTTAAACATATTCATAGTGTGAATGCCAAAAGATGTAAGGTTGATAATGATAGTCCCACATACTTGTGGCACTGCCGCCTTGGTCACATTGGTGTCAAACGTAGAAACTCCATGCAGATGGACTTTTGGAGTCTCTTGATTATGATTCATTTAACACGTGCGAACCATGCCTCATGGGCAAAATGACCAAGACTCCATTCTCCAGAACAATGGAGCGTGCAACCAACTTATTGGAAATCATACATACTGATGTGTGCGGTCCAATGAGCGTTGAGGCTCGTGGTGGTTATCGTTATGTTCTCACCCTCACTGATGACTTAAGTAGATATGGGTATGTCTACTTAATGAAGCACTAGTCTGAGACCTTTAAAAAGTTCAATGAATTTCAGAGTGAGGTTGAGAATCAACGTGACAGGAAAATAAAATTCTTGCGATCAGATCGTGGGGGACAATATTTGAGTCACGAGTTTGGCACACACTTAAGGAAATGTGGAATTGTTTCACAACTCACGCCGCCTGGAACACCTCAGCGTAATTGTCATGGTTTTGTCACGGCAGATGTCCTCATGAAAGGACTTAGTCGTGGAGCCATTGCTACAGGTTAGCTTGAAGGGGTTAAAGCGGACACAGGGACGCAAGGGAGTTTTATACTAGTTCGGCCCCTTCGATGAAGGTAAAAGCCTACGTCTAGTTGTGATGGAATTGATGGGGTTTCGATGACTAGGGAGCAAACAAGCTTCGCCTAAGTCTCGAGTTGTTGTCTGTTGTCCTTGAACCGCCGCCGGGTCGTCCTCTTATATACATGGGTGACGCCCGTCGGTTCACAGAGTCCTGACACCGGCTCATAGATGTGTCCGGTTCGGTCTCCACTTATTCCTAACTTACAATACAAGTTTACATACCGACGCCGGTTTACGGCTACAGGCCTTAAACCGATCATGGGTCTTGAGCCCACATCTACCTTCATGGGCTTTAACATACTTAACTACTGATGAAGTTAACCCGGCCCAAAGGCTGGTTTACGCACAGTAGTAATATCCTCAACATTAGGCCCCAGATTGATTTGAACAGGTTCATGTCAATCCTTAACAAAAACTTCATCTTCAACATCTTCTTGTAATTTGGTGAACCGCCGTGATGTCATCTTCTGTGATTGCTGTAAACCGGAGTGACGTCATCTGTCATAAAGAAACTATCCATGATACCTTCTTGTTTAATAGATCTGCGATAATCGAGGCGACAACTCTGTTTCCAAACTCGCGGCCCCTTGATTCTCGCGCCTGACACATGTCCCTTGGTTTATAAATAGGACTGAAGGGTCATTTCTTTTTCCCCTTCGTGCCCTTCTGCTTCGTCTTCCTCGCGTCGCCTAGCTTCGGAGCTCCGCTGCCGCCGTCAACTTCTGCACCAACTTTGGCCATTGCATCACCCTGAGCGTACCAGAGTACCGCGGCGATCTTCTGCGTCTTCCTCAGCTCCGGTAAGTATTCTATCCTTTTCATTATAGATCTGTTCTAGGGTTTCCATGTTCTCTAGTGTTCATCGCCTGCTTCTTGTTCATATGCTAGATCTTTAGACGAGTCTGTGAATCTTTGCTCTTGTGTAGTAGTAGTTTTTATCCTCCGTTTTCACTTTCGCATGTTAAGACCATAGATCTTATCCGTACCTTCGCTCATTGATTTGGCACTACTCCTTTTGGCCCTTGAATATTTATCCCTTTTATGAACATGTTCCAGATCCAAAGCTGTAGTATAATCTTGTGAAATCTGTTTTTGTGTACATACTCATCTGCAATCTTGACTGTTCAATGTTTAGACTGGGCGGTTTAACTTTGTAGAAAAATTGACAAACCGGTATATACCATTAGTCCCCTTGTTGAACCACCAGAATTCCTTAGCCAGGCACTACCGCTTTGTAAAACTCCAGTTTATAAATAACTGCCTCCGGTTTAGTAATATATGCATCAGGGTATACCTTTCCAACATGTTCTTGAACCGGTAATTACTACCTTGCAGACCGCGCTATGGCCAAACAAGTATACGAGTGCACCTGGGTTCCTTCTCGCGTGACCGAGAGTCAACTGAATTATTTAGTCAAAACTGGCGCTTTAAGCAGACAAGATGTCATTCACTGGAGGGTCCCTGGCCCAGAATGTCCTCCCACGCCTCAAGAGGGAGAAGTTGTTGTTTTTACTGATCATCTAGCCCGGGGCTTCAATCCTCCAGGTTCAAAATTTTACCGGGATGTCCTAGCCAATTTCCAACTCCGTCCGCAAGATACTGGCCCAAACTCTGTAACCAACATCTGTCACTTTCAAGTGCTCTGTGAGGTGTTCTTTCAAGAGGAGCCCACAGTTGAACTATTCAGAGATTGCTTCCATTTAAACCGCCGTACTGAATTCACTAACGGCCCCAACACAGAGTTAGGTGGTATGGCAATTCAGAAGAGGAAAGAGGTCACCTACCCTCACGCCAAATTGCACAACCATCCCAAAGAGTGGAATCAAACATGGTTTTACTGCAAAGATACCTCTCCTTCTGACGAAAATCCTTTGCCGGGTTACCGTCCAGAGTGGCTAAGCAACACGCATCCCTTCCCACAGAGGCTGACTGCTAAGGAGAGAAGCAAATACGCTCCTCAATTATCCAAGCTCAGGCCTTCATGGCTAACGGGTTGACAGGGGTTGACCTTGCTCGCTGCTGGATATCTTGGAGCATATTGCCCTTAAGCCAGTGCTCCGGTTTGATGTGCAAATACACAGGAAGTGTCAAGGACCCTCTACAACACATTGATATCCAGCTCACAGATGATGAGGTTACGGAGACTGTGAAGAAGATATTGAATGAACCGGAAGCTGCCTGTGCTCAAACCGGCCTGCCTCCCTTTTGTGCCATTAACAAGCCGCCGGCTGTAAGGCTTATACCTATACTTTTACGGAATCTGACTATGTTCAAAGCACCCTTTGTTGACATTTACATCTTTCAAACAGGGCAATGATCCGTTTTGGAGCAAGAAGCCTCACAAGAGAAACCGGAGAAACCAACCCGGCCCAAGACCAGAGTTGTCAAGAAACCAGCTAATAGGAAGAAAACCATCGCATCCTCTGATCCACCAGCTGATGATGATGTGGGTAATCCGGACCTTGAGGTAGAACTTGACTCACTTGGTTTATTTTCACACGCCTTATTGATAACGATCATTGCCAGGACGACGCCGAAGTCAGTCATGCTGATGCTGTAGAGGTAATCGCTCTCTCCTCTGATTCAAACCCTTTGCCTTCACTAAAAATCCGTCGGGCAAACCGGAAAGTTAAATTTTCTCATCCCCTTGCTTATTTGGACCCAAACTTTCTTGTGAAGACACAACAACACGAAGCTCGCCGCACAACCCGGCACAGCGGCCAGGTAGTTACGTCCGCCGGTTTACCGAATAGTCCGGTTCGGAAACACCGTTCAGAGGTCTCTAACTCTCTTGTCAATGCTTGTCCTAAAGCGGGTTGTTTTCGTCAACCTCTTAATCCATCTGACTCCGATTATCAGGGCACTTCTCATTCGTCTTCTGGCGAGTCATCAGCCACCCAGCTTCCACCACTCAAAACGGTGCTTGGGTGAGCCATATTCCTTATAACATTTCTGACATATTGTTTTTTAATATATGCTGTATTGTTCCTTCTTATTCTTTTTAGGGCCAAGCCTAGGCCAAGCAAGAAAGCTCGTCTGGACAAAGCGGAAGAAGAAAATACCGTTCCTGAACCGAACAAAATACTAGATCCTGAAGCAGCTATTCGTGATGATGTGCCGAACGACCCACCACCGCAAGACCATGACTTCGTCGCTGAAGAAGCACATATTGATACCACAGGCCCTATTGATCAGCCCATAAGCCCTGTCCGGATTGACAGAACAACTAGCCCGTCGAAGCAAGCTGACAAACCGGCGACCCCAGTACGAACCGGCGAAGCAAAAGATGATGACGTTGTTATCACTGGCATTGGTCGTACCGAGCCAAGCAATCCTGTCGCTTTATCCAAACACACTGCCAAAGATGAATTTGCTGAAATTGGCAAAGGCAAATGGAATGCCGATTTGGCCACTTATGCTACTCTGAACGCCCAAGATCTCCATTCCGGCTATCTGAACCGGCTATATACCAACCGTGACTATGAAGCTGGTCTGGTTAATATGATGAAGGAAAAATATGAGGTAATTTCCATATGCTTCTTTGTTTGTATGTTTCAATCTGTCAACTCCAATAGCCCCCAAGTGACGGTTTAAGATATGAACTTAAACCGGGACTTTCCAATTGGAACTTCAATGCAACTGTACTTTGCTGACGTAGCCCCCAAGGACCGGTTCAACTTAATGTAGTTAAACCGGGACTTTAGACATTAAGAATCCCAGTGTCAGTAAGGACAAAGCAAAATGCATTAGCCCCCAAGTGCCAAGTTGAATACTTGTATTGAGCTTGGGACTTTTGTATGATGAAAAGCAAATAGGCATTAGCCCCCAAGTACCAAGGGCATAACTTGTTATGTGGTTGGTACTTCAATTCTGTACCATCATCTTAATCATATTATTGTCTGTATGCAGGCTGAGCTGAGCAAAAGAGAAGGCCAAATCGCCGATCTGCAAGAAAATCAGAAGTCCCAACAAGCTGAAACCTCTAAGGAAAAAGAGGAATTAACCAGCGCTTTAAGCGTCATGGAAAAGCTTAAAGAGGGCTACAACAAAGAGCGGGCGGATTGGGCCACTGAAAAATCCGCTTTAACTCAACGAGCAGAGAATGCCGAGGCTGCACTCAAACCGGTAGTGGATGAATTGAGCAGTGTAAAGCGGCAGGTGCATGCCATGACCGCTCCTGTATTTGGTAAGCCTTCTTGATTTATGAAGTAACGAGGACTTCTCATGTAATTGCTGGTTTATTAATCCATGGAATGATACAGGGACACGCATTGGTCACTTGGGATCAGATGTCCGGAAGAATTTGAAAGCCGCCTATACATTGATAGAGCAATTGTATACTGGTGCGCAGCGGATCATCTGTACTGCTTCCCACAACAACCCGACACCCACCTTGATCCAGGACACTGTAAAAAGGTTGTCTATGCTTCCTGCCCGGGTTGAAGAGCTGAAGAAATCTGCTGCTAGAACCGGTGCTATAAACGCATTAATCCGGGCAAAGGCATGGGTGCCAGATTTTGATCATGTTGAAGCGGTCCAGGGCTACCCCAGCTTGAAGGAAGACGGGACAGAGTTCAGTGAAGAGGATCTCCGAGCTATAAACCGGGAAGTGCGCCCTCTTGCTTGTCAATTGGCTGAAGAGGTAGATTTGTCTCATTATCAAATTCAATATGATGATCAAAACAAACGAGTGACTGCAGCAATTCCTGAGGCGGAAAACCTTATACCCCCAATCCATAAGCATACTTACGCTCCTGACATTGAACCGTCGTTGCTAATCAATGATGAAGCTGCCTTTCAAGCATTAACTGGAATAGACTGGACAACTGTTGATTTCCAGCCGCTGGGTAGGGAAGCAGATGTTGAAGCGGTGCGAGATGACCCGCAACCATCAGGCCAAGCTGGTGACCAAGCCTGAACCGGAAGCCGGTTTAAATTACTTCTCTTTTTGTGTTACGCAGAAAACAATGATCTTTTCTGGGCACCTCTTTGCCTTGTAATAGGCTAGCCGATACACTTGGTTTTGATATGCCTTCGTGCATAGTTATTGCATCTTATGCTTCCTTTGCATTATCAATCTCCAAACTATTTTCTGCAGTAAAAAAACTTAAAGCGCCGCCGCGGTTGTACCGCCAGGCGGGTTATGATATCTATGTATATGAAATCAAAGATATATCTTAGATTTAAGCATATGATCAAATATTGTGATACATAATACCTGCCATCATGGGGCATAAAGCTGGCTGAGCCAATCTTGAAATGGAGTTTAAGAAACCCACACTGTTGAAGGAGAAACCAGCTCCTGTGTATATAATGTCGGTTTACCAGGTAAACCGTTCCGGGTTACGATAAACACCGGTGTTACTCCATAACAGGATGTTAACAAAAAATTAAACCGGGCCAATAGTCTCCGGATTAAGAATTGACTGTGTCCCGTCGATTGACAGTCGAACCGGTTTAATAACTGTCAGTTTAAAACGCAACAAAAGAAATATTTATGAAAAAGAGAAAAACGGAATTCGCGCAAAGGCAAAAACAAATTCAGTTGTAAAAGAGGCTTTTAGCCGATCAAGTGACATTACCATGGTCGGACACGACCAAGCCCCCGATAGGTGTAGCTATGGTTCGAGTTAGCCAGGTCCCCAAATGATGCATTGGCGTTACACCGATCAAGAGGTGTAGCGATGGTTCAGGCTCGACCAAAGCCCCCAAGTGATTCTGTGGCCCTAGGCCGATCAAGAGGCGTGACTGGTTCAGACGTGACCAAGTCCCCAAGTGATGCTGTGGCTTTCGCCTATCAAAAGGTGTTGCATTGGTTCGGACACGACCAAGCCCCCAAGTGATATGTTATAAAGCTTGGAGAAGTGAACTCAAGGGGTAAACCGGAGGCCGCTTTAAGACAGAAAAACTCCGTGTAACCACACATGATGTAAAAAAGAACAGATACCCCGCTTTAGCTGAGGCTCCGGTTTATTGCATTGATCATAATATATACATCGTCATAATATGTACATAAGTAGAGCCGATGGCTCAGGTATAGTAAGGCCGAAGATGAGCTATGGTCCACGGCCTGTTGGTCTCCTCCTCTGATGTACGTGAGTCTTTATGCTCTCGAATATCGATCAGGTAGTATGACCCGCTGTGCAGATTCTTGCTGACCACGAAAGGTCCCTCCCAAGGTGGGGATAACTTGTGCATATCAGTCTGGTCTTGGATGAGCCGAAGTACCAAATCTCCTTCTTGAAAGGTTTTGGTTCTAACTCGGCGGCTGTGATAGCGACGGTGATCTTGCTGATAAATCGCCGAATGGGCGGCCGCTATGCCTCGCTCCTCGTCCAACAGGTCCAAAGCATCTTGCCGTGCTACCTCGTTGTCCGCTTCAACATAAGCCGCTACACGTGGTGAGTCATGACGGATGTCACTGGGGAGAACCGCCTCCGCTCCGTAGACCATGAAGAACGGCGTGTATCCTGTCGATCTATTGGGTGTGGTGTTGATGCTCCATAATACAGATGGTAACTCTTCAACCCAACAACCTGGCGTCCGTTGCAAAGGAACCATAAGCCAGGGCTTGATGCCTCGCAAGATCTCTTGATTAGCCCTCTCTGCTTGACCATTGGACTGTGGGTGAGCCACTGATGAGACGTCAAGCCAGACGTGCTCACGTTGACAGAACTCCTTCATAGCGCCCTTGGACAGGTTGGTACCATTATCAGTGATGATGCTGTGTGGAAAGCCAAACCGGAAGATCACCTTTTTGATGAATTGAACCGTCATAGCTACATCACACTTGCTAACGGGCTCTGCCTCTACCCACTTTGTGAATTTGTCAACCGCCACTAAAAGATGGGTTTTCTTGTCCTTAGACCTTTTTAAAGGCCCAACCATATCCAGCCCCCTAGTTGCAAACGGCCAAGTAACTGGAATCATCCTCAATTCTTGAGCCGGCACATGAGCGCGTCTTGAGAACTTTTGACAGCCATCACATCGTCTGACCAGGTCTTCCGCATCAGCATGAGCAGTCAACCAATAGAAGCCGTGGCGAAATGCCTTAGCCACCAAAGACTTTGAACCGGCGTGGTGACCACAATCTCCTTCGTGGATCTCACGCAAGATTTCACAGCCTTCCTCAGGTGACACACAACGTTGAAACGCCCCTGACACACTGCAATGATGCAACTCGCCATTTATAATAGTCATGGACTTGGATCGCCGGATTATCTGCCTGGCCAGAGTGTCATCATCTAGTAACTCGCCCCGGTTCATGTATGCAAGATAAGGAACCGTCCTATCCGGGATGACATGAAGAGCCACCACCAATTGAGCCTTCGGATCAGGAATAGCAAAATCCGCTTCACCAGGGAGCTTGACAGATGGATTATGCAGAACATCCAAGAAGACATTAGGCGGGACGGTTTACGTTGAGAGCCCAACTGGCTTAAAGCGTCCGGCGCTTCGTTCTTCCGTCGGTCCACGTGTTCCACCTGATAACCTTTGAAGTGACCTGCAACAATATCCATCTCACGACGATATGCTGCCATGAGCGGGTCCTTGGAATCCCATGTGCCAGACACTTGTTGAGCCACCAGGTCTGAGTCACTGAAGCACTTAACTCGGCTTAGATTCATCTCCTTAGCCATCTGGAGACCATGGAGTAAAGCTTCGTACTCAGCTGCATTGTTAGTACAAGGGAACATTAAGCGGAGAACGTAACAGAACTTATCACCTCGTGGGGAAGTTAACCCGACTCCAGCCCCCGAGCCCTCCAATTGCCTGGACCCGTCAAAATGAATAATACAATAGGTGTGATCCGGCTTCTCTTCAGGTGCTTGCAGTTCTGTCCAATCATTGATGAAATCCACAAGTGCTTGAGACTTGACCGCCGTCCGAAGTACATATTTCAACCCGTGAGGTCCAAGTTCTATAGCCCACTTAGCAATCCGGCCAGTTGCTTCCCTGTTCTAGATTATATCTCCCAAAGGAGCAGAGCTGACCACTGTGATGGGATGACCTTGAAAGTATTGCTTAAGCTTCCGACTTGCCATGAAAACTTCGTATACCAGCTTCTGCCAATGCAGGTATCTTTGCTTGGACTCAATAAGCACCTTGCTGATATAGTAAACCGGACGCTGAACTGGATATTCCTTGCCCGCCTCTTTGCGCTCTACCACGATGGCCACACTGACTGCGTGAGCATTAGCCACCACATATAATAGCAGTGGTTCCTTGTCAATTGGAGCAGCGAGAACAGGCGGATTGGCTAACTGCCGCTTTAAATCCTCAAATGCTTTATCAGCAGCAGAACTCTAGACGAATTGATCCGTCTTCTTCAGCATCTGATACAAAGGAATCACCTTCTCACCTAGGCGGCTGATAAACCGGCTCAACGCGGCAATCCGGCCTGCCAAGCGTTGAACATCATTGATACACTTCGGTTTAGCCAAAGAGGTGATAGTTGTGATCTTCTCCGGATTAGCCTCAATTCCCCTGTTGGACACCAGAAAACCTAATAACTTGCCCGCTGGTACACCAAAGACGCAGTTGGCCGGGTTGAGCATCATCTTGTATGTCCGTAGGTTATCAAAGGTTTCCTTCAAATCATCAACCAGAGTTTCCTTCTTCCTTGACTTAACCACATTATCATCCACATAGGCATGCACATTACGGCCAATCTGCTTATGAAGGTGTCGGGGGAAATCGGCTTCCTCGAACACCTATGGGGACCGAGCCCCTTACTGGTTCGGCGGGGGGCGGAGGTCGCACGAAGAGCGGATCGAGGCGACGCACACAAGGGGTTTACCCAGCTTCGGGCCGCACGGATGCGTAAAACCCTACTGCTGCTTTGTGGTTTGTATTGTGTTCTTGCTCGGAGGCGCGTGGTGCTACAGTACACACGGGCCGCTGGCGAGACCGAGCGTAAAAATGGGTGTCCTCCTCCTCTACGTGCGCATGGGGCCTCCTTTTATATGCTCAAGGGGTTACCCACAGGTGGCAGCGTAGATGGGGGCAAAAATGGGAGAATGCTGTAGTGGGTACAGCTGCCTGCACAGTGGTTGTACAGTGCTATCATACCTAACTCTGACGGCGGGGGACAAGGGCATTAAATGCCCGTCCGCGTCGCCCAGACGGTGCAGGAAAAGGACCATCAGGAGCGCCACCGTTTGCCACGATGGCTACTCTGTCAGCTTCACTTCGCCACCGCATGCCCCTGGCTACGCAGCCTCCTGCCACGTGCGCCTGGGATGCCCCCAGAGCGACACGTTGGTGGGTGAGCTGGAGCGCATGCACGGGGTCGTAACTTGCCGCGGCAAGCGCCTTGCCGCGGTGGATGTCTTGTCGCGCCCGGGAGCTTGTCGCTCACCGGGCCTTGCCGGAGCGCGGGGCACGCCGTGGCAAGGTCCTTGTCGTGCCGTGGTTGGCCTTCCCGGCAAGCTCCTGTTGCCGGGGTCTTGAGCTTCGAGCGGCGGTCCCGGCAAGCTCCTCTCGCCGGGGCCTCGCTCTCTTCGGGTGGCCTTCCCGGCAAGCTCCTCTTGCCGGGGCCTTGGCTCAAATACTTTGTTCTTGAATGGCCCAAAAGGGGACCATGGAGGGTCTTGGCGATCACCTGGCAAGCCTTGCCGCGGGGTGCTACGACTGCCCGTGCACAAGTTCGGGGTACTAAGGTACCCCTACTTTAGTACACCGACAGAAGGCAATTCTGTACACAACGTTGATAAGTTGCCTGGGCACTCTTGAGCCCAAAGGGCATGGACACATAACAGAAGGCTCCAAAGGGAGTTATGAACAAGGTCTTCTCCTGGTCCTTAACTGCCATCTTGATCTGATGATAACCAGAATATGCATCCAGAAAACTCAAACGCTCACAACCCGCCGTAGCATCAATAATTTGATCAATACGGGGTAGGGCAAAAGGATCTGCTGGACAAGCCTTGCTAAGATCTGTGTAATCCACACACATGCGCCAGGTGCCGTTTTTCTTAAGAACCAGCACTGGATTAGCTAACCATTCAGGATGGAAAACTTCAACGATAAATCCAGCTTCTAAGAGCCTGGCCACCTCCTCTCCAATAGCTTTGCGTCTTTCTTCATTGAACCGGCGGAGAAACTATTTTACCGGTTTGTACTTAGGATCAACATTAAGAGTGTGCTCAGCGAGTTCCCTCGGTACACCTGGCATGTCTGAAGGCTTCCATGCAAAGATGTCCCAGTTCTCATGGATGAACTCGATGAGCGCGCTTTCCTATTTTGGATCCAAGTTTGCATTGATACTGAACTGCTTGAACGAATCGCCAGGTACGAAGTCAACAAGCTTAGTCTCAGCAGCCGATTTGAACTTCAGGGCTGGATCATGCTCCGTAGTTGGCTTTTTCAACGGAGACATGTCTTCCGGATCAACATTATCTTTGTAAAACTTCAACTCCTCCGTGGCACAAACCGACTCAGCATAAGCAGCATCACCTTCTTCACACTCCAAAGCAATCTTGCGGCTTCCATGAATAGTTATTGTTCCTTTGTGACCCGGCATAGTGAGCTGTAAATAGACATAACAAGGTCGTGCCATGAACTTAGCATAAGCCGGTCGCCCAAACAGGGCATGGTACGGACTCTGAATTTTCACCACTTCAATGGTCAGCGTTTCTGATCTGGAGTCATAGTCATCTCCAAAGGCCACTTCCAAGGCTATCTTACCAACAGGATATGCTGATTTGCCAGGTACCACACCGCGGAATACCATATTAGACGGTTTAAGATTTTTATCTGTTAACCCCATACGGCAGAAGGTTTCATAGTACATGATGTTAATACTGCTCCCTCCATCCATGAGCACCTTGGTGAATTTATAACCTCCCACCTGAGGCGCCACCACCAACGCTAGCTGACCCAGATTGTCAACCCGGGGAGGGTGATCCTCTTTGCTCCATATGATTGGCTGCTCGGACCAGCGTAAATAACGGGGCACCGCTGGTTCAACAGAATTTACTGCCCGCTTATGCACCTTTCGGTCACGCTTGTCCAAGCTGGTGATGAAAACATGGTATTGTCCACTATTTAACTGCTTCGGGTGACTCTAAATAACCCGACTGCTGCTGTTGATTGAAACCACCCTAGCTGCCTTGATTACCTTGGTTATTTTGTCCGCCCTGATTACCATTGAAGCCTGAGCCGGAATTTTCCTCCACCGTAACCCGGCCCATGGGATCCAGATCCTTAACCGCCACCTGATCCGTGATCATACCGGAAAGCATTAGAATTTTTGAACTCCTGCATAATGTAGAAGTCCTTCCAGAGGTGGTTGGCCGGCGTCTCCTTTGTCCCATGTTTTGGACAGGGCTGGTTTAACAGGTAAGTCAAGTGGTCCGGGTTAGGGTTAGGCGCTCCGCTGCGATTCGGTGGTTTACCCTTTCGTTGCTGGCCCTTGTCATGCGCGTTGGTGTTAGCCACAAAGTCCATGCTGCTATCCACTTTACGCTTGCCTCCGTTTCCATGACACGCCGTGTTGTGTTGCTGTCCTTTGGAGTTGCTGCTCTTCTTTCCCTTCCGTGTCTTATCATCGTCAGACTCGGGATCCTTAGTACTATCCGAGTCAGCATACTTCACTAGCGCAGACATGAGGGTTCCCATATTGTTGCAATGGCGCTTCAACCATCCCAATTTCAACTTCAGAGGCTCAAACCGGCAGTTGCCTTCCAAAGTTATTACTGCTGTATCGGCATTGATGCGGTCTGATGAATGCAAGATCTTCGAGACCCGGCGCACCCAACGGGTTGTCGATTCTCCTTCCTCCTGGACACAAGCTGCTAAATCCACTATCGACATAGGCTGCTTGCACGTATCTTTCAAATTCTGGATAAACCGGGCTCTCAGCTGGGCCCATGAACTGATAGAGTTGGGCGGTAAACTTTTTAACCAAGTACGGGCTGTCCCTTCGAGCATCATGGTGAAATACCTTGCACATGCCGCATCACCCACCTTAAGCATCTCCATGGCCATCTCATAGCTCTCCACCCATGTTTCTGGAGACGCGTCGGCAGTGTAATTTGGCACCTTGCGTGGGCCCTTGAAATCCTTGGGCAGGCGCACATTGCGTAAAGCGGGGACAAGGCACGGTACCCCCAAAGAGCTAGAAGTAATTCCTGGCTCGACCGAGGTGGTTGGACGAACCGGCGTAAGCTGACGAGCCTCATACTGCGCCGCTAACTCGGCCTCCCTGCGCGCTCGGGCCTGGTCCACCACTTCTTGGGCATCACCAACACCACCTGCCGGGTTGTTGCCACGGGGCGCTTCACGGTTTCGTGCATTGCTTGATACGGCCGGTTCCTCCATACGCCTGCTGTAGCTCTGGCTTGGGCGAGGGGTAGAGTGAATTCGGTCGCGGCTGTATGAGTATGCTTCCTGTTGAATCAAAGTTGTTCGAAGAAGCTCCTTAACCCGGCGCGTCTCCACCGCCTGCGGAGAATCACCTTCAAGTGGGATGGCCTCCAGTCGTGAAGCGACAACAACAAGGTTGTCCATCGGATTGGAATAATGACCCGGAGGTGTCGGGACAGGCTGAGGTACGATAGTGTTCTGATGAGGCGGACCCATATGGCGGGGCTGAACCGGCGCTCCCGTCCCAGGTGCTTCCGCCCGGTTTACCAACGGCGGGTTGCTGGTTCCCGCTCCCGGGGTGTCGAAGAGATCTCTGGCTTCGAAAACCGGAGGCAAGCGAGACAGGTGCTTCCTCTTTAGGACTTCATGCGACGCGTTCTGATCCAGCATAAGCCGGTAAGCCTGCACGTCCAAAGTGGCCCGCTATGCAGTCATCCTGGCATTCTCAGCTGCTAGGTCGGCCTTGCCCTGAGTAATCTGATCCCTCACCTTCGCAATTTCCGCATTGTGGGCGTCCTGATCCACTGGATTAGCCTCTGCCATAAGCGTAGCCAACGCATCAAACAGTTCAGACAAGACTTGAGCCGGCGGGCGCACAGGGCCTCCTGCCCCGGCTGTTGTCGCCGTTACTGACCCGGAAATCATCGTTGCTGCCGTCGAAGAGTGGATCTCCGCTTGCGTACCGGCCATGAATATTCCAACCCAGTTTGGCAGATCATAGGGGTCCCGAATACTGCCGCCATCGGTGCAGCCCCCAATCTGGCCATCTTGTAACTGATATAACGATTCGGTTTCTCCGGTCGAGGACTCGTCGCCGGGATAAACGACGGTCTTGCCACCAGATTCTGAACCGTCCTCGTATTCCCCTCCATGGATGACTCCCACGAAGGCACGCTTCACGGCCGGTTTAACCTGGGCGGATCATGCACGTTGAGCCGTTTCGACGAGGTCGGTGCAGATGTTCGGCTCAGGGCCCGGTTCACCGATCTTGCCAATGAAGATGTGTATACCACCAAAGGGGACTCAGTACCCGTACTCAATCGAGCCGGCCTCGGGGCCCCATCCTGCATCGTCGATGTAGAGCTTGCCGCGACGACTCTTGGTCATCCGGCCCACAGCATAGCCCTTGAGTCCTTCGAAGTTGCCCTCCAAGAACTTGAAACCATCGTGCGATAGCCCCATGGTGGGCGCCAACTGTCGTGGTTTTGTCACAGCAGATGTCCTCATGAAAGGACTTAGTCGTGGAGCCATCGCTATAGGTTAGCTTGAAGGGGTTAAAGCGGACACAGGGACGCAAGGGAGTTTTATACTAGTTCGGCCCCTTCGATGAAGGTAAAAGCCTACGTCTAGTTGTGATGGATTGATGGGGTTTCGATGACTAGGGAGCAAACAAGCGTCGCCTAAGTCTCGAGTTGTTGTCTGTTGTCCTTGAACCGCCGCCGGGTCGTCCCCTTATATACATGGGTGACGCCCGTCGGTTTATAGAGTCCCGACACCGGCTCATAGATGTGTCCGGTTCGTTCTCCACTTATTCCTAACTTACAATACAAGTTTACATACTGACGCCGGTTTACGGCTACAAGCCTTAAACCGATCATGGGTCTTGAGCCCTCATCTACCTTCATGGGCTTTAGCATACTTAACTACTGATGAAGTTAACCCGGCCCAAATAGGCCGGTTTACGCCCAGTAGTAATATCCCCAGCAGTAATGGTGTGTCCGAACGTCGTAATCGCACTCTATTGGATATGGTGCGATCTATGATGTCTCTTACCGATCTACCGCTATCATTTTGGGGTTATGCTTTAGAGACTGACGCATTCACTTTAAATAGGGCTCCATCGAAATCCGTTGAGATGACACCATGTGAATTATGGTTTGGGAAGAAACCTAAGCAGTCGTTTCTGAAAGTTTGGGGATGCGATGCTTATGTCAAGAAACTTCAACCTGAAAAGCTCGAACCCAAATCAGAAAAACACGTCTTCATAGGATACCCTAAGGAAACTATTGGGTATACCTTCTACCTCAGATCCGAAGGCAAGGTCTTTGTTGCCAAGAATGGATCCTTTCTGGAGAAAGAGTTTCTCTCAAAATAAGTAAGTGGGAGGAAAGTAGAACTTGATGAGGTATTGCCTCTTGAACCGGAGAGTAGCGCAGCTCAGGAAGATGTTTCTGTGGCGCCTGCACCAACTAGAGAGGGAGTTAATGATGATGATCATGAAACTTCAGATCAAGTTGCTACTAAACTTCATAGGTCCACAAGGACACGTTCCGCACCAGAGTGGTACGACAACCCTGTCCTGGAAATCATGTTGTTAGACAATGGTGAACCTTCGAACTATGAAGAAGCGATGGCGGGCCCGGATTCCAACAAATGGCTTGAAGCCATGAAATTCGACATAGGATCCATGTATGAAAATGAATTATGGACTTTGACAGACTTGCCCGATGATCGACAAGCCATAGAGAATAAATGGATCTTTAAGAAGAAGACAGACGCGGATGGTAATGTGACCATCTATAAGGCTCGGCTTGTCGCTAAGGGTTATCGACAAGTTCAAGGGGTTGACTATGATGAGACCTTCTCACCCGTAGCGAAGCTAAAGTCCGTCCAAATCATGTTAGCGATTGTCGCATTCTATGATTATGAGATATGGCAAATGGACGTCAAAACGACATTCCTTAATGGTTTCCTTAAGGAAGAATTGTATATGATGAGCCGGAAGGTTTTGTCGATCCTAAGAATGCTGACAAGGTATGCAAGCTCCAGCGCTCAATCTATGGGCTGGTGCAAGCATCTCGGAGTTGGAACATTCATTTTGATGAGATGATCAAAGCGTTTGGGTTTACGCAGACTTATGGAGAAGCCTGTGTTTACAAGAAAGTGAGTGGGAGCTCTGTAGCATTTCTCATATTATATGTGGATGACATATTATTGATGGGAAATGATATAGAATTTTTGGAAAGCATAAAGGCCTACTTGAATAAGTGTTTTTCAATGAAGGACCTTGGAGAAGCTGCTTACATATTACGCATCAAGATCTATAGAGATAGATCGAGACGCCTCATTGGTCTTTCACAAAGCACATACCTTGACAAGATATTGAAGAAGTTCAATATGGACCAGTCCAATAAGGGGTTCTTGCCTGTATTACAAGGTGTGACATTGAGCACGGCTCAATGCCCGACCACGACAGAAGATAGAGAAAAGATGAGTGTCATCCCCTATGGCTCGGCCATAGGGTCTATTATGTATGCCATGCTGTGTACCAGACCTGATGTGAACCTTGCCGTAAGTTTGTTAGGGAGGTACCAAAGTAATCCCGGTATGGAACACTCGACAGCGGTCAAGAATATCCTGAAGTACCTGAAAATGACTAAGGATATGTTTCTCGTTTATGGAGGTGACGAAGAGCTCGTCGTAAAGGGTTACATCGATGCTAGCTTTCACACAGATCTGGCTGACTCCAAGTCACAAACCGGATACATGTATATTTTGAATGGTGTGGCAGTCAGCTGGTGCAGTTGCAAGCAAAGCGTCGTGGCGAGATCTACATGTGAAGCGGAGTACATAGCAGCCTCGGAGGCAGCACAGGAAGCAGTCTGGATGAAGGAGTTCATCACCGACCTAGGGGTTATTCCCAATGCGTCGGGCCCAATGACTCTCTTCTGTGACAACACTGGAGCTATTGCCCTTGCCAAGGAGCCCAGGTTTCACAAGAAGACCAGGCATATCAAGCGTCGCTTCAACTCCATTCGTGAATACATTCAAGATGGAGACATAGATATTTGTAAAGTGCATACGAATCCGAATGTCGCAGATTCGTTGACTAAACCTCTTCCACGAGCAAAACATGATCAACACCAGAATTCTATGGGTGTCCGATTCATCATAATGTAACTAGATTATTGACTCTAGTGCAAGTGGGAGACTGTTGGAAATATGCCCTAGAGGCAATAGTAAAATGGTTATTATTATATTTCCTTGTTCATGATAATTTTCTATTGTTCATGCTATAATTGTGTTAACCAGAGACCGTAATACATGTGCGAATACATAGACCATAACATGTCCCTAGTGAGCCTCTAGTTGACTAGCTCGTTGATCAATAGATGGTCATGGTTTCCTAACCATGGACATTGGATGTCGTTCATAACGGGATCACATAATTAGGAGAATGATGTGATGGACAAGACCCAATCCTAAGCATAGCACAAGATTGTGTAGTTCGTCTGCTAAAGCTTTTCTAATGTCAAGTATCATTTCCTTAGACCATAAGATTGTGCAACTCCCGGATACCGTAGGAATGCTTTGGGCGTGCTAAACGTCACAACGTAACTGGGTGGCTATAAAGGTGCACTACGGGTATCCCCGAAAGTATCTGTTGGGTTGGCACAAATCAAGACTGGGATTTGTCACTCCGTGAGATGGAGAGGTATCTCTGTGCCCACTCGGTAAGACATCATCGTAATGAGCTCAATGTGACTAAGGAGTTAGCCACGAGATGATGTGTTACGGAACAAGTAAAGAGGCTTGCCGGTAATGAGATTGAACAAGGTATTGGGATACCGACGATCGAATCTTGGGCAAGTAACATACCGATGGACAAAGCAAATTGCATACGGGATTGATTGAATCCTCGACATCGTGGTTCATCCGATGAGATCATCATGGAACATGTGGGAACCAATATGGGTATCCAGATCCCGCTATTGGTAATTGGACAGAGAGGTATCTTGGTCATGTCTGCATGGTTCCCGAACCCGTAGGGTCTACACACTGGTTCGGTGACGCTAGAGTTGATAAGGGAAATAGTATGTGGTTACTGAATGTTGTTCAAAGTCCCAGATGAGATCCCAGACGTCACGAGGAGTTCCAGAATGGTCCGGAGGTGAAGATTTATACATTGGAAGTCGTCATACGGTCACCGGAAGTGTTCGGGGGTTTGTCAGTATTGTACCGGGACCATCGAAGGGGTTCCGGGGGGTCCATCGGGAGGGTCCACCTGCCCCGGAGGGCCCTATGGGCTGTATGTGGAAGGGAACCAACCCCTAAGTGGGTTGGGAGCCATCCCCCCTAGGGCGCATGCGCCTAGGGTTGGGGGGGAACCCTAAGGGGGCGCCCCCCTTGGCTTGGGGGGCAAGCCCTCTCCCCTTGGTCGCCGCCCCCCTCTAGATCTCATCTAAAGGGGCAGGCCCCCTCTCCCCTTCGCCCTATAAATAGAGGGGAGGAGGGAGGGCAGCAGCACCTCATCCAAGGCACATCCCTCCCCCTCTCCAACACCCCTCCTCCTCCGTTGAGCTTGGCGAAGCCCTGCCGGAGAACTGCTAGCTCCTCCACCACACCGTCGTGCTGCCGGAGTTCTTCCCCAACTTCTCCTTCCCCCTTGCTGGATCAAGAAGGAGGAGACGTCCCCGGCTGTACGTGTGTTGAACGTGGAGGCGCCGTTGTTCGGCGCTTATACCGGATTCAACCGCGATCTGAATCGCTGCGAGTACAAGTCCTTCATCCGCATTCTTGTAACGCTTTCATATCGCGATCTTCAAGGGTATGAAGATGCACTCCTCTCTCTCTCTCTCTCTCTCTCTCTCTCTCTCGTTGCTAGTCTCCCCATAGATTGATCTTGGTGATGCGTAGAATTTTTTTAATTTCTGCAACGATCCCCAAGAGAGTTGATGTGGTGGCTCTCCTTTTGTTGGGATTGGGGGCAAGGGGGAGATGAAGATGATCAGTGTGTACTGGGGTGTTCATTTTTCAATCTTGGGGAACTGCAATCGATGGTGAACGAGTGGGTAGGCAGCGGGACCAGTCCATTTTTCAGCTCTTGGGGAACTGCATTCAACAGTAAACTGAGTGTGTACACGCGACAGTAGTTACTACCCCTCCCTCGCCCACTGCACGCCCGACAGAACATGCCCCCTCGACGCATTCAAACGCCTCCATTAAACCCGTGTTGAAGCCGAGAAAGCTATTCCGGCCACACGTCGGTTCATGAGCGGGTCTGTATTGGTACTGTAATAGCAAGTGTTAGTGGCCACTTTACTTAAATTTTATTAGCTTTGAACTAAAATTTATTCTTAAAACAAGCAAAGCATTGGCTCGTTCTGTCGGTGCCACAGGATCAACATGCACAACAATTAGAATTATTCTCAGTACGCACACGATCAGCTCACTTTCACACAGACAATACTACCAAGTTTGAACAACTTGTTATGGTTGTTGTCCTATGCATCATCATGTCGTGTTTCCGAGCTTGCAAGATTCAGAACCAACTAATAAGATCAAATAACAAGTACAACAAAGATGCCTCTATATCTCAATGATTCCCAGCTTGCAAGATTCAGAACCAACCCATTAGATTCAAATAATAAGTACAACAAAGATACCTACACATCTCAATGGTTCACATATCAGAACCAATCGTCATTGTACAACTCAAACATTGTGAGAATGTGAACATATAAATAAAATTTGATCGATGCTTCATCTAGCAATTTGATCCAAGGATTTGCTTAAACATTGAAACCAATCCTTTTTAAGGCCACGCAGGTCAAACATTGGCAGCTGAAATGTTCTACATCACTGGTGGCACCACCACTTCCAATATACGCATAAGAGGGCCTTCTAGATTTTGAAGTAGTGTATAGAGCCTCATCCTTAGTATTTAACAAATACACATAGCAGAATCTAGTGGAATTATCAATCAACGTCCTGAAATATATTTTTTCACCTTGCACACATGCATGGCACTTTAGGGCCTTTGGATAAAGTGAATCTCGTGATTAATCCATCTTGGCAAGCCATGTCATACAACCCAAGAACTTGGCGAATGCTTTTGACCATCACAACATTTGTAATTGAGTATTCCTGTTTGCACAAATAAGAAAGAGCATGTTTACTATAATAGTGGCACTAGTAGAAGCAACTTTATTTCCAAAACGAGAAAAGATTGTGATAGAATAGCTTTATCAGTGGCAGTAGCGGTGCCAAAAGATTGCCTCAAGTTATTAGTGGCATTAAATTTAGATGCAAAAACAATATCATTATTGCTTTCTCATAGCAGAGCCAAAATAGTAGCACAGGATCACTAGCCGGATGCAGAGTCAAAATCAACCAAAAAGGAACATACCAGGTCATGGGAACCATAACTGAGAGAGGGGCCCTAAGCCGCCACGACTCGATTCTCCCGGATACTCCTAATGCAAGTTGTGAACATACAGCTCCACTCGGAGATTCCATTCATGCGCCTTTTTGTGTAGTTCACCTGAAATGAAGAAAAGTTTGCATCATCAGGTAGCGAGAATTATTTGCTCTCATGAGCTGACATGTTCTTCTTTTGTAGTTGCACTAAAACTGAGCAACATTAAGGTTGGCTGTCCTGCTCATGCAAGGTGTAACTATAATTTGCTTATCCTTTTGTGCAGTTCCACTAAAATAAAGTGCCATTGTGGTGACGGTGACGGCTCATCTTGCAAAGGCTAATAAAATGTTGCACGAGATTGGCGGCAGAGCTTGACGGAGATGTTGGAAACTCCGATCAC
The DNA here is from genome assembly GCA_032464435.1 of Aegilops umbellulata. Taxonomy (NCBI): domain Eukaryota; kingdom Viridiplantae; phylum Streptophyta; class Magnoliopsida; order Poales; family Poaceae; genus Aegilops; species Aegilops umbellulata. The sequence goes on along the minus strand of CP136056.1, from coordinate 338,990,944 downwards.
CATTTTGTGCAGTTCCACCAAAATTGAGAGACGTTGCCCACGTGACATTTTAGTTGAACTGCACAAGACACTCATTCCAAAAAAAAGTGTTGTGTGCAGTTCACCAAAAGGTCACAATAGCAACAAGGTGAAATGGATATACCTATCCACACAAAAAGATAGAAAGAAAACAGTTACCAGTCAATAACAAGATAAGAAACATACATGAAATGAAATGAAGTATCTTCATTATGTTAATGGCAATCACGCAAGGACAGTAGAAATTTTAAAATGGCAGCATTGCTTCATGTTCCCGGAAGCATTGCAATCAACAATGACATAGTCAAATATGGGATTACTTTAATGGTGGCATTGCTTGTTTACCAAATACAGTAGATCAATAATAGTTAAAGAGTTGGTTGAAGGGCATTGGACAGTGGGGACACCAGGACACTCAGCAGCATAAAGAAGCAACTTACTTATCATACTGGGAAAAATAGCAGGAGTACCATTTGTAACAGAGTTTAACTACATCATATTACTAGAGGCATTAGATTAACAATAACAATGGTTAGACATGTCCTTACGGTAACAGTGTGATTGCGTCATTTTACATGCGCCCTTACATTAACTACAACAAAAAGTTGGTATAAGGACATGCGACAGTGGACGCATCAGCACAATGTACCTACAAGGATATGTCGAGTTTGTTCATACTCTATGAGGGCGGCAAATCTAATCCTGGAGACCTTTTACTATGTGAGGGCAGCAAATCTAATCCTGGACATACTCTGTTGACTTGTCCACCAGCCACCACTTTCTATCCTTTTTTCAACCAATAATAGATCTGTTCCTTATCCAGTTTGTACTGCCTTTTTCCTTTATTTCCCTTTTCAACCAAGAGACCGGTTGGGTATCCAGTCTCTACTACTTTCCCCCTGTTATTTCCTCTTTGAATCAAGTCCTAGATTAATGCTACAACTTTCCCCCTTTCTTCGCTATTTGAACAAAGTCCTAGATTCGACTGCATGAAGTAGCTTTACCTCTAATAATACTAAAATTTTTGGTGGCTTTGGAAGAGATGATGGACGTAGAAAAAGATCCACATGCAGCCACGTGGGTAGCTGGGGCAGTAGAGCAAGGCCGCTTTCGAAGGAACTTATACCTGAGATCGTCGGGATGTGTCTAGGAGGGCAGCAGGAGGTCGAATCTACCAACAATACGGCACGGAGGAAGAAGGGGTCCGAGGACCTCCCGAGCCGGCGCTGTGTCGGAGAGAATGTCACGGGCAGAGGATCAGGACCCGCCGACAACTGTTGGTGTCCTCCCTCACCGTGGATGACCGCGTGAACGATGTACCTAGTCCACTACACACCCCCGGCCGAAGGGATCCAGCCGGATCTGTGACCAGCAGTGAGCAGAGAGGTCAGATCTGGAGAGGATGAGAGAATGAAGAGAGCAACCCTAGTAAATCAAGCGCTCAGGATCCTGCCTATATATAGTGAAGTGATTATCTTTTTCTCTCCACGACAAGCGTTTCAATTTGTGTACGTGGCATTAAAGAAAAGAAACTCTCTATTTAACGTGACTAACTGCATGTCACACTTTGTATTGTACTGTACTACTCGTACTCCTTACTAGTAGTATTGTTCACTTGTGCTCCCCGGCCCCCCATTCATTGAACAACCCGATGGGTTAATAAACATATAGTACTATTTATATAGAACGAACAAGCTCGAACTATTTTGGCTTTGAGATATCGATGGTACAATTTGACCACATTTCATCAATGGACTCAGTACTTTGAAGTAACCTATACGTATAAACACATGCACAGTTTACATTCCGAATCGCTAGCTAGAGCTTGAAATGTATTCGTTTACATGTACCACCTTTTTCTTTTGGTTTTCTGCTCTATGGCGCAATTCATCGATACAAAATTATACTAGGAGTGTTTAAAAGTTGAGGGCAGGGCTTTTCTCGGGCAGTATGCACAGCAATTTTCACGTAGCCGGTTTGACAGAGAGTCGAGGAGGGTGAGGGAGTAGCAGATTCAACTTAATACTGGAAAGAAGGTTTGTGTGATTTGACAGCTCCTTACTGCTAGAAAGATGGGGTCTTGTGATATGACTGCTCATTATAGTCATTATTACTGCGGCGCTACGACCGGGGTGATGCCCCCCTTTCGTTCCCCACTATAATCTTGTGCATCACACGTCGACCCGGATGCTGGCTCTCCCACATGTCGGTGACGTAAGAAGAAGCAAAGAATCATGCGGTATATATAGTACTATGTAGTATATACTACTACTCACGTCGGAGGAGTGCGAAACACGGCAGCCCAGTGAACCAGCAGGCGATAGGCCATAGAAAACAATGTGATGATATGGCCATAAAAAACATTGTATTACAGTCCAGTCTCTAGCATGTACAGTACGCCTCCTATTCCTCCTCCTCTCGATTCATCGCCATCATACCTTCCCCATTCCTGTGTTTTCAGTATCCTGGGAATCAAAGAGGCCCTTAGACTGGTTTAGGTCCGGCCATTTTTTTCAATGTGTTACGTCCAAAATTTAATGAACATGCTCCTATTTCTGTGAAAATAATCCGGTTTGCATGTAGTAATTCATTTATTGATTTTTTCTTCTGTGGGGGTTGTGCATGTAATTCGTCAGGTCTGAAATGTAAAGTACACATGCACTACGACCCAGATGCTCTGTGTCCCACATGTCGGCGAAAGGAAGCATGTCGAAATAGCCTAGGAGTACATATAGGAGAAAAAATGTGTGAAAAATTATGTACTATAAAGCGTAGTTGTGGTTCGAACAGGAGACCTAAAGTGATGACAAGTATAGGTCGCACGCCACCCAACTAGTGGTACTAGACATATGAGTACTCAGTACTCCTATTCTATCAACACGAGTCCCATCTGACAGCAACGTCCGTGCTATAGCTAGCTCTTCTCCCTTGTTTCTCTCTTCTAATTCTAACTCAGTCGATGCACTGTGGGCGGGGTGGGGATTTGCCGACAGTCGGTTTGCTCAACTGCGGCCCCACTTGACAGTGAAAATGCTAAGACAACAAGCATTCCCTAGCATGAGCGGCATGCCCGACAAACCGTGTGGGGGTGCAGCGCGAACGCGGCAGTCTTTACCTTTTTAACTTGTAGATAGAAAATGCCAAGCCAATGCGCGCTGAGCGGTGGGCTGGAACGACAGTGTGGGGTGCGATGCAAACGACACAGGCGTGATGTACTTGTTGCACTTTCTCGTTTTGAACTCCTGACATATAGTAACGCTCAGTTTTGAATACTCCGTATATAAGTTTGGTTGTCACGCCAATATATGTACTCCCTCCACATAGTTTGGGTCTTGTACTTACTCCCTCCATCCGGTGTAAAGTTTACATATAGATATCTTTGGACAAATTATGGAGTGGAGTAAAAAATGCATTGGAAGATGCAAGTCACCACCAATCTTCTCTTTAATTGCCCAACCCCCAATGAGCTAAGTGCATGTAGAAATTAAGGAGACCATAAGTAGAATGTTACTGGTCTTGATTACCGTGTGATGAGAGAGAAACATTTTTCCTAGTTTAAAGTGCAGTAGAAAGATAGAAGTACACTTTTTTGTGACAAAATTCAAAGCTAAATGTACACTCTTTACCGGACGAATGGGGTAAAGCTGAAGTCAAAATTTGGCACAACAAGCGATGGTGACCAGTCTACCTCCATCCTGGTTTATTGGTCCCCATCGTAATCTGTGCCAAATTTTGACCATAAATTTTACTAAAAAATGTTCAAGCATGTCACCAAAATTATATCATTGAAAACTATGTTCAAATACGAATCCGGCGATATAATTTTTATTGACATGCACAAACATTTTGCCAGTTAAATCTTTGGTAAAAAATTAGCACAAATTACAAAAGGGACTAATAAACCAGGACGTAGGTAGTAAGCCAGGATGAAGACAATGATACTACATATAATTAACGCCAAATAAGAGCAAGGGACCACACATGTCATTTACGACTGGAATAAAAAAGCGATACACTAACACATTAAGGCCACGCGGCGATTTAGTGTTGGTTACAGGAGGCGAGAAGAAAGATGCATCCATCGACGACCTCCTACTCCTCGACTTAGGGCGCCAGCCCACCGAACAGGCGGCTAAGTAGCAACGGCTTTTCTGGCCAGGTCAACATGATTCCGAACAATGGCGTCCAAAGATTCCAGCCGATGGAAGCAGGTGATGTCTACTATGCAACTTTATTCTTGTAGACACATGTTGGGCCTCCAAGCGTAGAGTTTTGTAGGAGAATAGCAATTTTCCCTCAAGTGGATGACCTAAGGTTTATCAATCCGTGAGAGGTGTAGGATGAAGATGGTCTCTTTCAAACGACCCTGCAACCAAATACAAGAAATCTCTTGTGTCCCCAACACACCCAATACAATGGCAAATAGTATAGGTGCACTAGTTCGGCGAAGAGATGGTGATAAAAGTGTAATATTGATGGTAGAAATATATTTTTATAATCAGAATAAATAAAAATAGCAAGGTAGCAAATAGTAAACGGGCACAAAAACGGTATTGCAATGCTTGAAAATGAGGCCTAGGGTCCGTACTTTCACTAGTGTAATATCTGAACAATGCTAATATAATTGGATCATATAACCATCCCTCAAAGTGCGATGAAGAATCACTCCAAAGTTCCTATCTAGCAGAGAACATAAGAATAAATTATTTGTAGGGTACGAAACCACCTCTAGGCTATTCTTTCCGTTCGATCTATTCAAGAGTTCGTACTAGAATAACACAAAGCTATTCTTTCCGTTTGATCTATCCTAAAGTTTGTACTAAAATAACACCAAAGCAAATTCATTTTCATAATACTCAATCCAACACAAAGAACTTCATAGAGTGCCCCAAGATTTCTACCGAAGAAACAAAGACAAGAACGTGCATCAACCCCTATGCATAGATTACCCCAATGTCACCTCGGGAATCCGTGAGTTGAGTGCCAAAACATATATTAAGTGAATCAATACGATACCCGTTTGTCACCACGAGTATTCAATTACAAGACATATATCAAGTGTTCTCAGAACCATAAAAGTATTCAATCCGATAACAACGAAATCTCAAAGGGAAAAACTCAATTCATCACAACAAGATAGAGAGGGGAAAACACCATATGATCCAACTATATTAACAAAGCCCGTGATACATCAAAATCGTGACATATCAAGAAAACGAGAGAGAGAGAGATTAAACACATAGCTACTGGTACAAACTCTCAGCCCCGAGGGTGGACTACTCCCTCCTTATCGTGGTGGCCGCCGGGATGATGAAGATGGCCACCGGAGATGACTCCCCTCCTCCGGCAGGGTGCCGGAACGGGGTCTAGATTGGTTTTCAGTGGCTATAGAGCCTTGCGGCAGTGGAACTTCTGATCTAGGTTCACCCCAAGGGTTTTTGGAATTTTTGGGAATTTATAGGGTAAAGAGGGGGTGCGGGAGGCCACTTAGGTGGGCACAATCCACCTGGGCACACCCTTGTGGGTTGTGCCCCCTCGGGACACCCCCCCAAGGTGCAGCTCTGGCCCATTGGTGGTCTTCTGGTCCATAAAATATCCACAAAAAGTTTCACCGTGTTTGGACTCTGTTTGAGATTGATTTCCTGCGATGTAAAAAACAAGCAAAAAACAACAACTGGCACTAGGCACTGGGTCAATAGGTTAGTCCCAAAAAATGATATAAAGTTGCTATAAAATGATTGTAAAGCATTCAAGAATGATAAAATAATAGCATGAATACTTCATAAATTATAGAAACGTTGAAGACGTATCAGCACCCCAAGCTTAATTCCTACTCGTCCTCGAGTAGGTAAATGATAAAAGAAATAATTTATGAAGTGTGAATGCTAGCAAAGTGCATAAGTTTGATTAATGACAATTTCAATCACTTTTTCTAGCATCATAACAACAATTCCTTTCTATAAAACTTCTCATGTTATAGTAGCAACCAATTCACATGTTATGGTTCAAACAATGAACTCTCTTGAAACTCAACAACCTATGTTCTTAGTCACCAAGCAATTTCAATTCAACTTATTCAACAGAGTTTAAGTAAGAGCTCCACATACTCAACCATCATATAGTCTTCCATGATTTCTAACACTCACCGCATACACATGAGCAAAACGTTTCAACCGGACACATAGAAAGATAGGGGCTTATTGTTTTTCCTCCCAACGTATTCACCTCAAGGGTGATGTCAACAATATAACGCATGCTGCCCATATTCAACTAGACATATTTGCCTAGATCTTTCCTGACCACATGATGCTTGCCAAAAGAGAAAAATAAAAAGGAATAAAGAGAAAAACTTTGACTCTTTGCATAAAAGTAAATACTGAAAAGTAAAAGATAGGCCCTTTGCAGAGGGAAGCATAGGTTGCCATGCGCTTGTTTGTTTGTATGCTCAATCCCTTAGTGCAAAAGAACGTCATGTTGTATTGCCCCTTAAGATGGCAACCTTTATTATGCAGTCTGTCGCTTTTATTCTTTGCCATCCAAGTTCGTACAATGCTCAATTTTCTCTTACACTAAATGATCTCACTTTTAGAAGCAATTTTTATTGCCTTAATGCACCGATGACAACTTACTTGAAGGATCTTGCTCAATCCATAGGTAGGTATGGTGGACTCTTGAAAATAAGATTTGGGTTTAAGGTATTTTGGATGCACAAGTAGTATCTCTACTTGGTGCGGAATTTTTGGCTAGCAAAGATGGGGGGCAAGCACCACATGTTGAAGGATCTATGACAATATAACTTTGAATATGAACAAACATAAATCATTACATTGTCTTCCTTGTCCAACGTCAACAATTTTGGCATATAATATTTTGATGGGGGCTCATAATCACAAAAGATTTCCAAGATAGTGTATTTGCATGTGAAAGTTCTCTTCCTTATACTAATTATTCATGAATTGCTTGTATGACCAAAATTGTGATTTTCAAGCCTCAAAAGTTTTCACTTTCTAAACCCGATGTGAAGCTACCACTAGGCATGATATGATTTCAACTTCATTACATTCAATTTATTCAACAATTTACTCATAGGATATAAGTGAAGCACAAGAGTAAATGACAAGCTACTCCAAAAAGGTATAAGTGAAGATCATGAGCATAATATTTCTTTCTCTCAAATTAATTTAAGTGAAGCAAGAGAGAATTTATTCAAAAATACTAAGGCACACCATGCTAAAAAAGATATAAGTGAAGCACTAGAGCAATTCCATAGAAAAGAGCTTCGTTGACGGGATGTGAATGCCGCTTACCTAGCCTCCCTAGCAACTATTTGAGGACTCTATTTTATTTAAAAACTTTAATATCTAAGTATTTTATCAAAACAGCAAGCAAAATGAAAATAAAATGACATTCTAAGAATAGCACAACTCATGTGAAGAAGCAAAAACTTAGGCTCAACCGATACTTACCGATAATTGTTGAAGAGGAAAGGTGGGATGCCTATCAGGGCATGCCCAAGATTAAATGCTTGAGACTTATTGAAATATTATCTTGGGGTGCCTTGGGCATCCCCAAGCTTGAGCTTTTGTGTCTCCTTAATTCTTCACATATCACGGTTTTCCTAAATCTCAAAAGCTTCATCCACACAAAACTCAACAAGAACTCGTGAGATAAGTTAGTATAAACCAATGCAAAAACCTTATCATTCTCTACTGTAGCAAATAACTAAAATCATTATTCAACATTGCATACTAAATGCCTCTGCATATTTAATACTCCTATCCGCAAATATAATCATTAAACAAGCAAACATATGCAAACAATGCAACCATAACAGCAGTCTGCCAAAACAGTATAGTCTATAAAGAATGCAAGAGTATCAATACTTCTTAAACTCCAAAAATTCTTAAAAAATTACCACACTTTAGAAAATTTATCAGATCTTATTTTTGAATTTTTTTAACTTTTTATCACATTCTGAATTTTCTAGGGAATTTTTGCAATAGCGATAAACTTTCTGTTTTGAAACAGCAACATGTAGACATGCAAAATAAGCATGACAAAGGTTATACTTCATATTTTTATTGAAATAAAATATGAAAAAAATTATTCTAAATAACAGCAAGCAAATCCTGAAAAAAATTGACGCTCCAAGGAAAACACTTATCATGTGACTAACGAAAATATAGCTCCAACTGAGGTTACCGATAATGTTGGAGACGAAAGAGGGGATGCCTTCCGGGTCATCCCCAAGCTTAGTTTCTTGGATCTTCCTGGGATATTAACTTGGGGTGCCTTGGGCATCCCCAAGCATAGGGTATTGTCACCCCTTATTCTCCTCATATCGACATCTCACCCAAAACTTGAAAACTTCAATCACACAAAACTTAACGGAACTTTGTGAGATAGGTTAGTATGATCAAGAGTAAACCATTTCACTTTGGTACTGTCAAAGACAAGATTCACAATTTTTTCCACACAATGCCTACTTTAGCATATCATTTCCACATATTGAGCAATACAAGCCATAGAAACTAGAAAACAAGCAAACTATGCATCGAAAATAGAATCTCTCAAAAACAGAACGGTCTGTAATGATCTGCAGAATAACCATACTTCTGCTACTCCAAATATAGCACGTGGGACATTTGTATATTAATATTTTGCAAAAAGAATCAACTCAAAATCACTCTTCTATTAAAAATGAGAATTATTTTCGTGAGTGCATAAGTTTCTGTTTTTCAGCAAGATCAGATCAAGTATCACCCAACATGATCCTAAAGGCTTTACTTGGCACTTTATTGAAACAAAAGCACTAAAACATGATTACTACAGTAGCATAATCATGTGAAAACACAAAAACAGTAGGGTTAAATGTTGGTTTGTCTCCCAACAAGTGTTGGTGTACAAAAGTAGGGGTACCTTAGTACCCCGAACTAGTGCACGGGCAGTCGTAGCACCCCGCGGCAAGGCTTGTCAGGTGATCGCCAAGACCCTCCATGGTCCCCTTTTGGGCCATTCAAGAACAAAGTGTTTGAGCCAAGGCCCCGGCAAGAGGAGCTTGCCGGGAAGGCCACCCGAAGAGAGCGAGGCCCCGGCGAGAGGAGCTTGCCGGGACCGCCGCTCGAAGCTCAAGACCCCGGCAAGAGGAGCTTGCCGGGAAGGCCAACCACGGCACGACAAGGACCTTGCCACGGCGCGCCCCGCGCTCCGGCAAGGCCCGGTGAGCGACAAGCTCCCGGGCGCGACAAGACATCCACCGCGGCAAGGCGCTTGCCGCGGCAAGTTACCACCCCGTGCCTGCGCTCCAGCTCACCCACCAACGTGTCGCTCTGGGGGCATTCCAGGCACACGTGGCGGGAGGCTGTGTAGCCAGGGGCATGCGATGGCGAAGCGAAGCTGACAGAGTAGCCATCGTGGCAAATGGTGGCGCTCCTGACGGTCCTTTTCCTGCACCGTCTGGGCGATGCGGACGGGCATTTAATGCCCTTGTCCCCCGCCGTCAGAGTTAGGTATGATAGCACTGTACAGCCACTATGCAGGCAGCTGTACCCACTACAGCATTCTCCCATTTTTGCCCCCATCTACGCTGCCACCTGTGGGTAACCCCTTGAGCATATAAAAGGAGGCCCCACGCGCACGTAGAGGGGGAGGACACCCATTTTTACGCTCGGTCTCGCCATCGGCTCGTGTGTACTGTAGCACCACGCGCCTCCGAGCAAGAGCACAATACAAACCACAAAGCAGCAGTAGGGTTTTACGCATCCGTGCGGCCCTGTAACGCCCTCGATGCAGCTATATCTCCTACGTGTCGAAGCACGACTTAGAGGCATAACCGCATTGAAAGCAATGTCGCAAGTGAGGTAATCTTCACACAACCCATGTAATACATAAGGGAAAGAGATACATAGCTGGCTTACAATCGCCACTTCACACAATACATGAGTAAAGCATTACATCATACAGATACATTCAAGGTCCGACTACGGAACCAAAATAAAAGAAGACTACCCCAAATGCTACACAGATCCCCGATCGCCCTGACTGGGCTCCACTACTGATCAACTGAAACGAAACAACCCAATGAACAAGATCTTCATCGAGCTCCTCCTTGAGCTCGGGTGCGTCTCCTGCACGGTTTCATCGGCACCTGCAAACTAGTTTTGGAAGTATCTGTGAGTCACGGGGACTCAGCAATCTCACACCCACGAGATCAAGACTATTTAAGCTTATAGGTAGGGTAAAAGGTATGAGGTGGAGCTGCAGCAAGCGACTAGCATATATAGTGGCTAACATACGCAAATGAGAGCGAGAAGAGAAGGCAAAAGCACGGTCGAACAACTATGATCAAGAAGTGATCTTAGAACAACCTACGTCAAGCATAACTCCAACACCGTGTTCACTTCCCGGACCCCGCCGAGAAGAGACCATCACGGTTACACACGCGGTTGGTGTATTTTAATTAAGATCAACTTCGGGTTTTCTACAACCGGACATTAACAAATTCCCATCTGCCACATAACCGCGGGCACGGCTTTCGAAAGTTCAAACCCTGCAAGGGTGTCCCAACTTAGCCCATGATAAGCTCTCGCGATCAACGAAGGATATTCCTTCTCCCCGGGAAGACCCGATCAGTCTCGGAATCCCGGCTACAAGACATTTCGACAGCAATAAAACAAGTCCAGCAAAGCCGCCCGATGCGCCGACATCCTGATAGGAGCTGCACATATCTCGTTCTCAGGGCAACACCGGATAAGCTAAGCGTACAGGTACCAACATAACCCAAGTTGCCAAGGGACGGTCCCGCACGGTGCTCTAGTTTGGACCAACACTTAGACAAGCATTGGCCCGGGGGGCTAAATAAAGATGACCCTTGGGTTAATTACTCCCAAGGGAAAGTAGGTGGTGGTGAGGCAAATGGTAAAACCAAGGTTGGGCCTCGCTGGAAAAGTCTTATTCAAAGCGAACTGTCAAGGGGGTCCCATAAATCACCCGACCGCGTTAGGGACGCAAAATCCGGGAACATAACACCGATATGACGGAAACTAGGGCGGCAAGAGTGGAACAAAACACCAGGCATAAGGCTGAGCCTTCCACCCTTTACCAAGTATATAGATGCATTAATTAAATAAGATATATTGTGATATCCCAACAAGTAAACATGTTCCAACAAGGAACAACATCTCCATGTTCCAACAAGGAACAAACTTCATCTTCACCTGCAACTAACAACGCTATAAGAGGGGCTGAGCAAAGCGGTAACATAGCCAAACAACGGTTTGCTAGGACAAGGTGGGTTAGAGGCTTGGTTTAACAATATGGGAGGCATGATAGGCAAGTGGTAGGTATTGCATCATAGGCATAGCAAAAGAGCGAGCAACTAGCAAGCAAAGATAGAAGTGATTTCGAGGGTATGGTCATCTTGCCTGAAATCCCGCAAGGAAGAAGAACGAGTCCATGACGAAGACAAACGGATGTAGTCGAATGAATCCTCACAATCGCAATGTTACCGGAACTTCGAAGCGTGCATTTACGGAACGATTCGAGTTCGTAGTGCAAGTAGACGTCCTCGCGGCGGTTGTGGAAGTAGTGGTACACGGCGATGGTAGAGGTACTCGTTGATAGCCGTACACGTTTTCGTAGAGGTTCGGGTTCAACGACACGGAACTTGACGTCCACGAGGTCTTCGAGGGTCGACGGTAGTGGTACTCGGTCGTTTCGAAGAGGTACTTGGGGTATTCGAACTTGCCGGTCTCGTTCGCTTGACGGCGGTGGACGAACTTGACGGTCCCCATCGTCCTGGTACTTGGCGTTACCCGGTTCGGTGACCGTTTTCGGCATCGGACGTCGAGGTACTCGGCGGATCGGTGGAGCTCGCGGTCTGTCGTGGTACTTGACGGTCTTGGCGGTCGTCGTGGTACTGTGGCTCCATGAACACAACAAGGCCAGAAGGATGCAAGGCCATGGCAGCAACAGGTCAGAGCGCTTGACAGTAATTGAACTCAACAGGTGCTCGAGGACAGGGGCGCTCGGGGCAGCGGTGTGCAGGACGCAGGCGAGCCATGGAGGCCGACGGTGCCATGGCCGTGCGGGTCAGGCGAGCTCGCGACAGGAGGCGCTCGGGCGCGGGGCAGAGCTTGGCGGCGGGGCCGGCGTCAGGAGACGGGGCGACGTCGGGCGACAGGAGCGATGGATCGGGCGGCGAGGTACGGCGACCCAGCGACGGGGCGCGCTGGCGAGGAAAGGAGCAGGCAGAGGGGAGGACCCCGGCGAAGCTCGGAGGAGAGGGGCGGCACGTGGCCAGGGGGTGCGAGCAGAAGGGAGCTCCTCTCCCTGGCTCGATGCAGGCGAGCGTGAGGGTGGCGGCGCAGGGAGGGACGAGAGGGAGAGATGGGGATCGGGCAGAGAGAGGCAGAGCGGGCTAGGGTTAGATAGGGAGTTGGTGGGGGCGGCTGGGCCTTGGGCCGGCGCGGGAGGTTGGGAGGCCCAGGCTGGGCTGCTGGTTGGGCCTAGCCGGACTGCAGGAGGCCGGCTGGGCTGCAGCGCTGGGCTTCTCTCTTCCTTTCTCTCCTCATTTCTTATTTCTTCAGATAGAAAAACAAAGAGAAAAGCACACAGCGTTTGGCAGAGAAATAGGATAAGATAGATATATATATCTGAGATCATGGATTTATGAAGGATTAGACTAAATTGACTTGGCAATTTTTAGAGGTAGAAAAATAATCCAAGTTTGAATTAAATTCAAACTTGAGCCATTTTTTTAACCCAACCAAAACAATTCCAAATGAGATGAAACTTGGCAGAGAGACTAGGTACATGGTGTTAGAATATTGGGGAAAAGATGAACATTTTTGGTGGAGGCAAAGTGGCACTTGCAAGAATGGAAGAAAAGGGAAGGAAAGAGAAGTGAAGGTGCAATGGTTTGAAAGGGTGACAAGGGTAACGCACATGATGCTCATGGAAACAACATGAATGACAAAATCCAACATGGCCAGCACAAAGCTATAGTTGATATGACCAAGATGCAACATAAGATGGCATGATGACATGATGCAATGCAAAAATAAAGAGCAAGCACAAAAGAAACACACGGCGAAACTCGTACTATATGGAAGTCTTCTGAAGCGTCGGTCTCGGGGCGTTACAACACTCCACCACTATGAGAGGATCTCGTCCCGAGATCTAGAATGGCACCGGAGGGGAAAACGGAAGAGAAATAGAAGAGGTAAATCTAAGTTGCTTCTTTGACAAAAGAGTGAAACCAAAGCACCTTGAGAGGTTGAACAAAATGAAAGAACGAAAACAACGAAGATGAACAAAGTTGAAAACACTCCGTTAGAAAAGAGGAGCATGGGATATGACGAGAACCAAGAGGTTTAGTGATGAGATAGATATCGAAACCACTCCGGTTAAAACTAGATAGGGAAGGAAAACTTGATGAGATGAAAAGATATTGAAGAGGTGATACAACACTAAGGTTAAATGGATAAGCAAGAAGAGAACACAATCCTCACAAAACAAGGTGATGGGTGAAGAGCACAACATCACAATGCCTCCGTAACGAAAGAATAGAAGTTGGATCATTGGAATAAAAGAATGGAGAAGGAAATGCCAATTTCTGCCACAAATGAGCTTGGAAAGCACCCTTCCAAGAAGGTTATAACGGAGTTGTTGGAAAACCAACGACGAAAAGAATAAGCTTGTAGCGGGCTTATGGAAACATCTCAAAATATGAGGTGACAACCTGCCACTCACGGGAAAAGAATTGGATTGATATCAACAAGGAGACGACAAACTTATTTCACCGGGAGGACAAATGAAGAACTTGGGTCATTTATACGCACCATAATAGCAACATTCCCAATGGAAGGCTTTAGGTGAAATATATCCCAAGATAACTCCAATGAAGAGATTGATGGATTTAAAATACCTCATTCTTGACAACATGTGAGTCATGAGACGTGAACTCCAATTATCAAGAATGACATAATACCACCTCGAATGATACGGTTGAAAGGATTGCACTTCAGAATGCAAGAACAAGAAATGCTTGAACTCCTCCAAACAAACAAGTGTTGAGCACCATGTTTAATTTAGAGTATAGCTTGGCGCATCTTGACTCCGAGAGAAATCTTGATGAACAATTGAAGAATGAAAAGGGTCCTTGATAAACCACTATGTAGAGCCTCCATGAAGAAACTCCGGTAATAAAAGGAAGATAGAAAGAAAGAGAAGTTAGAAATACAAGGTGAAGCCTTGCCGTGATAAGATGAAGCTTTGAAATGATATAACTGAGAAAACTTGGAACTCCGGAAGGAAAGATGAACAAATGAAATCAAGAATTTTGATGAACCTCCGGAATGAGGAATTAAATTTACTCGATGAAACAAGAATAAGAATTACATTATGCGTAACCTTCACCAATTTAGATTGATGACAAGCAACGGATTTGGCATACTACTTATTCTCGTAGAAAGGATTAAGATAGATATAGCGCAAACTTGGGAAGGTCTTCAACGAACCACCGGTAGGATTGGAAAGACGAATGAATCTAAATAATAACGTAGGAAGAGAACTCTTGAACGAACCACCGTAATAATTAAAAGAATGAACGAAGAAAACAAACGCATCACCAGAAAGAATTGGAAAATGAACGAAGATACTTGAGAGAATTTAGATACAATTGAACGAAGAGATGACGAGCTGATTAGAGAATACTAGAATGATGCACCGATAAGATTTGGAGAACGAGGGCTGAAAGCTGGAATGAATAATTCTGAGATGATGTGCTCCGGAGAATCAGAATGAAAAGACTCCTGAAATGCTCCGGATGGGTGAAAAGAATTCTCACAATAAAAAACAATTATGAGAGGATGGCATCAAGCTAGAACCATGAATCTTGAAGAGAATGGAGCAAGATTAAGAGAAACTCTTCTTCGGTCTTCAAATGTTGAGAATGATGATGAGAAACACCACCATGAATTATGGAAGCACTCCGGAATGAAAATTAGAAAGGTTGAACCAACGATGAAAAGAATTTGAAAGATCTTGGAGAAAGGAATATGACTGATGATACTTCATTCTTACGTCAAACTTCGAAAAGAATTTTAGAAGCTCCGGGAAAATTAGAAGAGTCAGGTAAGATCCTGGAAAAAGACGTGTGGGTTAGGGCCCACTCAAAAGAAACACCGTTGAAGTGATTTAAAAGAGAGATACGCCGGTTGAATTAAATGGCTTGAATGAGATAGAATCCTCAAAAGAACTTGAGTGAATTGAGAATGGAAACTTGAATCTTCTGAGATATCTTCATCACACCGGAACAAATGAATAGCGAGAGGTGAATGATTAAGAGGTGCACCGGTACGAGAAAACATTTGAAACAAGGAAAGATATGATCGACAAGCTTGAACTGAATCCACCGGAGAAGAAAAGAATGAAGAATGATAAACTTGAAGAACATGTTCATGAGAAACACCAGGTAAGAACATGGAGGAAAAGAATTGAGAGACTTCATATCAATAAAATGGATGCTTGATTAAGATATATGAGTCCTTGAAGAAAGAGGGTGGGAGGGTGGGAAAACAAAGGCAACTTGGGTCGGATGAAACAAACACCATTGAGAAAACTTAGAATAGATCTTGCGAATGGGGAGAATGATGGGATCATCTCGAAGAGAAATGCACCAGTTGAAAATAGAATTAAGATGGCAATCTCGATGAACAAGAAGGATTAGTATCCACATAGGAATATGAGAACACCACTTAGAAAAAGGTATGGAATCAACACTTGACATTGAAGCAACTCGAATACCACAAAACAAAACAAAAACAAAGGATTGGCTTGCAGAATAAGCCGGAACAAATACATATGATAGATCCCATATCGTATCATGTGTCTGTTGGAAAGATATTCTAGGAGCTACTTGAATTCCCACTTATAAACTCCCGAAACTTTCTGGTTATGCAATCAGGTGTTGGGGATACAGGGGACACAAAATATATCACCCAAACTAACAATACCTAGATCCAGCTGTATCCATCCTTCAACACATAACCAAGAAACCTTCGGAAATCGTCTACCTCAACCTTCGAAAAGCATCCGTTATACGAGTTATGGCAATACTCCCGCACTCGCCTCAGTACTAGGCTATCAGGGTTATCTCACCAACAACTGTACAAAAGAGATTTTCGATGTCGGTGTACTAAACTCAGGTATTCCAGAACTGCAACGATAAAATTATGACGGCAACACCTCAGAGCTCAACTCCCCGGGACACCTCCACTAAACCCCTGCTGACAGGAGGCACCAAGACAATGTTGTCATCATAAAACCATCGGAACGATTCTAAGATACCCGCGTGATCCTAATTTTTTTTAGTGAAATTTGAGAAGAGAAGAGTCAAAACTCTACGTCAGGATGCCTTACCAGAGTGATGAGGAGACTGGGGAGTAAAAAGAATTCCTAAACTCTCCGATATATGATTCCTACATGACTCAAAACATTTTTCTAGACACAACTCGGCCTCTAAAAACGATCAATCAATGGGGGCTCCTAAGGTCGGGGAAGGCTCTGATTACCGACTTGTAACGCCCTCGATGCGGCTATATCTCCTACGTGTCGAAGCACGACTTAGATGCATAACCGCATTGAAAGCAATGTCGCAAGTGAGGTAATCTTCACACAACCCATGTAATACATAAGGGAAAGAGATACATAGCTGGCTTACAATCGCCACTTCACACAATACATGAGTAAAGCATTACATCATACAGATACATTCAAGGTCCGACTACAGAACCAAAATAAAAGAAGACTACCCCAAATGCTACACACATCCCCGATCGTCCCGACTGGGCTCCACTACTGATCAACTGAAACGAAACAACCCAATGAACAAGATCTTCATCGAGCTCCTCCTTGAGCTCGGGTGCGTCTCCTGCACGGTTTCATCGGCACCTGCAAACTGGTTTTGGAAGTATCTGTGAGTCACGGGGACTCAGCAATCTCACACCCGTGAGATCAAGATTATTTAAGCTTATAGGTAGGGTAAAAGGTATGAGGTGGAGCTGCAGCAAGCGACTAGCATATATAGTGGCTAACATACGCAAATGAGAGCGAGAAGAGAAGGCAAAAGCACGGTCGAACAACTATGATCAAGAAGTGATCCTAGAACAACCTACGTCAAGCATAACTCCAACACTGTGTTAACTTCCCGGACCCCGCCGAGAAGAGACCATCACGGTTACACACGCGGTTGATGTATTTTGATTAAGATCAACTTCGGGTTTTCTACAACCGGACATTAACAAATTCCCATCTGCCACATAACCGCGGGCACGACTTTCGAAAGTTCAAACCCTGCAGGGGTGTCCCAACTTAGCCCATGATAAGCTCTCGCGATCAACGAAGGATATTCCTTCTCCCCGGGAAGACCCGATCAGTCTCGGAATCCCGGCTACAAGACATTTCGACAGCAATAAAACAAGTCCAGCAAAGCCGCCCGATGCGCCGACATCCTGATAGGAGCTGCACATATCTCGTTCTCAGGGCAACACCGGATAAGCTAAGCGTACAGGTACCAACATAACCCAAGTTGCCAAGGGACGGTCCCGCATGGTGCTCTAGTTTGGACCAACACTTAGACAAGCATTGGCCCGGGGGGCTAAATAAAGATGACCCTTGGGTTAATTACTCCCAAGGGAAAGTAGGTGGTGGTGAGGCAAATGGTAAAACCAAGGTTGGGCCTCGCTGGAAAAGTCTTATTCAAAGCGAACTGTCAAGGGGGTCCCATAAATCACCCGACCGCGTTAGGGACGCAAAATCCGGGAACATAACACCGATATGACGGAAACTAGGGCGGCAAGAGTGGAACAAAACACCAGGCATAAGGCCGAGCCTTCCACCCTTTACCAAGTATATAGATGCATTAATTAAATAAGATATATTGTGATATCCCAACAAGTAAACATGTTCCAACAAGGAACAACATCTCCATGTTCCAACAAGGAACAAACTTCATCTTCACCTGCAACTAACAACGCTATAAGAGGGGCTGAGCAAAGCGGTAACATAGCCAAACAACAGTTTGCTAGGACAAGGTGGGTTAGAGGCTTGGTTTAACAATATGGGAGGCATGATAAGCAAGTGGTAGGTATCGCAGCATAGGCATAGCAAAAGAGCGAGCAACTAGCAAGCAAAGATAGAAGTGATTTCGAGGGTATGGTCATCTTGCCTGTAATCCCGCAAGGAAGAAGAACGAGTCCATGACGAAGACAAACGGATGTAGTCGAATGAATCCTCACAATCGCAACGTTACCGGAACTTCGAAGCGTGCATTTACGGAACGAGTCGAGTTCATAGTGGAAGTAGATGTCCTCGCGGCGGTAGTGGAAGTAGTGGTACACGGCGATGGTAGAGGTACTCGTTGATAGCCGTACACGTTTTCGTAGAGGTTCGGGGTCAACGACACGGAACTTGACGTCCACGAGGTCTTCGAGGGTCGACGGTAGTGGTACTCGGTCGTTTCGAAGAGGTACTTGGGGTCTTCGAACTTGCCGGTCTCGTTCGCTTGACGGCGGTGGACGAACTTGACGGTCCCCGTCGTCCTGGTACTTGGCATTACCCGGTTCGGTGACCATTTTCGGCATCGGACGTCGAGGTACTTGGCAGATCCGTGGAGCTCGCGGTCTGTCGTGGTACTTGACGATCTCGGCGGTCGTCATGGTACTGTGGCTCCATGAACACAACAAGGCCAGAAGGATGCAAGGCCATGGCAGCAACAGGTCAGAGCGCTTGATAGTAATTGAACTCAACAGGTGCTCGAGGACAGGGGCGCTCGGGGCAGCGGTGTGCAGGACGCAGGCGAGCCATGGAGGCCGATGGTGCCATGGCCGTGCGGGTCAGGCGAGCTCGCGACAGGAGGCGCTCGGGCACGGGGCAAAGCTTGGCGGCGGGGCCGGCGTCAGGAGACGGGGCGACGTCGGGCGACATGAGCGATGGATCGGGCGGCGAGGTCCGGCGACCCGGCGACGGGGCGCGCTGGCGAGGAAAGGAGCAGGCAGAGGGGAGGACCCCGACGAAGCTCGGAGGAGAGGGGCGGCACACGGCCAGGGGGTGCGAGCAGAAGGGAGCTCCTCTCCCTGGCTCGATGCGGGCGAGCGTGAGGGTGGCGGCGGAGGGAGGGACGAGAGGGAGAGATGGGGATCGGGCAGAGAGAGGCAGAGCGGGCTAGGGTTAGATAGGGAGTTGGTGGGGGCGGCTGGGCCATGGGCCGGCGTGGGAGGTTGGGAGGCCCAGGCTGGGCTGCTGGTTGGGCCTAGCTGGACTGCAGGAGGCCGGCTGGGCTGCAACGCTGGGCTTCTCTCTTCCTTTCTCTCCTCATTTCTTATTTCTTCAGATAGAAAAACAAAGAGAAAAGCACAGAGCGTTTGGCAGAGAAATAGGATAAGATAGATATATATCTGAGATCCTAGATTTACGAAGGATTAGACTAAATTGACTTGGCAATTTTTAGAGGTAGAAAAATAATCCAAGTTTGAATTAAATTCAAACTTGAGCCATTTTTTTAACCCAACCAAAACAATTCCAAATGAGATGAAACTTGGCAGAGAGACTAGGTACATGGTGTTAGAATATTGGGGAAAAGATGAACATTTTTGGTGGAGGCAAAGTGGCACTTGCAAGAATGGAAGAAAAGGGAAGGAAAGAGAAGTGAAGGTGCAATGGTTTGAAAGGGTGACAAGGGTAACGCACATGATGCTCATGGAAACAACATGAATGACAAAATCCAACATGGCCAGCACAAAGCTATAGTTGATATGACCAAGATGCAACATAAGATGGCATGATGACATGATGCAATGCAAAAATAAAGAGCAAGCACAAAAGAAGCACACGACGAAACTCGGACTATATGGAAGTCTTCTGAAGCGTCGGTCTCGAGGCGTTACAGGCCCGAAGCTGGGTAAACCCCTTGTGTGCGTCGCCTCGATCCGCTCTTCGTGCGACCTCCGCCCCCCGCCGAACCAGTAAGGGGCTCGGTCCCCATAGGTGTTCGAGGAAGCCGATTTCCCCCGACATCTTTGGCGCGCCAGGTAGGGGGCGTCGAGGTTGTGTGAACCTGATCCGTCGTCCGCACAGGCTAGATTTCCATCATATTCATCGACATGTCGCCGAAGAAGAAAGCTCCGGAGGTGGCTGGGCCGTCCGCGTCGAACCCACCGCCCCTGGAGCAAACGGGTGGTGGGGATGGCGCCGGTGGCGGGACGGACGTCGTCGAGCCAGCTCATGGCGCCACGGCGTCCGAGCATGCACCGCGGCCCTCTCAGGAGATGCGGGACCAGCCGCGTCCTGGTACCCAAGGTACCATACGTTCGCTGGACCCAGATCGAGCTGGCGGATCCCAGGGCGTTCAAGGCCAACACACACACCAGCGTGTTGGCGCGAGCGTGGCGCGACTGCCTGGACCGGGTGCTGCTCCTTCTAACATAGTTAGAAGTTCGAGCACGTCCTGCACCACGCGTCGTTCGCCGCCGCTGCCCGTCACTCCAGCAGAAGCTCTAGCACGAGCTCAAGTGCTCCTAGATTACCCTCCAACGGCGGACAAGCTCGACGACTGGAGGGCCACGATACAGAGTCTCATCGGCTTCGCTAACGGCGACACCCCGCGGCAGGTTGGCCAGGTGCGGACCGATGGCGCCAAGACCGGCGGGGGTGCAACCACCGTGCATTCCCCGCCCCAGAGGCCGAGATCGCCGACTCGCCGGAGCCATCACGACAACGACTCCACCGCATCGTCGAATCCGCGAACTCGTCGCGATCAACGCCAAGTTCTTCATGAACGAAAGCAAGATGACGCTCGCACTCGCATCGAGCATCGGAGAGAAACGCGGCGTCAATCAGACGAGCGCGCTGGGCCCTCTGTCGACATGCATGCGCCGGGGGGACCAGGCGACCTGCCGTACGCGGTAGGTTGCCCTGCGTTCACCCACGAGCTGCGGCAAGTCTAGTGGCCCAGCACGAAGAATTTCAAGCCAGATGTACCAGAGAAGTACGACGGCAAGTCGCATCCGTCGGAGTTCCTCAGCATCTACACCATTGCGGTGCAGGCTGCCGGGGGGCGAGACGACAAGATCCTTCCCAACTACTTCCCGTTGGTGCTCAAATCCAACGTCAGATCCTGGCTCATGCACTTGCCGGACAACTCCATAACCTCCTGGACAGACTTGTGCCATCAGTTTGTTGGCGCCTTCACAGGCGGCCACAAACCCCATGGCCAAGCCCGCGACCTTCACCTGCTCGTCCAGAAGGAGGGAGAACCTCTGCGCAAGTTCATTCAAAGATTCAGCCATGTGCACTACAACATCCTCGATGTCCACCCTGCCGCGGTCATCAGCGCGTTCCATCAGAACATGCGCAACCGCAGGATGCGGGAGGAGATGGCGATGTGCAAGATCAAAGACGTCAGCGAGCTATATGCCCTGGCCGACAAGTGTGCACGTGCTGAGGAAGGGAGGAAACTCCCCGGAGAGAACATTGGAGCAGTAGAATCTGACATTGAGGATACCGCCCCGACGAGGAAGAACTGGCGGCGGAGCAGCAGGAAGAAGAAAAGCCAAGAAGTACTGGTTGTTGAGCGGTCCGGCGATGAAGGCGCCGCCAAGAAGGCCCAGGCTGGTAGCTCCGGCAAGGGGGTTGCCGGATGCGCCAACTGCCAGGCCGTGGCGGTCGTCGACAAGCGGGATGGCACCAACAAACAGTACTGCAAGATCCACCGCACCAAGGGCCACGACCTCCAGAGCTGCAAACAAGTCGAGCGGCTCGTCGAGCTGCAAAAGGCCGAGTACGAGCGGCGCGACATGGAGACGGCCCGAGGAGGTGGTGGAGGATCCGGCATGAAGCGTCCCGGCCAGGGAGGACGCCGCGACAAGGACAAGCAGCGGCAAGCAGACAGACCTCCCTGCGGCCGCGACAAGGAGGAAGATGACGACGAAGACGAAGACATGGATGATGTCGAGACCAGTGAGCAGGAGTTTCAGAAAGCCACAGAGGTCTTATGCATGGACGGTGGTGCTTCTCTGCACACTTCTCATCGCCAGCTCAAACAGTGGGCGCGGGAAGTCAATGCGGCGGAACCACCCGTCGAGTTGCGCAGGCCTCTGAAATGGTCCAGCACGCCTATCATCTTCGATATTGAGGACCACCCTGACCACACGACTGCGATCGGGTGCTTGCCGATGTTGGTCTCACTGACAGTCCGCAACCTCAAGGTCACTAAGATGCTAGTCGACGGCGGGGCCGGCTTGAACCTGATCTCCTCCGCTGTGCTCCAGAAACTCCAGGTCCCTGACAGCAAGCTCGAAGAGACCGGCACGTTCCAAGGAATCAACCCGGGAAGAAGCAAGCCAAAGGGGAAGATAACCTTGCCAGTGACATTTGGCAGCGAGCTGAACTTCAGGACAGAGAGGATCACCTTCGATGTTGCCGATTTTCCGTTGCCCTACAATGGAATTCTCGGCCGTCCAGCGCTCGCCAAGTTCATGGCGGCCTCTCACCACGCATACAACATGCTCAAGATGCCAGGCCCGATAAGCGTCATCTCTGTCCCTGGCGACAAGAAGGATGCCCTCATCTGTGCCGACAAGATCTACCGGGAAGCAGCAGCCGCAGCGGATCACAAGCCACTTGCCGCTGAAGCTCCCGGAGGGAAGAAGAAAGCCAAGCCCGGCAAGTGCTCTGGTGCCTACTCCGGCAAGCGCACCTCTTCGGAGTGCTGCGATGCCATCGAGGACGTGCCATCGAGCTCCGTTGGCAAGAAGAAGACCAAGCCCGGCAAGTGCTCTTGTGCCCACTCCGGCAAGCGCACCTCTTCGGAGTGCTGCGCTACCATCGAGGACGCGCCATCGAGCTCCACCGGCAAGAGCAAGAAGTCGATGGCAGCCCCGCCAACGACCAAGAAGGTGTCCGCCAAGGAGGACGACACTGCTGGTACCTTCACCATCAGTGCCACTCTCGACCCCAAATAGGAAAGCGCGCTCGTTGCTTTCCTGCGGGCGAATGTCGATGTGTTTGCCTGGCTACCATCTGACATCCCCGGCGTTCCCAGGAAAGTGATTGAGCACCACCTTGCCGTCTGTCCTCATGCGCGGCCCGTCAAGCAGAGAGTCAGAAAACAAGCAGTGGAGCGCCAAGATTTCATTGCAGAGGAGATCAGGAAGTTGGAAGCGGCAGGCCTCGTCAGAGGTGTGCTCCATCCGACGTGGTTGGCCAATCCTGTTGTCGTGCGCAAAGCAAATGGGAAATGGAGGCCTTGCATCGATTTTACCGATGTTAATAAAGCTTGCCCCAAAGATCCATTTCCCTTGCCGCGCATCGACCAGAATGTTAACTCCACGGCCGGATGTGACCTGCTTTCATTCCTTGACGCATACTCAGGATACCATCAGATCTTCATGGCTAAAGAAGATGAAGAGAAGACCGCATTCATCACTCCATGTGGCACGTACTGTTTCGTACGGATGCCTTTCGGACTGAAGAATGCTGGTTCGACATTTGCCAGGGTTGTCCACACCGCTTTTGAGCCACAAATCCACAGAAATGTGGAGGCCTACATGGATGATATAGTGGTCAAGAGCAGAGAAAGGGCAACCCTGATTCAAGACTTAGAAGAGACCTTTGCGAACCTGCGCAAGGTCAGAATCAAGCTCAACCCCGAGAAGTGCGTGTTTGGAGTCCCTTCCGGCAAGCTTCTCGGGTTCTTTGTGTCTCAGCGGGGAATCGAAGCCAATCCCGACAAGATCAAGGCCATCGAGCAGATTGAAGCACCAACGCGCGTCAAGGATGTACGAAAGCTTGCCGGCTGCATGGCGGCTCTCAGCAGGTTCATTTCCAAGTCTGCAGAACGCGCCCTGCCATTTTTCAAACTTTTGAAAAAGGCGGGTCCAGTAAAATGGACTCCGGAAGTGGAGGCTGCGCTGCGTGATTTGAAGAAATACATGTCCTCCACTCCAATACTTGTCGTGCCTAAACCACAAGAGAAGTTGCTGCTGTACCTGGCGGCAACCAATCAAGTGGTTAGTGCTGCGTTGGTAGCGGAGAGGGAGGTAGATGATGAGCTAGCGACCGCGGCAAGTGCATCCAGCGACAAGCAGGGGGCTTCCCCGTCAAGCTCTGGCCCCGGCAAGGAGGGATCGGCGCAGGCGCAAGAGGAGGTGCAGAAGAAGAAAATGGTGCAGCGCCCAGTTTACTTTGTCAGTTCCCTCTTGCAGGGAGCTAGGTCAAGGTACTCTGGTGTGCAGAAATTGCTTTTCGGCCTCCTTATGGCCTCGAGAAAGCTGCGCCATTACTTCCAAGCACACGAGATCACAGTTGTCACTCGTTTTCCGCTGAAGAGGATACTGCAGAATCCCGAAGCGACAGGCAGGATCGTGGAGTGGGCATTGGAACTGTCAAGCTTTGGCCTCAAGTTCGAGAGCACTTCAACTATCCAGAGCAGAGCACTGGCAGAGTTCATAGCAGAGTGGACACCGACGCCAGACGAAGAAGTTCCAGAGACGAGCATCCCCGGCAAGGAAGCAAGCAAAGAGTGGCTGATGTACTTTGATGGGGCCTTCTCGCTGCAAGGCGCCGGCGCTGGCGTACTGCTTGTCGCGCCCACCGGAGAGCACCTCAAGTACATCGTACAAATGCACTTTCCCAAGGAGCAAGCAACCAACAATACAGTAGAGTATGAAGGTTTGCTTGCCGGTCTCAGGATCGCGGCAGAACTTGGGATCAAGAAGCTCATTGTCAGGGGAGACTCGCAGCTTGTCGTCCGCCAAGTGAACAAAGATTATCAGAGTCCATTGATGGAAGCTTACGTTGATGAAGTGAGGAAGCTAGAGGAGCGCTTTGACGGCCTGCAAATGGAACACGTTCCGAGAACTGAGAACGACATTGCCGACGGCCTGTCAAAGTGCGCTTCACTTAAGTTACCTGTGGAACCAGGGACTTTTGTGCTCAAGCTGACTCAGCCATCCGTAACACCGTCAACCGGACAGAGCAACAAGAGGAGGTTGGTCTCCGGTGACTATCTTCCGGCAGAGCTCCCCGGAGCCGCCGCGAAGAAGGTCCCCAAGATTGACGCCAAGAATGTTGAGGAGCCGTCCGCTCCGGCAAACCCCAGGGTTTGTTCCGTAGAAGCAGGCACTCCCGACAAGTTTTGCTCCGGCAAGCTTGCTGGGGAACATAAAGCTCCGGCTGAGCCCCAGATCCTCGCCGTGGAAGCAGGTGTTCCCGCAGCAGCAGACGCGCCTTTAGTCCTTGTCGTCGAGCCACAGGCTCCGGCATGGTCACAGCAGATCGTCCATTTTCTCCAGACAGGAGAACTTCCCGATGAGCAAGAAGAAGCAGAAAGAGTAGCCCGGCGGTCAAGTATGTACCAGTTTGTCGACGACACACTGTACAGAAGAGGACGCAACAGGGTGAAATTGAAGTGTATCCCCCGGGAAGACGGACAAAAGCTGTTGGCAGAGATACATGGAGGCATATGTGGCCACCACATTGGCGCTAGAGCACTTGCCGACAAAACATTCCGGCAAGGGTTCTTCTGGCCGACAGCCCTCCAGGATGCGACTGCACAAGTAACCAAGTGTGAAGCGTGCCAATTCCATTCCAAGCAGATACACCAGCCAGCTCAAGCTCTCCAGACGATCCCTTTATCCTGGCCATTTTCGGTCTGGGGGCTCGACATCCTCGACCCCTTCCCCCGAGCTGTCGGGGGCTTTGGGTACTTGTACGTCGCAATCGACAAGTTCACAAAGTGGCCGGAAGTGGAACCAGTGAGGAAGGTGACAGCACAGTCAGCCATCAAGTTCTTCAGGTCGATTGTTTGCCGCTTCGGGATCCCCAACAGGATCATCACCGACAACGGTACGCAGTTCACGAGCCGCGCCTTCACGCAATACGTACAAGATCTCGGCGCCAAGGTCTGCTTCACTTCTGTTGCTCACCCCAGGAGCAACGGTCTAGCGGAAAGGGCCAATGCCGAAGTACTGTGCGGGCTCAAGACCAAAACTTTCGACAGGCTGCACAAGTGCGGAAGAAACTGGATCGAGGAGCTGCCGGTGACTCTTTGGTCGATCAGAACGACGCCAAATTGAGCCACCGGCCAGACACCATTTGCTCTAGTCTATGGAGCAGAAGCAGTTACCCCCACGGAACTCGTATACGGGTCACCTCGAGTGCTCGCTTATGATGAGCTTGAGCAAGAGCGGCTGCGTGAAGATGACGCGCTGCTCCTTGAGGAAGATCGTCTTCAGGCTACTGTGCGAGCCACTCGCTACCAGCAAGCTTTGCGTCGCTACAATAACCGCAAAGTTAGAGCCAGAAGCTTCGAGGAAGGCGACCTTGTTCTTCGGCGCGCTCTGTCCGCCAAGAGACACAACAAGTTGACGCCAAAGTGGGAAGGCCCTTACCAGGTGAGACGAGTCACGAGGCCCGGCGCTGTCCGCCTCGAGACCGAAGATGGCACTCCGGAGAGCAACTGCTGGAATATTGAGCATCTTCGTAAGTTTTACCCGTAAGGCGCGGTTGTCAGACCCTGTTCGGCAACCAACCTTTTGTACAAGTCTTGCCGCAGTTGCATGTAATCCTTTGTACAAAGCCAGGCGCAGACCCTGAGCAGCAGTAAATGAAGCGCTGGCGCCCTAAGTTTTAGCATGCATGCTGAGTCGAGTCTCGTCCTTGGTTAGGGTTGATAGTGCCTAACAGTCGCTAACCCCTAGCTTAGAGGTCGAGTCTGCGTCCCTTTTTTCCTGTCCTTTCATTTCCTTTGGTTTGCAGGGTTTTGCATATCCTGGCCGGACCGCTAAAGGACGAAGAAGAGAAGAAGGGCGGACCAGCATCTGGTCCCCAGCAAACCAGTGTTGCCGGGGGGCTGCAAGTACAAGGGTTCGCCCGCGGCAAGCCAGAGTTGCCGGGGGCTGCTATCCCAGATAAGTTTTTGCATCCCTTGTCATGCATTCTCTCATGAACTATGGAATACGAAAACCTTGTTTCCTCCCGAAAGCTACCGTGCTCCCTCGACGACAGGCCCCAGAGCGCGTTCCTAGGGCCCGTCTTGGTAGTAGTCGCGGCGGCAAAGAAACGAAGCGAGGGGCCAGAACCCGCCTTCTCCCTGCCTCCGCCAAGGGCGTGAGAAGGGTCGAGCAGTGCGAGAAGACGGCAGGGCCTGTTGCCGGGCAAAGAAATGTCTATCCTAACGATACAAAGGGTTCGCTCCTTGGCGTGGGTTCCACCCACGGGACAAATGGCCCGGCAAACATCCTCTTTTCATTAAAAACATTCCGCTCAGGTACAGTTCAGAGAGAATGAAAAACATGAAAGATGGGATTACAAGTTTTAAATGCAACTAAGGCCCGAGGGCTTACAGATTGAAAAAAGATAAGGTGCCCGTAATCCTTTTCCTGTCCCTCTCTTCAGGAGGTAGGGCAAGGAGGCGAAAAGGGCGCCTAGGCGAGCTACGGGCGGCAGAAGACACCAACAGAACGCCCGGAGGGTCGTCCAGGAGCTCCGGAGGCTGGATGGTGACGGCGGCGCCGGAAGTGGAGCTCGAAGATGAGGCAGCGGGACGTCAACACGCTGTCGAGGGCATCTAGACCTCGTACTCCGAGTTGACGGCCTTGCCGCCTGCCCTCTTCCTCTTCCGCAGCCTCGCCACTCCAGCCGCCCAAGAAGACGACCCCGTGGAGTTCAAGGAGCCGGCGACACGGATGATGGGGTCGCCGGTGCCGCACGGAGCTGCAACTGGGGCCTACTCGGACCCGTCATCCCGACGACCGCCACCCTCGTCGTCGTTGTCGCTCCCCTCCTCGCCACTCTCGCTCGAGGAGGAGCCTTCGCTGTCGGAGGAGCTATCCACGCAGCACTTGGCCCGGGTCCCGAGGTCCCCGAAGGCCTTGACGAAGAGGAGACCGCCCTCCATCAACTTAAAATGGAGGGTGAACCCCTCCATCAAGCTGTGGATACGGGCGAACGTCTTCCACCCTCGACCAATATACATGACGCCGGGGGCTGGGGACTCGACGTGGACTCGCGCGCCACTGATCCCGCAGCCCCTCATGCGCAGTCTCAGCGTCTCGGGTTGCTCCATCTCCATCACGCTTGCGAAGGGCGCCGGGAGATGGAGGCGGCGACGAGGCGCCCGGCGCAGCCTGACGAAGAACTCGCAGGGGTCATCCCCGATGTGGACCGCCGTGAGAAGAGGAGCCGCTGGCGGAGGCGAGGCCGGCGCGTCGCCCCGTCCTCCTCGCCCCCGAGCGCCTCGGCCTCGTCCACGACCTCGCCCCCTCCCCCTTCGCCTTGCGGCTGGCTCCGCCACCGCGGGAGCAAGGGGAGGAGGGGCGCGTTGCCTGGCGGCAACCCTCGCCGCCACCGATGAAGGACCAGGATTCCCTTTCTCCATGGCGAATGGAGAGAGGGGATCAGAAGATGAAGAGGGGAAGAGATGGAGGAGTGTGGATTCCCGTCGCCCCCTCTTGCTCTTTATAAAGGAGCAGGGTGGGGACTCGACCGCCCCGCTCAGCCAATCAAGGCGCAGGAAGGCCAGGTGACCGAGACCGGCCTGCCGCCTCGACCCGCGACGGCCCGGTTCCCTGCCTCCACCGTCCGCGACTCCAGGTGCATGGAGGCCGCGTGGCTGACGTGTAGGACCGAGGCGACGGGTGAGGCGACCTCCCCCCACCCCGTGATCGTGGAGTGCGGACGCCTCGGAGACTGTGCCTCTACCCCGTCCAGCAAAGGAGCCACGCCTCCACGCCTCCCTCCACTTATGAAGATGGTGCGAACCGTCCCCATTCATTGTGACGTGACGCATGCCTGCAGGGCTCGGCCCCGCGCACGCCACCCACGTCACGCACGCCTCTCCCCACGACGCCGCGTTCGACGCGTGCCATTTGGGGAAGGCACGGTGGATGCGGAGTTAAGATGCAGCATGACCCAGGCCGCGCGTGCCCGTGCACTGTTTTGGGCCTGGCCCAACAGCGCTCGGCACCGTGTATGGCCCAAGCCCGGGGGCTCCTGTCGGTGTACTAAAGTAGGGGTACCTTAGTACCCCGAACTTGTGCACGGGCAGTCGTAGCACCCCGCGGCAAGGCTTGCCAGGTGATCGCCAAGACCCTCCATGGTCCCCTTTTGGGCCATTCAAGAACAAAGTATTTGAGCCAAGGCCCCGGCAAGAGGAGCTTGCCGGGAAGGCCACCCGAAGAGAGCGAGGCCCCGGCGAGAGGAGCATGCCGGGACCGCCGCTCAAAGCTCAAGACCCCGGCAAGAGGAGCTTACCGGGAAGGCCAACCACGGCACGACAAGGACCTTGCCACGGCGCGCCCCGCGCTCCGGCAAGGCCCGGTGAGCGACAAGCTCCCGGGCGTGACAAGACATCCACCGCGGCAAGGCGCTTGCCGCGGCAAGTTACCACCCCGTGCCTGCGCTCCAGCTCGCCCACCAACGTGTCGCTCTAGGGGCATTCCAGGCACACGTGGCGGGAGGCTGTGTAGCCAGGGGCATGCGGTGGCGAAGCGAAGCTGACAAAGTAGCCATCGTGGCAAACGGTGGCGCTCTTGACGGTCCTTTTCCTGCACCGTCTGGGCGACGCGGACGGGCATTTAATGCCCTTGTCCCCCGCCGTCAGAGTTAGGTATGATAGCACTGTACAGCCACTGTGCAGGCAGCTGTAGCCACTACAACATTCTCCCATTTTTGCCCCCATCTACGCTGCCACCTGTGGGTAACCCCTTGAGCATATAAAAGGAGGCCCCACGCGCACGTAGAGGGGGAGGACACCCATTTTTATGCTCGGTCTCGCCATCGGCTCGTGTGTACTGTAGCACCACGCGCCTCCGAGCAAGAACACAATACAAACCACAAAGCAGCAGTAGGGTTTTACGCATCCGTGCGGCCCGAAGCTGGGTAAACCCCTTGTGTGCGTCGCCTCGATCCGCTCTTCGTGCGACCTCCACCCCCCCCCCGCCGAACCAGTAAGGGGCCCGGTCCCCATAGGTGTTCGAGGAAGCCGATTTCCTCCGACAACAAGCACTTTTCTTTAATGCGTTTTAGCTAGGCATGATGATTTCAATGATGCTCACATAAAAGATAAGAATTGAAACATAAAGAGAGCATCATGAAGCATATGACTAGCACATTTAAGCCTAGCCCACTTCCTATACATAGGGAATTTGTGAGCAAACAACTTATGGGAACAAGAATCAACTAGCATAGGAAGGCAAAACAAACATAGCTTCAAGATTTTCAACAAATAGAGAGGAAACATGATATTATTGCAATTCCTACTAGTATATGTTCCTCTTTCATAATAATTTTCAGTGGCATCATGAATGAATTCAACAATATAGCTATCACGTAAAGCACTCTTTCCATGAGCCACAAGCATAGAGATTTTATTACTCTCCAGATAAGCAATTTTCTTCTCATCAATAGTAGTGGGAGCAAACTCAACAAAATAACTATCATGAGAGTGAAAAATTAAAATCATGATGACAAGTTTCATGGTTATCATTATTCTTTATAGCATATATGTCATCACCATTCTCATCATAGATAGCAACTTTGTTATCATAGTCAATTGAAGCCTCATCCAAACTGGTGGATTCATCACTAAATAAAGTCATGACCTCTCCAAATCCACTTTCATCATTATAATCATCATTAATAGGAGGCATGCAATCATTATAACAAATTTGCACATCAAATCTTGGGGGACTAAAAATATCATATTCATCAAATATAGCATCCCCAAGCTTATGGCTTTGCATATCATTAGCATCATGATATTCAAAGAATTCATACTAACAACATTGAAATCATGCTCATCATTTAAACATTTTGTGCCAAACATTTTATTGACTTCTTCTTCTAACAATTGAGCACAATTTTCTGAACCATCATTTTCAAGAAATATATTATAAAGATGATCAATAATATGATGCAACCTCAATTCCATTTTTTAGTTTTCTTTTACAAATCAAACTAGTGATAAAACAAGAAACTAAAAGATTCAATTGCAAGATCTAAAGATATACCTTCAAGCACTCACCTCCCCCGCAACGGCGCTAGGAAAGAGCTTGATGTCTACTACGCAACTTTATTCTTATAGACACGTGTTGGGCCTCCAAGCGCAGGGCTTTGTAGGACAGTAGCAATTTTCACTGAAGTGGATGACCTAAGGTTTATCAATCCATGAGAGGTGTAGGATGAAGATGGTCTCTCTCAAACGACCCGACAACCAAATACAAGAAATCTCTTGTGTCCCCAACACATCCAATACAATGGCAAATTGTATAGGTGCACTAGTTCGGCGAAGAGATGGTGATAAAAGTGTAATATTGATGGTAGAATATATTTTTATAATTAGAATAAATAAAAACATCAAGGTAGCAAATAGTAAACGGGCACATAAATGGTATGCAATGCTTGAAAATGAGGCCTAGGGTCCGTACTTTCACTAGTGTAATCTCTCAACAATGCTAATATAATTGGATCATATAACCATCCCTCAAAGTGCGATGAAGAATCACTCCAAAGTTCCTATCTAGCAGAGAACATAAGAATAAATTGTTTGTAGGGTACGAAACCACCTCAAGGCTATTCTTTCCATTCAATCTATTCAAGAGTTCATACAAAAATAACACAAAGCTATTCTTTCCGTTCGATCTATCCTAGAGTTCGTACTAAAATACACCAAAGCAAATTCATATTCATAATACTCAATCCAACACAAAGAACTTCAAAGAGTGCCCCAAGATTTCTACCAAAGAAACAAAGACAAGAACGTGCATAAATTGTCGGTGTTCTGGGAACAGGGGTCCCCAGACTTGCCTGCGTGCGGCCCACGGCGTGGCTGTGCTAGCAGGCCTGTATGGCCTATCTCCATCAACAAGGCATTCAAGACCCTCGCGAGGGGCCAAGCCTCGCGAGGCGTACGACACAAGGCCTCCTCAGGAGCGGCCTCATCAGGTTGGCTCGTGAGGGGCGGAGAGATCAAGGCAAGGCAAACCTCGAGAGGTTCTCGTGACATCAGCCATGACGATTGAGACCAGGCGGGCGCCAGCGCGCGCAACGTCCTTGTTTCCTCTTTTGTGCTAATGGGGCAAGCGCAGGCGCGGAGTACCGAGGCATCAAGCAAAGGTTTCCATATCAGTGCAAAGAGACCAAGACTAGCAGGATAGCAAGATGAAGGTCACCATGGAGCCCAAGGCGACGTCACCACCAAAGCCTTTTGTAGGCGAAGACCGCTTTTGTCAGGATAAGCTGTACTAGTTGTCCCCTTTCAAATTGGTCGTTGTTGCCTCCCTTCCCGCTCAATATTTGGGGAGAGGACCAGGGCCTATATAAGTAGAACTAGCCACCACCATAGAGGGCATCTAGTTGAGAGCTCACAAGCAAGCCCGAGCTAAGCAAAACCACACGCACAAGTTCGCCAAGCACAATAACACCTCAACCTCGGGAGTCTGTTCTTCCCATTGTATTATTCATCATCAACCCAAGAGGCAATCCACCACTACCACACTAGAGTATGGTATTACACCACAACGGTGGCCCGAACCAGTATAAATCATGTGTCTTTTGTGTTGTGAGTTCGTCGAGTTCGTCCGCGAGATCTTAGCAAGCTAGGGCGTGGATCGGTAGGAGGGAAAGAACTTCACGCGCACCCCAGAGTTTGAACCTTAAGGGTTTTGCCGGAAGCCGTGATCCGACATTTGGTGCACCAGGTATGGGTGCGCCGAAGCTTCCTTTCCGTCGCTCCATGTCGCGTCGCTTCGTCGTCTCCATGGCGGACGCTCGCCGTGCTCGTGCTGAGCGTCAGGCTGCCCTCGCTACCCGCGTCACTCAGACGGCTCCCGTCGGCGGGCCACCCCATCGTTCTCTATCGCCTGCCGCCAACGCCGCCACCGGCCCGGTGGGGAACGAGCAGCAAGCGTCCTCGCTGCACCCCTCAGTGCGGCGGGACGGCCACACCGCCACTCCATCGCCGACTCCCACTGGTTCGTTGTCCCACGCTCGTCGCACTCCCATGGACGCACGTGCCGTGCTCCTCATGGCGCACGAGCTCCTGCTCTACCGCCCGGTCGACGACCTGTACGAGGACTGGCTCGACTACATCGCCGAGCTTGTCCGCGCTGCAGGGGGCTCCCCTGCGCCGTCCCTCTCTCCGCCTCGCCCTCCGCCAGCTACAGGCGACGTAGCTCACGAAGCACCTCCACCACCTCTGCCTCTAGACGGCGCCCTGGCGCCAAGCCGTGCGGCTCCGCGGCGCGACCCACCGCGTCCGGCTCCCGTGCGTGAAGAAGGAAGCTGTCGAGAAGTCCCTCGACCGCAACAGAACGCTCCGCCACTCCTCGCACCGCCGCGCCAGGATCGTTTGCTGCGGCAAGGCCCCGCGACGCTCGTCGTAGCGGCGCGCGGGCATCAAGACCAAGTTCCACCTCCAAGACGGGCCCCGGTGACCACAGTCGGCTGGCGCGCCTTCACCCCCGAGCTGCGTAGCGTCGCCTGGCCGGGCAAGTTCAAGCCAGATCTGCCTCCTCGCTACGACGGCACCCCCGACCCCGCGTTGTTCTTGCAGCTCTATGAGCTGAGCATCAAGGCGGCCAACGGCGATGAGAAAGTCATGGTGAACTGGTTCCCTATGGCGCTCAAAGACGGCACTCGTTCGTGGCTCCTGAACCTGCCTCCGGGCTCGATCTCCTCCTGGGACGAGATGCGCAACCGCTTCGTCGCCAACTTCCAGGGCACTCGTGACCGCCCGCCGGCTGCGGTTGACCTACGTCGCGTTGAGCAACAACCAGGAGAGACCCTCCAGAAGTACATCCAGTGCTTCAACAACATTCGTCTCAAGATCCCTGTCGGTGTCAAAACCGGCGGATCTCGGGTAGGGGTCCCGAACTTTGCGTCTAGGCCGGATGGTAACAGGAGACAAGGGACACGAAGTTTACCCAGGTTCGGGCCCTCTCGATGGAGGTAAAACCCTACTCCAACTTGATTAATATTGATGATATGGGTAGTACAAGAGTAGATCTACCACGAGATCAAGGAGGCTAAACCCTAGAAGCTAGCCTACGGTATGATTGTTGTATGATGAAGTTGTCCTACGGACTAAAACCCTCCGGTTTATATAGACACCGGATAGGTTTAGGGTTACACAAAGTCCGTTGTAATGGTAGGAGATCTCGAATATCCGCATCGCCGAGCTTGCCTTCCACGCAAGGAAAGTCCCATCCGGACACGAGACAAAGTCTTCAATCTTGTATCTTCATAGTCCAGGAGTCCGGCTGAAGGTATTGTCCGGCTACCCGAACACCCCCTAATCCAGGACTCCCTCAGTAGCCCCTGAACCAGGCTTCAATGATGACGAGTCCGGCGCGCAGATTGTCTTCGACATTGCAAGGCGGGTGTCAGGACCCCGATCCTAAGCCACATCGATCCATCATGTAACACATCATATCACTTTGCGGCCTCACGCATGGTACTCCCACGGGTGCCACCTTACCTGGCCCGGGCAGTTTGCGCCTTTTGGCTCACGTATATGATAGTGTCGCTAGCATCCATATGACAGAGAACCCGGGCCGACATGGCTAGTCGTGAACCCAAGGCGGCACTAACCCATGAGGACAGGCATACATGAATCACATCGAGCATGTCGGTCAACAACGTATAAATCCGGGCTGTAGCACTGGGCTAACAGGACTCCGGTAACCCGGGCTATAGCAGGCTAGGCAGGACTCCAGATAACACTGCGTGACATTTCCCCGAAGGGACAGACACAGGAACGACGTGAATCACATGCCGGCCAGTCAAGTGTTCCAAGCAGTAGTGCTGGGCTAGCAGGACTCCGGTGAACTGGGCTGTAGCGGACTACTATCGCTCAGAAGCACTAGACTACATTTCCCCATATGATAGGCTGCCAAGGATAAACAACTAGATAGTCGGATCCCACTCATACCAAGCATTTCAATCATACACACAATATGCCCGATATGAGTAAATACAACATGGCATCACAACAAGACTCTACGACTCAAGTATTTATTCATTAGGCTCCGAGGAGCGAGATATTACAAACATGGGTCTCATGACCCAACATTCAGAGCATACAAGTCAAAACACATGCGGAAGCTTAACATGTCTGAGTACAGACATCTACAAAAGAAAAAGGCTGAGAAGCCTGACTATCTACCAGATCCTGCCGAGGGCACAAGATCGTAGCTGAGGTATCAAGCTAAACGTCGAAGTCCAAGCGGTACTACTAGCGAGACTGAAGTCTCTCTGCAAAAACATAAAATAGGCAAACGTGAGTACAAATGTACCCAGCAAGACTTACATCAGAACTAGCTACATATGCATCGGTATCAATAAAGGGGGTGGTGGAGTTTAACTGCAGCAAGCCATCTTTGACTCAGTGGCTAACCTGAACTACGACTGCAAGTAACTCTTTTGAGGTGGCGCACACGAGTCCACATATTCACCATATCAATACACCACCATGGATCCGCTCCCGTCTTCCTACGAGAACGCCATCCATAGCACTCACGCTTATCTTGTGCATTTTAGAGTATCCACTTTCACTAGTCTATGAACTATGCAAGGGGTCCAAGTTTCCATATCCGAGGAATCTGGCTATTCGAATAGATAATGTTAACCCTGCAGGGGTGTACTTCTTCACACACGCTCTCGCCACTTATCGCCCTGTACATGTCATGTACCTCGGCAACCTTCAAGCGGAAGCCGGGCGAGGGAGTCGGCCACGACCTGACTAACCACACGAGTGTCTAGTCCAGGTTTATCGCCTATTCGGGTTCCATCCGCAAGGAGATCCGGCCGGGGTGTCGCTCACGGCCCCAAACGATGTGTGCAGGGTTCCCAAGCCCACCTCGACGGGTAGATCTACGCTTGGTACACCGTGCCACGGTGCCTAGTCTGTCCCAAGCCCACATGTACCGGGTACCACTTGGTAGACTACCAACACTACCTACAAACACCAGAAACTAGTTGCAACTCTTGGACAGAGAGCAAGGGCGATTAATAAGTCGAGAGAGTCAATTAAGGATCGCAATGTGTGGTAGTAGCTGTTCATGGATCACAAACACAGAACTCAGTTCCTGAGGACGGCTGCAATGAGACAACCCACCATGTACTCCTACATGGCCTCTCACCGCTACCTTTACCAAATCGTGTTCACACACTTAGCTCTCAATAGTAGGACATGTTTCACCACATTCCAATTCATTTCCGATGAATCAGACCCGACTCAACTCTAAGCAGTAGCAGGCATGACAAAAAGCATGAATGAGTAGGCACATCAGGGCTCAAACAACTCCTACTCATGCTAGTGGGTTTCATCTATTTACTGTGGCAATGACAGGTCATGCAAAGGATAAAGGGGTTCAGCTACCGCAGCATGTAACAGTTGAAACGTTGTTGTCCTAATGCAGTAAAAGAGAGCAGGAGCGAGAGAGTGGGATTGTATCGGAATGAACAAGGGGGTTTTGCTTGCCTGGCACTTCTGAAGATGATATAACTCTTCATCGGTGTCAACGATCACGTCGTCGGAAACATCGTCTACTAAGAGGGAACAACCACCGGCAACTGAGAAAGAACACAATCAATGCGATGCCACAATATGATGCATGATCATGACATGGCAATATGCTATGATTTGAGCTAATGCATCTAGCTATGATTTAAATGAAGTTGGTTTGAATACATGATTCAAATTCCAACTCCATATATGATTATTTAAATGCCCTTTATTTGTTTTGTCCAAAACAGAGGACAAACATTGTTCAAACATGCATGAAAATGGTACAGATGGATTCCTTGAATTTTTTTGATAATTTTTCATATATAAATTATTTGATTTGGAGCTACGGTTGATTTTCTATGAATTTTAGAAGTTTAGGGCATTTTCTGAAATTTATAAATCATTTCTGATTTATTTTATTTCAGAAATGTTTACTGCGTCAGCATTAGGTCATGTTGACCTCAGCAGGTCAACACACGGGTCCAGGTCAAACCTGACCTGGGGGACCCACTGGTCAGTGACTCAGTTAGTTAACTGAGTTAATTAGTGCTAAGTTAAATGCTAACCTAAGTTAATTAGGGCGTGGACCCACATGTCAGTGACTTATCTGGTTAATTAAAAGTTAGCTAGTACTAAACTAAATTAATAGGGCCTCGGGCCCACTGTTAATGACCCAGGGGGGTCAAACCCTGGTCAACTTGGTCCAACCCGCCGGCGACTCGTCGCCGGCGACGACAGAGACGGTGGGGCGGCTCGGAAATGCTCCCCCGATGACCAAATCGGCGGCGGAGAGCACCTACGTGCTGCGGGCGCTCCCCCGCATCGAGTGGCAGTGGTGGTTGGACCGGGGGTGGCCGGAAACGGCGCCGGCGTCGAGCCAGGCGATGGCCGGAATTCGGGCGAGGTTGGAAATGGTGCTGTGGGGCACGGCGGGGCGAACGACTGGGTGCTACGGCCTCCTGGTGATGTGCTGATCACGGTGACAAGCTCGGTTTCGAGCTTACGCATCTATGGCCACGACGACGACATGGCTGGCGGAGCCGAGCTCTCGGCCGTGATGGCCATCGGGGTTAGGGGGCAGCTCGAGCGACGTGGCTAGGGGGAGAAGGAGGAGGAGCTCACGGCGAGTTGGTCGGTGCAGATGGAGGGGCCGACGAAGCGTCGGAGCGAGCGAATCGACGGTGGTGATCTCCGGTGCCCGAGGTTGAAGACGAGGGCAACGACGGCGTTGTGGGGCGTCCGACGTCGCGCGGCTCGGGGTGGAGGTCGAGGATGAAGCGGCGGATCTCTTGGTAAGCTCGAGAGGTCGAGGGGGCGGCAGTGGCTACGGTGGCAGTGAACGGCGGCGACGGCTCCGCTCGGTGGGCGTGAGAGAGCGAGACAGAGGAGGCAACGGGGGAGAGGGAGAGAGAGCGAGGGGGTCCAGACGGCTCCAGGGGGTCGCGTGGCGCGCTCAGGCGCGTCAGGGCAGCGGTGGGGAGCAGGAGGTGGCCGGCGCGTGGGCGCGCGCGTCGGGCACGCGCCTCCCATCCTTCTGGCGAGAGGAAGGGGGTGACTGGCAGAGGCAAGTGGGCTGGGCTGTGCTGGGCCGAACCAGTAGGCGCCAGGTAAGTTACAGGTAAGTTTCTGTTCTTTTATATTTTCTGTTTTGTTTATTTCTTTTGCCACTGTTTTGAATTCAAAACAATTCAAACAATGCCAAAAACTCCTCTGAATATTTTTATTTTGCTAGATGGACTTTTCCAAAAGCTCATAAAATATTTCAGGGGTATTTGAAATTATATTCTAATTGTATGAATATAATTCAAATTCAAATAGTTAATGATTTAAATTCAAAGTCCCAAAATTAAGTCCTTAAAAATGTTCAATATTTTTGGTTGGGACCAGAACCCTTTCAAAAAATATCAAACATATAAGAAGAGCATTTTGGAAACAAGTGAATGAGATTTTAGGGTTTTTGCCCTTCTTTTATTTAAGTTTTTGAGGCTTCCAAAATTCCTCAGTTCAACTTGAATAGAATTTAAACATGATGCAACAAAATGAAGACACCAGGCAGTACCAGAAGCTAGGGATGTGACAGCGGGTTCCTCCTCCAAGTTCTTCATAAAAGATTGTAAACACCGAGAGTAGTGTCCAGCTCTGCAAAATAAGTTTCCACATATCGCCATAGAGAGAATAATCATTAACACAAATCTGATCTGCTGATGTATTCTGTAGCGTGACATCACACTACGGCCAAGCCCTTATTCGAATCATTTTCACTTCTCCACCTCAACGCGTTTTGCGAGGCGGTTTCCTTGGCACGTCTTGTCAAAGCAGAGATCGTGTCCCCTTTATTTACGGGATTCTCATCAATACGGTCGTGGGTAACCCAATCGTGCCCGTTAGCACGTTTCCTCGATTAAAGGCGAGTCCAAAACGGTTACGGGGAGGGCTCTTGGTATTCAACCTCTTATAAAGATACCAAGGCCTTACTCCTTTATCCAATCTCAAACGAGTTCGCCCCGTCGCCTCGAGTTCCAACACCCTAGGCTCCAGATTCCAGGCGCTTCGGACCTTCGACAATGTCCGGCTCTGACCTTCAAGGCCGATGGATGCCCTCCTCCGTCACGGAGGAGGACGTGCTAAAGTTGAGAGAAGCTAAGTTCTTGACCGGCGAAATTCCGCATAGGTTGCCTGTTCAAGGGCAGGCCGTTCCCAGTCCTCAGCCTGGTGAGAGCGTGGTGTTCATATCTCACTTCCTTCGGGGGTTAGGCTTCCCAATGGATCCCTTTGTGAGGGGGCTGCTATTTTATTATAGACTGGAATTTCACGACTTAGCTCCGGAGTCCATCCTCCATATCTCCTCTTTCATCGTCGTGTGTGAGGCGTTCCTCCGTGTTACCCCTCACTTCGGATTATGGCTCAAGACCTTTAAAGTGGAGCCGAAGATGGTCGAGGGACGTCACGCAGAGTGCGGAGGCGCTGTTATAAGTAAGAATGCTGATGCTCCCTGGCCCGAGGGCTCTTTTCAAGAGGAGCTTGGCTTATGGCAACGGGAGTGGTTCTATATCACCACTCCCAGGGGCACCAAATGGGTGGCGCCGCCTGCCTTTCGCTCGGGTCCCCCACAACAGCTAGGGTCATGGGTCAATAAAGGCCTAGACTGGGGGCCATCTCAGGACGTGCCTTTGTTGCAGGGCCGAATCAGGGATCTCTTGGAAAGAGACCTCAACTTGGTCAAAGTGATGCAAGTTATGCTGATTCGCCGAACCTTGCCTGGCAAACGTCGCTCCCTCCGCTTGTGGGAGTTTAATCCGGAGGGACCACGAGTTCTCCAACATTTTATGGGCGCAACGCCCGTGGAGATGTACAAATTGTTCTTCGGATCACAAGCAATGTGTCCGGATTTAACCGAGGATGCAGGTTTAAGCTGCAGTCGCCCGGATACTCAAGTAAGTAACCTTGTGCCCGGACTCGCTATCCATATAATTGTCATAGACCTGCCCCTAAAAGAGATGTTCTTTTAAACAGGAGTGGATAGCGAAGGCAAAGCTGATCAGGTGTCCGGCTCCCCTTCCCGAAACCAGGCTGGATCCCGTGCTTGTCAGGATGTTGAAGATAATGCCTTTGGAGGGAAGTAAGGGGAGGACAAGGAAACTATGGCCTCCTCGAAGGAGGATGCTCCGAAGGGAGGAACCGACAATTCCTCTCCTAAGGGGAAGAAGAGGGCCGCCTCTGACGACCCGAAGACCATGGCCTCGAAGCGGGGGGGGGGGGGGGATCCTCGTCAGTGGGCCCGACGCCGGGGAGTTCCTCGGCCGAACTACGCCCTCAAAGGGATCAGCCCTCCAGCGAGCCGTAAGTAGAGAAAGATTTTCCTTTTGAGGGATGAGAGGAATCCTTGATTTATATCTGAGAAGATTAACCGAAATTTTACCTTGTAGCTCGGGCCTCAGCCCTTCTCAGCAGAGCTCGTCTTCGGGGGATCTTCTTCCGGAGATGATGGAGAGCGGGACGCCTCCCCCTGCCGTACCGCCTAGCGAGGCGGGCGACCCTGAAGTGTCGTCGCGAAGGGTTTCCCTGAATCCGGCTGGGGCGGAAGATAGCTATGTGGCCCCCCAAGATTCTCCGCTTCCGGCCTTCGAAAGAGGCCATAGGACAAGTCCGGCACCGTCGGGTGCTCGGCCGGAGGAGCTAAAGATTCTGCTGGGGCGAGCTTCCATCTCACAGGAGCACCGTGCCTTGATGGGCACGGTGATTGAAAGGATTTCATCCGCAGAAAGCGGATTACATGAGGCCGTCAAGAGTTTACTGACGAGTTTTGAGGTACGTTAGATAATGTACACTTTTGTCAGTTGTGCATAAGTAAGATGCGCCCTGTGTAGATAGTAGCCCCTGAGACTCTGCGCGTCGTGAAGGAATGACGGCACGCAGAGGATCATAATCCCAGATCTAAGATGTCGCCTTGGAATGTAGGTGGCGAGGTGTCCGGAATCGAGCCGAACTGATGATTTTTCCAAACTAAAGCGGCAACTAGACGTGGCAGATGCCAACATCACGCTTGTCAACAAGCGGCTTGACGAGGCTCAAGGTATGTAATTCCTCGGGCGGCATCAGGTAAGAGGAGCTTCGCGCCAGTGTCTTACGATGTGTGTGCTTGACGCAGATGGTTCGGCCACCGTGGAGAGTCTTAGGGCAGAACTTGCCCGAGCTAAAGAACAAGCCAGAAAAAGTGATGCGGCTGCCGAGAAAGCCCTTGAAGAGCTGAGAGCCGAACAGGCTGCCAACTGCCAAAGCAAGGAGGAGATGGCCGAGATGCCCGTAAATTTAAAGGGCGCTGCTGACCGTTGCAAACTTCTTGAGAAAGAAGACCGGGCGAGACAGACGGACTTAGAGAAGGCCGTTGCCGATGCCAAGGACGCCCGCTCTGTGATGAGAGCTGCGAAGGAGGAGCTGCGTCAGGCCAAACAGATTGCGGCTGGAAAGCCCTTTATGCTGCGGAGGAAGTTTTGCGATCCGAAGTTTGCTCCGTTAGACCGGATGTGGAGTGTGGAGGACACCTATCTGGATTTGGCAGCAAGTGTTGCTGATGCGACCGAACACTTTCGAGATCTAAAAGATCGTGAAGTGGAAAAGCTTTTTTGGTCGCAGTTCCACAATCCAGAGCGTCCACTGGCAGTGGACGATCGCCTGGCTCAATGGGCCGAACTGAATAGGTTGTCCGGACTCGCCATGAAGTACGTCATGGGTCATCTGTGGCCGGGGAGATCGGAGCCGAAGAGTTATTTCAGCTTGGTGCAACAATTCCTTGACGCGGTGCCGCGTATCAATGCGATGAAGAGGTCAGCATGCATAGAGGGCGCACAGATGGCTCTTGCCCGTGTCAAGACATACTGGGCAGAGATGGAGACCACCGTTGTTGCGTCCCGAGATTCGGACGAAAGCCGGGTACCCTCCGAGCACTATTTTCAGGAAGTCCTTGAGGGCGCTTGTGTAATTGAGATGCAGTGCTCGAAGGATGCTATGTTATGATAGCATATGTAATTATAAAGCAATATTTTGATAAATTGTAGTGGCCTTTTATACTTGTGCCTTCAAGTATTGGTAACACCTCCTGTGCGACCGTTTTAAGATATATATATACAAAATCTGAAAGATGGCAGTAGTTGGCTTCAGCCCCCACGCACATAGTGCGGGGGTGCTCGCAGAAGACGCATTTTCACACTTAATCCAATGTCTTGGTCCTACAAAGGAGGTGATAGCGCAGCGGGCCAGGCAACCGGACTATAATGCTTTAACACTTTCACTTAGCCATAGGAGCTTGACAGGGGGACTATTTAGGTAGCCCCTTTGTGGCGACTGCACTTGCCCGAGTTCGGGGCGCGTATGTGCCTGGCCGGGAAACGACCCTTCGTTAAAGCGGAGGAATCCTATAGATTCCGGTAGGTCATCAAGTGGCTGACCAGTCTCACGCTACATCATGACAGTCAATTTTTGGCTTTCTCTACTGTGGTGCTCGCCCAGCCTAACCGGGGCACAATCGCAGTAGTTCTCCTGGTGCTACCTTAGTCGATAGAGCGGAACGTAAGGTAGCCGAACTCAGGAGCCGGGCAACCCAAAATTTGACCAAAGACATGATTCGGATCTGATGCATATAATGCCAAAACTCGCGACGCCGAACACTCCCTAAGGTGTTCGGTCTTTATAAGTGCGGGCAAAACAACACTCTTTATTAAAAAGCCCCTAGTGTCCAGGTACGCGCAAAAATTCTGACGTGGCCACATGCCAAGACGCCAGCCTCCTCCTTGGTTATAGCAGAGAAAACTAGGGGATATGTAGCAACAAGAGACAGTAAAAAAGGTTTACGCAGGGTCTTAATCTAAAAAGAATCCTTAGGACGGGTCCCTACTTCACGTCTGCGCCTGTGTCTCCGTTGTGCCGTATCCTGGACGTGTGCCGCACGACGTTCGTCTGTAAAAGAGAGGAACTGAGTTGAAAATGGGTCCTGCAGAACAAGATTTTAAAATAAACAAAGTATAAAGTAAAATATATAAAATTGAGATTTATTGTCTCTTATTGTATATGTACGGAGCCCCTAGTGCGGGGGTATATGGCCACTAAACCTGCATCAGTGATAATTTTGTACCGAACTCGTCTATCCGCGTTTGTGGTCTTTAATGACCTATTCCGAAGTTTTTGGCCGGTGAAGCCATTTTACTGTGGGGCTGTCAAAGCGGCCGCACAGTCCTCCGCTTGGGGGAGGCTCACTTCAATGCTTCCCCTTCAAAGAGATGATGCCTCGTGGACCGGGCATTTTAAGCGTTAGAGATGCATAATGTGGTACTGCGTTAAAGCGGGCGAAAGCTTCGCGTCCTAGTAGTGCTTGATAGCGACTTGAGAATGGGACGGTGTGGAAAGTTAGCTTTTCGCGACGGAAGTTATCGGCGTAGCCGTATATAACTTCAAGCTGCAGAAAACCCGTGAACCGGGTGTCCGGACCTGGAGTTACCCCTTGAAAGGAGGTTTTGCTGTGACGGATTCTTGTTGGGTCTATCCCCATGTGACGGATTGTGTCCTGATATATCAGGTTTAGTCCACTGCCGCCGTCCATAAGGACATTTGAAAACTTGAGTCCGCCAATTATTGGATCGAGTACCAAGGCAGTCCAGCCTGCGCTCCTGGTACTTGAGTAATCCAGATGATCGAAGATGATTGGTTTTGACAACCAGTGGCGGGACCCCTTTAGGATGGGTCGTGTGGCACGTACCTTTATGGGCGCCGTGCGTTTTGTTATATGAAGTAGGTTTACTGTTTTACTTCTTGTGGGAAATTCTTCT
Organism: Aegilops umbellulata; assembly: GCA_032464435.1. Lineage (NCBI taxonomy): Eukaryota > Viridiplantae > Streptophyta > Magnoliopsida > Poales > Poaceae > Aegilops > Aegilops umbellulata. The sequence goes on along the minus strand of CP136056.1, from coordinate 338,947,039 downwards.
GTTTCCTGGTGCTCTGCTTTTGGGGTTCGTCCTCGTCTTCACTTGGTGTTTTCAGCCCCTTGTGTTCGGCGTTGAGTCTGCCAGATTGTTTGAAAACCCAGCAATCTCTGTGGGTATGGTTAGCAGGCCTACCTGGAGTACTGTGTATTTGACATATCCTGTCCAGGATTTTGTTTAGGTTGGATAAATCATCTCTGTTATCCTGGATGGGCGGCTTTTTCTGATTCTGCCGTGAGCCTTTGAATCCGGCGTTGACTGCCGTGCTCTTTGGACTGTTTTCCTTAGTCCGGCGACATTCCTTGTTGCATCACGGTTTTCCATTTCCATCCCTTGTTTCGTATGTACTTGGGTCGCTGGTGCTACATCTTGCCAACCAACTGTCCTCTCCTGTGCAAAAGCGGGTCATGAGGCTTGTTAATGCGGCCATTGTTCTTGGCTTTTCTTGGCTGAGGTGTCTGGCGAGCCACTCATCTCGGACATTGTGCCTAAAAGCTGCTAGGGCTTCGGCGTCCGGACAGTTGACTATCTGATTCTTTTTAGTAAGAAATCTATTCCAGAACTGCCGAGCTGACTCTCCGGGCTGTTGTGTTATGTGACTGAGGTCGTCAGTATCCGGAGGACGGACATAAGTCCCTTGAAAATTTGCTCAGAAAGCGTCCTCGAGCTCTTCCCAGCTTCCAATTGTGTTTTCAGGAAGGCTTTTAAGCCAATGCCGGGCTGGTCCTTTAAGATTTAGTGGTAAATATTTGATGGCGTGGAGATCATCTCCTCTAGCCATGTGTATGTTGAGGATGTAATCCTCTATCCAGACTCCAGGGTCTGTTGTCCCATCATATGCCTCTATGTTTAAGGGGTTTGAATCCCGCTGGAAATTCATAATCCAGGACCTCATCGGTGAAACATAGGGGATGTGCGGCGCCCCTGTATTTGGGTGTGCCGGATTCTGATAATGGTTTTATTGCATTTCTTACGAGAGCTTGCTTTCTTGGCCCATAAATGGACCTGGCTGGGCCATCTTTTTGATGCGAAACCGTAAGTGGGTCGCGTGCCGGCTTAAGTGCGGCGCCATTTGCCGCTTTATGCTGGCTATGGGGTCGTCTATCCGACCGTGTGGCTTTCTTACTTTTTGAGTGCGAGGGCTCTAAGGCCTCTTCGTCGAATTCAGGGAGTAGCTTTCGCTTCGGATAGCTTTTAGTGCGGCGACTATCGCAGTATTTGTCTGCGCCGTTGATTACTTTACTCCATCTGATCCTGAGTGCATCTTCTGCAGTCTTGAGCTTCCGCTTTTGTTTTTTCAGGCTGCGTGCGGTTGCAACGAGCCTCTTGTGGAGGTTCTTCATCTCCGCGGGTTTATCCAGCGTAAGGTTGTCCGGAATTCCATGTTCGCCAGGGGAGGGATGCTCGGTTTCTTCATCCGGGCAGACCTGTTCGGACGGTTGCTCTAGGTCATGCTCGTCGCCTGCTGGCTCATCCTGCTCTATGGCTGGGTCTGTATCGAGGCGGGGCTTTGGTCGGCGTTTACGCCGACGCTTTGATTGTTTTTCGAGGGATTGGTCCTTCATTCTATCCCCGTTTTCCTCGTGGTCGCTACCTTTAGGGGTATCCACCATGTACACATCATGAGGTGAGGTGGCCGTCCAATGCCCTATAGGCGTTGGTTCATATGTGTCTCCTGCATCGTCGTCCGTACCGTCGATGTCTTCGGAGTCGAAGTTGAGCACGTCGTTTAAATTGTCGACAGTGGCTATCAAGTGGGTGGTGGGTGGGCTTTGAATTTCTTCATCGTCCGTATCCCATCCTCGCTGACCGTATTCTGGCCAGGGCTCTCCTGATAAAGAGAGAGACTTTGGAGAATTCAGGATGTCGCCGAAGGGCGAGTGCTGAAAGATGTCCGCGGTGGTGAACTCCATTATCGGCGCCCAATCGGATTCGATTGGCAGGGGCGCGGGGGGTTCGGAGTCTGGAGAGGAATCCGGATCTTCGGAGTCACGGGTCATGCAGAGTGCGGGGCTGGCATTCGGCTCGATCGCCTTTGAGATCGCAGCCCCCGAGGTGACGTCGAACCGCTTATCCTCGATTGGCGCAATAGGCTCCGAATTAAGGGTCGGAACCGGTGCATGTGCGGCCTCCAGGGCACTTTTCGGCGGCAGAGCTAGATCATGCCCCTCGAGACAGTGCGGCGCGCCTGGCTGTGGCTCGAATCCGTCGAAGATCAAATCCCCGCGGATATATGCCGTGTAGCTTAAGCTTCCGAACCAGACCTGATGGCCAGGGGCGTAGCTTTCGATCTGCTCCAGGTGGCCAAGCGAATTAGCCCGTAGTGCGAAGCCGCCAAAGACGAAGATCTGTCCGGGGAGAAAGGCCTCACCCTGGACCGCCTCGTCATTGATGATCAAAGGAGCCATCGGGCCTAGAAGTGACAACATAGAGGAACCCTCAATGAAAGCACCAATGTTGGTGTCAAAACCGGCGGATCTCGGGTAGGGGTCCCGAACTGTGCGTCTAGGCCGGATGGTAATAGGAGACAAGGGACACGAAGTTTACCCAGGTTCGGGCCCTCTCGATGGAGGTAAAACCCTACTCCTGCTTGATTAATATTGATGATATGGGTAGTACAAGAGTAGATCTACCACGAGATCAAGGAGGCTAAACCCTAGAAGCTAGTCTACGGTATGATTGTTGTATGATGAAGTTGTCCTACAGACTAAAACCCTCCGGTTTATATAGACACCGGATAGGGTTAGGGTTACACAAAGTCGGTTGTAATGGTAGGAGATCTCGAATATCCGCATCGCCAAGCTTGCCTTTCACGCCAAGGAAAGTCCCATCCGGACACGGGACGAAGTCTTCAATCTTGTATCTTCATAGTCCAGGAGTCCGGCTGAAGGTATTGTCCGGCTACCCGAACACCCCCTAATCCAGGACTCCCTCAATCCCCAAGGTGACGGGCGAGGACATCATCTCCGCGTTCTCTGATGGCGTTTGTGACGTTAAGATGAAGGAGGAGCTCGCTATCCATGAGGAGCTATGCACATCCCTGGAGCTGTTGAACCTGGCAACCAAGTGCGCAAGAGCTGAGGAAGGGTGCCTCTCCCTCCTTGAGCTCCCGGGTGCGGACCGGGAAGAGAAGAAAGCCAAGGCCAAGGACGTGAAGCGCAAGGGAGCAGCCGTGCTCGTGGCGAAACCAGACACCAAGCACGGTAGAGCCAGCCCGAGTTATCCAAGAGTAGCCGACCGTTCTGCGCCTTCCATAACTTGCATACCCACAACACCAGCGACTGCCAAGAGCTTAGAGACATTTGAGAAGGACGCTTCGGTGGACAACCTGAGCACAACGACCGGGGCTACGGCTGAGGAGGAGGACGCGGTGGCGGACGCTGGGACGACCGTGGCCCGCACCAGGAGTGGCGCGACCGGCCTCGTGAGGACCGCTGGTAGGATCAGCCTCGCGAGGGCGCCTGGAGGGATCAGCCTCGTGAGAATCGTCCTCAAGGCAACACCGGTCTTCCCCCACTACCGCCACCGCCAAGAAGGAATGACGACCATCATCAAGACGAGGGGGCCGGGGGCTTCCAGGAGCCACATGCTCTCGCCTGCATCTTGGGCGGAGCTAAGGCCCCGACCTCGCAGCGTATCTTCAAACAGTTTGCTCGTGAAGTAAATGCAGTCCTCCCCAAGCTTGAGGCCACACGCCCGCTCAGGTGGTCCAAGTGCGCCATCACCTTCAGTCCGGCAAATCAGCTCAAGTGCGCGGCTACCGCAGGCGCCCTCCCGATGCTTTGCTCCCCAGTCATCAGCAACGTGCAAGTTACCAAGACCCTCATCGACGACGACACAGGGCTCAACGTCTTGTCTGTCGACACGTTCGACAACCTCCAAGTGCCATATGACCAGCTTCATCCTACCAAGCCTTTCTCAGGAGTGACCGACGGTTCCACCACACCGATAGGGCAGGTCCGCCTCCCTGTCACCTTCAGAGAGCGCAAGAACTACGGCACCGAGCTCATCGACTTCGATGTCACGCATATCCGCCTGCCGTACAATGCCATCCTTGGGTATCCAGCCCTGGCCAAGTTCATGGCGGTGACCCATCACGGCTACAATGTCCTCAAGATGCCGAGAAGCGGCAGAATCATCACGGTCCCTTGCGAAGAAAGAGATGCGGTGTGCTCCCTTGAGCGTGCCCTTTCAAGCTCCAGCAATCGACGAACCCGACAGCAAGGGCGAGTGCCCTCCTGAGGCCACCCCCAAGAAGAAGAAGCAGCTGCGCCGTGCAGGACCTCAGGAGGGTGGCGTCTGATACGTCTCCGTCGTATCTATAATTTTTGATTGTTCCATGCCAATATTATTCAACTTCCATATACTTTTTGGCAACTTTTTATACTATTTTTAGGACTAACATATTGATCCAGTGCCCAGTGCCAGCTCCTGTTTGTTGCATGTTTTTTGTTTCACAGAAACCCAATATCAAACGGAGTCCAAATGGGATAAAAACGGACGGAGAATTATTTTAGAATATTTATGATTTTTGGGAAGTAAAATCAACGCGAGACGGTGTCCGAGGGGGGTACGAGGTAGGGGGGCGCGCCCCAGGGTGTCCGGCGCGCCCCTGACCCTTGTGACCACTCCGTAAGGCGGTTGACGCTCTTCTTTTGCCGCAAGAAAGCTAATTTTATGAGAAAGATCTACGCGAAAGATTCACCCCAATCGGAGTTACGGATCTCCGAGTATTTAAGAAACGGTGAAGGACCAGAAAACAGAACGTAGAAACAGAGAGAGACAGAGAGATAGATCCAATCTCGGAGGGGCTCTCTCCCCTCCCACGCCATGGGAGCCAAGGAGCAGAGGGGAAATCCTTCTCCCATCTAGGTAGGAGGTTAAGGAAGAAGAAGAAGAAGGGGGGCCCTCTCCCCCTTGCTTCCGGTGGCGCCGGAGCGCTGCCGGGGCCATCATCATCACCGCCATCTTCACCAACAACTTCACCGCCATCATCACCAACTCTTCCCCCCTCTATGCAGCGGTGTAACCTCTCTCTTACCCGCTGTAAACTCTACTTAAACATGGTGCTCAACGCTATATATTATTTCCCAATGATGTATGGCAATCCTATGATGTTTGAGTAGATCTATTTTGTCCTAATGGCTATTTGATGATCGTGATTGGTTTGAGTTGTATGTTTTATTATTGGTGCTGTCCTATGGTGCTCTCCGTGTCGCGCAAGCGTGAGGGATTCCCGCTGTAGGGTTTGCAATATGCTTATAATTTGCTTATGGTGGGTGGCGTGAGTGACAGAAGCACAGACCCGAGTAAGTAGGTTGTTTGCGTATGGGATAAAGGGGACTTGATACTTTAATGCTATGGTTGGGTTTTACCTTAATGAATCTTTAGTAGTTGCGGATGCTTGCTAGAGTTCCAATCATAAGTGAATATGATCCAAGTAGAGAAAGTATGTTAGCTTATGCCTCTCCCTCAAATAAAATTGCAATAATGATTACCGGTCTAGTTATCGATTGCCTAGGGACAAATAACTTTCTTGTTGACAAAAGCTCTCTACTAAAACTAATTTAGTTGTGTATTTATCTAAACAGCCCCTAGTTTTATTTTTGTGATCTTTACTTTCTTGCAAGCTTACCCAAAAACACCTACAAAGTACTTCTAGTTTCATACTTGTTCTAGGTAAAGCGAACGTCAAGTGTGCGTAGAGTTGTATCGATGGTCGATAGAACTTGAGAGAATATTTGTTCTACCTTTAGCTCCTCGTTGGGTTCGACACTCTTACTTATCAAAAACTATTGCGATCCCCTATACTTGTGGGTCATCAAGACCTTTTTCTGGCGCCGTTGCCGGGGAGTCATAGCGTGGGGTGAATATTCTCATGTGTGCTTGTTTGCTTTATCACTAAGTAATTTTTATTTGCTGTTCTTAGTTGTTTTCTACCTTTAGTCATGGGTAGGAAACGCAAAATACCAAAAAAATTAGTTGTACCTACTGAGCCAACGGTTGAATAACCACTCAAAATCTATCACACTACTGAAGCTTATTACTTGGATCATCTTCGATCCATATGTGCTCGTGCTGAAACCCCAACTAGCTTTGTTGAGGGCAAATCTTTAGATGAGCATGCTTGTTATGTGCGACACCGTATATCCGAAAAAGGGGAAATTCTATTGGGTCAAATTCATCGTTTACAATGCTATGCTTGGAATTTATCTGAAATATATGATTTTACTTGTTGTTCTGAAAACCCTAAGAAACACCTTCCCTACCAATGTGAGTTTAGCGATAATGGAATCGTATCTTCGTATGCTAAGGGTGTTTATAATTACTATGATGTTCAACAAATTGAAGAATTTGTTGCTTTTAAGGGTGCTTATGAAATTGCTTCTTTGATTGAAAAGTATGATGCTACTTTCCACAAATCTGAAAAATTTGCCATACTTAAATATTGCTATGATAATTATGCTTCTAATGCTTATGTTAAACCATATATTGAGAACTACTCCGCTGTCCAAGAAGAGACTAATATTTTGCAGGAGTCTATGGAAGAAGAAGTTGATGAAACTGTGAGCTCATTGGATGAAAAATATGATGAGGAGAGCGAAGGACAAAAGGAGGAAGAGCGGATTAGCTACCCGTGCCCACCTTCTAATGAAAGTAACTCTTTAACTCATACATTGTTTAATTCCCCTTCGTGCTTACCGAAGGATGATTGCTATGATGATTGTTATGATCCCATTGATTCTCTTGAAATATCCCTTTTTGATGATGCTTGCTATACTTGTGGCCTAGATGCCAATATGAATTATGCTTGTGGCCAAGATGCCAATATGAATTATGCTTATGGAGATGAACTTGCTATAGTTCCTTATGTTAAACATGAAATTGTTGCTATTGCACCCACACATGATAGTCCTATTATCTTTTTGAATTCTCCCAATTACACTATATCGGAGAAGTTTGCTTTTATTAAGGATTATATTGATGGGTTGCCTTTTACCATTACACATGATGATTTTGATGAATATAATATGCATGTGCTTGCTGCTCCTACTTGCAATTATTATGAGATAGGAACTATATCTCCACATCTCTATGTTTCCAACATGATAAAATTGCAAGAAACTGTTTATACTATGCATTGGCCTTTACTTTGTGTGCATGAATTGTTCTTTTATGACATGCCGATCCATAGGAAGAGAGTTAGACATCATCATTACATGATATATGTTGCTTTGTGCTCACTACTAAATTACAAATCATCGCTAATTAAAATTGGTTTTGATATACCTTGGGATCCGGGTGGATTCACTACTCGAGCACTATATGCCTAGCTTAATGGCTTTAAAGAAAGGGCTGCCAGGGAGAAAACCCGGAAGTTTTAGAGAGTCATTTATTTCTGTTGAGTGATCTCATATAGTTTAAAAACAACAAAAATAAAGAGGGGAACCCAAAACTTTTTCAAAAAGGAAAGTGAAAGTGAGAAAGACAAGCATTGTTGAAGTGGGAGAGCTCCTTGAACTTTGTTCATGCTCACGGCAACTTTGTGAATCTTGATTACAGAAACTTTTCAACAAAAATAATTATCCCCTTGTACAATTCCATTGTATTATAAAAATAATGTGCCAAGGTTTGCCTTTAGGATGTTTACAAGGCTTGTTGGTTTGTGCGGTGCAGGACAGAAACTTTGGCTGTAGTGCGTGAATTTTAGTTTATTACTGGAACGTCAAATGGTTATGATTCTTTTTGCACTGCCTTTCTGTACAATTTTTTTATTTTTCCTAATTTTGTCAGAATTTTTCAAGTACCATAAGTATGGTGAATGTTCAGATTTCTACAGACTGTTCTGTTTTAGACAGATTCTGTTTTTGATGCATAGTTTGCTTGTTTTGATGAAACTATCTATTTATATCAGTGGATTAAGCCATGAAAAAGTTACATTACAGTAGACACAATGCAAAAACAAAATATGAATTGGTTTGCAACAGTACTTATAGTAGTGATTTGCTTTATTATACTAACGGATCTTACCGAGTTTTCTGTTGAAGTTTTGTGTGGATGAAGTGTTCGATGATCGAGAAGGTCTCGATGTGAGAAGAAGTAAGAGAGGCAAGAGCTCAAGCTTGGGGATGCCCGAGGCACCACAAGTAAATATTCAAGGAGACTCAAGCATCTAGGCTTGGGGATGCCGGGGAGGCATCCCCTCTTTCTTCAACAAATATCGGTATGTTTTCAGGATTCGTTTCGTTCATGCGATATGTGCAATCTTGGAGCGTCTTTTGCATTTAGGTTTATATTTTTCTTTTATGCACCATGCTGGTATGAGATGGTCCTTGGTTGATTTATAGAATGCTCATTGCACTTCACGTATATCTTTTGAGTATGGCTTTATAGAATGCTTCATGTGCTTCACTTATATCATTTGAAGTTTGGATTGCCTGTTTCTCTTCACTTAGACAACCGTCATTTGTAGAATGCTCTTTTGCTTCACTTATATTTGTTAGAGCGCGGGAATATCTTTTGTAGAAAGAATTAAAACTCTCTTGCTTCACTTATATCTATTTAGAGAGATGACATGAACTGGTCATTCACATGGTTAGTCATAAAATCCTACATAAAACTTGTAGATCACTGAATATGATATGTTTGATTCCTTGCAATAGTTTTGCGATATAAAGATGGTGATATTAGAGTCATGCTAGTCAAGTAATTGTGAAATTGATAAATACTTGTGTTGAGGTTTGCAAGTCCCGTAGCATGCACGTATGGTGAACCGTTATGTAACGAAGTCGAAGCATGAGGTGTTTATTGATTGTCTTCCTTATGAGTGGCGGTCGGGGACGAGCGATGGTCTTTTCCTACCAATATATCCCCCTAGGAGCATGCGAGTAGTACTTTGTTTCAATGACTAATAGATTTTTGCAATAAGTATGTGAGTTCTTTATGACTAATGTTGAGTCCATGGATGATACGCACTCTCACCCTTCCATCATTGCTAGCCTCTTCGGTACCGTGCGTTGCCCTTTCTCACCTCGAGAGTTGGTGCAAACTTCGCCGGTGCATCCAAACCCCGTGATACGATACGCTCTGTCACACATAAACCTCCTTATATCTTCCTCAAAACAGCCACCATACCTACCTATCATGGCATTTCCATAGCCATTCCGAGATATATTGCCATGCAACTTCCATCATCATCATATACATGACTTGAGCATTCATTGTCATATTGCTTTGCATGATCGTAAGATAGCTAGCATGATGTTTTCATGGCTTGTCCATTTTTTATGTCATTGCTACGCTAGATCATTGCACATCCCGGTACACCGTCGGAGGCATTCATATAGAGTCATATCTTTGTTCTAGATATCGAGTTGTAATATTGAGTTGTAAGTAAATAAAAGTGTGATGATCATCATTATTAGAGTATTGCCCCAGTGAGGAAAGGATGATGGAGACTATGATTCCCCCATAAGTCGGGATGAGATTCCGGACTTTACCAAAAAATAAAAGAGGCCAAAGAAGACCAAATAAAAAAAGAGAGGCCAAAGAAGACCAAATAAAAAAAGAGAGGCCAAAGAAGCCCACCCAAAAAATATAAAAAAGAAAATAAAATAAATAAATAAAAGGGGCAATGTTATTATCCTTTTACCACACGTGTGCTTCAAAGTAGCACCATGTTCTTCATATAGAGAGTCTCTTGAGTTATCACTTTCATATACTAGTGGGAATTTTCATTATAGAACTTGGCTTGTATATTTCGATGATGGGCTTCCTCAAATGCCCGAGGTCTTCATGAGCAAGCAAGTTAGATGCACACCCACTTAGTTTCCAGTTTGAGCTTTGATAAACTTATAGCTCTTAGTGCATCCGTTGCATGGCAATCCCTACTCCTCACATTGATATCTATCGATGGGCATCTCCATAGCCCGTTGATACGCCTAGTTGATGTGAGACTTTCTCTTTTTTTGTCTTCTCCACATAACCCCCATCATCATATTCTATTCCACTTATAGTGCTATGTCCATGGCTCACGCTCATGTATTGCGTGAAAGTTGAAAAGGTTTGAGAACGTCAAAAGTATGAAACAATTGCTTGGCTTGTCATCGGGGTTGTGCATGATGTGAATGCTTTATGTGGTGAAGATGGAGCATAGCCAGACTATATGATTTTGTAGGGATGAGCTTTCTTTGGCTATGTTATTTCAATAAGACATAATTGCTTGGTTGGTATGCTTGAAGTATTATTGTTTTTATGTCAAAGGATAGATTATTGCTTTGAATCACTCGTGTCTTAATATTCATGCCATGATTAGACATATGATCAAGATTATGCTAGGTAGCATTCCACATCAAAAATTATCTTTTTTATCATTTACCTACTCAAGGACGAGCAGGAATTAAGCTTGGGGATGCTGATACGTCTCCATCGTATCTATAATTTTTGATTGTTCCATGCCAATATTATTCAACTTCCATATACTTTTTGGCAACTTTTTATACTATTTTTGGGACTAACATATTGATCCAGTGCCCAGTGCCAGTTCCTGTTTGTTGCATGTTTTTTGTTTCGCAGAAACCCAATATCAAACGGAGTCCAAACGGGATAAAAACGGACGGAGAATTATTTTGGAATATTTATGATTTTTGGGAAGTAAAATCAACGCGAGATGGTGTCCGAGGGGGGTACGAGATAGGGGGGCGCGCCCCAGGGTGTGAGGCGCACCCCTGACCCTCGTGACCACCCCGTAAGGCGGTTGACGCTCTTCTTTTGCCACAAGAAAGCAAATTTTATGAGAAAGATCTGCGTCACAACTAGAACCTTGTCAGGATCAGCGCCCGCACCAGGGGCGCCTCCCTTCATCGTATAGGAAGGCACGCCCGGCGCCCTCCTCGGGCAGGGCTCGGGGGCTCTCTTCTGGAGGGCCTCCGACCTTGCCAACATCACGAGGGAGGCGCTCGGGCACCACTTGGAGGCTTGCTTCACGGCACGTTTCCCTCAGGAGAACACAGGGCGAGGAGCGCCCACAGCTCAGGAGTTCATCACCAGGACCACTCAGGAACTGCAAGACGCAAGGGCCATGTGCGGCGGCCGCCGCTCACCAGGCGCAGCTCTCCATCCAGGCGAGGATACCGGGCTGCACGTCTGCATCAACGTCCCAGGGCTCAACAGGGCCGCATCTCAGGAGCTCTTCTGGCCTTCGCACGTGGGCCGCTACGAGGGTCCACCGCATAGCTACGTTCGCATGCCTTTTGGCCTGCCGAGCATGTCATCCTCCTATCAGCGCAACTTGTGGCGTGTCCTGGCAGCTCAGGAGGCCAGGCACCACGCTATCCTGACGGAGATGGAGACGATCCTCAGGGAACCGCCTGGACCCCCAGAGCCTCCCAAGGCTTAGGGCCCCGGTGGCTCGTGAGGAGCAATTCCTTCGCCGCGTACCTCCAGCTTCCCCAACTCTCCTTCATCAACAGAACCAGGTGACATTTACCAAGTTCATTTAGTTGGGAGCGCGCCTCAGTCTGCATCATTCCCAGGCCGCCTGGGTCCGTCCCTGTGGCATGTTTCCCTTTTTCGTCTTTAGCTTACCTTGTTGGGGGCGCCCCTCGGGCTGCATCAACCCCAAGCCACTCGGGCCTGACTTGGTGGCGAGTATCGTCCCTGCATTTACCTAAGCTAGTTTGCTTTCCATGCTTAATCTGTCTATGGCTACTACTTCTTCGATCGTCACCTCTCACGGGGGCTACTCACGCCGGCACGGCACTGGTGCACGGGTCTGTCCCTGCCACGTCGACAAACCTGAGCGAACGAGCTTTGGCTCGTGGCACACCCCGCGCACGTTACCTCACCAGGCCCTCAGCGCCTTCGTCTCCTCGCGGAGCAGCCAGCGGCGGACTGGCAACCATATTGGCAAACTGTGTTTTTCCTTGGGCTGGCTCACAGGAACCTCATGAGAATGACAGCAGGCAGCACCGGGAGCTCCCTCTTCTCCCACGCAATCCGCTTGCACGTTAAAAGGGGGGATCCTAAGCATCGCAACTCAGGAGCTCCTACTGGCTCTCCAGCCCTCACCCCCTGGCCTTGACCACGGCACGCGACCTGGCATACCAGCGGCCGCTGAGCTCCCTCGAGGGCTGGGCCCTGAGGACGTAGAGCATAAAGGAGAGCATGGAGAATAGGTGGAGGCTCTCACGGGCCTGGCCTAGCTACGCATTAACGCGGCGCATCGCAAGGAATCGACCCCAAACCGCCAAGATAAGCCTCGCGCTCAGATTGGCTAATCGTTGGAGCCTAAGGGTCACGCTCGCCGCAGCCCTGTTGCGGCAACGTCGCCTTCCTTTCTTACCTTACCACGACTTCTTGAGCGCTAAAGGGGACCTCCTAAGCATCGCGTCTTAGGTGCTCTTATTGGACCTCGGGCCGCTCACATCCTGGCCTTGACCACGGCACGCGACCTCGCATACCAGTGACGGTTGCAGCTTGCCTGGGGACCGGGACCTGTCAGCGTAGAGCAACAAGCTGTCGCGAGGTTGGAAAGGGGAGAGCGAGCCTAAACAGAGCAGGCATTCACAAATTTTCATAACAAGGATAATATAAACAAAAGACATCACAGACCCTTTACACACCCCCGCGGGGTACTTCTCGATTCCTCGCAGGGAACAAAAGACGAGAACTTAGGGGAATCCCATCTACACCCTCCCGTGGCCGATGCCATCATCAACAGCGGACCGCGGGAGGCTAGCGCCAACCCCATCCAGATCAGCGACGGTGGCGGCTGGACGCCGCAGCCCTGCTCCGGGTGCGGCGAGAGCTCGGGGGCACATAGCTGTCGTCGCTCGTCTCCGGAGTCTCGTAGAGCTCGGGAGAACCGCTGGACGCCCAAGGGTCGCTGCTGCTGGAGGTGCCGTAGGCCGGGCGCGCATCGTTCTGGCGCACCCCTCCAGGGCAGCACTCCACGCGGCGGCCCTCCGCATTGAAGACCTTGAAGAATAGCGTGGAGGCACCGTCATACTCGAAGTGGATCGCGAGGGCGCCGTCAGCACGGCAAACCCGCGCAACCTCACCCCAGCCACGGGTCATGAAGATCTTGTCGGAGGAGACCACTTCAACCTTTGCTCCAGTCGCTGGGGCGTCGCAGTCAGCATGCTGCAACAAGAGCTCTAGGGGTCCCCTCGGCGCCATCACGTCAGAGAAGAACCACAGGAAGAGGATCCAGGTGCTTGGGGGCATCGCCGCCCACAGCATGAGCTCGCGGGAGGAGTCTGCAGCGTGGGTTCTAGGGGCGGCGGCGCGTATCGCCATCGCACAACGGCCGTGGTCGCGCCGCGGGCGGCGTCGCTCGTCGCTCCTTCCTCCTGAGCCCTCGGCCTGGGCGTACAGGGGTAGTGGATACCCAGGAGGAGGATGCTCACACCAAGGCCTCGTCACCACCTGCATCGCCACTGCGTCGCGGCCGTGAGCCGACCTCTTCTTCGGCGGAAGCGGCCTCGGCGCGTCGTGGGGAGCCTTTCCTTTCTCCTCGGTGGAGAACTTTCGGATCGGCACCATTGTTGCTAGAGAGGAGCAAGGGGGAAGAAGCAAGCAGCCTGGGAAGAGATGGTCGACGGCGGCTTTGCCCCCCTCCCCACTTATAGCGGGAAAAGGCCAACCGGCGGCTCCCACGATCACAGGTAATGCTAGTTTTCCTTGCATGTCGCAGGGACTTGTCAAGTCGGGCAGTTGCCGAGGCAGCATGGAGAAGCGGAGACGCCCACGTCCAATCGACCGCCACGCGTTGACCAAGGCTGCAGGCTATTGGGGCCCGCGGCACTCCGTACTTGACCTTTGGCTTTGCCTCGAAGCCAAGCCCGAGCGCGCCTTGGGCCTGGGGGCTACTGTCGGTGTTCTGGGAACGGGAGTCCCCAGACTTGCCTGCCTGTGACCCACGGCATGGCTGTTCTAGCGGGCCTGTATGACCCATCTCCATCAACAAGGCATTCAAGACCCTAGTGAGGGGCCAAGCCTCGCGAGGCGGACGACACAAGGCCTCCTCAAGAGCGGCCTCATCAGGTTGGCTCGCGAGGGGCGGAGAGATCAAGGCAAGGCAAACCTCGTGAGGTTCTCGTGACGTGAGCCATGACGATCGAGACCAGGCGGGCGCCAGCGCGCGTAGTGTCCTTGTTTCCTCTTTGGTGCTAAAGGGGCAAGCGCAGGCGCGGAGTACCGAGGCGTCAAGCAAAGGTTTCCATATCAGTGCAACGAGACCAAGACTAGCAGGACGGCAATACGGAGGTCACCATGGAGCCCAAGGCGGCATCACCACCAGAGCCTTTTGCAGGCGAAGACCGCTTTTGTCAGGATAAGCTGTACTAGCTGTCCCCTTTCAAATTGGCCGTTGTTGGCTCCCTTCCCGCTCAATATTTGAGGAGATGACCAGGGCCTATATAAGTAGAACTAGCCACCACCGTAGAGGGCATCTAGTCGAGAGCTCACAAGCAAGCCCGAGCTGAGCGAAACCACACAGACAAGTTCGCGAAGCATCAGAACACCTCAACCTCAGGAGGCTGTTCTTCCCATTGTATTATTCATCATCAGCCCAAGAGGCAATCCACCACCACCACACTGGAGTAGGGTATTACACCACAACGGTGGCCCGAACCAGTATAAATCTTGTGTCTTTTGTGTTGTGAGTTTGTCGAGTTCGTCCGCGAGATCTTAGCGAGCTAGGGCGTGGATCGGTAGGAGGGAAAGAGCTTAGCGCGCACCCTAGAGTTCGAACCTTAAGGGTATTGCCGGAACCCGTGATCCGACACAACCATTATGCATAGATTACCCCAATGTCACCTCAGGAATCCGCGAGTTGAGTGCCAAAACATATATCAGGTGAATCAATACGATACCCCATTGTCACCACGAGTATTCAATTGCAAGACATATATCAAGTGTTCTCAAATCCATAAAAGTATTCAATCTGATAACAACGAAATCTCAAAGGGAAAAACTCAATTCATCACAACAAGATAGAGAGGGGAAAACACCATATGATCCGACTATATTAACAAAGCCCGCGATACATCAAGATTGTGACATCTCTAGAACACGAGAGAGAGAGAGATTAAACACATAGCTACTGGTACAAACCCTCAGCCCCGAGGGTGGACTACTCCCTCCTCATCGTGGTGGCCGTCGGGATGATGAAGATGGCCACCGGAGATGATTCCCCCCTCCGGCAGGGTGCCGGAATAGGGTCAATATTGGTTTTCAGTGGCTACAGAGCCTTGCGGCGGCGGAACTTCTGATCTAGGTTCGTCCCGGGTTTTTTTGGAATTTTTGGGAATTTATAGGGTAAATAGGGGGTGCGGGAGGCCACCGAGGTGGGCACAACCTACCTAGGCACACCTGGGGCCCCAGGCGCGCCCTGGTGGGTTGTGCCCCCCTCGAGGCACCCCCAGGTGCAGCTCTGGCCCATTGGTGGTCTTCTGGTCCATAAAAAGTCCACAAGAAGTTTCACGGTGTTTGGACTCTGTTTGATATTGATTTCCTGCGATGTAAAAAACAAGCAAAAAGCAGCAACTGGCACTGGGCACTGGGTCAATAGGTTAGTCCCAAAAAATGATATAAAGTTGCTATAAAATGATAAAACATCCAAGAATGATAAAATAATAGCATGAATACTTCATAAATCATAGATACGTTGAAGACGTATCAGCAGGCCAACGTCTTTCTGTCCTCGCTAGCCTTGTAGTGGCCTATGTGGATGATTTCCTCGTAGACGTGGGTGTGCAGGTCGACGGTTTCTTGCATGGCGAAGCGCTGCGCAGCAAGCATGGCCTCGAGGTGCACATTCTTCGGCGCGACCTCCGGCAGCTGCAGGGCCACAAGTGCTTCAAAGAGTTCATCACCTTGGAGGCCGTTGAGGGTGGCAAGCAACGAGCAGCCTGGGCTCGAGGGCTATAGGAGTACGACAAGGTCGTTCGCGTGCTTCTTGACGGCGGTGAACTTGTGGATGGAGTGGACCATCATCTCGCCCATGCGAGAGGCGAAGCCGGCATTGATGAGGGCTCTGACGCTGGCGGTCGCCAGCACCGTCGGGAAATGTTGCGTGGTGCGGGGCCGCAGGCCGGCGTCTTGGACGATCTGGCACTGTCGACTGCCACTCGCGTCCATCAACGCCATGAGTGCTTGTGGCTTTTGGTCACTTGGTCTTGGTCTTGGATTGAGAGTGAGCAGTGTTGCGCAGAGACTTGGAGTAGATGGATTGGGGTGGTGGGGCACCTTTATATGAGAGTCCAAACTGCGTTGCATTCACATCATGCTGGCTCCATTCTACTTCTCCAATTACTTACCGCTGCATGCTAATTGTATGAGGAGGCATCATTGACCGTTCAATGTTTCGGGAACCGCTACCCTCTCCCTCCTTGGCATTCAAGCCGTATCAACGTAAATGCGTGTCAAAAAGAGACTAGTCAGTGCACCATGACCATGGCGGAGAGGAAAACAAGAGAACTTAATATTTATTTACTGTGTAGATTCACTCATTTTGCTCCGTATGTACTCATTTACGGTGTAGTCACTTGTTGAAATCTCTAGAAAGACAAATATTAAGGAACCGAGGGAGGAGTCCCTCCATTCCAGTTTACAGGGCTTATCTCAAAAAAAATTGTTTTTCCGTTTTATAAGTCTCAATTCTACTACTTACCATGATATGTTCAGATTTCAAGGTGTATTAAATCACTGCATGCAAGGATGAAGAAAAAACTCACCAATGCATGTAGAAGTTCTTGGTCATTCAGTGGTCATGCTTGCATGTGGTGTAATTAATGCGTCGGTATACATAATTTTTAAGAAAAATGATAGTACTAAGTAAGTACTTTTGCAAACTATGAAATTAATTCCACCATTCATCATCTACCTTGGTTGAAGATATTTTCGAATTAAGCCCTATAAACTGGAAAGGAGGGAGTATTTGCTAATTAGTAATACCATTGCATGCAATGAACTGACCACTGCATGTCGTGCTAGGTACTACGTCCCACATCCCTCATTGGTTGATTCCTATTCATGTCTAGAAACAAGAAACATGGTCGGGTTTTGTTTTGGGATTATTTGATTTTCATAAGATGACTATAACTAGCAATCGCCACAATAACCGTAAGATCTGCATCCGACGGTGGCACCTATTGGAGGCAAACAACAATAGAAAAGAATTGCCACAAAACTGCTGCACCACGCCCCACCCCTACACAAAGACTGCCACACAAGCATTCATAACTGCCACGTTCGGGTTGCGCTTGGCTTTTCGCCTCTTCGAGAAGTCAAACAATGATGTTACTTGTACAGTATCGAACCAACTGTTGCATGTCCGTGCACCACGTGGGGGAGGGATAGCTTGTTGTAGTAAGCAAAAGCTTCTCCTTGTCTACGAGCCACCACACGCATGGGCAAGGGAGAGGGCGTACTAGTAATCAAGCTTATCCTTGTTGTACGAGTTGACGTGACACATCATAGCACTAGCCCCACACGCTTGCCCCTAAACTTGGCTAAAAGACCCGCAATGTACAATATTTGCTACAACCTCTAACTTTCCACAAATTAAAATATATATTCCTCTCTTGACCAGATCAGCGTGCAAACTACAATCACCAGGATGACAGGTAGGGCAAGAAGATTATTTTAATCAAAAATGCTTCGAGACAGCCTCATAGCATGGAGCCGACTCCAACGATTATGTGGAGAGTATCATATACTAGTATCATGCATATGATACTAGTGTATGATACTACCTCCATAATGCATAGTATCATAGAGTAGTACTATCATAGATGATCATATTTATTGCCAAACATGATACGGTATCTACCAATGTTACTCTAACCCTCTCTCTCTTCTTTAATTATCTACCACATAAGCATGTTTGCTAGTCCCAAGTGCATGATACCGGTTATGTTACCCCCACTATGGCCAGCCTTAAGCTTAGAGGCATGGTACACGCTATCCTAGATTAGTTACTACTACCTCCCCTACACATGAAACTGCCACACGAGCGCTCTGGTTACGCTTGGCTCTTCGCCTCTTCGGGAAGTCGAACTTGATGGTGCTACTATAATATGCTTATGGCCATTGGACACCGAATGAACTGCTGCATGTCCACCGCGTGCGGGAGGGAGAGCATGTAGCGAAAGCTTCTCCTAGTCCTACGAGCCACCATGCTCATGGGTGAGGGAGAGGGCTTCTCCTTGTTGTGCGAGTTGATGCGACACATCTAAGCAGTGCACTCGATATATTTCAATAATTTGCGTTTACCGATGCATTAATTACAACACATGCATGCATGCCGTGACTTTCCTTTTGATACTTGCATGTGTTGATTTAATGCACCTTCAAGTAGTATGAATATGTGATGGTAAAACTTTCTAATGCCCCGGCCCTAAATCGAGAGATGGTGGTGCACGAGGAGGGCGAGATCATGCCGATGGAACAAGATGAAAACTGTATGATTTGTTCCTTTAGTGTCTCTTTCAAACAAAAACCATAGGAATTTTAATATCCACTTAGCCCTCCTTTTCAAATTCCTATTCATGAATAAGAAGACTCACTTTTGTAGCCTACTCGTGCTTGTGTGGTGTACATGAAGTTGGAGAAGAAGTCCTTCACCGTCATGCATTGTTGGTTGAAGTTGAATGAGAAGCCGAAGTGGAACCTTTTCATTGCCAAGATCGCCACCCAAGCCAATAAGGATGAAATCGGTGACCCTATCGACCCAGTCCAGGAACCACCGAAGAAGGTTAGAAGAAATCAGCGATGAAAGAAGTGGGAGGAGGAGAGGGCGAAGCAAGAAGGTGCGGCTGCCAAGATGACGGAGTGGTTCGAGGAGATCTTGGCGAAGAAGGAGGAGGCATGCCTAAGGCACTCGTACATCAAGGAGGAGTGGAAGGTGGAGAGGTTCAAGTAGTTGATGGATCCGACAGAGAAGATCAAGCTCGAAGAGAGGAGGACCATGATCGAGGAGAGGAAGGCGGCGCTCGAGGAGAAGAAGGCCATGCTCGAGGAAAAGAGGGTGAAGATCACCGCCAATTTGGAGGACGCCAGGATCTTGACCTTGAATATCGACTCTTTGGATGCCAACGCTAGAATAGTCATGCAATCTGTCCGCTATCAGATGTTGGAGCGGCAGAAAGATCAGTTGGCGGTGGCGCAAGATGAGGATGCGGTGGAGGCGGAGGTGGACGCGGACATGGAGGCTGCTTACGCGGCGGCGACGGCACCTCCTTGATCAGGAAGCATCTTGCTAAGATGGCCAGTCCGGCAGGGCAGAAATGCACGAACTGTTGGACTTATGTTCTTTTGGATTTGGGCATGTAAAACCTAAGCATATTTGCCTCATTTTAGTTGATCGGGGATGCGATCAGACGCGGGTGTGATCCGGCGCGATGTGTGGATCAGCGTAGATTTGAATTTGAATTTACTGGCGACAGTATACGGCTAGCGTTGGATGGCTACCTCTCGCATCCATATCCACGGGCTGATCCCCCTATCTGCAAACGAATGTGGGAGGTTTTTTGCGGCGAATGCGGGAGGTTTTTTGTGGGTTGTCATTGAAGATGCCCTAAAAACAACGAGGACCGGAACAAGGCGGTTGTCATTCGAGATGCCCTAAGGCAACAAGGACCGGAACAAGGCATGCGCTCTATGGTTAATCGTTGCTCCTTAGATAAATAATAAACGATCTCCTATGGCTTTTGCGGCCACGTGTCACTACTACGTGTATTACATATGACTTCGTGTCGTGGTCACATGCGGGATGTCAGTAATACATAGTAGACCAAAGAATCACATAAACTCGCATAACTACTTTGTGTATGTGCAAATGTTCAGAATTAGTAAATATAACTTCACATCTTGGTCACATGCGGGATGTCAGTAATACACAGCGGATCAAAGAGTCACATAAACTCGCATATTACTTTGTGTATGGGCAAATGTTCACAAGTTGTAAGGACATCTCCCCACATAGAATTGATGTACTATAACATAAGAGAGTAAATACTCGATGATGCCACAAAGTCTAATATTACATTCTAAATCAGACGTCAACATCTAAAAAAATCACTCAAACATAAATGAATTAAATAAAGAGGAATAATTCATTGGTGTCATCATCATGTCCAATTTTACAAAATACATGGTAATCGATGCGTAAATCGATGTCACTGGGGGAGACGGCTTACTGCCATTCATGAATGCGAGCCTGGTGGGTGATGAAGCGAGTCCTCAATGTTGGTGCTCGCCATCCAAATTTTGCCGGCATTGCTCGCACCCGGTGCCCGTCGTCCAGATTGTGAGATCTCCGCCGCCTGCGAGTGAGTGGAGGGAGAGGATGGAGTGAGAGGTGAGGGGGTGAATGGATTTACGACACCATTTCGGGAAACAAAGCAGTGTCTCCCGCGATTCCCTACATGCGTTGTAGCCTTTACCCACGTGCCTCGAGTTGCATCGCCCAGGCTTGACTTTAAAAAAAGCCGATTCAAGTGTTCCTCATAACCAGGGCTCAAGGTGCTTTAAGCTTCGCGTGAGCCAAGATTCTAATGCAAATCTGGCAACCAAACGGGTCAAAATTGCATCCAGCAGGCCTGAATGAACATAATGCAGGCTACCACACACGCCATTGAAGATCGACCTCCTCAGAGGCGACATGTTGCACGGTCACACATGTTGTGGTGAAGTTAGGTCTAGAAATTTGCGGCCGATATCATGCATTATCAAGATTCAAGGATGAGTATATATAGAGGGCATAACTTGAAGGCAAGAAGTCACTGTTAAAGATTTAAGATAAAAATCATACGCAGAAATTACAATGAACATTACAAATCTCTACTGTAACATATACTCTAACAAGAACTACGAGAATGTTCAAGCTCCGTTCTTTTCCATGCACCCACTTGTTGTGCGGTGGCAATATCTTGAGATATGCCCTCATGGTGCAGAATAAATTCAGGGTGGTACAGATCATACTTAGGGCATCTACATCCGGTCACCTCAAACCCGTTTCCAGACAGACAATCCGGTAAATGAAGCCACAAACAGGCCTCAAATGCCCGGGCTGATCGGCACCTCTCATATTCGGCCCAAATATGAGACAGATATGAGAGCGCCCCAACACACCCAGACGCGTTCACTATGTCGAACCCATCCCACGCTGGCCCACCTGACCCCACATAGATTCTTCCCCATCCGCTCGCTGGACTAAACCCTACTCACTTCACTCCACTCCCCTCCGTCACCCAAGCTCCCGTCCAGCAATCTCCGGCTTCTCTGGCATGGCGGGCAGCGAATCCGAGTCCTTCATTTATAGATCCGTCGATCCCGAGCTCATCTCATGCGGCCCCGAGGAGGAGATGGCCGTCCGGCTTGCACTCTATCGCTCTCGGGAGGAGGCCCGTCTGTTGGGGATATAACCCCACGGTATGACCTGCCTAGTTGGGCTGGGTTATCCAACTGGCGACTAATGAACAAGATTCAAGTTGGGCTGTGACGTTCAAGATCTCAAGACCTATAGGGTGGCTCATAGAATGGGTCGACTCAGGGCCTAGTACTTGAAGACGGCGACTTGTGGCCCACAAGTATAAGTCGCCACCTGAAGGTTCCTTACTTAGGAAACAAGACAAATAGGAAACATACTAGGCCACGGAATGTACTACGACTTGAACTTTATTGTAAGCCCCGAGTCTCCACCTGTATATAAAGGGGATCCCCTGAGGCGAAAACACTAAGTTACAATATCTCGAGTACTATGTTAGCTAAGACGCACCCTTGTAATCGAGATCATCATCATGAATATCAATCAAGAAGGAGTAGGCTTTTACCTCCACCGTGAGGGGCTGAACCTGGGTAAACCCTTGTCTCTCGATTCCGATCAACCCCATTCAAGCAATCACCTAGCGGCGATGGCCTCACGACTAAGTCCTTTCACAAGGACATCTGCCTTGACAAAACCACGATAGTTGGCGCCCACCATGGGGCTATCGCTCGGTGGCGTCGAGTTCTTGGAGGGAGCTCTCCCAGGGATCGAGGGATACGCAATCGGCCGCATGACCAAGAGTCGCCATGGCAAGCTCTACATCGATGACTCAGGCTGGGGCCCCGAGGCCGACTCGATCGAGTATGGGTACCGGGCCCCCTTTGGCAAGATCCACGTCTTCATCGGCAAGATCGGGGAATCAGGACCCGAGCCTGACATATGCACCGACATCGTCGAGCCGGCTCGGCGCACGCAAACCGCCCGAGCTCAAGCCGGTCGAAACCATGTTTTCGTTGGCTTCACCCAGGGGGTTGACCTCGCAGACAACTCAGCATCGGGCGGCGACGCCCTGGTCTACTCCGATGACGAGTCATCAGTGGGGGAGATGAAGTCAATCCACCCCTTGTACGATGACAGACGTGGGGGCTGCTCCGATGATGAGTCAGCCCCGATTGACCATGAGTCACCCCGTTGGACCGCGGTCTACATGGCAGGCACCACCCTGGCCCTTGACTCCACTGCGACAGGCACTGCGGGAGGCGTCGGTGCATTAGCGACTGATCCGAACGCGGCTGGCCCTGTCAAGTCACCGAGTCAAGTCCTCTCGGAGCTGGTCGCCTCGTTAACAACTCTTCTTGAGTCGCCCTTAACAGCAGAAATCAGGAAGAGTGCAATGCGGAGGTGGCTAAAATCCGTGAGCAGATGAATAAGGCTCAGGAGGATGTCAACGCCGAGAACGCTCGCACGATACAGTTACAAACCAATATTCAACAAGAGACAGAGGGCCTGAGGACAGAGGCCTGGCGATTGGGCCTCCGTCAGCACGCTTTTGAGGCGGTCTACACGAGATGGCATGAGACTCGCCTGCCCCCTGGTTTTGAGGGAACACGTCTGTTCAACACGCCTGCAGCAGGTGCTGGGCCGAGGGCCCCTGCAACACTGGTTATACCCCAATTGAACCAAGTCGTGCCACAAAATGACAATGGGGGCCATCTCCGGCTCAGTATAACCAGCCAGCCCCAAACCCCCCGCTCGTTCGGACATCTCCGGATCGCTTCATGATGCTGTCGGGTCACTTCTCTAACCCTGTTGATAACCTAGTGGTAGCAGCTACCAATCTCGCTGTGCTTCCGATCAAGGGCAATACCCCTGTGGAGAGAGAGGCTTTGCACACCATTGAGCTGTTAAAAACTATGGTTGCTCAACAGGCAAACTATTCTTACAGCCAGTAATGACTCCACTCTACCTCGCACCTAAGCCGCAGCCGAAGTCGCCACGCTGAATCACCGACCGTTTCTAGCAATGCCCGGCGGCTACGTGAGAAACAACATGAACCGCCCCGGCAGGGGGCTTTGGATGCCCAATAGATCGTCGACACGGCATGGGCACGACGGGAAGTAGAGTCTGCCAATGCGGTGGCTTATCAGTTGCCTCCTATGACCCCCTTGGCTTCACAAGGTGTTGGGTTGAGCACGTGAACCATCGGGATACCATGCCTAGTACCGGCTCTGTGCAACGAGCATATGCCTAAGGATTTCAAGGGCCCTCGGAAGGTTTCCAACTACACGCCTGAAGCTTGAGCCGACGGCTTGGATTGAGAGTTATGAAATTGCTATGGACATGCTAGATGTCAGCGACGGGTCTGCGCCAAGTATTTGACTATGATGCTGGAAGGGTCTGCTCGTACTTAGCTAAAGAATTTGCCCCTAACTCCGTCAACACCTAGGCAGAGTTGAAAGCATGCTTCATCAAACACTTCCAGTGAACCTGCAAGCGTCCTATGAGCATTGTTGATCTATAGAATTATGTCCAACGCGAAGGCGAGTCAGCTCATCATTGGTCTCGTCGGGTCGCGGGCATATCATCCACTCCTCGGATGGCATATTGACAGCTCAAGCCGTTTTGATCCTGGAAAAAAACTGCCATTTTGACCCCCTCATTCAAAAGCTCGGTTGACTCAAGCGGACGGTTACGGACATCGGCGAGCTCATGGATGTCTTGACCAGGTATGTAGAGTCAGACTCCACGAAGGATCCTAACCCAGACGATGAACAGACCAGCAAAGGAAAGAAGAATGGTGCCGGCAAATGTCAGCAGCAGGGTAACCCGGGGTTCAACGGTAATCATGGTAGTCAGGGCAACGGCGGCAAGCGCAATAACCCAGAGGGCGGCTCAGATTTTGTTGCTAATACTAACACTGGTTTCAAGGGCCATTCTAGGAGGCCATTCAATGCAAATAAAGCCCGCAATTTTGAGGAAGCCCTCAAAGGGCCTTTTCCTAAGCATAGTACCATGGATAAGCGGGCAAGCCACTCTTGGGAGAATTGCTATATCATGCAACAATTTAAAAATCAAGCTTACCAGAATCACCAAGGTGGCGGTGGTGGAAACCTAGGACAACCCGGTTCTGGCGGCTCAGGGTCTGGCTTACCTAGGGCCGGCTCATGTCGAGGATATAACAGTCATGGCGGGTCTGGAGCTAGATATCAAGGGTCTAGAAATCATGGAGGTGGCAATCAGCATTTTGGCCAGGGTGGCAATCAACATCAAAACAACCAGGCAGGTTTTCAGAACAATCCTAAGCAGTTAAATAGTGGGCAGTATCACGTCTTTACCACCAATACGTGCAAGCGGGACAACAAGGTTCAGAAACATGCGGTTAATCCGGTTGAGCCGACAGTTCCTCGGTATTTGAATTGGTCAGAGCAACCAGTCACTTGGAGTAGGGCTGATCACCCACCATGGGTTGAAAATCCTGGTGGTTTGGCTCTGGTGGTGGCACCTCAAGTTGATGGCTATAAGCTCACGAAGGTACTGATGGATGGAGGATGTAGCATAAACATCCTGTAATATGACACATTCAGGCGTATGAACTTGTCAGAAAAGCAACTCTCACCCTCCTCGACCGTTTTCCAAGGAATTTTCCCTGGAAAATCGGCATACCCCATCGGGCGGATCAAGCTAGGGGTTGCGTTTGGTGATGAGTATAACTACGGAATGGAGTTTCTAACGTTTGAAGCAGTCAAAATCAAGAGTCCTTATCATGCCTTATTAGGGCAGCCAGCTTATGCTTGTTTTATGGCACGCCCCTGTTATGTGTATCTCAAGCTCAAGATGCCTGGGCCGAAGGGTACTATCACAGTCAATGGGGACAGAAAGATTGCTCGTGAGTGTGAAGAAGGGGACATGGCTTATGCTGAGTCAGCCTGCGCAGCGGAGGAGTTGAAATTCTACACATCCAATGTTGATCCAGCTGATATAACTTCTTTGAAGAAGCCCACCACAGAATCTAACCAACCCCTCAAGTTCTAGTCGGCCAAAGACACGAAAAGGTTGACTTTACCCAGGGCGACTCATCCCAACAGTTCACTATTGGGACTGGCATGGATCCCAAATAGGAAAGCACACTCATCAAGTTCATCCATGAGAACCGGACATCTTTGCATGGAAACCTTCTTACATGCCTGGTGTACCGAGAGCATTCGTTGAGCACCACCTTAATGTTGATCCTATGATGAACCAGTCTGGCAATACCTCCGTCTTTTTAACAAGGAGAGACACAAGGCTATTGGGGAAGAAGTGGCCCGACTCCTAGCCGTTGGGTTCATCATGGAAGTATTCCATTATGAGTGGTTGGCCAATCCAGTACTTGTTCCAAAGAAGAACGGTACTTGGCGTATGTGTGTTGATTACACATATCATAACAAGGCTTGTCCCAAAGACCTGTTTGCCCTCCCTTGCATTGATCAGATCATCGATTCCACTGCTGGGTGTGAGAGTTTATGTTTCTTGGATGCTTAATTACTCTGGCTATCATCAGATTAAGATGGTTGTTGAGGACCAGGAGAAGACAACCTCCATCACACCTTTTTGGTCTTTCTGCTATGTCTTGATGCCTTTCAGGCTTAAGAGTGCCGGGGAGACTTATCAGCGCTGCGTGCAGAGTTGTTTTCACAATCAGATTGGGCATAATGTTCATGCTTATGTTGACGATATCGTCGTCAAGTCTCGGAAGAAGGACACTTTGCTGGATGATCTCAAGGAGACCTTTGACAACCTTCGGCAATACAAGATGATGCTTAACCCGACCAAGTGTGTCTTTGGAGGTCCAGCAGGCAAATTGTTGGGTTTTCTGGTGTTTGAACAAGGAATCGAAGCTAATCGTACAACTGCTTTGAGTCAGTTCATAAGCCGCCTCGGTGAGAAGGCAATCCCTCTATATCAGATGTTAAAAAAGACGGACAACTTCGTCTGGAGTGATGCTGCAGATAAAGCTTTTGAAGCCCTCAAGAAGCAGTTGGCAGAGCCGCATGTCTTGGATGCACCTATTGACAAAGAGCCTATGCTCCTGTACATTGATGCCAACAACAAAGCGGCAAGTTTTGCAGTTGTCGTGGAGCACAAGGAGGCTGAAAAAAATATCATGTTCAAGGGCCAGTCTACTATGCCAATGAAGTTTTGACGGAATCCAAGCAAAGATATCCGCATTGGTAAAAGTTGGTTTTTGGGGTCTTCATGGCGAGTCGCAAGCTGAAGCATTACTTTTTGGAATGTCCAATAACTGTGGTTAGCTCTGCCCCATTGGGAGACATCATCCAAAACAGGGGAGCCACAGGAAGGATTGCTAAGTGGGCAATTGAGCTTGGGCCACATCATCTGAAATATATGCCCCAAACAGCCATCAAGTCTCAAGCACTGGTGGATTTCATCAATGATTGGACTGAACTTCAAGTTCCCAAAGAGAACCTAGACAAAACTTATTGGACAATTTACTTTGATGGTTCCAGACAGTTGGAGGGATCGGGGGCTGGAGTTATCTTATCTTCCCCATGAGGTGATAAGTTTTGCTATGTTTTGAGGATAATGTTTCCCTATACTAACAATGCAGTTGAGTACGAAGCTCTCCTCCATGGTCTTCGTATGGCTAAGGAGATGAATCTTAGCTGGGTCAGATGCTTGGGAGACGCTGATTTGGTTACTCATCAAGTTTCTGGAAAGTGGGACCCCAAAGACCCCCTCATGGTGGCTTATCGGCAAGCGGTGACTAACATCGCAGGTCATTTCAAGGGTTATCAAGTGGACCACATTGGCAGACCTCTCAATGAGGCGGCTGAAGCATTGTCACGACTTGGCTCTCAATGTAAGTTGGTACCCCCCTATGTTTTCCTTGATGTCCTTCATAATCCCTCTGTCAAGTTGCCATCCGAGTAAGATCAGGCTATACCTGACCCGGAAGCACAAGTGGTGGCGGCTCTTCGTGCCACCCCAGACTGGATAGTTCCCTATCTGGCTTATCTGACTCGAGGTGAGCTCCCTGAGGATGAACTTATTGCTCGTCAGATCGTCCGTCGTTCCAAGTCAATGACTATTGTCCATGGCGAGTTGCACAAAAGAAGCATCACTGGCGTTTTTCAACGTTGTGTCTCCCCTAATGAGGGCCACGAGATCCTCAATGCGATCCGCTCTGGTGATTGTGGTCATCATGCCGGCTCAAGATCCTTGGTTGCAAAGGCATTTCGACATGGTTTTCATTGGCTCACGGCTCATGCAGATGTTGAGGTTATCGTGCGTAGATATGATGGATGTCAGAAGTTTGCATGCCAGTCTCATGTTCTAGCTCAAGAACTTCGGATGATTTCCATCACTTGGCCTTATGCAGTATGGGGGCTTGTTATGGTTTGTTGCTACTTCTTGAGCTTGCATTGATTTTTCCCTTTAAGGGGAAAGGGTGTTGCAGCAAAGTAGAGATAAGTATTTCCCTCAGTTAGGAACCAAGGTATCAATCTAGTAGGAGGCATAGGCAAGTCCCCAATATATGCACCTGCACAAACTAACAAACACTTGCACACAACGCGAAAAAGGGGTTATCAATCCCTTCACAGTCACTTGCAAGTGTGAGATCTAATAGAGATAGATATAAAAGATAAATAAAAGGCAAAATAAATTAAATATAAATAAATTGCAGCAAGGTATTTTGGGGGTTTTGGTTTTATAGATCTGAAAATATATGATGGAGAATAGACCCGGAGGCCATAGGTTTCACTAGAGGCTTCTCTCTTGAAGAAAGCATACGGTGGGTAAACAAATTACTATCGAGCAATTGATAGAAAAGCGCAAGAAAAATCATCATAAAGTTTATTCCGTTTGGACTCCGTTTGGTATTGATTTTCTGAAAAAGTCAAAAAACAAGGAAAAAACAGCAACTGGCACTGGGCACTAGGTTAATAGGTTAGTCCCAAAAATGATATAAAATAGCATATAAAACATCCAAGATAGATAATATAATTGCATGGAACAATAAAAAATTATAGATACGTTGGAGACATATCAAGCATCCCCAAGCTTAATTCCTGCTCGTCCTCGAGTAGGTAAATGATAAAAACAGAATCTTTGATGTGGGATGATACCTAACATATTTATCATTGCAATTTTCTTTATTGTGGCAGGAATGTTCAGATCCATAAGATTCAAAACAAAAGTTTAATATTGAGATAAAAACAATAATACTTCAAGCATACTAATAAAGCAATCATGTCTTCTCAAAATAACATGGCCAAAGAAAGTTATCCCTACAAAATCATATAGTCTGGTCATGCTCTATCTTCATCACACAAAGTATTTATAATGCGCAACCCCGATGACAAGCCATGCAATTGTTTCATACTTTTAATGTTATCGAGCTTTTTCAACTTTCATGAGCGTGAGCCATGGATATAGCACTATAGGTGGAATACAGTATGGTGGAGGTTGTGGAGAAGAGAAAAAAGGAGAAAGTCTCACATCAACTAGGCAAATTAATGGGGTATGGAGATGCCCATCAATTTATATCGATGCAAGTGAGTAGGGATTTTCCATGCAATAGATGCACTAGAGCTATAAGTGTATGAAAGCTCAAAAGGAAACTAAGTGGGTGTGCATCCAACTTGCTGGGCAATCTGTGGAAGCCCAAAATTGGAATATACAAGCCAAGTTCAATAATGAAAAATTCCCACTAGCATATGAAAGTGATAAAATAGGAGACTCTCTATCATGAAGAACATGGTGCTACTTTGAAGCACAAGTGTGGGAAAATGGATAGTAACATTGTCCCTTCTCTCTCTTTCTCTCATTTTTTTCTCTTTTGGGCTCTTTGGCCTCTTTTTTTATTTTATAATTTTTTTATTTTTCTTCTGGAGCCTCATCCCGACTTGTGGGGGAATCATAGCCTCCATCATCCTTTCATCACATGGGACAATGCCCTAATAATGATGATCATCACACTTTTATTTACTTACAACTCAAGAATTACAACTCGGTACTAGAACAAACATATGACGTTATAAGAATGGCTCCAGCGGTGTATCGGGATGTGCAATGATCTAGCGTGACATGTATAAAAATATGAACGGTGGCCTTGCCACAAATACTATGTCAACTATATGATCACGCAAAGCAATATGACAATGATGGTATGTGTCATAATAAACGGAACGGTGGAAGTTGCATGGCAATATATCTCGGAATGGCTATGGAAATGCCATAATAGGTAGGTATGGTGGCTGTTTTGAGGAAGGATATATGGTGGGTTTAATGCACCGGCGAAAGTTGCACGGTACTAGAGAGGCTAGCAATGGTGGAAGGGTGAGAGTGTGTAGAATCCATGGACACAACATTAGTCATAAAGAACTCACAAACTTATTGAAAAATTTATTAGCCATCGAAGCAAACTACTAATACGCATGCTCCATGCGTGGTATTAGAGAGGCTAGCAATGGTGGAAGGATGAGAGAAAGTGCATATAATCCATGGACTCAACATTAGTCATAAAGAACTCATATACTTATTGCAAAAATCTAGAAGTTATCAAAGCAAAGTATTACACACATGCTCCTAGGGGGATAGATTGGTAGGAAAAGACCATCGCTCGTCCCCGACCACCACTCATAAGAAAGACAATAAAAAATAAATCATCCTCCGACTTCATCACATAACGGTTCACCATGCGTGCATGCTTCGGGAATCAAAAACCTTAACACAAGTATTTCTACTAATCCACAATTACTCACTGGCATGACTCTAATATCACCATCTTTATATCTCAAAACAAATGCAAGGAATCAAACTTGTCATATATTCAATGCTCTTTATGGAAGTTTTTATTATATCCCTCTTGGATGCCCATCATATTAGGACCAAATTCATAACCTAAGCAAATTGCCATAGTATTTTCAAGACTCTCAAAATAATATAAGTGAATCATGATATTTCATCAATTTCTACAAAATTAAACCACCGTCATGCTCTAAAAAGATATAAGTGAAGCACTAAAGCAACTACCTAGCTCAAAAGATATAAGTGAAGCACATAGAGTATTGTAATAAATTCATGATTAATGTGTGTCCCTCTCAAAAGGTGTGTACAGCAAGGATGATTATGGTAAACTAAAAAGCAAAGACTCATATAATACAAGACGCTCCAAGCAAAACACATATCATGTGGTGAATAAAAATATAGCCTCATGTAATTTTACTGATGGCTTGAAGACGAAAGAGGGGATGCCATCCGGGGCATCCCCAAGCTTACACTACAAAAAAATACACTTCCGTGATGATATGTACATCCATGACAAATTTATGACAGAATCAAGATAGTCATACCTGTGCTGTCGTAGAAGTGTTCCATGACATTACCAAAATTATCATCACAGAAGTGTCCACTTCCATGACGATAAATCGTGCGTCACAGAAGTGCTTTCGTCAAGGGTGACGACACGTGGCATCGAGCGTAACGGAACGCCGTTAAGCTATCAGGTCGGGTTTTGGATCCGATAACCCATTGACAGCCCCGACCAATGGGGATTTTACACGTGTAAAATCATCATTGGCTGGAGGAAACACGTGTCGGCTCATCGTTGGGACAGATGTCATCCACTCATTGGACAGAAGACGCCTATGATACGTCGACACGTGGCACGGCCCAACAGAGGCCCATTCCTGTGAAAAGGTCTGCCCGTTTGACTTGGTCAAAAGGTGGCGGGCCGGCCCATGTAAAGCCTGTTAACGGCCTGTTCGCATATAGCCCATTTACAGCCCGCTAACCCAAGGCCCATTACGCCCTATCCGAATTAGGCCCACTAGCGTCATCTGGGCCACCCAATATGATTCCAGCCCGTTTTCACTTCTGGCCCATGTATGGCCCATGACGTCTTTCGCCCCATATGAGGCCCTATGTAACTCTTGGCCTATTAACGGCCCATGGTGAAACTGGCCCGTAATGAACAGTGTATCACTTTACATCCATTAACGGCCCGTGGTGAAACTAGCCCGTAATGAACAATGTATCACTTTATACCCATTAACGGCCCGTTATTCTGTTGGGCCGTTTCCAGCCCATGTTATCTTTCGGCCTTCTCAGAGCCCATTTATTCTTGGGCTCATTTCCAGCATTCGGCTATTTATGGCCCGTTACTGTCATTTTCTGCTTGTGGGCCAAATTCAGCCCGTGGTTACAGTCGGCCCGTTTGTGGTCCGTTAATACGTTGGGCCGTTTTCACAGCGTCATCAAATACGGCCTATTAACGATGGCCCGTTATGATCGGCCCATGAACGGACGATTCGAACTCTAGCCCGTTTACAGCCATAATGCGGCCTGTTATTGGCCCATTTTTGGCCAATCGATCATACTGCCCATATAAGGCCCATTGATGATACGGCCCGTAGAAGGCCCATTGTTTCCACGGCCCGTAGAAGGCCCATTGTTTCCACGGCCCGTAGAAGGCCCATTGTTTCTACGATCCATAGAAGGCCAACTGTTTCTACGGCCCGTAGAAGGCCCACTGTTTCTACGGCCCGTAGGAGGCCTAGTGTCACTACAGTAAATATTAGCCCATGGTTATTGTGGCCTAGTTTTAAAAAATAGGTTATTGTAGCCACTAGCAAACCGCGGAAAAAGAACTGCAATGACTACAAGCAAACAAATAAACAAGACAACAAGGAAGTAAATAAGCAAGCAACTTACGCTAGGCTATCACGGCTATCACACATATTACATCCACTGGGCATCAAAGTTCGCCACCAGTGCAAATAAACGTGCCGACAAAAGAATATACAAAATTGAGAGCACTTCAGAAGGCACTAGGCCTGGCCAGGTCGCCCCCCCAAACAGCTGAAGAAGCTGAGTAGACCTCAGTTGTGTCAACGATAGATGCATCAACACTAGATTTAAGGCATGATGATGCGCACGGCAGTCCTCTGACATCTTCATTGCATCTTTGACTTCAAGTCTGAGCTGAGCTGAAGCAAGCCTTTCCGCTTTAAGTTGAGACTAAGAAGTCGAACCGATTGAGGCAGCGACTGCACAGAGGTTGTCTCACACCTGCTGGTGAGTAGCTTCAACTCACTGTCTTCATCAAGACACGACCTTGGGGTCATCTCGCTGTCCTCAAGATGGTTTGGCTCACTATCTTCCCTAAAGTTCTGCCTGACGTAAGAGATACGAGTCTGAAAGAGAAACAAGGAGACACGTAACATGTTTCATAATTATATAAGCAAATAAATGGATCTGTTCTGCATAAGAAACATGTTTTTACAACTACAATTTGAAACTGGTAGTTGTTGCAAACATCCAATCAGATGTAAACAGCAAAGCAAACAACAGTGGAGGAAATGATGCCTATCCAAATCTATACTAGAACAAAGTTTGAAGGCTTGAGAAGGATGAACTTACATTACATGTTAACACGGGATGGACAAAGCCCTTCTCCATGTTTATGGAAGGATAATTCAATAGATTCCCCAAAGAATATTCTTTATAAGCGTTGCCATTATTCCACATTTTGCAAAGAGTAAACATAGATCAAATAATATTGGAAGAAACAGAGGATAATGAAGCTCAGGTGCAGACTGATGATACATAATCAAATAGCAATTAATTAAGTACAGCGTTACAAGGAAAAAGGGAGAGAGGTACTGACAAGAGCAATGCAGAGGCCATTATTGTTTTGAGATCGTATGATCCTTTGAGCAAGGAGATTCATCTGAAATTAGTTTTCATACAAGAGAGAAGGTAAGGCACAAGCAGAAATTTAGGAGTTCAAATTTTGAATTGATATCATAGACAGTACCTGACGTTGGGCTCCTAGCAGTTCTAATAGGGGTTTGGCCACTGGAGTAGGGGTAAAGTGTGGTACAGTTGGGCCTGTGTTTTCTGTGGCTGCTGATCTATCTTATTTAACATGTATCACTACCTTTTCCAAATACCTAGTTTGTACTCATTGAGGACCTACACTCACCCTCTTCCTTTTGGACATCTATTACGAAAGAACAACATTTGACTGGAAAAACATAGTGTGACGACACATGGAATAGGTACAGAAAATGGATAGGTATGGCATATACTCATATATGATGCTTAAACTAAGCAGATGGTGTAACAAAGTAGAAGTAATGCAAGAGGTCAGATGCAAAATATGTGCGACCAATACAACTGTGCAAAGTTAGAGCAAGCACCTTGATGGGTGAATAATATAGGCCATCCTCCACCATGCCAAGTTTGTTAGCCAGTGGATCGTTCCGCAGTATTCCTCTCGTGCGCCTATTCTCATATTCATTTTGATAATGTTCAATATCTGACATGCATGAAAACATAGAAACAAGTGAGATTTTGTTTGTAATGCAGAAGTGATTCTAATCCAATACTGCCTCCCTGTAAACCCCTTTGTGCTATATCTGCAATTCTTTTAAAAGACCATGCATGCTGTAATTTGTTGTGTGCATTAATATAATGTGGCCTACTACTCAAAATATGAGAGCTTCAGAAGTGATGACACTTCGCAGATGATAGCTTCAACATATAGTAAAGAAGAACAAGTCGACCTGACCTGATAGATTCAAAATATACTAAGGGAGAACAACTCGACCTGACCAGTCGACCGCAAGAGAAGAGTATCATCTTGAAGAAGAGCAGAAGAGCAAGCAGATTGAAGATATTACAAGTCTTTCAATACAATGCCGGTTGGCCACCCATGATGAACCAGAGCGCACAGAGAAATACTATTCTTTCCGGTCTCTCCACTACAAAAAAGACACATCCGTGACATTTTGGGCCGAACGAAATTTTTTTCTGCCATACATATGACACTTCTATGATGATAATTGTGAAAAAACCTGGTATCATCATAGATGTGGTGGGCTCCTACTTGTATGACAAAAAATCATGACAGAAAATGGGCATTTCGTCCTGGGCAGGCCGGAGACACAGCTGCATGACATTCTTTGGGCCGTCCATGACGGAAAAAACCGTGGTAGAAGCGAGGGCGAGGAAAATTTCGGGGAGTTCCCGGTTACGGTGGGAGGTCGGGCGCCGAGCGATGCGCATTTCTCTCGTACACGTAAGCGCGTGTGTGCGAGGCGTTGGCTCTAACTAAACCCGAGCGAGGCGTTGGGCTCTAACTGAACCCGAGCGATTGCACTGTAGGCTACGCGTCACTGAACCCGAGCGATCGATCGATGGCTGTTAACTGAACCCGATCGAGCGATTCCTTCGCTACTGCTGCTAACTGAAGTCGATCGATGCTGCCTCTGGGATGAACAGTGAGTGTTGCAGGGGGGTTTGGACGAACAATGAGCGGTGGTGTTGCCTCTGGATGAACAGGACCCCGTGGTGTGGTGGACAGCTGGATGAATAGTAGACGGTGGAGGGGTGCCCGTGGAGGGGTGGATGAACAGGACCCCGTGGTGTGGAGGGCTGGATGAACAGTAGATGGTGGAGGGGTGCCCGTGGAGGGGTGGTTGAACAGGATCCCGTGGTGTGGAGGGCTGGATGAACAATAGACGGTGGAGGGGTGCCCGTGGAGGGGTGGTTGAACAGGACCCCGTGGTGTGGAGGGCTGGATGAATAGTAGACGGTGGAGGGGTGGTTGAACAGTAGCCGGTGGAGTAGCACGCGGTGGAGGCTGGATGAACACGAGCCCGTGGAGGGTGGATGAACAGGTGCCCGTGGAGGCTGGATGAAAAGGAGCCCGTGGAGGCTGGAGGAGGTCGACGATGGAGATGAACAGTATCCCGTGGAGTCCCGTTTTGCGGTACGCCACACCCCTCCCGATGAACAGGACCCCCGTTTCGACCGTACTGCTCCAACACAAGTCCGTTTCGTCCGTTTTGCGGTATGCCACACCCCTCCCGATCAACCGGACCCCCGTTTCGACCGTAGGAGGTCCGTTTCCTCTGTTTTGCGGTACGCTAGACCCCTCCCGATGAACAGGATCTCGTTTCGAATGTGGCCGGTTGAACACAAGGCCGTTTCCTCCATTCTGCGCTACGCCAGGCGTCGTTTCCATTGCCTGTTCCGTCCAAGCCCTCCCGATGAACACGACACATTCCGTTGGCTCCCCATGAACACGACGCATTCCGTTGCCTCCCCATGAACACGACGATGCTATTTCTCTGTTCTGACCCAGCCGTGTACACGAGCCCTCGCCGTACGTATGCGCGAGTAGGCGTTCGAGACCCCGCCCGTATGTACACATACATCGCCGTATTTTCTTTCTTGCACCCTGGCCGCTGTACGTACGTGTACATGCTACGTGCGTGCCCCTACTACGACACGTGCGCGCCTCTACTACGTCACGTGTGCGCCTCTACATCGACCAGTATGTACGTACACGTTCGCGACCAGAATGACAACGCTACGTACGCTTCGACCAGGTGGGTCCCGACTGTCAGGCACTTCCTTGTGTGCGAAGATGTAGCTGGTGGGTCCCAGCAGTCAGGGGCAAACATTTTTTTCGCAAAATATGGTGGCCCGTCCGGTGGGTCCCTGTTGTCAGGTGGAGGAATAATTATTTTGCACGTAATAAGGAGGCACTTCCTTGCTGCGGCCGTGGACCCAGCTGTCAGCCTCTCCACGTATAGTCCACGTCTGATGGAAGCCGTTCCTTGACCACGTTGACCACGCCGCGCCGAGAGCACCAGGGCGGTGGACGACGGCAAGGCCTAGGAAGGGGACGACGCGGAGCCAGGGAAGACGCGGCAGTGGATGCCCACGCGTAGAGGAGTACGAGGGTTCACTGGTTCGCTGCGGTGTGAGGCTGTTGTCGCCGCAGAGTAACAGGGGGTGTGGGTGAGTAGAGGGATGGCCTGGCCAGCGGTGGGAGTAGTAGGGGGCGGTGAGGCCTCCGCCGCATCGCAGCCGGCCACGGGAGGCAGGAGCACGAGGCACGACCGGCGCTGGTTTGGGCGGCTGGAGCAAGAAGACCAGAGGTTGAAGAAGCACTACGGCCGTTGGATGGACATCGTACGGTCACTGGAGCTAGATCGTGCATATTGACTAAGTTGACAAAGCCCTCCGTCCCCATCAACTTAGTAGGCCCACAAGTCAGCCTGCCACTATACTGGGTCCCAGCTAACAGGGGGAGTATTCATTTTTTTTGTGCGTAATAAGGAGGCACTTCCTTCGTGCGAAGATATAGTTGGTGGGTCTGAGCTGTCAGCGGTGGTAACGTTTTTTCGTGAAATACCGAGGCCCTTTCGGTAGGTCCCTGATGTCAAATGGAGGAATTATTATTTTGCGCATAATAAGGAGGCATTTCCTTGCATGCGGCCGTGGACCCAGCTGTCGGCCTCTCCACGTACAGTCCACTTCAGATGCATGTCGGTCGTTGACCACGTTGACCAAGCCGCGCCGAGAGCACCAGGGCGGTGGACGACGGCGAGGCCTAGGAAGGGAACAACACAGAGGTAGGGAAGACTCGGCAGTTGTTTCCCAAGCGGAGGGGAGTACAACTGTACGAGAGTTTACTAGTTCGTCTGCCGTCGCCGGAGAATAACAGCAGGTGTGGGTGAGTAGAGGGATGCTAGGCCAGCGATGGGAGTACGGTGGCGCGGTGAGGCCTGCGCGGCAGCACAGCCGTCCGCGGGGAGGAGGGAGCAGGCAATCCCGCCGGCGCTTGTTTGAGCGGCTGGAGCAGGAAGAGCAGAGATTGAACAAGCACGACGGCCGTTGGATAGACATCCAACAGTCACTGCTTGTGCATCAACCTTTTTTAGGAAAGCCTCAAATCTGTGGAAAACAACATACAGCCCATCTGCCATTATTTCTAATAATTTTCAGCCCATTTGCTAATTCTTAAGGTCTTTTTGGAGCCCATATTCTTTTTGTTACCATTACAGCCCATATTGTGGCCACGGTTAAAAAATTATACGAAATTTTGCATATTTCGGTGCGGTCTGAACTGTTTTTAATCCCGAAATTTCGACTCACATTCAAACTGATTTTAAAAATAAATGTATATCAATATAAAATCCAACAAATTCTCCACGCATAAAAATTAGTGTAATTTAAAACCTTGAAATGAAAAAAGGATATTTGAAATTAATTGCCGGTTTGATGTGTTTTAAAAATGTACATCCATTTGTCATTACTGATGGGCCATTTTCTCGGCCAGCCAAATGAAAGCTCTCCTCGTGAAAGATTTGTAGCCCAACAGGACTAACAAAGTGACTTACTTGGCAAATCACAAAAAAATTGGGTTGTGGCCGTGGACCCAGCTGTCAGCCTCTCCACGTACAGTACTCTTCCGATGGAAGTCGTTCCTTGATCACGTTGACCACGCCGCGCGGAGAGCACCACGGCGGTGGACGACGACGAGGCCTGGGAAGGGGACGATGCGGAGCCGGGGAAGACGCGGCAGCGGAAGCCCGCGCGGAGAGGAGTACAAGGGTTCACTGGTTCGGCTGCGGTGTGAGGCTGCCGTCACCGCAGGGCCTGGCCAGCAGTGAGAATAGTAGGGGGCGGTGAGGCCTCCGCGGCACCACAGTCGGCGCACGGGAGGCAGGAGCATGCGGCACGACCGGCGCTGCTTTGGGCTGCTGGAGCAAGAAGACTAGCGGTTGAAGAAACACTACGGCCGTTGGATGGACATCGTACAGTCACTGGAGCTAGAATCGTTCATATTGACTAAGTTGACAAAGCCCTCCGTCCTCGTCTACTTAGTTGGCCCACAAGTCATTCTCCCACTATGGTGGGTCCCAGCTAGCAGGGGGTATTCATTTTTTTGTGCGTAATAAGGAGGCACTTCATTGCGTGCGAAGATATAGCTGGTGGGTCCGACATGTCAGCGGGGGGAACGTTTTTTCGCAAAATATAGAGGCCCTTCCGGTGGGTCCCAACTGTTAGGTGGAGGAATCATTATTTTGCGCGTACAGTCCACGACCGATGGATGTCGTTCGTTGACCAAGTTGACCAGGCCGCGCCGCGAGCATTATGGCAGTGGACGACGGCGAGGCCTAGGAAGGGAATGACACGGAGCCGGGGAAGACTTGGCAATGGTTGCCCACATGGTGGGGAGTACGAGGGTTTACTGGTCCGGTTGCCGTCGCCGAAAAATAACAGGAGGTGTGGGTGAGTAGAGGAATGGCCTGGCCAGCAATGAAGTAGCGTGGGGCGGTGCGGCCTGTGCGGCAGCACAGCCGGCCACGGGAGGCGGGAGCAGGCAATCCCACCGGTGCTGGTTTGGGCGGCTAGAGCAAGAAGATCAGATATTGAAGAAGCAGCACGGCCGTTGGATTAACATCCAACGGTCACTGCTGCTAGAATCGTTTGTGGACTAAGTTGACAAAGCCAAAGTACACGTCAACCTAGTAGACCCACAAGTCAGCCTCCAAATCTGTCCCAAATAGCATACAGCCCGAAATTTCTAGCCAGATTCAAATTAATTTTAAATCAAAATATACCTTAATTTAAATTCAATGAAATTTTACCCGCACAAAAACAATGAAATTTAAAATATCAAAATCCGGGAGAAAACTGTATTTTGGAATTAATTGCCTGTTTGCTGTATTTTTTCATTTTACATCCCATTTATTATTACTTATAGCCCATTTCTTATTACTTATAGCCCATTTTCTGGGCAAAATGCATCCCTCCTCGTCTTGAAAGATTTCCGGGCCAGCAGGGCGTAGAAAAGCAAGTAGGCCTACGTTGGTTATTCTGCAAAAAGCAAAATAGCTGGCTAGCCATTTTCAGAAAGGAAAAAAACAAACTGGGCTGGTCATGTGCTAAACATATGAAATAAAAGCCTGGGCTAGATGGGCCACGGGTCCCGCACAACCCAGTTGATACCCTTCTCCGTCCCGAAAAAACAAAATTACTGCGCGAGCTGCTGGGTCCCTACTGTCATCCTCACCATGTACACGGGAGGGCGGCGCCGCGGCGAGCGAACCAAGGCGGAGGACGATGGTGAGGCCTCGGACGGGAACGAATAGGAGCCAAGGAAGATCACAGCCAGCCGTGGGAGGCGGGAGCAGGCGGTCCCGCCGGCGCTGGTTTGGCTTTGGCGGCTCGAGGAAGAAGAGACTGAAGAAACGCGACAGACGTTGAATGTCAATCCAACGGTGAAGGTTGGCACAATCGTTTGTTGACTAAGCGGACACCAAGTAGCATACTTTCTTATATATAGGAAGAAAACTGCGAGGAAAATGCGTTCGTTTACCGTCCTCCTCACAGGGAACGTTCGCCACATAAGTGACTAGCACCCTTGGTTTTAAACCGAGAGGTCTTGGGTTCGAGTCCCAGGAACTCTCAATTTTGTCCTCCTTCCTTCCTCGCAAAAAAAGGGAAAGAAAATCAAAGACTTGGGAAGGCGTACAGAACAAGCTAGTGTACCAGTAAAGAGACGTTGCCGAGTTTTAGAAAAAAGAAAGACGTGCTCCTATAGCTGGTTCGAATCCAAACCTAGACTATGACTATATATTGTGTGCTACTCTGCAAGTAATGAAACTGACATATCCAACGTTCGCTTCTCCTCTTCTCTACTTACTCTACCTAGCATCAGAAGCTCTGGCCGCAGTAACCATGTCCGCTGGCTGCTCGTCCACCTGCTCTTCGGCAGGCAACAACCAGATATGCGCCAAGTCACCACCCATACCATCGCCTGTGGGTCTCATCACACTCTCGCCGGCACGCGCACCGCAGCCGATTGCTCATCGCAACCCGCTGCCGTTGGTGTGGTGCCACTACGGCAAATCACGCAGAGTCATCCGTCACGTCCCAACCACAATCCGCAACCCTGGCCGAGTCTTCTACAAATGCCCGAATCATGGGGTAATAATATGTTTATGTGTTGTTCTGCTGCTTTCAATTGCTGATTTTTTAATAGTTTGGTTGATGATCTACCAATTTGATTCGTGCAGAAAAGGGAAGATTCATGTGATTTGTATTTCTGGGAAGTTGCTGATGTGGGGGAATGCAACTACGCTGATTATTTGGTTAGCCAAGGAATCCCAATACCAGCAGGTTGGGGTGTTGGACAAGTAACTGAAGGAACGGCAGAAGAGGAAGATGCAGAGCAGAAGGTTAAAGATGCGGTTCCTCTGATCATGGCCAAGCAACAGCTGCTGAACAGCCTTGACAGCAATGAGGAGATGAAAGAGCTTGTGAAGATAATGGGCAAAATCGATGTGCTCTGTAGGATGATTATTTCTTTATTTGCAATGTATGTAGCACTCGTGATGTATTCAGTGGCTACAACATGAGCACTTTGCTGAAACTAGTAATGAATGAATCCTGTGTAGCAGGCTGGGCGTAGTGTTGTGAAAATCTAATGATTTCTATTAACGGAAATCAGGGGGTATCCCCTTTTGCTCATATAAATAAATAAATAGCAGAGGCCCTGTCGGGTCAGCTTTGTTCTTATTCGAAGACGTCGACCAAATTGCAGTCCAACAGCAAACTATGTCATCAAATTCAAGTTTCACAGCCAAATATGAGTACAACTAAACAACAATGTCATCATGTTTTAGTTGTCATACAATCACCAAACAAAAATCAGCATACATAACAAGTGATGTTCTCACAGCAAAATACTAAACAACATGTTCATCAGGTTTCAGTTGTCATAGCAAACACAATTTCACATAGTAGATAAAAAACGTCGTCTGACAGGCAAATACGACAAAAGCAATGTAATCATCATCCGCAGTAGCAGCGTCAACATCTTCGCCATGTGTATCAGTCTGAATCATAATTCCCACGGTGTTATCTTCTTCGTCGTCCTCAACGTCCTCGAACGTTGGCTTCTTCTTTATCAACTCTTGTATGTCCACAGCACCGACAGGCAATCTTTTCGCCGGCGTCATTGATGTGATGGTTCTCAAAGATATTAGGAACATCTGTGTTATCTTGTACATCAGGAGCAGTGTAAGCATCATCTTGTTGTGCAACTTCATTAAACGAATTCCTCTGCTCAAACCTTTGCAATACTCTCCAGTCATCGCTACGTGCAAATGTGTCTTCCAAGAAAAATATCTGTGTTGCTTGATTTGCCAAAATAAAAGGCTCATTGGTTTGGTATGCCGCCTTGACATTGATGGATTTGAAATAATCATCATCTCTGGGTTTTGCGATCCTGGAAAACAGGTTATACCAACGACAGCACAACAGAACCACACACCAATGATCCTCGAAACTGGAGATATACTGCAACTGAACAATGTCTGTTATGTTAGCATACATTTCAGTTGTCTCTTTGTCATACATATCCGTGCTCATGATGGCACTGTTTTGTGTCTTCCTGCCTTCGTCTCGTGCAAGGGTGTTGTAGCGCACATCTCCAACAACGCAAGATTCATAATGTATTACTCGAGTATCAGGACCCATTGCCAGTGAGTAAAGGGCATCATCAACTGCCTGCCCATCCTCCCGCATCTTCTTAACCTATGGTTAGAAAATAGACAAGCTGATCATCTTATGTACTCAA
The DNA here is from genome assembly GCA_032464435.1 of Aegilops umbellulata. Classification (NCBI taxonomy): domain Eukaryota; kingdom Viridiplantae; phylum Streptophyta; class Magnoliopsida; order Poales; family Poaceae; genus Aegilops; species Aegilops umbellulata. The sequence goes on along the minus strand of CP136056.1, from coordinate 338,905,316 downwards.
TATATTAAAAAAACTGACAGTGCACTTCAAAAGCTTACATGGTTCTTGAACCATTTCGCAAATCCTGCCATAACCAGTTTGTCAACGTTTCTTGGATTTTGCGGCAGTAACTCCTCTTTGTAGATGCTGCACAACATAGTGATCGCGTCAAACATCTAAATATATAAGAATGTGCTGCAAGTTTAATAGATTACGATGTATAAGCTGCAGTACTGCACTTACTTGATATAAGGTAGTATCTCAGGACAGTTATTCAACACATACCAAACCATTTTGTCCAAATCTTTAGGTTTGTCCTCTTGTCGACTCTTCCATGTAACTCGAACAGAATAATCGAAAACATTGAGCCCGGGATTGTCTTCACCCACATCTTTGCTAAGCTGATCAACTGTTTCAATGTATTTTGAGCCGAATGTCAACGCTTCTGTAGCAATGTAGGCCTCTGCAATGGAACCCTCGGGTCTAGCTCTGTTCCTAACATAGCCCTTGAAAGTGCCTAGCCGCCTCTCAATAGGGTACATCCAGCCATACTGTACTAGACCTCTAAGTAGTGCCTCATCAGGTAGATGAACAACCAAATGCACCATCACATCTGTCGGAGTCTGGGGTTCCGGCAGACCCTTTAGGTTCGAACTCTGGGGTGCGTGCGGAGATCGTGCCCTCAACCTCTCCGTCTCGTAAGGACCTAAACTAATGAAGAACAACACAAGAGACACAGGGTTTATACTGGTTCGGGCCACCATTGTGGTGTAATACCCTACTCCAGTGTGGTGTGGTGGATTGCCTCTTGGGCTGACGGTGATGAACAATACAAGGAAGAACAGCCTCGCGAGGGTCTGTTCTTGGCTAGGGGATGAACTGCTAGGGGGAGTTCGATCGCCCTTCTCTCTCTCTCTACCTGCTCTACTGGTTTCTTGGTACTTGATCCGATCAGATTCTAGATCATTCCCCCCTCTACTCTGCGGGTGGCTAGTCCTATTTATAGGCAAAGGCCCTGGGCCTCTTCCTAAATATTAAGCGGGAAGGGCGCCAACAATTGGCCAATTTGAAGGGGAACATCTGGTACACTTATCCTGACTAAAGTTGGTCTTCGCCTGCCAAAGGCCCTGTGGTGACGCCGTCCTGGGCTCCATGGTGACCTCCTTCCCACCGTTGGACTGGTCCTGGTCTCGTTGCACCGAAATGGGTGCCTTTGCTTGATCCTCTTGCCTGCGCTTGCTCCCTTTGCACCAAAGAGGAAAGGGAGGACGCTGCGCGGGCTGGCGCCCGCCTGGCACCCTTGGTCGTCATGGCTTGCGTCATGGGCACCTCGGGAGGTACCCGCCTTGATTTCTCCGCCTCCTCGCGAGCCAGCCTAAGGAGGCCGTGCTTGAGGAAGCGCCGTGTCGTCCGCCTCGCGAGGCTTGGCCCCTCGCGAGTGTCTTGAACCTTGTGCTGATGAAGATGGGCCACGTTGGGCCCCCATTTGAGCCACGCCGCAGGCCGCAGGCAGGCAAGTCTGGGGACCCCCGTTCCCAAAACGCCGACAGTAGCCCCCGGGCCCAAGGTGCACACGGACTTGGCCGTGCCGAGAGGCGAAAGGGCAAGGGCGAAGCGCCGCGGGCCCTAACAGCCTGCGGCCTTGGGTGCCGCGTGGCGGTTGATTGGACGCGGGCGCTTTTGCAACTGCGCAGGATACTAAAGGCGTGGCATCTACTCGGGTTTTGTTCTTCTCATTCTTCATCCGCTGCCCAGATCCCCTTTTTTGCGCTTCTTCTCCCTTCCTCCAAGCTTCCAGATCTGCTCCAACCGCTCGACCCAGGCAGCCATGGTGCCTCGCCGGGCCCCGGCCGAAGCTTGGTTCTCGCCTTCTTTGGATCCGCCCAACGTGTCGAAGGCGAGCCTCGCCCTACTGCACCGGATGGCTGCGGCGCAGGGCATTGATGGGGCGCAGATGTTCAAGGTCGGCTCCGATGTCCCTGAAGGCCAAGGGATCACCTTCTATCCTTTCTTCGTGAGCTCCATTGCAATGGGCCTGGTGCCTCCTTTCTCTGAGTTCTTCCTCGCCGTCCTCCACCATTACAACTTGCAAGCCTTGCATCTCCACCCCAACTCCGTCCTTCTCCTGGCGATCTTCGCCTACTACTGCGAGGCGCATGTGGGGGTGCAGCCTTCAGTAGCCTTGCTGCGCCACTACTTCTACCTCCGGACCTCCAAAGGTTCTCCTTCTGCGTGCGCGGGCTTCATCGCGTGCGGCAGCTCCATGGCCATCTCGAATCCAGGGAAGAGGATCGAGGGCTTCCGGAGCAAGTGGGTATTGGTTGACGCCGGGTGCGTCGACCCTCTGTTGGCCCTTCCCACGGAGCCGGCCGTGAGCTCGGAAGACTGGTGCCGGGCGGAGCTCACGGATCCCCGCGCGAAGTCGATGCTGGCGAAGATGGACGCCGATCTAAAGCCAGCCAACATGGCGACGGCGAAGCTGACCGGGGCGTCGTTGCTGAGGGAGTTCCTTGAGCACCAGCTGGCTCCGCTTCGGCAGTACTCTCCCCCGATGTGGAGGCCTCACCCGAGCCCCGCAGCCGTGGGCGAAGAGGACGTGACTGCGGTCCTCCAGTCCCTGGTCGGGGGCGAGGCAGCAAGGCTGGAGGGCGCGCCTTTGCCACTGTTCCTCCGCGACGATTGGGAGCAAGTGGTGGATTCCATGCCCGTCTTCAACGGGGACGGGCTCGTGCCCGTGGTGGCTCCCGAGGATCTTGTGAATGTGTCTTCCGGCGACTACAGCGGAGACAGGGGCGAGGAGGAGCAGGAGGCAAGCCCCGACTCCGAGGCGACTGACGGAGAGTCCAGGGCTCCCCCGCTCCAGCGCAAGCCCCGCGCTCTCCGCCTTTCGCTGAGTGATGATGATGATGACGACGACGTGCTGGGCAGCGGGAGCTCGCCCCCGGTCCCGAAGAAGGGCAGGACCGGGTTGATCCCCCGCGGGTCCGCCCTAACTTCGGGGCGAACCGCTGACGCGCCTTCTGCTTCCGAGGTCGACCCCTCCAGCCGGCTCTCCGGCTTCAAGTTCGGCAGGAGACCACTGGAGCTTTCTTGCGACGACCTGTAAGTGCTTGATCCTTGGTTTCTTGTTCCGATGACGAGGCTTGATGATTACTTCTCCTGAGCAGGCTGGCGCCTGCGGCGAAGAAGCTGAAGGGGGCTCCTGAGGCCCCAGCTGCGGCGACACCTCCACCTGCAGGGGAGGGCGACCCCGACGCATAGGCTCCTCCTGCCCACTCGCCCTTGCGGGGCTTGGCTGATCTGGCTGGGGCCGCAGCCCCCATGGCTCGGACGACCCCACAGGTGCCCTTGCCTGGTGCTGCTGCTACGACTGGGGAGGTGCAGCGGACTCCGTCTCGGGATACTGCAGCCTCGCCGCCGCTACCTTCTCCTCCCGTTACGCCAGCTGCTGGTTCCGCGACTCCTCCTGCTGCCTTGAAGCGCCCTGATGCTTCTCTGCCTTCTTCTTCCATCCTAGAGCGAGCTGTTGCTGGGCTGGATCGGCTGCGGCAGGATCTTCTAGGCGCCAACCCTCGCCTGGTGGCTGGGCGCCTAGAGCTGGCCTCGGGGTGGATTCGCTCCGACGCCTCGATCCGGGCAGCGCTGGTTCAGGCCTCGACGGCCTGTGACGAGGAGAGGGAGGCTACCCTCGAGGCGAAGGCTGCCCGTGATGCAGCCCGGGGAGAGGCGGATGGCATCCGCGGCCGCTGCAAGGAGCTGGAGGACGAGTTGCAAGGCCTTCGTGATCAGCTTGCAGAGGAGACCCGCCTTCACCAAGAGCAGCAGAAGGGGGTGAAGGCTCGCGAGGCGGCGCTCGAGGACCGGGAGGCGAAGCTCAAGAAGCGCCGCAGCCACCTAGGTGCGTTGAAGAAGGAGCTGGAGACGACGAAGGCCGAGCTGGACGCCAAGGCCAGGGTCCTTGCCGAGGAACGCGTGGCCTTCGCGGACATGGAGAAGGATGCCCACGCTTCACTGAAGACGCTTTACGAGAGTGGCCTGGATTGCCCGCGGGCTGGCGACGGAGACGGCCCCGCCAAACTGCTTCCCTTCTTGGTGAAGGCTCTTGGAGATGTCGCCCTCGGACTCGTCCCCACGGTCGAAGCCGAGGCGCGTGTCCTGTCTTCCGCCGCGCTGATGCGGGTCTTCGCCCATGTCTACCTCCGCGACCCCAGCGCCGAGCTTGACAGCCTGCTGGAGCCGGTGAGCGGCGAGGGCGCCGCTGCTGCTGTCGAGGCCGTGAAGGGGCGCGCAGAGGCGCTGCTAGGGAAGTTCCGGGCCTTCAGCACCAAGCCGAAGCGAGGCGCTACCGGCTCTACTACCCCACAAGGTGAAGCCACTCCACGCGACTCCGCTGCCGACAAGTGACTCCGCTATCGTTCCTGTCCTTCTTTCGATTCCTGCACATGCGCGACGCCTCGAGGAGGCATTTAAATTTGCGTTTGGTACCAAGGCGACAGTATGGGTTGTAATATTCACTTTTAAGTTTCTTGAATTTTTATGTTCCTCTTCCCTACTTGCTTATGTTCTACGCCGGCATAGCCCGGCCACGCGCATGCCTCACCCAGCATCAGCCCCGACCGGAAACCACGACGGGGCCAAAGGAATGAGGGGCCACGTGACAAGTTAGGCTCCTGAGTCGCGATGCTCAGGAGTCCCCCTTAGCGCACGAACAACAAGTAGGGAAGCGCGATGTAGGTGCGTTTCCGTTCTACGTCTGCAGAGCCCGACCCCGCGCGTACCTCACCCAGCATAGCCTTCCGGTACTAAGGAGTGAGGGGCTACGGAGCCAGTTAGGCTCCTGAGTCACGATGCTCAGAAGTCCCCCTCGACGCGCGAACAACAGGTGATGAGATGAAATGCAGGCGGGGCTACCATTCTACGTCTGCAGAGCCCGACCCCGCGCGTACCTCACCCAGCATAGCCTTTCGGAACTAAGGAGTGAGGGGCTACGGAGCCAGTTAGGCTCCTGAGTCGCGATGCTCAGGAGTCCCCCTTGACGCGCAAACGGCCTTCGTACCTTGGCTCCGCTCGGGGAGAGACGCACGACGAACCAGGCCCGAGGGGCCTGGCTGGGGCGTACGGCTAGGCGTGACCCAGTCGTAGCCCCCATGCCCAGCCCCCTCGCGCGGCGCTCCCGGGGGGAGGCGTTGCGATGAGGCCGGCCACTGAGCTCGGGGCTCCCTGAGGTTAATGCGGCCCGGAGGCCACCCTCAGTTGTTTATCACCAGCGCGGAGCATAGCGCTTCCGTATGTGTACGGGCCTAGCCGCTCCTCGGCAGTGTCGTCAGCCAGCGCGGAGCATGGTGCTTCCACTGGTACGTGGGAGGGGGCTCCCCTCCGGGAGGAGCCCCCGGGGCGTGTACAGCCCCGCCCTGACACGTGGCTGGCACGGTAGAGCTAGGTGAGGTGTATCTGGGCACCTGTGAGCCAGCGCGGGACTCACGAGGCCCTACCTCTAGGCGGGTTGCGCCTGGCACTGGCCCGTATCTTGAGATGTGTTCCTGCAAAATCTGGTTAGATGCCGGCACTCTACGTCCTCGGGTCCCGGCCCTCGAGCTTGTCTCAGCCGTCGCTGGTATGCCAGGTCAAGATGCCGTGGACAAGGCCAGAGGGTGAGGGCTGGAGAGCCAGTAAGAGCCCTGAGTCGCGATGCTCAGGCACCCCCCTTTAACGTGCAAGTGGTCGACATGAAGAAGAAGAGGTGCCACGGGCGGCATCGAGTAATCAAGCATGATGCATAATTGGAAATAAACGCGGAAGGGATACATGCCGCTGGGCCTAGCCCGAGTGGCCTGGGGATGATGCAGCCCGAGGGGCGCCCCCAGCAAAGCAAGCTAGCAACTGAAAAGATAAAAAGGGATACATTCCACAGGGACGGACCCACACGGCCTGGGAATGACGCAACCCTGGGAGGGTGCTTCAGGGAGTCCTGGATTAGGGGGTGTTCAGATAGCCGGACTATACCTTCAGCCGGACTCCAGGACTATGAAGATACAAGATTGAAGACTTCGTCCCGTGTCCGGAAGATTCTTTCCTTGGCGTGGAAGGCAATCTAGGCGTGCGGATATTCAAGATCTCCTACCAATGTAACCGACTCTGTGTAACCCTAACCCTATCCGGTGTCTATATAAACCGGAGGGCTGTAGTCCGTAGGACAACCATCATCATACACAATCATACCATAGGCTAGCTTCTAGGGTTTAGCCTCCTTGATCTCGTGGTAGATCTACTCTTGTACTACCCATATCATCAATATTAATCTAGCAGGAGTAGGGATTTACCTCCATCGAGAGGGCCCGAACCTGGGTAAAATAAAGTGTCCCTTGTCTCCTGTTACCATCCGACCTTGACGCACAGTTCGGGACCCCCTACCCGAGATCCGCCGGTTTTGACACCGACATTGGTGCTTTCATTGCGAGCTCCTCTGTGTCGTCGCCTTTAGGCCCGATGGCTCCTTTAATCATCAGCAACGATGAGGTCCAGGGCGAGACTTTTCTCCCCGGACAGATCTTCATCTTCGACGGCTTCGCTCTGCAGGCCAATTCGCTTGGTCATCTGGAGCAGATCGAAAGCTACACCCCTGGCCATCAAGTCAGGTTTGGAAGCTTAAACTACACGGCGGATATCCACGGAGACTTGATCTTCGACGGATTCGAGCCACAGCCAAGCGCGCCGCACTATCCCAAGGGGCATGATATAGCTCTGGCCCCGAACAGTGTCCTGGAGGCCGCATACGCTCTGGCCCCGATCCTCGACTCGGAGCCCTCCGCGTCCTTTGAGGATGAACGGTTGGACGTCACCTCGGGGGCTGCGATCTTAAAGGCAATCGAGCCGAACGCAAGCCCCGTACTCCGCATGGCCCATGACTCCAAGGAGCCGGACTCTTCTCCGAACTCCGAGCCTTCCGCGCCCCTGCCAATCAAATCTGATATGGCGCCTGTAATGGAGTTCACCGCCGCGGACATCTTTCAGTGCTCACCTTTCGGTGATATCCTGAATTCTCTCAAGTCTCTCTCTTTGTAAGGAGAGCCCAGGCCGAACTATGGCCTACGAGGTTGGGATTCGGACGACGAAGAAATTCAAAACCCACCCACCACCCACTTAATAGCCACTGTCGATGATCTATCCGACATGCTCGACTTCGGCTCCGAAGACTTCGACGGCATGGACGACGAAGGGGGAGACGAACAAGAACCAGCACATGTAGGGCGCTGGACCGCCACCTCGTCATACGACATATACATGGTGGATGCCCCAAAAGATGGAGATGGCGATGGAACAGCGGAGGATGGCACTTCGAAAAAGCCTCCAAAACGCCGACGTCAGCGGCGCCGCTCTAAATCCCGCCACAGCAGAAACGGTGATTCCGGCACGGGAGATAGTACTACCCCGGACAGCGCCGAAGAACACCAAAACCAGCAAGATTCGGCGCAGGAAGATGAAAAAGCCAGCCCTCACGAGAGAGCGGCAGAGTAAGAGGTCGAGGATGATAATTACATGCCTCCCTCCGAAGACGAGGCAAGCCTCGGCGACGATGAATTCGTCGTACCATCAGACCCCGCCGAACAAGAGCACTTTCAACGCAGGCTTCTAGCCACGGCGAACAGCCTAAAGAAAAAGCAGCAACAGCTTAGAGCTGATCAAGATTTGCTGGCTGATAGATGGACTGAAGTCCTTGCGGCCGAAGAGTACGAACTCGGACGCCCCTCCAAAAATTATCCTAAGCGCAGGCCGCTACCCCAATCAGAGGAGGAAGCTCATGACATGGCAGACCGGCCAGCTCGCGGCCGCGACAGAGAGGCCTGTCGAACCTCTAAACAAGCCATGCCCCGGCGCCGTTCAACTAAGGCATGGGAAAACGAACCAGACCTATGAGACGTCCTGGAGAATAAAGCAGGGCAAACAAGATCGATCTATGGATCGCGCGGACGCCAGACGACACGTGATGATTTTCACTCCGGACACAGTAAATCCGGCCGGGCCGAACACAACAGGCACAACTCTTCCGAACTGCGTCGTGACATAGCCCAGTACAGGGGCGCCGCACACCCACTATGCTTCATAGACGAAGTAATGGATCATAGAATCCCAGAGGGTTTCAAACCCGTCAATATCGAGTCGTACGATGGTACGACAGATCCGGCAGTATGGATTGAGGACTATCTCCTCCACATCCACATGGCACGTGGCGATGATTTGCACGCCATCAAATATTTACCCCTTAAGCTTAAGGTACCAGCCCGGCACTGGCTTAACAGCCTCCCAGCAGACTCAATCGGCTCTTGGGAGGACCTGTAGGCCGCATTCCTCGATAACTTTCAAGGGACCTATGTGCGGCCACCGGACGCTGACGACCTCAGCCACATAATTCAGCAGCCAGAAGAATCGGCCAGGTAATTCTGGACAAGGTTCCTCACGAAGAAAAATCAGATAGTCGATTGTCCGGATGCAGAGGCCCTAGCGGCCTTCAAACATAACATCCGTGACGAGTGGCTGGCCCGGCACTTGGGACATGAGAAGCCGAAATCAATGGCAGCCCTCACGACACTCATGACCCGCTTTTGCGCGGGCGAAGATAGCTGGCTAGCTCGCAGCAACAATTTATCGAAAAATCAAGGTAGTTCGGATACCAAGGACAAAGGTGGAAGGTCGCGTCGGAATAAACAAAAACGCCGCGTTAGCAGCGACATCAATGAGGATACGGCAGTAAATGCCGGATTCAGAGGCCATAAATCCGGTCAGCGGAAAAAGCAATTTCAAAAGAATACCCAGGGCCCGTCCAGTTTGGACCGGATACTCGACCGCTCGTGCTAGATTCACGGCACCCTCGAAAGGCCAGCCAATCACACCAACAAGGATTGTTGGGTGTTTAAGCAGGCAGGCAAGTTATGAGCCGAACACAAAGACAAGGGGCTGGACAGCGACGACGAGGAGGAGCCCAGGCCGCCGAACAACAACGGACAGAAGGGGTTCCCCCAACAAGTGCGGATGGTGAACATGATATACGCGACTCACATTCCCAAGCGGGAGAGGAAGTGTGCGCTACGGGACGTATACGCGATGGAGCCAGTCGCCCCAAAGTTCAACCCATGGTCCTCTTGCCCGATCACCTTCGATCGAAGGGGCCACCCCACTAGCATCCGTCACGGCGGTTTCGCCGCATTGGTTCTTGACCCAATCGTTGACGGATTTCACCTTACAAGAGTCCTCATGGACGGCGGCAGTAGCCTGAACCTGCTTTACCAGGATACAGTGCGGAAAATGGGCATAGATCCATCAAGGATCAAGCCCACAAGGACGACCTTTAAGGGCGTCATCCCAGGTGTAGAGGCCAATTGCATAGGCTCGATAACACTTGATGTGGTCTTCAGATCTCCGGATAACTTCCGAAGCGAAGAGTTAATCTTCGATATAGTCCCGTTCCGCAGTGGCTATCATGCCCTGCTTGGACGAACCGCATTCGCTAAATTCAATGCGGTGCCGCACTACGCATATCTCAAGCTCAAGATGCCAGGCCCTCAAGGAGTAATCACGGTCAGCGGAAACACCGAACGCTCCATCCGTACGGAGGAGCACATGGCGGCCCTCGCAGCGGAAGTACAAAGCAGCCTTTTAAGGCAACTCTCCAGTCCGGCCGTTAAAAAGCCGGACAATGCAAAGGGCGCACGGAGTAACCTACATCAAGACCGTTTGGCACGTTCGGAGCAAGCGTAGCAATACGGCCCCGACCCCAGCCATCGCACCATAGCGGAGCTAGTACCTAGAGTACACAATTACGCCCTTAAAATTCCATGGGCACAGGGGGAGGGGCACATTAAACGGCATGCCTACAATACGGCGTCAAACGTACTAGGGGCTGCCGAATTTTCCTTTTTTACTTTCAGGACTCCATACTCTCAGGTGGTCTCTATTTCAAGACCCAGGAAGGCAGACAAAGCAACGCCGCATTATGGAACTCTCAGGTGGTCTCTATTTCAAGCGATATATCTGTTTCTAAATTCCGCGGCCTGCGCCTGGTCAGGACATGTTAAATAGTCTAGTATGTTTTTGCTTACCGCACCTCTTGTATCGTTCGGCTTTGATAAATAGCCTCTTTATACACAATGCATAGCTTTTTGTCTATTTTTTGCATTATCATCTTTTTATATATATATGTTTATTAAATAACATGATCGCACCCGTACACCATGGTACGGCAAACCACGCCAGGGGCTTTATTACCCTTTTATCTGGTGTGAGAAGTCCGTACACTTTCACAAGTGCGGCACCCCAGACTTATAGCATTATATGCATCGGCTCCGAGTCATGATTTTGGTCATATGTTGGGTTTGCCCGGCTCCTATGTTTTGGTGCCTTACGTTCCGCTATATCGGCTAAGGTAGCACTAGGAGAACCACTGCGATTGTGCCCCAGATCAGGTGGGTGAGCACCTCAGTGGAGAAAGCTAAAACAGACTGTCATGATAAGGCGTGAGACCGGTCGCTGTTCGAGAGGTTTTTCGAGTCCTTAAAGGCTTATGCCGCTTCAAGCGAGGAGCTGGTTAAGTCCGGCCAAAGGCGTGGATAGCGCCCCGAATTCGGCCTTCCGAACTAGGGGCTTCGCCGAAATTTAAAATTATAACGTTCTATGGCTAAGTGAGAGTGTTCAAGCATTATAGTCCGATTGCCTGGTTCGCTGTGCTGAGCGCCTCCCTCGAAGGACCCAACTATGGGAACAAGAGCCCTCAGGTTTATCCCGAACACCCCAGCACTAGTGGCATGGGGGCAGAAGCCGACGACTAGCCATCTCTCAATTTTTGATAAACAGCCGCACAGAAAATAATATTTTAAATTAAACAAGCATTGCTTAGCGCATATGAACAAGTTTTCAGCGCACATGATACAAATGAGCGCGTTCATTCAAAAATTACATCTTTAGCACATTCATCCGCGACAAGGCGGGCTCCGGCAAGAACTTCCTTGTAGTAGTTCTCGGGCTTGCGATGCTCCTTCCCCTGCGTCAGCCCGTCCTTCACCAGCTTCTCTCCGTCCAGCTTACCCCAGTGTACCCTTACACGGGCAAGGGCCCTCCGGGCACCTTCTACGCAGACGGAGCGCTTGACGAGTTCAAGCCGTGGACATGCCTCCACCAGCCGCCGCACTAGCCCGAAATAGCTCCCAGGCAGGGCCTCTCCAGGCCACAGCCGAACCAGTAAGCCCTTCATGGCCTGTTCGGCCGCCTTGTGGAGCTCGGCCAGCTGTTTCAGCTGATCGCTCAAGGGCACAGGGTGTCCGGCCTCAGAATACTGAGACCAGAACACACTCTCCGTCGAGCTGCCCTCTTCAGCTCGGTAGAACGCGGCGGCGGCGGATGCACTGCGGGGAAGATCGAAGAATGCCCCTGGAGAACTCCGGATTCGGTAAGTAATAGGTAATTCATTTTTATATTCCTACTTTGCATTGAGAATGCCTTACCCGCTGCTATCTTTTTTACATCCTCCAACTCTTGGAGGGCCTTCTGGGCTTCGGCCTTGGCACTCTTGGTGGTCTCAATGGCCGACGCGAGCTCGGATGCTTGCGTTTTCGCCTCAAGCTCCAAACCCTCATGTTTTTTCATGAGAGCTTGCAGCTCTTGCTGCACCTCGCCGGCTTGGACCCCAAGCCTTTCTCGCTCGGCGCGCTCCTCGGCCGTTTTCTTTTCGGCCTCAGCAAGCGCCTGCTTCAGGGTTGCCACCTTTGTTGCGGCCCCTACAATAAGCAGCACAATCCTGTTATCTCTTTTTGCAATCAAGCCTCTCTATAGGCACCTTTTTTTAGGGTATTTCTTACCTTCCTTTTCCTCGAGCCGCCTTTTGGCAAGGCCGAGCTCTTGCTCGGACCGCTCGAGGTCCTTTTTCAGGACTTCCACCTGCGCAGTCAGTGCGGCGGTGGACAGCAGCGAAACCTGCATACGCATACTTGACTTTTTTTAGACTCCTGCGAAATTGACTAGATCCTCTATTCGGCTTTTCTTTTCTGAACACCGAACAGAGCATCAGGGGCTACTGTCTATGCGGTAAATAATTTAACACATTTTCTGTTTACCTGGAAGCCTGTTAGAAGGCTAGTGCAAGCTTCAGTCAGTCCGCTCTTGGCGGACTGAACCCTTTGGATTACCGTACTCATAACAGTACGGTGCTCCTCGTCGATGGTGGCGCCTTCAAGCGCCGCCAGCAGATTGTCCGGCACCTCTGGTTGGACAGAGGTCACCGGCTCGGACGGCTTACTCCTCTTGGGAGGAGTCCGCCTACTGCGTACCAGGACTGTTGAGTCCGGCGCGGTGTCCGGCACGAAGCCGGACTTGGAGCCCTGGGGGGTTTCATCCCCTTTACTCCTGGGGTCCGGAGGATTGCCTTGCGGCTCCTCCAGGACCACCTCCTCCTGCCCTGTTTGGCGGGGCGCCACTTCAGCATCGTACGCCCCGCTGGGGGAGACTGCGGGCGCAACAGAGTTTATGTCCGACAAATCTAGGGAGCCGCTCGACGAATCATCGAGTCCGGCCCGGGGCGGGCTGCACAAATACCATTCGACATTAGGGTAAGTTGCGCACTTGAAAATACTATGAGTCACTCTGGTATGTAAACACTTACGATATCGCCGGACGCTTGGTTCTGTCCGGCCACTCCTCTCCACCCTCTTCGGCGTCAAGGGAATAGTCCGGCGGAGGGGTCTTCCTTTTCCTCGACCCCTCGGCCTTCCCCGTTGGGGTGGCCTTCCTCTTCTTTTCTCCCCTCACTGGGGGGAGATCTTCCTTGCTCCTCCTCCTCGTTTTCACGAGAGGAGGGCGTCGCAGACTCGCCAGATGACGAGCTCGACACCACCACATTGCGGGAACTCTTTCGAGTCCCGGTGGCCTTCTTCTTCACCTTCTTCTCCGGCACCACATAAGGCGCCGGAGCCAGCAGCTTCTCTAGGAGAGCTGGGGTTGGGTCTTCGGGCAGAGGAGCCGAACAATTGATTGGTCTGGCTATCTTCAGCCACGCCTGTCAAAGGCAAAGGGAGTCTTAGATCCCGCATAGAGTTAATCTATGAAGAAGAGCTTAACGAACCTGTAAAAGGTATAGATAGCCTACCTCGCGAGCGTCGCGCTGCGAGCTATATCCGCGATCCTCGGAAGCGGATGTGGGGCACTCGGCGCCCTTGGTCAGCACCTTCCAGACGTCTTCATACGTCGTGTCGAAGAGCCTATTGAGGGTTTGGTGCTGCGTCGGGTCAAATTCCCACAAAGTGAAACCCCGTTCTTGGCACGGGAGGATCCGGCGGACGAGCATAACCTGGATGATATTGACATGCCGGATTGGCTTGGTCACCAGGGACTGGATGCAAGTTTGCAATCCAGTCACTTCTTCTTCGTTGCCTCATGACAGGCCCGTCTCTTTCCAGGACATGAGCCGCGTGGGGGGTCCGGATCGGAACTCAAGGTCCGCGACCCATTTCGAGTCGCGTGGCTCGGTGATGTAAAACCACCCTGCCTGCCACCCCTTTAAGGTCTCCACAAAGGAACCATCGAACCAGAGGGCGTTGGCCATCTTGCCAGCCATAGCACCTCCGCACTCCGCCTGGGTGCCGGACACCACCTTGGGCTTGACGTTGAAGGTCTTGAGCCATAGGCCAAAGTGGGGGCGGATGCGGAGAAAGGCCTCACACACGACGATAAACACCAAGATATTGATGACAAAGTTCGGGGCCAGATCGTGGAAGTCCAGGCCGTAGTAGAACATGAGCCCCCGGACGAAAGGGTGAAGTGGAAAACCCAGTCCGCGGAGGAAATGGGGAAGAAAAACTACCCTCTCATGGGGCCTTGGGGTAGGAAGAAGCTGCCCCTCCTCAGGAAGCCAGTGCGGGATGTCCTTGGACAGGTATCCGGCCTTCCTAAGCTTTTTGACTTGATCCTCCGTGACGGAGGAGGCCATCCACTTGCCTCCCGCTCCGGACATTGCTGGAGAAGGTTGAGGAAGGAAGAGCGGACTTGGGTGCTAGAGCTTGAGTGCGCGAGAGATGGATGGGCAAAGGAGGAAGAAGGCGTAGGTAAAAAAGGTGGATCCTTATCCCCTTATATAGGCTGATGTGGTTATGCGTCCCACCTACCTAATAAAACTCACTTGCCTCTCAAGCACCATGGTAAATGGCGCGGTTGGGTTACCCACGTTCGTATTAATGAGAATCCCGCTAAAAGGGGCACACGATCTCTGCTTTGACAAAGACGTGCCAAGGAAACCGCCTCGTTGAACGCGCCGAGGTGGAATGATGAAAAATAATCCATACAGAAGGCTTGGTCGCAGTGTTATGACGCACTGCAGAATACGTCAGCAGATTTGATTTGTGTTAATATTATTCTCTATATGGCCATACGTGGAAAACTTGTTTTGCAGAGCCGGACACTATTCTTGGTGTTTATGATCTTCTTGAGTAACTTGGAGGAGGAACCCGCCTTGCAATGCCGAAGACAATTTGCGCGCCGGACTCGTCGTCATTGAAGCCTGGTTCAGGGGCTACTGAGGGAGTCCTGGACTAGGGGGTGTTCGGATAGCCGGACTATACCTTCAGCCGGACTCCAGGACTATGAAGATACAAGATTGAAGACTTCGTCCCGTGTCCGAAAGATTCTTTCCTTGGCGTGGAAGGCAATCTAGGTGTGCGGATATTCAAGATCTCCTACCAATGTAACCGACTCTGTGTAACCCTAACCCTATCCGGTGTCTATATAAACCAGAGGGCTGTAGTCCATAGGACAACCATCATCATACACAATCATACCATAGGCTAGCTTCTAGGGTTTAGCCTCCTTGATCTCGTGGTAGATCTACTCTTGTACTACCCATATCATCAATATTAATCTAGCAGGAGTAGGGTTTTACCTCCATCGAGAGGGCCCGAACCTGGGTAAAATAAAGTGTCCCTTGTCTCCTGTTACCATCCGACCTTGACGCACAGTTCGGGACCCCCTACCCGAGATCCGCCGGTTTTGACACCGACAGTGCTCCCAGCTGGGAATGAAACTTGGAAGATGTGTCAGGACCCCGATCCTAAGCCACATCGATCCAGCATGTAACACCTCATATCACTTTGCGGCCTCACGCACGGTACTCCCACGGGTGCCACCTTACCTGGCCCGGGACCGTTTGCGTCTTTTCGCTCACGTATATGATAGTGTCGCTAGCATCCATATGACAGAGAACCCGGGCCGACATGGCTAGTCGTGAACCCAAAGCGGCACTAACCCATGGGGACAGGCATACATGAATCACATCGAGCATGTCGGTCAACAACGTATAAATCCGGGCTGTAGCACTGGGCTAACAGGACTCCGGTAACCCGGGCTGTAGCAGGCTAGGCAGGACTCCGGATAACACCGCGTGACATTTCCCCGAAGGGACAGACACAGGAACGACGTGAATCACATGCCGGCCAGTCAAGTGTTCCAAGCAGTAGTGCTAGGCTAGCAGGACTCCGGTGAACCGGGCTGTAGCGGACTACTATCGCTCAGGAAGCACTAGACTACATTTCTCCATAAGAGAGGCTGCCAAGGATAAACAACTAGATAGTCGGATCCCACACATAGCATGCATTTCAATCATACACACAATATGCTCGATATGTGTAGATACAACATGGCATCACAACAAGACTCTACGACTCAAGTATTTATTCATTAGGCTCCGAGGAGCGAGATATTACAAACATGGGTCTCATGACCCAACAATCAGAGCATACAAATCAAAGCACATACGGAAGCTTAACATGTCCGAGTACAGACATCTACAAATGAAAAAGGCTGAGAAGCCTGACTATCTACCAGATCCTGCCGAGGGCACAAGATCGTAGCTGAGGTATCAAGCTAAATGTCGAAGTCCAAGCGATACTACTAGCAAGACTGAAGTCTCTCTGCAAAAACATAAATAGGCAAATGTGAGTACAGATGTACCCAGCAAGACTTACATCAGAACTAACTACATATGCATCAGTATCAAAAAAGGGGGTAGTGGAGTTTAACTGCAGCAAGCCAGCTTTGACTCGGTGGCTAACCTGAACTACGACTGCAAGCGACTCTGTTGGGGTGGCGCACACGAGTCCACATATTCACCATCCAATACACCACTATGGATCCACTTCCGTGTCCCTACGAGAAGGCCATCCATAGCACTCACACTTATCTTGCGTATTTTAGAGTATCCACTTTCACTTGTCTATGAACTGTTATAGGCAACCTAGAAGTCCATAACCGCGGACACGGCTATTCGAATAGATGATGTTAACCCTGCAGGGGTGTACTTCTTCACACACGCTCTCACCACTTACCGCCGTTTACACGACATGTACTCGGCAACCTTCAAGCGGAAGCCCAGCGAGGGTGTCGGCCACGGCCTACCTAAACACTCAAGTCTCTAGTCCAGGTTTATCGCCTATTCGGGTTCCATCCATGAGGAGATCCGGCCGGAGTTTCGCTCACATCCCCAAACGATGTATACAGGGTCCGAGACACCAAACGGGCGCCCGGCTGCCCGGCCACGTGCCTACCGCAACACAGCCCACCCCTACGGTCAGCGCTGCGTGCGGCCCCCAGCATACTACAAACACCAGAAACTACTTTGCAACTCCTGGACAGAGGACAAGGGTGATCAAGAAGCCGAGAGGGTCCATTGGTTTCGGGCCCAATGCGTGGTAGTAACTGTTTCATGGATCACAAACACAGAACTCAGTTCCTGAGGACGGCTTCAATGAGACAACCCACCATGTACTCCTACATGGCCTCTCACCAATACCTTTACCAAATCGTGTTCACACACTTAGCTCACAAACAGTAGAACATGTTCATCACCATTCCAATTCATTCCCGATGAATCAGACCCGACTCAACTCTAAGCAGTAGCAGGCATGACAAACAAGCATGAATGAGTAGGCACAACAGGGCTCAAACAACTCCTACTCATGCTAGTGGGTTTCATCTAATTACTGTGGAATGACAGGTCATGCAAAGGATAAAGGGGTTCAGCTACCGCAGCAAGTAACACATGAATCGTTGTTGTCCTAATGCAATAAAAGAGAGCAGGAGCGAGAGAGTGGGATTTTATCAGAATGAACAAGGGGGTTTTGCTTGCCTGGCACTCCTGAAGATAGTATAGCTCTTCATCGGTGTCATCAACACGTCGTCGGATCCACGTCTACTGAGAAGGGGCAAACACCGGCAAACACAGGAGGAACCACAATCAATGCAATGCACATTCATATGAATGATATGTCATATTAAGGTACTGAATTGACCTAGTGCAACAGGTGGTCATATTCATTGAAGTGGAATTCAAACTTATAGCGAATTCCAACTCCAAAACTAATTACTATTTATTCCATAATCATGAATTGTCCAATCCAGTGAGCTTAACTTGTTTAAACATGAATGAAAATGGTACAGATGGATTCCTTGAATTTTTCTGATAATTTTTCATACATAAATTGTTTGATTTGGAGTTACGGTTGAATTTCTATGAATTTTAGAAGTTTTGGGTATTTTCTGAAATTTTCTGAATTAAAATAAATCCAGAAAAGGCATTACTGCGTCAGCACTACGTCACTGTGACGTCAGCAGGGTCAACGGCGTGGTCCAGGTCAAACTGACCAGTGGGTCCCGCGTGTCAGTGTCATTAGTTTTAACTAATTATAATTAGTACTAATCCTAGATTAGTTAGCCGGCTGGGCCCCACCTGTCATTTACCCAGGGGGTCAAACCGGGCCCACCAGTCAACGGTCAGCGGGGTCAACCCCGCCGGCGTTGAGCCGCCGGCGAGAACGAACGCGGCGGAGGGCCTCGGGATTCCTCCTCCGGCGACCAAATGGCCGGTGGAGGGCATCTACGTGTTGCTGGTGAACTCGCGCGTCGAGTGGGGCAAGCGGTGTGTGCGGGGGTGGCCGGAGATGACGCCGGCGTCGAGCCAGGCGGCGGCCGGAGTTCGGGCGTGCACGGGAACGACGCTAGGAGGCACGGCAGGGGGCGCAGAAGGGTGCTACGGCCTCCTGGGGGTGCACTGAGCACGGTGACACGCTCGGACGCGTGCTTGCACGGCCGTAGCCACGACGGTGACATGGCCGGCGGCGAGGAGCGCTCGGGCTCGAAGGGGGCGGTGGCTACGTGGCGCAAACGAGCAAGGGGGAAGTGGGGATCGAAGGAGAAGCTCACGGGGAGTGCAGCGGTGGTCTTGGGGAGCTCGGGGAAGCAACGGAGCGGGCGCACGGTCGCCGACGATCTCGGCGGACCGAGGTTGAAGAAGACGGCGATGGCGGTGCTGCGGTGCGTCCGGGGCCTCGTGGCTAGGTGGAGAGGTAGAAGGGGTTGAGGCGGAGCCTCTGGGCACATCGGCGAGGCGAGGCAGTGGCTGTGGCCACGGCGGTGCTCGGCGGCGGCGACGGCTCTTTCGGGTGGCCGCGAGAGAGAGAACAGAGGAGGGGGATGAGCCCGAGGGAGTGAACGGGAGGGACCAGGGGGCTGCATGGCGCTGCGAGAGACGATCCAGGCGACGGAAGGACAGCCAGGCAGGGTGGAGGTGGCGCGCGCGCGGCGAGCACACGCCCTCCTGCCCACTGGCAGGAGGTTGAAGACGGTGGAGGGCCTGCTGGGCTGGGCCACAGCGCTGGGCCACAGCTGGGCCGGCTCTGGTGGGCTTTGCCAGGTAAGTTCCTTTCTCTCTCTCCTTTTCTATTTATTTCAGTTTTCTATTATTCTGTAAATTTGAGGGCTTTATTAAAAATACCTAAGCACTTTCAAAAGTCATGAGACTGCTTGTGGCCACTGTTTGGATTATTTCCAATAACCAGCAATTCAGTTCATGAATATTCAGACATTTAAAATAATATATAAAATTTAAATGCCCAAATGCAAATACTATCTGATTTAATTCAATAATCCAAATGTCATGGAAAAATGTGCAATATCTCTGGTTACTGCTCAAAGCATTTATCCAGAAATGATGAACATTTTAAAAGCCATTTGGAATCAATGAAAATATTTTAGTTGAACCTAGTGAATTTCATTTAGTGCTAGGGTTTCAACAATCCCCATTTCAAATTTCTTTGGAATTTTAAACATGATGCATGGATGCAATGCCACTAGTTACAAGCAAACTCTAGGGCTGTGACAAGATGTCACCTGAAGATGTCGCCGGGGCGGTGGCGTTGGTGCAGCAGACTCGGTGGGCTGCGAAAGCCGATCCTCACGAGCCCCCAGGCCCTGGGGCCTCGGGAGGCTCCGGAGGCACTGGTGGTTCCCCGCGAGCAGCCTCCATCTCCGTCAGGGTTGTGGAATGCCTGTCTTCTTGCGCCTCCAAGATGCTCCTCATGATGCGCTGGTACGCTGCAGCCACGCTCGGCAGGCCATAAGGCATGCGAACATAGCTGTGGGATGGTCCTCCGCAGCGCCCCACTTGTGAGGGCCAGAGGCGCTCCACCGTGGCGATCTGATTGAGCCCTGGTACGTCGACGCAGACGCGCAGCCCACCATCCTCGCCTGGATGGGGAGCCACAGCTGGTGGGCGACGGCAACCTCTCATGATCCTTGACTCCTGTAGTTCTTGAATGGCCTTGCTGACAAACTCCTGATGGTCCGAGCTTCCTTCCCTGGCTTCCTTACGAGGGAAGCGTGCCTCGAAGCACGCCTCCACATGGTGCCCCAGCGCCTCCCTCGTGACCTTGGCGAGGTCGATGGCCCTCCAGGTGAGAGCCCCTGAGCCCTGCCTGAGGAGGGCACCGGGCGCGCTTTCCTATGCGATTGAAGGAGGGTCCCCCTGGGCAGACGCGGGCCTCGAAGGGCCTGCCTCCTGAGGGGCTGAGCCTGGCGTTGTCTTCTTCTTCTTGGGGGTGGTCTCAGGAAGCCTCCTGCTTCCGCGATCTGGGTCTTCGAGTGACGTGGCGTGAAAGGCTCGCTCCAGGGCACACACTACATCCTTCTCCTGACATGGCACCGTGATGACGCCGCCGCTTCCTGGCATCTTGAGGACGTTGTAGCCATGGTGAGTCACGGCCATGAACTTAGCCAGCGCCGGGTACCCGAGGATGGCGTTGTAGGCAGGAGGATGTGGGCGACGTCAAAGTCGATGAGCTCGGTGCGGTAGTTGTCGTAGGTGCCGAAGGTGACTGGGAGGCGGACCTGCCCGATCGGGACCGTGGAACCGTCGGTGACTCCGGAGAAAGGCTTGGTTGGCTGAAGCTGATCATAGGGTACTTGGAGGCTGTTGAATGTTTCCACGGACAAGACATTGAGCCCTGCCCCTCCGTCGATGAGGGTCCTGGTGACCAAAACGTTGCTGATGACTGGGGAACAAAGCATTGATAGGACTCCGGCTGTGGCCGCGCACTTGAGCTGGTCTGCTGAGCTGAACGTGATGGTGCAGGCCGACCACCTGAGGGGACGTGTTGCTTCGAGCTTGGGGAGAACAGCATTCACTTCGCGAGCAAACTGCTTGAAGATACGTTGAGAGGCTGGGGCTTGAGCTCCGCCCAGTATGCAGGCGATGGCGCGAGGCTCCTGGAAGCCCCCAGCCCCCTCGTCTTGGTGGCGGTCTTCATTCCTTCTTGGCTGAGGCGGCAACGACGGCAGGCCTGGGTCGCCATGAGGGCGAGCCTCACGAGGCTGGTCCCTCCAGTCCCCCTCGCGAGGCGGGTCGCGCCAGCGGTCCTCGCGAGGTTGGTCACGCCAGCCTTGACGTGGGCCACGATCTTCCCAGCGTCCCGGGTTCCTTCCTCCTCCTCGGCCGTAGCCCCGGTCAGCACGGTCAGGGCGTCGGCCGACTCTTCCTTCTCGCACGGTGCGGAGTTCTTGGCATTCATTGGTGTTGTGGGTGTGGAGGTCGTGGTACACACAGTACCGGCAGCCCCTAGAGGATTTAGGCAGATCCTTGCCCCGCTTGGTGTCCGGCTCTGCCGCGAGCACGGCGGTCCCCTTGCGCTTCACGTCCTTGGCCTTGGGCTTCTTCTCTTCTGGGTCTGCGGCGGGCAGCTCGAGGAGGGAGAGGCGTCCCTCCTCAGCTCTGGCGCACTTGGTCGCCAGGTTGAACAGCTCCAGGGAGGTGCAGAGGTCTTCGTGCATCGCCAACTCCTCCTTCATCTTGACGTCGCGCACGCCGTCGGAGAAGGCCGAAATGATGGCTTCTTCAGACACCCTGGGGATCTTGAGGCGCGCACTATTGAAGCGCTGGATGTACTTTTGCAGGGTCTCTCCAGGTTGCTGCTTGATGCGCCGCATGTCGCTCACGGCGGGAGGCCGATCGTGGGTACCTTAGAAGTTGGCGGTGAAGCGCGTACGCATATAGTCCCAGGAGGAGACCGTGCCTGGGGCCAGGTTCAGGAGCCAAGTGCGAGCACCTTCCTTCAGCGCCATGGGGAACCAGTTCGCCATGACCTTTTCGTCCCCGCTGGCAGCTTCGATTCCCAGCTCGTAGAGCTGGAGGAACTCCGTAGGATCAGTTGTGCCGTCGTAGCGAGGAGGCAGGTCCGGCTTGAACTTGCCGGGCCACGCGACGCTACGCAGCTCGGGGGTGTAGGCGCGGCAGCCAACGGTGACCGCGGGAGGTTTTGGTTGAGGGAGAGCTTGGCCTTGTGGATCCCTTTGCGCCGCAGCTGGGAGCAGCGCGGGGTCTTGCCGTGCCGGAGCTGGAGCAGGGTCTCGGCGAGCCAGGGCTAGGAGCGCCCGGGCGGCCTCTTGCGGTTGCGGGACTTCTTGGCAGCTCCGTTCCTGCTGGGCCGGCGCATGACGGAGCGGGTTCCGCCCAGGAGCTACGTGCCTTAGGGCCATGGCATCTTCTTGGAAAGGAGGCGGCTGGAATGCCCCCGGGGCTTCATTGCCCATGCGGGCGGAGTGCGGCGCAGCGGTGCGGAAGGCGCGGGAGAGCCCCGTGCGGCGCGGACGAGCTCGGCGACGCGGTCGAGACACTCCTCGTAGACGCCGTCGACGGGGCAGTAGCGCAGGAGCTCGTTCGCCGCGATGAGCGCAGCCCGAGCCTCCAAGGGCGCGCGAAGCGCGTGCGACGAAGAACCGGCCGGGGTGAGCGACGGAGTGGCGGTGCGGCCATCCCGCCGCATGGACGGGTGCTGAGAGGATGCTTGCTGCTCATTCCCCGCCGGGCCGGTGGCGGCGTTGACGGCGGGCGACGGGGAACAATGAGGATGCCCACCGACGGGGGCCGTATGGACGGCGCGGGAAGCGATGGCGGCCCGGCGCTCGGCACAGGCCCGACGAGCGTCACACATGGATGCGACGGTCGGAGGAGAGCGGAGCGGTGGAAGACTGATTCCGGCGCACCCCTACCTGGCGCGCCAAATGTCGGATTCTGGGGTCCGGCAGACCCTTAAGGTTCGAACTCTGGGGTGCGCGCGGAGATCGTGCCTTCAACCTTTCCATCTCGTAAGGACCTAAACTAATGCAAGAACAACACAAGAGACACAGGGTTTATACTGGTTCGGGCCACCATTGTGGTGTAATACCCTACTCCAGTGTGGTGTGGTGGATTGCCTCTTGGGCTGACGATGATGAACAATACAAGGAAGAACAGCCTCGCGAGGGTCTGTTCTTGGCTAGGGGATGAACTGCTAGGGGGAGTTCGATCGCCCTTCTCTCTCTCTCTCTACTTGCTCTACTGGTTTCTTGGTACTTGATCCGATCAGATTCTAGATCATTCCCCCCTCTACTCTGTGGGTGGCTAGTCCTATTTATAGGCAAAGGCCCTGGGCCTCTTCCCAAATATTGAGCGGGAAGGGCGCCAACAATTGGCCAATTTGAAGGGGAACATCTGGTACACTTATCCTGACTAAAGTTGGTCTTCGCCTGCCAAAGGCCCTGTGGTGACGCCGTCCTGGGCTCCATGGTGACCTCCTTCCCACCGTTGAAATGGTCTTGGTCTTGTTGCTCCTGGGCTCCATGGGTGCCTTTGCTTGATCCTCTTGCCTGCGCTTGCTCCCTTTGCACCAAAGAGGAAAGGGAGGACGCTGCGCGGGCTGGCGCCCTCCTGGCACCCTTGGTCGTCATGGCTTGCGTCATGGGCACCTCGGGAGGTACCCGCCTTGATTTCTCCGCCTCCTCGTGAGCCAGCCTAAGGAGGTCGTGCTTGAGGAAGCACCGTGTCGTCCGCCTCGCGAGGCTTGGCCCCTCGCGAGGGTCTTGAACCTTGTGTTGATGAAGATGGGCCACGCTGGGCCCCCATTTGAGCCACGCCGCAGGCCGCAGGCAGGCAAGTCTGGGGACCCCCGTTCCCAGAACGCCGACAACATCAAAGAAGGCTAGAGGATATATATTCTCAAGGTCGCATAGGATAGTTGGTATCTTGTCTCTAAGACGCTCCAAAGTATCTATCCTGATATTCCTACTACAGAGTTCCCTGAAGAATTGTCCCAACTCTGCAACTGCTCTGTATAAGTCAGGGCGGCCCAATCCTCTAAGGATAACAGGTAAAACCCTTTGAAGTAGGACGTGGCAGTCATGAGTTTTCAACCCTTGTACCTTGTTTCCATCTGCACTGACTCTCCTTTCAGGGTTGGAAGCAAATCCATGTGGGAATCTCACACGTGACAGGACCTTGCAGAATTCTTTTCTTTTTACCTTGTCCAAGACGTACACAGCTGGTGCCATATCCCGTGGTTTACCTTCATCTTGCACCTGCAAATCCTTTCTGATACCCAGGTGTGTCAAATCAATCCTAGATTTTAAGGTATCTTTCGTCTTGCCTTCAATATTAAGAAGTGTGCCGATAATGCTCTCACATATATTTTTCTCGATGTGCATCACATCAAGATTATGCCGCAGATCCAAATCTTTCCAATACTCCAAGTCCCACAAAGTGGACCTGTGGGTAAACAATAATCTCTCTTCTACCCTGCCACGCTTCCTTTTCCCGCTACCATTACCAGGATGGTTTCCTGGTGTAATATGCCTGACCTTCTCTAATTCCACTTGCAACTCATCGGCGGTGAGCCTCTTTGGCGCATCACGGTTTTCATGCTTTGCATTGAACACATGTCTTCGGTATTTTCTAGGATGCGGCTTGTCCTTGGCAAGGAAATGGTGGTGTCCAATGTAACAGATCTTGCTAAGTATTGCGTATGACAACGGATTCCTGTCACAGCGAACACATGCATTGTAACCATGTGTCATTCACCCTGGCATAGTGCCCAAAGACGGATAATCATGGATGCACCAAATTATAACAGCACACAGAAAGAAATCAGCTGGTGGGCTGCTATATAGGTCTCGAGTGGGAACACCCTTCCATAGATGTTGAAGTTCCTCCACAAGAGGCTCCATGAACAAATCAAAATCCTTTCCTGGACTTTTTGCACCCAGGATGAGCAAGGCCATCATGTAGTTTGATTCTTTGGTGTAGACATTTGGAGGCATGTTGTAAGGGATAACAAGCACTGGACACATACTATATGTGGCACTCTGGTGGCCAAATGGGTTAAATCCATCTGAAGCTAAGCCAAGTCTAATGTTTCTCGGGTCAGCAACAAACTCTTTGTGTTTATCATTGAATCTTTTCCACTCACTACCATGAGATGGATGGCTCATTACATTCTGATATCTGTACCTCTGGTTCCTAGAATGCCACGGTACATCCTCTCTTGTTTCAGCATCATGAAACAACCTCTGCAATCTTGGTGTAATTGGAAAATGTCTCAGAACATTATGAGGAATCCTCTTCACAACATTGCCATCTTTCCATCTTGATGATTTTCATTTTGGGCATTCACTTAAGTTGGCATAATCCTTCCGGAACAGAACACAATTATTCTTACAAACATGGATCATATCATATCCAATTCCAACTGCACGAAGGAAATTCTTCATTTTATTGTCGGTGTGTGGAAGCTCAGACGCATCTGGGAAAGATTCGCGGAAAGCAGCCAACATCGCATCGAATGATTTGATGGTCATCCGCTCAGATGTCTTCACCTGAAGAAAGGTGACCATAGCTGAGAATACTAACAGCTTATTTCCTGGGGTGACAGCAACGTTGCATTGTTCCAACATGCGGGCCCACCGTTTTTCTTCTACAGGTGAAAGTTCACGGAATGCACGAGCATTTCGTAGCATTGTTTCAATGTTGGTCAAACTCACTCGCTCCGCCACCACCACCTCCTCCTCCTCTTCCACGTGAGCATCAAGCAGATCAAGATGGTGATCTGCTGCTTCCACGTAGTCAATAACATTGATGTTCACAGCTTCACCATGATGAACCCACCTAGTATATGTGACCGACATCCCATACAAGTGTAGATGATTTTGCACAGTTGACTGGGGTCTTGTAACTGAATTCATACAACTTCTACACGGGCAGAGCACATCTGATTTCGGACCATCATACTCAGCTCTGATAAAGTTCATGAAGTTTTCAACCCCCTCGACATATGCAGCGGAGAATCTTCGAGCAGAAGTTATCCAAGTCATGTCCATCTGTTAGACATACAAATTAGTTCTTCTACTAGATATTACAGGAAAAACATATATGCTTTTTATGAAGTCCAAAAAAATACCTAGGTCGATGTCTAAAGCTATGGCAAGATATTTGGACGAGCAGATCTAAGTAACGAAATATATGTAAAGCTAATTCAGCAAACAGATTTGAGTGCCAAATTATGGCAGGCTGTTTCAGTAGTCAATGAGGCCGAGCACACAACCATCAAACTATCGAAGGCCATCGCAGCAACAAAGATTGAGTATAAAGCGGTGTAGAGCTATTTTAGCTAACAAATTGGCTACTAGACCATGGCAATCTACGTCACAATAAATATATGGCAGGATATTTTAGCAACTAATCGGCCTTGGCATGCCATCTCAGCTAAGCAGATTGAGTGCAGAATAGGGCAAGGAAGCTTCTTAAGAAGAGCATATTGACAGTAAACTACTTCGGCAAATAGTGAGATTAAGAGCGTCTATCAGCTAACATTCAGTGCTACACCGACATGAACGGGGCCTCAGTCTAGAATGCGCGTACCGTGGGAGAAGCTGACCGCCGTGCGTCTCCACACAAACGTCGCTGGCGGTCGCAGCGCTGACCGCCGTGCACCTCCACAAGAACGTAGCCAGAAGTGGTGGCGCGGCTAGAGGACGATAGTCTACGAGAGCGTACTGTGAGAGCGAGAGGATCGCCGAACCGCGGCGCCGACGTATCGGCGCGGCGGGGAGGGCGGCTTGGGCGGAGCGAATGGAGTGGAGGGGGACAGGGGGGAGGGGGTTTGGGGAATATTATTGGCTAGTTGGCTAAAGGGCGGTTGAACCGGATTTGGGGGGAATTTTTGGGTGTGGGGGGGGGAGGATTTTCGCGCGGTGGGCTGAGGGAGTTTGGCGCATGGTCGGTTTCTTCAAGTGTAGTCCCACGTGTCAGTGAAGAGGCAAGCCGAAGCGCGTTCCGTTCGCGTGAGTCGTGTGCAGGACCAAACGTGTGTGGGGTGCAATGCGACCGCGACAGGAGTGCTGTGAGTGTACCGCCTTTTTTTCTTTTAAACTAGGTGCTTCGCCCCCTCAAAAAAATTTTGTTGCTTCGCGCGATCCATCGATACTACTACTAGTAATCCGGTAATCCCGACTAAAATGGCGCGGACGGGTCTTTTCCTGTGCGATATACTGCGAGGTTGGCTTAGTTGGGTTTTTTAGGACGAGTAATGCTACACCTACGTAATCCCAGTTATGTAATTAACGTAATGTGAAACGTGTGAGCAGTTGATTGTAGATTGGGGGAGGGAGGGCCCACCACCATGAAAATCAGGGGAGGAGAGAGAGAGGCAATTTACATTAACCCTTTCGTAGGTTCCCGTAGATGTAGAAAGATGTGAAATTCATGAATGTGTAGTGGACGTACTATTGGAGTGCCTAAGATAATTTGTGTATGTATAGACCCTATGTGTTTATTTTACTGTCGGTGTACAAAAAGGGGGGTACACCTTTTGTACCCCTATAACTGTGCACGGGCAGTCTGAGCCACGGGCACCGCCACACCGAGCACGGCAAGGGAGGTGAGCCAAAGTAAGACCGAAGCTCAAGAGAAGCAGAACGACGCCAAGACCAAGACCACAAAGAGCAAAGGGGACGAAGCGGACTCCCCTGACAAGATCCTGGCCCGGGGGGCAGCTTTAGCTAACCCGGCAAGACCCTTGCCATGGCAGCTCGCCCCACACCTACGGAGCGAAGCCACCCTTGAGTCCACTGCCCCCATGGGGCAAGGATTCGGGAGACATCCCCGTGGTGGCATGCAGATCTTTGTGAAGACATTCAAGATCAGATACCCACTTAAGAAGGTGATGATCCTTGGCGGGATCCCAGCCAAGGAGGACCACAAGGCCCCCGGCAAGAGCCTTGACGGGGATGACAGCGGGCGCCACGGCAAGACCCTTGCCGGGGCCCCAGCAAGGCCCTTGCCAAGGACGCCCGTGGGGCCACCATCAGGCCCGCACCGGTCGCACCTCCACCGTCGTTTGCATGCAGCTGCCGACCCAACCAAATGAGTAGGCACCTGCGTGGCGGCGTACAGATCTTCGTGGAGACCCACCACTGCGCCACCTCAGCTGCCTGCCCGCCTACATGGCACCACAAGCACCGCTGGCCAGGGCATGAGTCGACGCAAGAGGGAGCGGCGATGGACGAGACAGGGCTCTCCCCCGTCCCCGATAAAGCAAGGACACCTAAGCAAGGCACATTAAATGCGCCTTGTCATGTAATGCGAGGGATACCCTCCCATTACTGTACCCTTTCCACCTCCTGTGTGCCACTGTGGCAACCCCTTTCCCTATAAAAGGAGGCCCAAGGCGACCAGGAGGAGGATTCGGCTTTTTGGAGCTCTTCACGCCCCATAGCTAGCTCAAGAAAACAAATATACAATCCACCAAAGCAGGAGTAGGGTTTTACGGATCCTTGCGGCCCGAACCTGGATAAACGAACCGTGTGCTATCTGTTTGATCCGCTCTTCTCACAACCCCGCGCCCCGCAACCGTAGTAGGGATTCTTGTGATCCCATAGGTGTCGTTCCTACACCGACATCTTTCGCGCGCCAGGTAGGGGGCACAGTTGTGAGAATCGGCTTTAACAGTTAGTTCAACGCTTCTTCATTGTCATGGCGCTCAAGAAGAAGACGACGGTGGCGGTTGGCCCGTCGGAAGACGGACATCCCGTCCCAACGCGGGCGAGCAGCGGACCGGTCGCGGAAAGGACCCGGGGCGCCGTTCGCGAACACCAACACCGTCCTAGCAGCTGGAGTTTGGGAGGCGGCGATGTTCGTGCGCCTGGTAACGGGCTGCACGCCGCCAAATCCAAAGACGGAGCCAGGCCCTCCGCGGGTGGCGCGGGGCCTTCCAAGATCGTTGCCACCCCGCCCGAAGGCGACGCGACGGCTTCCCAGACTCCCACGCCGGCGCGGACGGCGCGCTCCTCTCAAGCTACGTGCGACGAATGGCGTAATCACACCGAAGACCCCAGGCGTCGCCGCGGGAAGAGTCCCGAGCGCCCCTCCTGGGATGTAGAAGACCTGCCTGCTCGCCGAGGCGCTGGCGAAGATGGCATGCGACCGCGGGGTCGTGATAGAGCTCCTTCTGACATGGTCAAAAGTCGAAGCGCGTCGCGATCCGTGCAGGTTTCGCTGCCACCAACGCCAGCAGAAGCCCTGGCGCGCGCGCAGTTGCTCGTCGATTTCCCTCCCATTACGGGGAAACTCGACGAATGGAGAGCCACTATCCAAAGCCTTGTTGCGGTGGCCAACAAAGGCAAACCGAGTCCGGTGGAGCCCCCGGGTCGACGCTCTGACGGAGTCCCACGCACTAGTGGCAGGAGAGCCGGCGGCGCCGCGACCACGGTGCACTCGCCCCCTCCTCGCCCGGTGCCGCGGACGCCAGCCCGTCGTGACGCCATGGGCGACGAAATATCCATAGCGTCGTCCGACCCGCGGACCCACTGTGACGAGCGCCAGGTCCTTCGGGAACGAGAACATGAAGACGCTCGAACCACTATCGAGCGCCGGCGCGGAGCGCGCCACCAATCAGACAGGCGAGCAGGGCCTGCTGTGAACCACCCGGCACCAGAGAGCCCTGGAGGCCTACCTTATGAGGTAGGCTGTCCGGCTTTTACCCGTGAGCTGCGGCAGTTCCAGTGGCCCACTCACCGCACTTTCAAACCTGACGTGGGCGAAAAGTACAGCGGCAAGACCCACCCGTCCGAGTTCCTCAGCATTTACACCATCGCGATGCAAGCTGCAAGAGCCCGCAACGATAAGGTGCTTGCGAATTACTTTCCGTTGACCCTTAAACCCAACGCCATGTCATGGTTGATGCACTTGCCGGTAGACTCCATTTCCTCCTGGTCGGATTTGTGCCATGAGTTCGTGGGCGCCTTTACTGGAGGCCACCAAGCCCATGGCCAGGCGAGCGATCTGCACGTCATTCCCCAAAGGGGAGGCGGGAGTCTCCGCAAGTATATACAGAGGTTCAGCCGGATACAGTACAATATCCCGGATGTTCACCCTGCCGCCATCATTAGCGCGTTCCATCAAAACGTGCGTAACCACAAGATGCGCGAAGAGCTGGCGATGAACAAGGTGAAAGATGTAGCAGAACTCTATGTTCTTGCTGACAGATGTGCCCGGGCTAAAGAGGGAAGGAAGTACCCCGGCGAAGATGCCGGCGTGGAAACCGACTCCTCAGATGAGGATACTGCCGCCCCGGCGAAGTAAGTCCGGCGCCGCAACAGGAAGTGCAAAGGAAAAGCCGTGCTTGCCGTCGAGGGATCAGATGACACTGGCTCCACCAAGAAAACCAAGGCAGATGACCCCGGCAAGGAAATTGTCGGATGTGTCGCCTGCCGGGCCTTGGCGGCTGCCTAGAAGTCAGGAAACTCCGACAAGCGGTACTGCAAGATCCATCGCACCAAAGGCCATGCTCTCCAAGACTGCCGACAGGTTGAGTTCCTCGCTGAGAAGCAGAGGGCTGAATATGAGAGGCGGGACAAGGAGAAGGGCCAAGACGGTGCTGAGGGGTCCGACAAGAAGCGTGACGGCCAGGCGGGCCGTCGCGGCAAGGATAAACAACAGGAGAGGCCCGCCCGGGGCCATGACAGAAAGCCAGAAGATGACGATCACGAAGAGGACGACGAGTCCGGCGACCAAGAGTTTCAGAAAGCTAGAGAGGCCATGTGCGTCGACGGCGGTGCCTCGCTGCATACTTCTCACCGCCGGCTTAAACAGTGGGCGCGAGAGATTACAGCGGCAGAGCCGTCGTTTGATGCCCAAAGGCCGCTAAAGTGGTCCAGCACACCTATCATTTTTGACACCGAGGATCACCTTGATCGCACTACTACGGTTGGGGGCTTGCCGTTGTTGGTTTCACCAACAATACGCAACCTCAAGGTGACAAAGATGCTAGTCGATGGCGGGGCCGGTCTGAACTTGATCTCGCCTGCCGTGATCGAGAAACTGCAAATTCCTGATGGAGACCTCGAAGAGACGAGCACGTTTCAAGGGGTCAAACCGGGAAGAAGCCAACCCAAGGGAAAGGTCACGCTGCCTGTGACTTTTGGAAGCGACCTGAACTACAGGACGGAGAGGATCGTGTTTGATGTTGCCAAGATCCCCTTGCCCTACAACGGGATCCTTGGCCGCCCAGCGCTGGCCAAGTTCATGGCGGCGTCACACTACGCCTACAACACCCTGAAGATGCCAGGACTTGTGACGATCATCACCATCCCCTCCGATAAGAAAGATGCACTGATTTGCGCTGACCAACTATACCAGCAAGCAGTTGCAGCAGCTGCCGCCACTAGGGCACTTGCTCCTGCCGCTGGGGCCCCGGGAGGGAAGAAGAAGAAGAAGAAGACTGGTGAGACCTCGGACACCCACTCCGGCAAGCGCACCTCTTCGGAGTGTAGCGCTGCCGTCGAGGACGTGCCAGAGAGCTCCACCGGCAGAAACAAGAAGTCCAGGGCCATACCACCGGGAACCAAGAAGGTTTCCGTCAATGAGGACGGCATGGGAGGAGCTTTCACCATAAGCTCCACCCTTGATGACAAATAGGAAGACGTGCTCGTCACCTTCCTGCGGGCGAATGTCGATGTGTTTGCATGGCAAGCTTCCGACATCCCCGGCGTTCCCATGGAGGTGATTGAGCACCACCTTGCTGTCTGTCCTCATGCGCGGCCCGTCAAGCAAAAGGTCAGGAAGCAAGCTTTGGAACGACAAGAGTTCATCACAGAAGAGATCTGGAAACTGGAGGCAGTGGGTTTGGTAAGAGGAGTGCTCCATCCAACATGGTTGGCCAATCCGGTCGTAGTGCGCAAGGCGAATGGGAAGTGGAGGCTGTGTATTGATTACACAGATATCAATAAGGCTTGTCCTAAAGACCCCTTCCCGTTGCCGCGCATCGACCAAATTGTTGACTCCGCAGCTGGGTGTGATCTGTTGTCATTCCTTGATGCCTACTCCGGCTACCACCAGATCTTCATGATGAGAGAAGACGAAGAGAAAGCAGCATTCATCACCCCATGTGGTACGTATTGTTTCATGCGGATGCCTTTCGGGTTGAAGAGTGTTGGTTCAACATTTGCGAGGGTGGTCCAGATTGGTTTTGAACCCTAGCTCCATAGAAATATGGAAGCTTATATGGACGACATAGTGGTCAAAACCAAGGACAGGGCAACCCTCATACCAGATTTTTCAAGAGACATTTGCAAACCTGTGCAAGATCAATCTCAAGCTGAACCCTGAGAAGTGCGTCTTTGGCGTCCCGTCTGGCAAGCTTCTCGGGTTCTTTGTGCCACAGCGTGGGATAGAGGCCAATCCGGACAAGATCAAAGCTATAGAGTAGATTGAGGCACCCAAGCAAATCAAGGATGTGCGTCGGCTTGCTGGTTGCGTTGCCGAGTGGACGCCAGAAGCTGAGGCAGCATTGCAAGATTTGAAGAAGTACCTCTCCTCCGCGCCAATACTAGTTGCGCCTAGGCCACAGGAGCCGTTGCTGCTATACCTGGCGGCAACGAACCAGGTGGTCAGCGCCGCACTAGTGGCCCAGAGAGAGGTTGACGACGAGGTGATGGCAGCGATAGAGCCCGACACCACCAATGCGGAGACGACACAGCCAGTCGAAGTGCCGTCGAAGAAGAAAATGATGCAGCACCCGGTCTACTTTGTTAGCTCCCTCTTGCAGGGGGCTAGATCAAGGTACTCCGGCGTGCAGAAACTGCTCTTCAGCCTTCTTATGGCCTCGAGGAAGCTGCGTCACTACTTCCAGGCACACGGGATCACCGTCGTCACTCGCCTCCCTCTGCAACGGATATTGCACAATCCAGATGCAACAGGGAGGATTGTGGAATGGGCACTGGAGCTGTCCAGCTTTGGCCTCAAGTTTGAAAGTACTTCGACGATCCAGAGTCGAATCCTGGCGGAGTTCATTGCAGAGTCGACCCCAACACCTGACGAAGAAGCCCAAGGGACTGCTCTCCCCGGCAAGGAGGCAAGTTGCAATTGGATCATGTACTTTGATGGAGCTTTCTCCCTACAAGGTGCCGGGGCTGGCGTACTGCTTGTCGCCCCCACCGGAGAGCACGTGATCCAGATGCACTTCCCCAGGGAGGTGTCAACAAACAATACGGCAGAGTACGAAGGGCTGCTTGCCGGTCTTAGGATCGCGGCGGACCTCGGAATCAAGAAGCTCATCATCAGGGGCGACTCGCAGCTTGTCATCAGGCAAGTCAACAAGGATTACCAGAGCCCGTTGATGAAGGCCTACGTTGATGAAGTGAGAAAGCTGGAAGAGCGTTTCGCCGGTATACAGGCTGAATACGTTCCCTGAGCAGAGAACGATATCGCCGATTACCTGTCAAAACGCGCTGCCCTCAAGCTACCTGTGGAACCAGGTACCATTGTGCTTCAGCTAACTCAGCCATCCGTTGATCCATCAACAGAGCAGAACAAGAGGAGGAAATCAGGGCCGGCAAGTACTTTCCCGCCGAGCTCCCCGGAGCCGCCGGCAAGGATGTTGCCGGGGAAGCTAAGTCCACCACGGGACGGCTAGCTCCGGCGGAGCATCAAGCTCTTGCCGTCGAGACAGCCGCCCCTATAGAGGAGGAAATGCCTTTAGTCCTCGCCGTCGAGCCCCAGGCTCCAGCGTGGGCACAACATACCGTCCGATTCCTCCAAACAGGGGAACTTCCTGAGGAGCAGGAAGAAGCGGAAAAAGTAGCCCGTCGCTCTACCATGTACCAGTTCGTCGATGACGTCCTGTACAGGAAGAGGCCGAACGGCGTGAAATTGAAGTGTATCCCTCGAGAGGAAGGACTGGAGCTGTTGGCGGAGATACACGGAGGCATATGTGGATCCCACATCGGGTCGAGGGCCCTTGCCGGCAAGGCATTCCGGCAAGGTTTCTTCTGGCACACCGCCCTCCAGGATGCGACGACACTAGTCACCAGGTGTGAAGCGTGTCAGTTCCATTCAAAGAAGCTTCATCAGCCAACTCAAGCCCTTCAAACCATTCCTCTCTCCTAGCCCTTCTCGGTCTGGGGGCTCGATATACTGGGCCCTTTCCCCCGCACTGTCGGGGGCTTTGAGTACTTGTACGTTGCAATCGACAAGTTCACAAAGTGGCCGGAGGTGGAAGCAGTGAGGAAGGTCACAGCTCAGTCAGCCGTCAAGTTCTTCAAGGGGCTAGTGTGCCGTTTTGGTGTACCCAACAGGGTCATCACAGACAACGACACACAGTTCACAAGCCGCACCTTCATGCAATATACTCAAGACCTCGGCAGCAAAGTCTGTTTCGCTTCCGTTGCCCACCCATGAGCAACGGTCAAGCTGAGAGGGCAAATGCTAAAGTACTGCGGGGCTTAAGGACAAAGACCTTTGACAGGCTGCACAAGAGCGGAAGGCGCTGGATCGATGAGTTGCTGACGGTTCTTTGGTCGATCAGAACGACGCCAAATCGAGCCACCGGCCAGACACCCTTTGCCCTAGTATACGAGGCAGAAGCAGTTCTCCCACTAAACTCATACACGGGTCACCTCGAGTGCTCGCTTATGATGAGCTTGAGCAAGAGCAACTGCGGCAAGACGACGCAATGCTCCTTGAGGAAGATCGTGTTCGGGCGGCTGTGAGAGCAGCACGCTACCAGCAAGCCTTGCGCCGCTACCATAGCCGCAAGGTTCATGCCCGAAGCCTTGAGGAAGGCGACCTTGTCCTTCGGCGCGTTCAATCGGCCAAGAATTCCAACAAGTTGACGCCAAAGTGGGAAGCCCCTTATCGGGTAATACGAGTCACCAGGCCCGGTGCAGTCCGCCTGGAGACCGAAGATGCCGTTCCGGTCAGTAACTCCTGGAACATTAAGCATCTTCGCAAGTTTTACACGTGAGGCGCGGCTTGCCGGGCCCCCCGGCAAGCCACCTTTTGTACAAGCATTGCCGATGATGCATGTAACCCTTTGTACGAAGCCAGGCATAGACCCTGAGCATAAATAAATGAAGCGTTGGCGCCCTAAGTTATAGCATGCATGCTAGGTCGAGTCTCGTCCTTGGTTAGGGTTGATAGTGCTTAGCGGCGACTAACCCCTAGCTTAGAGGTCAAGTGTGCGTCCCTTTGCCGTTCTTTCATCTTCTTTGGTTCGTAGGACTCACAGATATCCTTGCCAGATCACTTAAGGACAAAAAAGAGAAGGAGGACAGACCAGCATCTAGACCCCGGCAAGCCAGTATTACCGGGGGCTGCAAGAGCAAAGATTCACCCACGACAAACCAAAGTTGCCGGGGGCTACAGCTTCAGATAAGTTCTTCATCCCTTATCATGCATTCCCTTATGGACTGAGGTATGTGAAACCTCGTTTTTCCTAAAAGCTACCATGCTCCCCTAACTCTAGGCCCTAGGGCTCGTTCCTGGGGCCAGGTTTGATTGTAGTCGCGGCAGCAAAAGGATGAAACGAGGAGCCTGAACCCGCCTCATCCCTGCCACCGCCAAAGGCATGAGAAAGGTCGAGTGAGGTGGGGAGACGGCAAGGCCTGTTGCCGGGCAAGGAAATGTTTATCTTAAAGATATCAAGGATTTACTCCTTGTCGTGGGTTCTACCCGCAAACAAATGACCCGGCAAGCATCCCTTTTTCATTAAAAACATTCCATTCAGGTACAGTCCATAGGGAATGAAAAACATGAATGATGGGATTACAAGTTTTAAATTTAGCTAAGGCCCGAAGGCTTACAAACTAAAAAGAGATAAGGTGCCCTTAATCCCTTTCTTGTCCCTCTCCTCAGGAGGCAGGTCAAGGAGGCGAAAAGGACAAAAGGAGCGCCTAGGCAAGGTACGGGCGGCAGAAGGCACCAGGAAAATATCCCGGCGGCCACCTCCACGGGAAGCTGGTGATGATGACGACGGTAGAAGAGCTGGAAGACGAGGCGGCAAGGCCGTCATTACGCGACGAAGGCGTCGATGCCCACGTACTCCGAGCCGACGGCCCGCCATCCGCCTTATTCGCTCTCCCGCACTTCCTACGCCAGCCACCCAAGGAGACGGCCATGATGAGTTGATGGGGGCTCGGTGCAGATGCTGCTGCTGCCAACATCGCCCCAGGACAACGGGACCGACGCCTAGTTGGACCCATCATCCTGTCGCCTACCACCCTCATCGCCGCTGTCGCTGTTGTCGGTGTACTAAAGTAGGGGTACCTTAGTACCCCGAACTTGTGCACGGGCAGTCGTAGCACCCCGCAGCAAGGCTTGCCAGGTGATCGCCAAGACCCTCCATGGTCCCCTTTTGGGCCATTCAAGAACAAAGTATTTGAGCCAAGGCCCCGGCAAGAGGAGCTTGCCGGGAAGGCCACCCGAAGAGAGCGAGGCCCCGGCAAGAGGAGCTTGCCGGGAAGGCCAACCACGGCACGACAAGGACCTTGCCACGGCGCGCCCCGCGCTCCGGCAAGGCCCGGTGAGCGACAAGCTCCCGGGCGCGACAAGACATCCACCGCGGCAAGGCGCTTGCCGCGGCAAGTTACCACCCCGTGCCTGCGCTCCAGCTCACCCACCAACGTGTCGCTCTGGGGGCATCCCAGGCGCATGTGGCAGGAGGCTGCGTAGCCAGGGGCATGCGGTGGCGAAGCGAAGCTGACAGAGTAGCCATCGTGGCAAACGGTGGCACTCCTGAAGGTCCTTTTCCTGCATCGTCTGGGCGACGCGGACGGGCATTTAATGCCCTTGTCCCCCGCCGTCAGAGTTAGGTATGATAGCACTGTACAGCCACTGTGCAGGCAGCTGTACCCACTACAACATTCTCCCATTTTTGCCCCCACCTACGATGCCACCTGTGGGTAACCCCTTGAGCATATAAAAGGAGGCCCCATGCGCACGTAGAGGGGGAGGACACCCATTTTTACGCTCGGTCTCGCCAGCGGCTCGTGTGTACTGTAGCACCACGCGCCTCCGAGCAAGAATACAATACAAACCACAAAGCAGCAGTAGGGTTTTACGCATCCGTGCGGCCAGAAGCTGGGTAAACCCCTTGTGTGCGTCGCCTCGATCCGCTCTTCGTGCGACCTCCGCCCCCCGCCGAACCAGTAAGGGGCTCGGTCCCCATAGGTGTTCGAGGAAGCCGATTTCCCCCGACATCTTTGGCGCGCCAGGTAGGGGGCGTCGAGGTTGTGTGAACCTGATCCGGCGTCTGCACGGTCTAGATCTCCGTCATCTTCATAGACATGCCGCCGAAGAAGAAAGCTCTGGAGGTGGCTGGCCCGTCCGCGTCGAACCCACCGCCCCTGGAGCAAACGGGTGGTGGGGGACGGCGCCGGCGGCGGGACGGGCGTCGTCGAGCCAGCTCATGACGCCACGGCGTCCAAACATGCACCGAGCTCGTGGCGCTACGGCGTCCAAACCTACGCCGACACCCCTCGGTGCAGGTAAGCCCTAGTATGACCAGGCAACCTTTCGCTCTATTCTATGGAGCGGAGGCAGTTAGCCCCACGGATCTCGCGTACGGGCCACCTCGAGTGTTCGCTCACGCTGAGCTCGAGCGAGAGCAGCTGCGTCGAGATGACGCGCTACTCCTCGGGGAGGACTGTCTTCAGGCCGCTGTGCGAGCTGCTCGCTACCAGCAAGCTTTGCGCCGCTTTTCTAGCCACAAAGTTAGTGACAGAAGTTCCGAGGAAGTGGGAAGGCCCTTACCGGGTGAAACGAGTCGCTAGGCCTGGCGCTGTCCGCCTTGGGACCGAAGATACCACTCCGGTGAGCAACTCCTGGAACGTTGGGCATCTTCGTAAGTTTCTCCCGTAAGGCGCGGTTGTCGGACCCCGTCCGGCAACCACCCTTCTGTACAAAGTCTTGCCGCTGTTGCATGTGATCCTTTGTACAGAGCCAGGCGCAGACCCTGTGCGCAGATTGGGTTCGTGTGCTCCGCGCACCTTGTCGATCTCATGCTCTTCATTCTTTGCATGCATTATCTGACACTCTGTGCAGCACTGACCCCCGGTAAGCGACGGCGAGCCCCATGTTTCGCCTTGCCGGAAAGCGACCTTGCCGGGCAGCGAGCCGCGGAAAAGCTAAGTTGCTAAAGCTTGAGCAATTGAGTTTTTAAATTTTGAGGTTATCTTCCTCGAACGACCGTGCTTTGTATGGAAAACCTATGCGCAGAGGGACCGGCTCGTGGCTAGTTGCGCCCTTACTTCGTTTCGAGTCCGCTCAACGACTTAAGTGTGCTACAACCAGAGTGGCATCCTTACTTTGTTTCGAGCTCGCTCAGCAGCTTAAGTGTGCTGCGACCGCAGTCGCAACACTTACTTTGCTTCGAGCCTGCTCAACAATTTAAGTGAGCTGCAGCTAGCCGCGACAAGGTTTCTTGCCGATAGTGGCGTCGCTGGCGGGCTGCTGATGTCCCGCACTCAGAGCCCGCGGTAAGGCGGAGGCCTACGCCGACAAGTCCCCAAAAGCGTAGGGCAAAAACATACAAAGCATGGAGTCAAGTAGAGGAAATAACAGTGCAGTCAATACTTAAGACAAAGTTATATTACAAGATAGTTCGTTGCGGCCCCTAAGGAATCGGTTTCATAACTTGGCCAGCAGCGACAAGAAAAGAGATGGGCAGGCGGCCTAATCCACACGGTCGCCCTCGATCCTCTTGATCCCGGCCACCTTCTCCACAATGGGCGCGACGAGGGCCCTGACCCCCTCCAGATCAGCGCCTGGTGGCAGGGATTTGAGGGCGTTGGTGAGCCTGATGCCGGTGTTGCGGAAGGCGACCTTCACCAACACTTTCTCGAGGGCTCCGGCGACGGCTTCGCGCGTCTCGCCGGCCAGCTGCTCTGGGATCGCATTCCGGAGATGCTTGAGGGCCGCCACCACGCCCTTGAAGAACGAAGTGAGCTTGGCGCTGGGTGGGACGTTCTCGCCAGAGGGATACTCGTGGCCCTCCATCCCCAGCAGCGTCAGCTCCTTGTCGATGGCGGCGGCGATGTCCACGAGGCCCTCAGTCCACTGCTCCATCGTCGCCCTGAGGTTGTTCTGGGTAACGGCGGCGGTTTTCAGCAGCGCCTCGTTATCCGCGATCTCCTTCCGCAAGGCTGCCTCCTGCTCCTTGGCGCTCCCCAGGGCCTTGGTCAAGGTGCCCAGCTTCACCTCGAGATCGGCGTTGGAGTCCTTGGCGGCGTCGAGCTCCTTGATCTTCTCGGCGAAGCGGCCCTGCAGCTCGCCAAGGGTGTGGGCGCCCTTCTCGCGCTCCAGTTTGAGCGCGGCGAGCTACTCACCGCTCGCCTTGAGATCAGTGTCGAGTTGCGCCACCTTCGCCTCCAGTGCCTCCTTGGCGGCCTCGGCGGCCGCGGCGGCATCTTGCGCTTCCTTGAGGGCTCCGCCAAGCGATTGCTCGCGCGCGGCGACCTCCTCCTCGTTGCTGGCGAGGCTGGCTTTCTGTTGCACCAGCTCGCCCTCCCGCGCCGCCAGCCCCGCAGCGGCAAGCCTTTGCTGCTCTTCGGCCTCTGCCTTCTCGAGGATGAAGGCCGTCCACGCCTCGTCGAGCTGCCTTCGCTCCTCCGCCAAGGATCGGAGGGCCTCCTGGTTGAGCTCCCGGAGCTCCCCGGCGTGCTTCTCCATGTCCGCTCCCGCCTTCGCGACAAGCGCTTCCTGGCCTTCCACCTGGGCTTGTCGGGCGCGGTAGAGTGACACCAGCTTCCGGAGTAGCCGCTCCTCCTCAGGCTCGTCGCCGCTGCTGCTTGGCGCGTCAACCAGCGTCAGCCCGGCGGAGGCGAGCACCTCTCCATCCAAGGTCTCCCCCTCGACCGGTGCCCTGGAAGTCGACTCCCAGGGGAGCTTCATGAAGATATCGTCGCCGGCCTTCAGGTAGGCGCCTAGCTGGGACTCCTCGGGGCCCGACGCCGCTGCGGAAGCGGGATCGGCGGTCGGCGGTCGGCGCAGCGCCTGGCACTCCTGCGGCCTTAGGGCCGTCAGTACGATCGCCGGCCCCCTCGCCCGCGGCTGCCGCGGCGGCCTTGGCGGCCTCTTCGCCGACCGGGTCTTCAGCACCATCCGCCTCTCCGGTGGCGGCCACGTCGTCAGTATGGCCGCGCGCGTCCTCCTCGACGACGACCTCGGTCTCCATCGGGTCCGTGGCGGGCGGGTCTGAAGGCCGAAAGAGGGGGAGAAGTCAAGCAACTATCCAAAGAAGAAGAACCCCAGGGGAGTTCGGAGGCAAGAAGGTTACCTTGGCCAGGGTCTGCAGTCACGGTCTTCGTCGCCAAGGAGCCGCCAGCGTCGTCTCTTGCCGGGGACTGCTCTCTTGCCGGGGACTGTTCCCTTGCCGGAGACTGCTCCCTTGCCGGGGACGGCTCCCTTGCCGGGGAACTCCCCCTTGGCGGTGTAGTTGTAGCGGGTGGCTCATCGGGGGCGGTCTCCGGACGCTCCTGGTGGGGCTACTCTGCTCCTACACAAATCGTCAGCCAG
This sequence comes from Aegilops umbellulata, assembly GCA_032464435.1. Lineage (NCBI taxonomy): Eukaryota > Viridiplantae > Streptophyta > Magnoliopsida > Poales > Poaceae > Aegilops > Aegilops umbellulata. The sequence continues at coordinate 338,865,382 of CP136056.1, read as the reverse complement.
ATGTCAGGAAAAGCGAAGGGTACCCGGGCGCGCCCAGCAGCAGGAAGCAAGCCATATGCTTACGCTGGGGGCTGCTCTGAGGATTAGTTGGTGGGTCCGGCAAGGTCATCTCAGGCGCACCCCCTGCCACCACGGAGGGCTCGTCGTCGAGGATGACCACCGGGACCTTGGCTCTCTTTGCCGTCCTCTGAGCCAGAATCCTGAAAAGGACCAAATTCGGAGGAAAGCAAATGAGATGTGAGGCACAACTACAAGAATTGAAGAGACACAAGAACAGCGGGGATCTTACTCCTCTCCCTCTTCCTCGTCGGAGCTAAGCACGGAGAAGTCGAAGACCGGCTTGCTCCTGGCGCGAGGAGGCGGGGGAGTAGGCTCCCGTGGCCGCTTGGCGGGAGCAGTAGACGACTACGCTCCAGCTGCCGCCGCGGCGCGAGAAGCGGCAGGAGCAGAAGCCGCGGCCCGCGAAGACCCCGCTCCTACTGCCTCAGAGGAGCGTGTCACGCGGCGCTGCGGTTGTTGGCTCGTCTGCCGCACCACCTACCCAGCCTTGCGGAGACGCCTCCGTGGCTGGGCAGGGGGCTCTGCTTGCGACGAGCTGCCCGGGGGACGGGAGGAAGTGGCGCCGACCTCCGGCAAGCCACTCGTATCCTGGGCAGGCTCGCCCTCGACGCCATGCTCGGCAAGCTCTTCCTCGCCGGCAAACTCCGCTCGATCGGCAAGGATTTCCGCCTCCGCTGCGTCCGCCTCCGCCAATGTGAAGCCAAATTCGCCCGCGGCCGTGGCTGCCGCGGCCTCCTCCATCCTGGAGGCGATGTACGCCAGCTCATCGGGGGTGGTGTCCTGAGTGAGACCTTTCTTCTCGTCGGCGTCGACTGGCACCTCCACCAAGTCATCGAAAAACGCCCGCACGACATCGTCGGCGGGCTCCTGCCAAGTGGAGTCGATCCCGTGCGAGTCGCACAGCGGCATCATTGCAAGGATGCGGCTGAGCGACGAATTGCTGCACAACGGGACGACGCCTCGCGGTAGCCTGAACCTTTCGGGGTGGTCGGGGTCGTGCTTGAATAGCTCCCTGAGCGTCCCGTCAAGCTCCAAGACGGTGAAATTGAAGTTGAGGCCAGGGCGCAGCCTCATGATGTCCGCCGCATTATGGAACTCCCAGGCGGGTCTACCCTTTGAAGGAAATATGCCCTAGAGGCAATAATAAAGTTATTATTTATTTCCTTACATGTCATGATAAATGTTTATTATTCATGCTAGAATTGTATTAACTGGAAACATAATACATGTGTGGATACATAGACAAACAGAGTGTCACTAGTATGCCTCTACTTGACTAGCTTGTTAATCAAAGATGGTTAAGTTTCCTAACCATGGACAAAGGAGTTGTCATTTGATTAACAAGGTCACATCATTAGTTGAATGATCTGATTGACATGACCCATTCCATTAGCATAGCACCCGATCGTTTAGTATGTTGCTGTTGCTTTTATCCATGACTTATACATGTTCCTTTGACTATGAGATTATGCAACTCCCGTTTGCCGGAGGAACACTTTGGGTGCTACCAAACGTCACAACGTAACTGGGTGATTATAAAGGAGTACTACAGGTGTCACCAAAGGTAGATGTTGGGTTGGCGTATTTCGAGATTAGGATTTGTCACTCCAATTGTGGGAGAGGTATCTCTGGGCCCTCTCGGTAACGCACATCACTTAAGCCTTGCAAGCATTGCAACTAATGAGTTAGTTGTGGGATGATGTATTACGGAACGAGTAAAGAGACTTGCCGATAACGAGATTGAACTAGGTATTGGATACCGACGATCGAATCTCGGGCAAGTAACATACCGATGGACAAAGGGAACAACGTATGTTGTTATGCGGTCTGACCGATAAAGATCTTCGTAGAATATGTAGGAGCCAATATGGGCATCCAGGTCCCGCTATTGGTTATTGACCGGAGACGTGTCTCGGTCATGTCTACATTGTTCTCGAACCGTAGGGTCCGCACGCTTAAGGTTTCGATGACAGTTATATTATGAGTTTATGAGTTTTGATGTACCGAAGGAGTTCGGAGTCCCGGATGAGATCGGGGACATGACGAGGAGTCTCGAAATGGTCGAGACGTAAAGATCGATATATTGGACGACTATATTCGGACATCGGAAAGGTTCTGAGTGATTCGGGTATTTTCGGGATTATCGGGGAGTTACGGGAGAAGTAATGGGCCTTGATGGGCTTTAGTGGGAAGAGGAAAAAGGCTGCTGCGCCCCCCCTCCCCTCTAGTCCGAATTGGACTAGGGAAAAGGGGGCCGGCCACCTTTCCTACTCCTCCACTTCCTTCTCCCTTCCTCCCCTCTTGATGGACTCCTACTAGGACTTGGAGTCCTAGTAGGACTCCCATCCTGGCCGCACCAATAGCCTTGGCCGGCCTCCTCCTCCTCCATCCTTTATATACTGAGGCAGGGGGCACCCCATGGACACACAAATTGATCTTCGTGATCGTTCCTTAGCCGTGTGCGGTGCCCCCCTCCACCATATTCCACCTCGGTCATATCGTTACGGTGCTTAGGCGAAGCCCTGCGACGGTAGAACATCAAGATCGTCACCACGCCGTTGTGCTGACGGAACTCCTCCCCGACGCTTTGCTGGATCGGAGCCCGGGGATCGTCATCGAGCTGAACATGTGCCAAGAACTCGGAGGTGCCGGAGTAACGGTGCTTGGATCGGTCGGATCGTGAAGACGTACGACTACATCAACCGCGTTGATATAACGCTTCCGCTTTCGGTCTACGAGGGTACGTAGACAACACTCTCCCCTCTCGTTGCTATGCATCACCATGATCTTGCATGTGCGTAGGAATTTTTTTGAAATTACTACGTTCCCCATCAGTGATATCCGAGCCTAGGTTTTTTATGGTTTGATGTTATTTGCACGAGTAGAACACAAGTGAGTTGTGGACGATACAAGTCATACTGCCTACCAGCATGTCATACTTTGGGTCAGCGGTATTGTTGGATGAGACGACCCGGACCAACCTTACGCGTACGCTTACGCGAGACCGGTTCCCTCGACGTGCTTTTCACACAGATGGCTTGCGGGAGACTGTCTCACCAACTTTAGTTGAACCGAGTATGGCTACGCCCGGTCCTTGAGAAGGTTAAAACGGAGTCTATTTGACGAAGTATCGTTGTGGTTTTGATGCGTAGGTGAGATTGGTTCTTGCTTCAGCCCGTAGCAGCCACGTAAAATTTGCAACAAACAAAGTAGAGGACGTCTAACTTGTTTTTGCAGGGCATGTTGTGATGTGATATGGTCAAGACATGATGCTAAATTTTATTGTATGAGATGATCATGTTTTGTAACCGAGCTATCGGCAACCGGCAGGAGCCGTATGGTTGTCGCTTTATTGTATGCAATGCAATCGCCCTGTAATGCTTTACTTTATCACTAAGTGGTAGCGATAGTCGTAGAAGCATAAGATTGGCGAGACGACAACGATGCTACGATCAAGGTGTCGCGCCGGTGACGATGGTGATCATGACAGTGCTGCGGAGATGGAGATCACAAGCACAAGATGATGATGGCCATATCATATCACTTATATTGATTGCATGTGATGTTTATCTTTTATGCATCTTATCTTGCTTTGATTGACGGTAGCATTATAAGATGATCTCTCACTAATTATCAATAAGTGTTCTCCCTGAGTATGCACCGTTGCGAAAGTTCTTCGTGCTGAGACACCACGTGATGATCGGGTGTGATAGGCACTACGTTCAAATACAACGGGTGCAAAACAGTTGCACACGCGGAATACTCAGGTTATACTTGACGAGCTATGCATATAAGATATGACCTCGGAACACGGAGACCGAAAGGTCGAGCGTGAATCATATAGTAGATATGATCAACATAATGATGTTCACCATTGAAACTACTCCATCTCACGTGATGATCGGACATGGTTTAGTTGATTTGGATCACGTGATCACTTAGAGGATTAGAAAGATGTCTTTCTAAGTGGGAGTTCTTAAGTAATATGATTAATTGAACTTTAATTTATCATGAACTTAGTCCTGGTAGTATTAGCATATCTATGTTGTAGATCAATAGCTCGCGTTGTTGCTTTCATATGTTTATTTTGATATGTTCCTAGAGAAAATTGTGTTGAAAGATGTTAGTAGCAATGATGCGGATTGGATCCGTGATCTGAGGTTTATCCTCATTACTGCACAGAAGAATTATGTCCTTGATGCACCGATAGGTGACGGACCTATTGCAGGAGCAGATGCAGACGTTATGAACGTTTTGCTAGCTCAATATGATGACTACTTAATAGTTTAGTGCACCATGCTTAACGGCTTAGAATCGGGACTTCAAGGACGTTTTGAACGTCATGGACCATATGAGATGTTCCAGGAGTTAAAGTTAATATTTCAAGCAAATACCCGAGTTGAGAGATATGAAGTCTCCAACAAGTTCTATAGCTAAAAGATGGAGGAGAATCGCTCAAATAGTGAGCATGTACTCAGATTGTCTGGTACTACAATCGCTTGAATCAAGTGGGAGTTAATCTTCCAGATAAGATAGTGATTGACAGAATTCTCTAGTCACCATCACCAAGTTAGTAGAACTTCGTGATGAACTATAATATGCAAGGGATGACGAAAGTAATTCCCAAGCTCTTCGTGATGCTGAAATCGACGAAGGTAGAAATCAAGAAAAACATCAAGTGTTGATGGTTAACAAGACCACTAGTTTCAAGAAAAGGGCAAAGGGATAGAAGGGAACTTCAAGAAGAACAGCAAGCAAGTTGCTGCTCAAGTGAAGAAGCCCAAGTCTGGTCCTAAGCCTGAGACTAAGTGCTTCTACTGCAAAGGGACTGGTCACTGGAAGCGGAATTACCCCAAGTGATTGGCGGATAAGAAGGATGGCAAAGTGAACATAAGTATATTTTATACATGTTATTGATGTGGACTTTACTAGTGTTTATAGCAACCCCTCAGTATTTGATACTAGTTCAGTTGCTAAGATTAGTAACTCGAAACGGGAGTTGCAGAATAAACAGAGACTAGTTGAGGGTGAAGTGACGATGTGTGTTGGAAGTGGTTCCAAGATTGATATGATCATCATCGTACACTCCCTATACTTTCGGGATTAGTGATGAACCTAAATAAGTGTTATTTGGTATTTGCGTTGAGCATAAATATGATTTGATCATGTTTTTGCAATACGATTATTCATTTAAGTTAGAGAACAATTGTTGTTCTGTTTACATGAATAGAACCTTTTATGGTCATACACACCAACAAAAATGGTTTGTTGGATCTCGATCGTAGTAATACACATATTCATAATATTGAAACCAAAAGATGCAAAGTTAATAATGATAGTGCAACTTATTTGTAGCACTGCCGTTTAAGTCATATTGGTGTAAAGCACAAGAAGAAACTCCATGCTGATGGGATTTTAGAATCACTTGATTATGAATTACTTGATCCTTGCGAACCATGCCTCTTGGGCAAGATGACTAAAACGCCGTTCTCCGGAACAATGAAGCAAGCAACAGATTTGTTGGAAATCATACATACTGATGTATGTGGTCCAATGAATATTAAGGCTTGCAGCAGGTATCATTATTTTCTGACCTTCACAGATGATTTGAGCAGATATGGGTATATCTACTTGATGAAACATAAGTCTGAAACATTTGAAAAGTTCAAAAGGATTTCAGAGTGAAGTGAAAAATCATCGTGACAAGAAAATAAGGTTTCTACGATCTGATCGCAGAGACAAATATTTGAGTTACGAGTTTGGTCTTCAGTTAAAACAATGTGGAATAGTTTCACAAAATCATGCCACCTGGAACACCACAGTGTAATGGTGTATCCGAACATCATAACCGAACTTTATTAGATATAGTGCGATCTATGATGTCTCTTACCGATCTACCACTATCGTTTTGAGGTTTATGCATTAGAGACAGCTGCATTCACATTAAAAAGGGCACCATCTAAATCCGTTGAGACGACACCGTATGAACTGTGGTTTGGCAAGAAACCAAAGTTGTTGTTTCTTAAAGTTTGGAGTTGTGATGCTTATGTGAAAAAGTTTCATCATGATAAGCTCGAACCAAATCGGAGAAATGTGTCTTCATAGGATACCCAAAGGAGATTGTTGGGTACACTTTCTATCACAGATCCAAAGGCAAAATCGTTGCTAAAGATGGATCCTTTCTAGAGAAGGAGATTCTCTCGAAAGAAGTGAGTGGGAGGAAAGTAGAAAACTTGATAAGGTAATTGTACCTTCTCCCTTATTGGAAAGTAGTTCATCACAGAAATCTGTTCTTGTGACTACTACACCAATTAGTAAGGAAGCTAATGATAATGATCATATAACTTCAAGATCAAGTTACTACCGAATCTCGTAAGTAAACCAGAGTGAGGTCCGCACCAGAGTGGTATGGTAATCCTATTCTGGAAGTCATGTTACTAGACCATGATGAACTTGCGAACTATGAGGAAGCGATGATGAGCCCAGATTCCGCGAAATGGTTTGAGGCCATAAAATCTGAGATTTGATCCATATATGAAAACAAAGTATGGACTTTGGTGGATTTGCTCGATGATCGGCAAGCCATAGAAAATAAATGGATCTTCAAGAGGAAGACGGACGATGATAGTAGTGTTACTATCTACAAAGCTAGAATTGTCGCAAAAAGGGTTTTCGACAAGTTCAAGGTGTTGACTACGATGAGAGTTTCTCACTCGTATCTATGCTTAAGTCTGTCCGAATCATGTTAGCAATTGCCGAATTTTATGAAATCCGGCAAATGGATAAACAAAACTGCATTCCTTAAAGGATTTATTAAAGAAGAGTTGTATACGATGCAACTAGAAGGTTTTGTCGATCCTAAAGGTGTTAACAAAATATGCAAGCTCCAGCGATTCATCTATGGACTGGTGCAAGCATCTCGGAGTTGGAATACACGCTTTGATAAGTTGATCAAAGCATATAGTTTTATACAGACTTGCGGTGAAGCCTGTATTTACAAGAAAGTGAGTGGGAGCACTACAGCATTTCTGATAAGTATATGTATGACATATTGTGGATCAGAAATAATGTAGAATTATTCTGTAAAGCACAAAGGAGTGTTTGAAAGGAGTTTTTCAAAGGAAGACCTCGGTGAAGCTGCTTACATATTGAGCATCAATATCTATAGAGATAGATCAAGACGCTTGATAAGTTTTTTCAATGAGTACATACCTTGACAGGATTTTGAAGTAGTTCAAAATGGAACAGTCAAAGAAAGAGTTCTTTCCTGTGTTACAAGGTGTGAAATTGAGTAAGACTCAAAGCCTGACCACGGCAGAAGATAGAAAGAGAATGAAAGTCATTCCCTATGCCTCGGCCATAGGTTCTATAAAGTATGCCATGCTGTTTACCAGATCTATTGTATACCCTACACTGAGTTAAGCAAGGGAGAACAATGGTGACCTAGGAGTAGATCACTGGACAGCGGTCAAAATTATCCTTAGTGGAATAAGGATATGTTTCTCAATTATGGAAGTGACAAAAGGTTCGTCGTAAAGGGTTACGTCGATGCAAGTTTTGACACCGATCTGGATAACTCTAAGTCTCGATCTAGATACATATTGAAAGTGGGAGCAATTAGCTAGAGTAGCTCCGTGCAGAGCATTGTAGACATAGAAAATTGCAAAATACATAACGGATCTGAATGTGGCAGACCCGTTGACTAAACTTCTCTCACAAGCAAAACATGATCACACCGTAGTACTCTTTGGGTGTTAATCACATAGCGATGTGAACTAGATTACTGAATCTAGCAAACCCTTTGGGTGTTGATCACATATCGATGTGAACTATGGGTGTTAATCACATGGTGATGTGAAGTATTGCTGGTAATCACATGGCGATGTGAACTAGATTATTGACTCTAGTGCAAGTGGGAGACTGAAGGAAATATGCCCTAGAGGCAATAATAAAGTTATTATTTATTTCCTTACATGTCATGATAAATGTTTATTATTCATGCTAGAATTGTATTAACTGGAAACATAATACATGTGTGGATACATAGACAAACAGAGTGTCACTAGTATGCCTCTACTTGACTAGCTTGTTAATCAAAGATGGTTAAGTTTCCTAACCATGGACAAAGGAGTTGTCATTTGATTAACAAGGTCACATCATTAGTTGAATGATCTGATTGACATGACCCATTCCATTAGCATAGCACCCGATCGTTTAGTATGTTGCTGTTGCTTTTATCCATGACTTATACATGTTCCTTTGACTATGAGATTATGCAACTCCCGTTTGCCGGAGGAACACTTTGGGTGCTACCAAACGTCACAACGTAACTGGGTGATTATAAAGGAGTACTACAGGTGTCACCAAAGGTAGATGTTGGGTTGGCGTATTTCGAGATTAGGATTTGTCACTCCAATTGTGGGAGAGGTATCTCTGGGCCCTCTCGGTAATGCACATCACTTAAGCCTTGCAAGCATTGCAACTAATGAGTTAGTTGTGGGATGATGTATTACGGAACGAGTAAAGAGACTTGCCGATAACGAGATTGAACTAGGTATTGTATACCGACGATCGAATCTCGGGCAAGTAACATACCGATGGACAAAGGGAACAACGTATGTTGTTATGCGGTCTGACCGATAAAGATCTTCGTAGAATATGTAGGAGCCAATATGGGCATCCAGGTCCCGCTATTGGTTATTGACCGGAGACGTGTCTCGGTCATGTCTACATTGTTCTCGAACCGTAGGGTCCGCACGCTTAAGGTTTCGATGACAGTTATATTATGAGTTTATGAGTTTTGATGTACCGAAGGAGTTCGGAGTCCCGGATGAGATCGGGGACATGACGAGGAGTCTCGAAATGGTCGAGACGTAAAGATCGATATATTGGACGACTATATTCGGACATCGGAAAGGTTCTGAGTGATTCGGGTATTTTCGGGATTATCGGGGAGTTACGGGAGAAGTAATGGGCCTTGATGGGCTTTAGTGGGAAGAGGAAAAAGGCTGCTGCGCCCCCCCTCCCCTGTAGTCCGAATTGGACTAGGGAAAAGGGGGCCGGCCACCTTTCCTACTCCTCCACTTCCTTCTCCCTTCCTCCCCTCTTGATGGACTCCTACTAGGACTTGGAGTCCTAGTAGGACTCCCATCCTGGCCGCACCAATAGCCTTGGTCGGCCTCCTCCTCCTCCATCCTTTATATACTGAGGCAGGGGGCACCCCATGGACACACAAGTTGATCTTCGTGATCGTTCCTTAGCCGTGTGCGGTGCCCCCCTCCACCATATTCCACCTCGGTCATATCGTTACGGTGCTTAGGCGAAGCCCTGCGACGGTAGAACATCAAGATCGTCACCACGCCGTTGTGCTGACGGAACTCCTCCCCGACGCTTTGCTGGATCGGAGCCCGGGGATCGTCATCGAGCTGAACATGTGCCAAGAACTCGGAGGTGCCGGAGTAACGGTGCTTGGATCGGTCGGATCGTGAAGACGTACGACTACATCAACCACGTTGATATAACGCTTCCGCTTTCGGTCTACGAGGGTACGTAGACAACACTCTCCCCTCTCGTTGCAATGCATCACCATGATCTTGCGTGTGCGTAGGAATTTTTTTGAAATTACTACATTCCCCATCACCCTTCTCCTGCAGGGGAGCGATGCGGCGGCAGAGGAAATCTGCGCCTACGGCGCCAACTGTGAGCCCGGCATGCCTGAGCCGCAGGATCCGGGTGACGGCAATCCGCAGCTTGTCGTCGTCCGGAGCCACGGCGCTCCAATCCCTGCCGCGCACCACAGGGGTTTGGCGCACGGCGGTGAATGGATGCGGGTTCTCCTCGACGATCAGGCACTAGTCTGCTCTCCATTCCTCCCATCTGCTGCAGAGCTCCCCCTCCAGATAAGCCTCCTTCCTGCCTGTCTTGGAGATCCAGGCGACCCCGCCGGACAAAGGCTCTCCTTTCTCCACCCGAGGAGAAAAGAAGTGGCGGAAGAGGGCTACGTTGGGGTGGACTCCGACAAAGTTCTCGCAAAAGTGTGCGAAAACCGCCATTGTCAGAACGGCGTTGGGGGTGAAGTCAAGAAGATGGAAGCCATAGGTGTTCATGATGTCGCAGAAGAATTCAGAGAAGGGCGGGCAAAGCCAGCAATAGAAGAACACAGCAAAGAAGGGATACCCGGTCGGATACTCCTTCTGGGCGGCGGCGGGAAGAACCCTCGTGCGCGGATGCGCTCGCGTCCTCGCCGACCAGAAGAGGTAGTATTCCTCCCTCAGGACCAACGTGTCGAGCTCAGGGGGGAAGGTCGCCTGCTCCTTTAGCAGCGCCTCAAGCCGCTGCGCCTCGGCCGACTTCACGGCCTTCCCTTTCCCCTTGTCGCCCTTCGGGGCCATGGCGGAAAGAGGGGGGGAGGTCGACGGCGTCCGTAGCACTGATGGTGGCGGAAGGGGGCGGAGCGCTGCTTCTCTTGGGAAGTGGCGGAGGTTTTCGAGGAATCACAACTGGCGGGTGGGCGGATTGCCCCTGTCTCCCCTGCTTATAAGGGGAGGAGGGGGGCGTTTCGCCTTTCCGAATAAACAAATCACCTGCGACGTGACGCATGCCTGCGGGGCTCAGTCCCGCGCACGCCACCCACGTCACGCACGCCTCTCCCCACGACGCCGCGTTCGACGCGTGCCATTTGGGGAAGGCGCGACGGATGCGGAGTTAAGATGCAGCGTGACCCAGGCCGCGCGTGCCCGTGCACTGTTTTGGGCCTGGCCCAACAGCGCTCGGCACCGTGTATGGCCCAGGCCCGGGGGCTCCTGTCGGTGTACTAAAGTAGGGGTACCTTAGTACCCCGAACTTGTGCACGGGCAGTCGTAGCACCCCTCGGCAAGGCTTGCCAGGTGATCGCCAAGACCCTCCATGGTCCCCTTTTGGGCCATTCAAGAACAAAGTATTTGAGCCAAGGCCCCGGCAAGAGGAGCTTGCCGGGAAGGCCACCCGAAGAGAGCGAGGCCCCGGCGAGAGGAGCTTGCCGGGACCGCCGCTCGAAGCTCAAGACCCCGGCAGGAGGAGCTTGCTGGGAAGGCCAACCACGGCACGACAAGGACCTTGCCACGGCGCGCCCCGCGCTCCGGCAAGGCCCGGTGAGCGACAAGCTCCCGGGCGCGACAAGACATCCACCGCAGCAAGGCGCTTGCCGCGGCAAGTTACCACCCCGTGCCTGCGCTCCAGCTCACCCACCAACGTGTCGCTCTGGGGGCATCCCAGGCGCACGTGGCAGGAGGCTGCGTAGCTAGGGGCATGCGGTGGCGAAGCGAAGCTGACAGAGTAGCCATCATGGCAAACGGTGGCGCTCCTGACGGTCCTTTTCTTGCACCGTCTGGGCGACGTGGACGGGCATTTAATGCCCTTGTCCCCCGCCGTTAGAGTTAGGTATGATAGCACTGTACAGCCACTGTGCAGGCAGCTGTACCCACTACAGCATTCTCCCATTTTTGCCCCCACCTACGCTGCCACCTGTGGGTAACCCCTTGAGCATATAAAAGGAGGCCCCATGCGCACGTAGAGGGGGAGGACACCCATTTTTACGCTCGGTCTCGCCAGCGGCTCGTGTGTACTGTAGCACCACGCGCCTCCGAGCAAGAACTCAATACAAACCACAAAGCAGCAGTAAGGTTTTACGCATCCGTGCGGCCCGAAGCTGGGTAAACCCCTTGTGTGCGTCGCCTCGATCCGCTCTTCGTGCGACCTCCGCCCCCCGCCGAACCAGTAAGGGGCTCGGTCCCCATAGGTGTTCGAGGAAGCCGATTTCCCCCAACATCTGTCCTCCTCGTCACTCTCGCCTGAGGAGGAATCTTCATCATCGGAGGAGCTCTCCACGCAGCACTTTAGGTGAGTTCCAAAATCGCCAAAGACCTTGACGGAGAGAAGGCCGCCCTCCATCAGCTTAAAATGGAGAGTGAACCCCTCCGCCAGGCGGTGGATGTAAGCAAATGTCTTTCATCCCCGGCAAAGATACATTACGTTAGGAGAGGGGAAGTCGACGCGGACCCGCGTGCCGCCGATCCCACGGCCCCTCATGTGCAGCCGCAGTGACTCCGGCGGATTCAGCTCCATCTCCCGCGCGAATGGAGTCGGGAGACGAAGGCGACGGCGAGGCGACCGGCGCAGTCTGACGAAGAACTCGCAAGGGTCATCCCCAACGTGGCCCTTCATGGGAGGAGGAACCGCTAGCGGAGGCGAGGACGGCGCGCCGCCCCGTCCTCCTCTTCCCCGAGCGCCTCGACCTCGCCCACGGCCTCGCCCCCTCCCCCTTCCCCTCGCGGCTGGCTTTGCCACCGCAGGTGCGGGAGAAGGAGGGACGCGTTGTCGAGCGGCAACCCTCGCCGCCATCGTTGAAGGACCAAGATTCCCTCTCTCCATGGCGGATGGAAGGGGGAGGAGCAGAAGCTGAAGGAAGGAGAGATGAAAGAATGCGGGGTGCCATCCCCCCTCCCGCTCTTTATAAAGGAACGGGGAGGGGGCTCGGCCACCCCGCTCAACCAATCAAGACGTGGAAGGCGCAGGGAACTAGGACCGACCCGCTGCCCCAGCCCACGGCAGCCCAGTTTCCCGCCTCCACCGTTCGCCACCCCAAGCGCATGAGAGCCACGTGGCAGGCGTGCAGGACCGAGGCGACGGGGGAGGCGACCTCTCCCCACCCCGTGATCGTGGGGAGTGGGCGCCTTGAAGACCACGCCTCGGCCTCGTTCAGTAAATGGGCCGCGCCTCCACGCCTTCCTCCGTTTATGGGGAAGGCGCGAACCGCCCCCTTTACTATGACGTGACGCATGCGTGCAGAGCCTAGCCCCACGCATGCCGCCCACGTCACGCACGCCTCCCCACGCCGCGCCACGCGCGGGACGCGTGGGAAGCGTAGCGCGTGAAGAAACTTACCGCGGTAAAAACCGCCCCGCCTGCCCGCGCACCGTTTTTGGACCTAGCCCAACAAAGCGTTGTGCTTATGTGTGGCCCAGGCCCGGGGGCTCCTGTCGGTGTACAATAAGGGGGGTACACCTTTTGTACCCCTATAACTGTGCACGGGCAGTCTGAGCCACGGGCACCGCCACACCGAGCACGACAAGGGAGGTGAGCCAAAGTAAGACCAAAGCTCAAGAGAAGCAGAACGACGCCAAGACCAAGACCACAAAGAGCAAAGGGGACGAAGCGGACTCCCCCGACAAGATCCTTGTCGGGGGGCAGATTTAGCTAACCTGGCAAGACCCTTGTCGTGGCAGCTCGCCCCACACCTACGGAGCGAAGCCACCCTTGAGTCCACTGCCCCCCATGGGGCAAGGATTCGGGAGACATCCCCGTGGTGGCATGCAGATCTTTGTGAAGACATTCAAGATCAGATACCCGCTTAAGAAGGTGATGATCCTTGGCGGGATCCCAGCCAAGGAGGACCATAAGGCCCCCGGCATAAGCCTTGCCGGGGATGACAGCGGGCGCCATGGCAAGACCCTTGCCGGGGCCCCGGCAAGGCCCTTGCTAAGGACGCCCGTGGGCCACCATCAGGCCCGCACCAGTCGCACCTCCACCGCCGTTCGCATGCAGCTGCCGACCCAACCAGTTGAGCAGGCACCTGCGTGGCGGCGTACAGATCTTCGTGGAGACCCACCACTGCGCCACCTCAGCTGCCTGCCCGCCTACATGGCACCACAAGCACCGCTGGCAAGGGCGCGTGTCGACGCAAGAGGGAGCGGCGACGGACGAGACAGGGCTCTCCCCCGTCCCCGATAAAGCAAGGACACCTAAGCAAGGCGCGTTAAATGCGCCTTGTCATGTAATGCGAGGGATAACCTCGCATTACTGTACCCTTTCCACCTCCTGTGTGCCACTGTGGCAACCCCTTTCCCTATAAAAGGAGGCCCAAGGCGACCAGGAGGAGGATTCGGCTTTTTGGAGCTCTTCACACCCCATAGCTATCTCAAGAACACAGATATACAATCCACCAAAGCAGGAGTAGGGTTTTACGCATCCTTGCGGCCCGAACCTGGATAAACGAACCGTGTGCTATCTGTTTGATCCGCTCTTCTCACAACCCCGCGCCCCGCAACCATAGTAGGGATTCTTGTGATCCCATAGGTGTCGTTCCTACACCGACATTTACTTCGCATGTTAGATTTGTCTCGGTTCAATAAAAAGCAGAGTTGGTGATGATGGTGTGCCTGTCATCCTGCAATATAGGCCGTCCAATCTATATCTAACTGATAGGAAGGAAACTATGACAATTTACCCGCACTCCTATCCACATTTGCAGATATGGCTTTCCCTCGTTCATCCTTTTCTCCCACAAGATCTTGATCTTCCGTGCAACGCACGTGCATCTTTCTAGTACTCCTACAATATGTATATTATTGTGAAACTTCATATACACTGGCCAAGATTAATGCAAACACGACAGATTTTCATTACATTTCGAACTCTTATAGGACAAAAAAATAAAAGAAACCCGACCCTAAACCTATTCTACGGCGGCGACCGACGTCCTCCATCTGTGATCTCCATGTACGGGGGCGGGGTTCAAGACCCGTGAAGTGAAGGTGAGGTCTCCGGCGAGGAAAAGTAGAACACGGGAGACGGACCGGCTAGTTGGCACACCATGCCCTACTCATCCTCGGAGGAGTCCCCGACCTCGGCGGTGCCGGACGTTGGACGGCGGCAAGTAGGACGCATGGCTGACGGTGCTCCCGTCGTTGGCCGCCAGCGTGGCCACCGCTTGTGCGGCGACTTGAGCGAGGGCGGCGACCTCGAGCTCCATCCCTGAAGACAAGCTCTCCTCCAGACCATTCACGCTTGCGGTCATGGCGGATGTGGTTCCAGGTAGGAGGACGTTGCGCTATGGTTTGGAGGTTAGCTGGGCGTTGCCGCTTTAAGTAGCACATTCTGGTGAGGCCAAGCGTCCGGGTGCGTCATTAAGTCGCTGGAGTTGGTTCCTCGGGCA
This sequence comes from Aegilops umbellulata, assembly GCA_032464435.1. Lineage (NCBI taxonomy): Eukaryota > Viridiplantae > Streptophyta > Magnoliopsida > Poales > Poaceae > Aegilops > Aegilops umbellulata. The sequence continues at coordinate 338,850,351 of CP136056.1, read as the reverse complement.
CCAAGCCTCTTAACGACGACATACGAACGGACGGCATGAATGCGGGCAGCTGGCGCCGGCTGGGAACACACCGCGCGACGGCGCGAGGGATGAGGGTTTTGGTGTGCCAGGGTAGTCAGCTGCGGTCATGGCAATGTTGGAGATGCCCTTTGCTCACATGTGATCCCCGCATGTCATTGAAAAAGCAAGACGACCCGGCATGGTCTCAGGTCCAGAGGATGCAGTTGGCCGCGCTACACCACTTCGCGGACGCGTCGCGGTGCCCCGTGCATCCTCGACGAGCCGGGTGTTGGGGTGTGTTTGGATTGTGGCCAAAGTGGACCTTACCAAACTTATGGTCATGACCCAAAGATTGGTCTTTGTTTGGATGGTTACCACTTTTTTGGCATGCCAATGAACTCTAGCCAACTCTAGTTCATTTTTCTTGCCAATGTCGGTCAAATCATGGGCAACCAATACCTCAACCAAAATTTTGGTCATGACCCCAAAGATTGGTCTTTGTTTGGATGGTTGCCATTTCTTTGGCATGCCAATGAACTCTAGCCAACTCAAGTTCATTTTTCTTGCCACTGTCGGCCAAATCATGGGCAACCAATACCTCAACCAAAATTTTGGCTACCCAATGCTTTGATGGGGCAACCTTGGGCACAAACCAAACATACCATTGGTCGTGCCACATCACTAACGCCGCCCTCGGCAAACTGAAACCGACCGTGTCTAGCGACGATATGAGCGTGTCGCTCACCGCGGTCGCCGTGTCCAGAGGCGGTGCTGGAGCTGCGCCCCGTTGTTGGCCCCAACGACCCACATGAACGGTTGTCGGTGGCGAGGAGGTCATGGGCCAGCTCCTCCATTGGACTAGTCTGCGCTACATCGTCCCGACGGGTGTGCCCCACATGTCTGTTTCCCTGTTTTCCCGACCATATTCGAGCGTCAGTGCTCCGCGTTGCGCATTGGGCCTTTCACTATGTAGGCCAAGCGAGACAACTTATTGTTTATTTGAGCCGTTCAAGTATAATCATGTGGCGTTTGCTTATTTCTCATTCCTCTCCAACCCTCTTCTCCATCGATCATGTCGCCCTCCAGTCAAGTCCATCCTCCCGCATGCCTCATTTGAACATTCCGCCGAGTATCATTTGTATGTACCCACCCTAGTCCTTTTTTAATAGATCTCCAGACCCCGAGATGAAATCGAGAGGGAACAAGTGGGGGCATGTGATACCTAAGGCGGATTCAAAATTTTGAACCGGTGATCATAGCATCCGCAAATCATATATAAAGGGTATTCAATGTTCGTTTCGTTTTTGAAAGTACAATATACTCCCTCCTATCCTTTCTAGTTTACATATAAGTTTTATGTGTAGTCAAAGTATATCTACTTTGATAAAAAAGGTATCAACATTCAACAACGCCCAATCAATATTGTTAGATTCGTACGTACTCCTAGATTTGTACTCGAGATGGTTTCCAATTTGACTATTGACAAGATTAATAGTACATGAGATGTATAATGTGAAAATTATATCATTGGAAACTCCTTTCACATACGAATTTGACCGTATGCTTTGTGTAAGTTGCATGTCATATATTATTACTCTAACATTTGGTCAACATTAGCCTCGAAAAACGCATTAGACCCTGTATGCTTTGTGTAAGTTGCATGTCATATATTATTACTCTAACATTTGTGTAAGTTGCATGTCATATATTATTACTCTAACATTTGGTCAAAGTAGTATAGTGGAAGTGGATCCTCTGACGTAGGTATCCCTGCCTTACCCTCCCTTTCGGTCACTTACTGGCGGACCCCATGCTTTCTAGGCCCCGCATGTCACTTACTCAATGGGTTAGGCCACGTCAGGGGATCCTCATCCATAGTATACTCCCTCTATTTTTATTTACTCCGCATAAAACGGAGGGAGTGGTGGTACAATAAGTGACGCGGGCGGGGGAGGGGGAGGGACGTCGGTTTGCTCTCAACTGCGGTCCCACAAGCGAGCGAAAACGCAAGACAAAGCGTTCCATTCGGTGAGCGACATGGAGGGTCCAGTGTGCCGGGCTGCAACGCGAACGCGACAAGAGCGATGTACAGTCAAAACCGATTGACCGGTTGTCACCGGAACCACTATTCACACCAGAACCTTCGCTGCTTGGCCTATGCCAGCCACTGCCCTAAAACCACACCAAATCTCCAGCCCATTCCCCCACCTTTCGATCCCCTAGCCCGCATCAAGCGTCCCCTAGTTCGCCGGAAAGCCATGGTGCGCAGCAAGATCACTTACTACAAGATGCTGACCCGGAAGCGCCGCGCAGAAATCGTGGCGGTGGTCGGCGCCACAGACCTCCGTTCCCAAACTCGCTTTGCGGCGGGCCAATCCCCGAGTTCTCTGGAGCCAAGCTACGAGGAGGAAGCCGATCCAATGTTCATGGCGGAGGTCGCGGCGCAGAAGGCCCCCGATGGGTATGAGACGATGGACGTCGACTTCGTGTCGGCGTCCAAGTCCCCCATGGTGCAGGCGGACCAGCGGTTCAACATGGCGATACTAAAGGAGGACCGGAAGGTAGAGGCTCAACTCGACGCAGAGCGCGCACATGCCGTTGCCATCGAGGCTCTCCTGCAGGGGGAACCGGATGTCGTGGATGTGAACCGTGCGGCGGAGGCTCAACTTGAGGCGGAGCACGCGGATGCCGCTGCCATCGAGGCCCTCTTGCAGGCGGAACCGGACGTCCTGGACTTGAACCGGGCAGCAGAGGCTCGACTCGACGCAGAGCACGCGGATGCCGCTCTCATCGACGCCCTCTTGCAGGCAGAACCGGATGTCCTGGACTTGAACCGGGCGGCGGAGGCTTGACTCGATGCGGAGCGCGCGGATGCCGCTGCCATCGAAGCCCTCCTGCAGGCGGAACCGGACGTCCTTGACTTGAACCAGGCTGTGCTCTCGTCCGTGGAGAGCGCCCGCACGCTCCGCTTGAACGAGTAGCTGGAGGCCGAGGACAACCATGGTGCGGAGACACACATCGGCAGCGATGGCTGGTTCGCGCCGGCAGCCAAAGACGACGAGGCCGTCTCTTTCCACAAGCAGTGATAGTTTTTCTTTACGTTGTTGTTTTCATGGATCTTTTGCTGTGTAAAAACATATATTTGTTATGCAAGTCGCCTGACTTGGGTCATTCTACCATTTCAGGCGGTTGGATGAATATCCTACGTCTCCTAACCCTTCTTTCCTTCTTCCTCACCTCTTCTTCCCCAACAGACCACTGCACGGGCCGTACGGATACTCCCCAACATGCGGTTGGATAAACATACTCTATGAACGAAAATTATGTGTCAGCGATAGGATGGTTGAGTTTGGTTTGTTCACATGCGACAGCACATGTCAGTGAGGGTGCGTTCCCTTGGTTGGGTCTGCGGCGTGCAGGAGCAACTGTGTGAGGGTGCGGTGCGACCGCGGCGTGCAGGAGCGACCGTGTGAGGGTGCCGTGCGACCACGATAGCCGTGCGCAAGTGTACCTCCTTCTCATTTTGAAAACTTTAGGCAAGCTTGGAAAAAATGTGTGGCAAAGTTTGGCAATGCAAGGCTTAGACCCAAACAGGATAAGTACGTACGTACTAGGAGTACTAGTGTTAAAAAATAAAGGCGGGGGTTTTCCTTCACGTTATTTAATCGATACAAATCCTCGTTTCACGTGTCAATTAATGCGTATTTTTTTCTCCAAAGGCCAAAGATCTAACCATCTCACTCCTCATCGCTTGACTAATGCAGCGCCATGCAAACCAACCTTCTCACTTCCGCATGCATGCAGGGGATATTAATGTCCTTGGTTGCTAACCCCATCAATTTTGCCTCGATTAGTGTTAGTGGCCCTTTGCAAATTGTAATTTTGATATATTGGCCTTGTGTACAAAAAATGGAGGTAGTAACTATATTTGACTTCCTTCCCCATTGCGGTGACGTCGACGATATCTTTTTTTTGGTGGTTTGGCGAAGTGCGTTCGACGGAGAACACCATTGAGGGAGACCACGGTAAGTCGTTCGCAAGTGCCTCCTGCAAGCTGAGACAACTGCCTTATTTGCATCCAGGAAGTCCTTTACTAGTACTACTAGGAGTACTAATGCGGTGAGATGGCTTCTCGAAGAAGACGATGGAGAAGCGGAGTCAGCGAAGAGTGAAATGATGGTTGCTTCGTCCGTGCTTTTGTGGTTTGACGCCTCACTGCTTTGTGATTTGTGATAGAAGGGACAGGGGACTAGACTCTGTGCTCTATACTGTACTACATGCGTCCAAGCATGGGAGAAAGAGGAGAGACGTTGCATTTTTCTATTCCTTCAATCAATCAATCAGGGAGCTTCGGTTCCATCTTTTTGGCTTTGGCAACACCGTCCACAATGGTTCCCACGATGCCAAAAGCTATTTTCACATTTGGCTACACATTGTGGATTCCCTTAACCGTACCACTTGGTTTTGCTCCTGTGTGCTATCTATACAAATCTCAATTATATTGATCTAAAAAATTATAGAATCGAGATTAGTAAAAAGGAGGTGATTTTGCCGCGCGGATGGCGGGGGAGGTTTCTTATTTGAGCAATGCTACTTCCATGTAATGGTTTACGTAAAGTTACGAACTGATGTGATGTGGGACTATTTGATTGGATCAAAGGAGAGGATTAGGCCCACCCCACCTGAAAATCAGGGGGACATATATAGATTAGATGGAAAGTATACGTAGCAGCTACGTAGCCCTTCATAAGTCTAGGATTAGGCTTCTTATTTTCGGAGGACGTTGTCCTGGCGGTTTGCTAACATGTGGTCCCACGTGTCAGTGCTTTACCAAGCCGATCCGTGTCCCACATGAGGCAGAACAACGACAGAAGCAACACGTGGTAAGTTGAAGAAGATGAGGGAGAAGCGGATTCAGCAACGAGTGAAATGATGGTTGCTTCGTCCCTCCAACTTAACTGCAGGAAAGGTGCAGTTTTGTGATTTGACGCCTCATTGCTCATTACTACACCGGCGCCATGACTGGGGTGCTTCACCCCGGCTGTTCTGCACTGTATTCCGGTATGGCACGTGGACCCGGTAGCTTGATGTCCCACATGTCGGCGAAAGGGACTAGAAGATTTATGAAAGCGAGCGCTCCACTCTTACGACGGAGGAGTAGACGACACGACGGCCCAGTGAACTGTCACTTTTACTGTATAGTACTATAGTTTTGCTGTTTCGCACGATCCATCGATACAAACCCGATTGAAAGTGCTTGTTATCGACTAGAGGGGGGTGAATAGGCGATTTTTATGAAAGTCTTCAAAACATGGAAGTTCCGAAGACAAACAGTAGAAATGAACCTATTGATATGCAGCGGAAGATAAACTACACAGAGCAAGCCATAGTCAAGTATGCAATAATGTAAGAGTACGATGACTAATGGCAACTTGGTAGTAAGGATCAGGATGGAAGATGGTATGAAGCCAAACAATAACAGTAGTCGAACAATGAAGTCAAACAGGTATGACAAGCAGGCAATGACTTCACGAAGACAAACTGTAAGTAAAGGGAAGAGAGGATAGAACCAGTCACTTGTTGAAGACACAGGATTTGTTTGACCAGTTCCAGTTGCTGTGACAACTGTACATCTGGTTAGGGAGGCTGAGATTTAACTCAGAAGACCGCGTCTTCACCTTATTCCCCTTGAGCTAAGGACACACAGTCCTCGCCCAATCACTCTGGTAAGTCTTTAAGGTAGACTTCCAAACCTTCATAGACTTCGTTCACCGGCGATCCACAATGGCTCTTGGATGCTCAGAACGCGACGCCTAACCGGCTGGAGGATTCACAGTCCTCAAGTGTAATAAGTCTTCAGGTCACACAGACAGAAAGACTTCAGTGATGCCTAACACTCTTTGGCTCTGGGTGTTTGGGCTTTGTCCTCGCAAGGATTTCTCTCTCTCAAAGGCTTCGAGGTGGGTTGCTCTCAAACGACAAAAGCCGTGCACTAACTCTGAGCAGCCACCAATTTATGTAGGGGATGGGCTATTTATAGCCACTAGGCAACCCGACCTGATATGTCCGAAATGACCCTGGGTCACTAAGGAACTGACACGTGTTCCAACGGTCAGATTTCAAACACACAAGGCAACTTTACTTGGGCTACAAGCAAAGCTGACTTATCCAGCTCTGGATAAGATTTGCTCTCATTGTCTTCGCTCGAAGACATAGGATTTGGGTTGAGCATCACTTCAGTCACTCTGACTGTATTCACTTGGACCCCACTTAACAGTACGGTGGTTCCTATGACTCAACAAAGAAGAGAAGGAAACAACAAAACGACTAAGTCTTCGCGCTCCATAGTCTTCACAGAATGTCTTCTCATGTCATAGTCTTCAATATGAATATCTTCATATACCACCATTGTCGTCAATGTCTTCATACATTTTTAGGGGTCGTCTCCGGTAGGTAAACCGAATCAATGACGGACACTACCTGTGTTATCCTGCAATTCTCACAAACACATTAGTCCCTCAACCAAATTTGTCGTCAATATTCCAAAACCAACTAGGGGTGGCACTAGATGCACTTACACCGATTAAACAGGCAAGGGCGGGATTTTTCCTGCGCGGTAGATGATACTGGCCATGCATTTCAAAGACAATTTTAATGTATGCAAACTGAATAATTATAAGTAACAACATGATATCTAGTAAAACTAAAAACACATATGATTTATTGTGTTAGAGTGTAGTAGTAGTGCTGTATTGCATAGTTGTTAGATGTAACATGCGAGAACATGTAGTGATGTAGTTTTGGAGGGCCTACAGAGAGAAAAGCGTAATACGGTCACCGAACTTCAGAATAAGCTGATTACGGTCACTATATACGTTTTGCGGTGATTATACGGTCACTTGCTCACAGTTCAGCATCGGATTGCACTCTGTTGACCGGCCAAATAGTCTGTGTGGCGCCATGTTGACTAGTTAAACTGACCATGTTCCTTGTGGGTCCCACCTGTCAGTTCGCATAGGCAAAAGGTCAGATAAACACAACTTTACGCAGGCGCGACAAGGCTCCAACCCGTGCGCGGGAATCACCTGGTTGTGTATGTGTCTGTCTGGGCCTGATGTGTGCGCATGCACGTGTAGGTTGAGCACTTGAGCGTGAGAGTGTGTGTTGGTCGTGTGGTGTACTGGTGTGCATGCATGCTTGCGTGTGTGCGTGTGAGTGTGGCGTGCGTGCGTGTGAGTGTTGCGTGCGTGCGTGGCTGCGTGTGAGTGTTGCGTGCGTGCGTGGGTGCATGTGTTTGTGTGAGTGTGGCGTGGATGCAGTTCGTGTGCATGCATGCGTGTGTGTATAATCACCACACCAGCTCATGTGTGTTAAAACAGGCAGCTCAGCATACCAATAGAAGGTCACCTTGTCCGTTGTGCCCGCGGTCATGACTTCGAACCACCGTCCAAATATATTTTTGTCGTTTGTTTTCATTCTTACTAGCAAGATGCCCGTGCGTTGCACGTAACATCAAGATGCATTTGTATGACTTGTTTATCTTGTGAGAGAAAGGTATGAACGAGGGAAGGCCTTATTTGCAAATGTGGAGAGGTGTGTGGGTACCTTTTTGCAAAATTGCCATAGTTTCTTTCCTATCCGTCAGATATAAATCGGACGGCCTATATTGCAGGATGGCAGGCACACCATCATCACGAACTCTGTTTTTTATAAGAGTGTATTTTATGTATTTTATAAGAGTGTAGATGTAGAGTAGATACAAGTCGACAGGTCGGCACGATGGTAGTGAGATAATGTGATGAACACTAGAGGTGCCACGTGGAGCGTTTAACTAGTCAACTAGTCATGTCATGAGCAAATACAGAGTTGTACGGTGAGCCCGTGACTGTATAATAACCACTAAACGTAAATGGTGACCGTAATGAGTGGATTCTGAAGTCCAATGTACGTATCGTGCTTTCGCTTCAAATACAATGGTCGTCATTGCATATATCGCGAGAGAAAGATGAAACATGCGTGAATTTTCTGGGGGCTTACTTTTAGAGGACCTGGAGATAGTTTTGTGTGCATACGTGAAAGGGGCGTATAGGGGGGGTATGCGATGGAGAGAGAAATGCTCTTCGTTTCTCTTTATTATGACTAACTTTGTATATAGTATAAAAATATACAAATTCACAGTGCGGGAATAAATATCATTGTGGGCACCATGCAATGCAAATTAGCATTCGTACTCCTCCATATAACTTTGTAATGTTGTATATATGTAGAAACTCTAAAATAATTTTTTGGCCACACTTTATTCAAAAGGAAAGTTGTATGCGAAATAAACATGAAGAGAGGGCTTTTTAGATCAATGGGGTACGTGATGTAACATGTGTGAATGTGTAGTTGATGCATTTGGCAGGGCCTAGAGAGGTATGTGTGTGTATTACTGATGTCTACTACACAACCTTCTTCTTGTAGACGTTGTTGGGCCTGCAAGTGCACAGGTTTGTAGGACAGTAGAAAATTTCCCTCAAGTGGATGACCTAAGGTTTATCAATCCGTAGGAGGCGTGAGGATGAAGATGGTCTCTCTCAAGCAACCCTGCAACCAAATAACGAAGAGTCTCTTGTGTCCCCAACACACCCAATACAATGGTAAATTGTATAGGTGCACTAGTTCGGCGAAGAGATAGTGGTACAAGTGCAATATGGATAGAAGATATAGGTTTTTGTAAACTGAAAATATAAAAACAGCAAGGTAACAAGTGGTAAAAGTGAGCGTAAACGGTATTACAATGATAGGAAACAAGGCCTAGGGTTCATACTTTCGCTAGTGCAAGTTCTCTCAACAATAATAACATAGATAGAACATATGACAAGCCCTCAACATGCAACAAAGAGTCACTCCAAAGCCACTAATAGCGGAGAACAAACGTAGAGATTATGGTCGGGTACGAAACCACCACAAAGTTATTCTTTCAAATCAATCCGTTGGGCTATTCCTATAAGTGTCACAAACAACCCTGGAGTTTTTACTAGAATAACACCTTAAGATACAAATCAACCAAAACACTAATGTCAACTAGATACTCCATTGTCACCTCAAGTATCCGTGGGCCTGATTATACGATATGCATCACACAATCTCAGATTTATCCAACCAACATAAAAGTACTTCAAAGAGCGCCCCAAAGTTTCTACCGGAGAATCAAGAACGTGTGCCAACCCCTATGCATAGGTTCCCAATGTCACGAAACCCGCAAGTTGATCACCAAGACATACATCAAGTGTTCTCATAAAGACTCAATCCGATAAGATTACTTCAAAAGGGGAAACTCAATTCATCACAAAGGAGTAGAGGGGGAGAAACATCATAAGATCCAACTACAATAGCAAAGCTCGGGATACATCAAGATCGTGCCATAGAGGAACACGAGAGAGAACACAAGAGAGAGATCAAACAAATAGCTACTGGTACATACCCTCAGTCCCGAGGGTGAACTACTCCTTCCTCATCATGGAGAGCGCCGGGATGATGAAGATGGCCACCGGAGATGGATCCCCTCTCCGGCAGGGTACCGGAAAGGGGTCCCGATTGGTTTTTGGTGGTTCTGGAGGCTTGCGGCGGCGGAACTCCCGATCTATCTTCTGTTTTGGAAGTTTTAGTGTACGACGGTATATATGGGTGAAAGGAGAACGTCGGTGGAGCTACGGGGGCCCCACGAGGCAGGGGGGCGCGCCCAGGGGGGAGGGTGTGCCCTCCACCCTCGTGACCTCCTCGTGGCTCTTCTGATGTGGGGTCCAAGTCCATCAGGTGGGTTTCCTTCCAAAAATAACTTCTCCAGTTGATTTTGTTCCGTTTTGACTCCGTCTGATATTCCTTTTCCTCGAAATACTGAAATAGGCATAAAACAGCAAATCTGGGCTGGGCCTCACGTTAATAGGTTAGTCCCAAAATAATATAAAAGTGGATAATAAAGCCCAATATTGCCTAAAACAGTAGATAAAGTAGCATGGAGCAATCAAAAATTATAGATACGTTGGAGACGTATCAAGCATCCCCAAGCTTAATTCCTACTCGTCCTCGAGTAGGTAAATGATAAAAAAGATAATTTTTGATGCGGAGTGATACTTTGGCATAATTTCAATCTAAATCTTCTTAATCATGGCATGAATATTTAGATCCGAAAGATTCAAGATAAAAGTTCATATTGACATAAAAATAATAATACTTCAAGCATGCTAACTAAGCAATTATGTCATCTCAAAATAGCATGGCCAAAGAAAGTTCATCCCTACAAAATCATATGGTTAAGCTATGCTTCATTTTCGTCACACAAAGATGTTCCCAACTTCTATACCCCCGATGACAAGCCAAGCAATTGTTTCATACTCAAATAATCTCAAACCTTTTCAACCTTCACGCAATACATGAGCGCGAGCCATGGACATAGCACTATTGGTGGTATAGAATATGATGATGGGGATTGTGTGGAGAAGACACAAAAGGAGAAAGTCTCACATCAACGAGGCTAATCAATGAGCTATGGAGATGCCCATCGATTGATGTTAATGCAAGGAGTAGGGATTGCCATGCAACGGATGCACTAGAGCTAAGAATGCTCAAAAAAAGAAAACTAGTGGGTGTGCATCCAACTTGCTTGCTCATGAAGACATAGGGCATTTTGAGGAAGCCCATCGTTGGAATATACAAGCCAAGTTCTATAATGAAAAATTCCCACTAGTTATGAACAAGACAACTTATGAGACTCACTATATGAAAATCATGGTGCTACTTTGAAGCACAATATATGAGACTCACTACATGAAGAACAAGGTGCTACTTTGAAGCACAAGTGTGGAAAAAGAGATAGTAGCATTGCCCTTTTTATTTTCTCTTTTTTTGATTGGGCAATGCTCTAATAATGATGATCATTACACTTCTATTGATTACAACATAATGATTACAACTCGATACTAGAACAAGATATGACTCTATTATGAATGCCTCCGGTGGTGTACCGGGATGGTGCAATGAATCAAGAGTGACATGTATGAAAAACAATGCATGGTGGCTTTGCCACAAATAGGATGTCAACTACAAGATCATGCAATGGCAATATGACAAAGGTAAAGCATGTCATGATGATGATGATGATGATGGTGGAAGTTGCATGGCAATATACTTCGGAATGGCTATGGAAATGCCATGATATGTAGGTATGGTGGTTGTTTTGAGGAAGATATAGGGAGGCAGGGGCAGAGACAGGGGGCGAGCAGGGGCTAGACCCCCCCCCCCAACGATCGGCCCCCCTCCATCTCTCATGGGCCATACTAGTACTAGTATTTTATGCTATATGCGCTAATTGGTCGATGATAATGACAACCTAATTAGCAATTCAGCCCAGAATTAATGTTTAATCCGTGGACCGTGCAAGCCAAGCCCAAATAGTAGCCCATCTGCCCATTCTAACCATCGGTGAGCAGGAGATCGTTTCTAAGTCTGTACGTTGATCTGATCCAAAATCGATCTCACAGTTTCCTAATCGCTAGGGTTTCTTGTCGCCGGTCAATCGCTCGCTACACCTCCAATCCCTCCTGCCCGCCAACTACCAGGTACTGCTTCCGTTTGCCGGCGCCGGTGGCGCTAGGAGACCACTAAAGGACCAAGTTGCTTCCAGCTTCCATCGTGTTAACCGCTCTGTTGAGCCAGTCCGTCGAGAATATGTTCATGATCTAAGGCTCCACTTGAAAAGGTACGCCAACAACAATATCCCTAGCAGCTGGTTCATTCTTTTTTCTGGATTATGACCTAAATAGGTTGTTAATCAAGCATGTAAGAGGATCTCTGTTAATTTACTAATTAGGCAGTTCTTTAAAAAAATACTTCTAATAGATAACATGTAGTATTTCCTAATTAAATATGTTAGCTGTATGGATGATCTATCGTTAGTGCATTATTTTACGAACTACTCCCTCCATAAACTAATATAAGAGCGTTTAGATCACTATTTCAGTGATCTAAATGCTCTTATATTAGTTTATAGAGGGAGTAGCTTTTAGATTCTGATCTAAGCGCTCTTATATTAGTTTATAGAGCGAGTAGTTTTTAGATTCCATACACAAAGATACTTGTTAAGGGAGGTTGTTTATAATGGGTCGCGGGCTGCAAAAAAATTTAGTTGCGATTCGCCCCCCCTATGTTCAATTCCTGGCTCCGCCCCTGTAGGGAGGTTTATGTGTGAAAGAGCGTATCATATCACGGGGTTTGGATGCACCGGCGAAGTTTGCACCAACTCTCAATGTGAGAAAGGGCAATGCACGGTACCGAAGAGGCTAGCAAATGGCGGAAAGGTAAAAGTGCGTATAATCCATGGACTCAACATTAAAAGAACTCATATACTTATTGCAAAAATTTAGAAGTCATCAAAAATCAAGTACTACGCGCATGCTCCTAGGGGGATAGATTGGTAGGAAAAGACCATCGCTCGTCCCCGACCGCCACTCATAAGGATGCACAAGCCAGGTACACTTCATGCTTCAAATTTGTTACACAACATTAACCATACGTGCATGCTACGGGACTTGCTAACTTCAACACAAGTATTTCTCAAATTCACAACTATCAACTAGCACGAATTTGATATTATTACCTCCATATCTCAAAACAATTATCAAGCATTAAATTTATCTTAGTATTCAATTCACTCAAAAGAAAGTTTCACATATCTTGAACACTAAGTATATTAACATTAAGCAAATTATCATGCTATTAAAGACTCTCAAAATAATATAAATGAAGCATCAAGTTTCTTTAAAACAAATCCACCACCGTGCTCTAAAAGATATAAGTGAAGCACTAGAGCAAACAACAAGCTACTCCGAAAGATATAAGTGAAGATCAATGAGTAGCTAAATAATTATCTAACTATGCGAAGACTCTCCCATTTAGGAATTTCAGATCTTTATACTTTATTCAAACAGCAAGCAAAGCTAAAGAAAACTATATTGCAAGGATAGCACAACTCATGTGAAGAAGCAAAAAACTTAGGCTCAACCGATACTAACCGATAGTTGTTGAAGAAGAAAGGTGGGATGCCTACCGGGGCATCCCCAAGCTTAGATGCTTGAAACTTCTTGAAATATTATCTTGGGGTGCCTTGGGCATCCCCAAGCTTGAACGTTTGTGTCTCCTTAATTCCTCTCATATCATGGTTTCTCTTTTTATCAAAAGCTTCATTCACAACAAACTCAACAAGAACTCGTGAGATAGGTTAGTATAAACCAATGCAAAACCTTATCATATTATACTGTAACAAATCACTTAAATTATTATTCAACATTGAATACTAAATGCCTCTGCATATTTAGTACTCCTATCATCAAATAGAATCATTAAACAAGCAAACATATGCAAACAACGCAAACATAACAGCAATCTGTCAAAACAGTACAGTCTGTAAAGAATGCAAGAGTATCAATACTTCCCTGACTCTAAAAATTATGAACTAAAATTCCCACTGTAATAAATTTACCAGAGCTCAATATGCAAAAATATTCAACGTTATACCATGCTCTGACTTTTCTAGGTAATTTTTGCAACAGCGGTAAACTTTCTGTTTTCAAACAGCAACATGCAAACTAGCAAAATAAGCATGGCAAAGGCTATCCTTGACTTTTTTATTGAAACTAAAGAGGCAAAACATTATTCTAACTACAGCAAGAAAATACTAACAAAAGAAAATGACGCTCCAAGCAAAACACATATCATGTGGTGAATAAAAATATAGCTCCAAGTAAAGTTACCGATGAGCGTAGACGAAAGAGGGGATGCCTTCCGGGGCATCCCCAAGCTTAGGCTCTTGGTTGTCCTTGAATATTATCTTGGGGTGCCTTGGTCATCCCCAAGCTTAGGCTCTTTCCACTCCTATTCCATAGTCCATCGAATCTTTACCCAAAACTTGAAAACTTCAACCACACAAAACTCAAAACAAAACTCGTAAGCTCCGTTAGTATAAGAAAATAAAACCACCACTTAGGTACTGTAATGAACTCATTATAAATTAATATTGGTGTAATATATACTATATTCTAAGTTCTCTATGGTTCATACCACTTAATACTAGCCATAGATGCATCAAAATAAGCAAACAACACATAGAAAACAGAATCTGTCAAAAACAGAACAGTCTGTAGTAATCTGTATCAAACGTATACTTATGGAACCCAAAAAATTATTAAATAAATTTCTGGACCTGAGAAATTTGTCTATTAATCATCTGCAAAAAGAATCAATCTAAAATCACTCTCCAGTAAAAAATGGCAGCTATTCTCGTGAGCGCTAAAGTTTCTGTTTTTCACAGCAAGATCACATAAACTTCACCCAAGTCTTCCCAAAGGTTCTACTTGGCACTTTATTGAAACAAAATCTATAAAACATGATTAATACAGTAACATAATCATGTGAACACACAAAAACAGTAAGGATAAGTATTGGGTTATCTCCCAACAAGCGCTTTTCTTTAATGCCTTTTAGCTAGGCATGATGATGACAATGATGCTCACATAAAAGATAAGAATTGAAACATAAAGAGAGCATCATGAAGAATATGACTAGCACATTTAAGTCTAACCCACTTCCTATGCACAGGGATTTTGTGAACAAACAACTTATGGGAACAATAATCAACTTTCATAGGAAGGTAAAACAGGCATAACTTCAAAAATTTAAGCACATAGAGAGGAAACTTGATATTATTGCAATTCCTACAAGCATATGTTCCTCCCTCATAATAATTTTCAGTAGCATCATGAATGAATTCAACAATATAACCAGCACCTATAGCATTCTTTTCATGATCTACTAGCATAGAAAATTTACTACTCTCCACATAAGCAAAATTCTTCTCATGGATAGTAGTGGGAGCAAACTCAACAAAACAACTATCATGTGATTGAAAATTAAGATCAAGATGACAAGTTTCATGGTTATCATTATTTTTTAAAGCATACGTGTCATCACAATAATCATCATAGATAGGAGGCATGCTTTCATCATAGTAAATTTGCTCATCAAAACTTGGGGGACAAAAAATATCATCTTCATCAAACATAGCTTCCCCAAGCTTGTGGCTTTGCATATCATTAGCATCACGGATATTCAAGGAATTTATACTAACAACATTGCAATCATGCTCATCATTCAGAGATTTAGTGCCAAACATTCTAATGCATTCTTCTTCTAACACTTTGGCACAATTTTCCTTTCCATCATACTCACGAAAGATATTAAAGAGATGAAGCATATGAGACAAACTCAATTCCATTTTTTTTGGTAGTTTTCTTTTATAAACTAGACTAGTGCTAAAACAAGAAACAAAAAGATTCGATTGTAAGATCTAAAGATATACCTTCACTTACCTAGCCTCCCCGGCAACGGCGCCAGAAAAGAGCTTGATGTCTACTACACAACCTTCTTCATGTAGACGTTGTTGGGCCTGCAAGTGCACAGGTTTGTAGGACAGTAGCAAATTTCCCTCAAGTGGATGACCTAAGGTTTATCAATCCGTAGGAGGCGTGAGGATGAAGATGGTCTCTCTCAAGCAACCCTGCAACCAAATAACAAAGAGTCTCTTGTGTCCCCAACACACCCAATACAATGGTAAATTGTATAGGTGCACTAGTTCGGCGAAGAGATAGTGATACAAGTGCAATATGGATAGAAGATATAGGTTTTTGTAAACTGAAAATATAAAAACAGCAAGGTAACAATTGGTAAAAGTGAGCGTAAACGGTATTGCAATGATAGGAAACAAGGCCTAGGGTTCATACTTTCGCTAGTGCAAGTTCTCTCAACAATAATAACATAGATAGAACATATGACAAGCCCTCAACATGCAACAAAGAGTCACTCCAAAGCCACTAATAGCGGAGAACAAACGTAGAGATTATGGTCGGGTATGAAACCACCACAAAGTTATTCTTTCAAATCAATCCGTTGGGCTATTCCTCTAAGTGTCACAAACAACCCTGGAGTTTTTACTAGAATAACACCTTAAGATACAAATCAACCAAAACCCTAATGTCAACTAGATACTCCATTGTCACCTCGAGTATCCGTGGGCGTGATTATACGATATGCATCACACAATCTCAGATTTATCCAACCAACATAAAAGTACTTCAAAGAGCGCCCCAAAGTTTCTACCGGAGAATCAAGAACGTGTGCCAACCCCTATGCATAGGTTCCCAATGTCACGAAACCCTCAAGTTGATCACCAAGACATACATCAAGTGTTCTCATAAAGACTCAATCCGATAAGATTACTTCAAAAGGGGAAACTCAATTCATCACAAAGGAGTAGAGGGGGAGAAACATCATAAGATCCAACTACAATAGCAAAGTTCGGGATACATCAAGATCGTGCCATAGAGGAACACGAGAGAGAACACAAGAGAGAGATCAAACAAATAGCTACTGGTACATACCATCAGCCCCGAGGGTGAACTACTCCTTCCTTGTCATGGAGAGCGCCTGGATGATGAAGATGGCCACCGGAGATGGATCCCCCCTCCGGCAGAGTACCGGAAAGGGGTCCCGATTGGTTTTTGGTGGTTCTGGAGGCTTGCGGCGGCGGAACTCCTGATCTATCTTCTGTTTTGGAAGTTTTAGGGTACGACGATATATATGGGTGAAAGGAGAACGTCGGTGGAGCTATGAGGGCCCCACGAGGCAGGGGGGCGCGCCCAGGGGGGAGGGCGCGCCCTCCACCCTCGTGACCGCCTCGTGGCTCTTCTGACATGGGGTCCAAGTCCATCAGGTGGGTTTCCTTCCAAAAATAACTTCTCCAGTTGATTTCGTTCCGTTTTGACTCCATGTGATATTCCTTTTCCTCGAAATACTGAAATAGGCATAAAACAGCAAATCTGGGCTGGGCCTCCGGTTAATAGGTTAGTCCCAAAAATAATATAAAAGTGGATAATAAAGCCCAATATTGCCTAAAACAGTAGATAAAGTAGCATGGAGCAATCAAAAATTATAGATACATTGGAGACGTATCAACTACGTATTCGAGAGAGGCATGGATAGAGGGGCCGATGGGGGGCGTGGGAGAGGTAGCACGAGAAATGAGAGTGGTCTAGAGCGAGAGAGACGAATATGACGTCACGACAAAAGATGACATTCCCTTCAGTGTGTATATGCAAGGGGCGAGGGAATAGAGGCACCTGGAGAAATTTTCTGTGTGTGTGGTGTTTGTGTTGGTATGTGTGGGTGTGAGAAGATAATGAGACATGGGGGCAGAGGGTGTGTCACCGCGTGAGGTCCGGTGGGTCGAGGTGAGGCCCTTCGTTTGGTTCCGTCCTGCGCCACATTGGTCGGCCCGTGCCGCATTTAGTAAGACCCATGGATGACTAGTCGTACAAGACAAAGATAGCAGAATTGTGAAGGACTCTGTGTCCACTGACAAAGCCGGCTAGGATTTGTAACCCTAGGTTCTCGGACTAAAGTAACCCCTTTATCTCTGATATTACTATTCATCCAACCTAACTTTAAGGGGCATCCTACAGAATGCTCTGCTAGAATCATACTCGTCGATTAGGAAGAGAGGTGTGAGACAATGCGTGAGAGACAGGCATAAAGATAATGTGCGTACATGAGACACGTAGGCAGGTCCATGTATATAGAAAGGGTCGATGAGGATTGTGTGTGTGTATGTTTGCGAGAGGAAGAGTGCTTGTGATAAAGGTTAGTGAAAACAGTTGTAAATTGTTACGAGAGGGAGGGAGGGTTATATCTAGAGCATGTGTGCGAGAAAGAAACCTCGGGAGAGAGTGTGTGAGCATGTGTGAGAGACCACCGATGGAGAGTGAAACTACACGTAAAAGACTACTCTACACATTGATTAAAGATATAAATTGTATCCAAATATTAGGATGGGATCATGATATTTGCAATTCGCGTAAGGAGCGGTCATTGATCCATCAGACATCTAGATTCTATCAAATTTGAGCATGTCTATGTTATTATTCGACACAATTGATCCACATAGTTAGTATTTTGAACTCCAGACAATGCATTGCTTTAGCAATCGAATATAAACGTGAGTATAGTTCATGTTGTGTGTGTAAAGCACATTATACATACGAAAGTTACACAATGGACATTATAAATAGCTACTACCTATGAACTAGCATACATTTGAATTCAACTTAAGGTGGTTTAAAAAAATCGAATTCAACATGAAGTCCATTCAATTATTTGAATTTGATATCATGGCATTTGTAAACCATACCTAAATTATGTGGGCACCAATCTTTGCTCTGATTTTGTACATAATAGCATATGTAGTCGTGTACAAAATAGATTCCAATTTAGCTCCTCCATTCCAAAATAATCGTAGTTATAGGATTTTCAAGTGTCAAAATTTCAAAAAGAAGCGGATAATTAATGAGGTTTTTAAACATACAAGGTCAAATATAACGTTGTATATTTAGGTCAATCCTCATAGTTCAAGAGTACTCTAAACGTGAATGCTTGTGTTTCAAAATTTCGAACGAAGCGCCAAAAGGGCCTCTACTCGCCTGAAACCGCGTGAGACCAATGTTTGGTAGTACAAGGAAAGTACTTTTCTAATAACTCTGACCCGTGAAACCTACCGGCCCGACATCCAAAGGTCTAAACCGGGGTAGGTTTGTAGCTTCATCTAGACGCCACGCAACCGCATCCGAAAAACATTCATACACAATGGCTGCCTAAGCACACATGCGCGCGGCCGAAATCGCTCCCGCCCACTATTTGGGACACCTGGGATTACCATGCTACCCCCGACCTGCAGTAGGTCCGAAATTTAAGAGGGGGCAAAGTTTGTACTTTCCCCAAATTTCAAACAAGCGCGTCCCATCTTCTGTTCAAAAAAGCCAAAAACAAGCGCGTCCTAGACCGAAACATGGTTCCTCCCCACCCGTCCGATTCCCCATTCGTACTCCGTGGGCGCCAAAACTACCTCTCCACCAGCCATGAAACCCCAGCGTCCTCCGTCCGCCACCCCATCCCACCCATCAACCGCCGCCCTCCTCCATCACGCCGGAGCCGATACCCCGACGTCGTCGTCCACCGCAACCTCAACCGCAACGCCCTCCACGGCTAGTAGTTGAAGCCGAGGCCAAGCCATCCGTACCCGAGCCAGTTCAACCACGCCGTCCTGCGCCTCACCGCTGCCGCTCCAACTTCGCCACCCTCCACCGCACCGGAGCTGTTCCTGCTACGCCGTCCTTCGCCGCCTCGGATCTGCTTCCCCTCCGCCGACATACGGCCACTGCAACACAGTCAACAATTTGTCCATGGGTTCGTCCAAGCCTGCACCCTCCCGAAATCGGTGTTCCCAGTAAAAAGAAGAAAATCGACGCGACATGTGGAGAGAACATCGGTTTCCCCGGTAAAAAGAAGAAAATCTGCGCGACATGTGGAGGTGACCACACCGGCAACCGAAAAAGGTACTCCTCTTCCCTTATTCGTGCAAATCTTACGTCTCTGCTTGCATGGTATTCATCCCACAGAAGACACTAGTTGACCGCTTCTTCTTGATACTAGATGTTCCTAGTAACTCGCGATGCACAAGGTTTCTCCTCATATACTATTTCACCTTAGCTAGAGGTCCGTCGCCCCCCTGAATTTCAATTTCTGGCCAGTTGATTCCCAATTAACGGAAGCATTCCCTGGCGTAACAGGCACTAGTATGCCTATTACACCGGGGAAGCAGCGCCTTGGTGTTTATCTTAGGGGCGTGTGCGGCCTGGAGGTCAGCCGGGATTAAAGGGATGGCCTGGGGGCGCTGCCAAGCATGGTGGTGGTGTGAGGTCGATGGGAGGGCGGGGCGGCGGAGGTAGGGGTCTGGGCCGATGGTCGCTGGCGGTTCGAGAAAGATCGTCAACAGTGACTGGCGGGATGTAGACGAAGGCCATCTGCCCGTTCCTTATTGATCGGACGGTTCATTAAAAAAATCGACTGACCTATTTATTTTTAGTCGACCGTTATCTTAGATATGCCCACATGTGGTGGTGTGCTGGAGGAGTACCTGCATTTCCCGTGCTCATATATTACAAAATCATACGGAGTATAATCTTATTTTGTTTGCCATGCAATGTTGTAGAGCTATCATATGTCTCCTGTCATTTATTTTTCAGCCACCTGCTATCTGCTACTTTTACAGTGCACTAGTTCTGCACACACTTCACCCTTACTCTCACTGTTGTGTTTTTATGCAAGGGTATTTCAGACTCTGCTGCCATGAGAGAAGCCAAAAAGAAAAGAGAGAAGTCGCTCCAACTTGGTGTGCGGCTAGGCAAGACACGTTTCAAGGCTTTAAACGGTGTAGTGTCAGCAGATGGAGACGGGGAACGTAGCTCTGGAGTTGATGACCTCGCTCGCAATGAACCACCATCCCAGGTGCTTGCTTTAACTTCGCGGTGTCATATGTGGTTGCATGTTCCATATGGTGTCTAGCTTGTATTCGAAAGGCCAAAGTCGGTAAGATAAGGAAAGATATTTTTTTACATGAACCACCATCCCGTGAGCCCCAGAAGACAAATAGCTAGTCAGGGCACTGGCCAAGCCAGTGACAAGCCCAACAAAGATAGGCATCACCTGGAAGCCAACTAAAAAGCTGCGATGGTGGCGAAGCAGCCTGCCTCCCACCAAGCTCTCAGGTCCTAGATGATCATGCTCACCACTCCAGCCGGATGTCTAGCTTGTATTGCTTCCAATTTGGTTAAATTGCATCTGCTTAGCTTACGCATTATACCTTTGAAAATGACATGCCTTTCTGTTTTTGGTACATACTAGTACATATGTGTATTAACCATGTTCTCACATCAAACTAATGTTCTTGTGTATCCCTTATCAATCACTTATGACAAGGCAGGCAGGCAAGGGGACTACTCCTAATTTAAAGAATGCAGCGTCAGCCTCCCGACATGATTCTCAAGAAAAAGAAATGCTAGATGAAGATAGTGAACGTAGCTCTGTAGTTGGTTATAGCATTTCCCCTACACTAGCATCGCACATGCTTGCTCTAACTTGGCAGCGTGATATGTGGTTGCATGTTGCATACGGTGTCTAGATTGTAATTCTTCCAATCTGGTTAAACTACATGTGCTAGTCTGCTTAGCTTATACATTATACCTGTTAATGTGACATGTCTTCCTGTATTTAGTACATAGTACATCTGTCTATTAAGCATGTTCTTACATAAAACTATTGTTTTTTTGTATCCCGCATCAATCAACATGACGAGACACCTTTAGTATATGCAGTGCGATATTAGTTGCATCTTTCATATGATTTATAGCATGCGCTGCTTCTAATTTGTTGAAATTCCATTTATGATGGGACGCTTTTACCTTGGCAGAGTCATATTGGTTGCATCTTTCATGTTGTGTGTAGCTTGCATTGCTTCTTATTTGCTGGAATGGTTTCTGCTTAGTTTACGCAAACAGTTGTGAACATGCCATGCCGTCCTGTTTTTCGTACATATTCCATCCTGGTATCATGTGTTTGCCTTACATCAAAGTAGTGATTGTCAGTATCATGCATGAATGAGTTCTGAAGAGAGAATTTTATTGCTTTTTCTTGTCAGTTTTACTTGACAATTCAAAATCAATAAAGCGGAAGGAAGTTAGCAAGGCAGCGAATAAAGGTGCTCCTTCCGAACGGAGGGCCTCTACAGTTTCTACTCCTCCACACCCCCAAGATGATTTCCAAGACAACACATGCATAGACACTCAACAAAGTTGTGTTTATGATGAGCACGTCTCCCCTAGTGCAGCATCACCGGTGCTCCCTCTAACTTGGCACTGTTATATGTGGTTGCATGTTATGTGTGATGTCTAGCTTGTATTGCTTCTAATTTTGTTGAATTCGATCTGCTTACTTTACACATTATACTTGAATAAGACACGTGTTCCTGTTTCTAGAACATACAATATCTGTCTATCACACCATGTTCTTACATCAAATTACTATTGTTGTGTAACCTGCAACAATCACTTATCATAAGACACGTTTGACTTCGGAGTGTGATATAGGTTACATCTCACATTATTTTCTAGCTTGTACTACTAATTTGTTGAAATGGCACTTATGACAAGACAGTTTTAACTTGGTAGAGTGATATTCGTTGCATCTTTCATATGGTGTCTAGCTTTCATTGCTTCTAATTTGTTGAAATGCCTTCTCCTTAGTTTACACATCATAAGCTGTGAATATGCAATGGCACTAATGACGAGAGACCTCTAACATGGTAGTGTGATGTTGTTTGCATCTTGCATATGATTTATTTCTTGTACTGCTTCACATTTGTTTAAATGCCATTTATGATGAGACACTGTTAACTTGGCAGAGCGATATTTGTAGCATCTTTCATATGGTGTCTACCTTCCATTGCATTGCTTCTAATTTGGTGAAATGTCTTCTTCTTAGTTTATACATCATAGTTCTGGTTATCTCTTCCGTCCTGTTTTTCATACATATTACATCCTCCTATCATGTGGTTGTCTAACATCAAAGTTCACTTCGTATGCATCACGCATCAATTTATTCTGAAGAACTAAATTGTTATTCGTTTTTCTTGTCGGCTTGACTTAACATGGCACAGAGAAAGAGGTAGAAGCACAGAATGGTAGGGAATGAGAAGCGGATGAATCCTGCAGATTCTGTTGGTACTGATGGTGCAATAGAAGGTCAAAGTCCAGCGGAAAATTCTACAAACACGGCATCCCATGCTACATGAGTTGCAAAAAAGACAAACATAAACAAATAGCTGCCACCAAACAAGCAGAGACAACCCTAGTTCTTGCAACACCTACCACAGTATTACCAGCTGCACGACGTACTCGTGCGTAAACTGAGCTAGCAACACGTTCCCAAGCTCCCTTGCCACCTCACACTACTTCCCAAGCACTCTTGACACAAGACGAGTTGGCAATATTAGATGAAGCTTGTGAGCTTCAACAGCAAGAAGGTAGTTGCTGGAGTCAAGTTACAGTTGCATGCTTCTTTATATGTAGTCTCACAGTTTGATGTACACTAACACTTCCTATGTTTTTTGTTGGACTAGCACCTAGGCGAAAGAGGAAACAAACATCAGGGATAATGCTCGATAGGTTAACTAAATCTAGAGGAGGAAGAATGGAGATCTGTTTTGAGGCAGGTTTAAAAAGGCCACGTGATGCTACAGAATCAGCCAAGTTAATATCATAGGCAGCGGTTGCTGTTAGGTGTCATGTGCCTCCCAACATGGATTCAGTACAGGAATGAAAAAGACGAAACCCAGTTCAACACCTTCCTCGACCATTTATCTATAAGTATGGTTATGTATGGAAACTAGTAATATCGTCTTGCTCGGTCCAATACTTTCTAGGTTGTTGATAATGAGACTCCCATAATTTTCAACATATGAGGTTCAAGTTGGATAGCCAAGATGATGCAACCAGACAAGCTTGCACCCATGTTTTCAAGTCTTCTCTGCGACAGTATCGATATAACTTGAGGAAAACACACTTTGAAGGCAAGGCTAACAGTGAACTTGCCCGAACATCTCCAGTGGAAAATATATCTGATGAAGACTGGAGAGGCATCGTTAAACACTGGTCCAATCCGTAGTATCAGGTACATTATATATATGTCATCAGATCACATGTTGAAGTCCTATTTACGCATGTGCCACACAAATCTATCTTCTTGTAGGTGAACTGTTCAAAGAACAAGGCCAACCGTACGAAAGTGAAATTCCAACAGACGACAGGATCTCGTAGCTATATTGCACACTGTGAGGCTCTTGTAATTAGCTGATGTTTCACTCTTTTCGCTGTACCATATTATCAGATCTATATTGACTTGTTCCAAATGCAGAGGAAAGCCCGCAAGGACCAAAAAGTACCTGAACCAAATGCTGTGGAAATCTTCAAGGACTGTCACACCAGCAAGAAGAAGGGCATGACTACACCAGTCAAAGCCGCTGTTGTAAGTCCTTAATCCTCATGCCTTTTAACTACTACTTACTCTGACTTGTGCCTTGAACTGCATGGTTTGCAGCCAGTGTCTATTACTCTTTTCAATTTTATACACAATTGTCTTAGCGTATCATTGCACCTTACAAGGTTTAAAAGAGAGGAGTGATGTTCCTTTGATCTTGACCCGTAATCTAGTTCCGTGCTGGACTTGCCCACACAACGTTACAATTGCCTGTTTGTCCGTTCTAAGTTGTTTTGTGATATGAATGATGTCATACTATGCTTATCGTATTATAAACTTCGTCTCTTTATCCTTAGCCCTCAATACAATGTGAAGAAATAGACAATACATTAGCGATGGTACATGGTCATATGTTTGGAACCTGGTTTTATTATGTACTTTGCAATAAAATACAACTAATATTTTACATGGGTTCACCATAATAAGTTCTGTATATAGACCAAAGATATTTTGTTTGGTTTTGTTGCCTCCTTAATATCTTCTGTTCTGGTACTACTAATGTAAAACCTCAACTTTTCAGCGAGCTATGGAAAAAATGGTGGAACCGCCACCTTCTGAAGGTGGTGAGGCAACAATAACCGCAATGTCAGCTCTTGTTGCAGTGGGTCAGTACCTGTCCACTAACAGTGCCAAAAGGACGTTCCTGTGTAATACTGGGTTGGTTGTTAAGGCAATATCGTCCAAACTGCCTCATGATCAAGATATGCAAGCTCAAAGCAATGTTGTATCTGCGCTCCAGACACAAGTCCATTCCCTAACAGAGACCCTTTGTGAAACAAGGAGAAACATTGCTCAATGTCGTCAAGATATACATGGTTTTGAAACAAGACTATCAGACATTTGCTATGTTGTTCAGGAGCCTAGGGGAAATGAAGGCAAGGGTTATGGTGCTCCACCGGACAATACAACATGAAAACGTAACAGTCAGGTCAAATGAAGTGAGCTTCTGAACTTCTGGTGGTGCATTTATCTGCTAGACTATTAAGTTTTATGCCAACCTTCCTTTTGTTATATAGTTGTAATTTGTTTTGGTGCGATACAAAATTTATTCTTAACGTGCGGCCACCGGCTGAAGAAAACAGCAAGCCATTTTTGTATAGTGTAGGGTGTTCCCTATATTTGCACTGGTGATGATCTTTGATGCTGAGTGGATGTAATCTGTGCAATCGCCTTAATAGCCTATCGTTAGTTTCGGCCTTATTTATTTCCTAGTCTTCTTTTTCCCTGGTTTGCTAGTGGCCGCAACTACCATGGGCCATATACGGGCCGTAGGATCCATGGGTCTCCTACGGGCCGTCGATAAATGGGCCTGTAATCAGTGGGCCTCGAGCCATCGGATAAATGGGTCTACATGGGCCGTAATCGGGCGTAATTGGTATCGGCCCAGCACGGCAACAGGCTGTTAACATGCCATAGGACAGCAACGGGTTAATTCTGTCACAGGCATAACGGGTAGTTAATGGGCCAGAATATAGGACGGACTGGAAAAGGCGCAACGGGTTAACAGGCCAGAAACGGGCCGACTCTTTCCATGGGCCGAATTTGGCCCATTAGGGTAACAGGCCAGTAACGGGCCGACTCTTGCCATGGGCCGAATTTGGCCCATTAGGGGAACAGGCCAGTAACGGGCCGACTCTTGCCATGGGCAGAATTTGGCCCATTAGGGGAACAGGCAGGTAACGGGCGGGAAGTAATCGAGGGCCGAAAAGGAGCCCAATAACGTATGGGCCGTCAATAGGCCGAAAGCTAACACAGTCTGGAAACGGCCCATGTAAATCACGGGCCATTAACAGCTATAAAGAAAATTACTGTTCATTGTGGGCTAGAGTCACCGTGGGCCTGTAAAGGGCCGAAAGATACGAAGGCCTCATATGGGCCGAAAGACGTCGTGGGCCATACATGGGCCAAAAGTGAAATGGGCTGGTATTATATTCGACGGCCCACATGATGTTGTTGGGCTGATTTCCTTTAGGGCCTAACGGGCCGTGAGTTAACGGGCTGTAAAATGGGCTATTTGCGAAGAGACCGTTAACAGGCTTTTCATGGGCCAGCCTGTTAACTTTTGACTAAGTCAAACGGGCCGTCTTTGTAAGCTAAATGGGCCACTGTTGGGCTGTGCCACGTGTCGACATATCATAGGCGCCTATCTGACCCACTGACGAGCTGACATGTGTTTCGTCCGGCCAATAAGAATTTTACACATGGAAATTTCCCATTGGTCGGGGCTGTTAACGGGTTATCGGATCCAAAACCCGACCCGATAGCTTAACGATGTTCCGTTACGGTGGATGCCACGTGTCGGTCGCCCTTGACGAAAGCACTTCTGTGACGCGCGATTTATCGTCATGGAAGTGGACACTTCCGTGATGATAATTTTGGTAATGTCATGGAACACTTCTACGACAGCACATGTATGACTATCTTGATTCTGTCATAAATTTGTCATGGATGTACATGCATGACAAAAAACGCGACCTACTGTGACAAACACGTATCATCACGGAAGTGTATTTTTTGTTGTGCTCCATATGTGGCTCACATGCATTTCGAAACTAAAGTAGGAACATTTAGCTAACCAATTAAGCATCTCTCAGTTTTACTAATATCAGCAATAATATCATATATGAATTTGTACGACTAAGCTTGTTTAGCTCGATGGGTGGAGCAGTGCTATTACGACACGGACAACGTAGGCTGATTGTGGTCATCATAAAATGGGGAAAACATAAGCATGATGAGTACAGTGTTGACCGTGGCAGTGGGATGGCAGATCTGAAGCTGCAAACCGCGCAAAGGGTAGTTAGCAACCGATGTTTGCTTTGAAATAACAACTAAGATTTGGTATGGACAAGAAAGTACGGTCAACAAGTGACAAAGAAATGCAATTATTCTATATGTCGCGACATGCATTTGGAAACTCAAGTGGGACCTTTAGCTAACCAATTAAATGTGTCGGTTAACTAATATCAGTATCATATCACAATCATATTTGGACAACTAAGCTTTCGAGTTCTGAGTGTTGTGTTGTTTAGCTTGAAGGGTGGAGTAATGCTAGTACGACAGAAAGCACCTACGCAGATCATAGTAGAGTAGATAAAAGGGGAAAACCCTAAGCATCAAGAGAAAAATCAAGAAAGTGGAACTAGCTGTACCAGTGGGTGGCGCACATGCTTTTCGAAATGAATATAGGAACATTAGGTGACCAATTAAACATTCTCTGTTTTAGTGATATGAGCATCATATCAGATCCGTATTTCAACACGTAAGCTTTGGGTTGAGGTCTTGATGAGCAGCGCTAGCACGACACGAAGCACCTACGATGATGGTAGTGAATAAGGGGGAAACCATAATCTTTACGAGTATAGTGCCCGTGCCATGGCGGATCTGAAGGTGCAAACCGGACAAAGCTACTTCGCAACCAATGTTTGCTTTCAACTAGCCACTACGATTTGGTACGGACAAGAAAAGTACAGTAAACAAATTACGATCTATTTTCCGGGTGAGATCAATAACTTAAGCACGTATGGAAGAGTACCACCTCTCTTGCGACGCCGTGTAGGCCTATGCTGATACGTTGAGCGTGCTGCGGGTGCGATGGCTGTCGGCGGTGGGGAAGAAGACTTTAGACAGTAGACGGCCGGGTCGGGGGATATATCCTGTTGCCGTGGTGGAGGCGATCATAGCAGCGGCAACGACAAGGTGGACGACGGCGCCGAGGAAGCGAGAGGAGGCGATGAAAGGATCCCGGTCCAGTGCCGTGGATGAGAGACATCCATCTCTTGCAGTGGACGACGGGGAGGGGTAGCGGCTCCGGCAAGGTGGAGGATGGGGTGGCGGATGGAGGAGGCTGGCCGCAGTGCGGAGGTTGTCGTGCTGCCGATGGTGTATGAATGGGGAAATGGAGGGGAGGGGGATCTCACACTTTGGTACGCGCTTCTCTGAAATGGGGGAAAGTTATGAACTTATCCCCCGTTTAAAAGTTCGGACATCGTGTCGGTTGGGGATAGGACGGTAATCTCGCATCTCCCAAATATTTGCTGGTAACTATTTCGGGCGAGGATAGGGTGTTTTGCCGCCCACGGTTGGCGCCCACGGTGTATGAACGGGGCTGACAGGTAGGGCGGTTGTGTCACGTCTGATGGAAGTTACACATCTGCCCCTATTTAAAATATTAACCTACATCGATTTTGGACGAGGAGAGTTTGTTTTGCCGCCCACCATGTATGAATGGGGAAGTGGAGGAAGAGACACGTGTCTTTCGGACGAGCTTGAATCAAATGTGTTGTGTCGCCCATGTTTGGCGCCCACTGTGTCTGAATGGGCTCAGAGGCCGTCGTATCACGTCTGATTGAAGTTACTAGTCTACCCCTATCGACAGCAGTGTAAATCCGGTCGATAAGGATGTCAAGTGTCAGGGGTAGACCGTAATTTCCATCTAGCAAACACTTGCTTCGGGCAGCCCAAATTATAGTGGGTGTTTAGCCGCTTCGTTCAAAACTTGGGAGAAGTAGCATTGACGTTTGCCCTGGGACCTGGCAAACTAAATTCAAATCCAATTTGTATTCGATTACGAATATCCACAGATAATTATACGTTTTGTTATTTATTTCTTCAAAACCACAACAAAGATTTATTCCACCTTTATATATGATTATGATTTAGAAATGTCGTAATCTTCGAATTCAGTAGGTTGGATACAATCTAAGTCAGACAGTTATTTCATCCAATACAATATGCTCACACGAAAAACAGTTCACCTTATGTCAATCATACAAGTACTAAGGATTACCTCGCCTAAAAAATTCGGATCATTACAACACATGGACAACATAGGGGGTCTTGCAACATAATCCATTCAGAGACATGACACAACATGCAAGTACAAAAATCTAATGACAATTTCAACTGGTATCTAAAGAAGAATCAGGATCACCTTGGGCTTCAGATAGCAGAAACAGCAAGACCTCCAGCGTCTTCAAATGCAACATTCTTACTTCCTCCAATTCTTGGGTTGCTTGCATAATGCGTGCCGCTAATTCCGTAATTTCCAGCCTCAAGATAAAGATTACCTCATTCATGGCAGCCACACCATCTCTTTCTGCCTCTAGTAGAGCCTCAAGCACTATAATATCTGTGCTCAGACTGCTCTCCGGCGGTGTTGCCTCTGAACTGCTACCATCTGGTAACATGGATGGCGCACTGCTTCCACAAATAGATTCACGGGTTGTACATTGTGTCCTAGTGTGAACGGCATCCTGAAAGGTTTCTGCTGGACATGAGTAAGAGATAGTTATCGTATGATCCAGGCAGTAAGCTTACATGGTAAACGACGGATGAATTATTGCCTAGCATGGCAAACTATATTTAAATGGTTCGAAGCAGCATCAGCCAAAAAGAAATTAAAATGGTAAGATGAAACTAGGGATGTAAGTGGCAAATAAATGACATCCACCAGTCCCATCTAGTTAGTTTTTGCTACTTCCCTAGTTCATTTTCCTCAAAAAACAAAAACTCTTTTGAACTATCATACCACTAGCTAGTGACTTTAATCGGGATTAAACCGGACCCAGTTGACATCCCTAGTTGAAAGGGAGTGTACAACCGCTATATTTAAGTTTCCAAGGCATCTAAGCAGTTGAAATAATCTGAGAAAGCACTTAACAGTGTGGCCTCATATAAACTACGAAGACAGTCTTGTGATGAAGTTGAGAGGAAAAGTTAAGGACTCAAATGAAATAGGCATGCATTTCTTTATGATAGTACAGCAGGCACTGCTGACATATTGGCCAACTCAGGTATAGCGTAACAACAAATAAGCATTCGAATCAAGCAATATAGTAAAGCAGACAACTGAACTATTTGCAATTCGGTAGGATTACACGTTGAGAGCACAAGCCAAGAAAGCAGCCCACTCGCATTACATTTCATATGTACTAAAACACACTGGCTTACCATATGTTGTTGTGAAGCCTAGCTGCTGTTGCAATGTTCTTTGAAGATATCGTCAGCATCCCATGGTTGCAAATCTAGTTGTTGTAGTTTATTCTGCACCATCTATTTAGGTAAAATTAATTTTAATCGCATGCACTGGTCCGAATTGATCATCAATGGTTCATCTAAACTAATGAAAGAAGGGTGTGTGCATACACGACAATATATCGGCTTCCCTCTATTTTTATGCTTGTTCGAGGTGCCAGCCCAAAAGAACAAATATTTTGCTTGATGGGGTTGGCAGCTCCATAATTAATAAAAGCATCAAATTAGTCATGCAACTTGGGAAGATCAAGAACACACAAACAAGTAATGAACAGAGGCTCGGAGCAGTGATGTAATAGCTAGCATCAGAAAATGTAGGGTAAAATGAACAAAAAGCAGCGGAACCACATGCTAGTTTGCTGATGTGTAATTAAGCATAGAGAACATTAAGCAGTCTAATGGAACCAACAGGTGGCATCAGAACAAAACTAAAGCATATTAACTATATGTGCACTGGTATGTAATTTAGCACATGTAACATGTTCACTGCCAGAAGTATGGCCCTACAGGTGCAAGCAGAATAACGCGTCTCATGAAAAACTGAATGATGCCCTGAAGAAATTCAAAGGTGCGGTGCTTATGCTAGGAAAGTGAACGTAGGCGCCGGCGTTGGATAATAGTACCTGATTCTCGGTGGCGTATGGGTATCGTTGTCATACTTGATAGCTAAGGATTGTCGATGGTGCTCGTGTTGCGGTTGTGTTTGGGCCGGTTGTCGCCGTCGCTGAAGCAGCTCCGGTGCTACGGTTGCGGCGCCTGTCGACATACAAGAAAGCTCATCTGTGATAAGTGAACAGTTGCATGATAAAGAGAAAAACCAAAGGAGTATAAATCGAAATAACCTGATGAGGCTGCGGCGTTGGTAAAGCAGGGCCGGAGGAGTTGAATATGGCGTCCGTGGAGTGGGTCCGGTGCAGTGGACGAAGGCTTCGGCGGGTGCGTTGTACAGTGCTTTCGATGAGGCGGACCTGTTGCGGTGGACGAGGGCTTGTATGAAGGGCCAGCGAAGGGGCGGATGAGGGAGTCAGTGAAGGGCCTACGCTGTGGTGGACGAGGGCGCCGGTTAAGTAGAACCGGCGCGGTGGACCATGATGGTGGTCAAGGATATCTGGAGCGGTGGACAAGCCAGTTGTCGTGGTTTTGTCACGGCAGATGTCCTAGAGAAAGGACTTAGTCGTGGAGCCATCGCGACGGGTTAGCTTGAAGGGGTTAAAGCGGACACAAGGATGCAGAGAGTTTATACTAGTTCGGCCCCTTCAATGAAGGTAAAAGCCTACGTCTAGTTGTGATGGAGTTGATGGGGTTTCGATGACTAGGGAGCAAATAAGCTTCGCCTAAGTCTCGAGTTGTTGTTGTCTGTCCTTGAACCGCTGCCGGGTCGTCCCTTATATACACGGGTGATGCCCGTCGGTTCACAGCGTCCCAATCACCGGTTCATACTCGTATCCGGGTTGGTCTCTTATTATTCCTAACGTACAGTACAAGTTTACATACAAGGTCGGTTTACGGCTACAGGTCATAAACCGACTACGGGCCTTGGGCCCTCTTTTGTCTTCTTGGGCTTTAACATTCTTGGACTACTGATGAAGTTAACCCGGCCCTGATAGGTCGGTTTACGCCCAGTAGTAATATCCCCAACATTAGGCCCCAGATTGATTTGAACGAGTTCATGTCAATCCTTAACAAAAATCTTCATCTTCCACATCTTCTTGTAATTGTTGAACCGCCATGATGTCATCCTCTCCGATTGCTGTTAAACCGGAGTGACGTCATCTGTCATAAAGAAAGTTTTCATGATATCTCTTCATTTAATAAATCCGCGAAAATCAAGGCGACAGCTTCGTTCCGTGGCCCCGGGTCTGTCGCGCCTGACACATGTCCTTTCTGCTTTATAAATAAGACCGAATGGTCATTTCCTTTCTTCCCTTCATGCCTTCTCTTCTTCGTCTTCCTCGCGTAGCTAGCTTCAGAGCTCCTCCGCCGCCGTCGTCTCCAGCACCAACCTTGGCCGCTGCATCGACCTGAACATACCAGAAAACTGCGGTGATCTTCCGCATCCTTCTCAGCTCCGGTAAGCCCTCCGTTCTTCTCAACCTAGATCTGTTCTAGGGTTTCCCGTTCTTGCGGTGTTCATCGACTGCTCCTATTCATGTGTTAATCCCTGGCTGGATCTATGAAACCCTGCTCTGAATAACAGTAGCTTTTCGCACCCACCTGTAGTTTCATTTTCAAATCCATAGATCTCATCTGTATATCTGCCAATTGATTCACTTCCGCTCTACTTTAAGCCTTTGAATATTTTTCTGTTTTTCTGAACTTGCCTCAGATCCATTGCTGTAATAGAACTTTGTGAAACCTGTTTCCACACACTTAACCATCCGCAGCTTCAATTGCTTTCAATGCTTAGATCTGGCGGTTTAACTTAGTATAGAAAGATTTCATAAACTGGTATATACCATTACCATTAGTCCCCTTGTTGAACCGCTGTGAACCCTTTAGCCATATGACACCGCTTCACAGAACTTCGGTTTGGATATAATTACCTCCGGTTTAATATTGTTCATACCGGTGCATACGTTTACCCAACACAATTTTGAACCGGAATCACTTATTTTGTAGACTGCATCATGGCCAAAGAAGTATATGAGTGCAAATGGGCTCCTTCTCGTGTCACAGAGACTCAACTGAACAACTTGGTCCTGACTGGCGCTTTAAGCAGCAAAAACACCATCCATTGGAGAGTCCCGGGCAAAGAATGTCCTCCCACACCTCAAGAAGGAGAGGTTGTCGTTTTCGCAGATCACTTAGCCCGAGGTTTTAATCCACCTGGTTCAAAATTCTATCGGGATGTCTTGGCCAATTTCCAACTCTGCCCACAAGATACTGGCCCCAATTCTATCACCAACATATGCCATTTCCAAGTACTCTGTGAGGTGTTCTTTCAAGAGGAACCCACAGTCGAGTTATTCAGAGATTGCTTTCATCTAAACTGCCGCACAGAATTTACTGATGGTTCCAATATGGAATTGGGTGGTATGGCGATCCAGAAAAGGAAAGAGGTCACTTACCCTCACGCAAAATTGCACAGCCATCCCCAAGAATGGAATCAGTCATGGTTCTATTGCAAAGACACCTCTCCTGCTAATGAAAATCCCTTGCCTGGCTTTCGTCCAGAGCGGCTTAGCAACACGCACCCCTTTCCACAAAGGTTAACTGCCAAGGAGAGGAGTAAATATGCTCCTCAACTATACAAGCTTAGAGCCTTTATGGCCAACGGGTTAACAGGAGTGGATCTCGCTCGTTGTTGGATATCATGGAGCATACTGCCCCTCAGTCAACGCTCCGGTTTGATGTGTGAATATACGGGCAGTGTTGACGATCCACTGCGACACATGAACATCCAGCTCACCGACGAAGAAGTCACAGAAGCTGTGAAGAAAATTTTGAATGAACCAGAATACATCTATGCCCGAACCGGCCTGCTTCCTTTCTGCGCCACCAACAAACCGCCAGCTGTAAGTTTCTAATTTCACCTTTTACTGAACATGTCATTGCTATTTCTGTATATATCTTTTAACATCCACTGTTGTTTTAAACAGGGCAATGATCCGTTTTGGAGCAAGAAACTTCCTCAGGAGAAAGCAGACAAACCGGAAAGACCAACCCGGCCAAAAACCAAAGTCCTTAAGAAGCCTGCTCATAAGAGGAAAACCACTGCATCCTCTGATCCGCCTGCTGATGACGATGTGGGTAATCCGGACCTTGAGGTAGAACTTGATCCACTTGGCTTACTATATACACACTTTATTGATGATAATCTTTGTCAGGAGGATGCCGAAGCTACCCATGCCGATGTTGCAGAGGTAATCTCTCTTTCTTCTGATTCTACTCTTTTGCCTTCACTAAAAATCCGTCAGGAAAACCGGAAAGTTAAATTTTCTCATCCTCTTGCTTACTTGGACCCCAAATTTCTTATGAAGACCCAACAACACGAAGCTCGCCGCACAACTCGGCACAGCGGCCAGGTAGTTACCTCCGCCGGTTTACCGAACAGCCCGGTTCGGAAACGCCGATCAGAGGTCTCTAATTTGCTTATCAGTAATCGTCCTAAAGCGGGCTGTTTTCATCAACCGCTTAATCCGTCTGATTCCGATTATCAGGTTACTTCCCATTCATCCTCTGGCGAGTCATCAGCTACTTAGCTGCCACCACTCAAAACCGTGCTTGGGTAAGTTTATACTTGTCATAATTTTCTGGTATGGTTCTTTGCAATATACACTGTTTTTGACTTTGTTACTCCTTTCAGGGCCAAGCCTAGGCCGAGCAAGAAGGCTCGCCTGGATAAAGCGGCCGAAGAAGAAACTGCCCCTGAACCAGGCAGCACCCCAGATGTTGAAGCAGCCATCCGTGAAGACGTGCCCAATGATCCGCTAGTGCAAGATGAGGTATTTATTGCTGAAGAAAGGCCTGTTGATACGTCCGGTCCTGCCGACCAGCCTAAAAGTCCCGTCCGGATTGAAAAATCCACCAACCCATCCAAGACTACTGGTAAACCGACAGCCCTAGTTCAAACCGGTGACGCCCAGGATGATGAAGTTGTTATCACTGGTGTTGGCCATACCAAAC
Source organism: Aegilops umbellulata (assembly GCA_032464435.1). Taxonomy (NCBI): domain Eukaryota; kingdom Viridiplantae; phylum Streptophyta; class Magnoliopsida; order Poales; family Poaceae; genus Aegilops; species Aegilops umbellulata. The sequence goes on along the minus strand of CP136056.1, from coordinate 338,815,674 downwards.
TAAGCAATCCTGTCGCTTTGTCCAAGCATACTGCCAAGGAGGAATTTGCCGCAATGAGCAAGGGCAAATGGAATGTCGATTTGGCGACCTTTGCTGCTCTGAATACCCAAGATCTTCATTCTGGCTACCTGAACCGACTGTATACCAGTCGTGATTATGAAGCTGGCCTAGTGAATATGATGAAAGAGAAATTTGAGGTAACTTCCATATGTCTCTTCCTGTTTGAATATTATAGTCTTGCTGACTCCCCTAGCCCCCAAGGGCCAGTTTGCAAACTTCTTTCAAACCGGGACTTGTAAAATATAAAGCTGAATGCTTCAGAATTTGCTAATGTAGCCCCCAAGGGCCCGTTCAACTTAGCCTAGTTAAACCGGGACTTTAAGTAAGTCAGGTTATAGTATCAAACTTCATTTGAGCAAATAGCCATTAGCCCCCAAGTGCCAAGTTGAATACTTGTATTGAGCTTGGGACTTTGTAATCAACTGATAGATGAAGATCAAATGTGCATTAGCCCCCAAGTGCCAAGTTGAATACTTGTATTGAGCTTGGGACTTCAATTCTTGTACCGTTTATTAAGTCATATAACCACCTGTATGTAGGCTGAGCTGAAGACCAAAGAAAACCAACTCGCCGATCTTCAGGAAAATTTGAAATCCCAACAAGCTGAAACCTCAAAAGCGAAAGAGGAGCTGACCAGCGCTTTAAACAACATGGAACAGCTGAAGAAGGGCTTCAACAAAGAACGGACGGATTGGGCCACTGAAAAGGCCGCTTTAACCAAGAAAATTGAAACTGCTGAAGGTGCCCTTAAAACGGTGGTAGATGAACTAGTCAGCGTAAAGCGGCAAGTACATGCCATGACTAGAGCCATCTTTGGTAAGCTTTCTTTGACTTCTGTAATAATTTGACCCTCCTATGATCAGTCCGGTTTGTGAATTCATTGTAATTTTGAAGGTACACACATCGGTCACTTGGGGTCAGACGTTCGGATGAAATTGAAGGCCGCATATACCTTAATTGAACAGTTGTATACTGGAGCACAGCGGATTATCTCTACTTCATCACATAACAATCCGGCGCCCTCTTTAATTCAAGATACTCTGAAGAGGTTGTCAATGCTTCCCGCTTGTATTATAGAGCTGAAGAAATCTGCTGCTCGAACCGGTGCCATCAATGCCTTAATCCGGGCCAAGGCATGGGTGCCGGATTTCGACCCTGTTGAAGCAGCTCAGGGCTATCCCAGTTTGAAGGAAGACGGCTCAGAGTTCAATGAAGAGGACCTGAGGACGATAAACCGGGCGGTGCGCCCTCTGGCTTGCCAATTGGTGGAAGAAGCAGACTTGACACATTATCAAGCTCAATAGAATGACCAGAATAAACGAGTGGCTGCACCGATTCCTGAAGCGGAGAACCTCGTCCCTCCAATCCGTAAGCACACTTACGCTCCTGATATTGAACCGTCGTCCCTGATCCATGAGGAAGCTGTCTTTCAAGCCATAATGCGAATCGACTGGACCACTGTTGATTTCCAGCCACTGGGTAGGGAAGAAGAAGCTGAAGCGGCGCAAGAGGACCCACAACCATTAGATCAGCGCGGCGATCAAGCTTGAACCGGAAGCCAGTTTAAACGGCTGCTTTGTTACATTCCACCAAGAAAACAATGATCTTTATTTGGGCACCATGTTGCCTTGTAATAGGATAGTCAATACTCTTGCCTCTGGGATGCTTTCGTGCATCAGTTCTGATACTTTTGTTTGAGTGGTCAAAACTTTCAATCTATATTTCCTGCAATCACAAAATCTTAAACTGCCATGGTGATTGTACCACCAGCCGGTTTATGACCTTCATATATATATATGCAAAGAAATTGAGGTATATGATCAAATTTTGTGATACAAAATACCTGCCATCATTAAGCATTAAGTTGGCTTAGCGAATTTTGAAGCGGAGGTTTACAAACCTATACCGTTGAAGGAGAAAACAACTCCTGTTCATACAATGCCGGTTTACAATGTAAATCGTGCCTGGAGATAATAAATATCTTGTTACTCCATAATAGGATGTTTAACAGAAAAAGGTTAAACCGGGCAAATAGTCTCTGGATTAAAAATGGACCATGTTCCGTCAACTGACAGTTTAAACCGGTGTAAAACGTTTGTTGTTTTAAGAAACGCAATCAAAATAAATCAACAGTTATTTAAGAAAAATATGGAAGCAAAGGCAATGATAAAACCGTTTGCAAAAAGAAGGCTTTACTGAGCCGATCAGATGGTGTTACCATGGTCGGACACGACCAAGCTCCCGATAGGTGTAGCTATGGTTCAAGTCAGCCAGGTCCCCAAATGAAACCGTGGCATTATATGCCGATCAAGAGGCGTGGCAATGGTTCGGGTTCGACCAAGCCCCTAAATGCTTCTATGGCCTTAGGCCGATCAAGAGGCGTGAGTGGTTCAGATTTGACCATGTCCCCAAGTGATCTGGTGGTTTTTGCCTATCAAAAGGTGTTGCAATGGTTCGGATACGACCAAGCCCCCAAGTGACGTTTATAAAATTTTCAAGGGGTAAACCGGAGGCCGCTTTAAGACAGAACAACTCCATGTAACCACACATGATGTAAAAGAACAGATACCCCGCTTTAGCTGAGGCTCCGGTTTATTATTTTGATAATATATACACTGTCATAGTATGTACATAAGTAGAGCCGATGGCTCAGGTATAGTAAGGCTGAAGATGAGCTATGTTCCACGGCCTGTTGGTCTCCACCTCTGATTTGCGTGAGTCTTTACGCTCTCGAATATCGATCAGATAGTATGACCCGTTGTGCAGATTCTTGCTGATCACGAAAGGTCCCTCCCAAGGTGGGGATAACTTATGCATATCAGTCTGATCTTGGATGAGCCGAAGCACCAAATCTCCTTCTTGAAAGGTTCTGGTTCTGACTCGGCGGCTGTGATAACGACGAAGATCCTGTTGGTAAATCGCTGAGCGGGCAGCTGCTATGTCACGCTCTTCATCCAACCGGTCCAAAGCGTCTTGCCATGCTGTCTCGTTGTCCGCTTCAACATAAGCCACCACACGAGGTGAATCGTGACGGATATCACTAGGGAGAACCGCCTCCGCTCCATAGACCATGAAGAACGGCGTGTATCCTGTTGATCTGTTGGGTGTGGTATTGATGCTCCATAACATAGATGGCAACTCTTCTACCCAACAACCCGGGGTCCTTTGCAAAGGAACCATAAGCCGGGGCTTGATGCCTCTCAAGATCTCCTGATTAGCTCTTTCTGCTTGCCCATTGGACTGTGGGTGCGCCACTGATGAAACGTCAAGTCGGATGTGCTCACGTTCGCAGAATTCCTTTATAGCCCCCTTGGACAAATTGGTACCATTATCTGTAATGATACTGTGTGGAAAACCAAACCGGAAAATCACCTTTTTGATGAACTGAACCGTAGTGGACGCATCACACTTGCTATCAGGTTCTGCCTCCACCCACTTTGTAAACTTGTCAACCGCCACCAGGAGGTGGGTCTTCTTATCCTTGGACCTTTTGAAAGGCCAAACCATATCCAGCCCCCAAGTTGCAAACGGCCAAGTGATTGGAATCATCCTCAATTCTTGAGCCGGCACATGAGCGCGTCTTGAAAACTTTTGGCAACCGTCACACCGTCTGACCAGATCCTCCGCATCAGCATGAGCGGTTAACCAATAAAAACCATGGTGGAACGCTTTAGCCACCAAGGATTTTGAACCGGCATGGTGACCACAATCTCCTTCATGGATCTCCTGCAAAATTTCACAGCCTTCCTCAGGAGACACACAGCTTTGAAACGCCCCTGATACACTGCAATGATGCAGTTCACCATCAATAATAGTCATGGACTTAGATCGCCGGATTATCTGTCGGGCCAAGGTTTCATCTTCTGGTAGCTCGCCCCGGTTCATGTACGCAAGATAAGGAAGCGTCCAATCCGGAATGACGTGAAGCGCCGCCACCAATTGAGCCTCCGGATCAGGAATAGCCAAATCCGCTTCACCAGGGAGCTTGACCGACGGGTTGTGCAGCTCATCAAGAAAAACATTTGGCGGGACCGGTTTACGCTGAGAGCCCAGCCGGCTTAAAGCGTCCGCCGCCTCATTCTTCCGACGGTCCACGTGGTCCACCTGATAGCCCTTGAAGTGACCTGCAACGATATCCACCTCACGACGATATGCAGCCATGAGTGGGTCTTTAGAATCCCAAGTGCCAGACACCTGTTGAGCCACTAGATCCGAGTCACCGAAGCACTTGACCCGGCTTAGATTCATCTCTTTAGCCATCCGGAGACCATGGAGCAAGGCTTCATACTCAGCTGCATTGTTAGTACAAGGGAACATTAAGCGGAGAACGTAACAAAACTTGTCACCTCGTGGGGAAGTTAACACGACTCCAGCCCCCGAGCCCTCCAATTGCCGTGATCCGTCAAAATGGATGGTCCAATATGTGTGATCCGGTTTCTCTTCAGGGGCCTGCAGCTCCGTCCAATCGTTGATGAAATCAACAAGTGCTTGAGACTTCACCGCCGTCCGAGGTACGTATTTCAACCCGTGCGGTCCAAGCTCTATAACCCATTTGGCGATCCGGCCAGTCGCCTCCCTGTTCTGGATGATATTGCCCAAGGGGGCAGAACTGACCACTGTGATGGGGTGCCCTTGGAAATACTGCTTCAGCTTCCGGCTTGCCATAAAGACTCCATATACTAGCTTCTGCCAATGTGGATACCTTTGCTTCGACTCAATAAGCACCTCGCTGATATAATAAACCAGACGCTGAACCGGATACTCCTTGCCTGTCTCCTTCCGCTCTACCACAATAGCCACACTGATCGCCCGAGCATTGGCAGCGACATACAGCAGCAATGGTTCCTTGTCAATGGGGGTGGCGAGCACGGGCGGATTGGCCAATTGCCGTTTTAAGTCCTCAAATGCCTGATCAGCAGCAGAACTCCAGACGAATTGATCCGTCTTCTTCAACATCTGATACAAGGGGATCGCCTTCTCACCAAGGCGGCTGATAAACCGGCTCAACGCGGCAATCCGGCCAGCCAAACGCTGAACATCATTGATACACTTCGGTTTAGCCAGGGAGGTGATGGCTGTAATCTTCTCTGGATTAGCCTCAATTCCCCTACTGGACACCAGAAAACCCAACAATTTGCCTGCCGGTACACCAAAGACACACTTGGCCGAATTGAGCATCATCTTGTACGTCCTCAGGTTATCAAAAGTTTCCTTCAGATCATCCACCAGAGTCTCCTTCTTCCTTGACTTAACCACAATATCATCCACGTAAGCATGTACATTACGGCCAATCTGCTTGTGAAGGCAATTCTGTACACACCGTTGATAAGTCGCCTGGGCACTCTTGAGCCCAAAAGGCATAGATACATAGCAGAAGGCTCCAAAGGGTGTTATGAACGTTGTTTTCTCCTCGTCCTTAACTGCCATTTTAATCTAATGATAGCTGGAATATGCATCCAAAAAACTCAAACGCTCACAACCCGCCGTAGCATTAATGATTTGATCAATATGGGGGAGGGCAAAAGGATCTGCTGGACAAGCTTTATTAAGGTCCGTGTAGTCCACACACATACGCCAGGTGCCGTTTTTCTTAAGAACCAGCACCGGATTAGCAAGCCACTCAGGGTGAAAAACTTCAACAATAAAACCAGCTGCCAAGAGCCTGGCCACCTCTTCTCCAATAGCCTTGCGCCTTTCTTCGTTAAACCGACGGAGGAACTGTTTCACCGGTTTCTATTTAGGATCCACATTAAGAGTGTGCTCAGCGAGTCGCCTCGGTACACCTGGCATGTCAGAAGGTTTCCATGCAAAAACGTCCCGATTCTCACGGATGAACTCGATGAGCGCGCTTTCCTATTTCGGATCCAAATTGGCACTGATGCTAAACTGCTTGGACGAATCGCCAGGCACGAAGTCAACAAGCTTAGTCTCAGCCGCTGATGTGAATTTTACGGCCGGATCATGCTCCATAGTAGGCTTCTTCAAGGGATTCATATCAGCCGGATCAACATTGTCCTTGTAGAACTTCAGCTCCTTGGTGGCACAAACCGACCCTGCGTAGGCCGCATCTCCTTCCTCGCACTCCAAAGCAACTCAACGGCTTCTGTGAACCGTAATTGTCCCCTTGTGACCCGGCATCTTGAGCTGCAGATACACATAGCAAGGCCGTGCCATGAACTTGGCATAGGCCGGTCGCCCAAACAGCGCATGATACGGGCTCTGGATTTTTACCACTTCAAACATCAGCGTCTCCGTCCTGGAATCAAGATCATCTCCAAAGGCCACCTCCAGTGCTATCTTACCAACCGGATATGCTGATTTGCCAGGTACCACACTGTGGAACACCGTATTGGACGGTTTAAGATTTTTATCTGTCAACCCCATACGATGGAAGGTCTCGTAGTACAGGATATTAATACTGCTCCCTCCATCCAAGAGTACTTTGGTGAACTTATAACCTCCCACCTGAGGTGCCACCACCAACGCTAACTGACCCGGGTTATCAACCTGGGGTGGGTGATCCTCTCTACTCCATATGATCGGTTGTTCGGACCAGCATAAGTAACGGGGCACAGCCGGTTCAACAGAGTTGACTGCCCGCTTCTGAATCTTCCGGTCTCGCTTGTCCAAGCTAGTGGTGAAGACATGGTACTGCCCACTATTCAACTGCTTTGGGTTGCTCTGGTAACCCGATTGTTGCTACTGCTGGTTGTGACCACCCTGGTTACTCTGATTATTCTGATTACTATGTCCGCCCGGATTACCATTAAATCCTGAACCAGAATTTCCTACGCCGTAACCCGGCCTGGATCCTGAGCCACCGCTAGAGCCGTGATCATACTGGAAAGCATTAGAGCTTTTGAACTCCTGCATAATGTAACAATCCTTCCAAAGGTGGTTTGCTGGCACCTCCTTCGTCCCATGCTTTGGGCAGGGCTGGTTTAACAGATAGTTTAGGCGGTCCGGGTTAGGGTTAGGCGCTCCACTGCGATTCGGCGGTTTACCCTTACGCCGTTGGCCCTTGTCCGGCGCGTTGGTATTAGCCACAAAGTCCATGTTGCCATCCGCTTTGCGCTTGCCTCCGCCACCATTACCTGTCGGGTGATGTTGCTGACCTCTGGAGTTGCCATTCTTCTTTCCCTTCCCTGTCTTCTCATCATCAGACTCGGGATCCTTGGTACTATCAGAATCAGCATACTTTACCAAAGCGCCCATAAGAGTCCCTATATCAGTGCAATGACCCTTCATCCGCCCTAATTTCAACTTTAGGGGTCCAAACCGTCAATTGTCTTCCAGGGTTATAACCACGGTGTCAGCGTTGATGCGGTCTGACAAATGCAGAACTTGCGAGACCCGGCGCACCCAATGCGTCGTTGATTCTCCTTCCTCCTGGACACAAGCAGCTAGATCCACTATCGACATCGGTTGCTTACACGTATCCTTGAAATTGCTGATAAACCGGGCTCGCAACTAGGCCCATGAACTGATGGAATTGGCCGGTAAGCTCTTTAACCATGTACGGGCCATTCCTTCGAGCATCATGGTGAAATACTTTGCACAAGCCACCTCATCCACGTCAAGCATCTCCATGGCCATCTCATAGCTTTCCACCCACGTCTCGGGAGGTTGATCCGCCATATAATTTGGCACCTTGCATGGGCCCTTGAAATCCTTGGGCAGGCGCACATTGCGTAAAGCGGGAACAAGGCAAGGCACTCCCAAAGCACTAGAGGTAACTCCTGGCTCGATCATGGTGGTCGGACGAACCGGTGTAAGCTGACGATCTTGATACTGTGCCGCTAACTCGGCCTCCCTACGCGCTCGGGCTCGGTCTACCACTTCTTGAGCATTATCGACACCTCCTGCAGGGTTGTTACCGTGGGGCGCTCCTCGCCGTGCATTACTTGACACGGCCGGTTCATCCATATGCCTGCTATAGCTCCAGCTCTGGCGAGGAGTTGAGTGGATCCGATCGCGGCTGTGCGAATACGCTTCCTGTTGGACCAAAGCTGTCCTAAGGAGCTCCTTGACCCGGCGCGTCTCTACCGCTTTGCGGCGAATCACCTTCAATTGGAATGGCCTCCAGCCGTGCAGCAACTGCAACAAGGTTGTCCATCGGGTTGGAGTAGTGACCTGGAGGCAGAAACTGAGGTACACCAGTGTTGTGACGGGGCAGATCTATTAAACGGGGCTGGACCGGTGCGCCCGTCCCAGGTGCTTCCGCTCGGTTTACCACCGGCGGATTACTGGCTCCCGCTCCGGGGGTGTTGAAGAGGTCTCTGGCTTCGAAGGCCGAAGGCAGACGAGATCGGTACTTCCTCCTCATGACTTCCTGCGACGCATTCTGGTCCAACATAAGCTTGTAGGCCTGTGCATCTAAAGCGGCCCGCTCTGCAATCATCCTGGTATCTTCAGCTGCTAAGTCCGCCTTAGCCTGAGTGATTTGCTCCCTCACTTTTGCAATCTCCGCGTTGCGAGCATCCTAATCCGCCGGATTAGCCTCTGCCATGAGCGCAGCCAATGCATCGAACAGATCCGATAAAACTTGAGCCGGCGGGCGCACAGAGCCTCCTGCCCTGGCAGCCGTTGCCGCTACTGAACCAGAGATCATCGCAGCAGCGGTCGAAGAATGAAGCGCGGCCTGTGTACCGGCCATGAATATTCCAACCCGGTTGGGCAGATCAGAGGAGTCCGGAATACTGTCGCCATCGGAACAGCCCCCAATCCGGCCATCTTGTAGTTGATACAGAGATTCAGTTTCTTCGGTTGATGACTCGTCGCCGGAGTAAACGACGGTCTCGCCACCAGATTCTGATCCATCCTCATAACTTCCTCCATGGATGACTCCCACGAAGGCACGTTTCACGGCCGGCTTAACCCGGGCAGATCGCGCAAGCTGAGCCGTCTCGACGAGGACGGTGCAGATGTCCGGCTTAGGGCCCGGTTCACCGATCTTGCCGATGAAGACGTGTATGCCACCAAAGGGGACCCGGTACCCGTACTCAATTGAGCCGGCCTCGGGGCCCCAGCCTGCATTGTCGATGTAGAGCTTGCCGCGACGACTCTTAGTCATCCGGCCCACAGCATAGCCCTTGAGTCCTTCAAAGCGGCCCTCCAAGAACTTGAAACCATCGTGCGATAGCCCCACGGTGGGCGCCAACTGTCGTGGTTTTGTCACGGCAGATGTCCTGGAGAAAGGACTTAGTCGTGGAGCCATCGCGACGGGTTAGCTTGAAGGGGTTAAAGCGGACACAAGGACGCAGAGAGTTTATACTAGTTCGGCCCCTTCAATGAAGGTAAAAGCCTATGTCTAGTTGTGATGGAATTGATGGGGTTTCGATGACTAGGGAGCAAATAAGCTTCGCCTAAGTCTCGAGTTGTTGTTGTCTGTCCTTGAACCGCCGCCGGGTCGTCCCCTTATATACACGGGTGACGCCCGTCGGTTCACAGAGTCCCAATCACCGGTCCATACTCGTATCCGGGTTGGTCTCTTATTATTCCTAACGTACAGTACAAGTTTACATACAAGGTGGGTTTACGGCTACAGGTATCCGACTATGGGCCTTGGGCCCTCTTTTGTCTTCTTGGGCTTTAACATTCTTGGACTACTGATGAAGTTAACCCGGCCCTGATAGGCCGGTTTATGCCCAGTAGTAATATCCCCAACACCAGTCGCTGAAGCGGCTCCGGTGAAGTGGTGAGTTGGCAGTTGGGGTTTCCAAGGTGTGGAAGGTAGATCCGGCGGGGTGTGAGGTCCACCGCTGCGGCGGAGGACTAGATTCTGCGGCTTGCCGTGGTTGGGGGGTCAGGGAGGGGAAGGGGAGGGGCTTTGGGGAAGAATGTTGGGGGCAAAGAGGGGAAAACAATGGAGTTATCAAAGCAGCCCTTTTCTGTTCATGTGGCAGGGATAAAACAGGAATGTCGCAGGGCTAAACTTTCGGGCGCGTGATATTTCGATGTGAGCGGGAAGTTTGAAAGCTTTTGGCGCCTAATATTATAAGTACTTTGCTCTCGTACGACCGACTATGATATCATGGCCGACCATTTGTTTGTTTTGCACGCAAAAAAATGTGCAAGTTTTGAAAATGAATGTCTCCAAATCGAAACTTAGATTGTCCATTCAATTCAAATATGGATCATTGAGCTACTACAAGAAAATACCATCATACGGTCCAATTCAAATGAAATTCCAAATGTGTTTATCCTAAATATGATGACAAAAGCAAAAATGTGTATGTGTATAAATAAAGTGGATGATTATAAAGTTTGAACATGCCCGTATGTGTATATATCTAGGTTTGATATATTAATTTGAAATCACGAAATCCCGGCTTAAAAAATGTACCTCCGTTTAAATGAATTACAAAAGCTAATGATGGAGTCGAATTCCAAAATTCCAATCTTAGGTTTGTAATTCTGGTACATCAAGGTATATCACGCATGTTCAAAAGTATCGTTATCTCATAGTACAAACTGTGAAACAAATTGATCAACCATGAGTGCACAATATCTCAATTACGCTAAAGTCCCTCAAATATAGACACCTCACTCTTTATCTGAAGTCGACCCCCCACCACCACCACCACCACACACACACACATAGAGAAGTCGTTCTCTCCCCAAAACACCAACACACAAGCACATTAACACCCCTCTCTCTTGTAAAGTACGGACCCCAACATAGGTATCTATCACTTTGTCTCTCGGGCATGCACACATCTCTTCCCTCAGTCTCTAGGTCTCCCGCTATCTCTCTTACCCAAGCACACGCACTATGTAGAGTGTATATTTCCCATACACACAAAACGTCGCCCCCAAACGTCTATCTCCCTCGCACACTCACCTCACACACCACCCCCACTGCAAACAAGCACACTTTGTCTCCTTGTGCACCACTCTCCTCTTTCTATCTCTCCCACATGCGGACCCGCCCAGCTCCTTCCCTGTATACATATATGTCATGACTCTTTGCATAGCTCCCTAATGTATAATCATTCTCGATTTCGCACATTGTTCTCTACACCATCTATTCTAGATCTCTCATGAAGTCCCTATCACACACACGATGACTCTCTTCCCTTGCGTCTCCGTTCATAGGCCAATTTCGGACAACATCAACATTGTCCCCCTATCTATACGCCATTTATGGACACAAACGACCCCTCTCGCCCCCTCTCTTCCTCTCTCTCTCTCTCTCTCTCTCTCTCTCTCCGTTTCTAGCTCTCTCTTTCTCTCGCTCTCACACCCCTCTCCCACACACACACTCGATGTCTCTTCCAAATAGTCTGCTCCCCCCGCCCGCACCCGTGCTATCTCGCTACTACACATGTCACACCATTCCCCCTTCCCTTATACTAGGTTTACATCATCAGTGGTCTCTCTACTCCACATACACTCTCTCCCTCTCACACACAAACGCGTGCACAAACACACACAGACACGCACAAACACCCATTTATCTGGATCCTCATCTCTCCTCATGTCCACATGTGTATCTCACACACTCACTCTCTAATTATGTATATGTGTCTCCACGTTACACAACACAAAGCCCCATGTACATGTCTCTCGTTATCCTCCACACACATAGACACAAAGAATCTGTTATCATTGCCTCAGTCTCTAACATATCACACACGCACACTATCTCTCTCTCTCTCGCAAACACGCTCAACAAGGGTTTCCCCGTGAATAACTTACCGTCTATTTATCAACAGTCGTGACAGTACGGCGAACACGAGATGTGAAAAAGAATAAATCTACACGTGCTTAGACCACCTAGTATGACTACTAGGACTAGAGCAAGCCAAAAAGCGCGCCGCCGTCACCCCCTCCTTGTCGGCGACGGGAAAATCTTTGTTTTACACAGTCGAGAAGTCATTGTGCTAAGGCCCCACATGCCGAGGCATTGAATAGAATGTAGATGCTAGTTTACGGAAGCAAGTATCGATAATATGTTTGTATCTCCATACTTATATTTCTTCTCTTATAAAAAACCGAGTTGGTGATGATGGTACGTGTGCCATCTTGCAATATAGACCGTCTGATCTATATCTGACGGATGGAAATTAAACTAAAAGATACCCGCACCCCTCTCCACATTTGCAGACAAGGCCTTCCCTCGTTCATCCTTATCTCCAACAAACCTCATTGTTGAGCAATTAAGAAAGGAAGCCTCTGGAACAAACTGGCCTGGTGGCCGCTACCGGCGTCGTCAATCCCCATGCCTCCGCTCAGTCCAACCAACAACCACCACCACACCCCACTCCTCTTCACCTTATCTCATATTTCTCGAGATATCATTAGGTTTTACACGTGGGATTACTCCCGCAAGGGTCAATCACAACAAGTGTTTTATAAAAAGTTGCATCTGGATGTTCCGTGCAATGCACGGATCTTGCTAGTACTCCTACACAAGACTAAGTTGGTGATGCTGGTGTGTCTGCCATCCGTCGTTTCTGACCATTAGATCTACATCTAACGATTGTGAGGTAAGTTGTTGCCTTTTCTCACCAACATCCCAGTTGTCTACCAATTTGCAGAAAAACCCATAATTAGTATCTTAAAACCAACCACATCCCTCCCTGACCTCACCAAAACAGCCCAAGGAATACATCCTAATTGAAACATAATATATCTCTAGTGACATATGTATATCAAAATTAGAGTGTTTTGTACCAAGTTTGTGAATAAGTATTATTCTAATTATGATTCGTTGCAACGGACATGAACATTGCTAGTATTTCCAACCATGCATTTTTTTCCTAGTATTCCATAGTTTCGAGTTTTCCATCAAAATATTAGTCACTCATGGTTGATATTTACTTTCAATCATGTACACATATGCACTATGTAACTAGACTTGCTTATTGGCTTCTAGAGCTTAACTTTCACTCCTACTTACAATATGTAGAGTATTTAACAAAAAACTACCACTTTCAACCAGCCCTAGGAAGAATCTATTATACAAAAAAAATAGCAAAAACATACCCAAAATTTCTTAATCCACGCCAAAAACTACCTAGTACTCCTACCGATTAGGTTCATTTAAACCCATTTATGACAGGGTTGGCCCACACGTCCGTGCTGACGAGGCAGCTTAAACCAACACATTTTGTTTGACCGTTGACATGAGGGACCCACATTTGACCTTCTATCCTATTATTCCCCCTCAAATCATTATTTTTCCTGAACATTACTTTAAACAGTACTAATGCATGTTCGTCGGTGGCGCCGGTGATGAGCGAGTTGGCCGCCGCTCCGCCGGATGGGCCGGACGTCGCGCTGGCCTCCGCACGGGTTGGCAGGCTGGCCCGAGCGTGACTCACGAGCGAGCAAGCCGCCGCGCTGGCCTTCACTCGAGCCAGATGGCTGGCCTTAGCGCGGCTCACGCAAGCAAGCCGCCACGCTGCCGTGCCAATCTAGCTAGCAAACCTTGCAGACAAGCAGCTGGACGGAGCTATCTTGGCTAGCTAGCGGCCGCGAGCGTCGGATGGAGCTAGCATCCGGGCTGCCGCAACATGGGCTCCGCACCGCCGGCGGTTTTGACCTCGCCTTTTGCCGGCGGCGGTAGCTGCGTCTCATGGCCGAGGATGACTAGGTGGACGGGCCGGAGGTAGGAGGTCACTCGAGGATTTTTGTTGGTAAGAGCATGTACAATGGTTGATAAGGTAGTCTTATCTTAAGTCTGCCACGTATGCAAGTGGTAGTAGTTTCTTGGCATTTTAGTGGTTTCTTGCATTATTAGAGCAAGTACAATAGAGCTGAGTCAGCGGGCTATAAGAAATAAAATAGTATATTTCTGCTTAGTTGGAGGAAAGAGAAGAGGAGAGAGAAGGTAAGCGGGCTCTTCGTGAAGAGCCAGCTCTAGCACGTGCTCCTAGGTACTTTGTGAGAATGAGAAGTGGGCCACATAATAAAAAAGTAGTACACTCTTTTGATCTATTATTGTACATGTTGGCTATAAGATGGGCTGTAGATGACATGGCACTGGCTTATAGCCAGCAGCCGGCTATACTATTAACCATGCTCTTAGGGGTTTCTTGTAAGGAACAATGTACGTACTACTAGCGACAAAAGGCGATTCTAGGTTGCGTTGTACTCCAACGAGTACTACTAGTGGTCGCGGGAGTGTATACCTCATTTTGTGGGATCGATCCCGGCCGATCGCACGGCGGCCTTTTTTAAATAGTACTACTACACTTTGCTGCGAGCCAATATTTTACACGGGTAGTTTGAGTTTTGAAGTCAAACGGACGTGCGGCCCCACAATCTGGGTGCACTGGACAGCCTAGCCACGTGAACGGGTTTTCCTTCCCAGCATCCCGTGGCTCGCGTGCTCGCCCTAGCCGCACCTCGCTTGCAGCTTCCAGCTATTAGCATATTTAAACTAGCGCCTCCCAATTAAGCCCGAGGAGCTGGAAAAGCCTGGCGGGGCATTGGGGACTGTGCAATATGGCTCTGTACGTAAAGTGCTCTACTACTACTCTGTAGTTTGTGGCGTTGCACGCATGGACTTCACTCCATTATCGGCTCTACTATAAAAGAAATTCCTCTTGACGTGTTTTTTTAAACGGAGGCAAAAGCTTTGCTTCATCTCATTTATAAAGAAGGAACTACTCACAAAGTTCGACGAGATCCATTACACCTCCACAAATGGAAGCGAAAAGCCTAGTCTCGCTGTATCAAATAACTCAAATGTTCTGCCCCCGCAGTAACCGTCATTGATAAACAGGTTGCTAGTGTGTGCGTGAGAGGAGCGGCTGAGTAGGCCAGCTACGTGAGAGGAGCAGCTGAATAGAGCACCGAGAGTACCCACTAGGCCACTACGCAGGTGTACTTCCCCTACATTGATAGTACAGCGATGGTTCTAGAGAACAGTAGTACCCTCCACTTCCAACTGTAGCTCCTTGGCCCTGAGATTCAAGAGTTCAAAACTGGTGCACTATACTAGACTAGACTAGAAGTACAGTACATCGCACTACTAGTTGAGAAAAGGAGTACTAGTACTGCTACAGTACGAGTACGTACTCCTCCGTCACATAATGTAAGACGTTTTTTGACACTAGTTGGCGTGTACAAAAAATGGCAAAAACATACCCAAAATTTCTTAATCCACGCCAAAAACTACTACCTAGTGCCAAAAATTTCTTACTAGTGCTATTATTTACAGTATAATGCAATCCCATAACGTTCCATAATGCTAGTACTAGTAGTAAATAATAGCCTCACCCCTTCGCTGAGGAATGATCTACAGTTGGAAGGGACGAGGCCCTGCGGTTACTACGCTCTTATCTCCTCCTCGCCAGTTCCCCTCCCCCCGAAGAGAAGGCAGTTCGTCGCTGCTCACATGGATTCGCTAGGCGGTTCTCCTCCTCGTCGGGGCTAGGAGACCTTGGACGATGATCCTCTGGGAGAAATCGCACGCCGCTCCGACGTCCTCACCGTCGCAAGACTCGGTGCTTCCTGCACCAACTTCTTCAAGACGCTGCTTAAACAGGCTTGGGAAAAGGCCAGGCTTGTTGGTCTTCCATGCGTCCTCGAGGAGAAGGTTCTTCCATGGGACAATTCTTCGAACAGTCCACCGCTCCCTGGCCATGGTTGCACGTTGACTCCGCTAGAGTTGACGACGTTGAGAGGTAGTCGGATTTTGTCCGATGAGCAGGTCAATAATGGAGTTTGATCATGTAGTACTTAGTTATTCCATTTCCATCCCGTAATTTCTCCGCTGCCCACCGTCTTATATATAGGTTTGGGTCGGTGCCAACGAAGATTGTCTTGCATACCTCCGGTCGGATACCACCATGATTTTGCACAACATCCACAGCAGTGCGGCCGATCCGGTAGACCCCTTCTCCACCATTGGGATCGGCCTTCCGGACTGGCTGGGCAAGAATACGTATGATGATGCCTACATGAGATTAAAGAAGATAGCAATTGCGGACCCGCCGACAAAGCGACGCGGCTACGATGATTACTATCTCATCATGGTGTTCAACATAAGGATTGCCATCAATGCAGGAGGTAGTAACGGCAGAGGCTGGCACATGTTGGCGGTGGCAGATTTGTACCCCTACACGTTCGAAGACGCCATGCGCCATCTAGGCCGCATCTTCGCGGTGACAAGCCAGGGGGCTTGTTTCATCTGGTTGACATCCTACGGTACGGGAGATTACAAACGAAATGCACAAACCATCATTTGCATCCCTGGCGGTACTCCATTATTTTGCAGGGACCAGTCATCCCCCGATCAAAATAAGGTCGCCGATCCTGGATGTGCATTTGCATCCGCGATTCGGTCTAACCTGGAACCTTGTAGCTGACTTTGGCATATTGGGATCAACTATCTTAGCAGTCGTTACCCATGGTACCACTGATGTGCAACATGGTCACACAATCTACCACGATCGGACCGTCACCATCTACCCAGGTATTCCATTTTTTAACCCTCTCGCCTTCTCTTTCATTGTTGTACTAGTAGTATACTTTGTAGTACTAGTAGGAGTACTTTTTACCTTGGATGACCCGTATAGCTAGCTATGCCCTTGAAGACTTGAACCCACTAGTTGCCACCATTTTTTTTCATGTCTTACTATCTCATCCATGTAGCCAAGAGTGGATATATATTGTTGGGGAACGTAGTAATTTCAAAAAAAATTCCTACGCACACGCAAGATCATGGTGATGCATAGCAACGAGAGGGGAGAGTGTTGTCTACGTACCCTCGTAGACCGAAAGCGGAAGCGTTATATCAACGCGGTTGATGTAGTCGTACGTCTTCACGATCCGACCGATCCAAGCACCGTTACTCCGACACCTCCGAGTTCTTGGCACACGTTCAGCTCGATGACGATCCCCGGGCTCCGATCCAGCAAAGCGTCGGGGAAGAGTTCCGTCAGCACGACGGCGTGGTGACGATCTTGATGTGTTGCCGGCGCAGGGCTTCGCCTAAGCACTGCAACGATATGACCGAGGTGGAATTTGGTGGAAGGGGGCACCGCACACGGCTAAGGAACGATCCGTAGATCAACTTGTGTGTTCTAGGGTGCTCCCCTGCCCCCGTATATAAAGGAGCCAAGGGGGAGGGGCTGGCCGGCCAAGCCTGGCGCGCCAGGAGAGTCCTACTCCCTCCGGGAGTAGGATTCCTCCCCCCCCCCCAATCCTAGTTGGAATAGGATTCCTCAAGGGGGAAAGAGAGAGAGGGGGCCGGCCACCTTCTCCTAGTCCTAATAGGACTAGGGAAGGGGGGAGGCGCGCGGCCAGCCCTAGGGCAGCCCCTTTCTCCTTTCCACTAAGGCCCACTATGGCCCATCTAGCTCCCGGGGGGTTCCGGTAACCCACCCGGTATTCCGGTAAAATCCTGATTTCACCTGGAACACTTCCGATGTCCAAACATAGGCTTCCAATATATCAATCTTTATGTATCGACCATTTCGAGACTCCTCGTCATGTCCGTGATCACATCCGGGACTCCGAACAACCTTCGGTACATCAAAATGCATAAACTCATAATAACTGTCATCGTAACGTTAAGCGTACGGACCCTACGGTTCGAGAACAATGTAGACATGACCGAGACACGTCTCCGGTCAATAACCAATAGCGGGACCTGGATGCCCATATTGGCTCCTACATATTCTACGAAGATCTTTATCGGTCAGACCGCATAACAACATACGTTGTTCCTTTTGTCATCGGTATGTTA
This sequence comes from Aegilops umbellulata, assembly GCA_032464435.1. Taxonomy (NCBI): domain Eukaryota; kingdom Viridiplantae; phylum Streptophyta; class Magnoliopsida; order Poales; family Poaceae; genus Aegilops; species Aegilops umbellulata. The sequence goes on along the minus strand of CP136056.1, from coordinate 338,797,910 downwards.
CTTGCCCGAGATTCGATCATCGGTATCCAATACCTAGTTCAATCTCGTTACCGGCAAGTCTCTTTACTCATTCCGTAATACATCATCTAACAACTAACACATTAGTTGTAATGCTTGCAAGGCTTATGTGATGTGCATTACCGACAGGGCCCAGAGATACCTCTCCGACGATCGGAGTGATAAATCCTAATCTCGAAATACGCCAACCCAACATCTACCTTTGGAGACACCTGTAGTACTCCTTTATAATCACCCAGTTACGTTGTGACGTTTGGTAGCACCCAAAGTGTTCCTCCGGCAAACGGGAGTTGCATAATCTCACAGTCATAGGAACATGTATAAGTCATGGATTAAAAGCAATAGCAACATACTAAACGATCGGGTGCTAAGCTAATGGAATGGGTCATGTCAATCAGATCATTCAACTAATGATGTGACCTCGTTAATCAAATAACAACTCTTTGTTCATGGTTAGGAAACATAACCATCTTTGATTAACGAGCTAGTCTAGTAGAGGCATACTAGTGACACTCTGTTTGTCTATGTATTCACACATGTATTATGTTTCCGGTTAATACAATTCTAGCATGAATAATAAACCTTTATCATGATATAAGGAAATAAATAATAACTTTATTATTGCCTCTAGGGCATATTTCCTTCAGTCTCCCACTTGCACTAGAGTCAATAATCTAGATTACACTGTAATGATCCTAACACCCATGGAGTCTTGGTGCTGATCATGTTTTGCTCGTGGAAGAGGCTTATTCAACGGGTCTGCAACATTCAGATCCGTATGTATCTTGCAAATCTCTATGTCTCCCACCTGGACTAGATCCCGGATGGAGTTGAAGCGTCTCTTGATGTGTTTGGTCCTTTTGTGAAATCTGGATTCCTTTGCCAAGGCAATTGCACCAGTATTGTCACAAAAGATTTTCATTGGACCCGATGCACTAGGTATGACACCTAGATCGGATATGAACTCCTTCATCCAGACTCCTTCGTTTGCTGCTTCCGAAGCAGCTATGTACTCCGCTTCACATGTAGATCCCGCTACGACGCTTTGTTTAGAACTGCACCAACTGACAGCTCCACCGTTTAATGTAAACACGTATCCGGTTTGCGATTTAGAATCGTCCGGATCAGTGTCAAAGCTTGCATCAACGTAACCTTTTACGGTGAGCTCTTTGTCACCTCCATATATGAGAAACATATCCTTAGTCCTTTTCAGGTATTTCAGGATGTTTTTGACCGCTGTCCAGTGATCCACTCCTGGATTACTTTGGTACCTCCCTGCTAAACTTATAGCAAGGCACACATCAGGTCTGGTACACAGCATTGCATACATGATAGAGCCTATGGCTGAAGCATAGGGAACATCTTTCATTTTCTCTCTATCTTCTGCAGTGGTCGGGCTTTGAGTCTTACTCAATCTCACACCTTGTAACACAGGCAAGAACCCTTTCTTTGCTTGATCCATTTTGAACTTCTTCAAAATCTTGTCAAGGTATGTGCTTTGTGAAAGTCCAATTAAGCGTCTTGATCTATCTCTATAGATCTTTATGCCTAATATGTAAGCAGCTTCTCCGAGGTCTTTCATTGAAAAACTTTTATTCAAGTATCCCTTTATGCTATCCAGAAATTCTATATCATTTCCAATCAATAATATGTCATCCACATATAATATTAGAAATGCTACAGAGCTCCCACTCACTTTCTTGTAAATACAGGCTTCACCGAAAGTCTGTATAAAACCAAATGCTTTGATCACACTATCAAAGCGTTTATTCCAACTCCGAGGGGCTTGCACCAGTCCATAAATGGATCGCTGGAGCTTGCACACTTTGTTAGCTCCCTTTGGATCGACAAAACCTTCTGGTTGCATCATATACAACTCTTCTTCCAGAAATCCATTCAGGAATGCAGTTTTGACATCCATCTGCCAAATTTCATAATCATAAAATGCGGCAATTGCTAACATGATTCGGACAGACTTAAGCATCGCTACGGGTGAGAAAGTCTCATCGTAGTCAATCCCTTGAACTTGTCGAAAACCTTTTGCGACAAGTCGAGCTTTGTAGACAGTAACATTACCATCAGCGTCAGTCTTCTTCTTAAAGATCCATTTGTTCTCAATTGCTTGCCGATCATCAGGCAAGTCAACCAAAGTCCATACTTTGTTCTCATACATGGATCCCATCTCAGATTTCATGGCTTCAAGCCACTTTGCGGAATCTGGGCTCACCATTGCTTCTTCATAGTTCGTAGGTTCATCATGGTCTAGTAACATGATTTCCAGAATAGGATTACCGTACTACTCTGGTGCAGATCTCACTCTGGTTGATCTACGAGGTTCAGTAGTATCTTGATCTAAAGTTTCATGATCATCATCATTAGCTTCCTCATTTATTGGTGTAGGTGTCGCAGAAACAGTTTTCTGTGATGTACTACTTCTCAATAAACGAGTAGGTACAGTTACCTTGTCAAGTTCTACTTTCCTCCCACTCACTTCTTTCGAAAGAAACTCTTTCTCTAGAAAGTTTCCGAACTTAGCAACAAAAGTCCTGCCTTCGGATCTGTCATAGAAGGTGTATCCAACAGTTTCCTTTGGATATCCTATGAAGACACATTTCTCCGATTTGGGTTCGAGCTTATCAGGTTGAAGCTTTTTCACATAAGCATCGCAGCCCCAAACTTTAAGAAACGACAACTTTGGTTTCTTGCCAAACCATAGTTCATAAGGCGTCGTCTCAACGGATTTATATGGTGCCCTATTTAACGTGAATGCGGCTGTCTCTAGAGCGTATCCCCAAAACGATAGCGGTAAATCAGTAAGAGACATCATAGATCGCACCATATCCAGTAAAGTACGATTACGACGTTCGGACACACCATTACGTTGTGGTGTTCCGGGTGGCGTGAGTTGCGAAACTATTCCACAATTCTTCAAATGTACACCAAACTCGTAACTCAAATATTCTCCTCCACGATCAGATCGTAGAAACTTTATTTTCTTGTTACGATGATTTTCAACTTCACTCTGAAATTCTTTGAACTTTTCAAACGTTTCAGACTTGTGTTTCATTAAGTAGATATACCCATATCTGCTCAAATCATCTGTGAAGATGAGAAAATAACGATATCCGCCACGAGCCTCAACATTCATCGGACCACATACATCCGTATGTATGATTTCCAACAAATCTGTTATTCTCTCCATAGTTCCGGAGAACGGTGTTTTAGTCATCTTGCCCATGAGGCACGGTTCGCAAGTGCCAAGTGATTCATAATCAAGTGACTCCAAAAGTCCATCAGTATGGAGTTTCTTCATGCGCTTTATACCGATATGACCTAAACGGCAGTGCCACAAATAAGTTGCACTATCATTATCAACTCTGCATCTTTTGGCTTCAACATTATGAATATGTGTATTACTACTATCGAGATTCATCAAAAATAGACCACTCTTCAAGGGTGCATGACCATAAAAGATATTACTCATATAAATAGAACAACCATTATTCTCTGATTTAAATGAATAACCGTCTCGCATCAAACAAGATCCAGATATAATGTTCATGCTCAACGCTGGCACCAAATAACAATTATTTAGGTCTAATATTAATCCCGAAGGTAGATGTAGAGGTAGCGTGCCGACTGCGATCACATCGACTTTGGAACCGTTTCCCACGCGCATCGTCACCTCGTCCTTTGCTAGTGTCCGCTTATTCTGTAGTCCTTGTTTTGAGTTGCAAATATTAGCAACAGAACCAGTATCAAATACCCAGGTGCTACTGCGAACATTAGTAAGGTACACATCAATAACATGTATATCACATATACCTTTGTTCACCTTGCCATCCTTCTTATCCGCCAAATACTTGGGGCAGTTCCGCTTCCAGTGACCAGTCTGCTTGCAGTAGAAGCACTCAGTTTCAGGCTTAGGTCCAGTCTTGGGTTTCTTCTCTTGAGCAGCAACTCGCTTGCCGTTCTTCTTGAAGTTCCCCTTTTTCTTTCCTTTGCCTTTTTTCTTGAAACTAGTGGTTTTGTCAACCATCAACACTTGATGCTCCTTCTTGATTTCTACTTCCGCAGCTTTTAGCATTGCGAAGAGCTCGGGAATAGTCTTGGTCATCCCTTGCATATTATAGTTCATCACGAAGCTCTTGTAGCTTGGTGGCAGTGATTGGAAAATTCTGTCAATGACGCAATCATCTGGAAGAGTAACTCCCAATTGAATCAAGTGATTATTATACCAAGACATTTTGAGTATATTCTCACTGACAGAACTGTTCTCCTCCATTTTGCAGCTATAGAACTTATTGGAGACTTCATATCTCTCAATCCGGGCATTTGCTTGAAATATTAACTTCAACTCCTGGAACATCTCATATGCTCCATGACGTTCAAAACGTCGTTGAAGTCCCGGTTCTAAGCCGTAAAGCATGGCACACTGAACTATCGAGTAGTCATCAGCTTTGCTCTGCCAGACGTTCATAACTTCTGGTGTTGCTCTAGCAGCAGGCCTGGCACCTAGCGATGCTTCCAGGACGTAATTCTTCTGTGCAGTAATGAGGATAATCCTCAAGTTACAGACCCAGTCCGTGTAATTGCTACCATCATCTTTCAACTTTGCTTTCTCAAGGAACGCATTAAAATTTAACGGAACAACAGCACGAGCCATCTATCTACAATCAACATAGATAAGCAAGATACTATCAGATACTAAGTTCATGATAAGTTTTAGTTCAGTTAATCAAATTAATTAAGAACTCCCACTTAGATAGACATCCCTCTAATCCTCTAAGTGATCACGTGATCCAAATCAACTAAACCATAACCGATATTCACGTGATATGGAGTAGTTTTAATTGGTGAACATCGTTATGTTGATCATATCTACTATATGATTCACGCTCGACCTTTCGGTCTCTGTGTTCCGAGGTCATATCTTATATGCATAGCTCGTCAAGTATAACCTGAGTATTCCGCGTGTGCAACTGTTTTGCACCCGTTGTATTTGAACGTAGAGCCTATCACACCCGATCATCACGTGGTGTCTCAGCACGAAGAACTTTTGCAACGGTGCATACTCAGGGAGAACACTTCTTGATAATTTAGTGAGAGATCATCTTATAATGCTACCGTCAATCAAAGCAAGATAAGATGCATAAAAATATAAACATCACATGCAATCAATATAAGTGATATGATATGGTCATCATCATCTTGTGCTTGTGATCTCCATCTCCGAAGCACCGTCATGATCACCATCGTCACCGGCGCGACACCTTGATCTCCATCGTAGCATCGTTGTCGTCTCGCCAATCTTATGCTTCCACGACTATCACTACCGCTTAGTAATAAAGTAAAGCATTACATCGCGATTGCATTGCATACAATAAAGCGACAACCATATGGCTCCTGCCAGTTGTCGATAACTCGGTTACAAAACATGATCATCTCATACAATAAAATTTAGCATCATGTCTTGACCATATCACATCACAACATGCCCTGCAAAAACAAGTTAGACGTCCTCTACTTTGTTTGTTGCAAATTTTACATGGCTGCTACGGGCTTAAGCAAGAACTCATCTTACCTACGCATCAAAACCACAATGATAGTTTGTCAAATAGACTCCGTTTTAACCTTCTCAAGGACCGGGCGTAGCCACACTCGGTTCAACTAAAGTTGGAGAGACAGTCTTCCGCAAGCCATCTATGTGCAAAGCACGTCGAGGGAACCGGTCTCGCGTAAGCGTACGCGTAAGGTTGGTCCGGATCGTCTCGTCCAACAATACCGCTGAACCAAAGTAGGACATGCTGGTAGGCAGTATGACTTGTATCGTCCACAACTCACTTGTGTTCTACTCATGCAAATAACATCAAACCATAAAAAACCTAGGCTCTGATACCACTGTTGGGGAACGTAGTAATTTTAAAAAAAATTCCTACGCACACGCAAGATCATGGTGATGCATAGCAACGAGAGGGGAGAGTGTTGTCTACGTACCCTCGTAGACCGAAAGCGGAAGCGTTATATCAACGCGGTTGATGTAGTCGTACGTCTTCACGATCCGACCGATCCAAGCACCGTTACTCCGGCACCTCCGAGTTCTTGGCACACGTTCAGCTCGATGACGATCCCCGGGCTCCGATCCAGCAAAGCGTCGGGGAAGAGTTCCGTCAGCACGACGGCGTGGTGACGATCTTGATGTGTTGCCGGCGCAGGGCTTCGCCTAAGCACTGCAACGATATGACCGAGGTGGAATTTGGTGGAAGGGGGCACCGCACACGGCTAAGGAACGATCCGTAGATCAACTTGTGTGTTCTAGGGTGCTCCCCTGCCCCCGTATATAAAGGAGCCAAGGGGGAGGGGCTGGCCGGCCAAGCCTGGCGCGCCAGGAGAGTCCTACTCCCTCCGGGAGTAGGATTCCCACCCCCCCCAATCCTAGTTGGAATAGGATTCCTCAAGGGGGGAAAGAGAGAGAGGGGGCCGGCCACATTCTCCTAGTCCTAATAGGACTAGGGAAGGGGGGAGGCGCGCGGCCAGCCCTAGGGCAGCCCCTTTCTCCTTTCCACTAAGGCCCACTATGGCCCATCTAGCTCCCGGGGGGTTCCGGTAACCCACCCGGTATTCCGGTAAAATCCTGATTTCACCTGGAACACTTCCGATGTCCAAACATAGGCTTCCAATATATCAATCTTTATGTCTCGACCATTTCGAGACTCCTCGTCATGTCCGTGATCACATCCGGGACTCCGAACAACCTTCGGTACATCAAAATGCATAAACTCATAATAACTGTCATCGTAACGTTAAGCGTACGGACCCTACGGTTCGAGAACAATGTAGACATGACCGAGACACGTCTCCGGTCAATAACCAATAGCGGGACCTGGATGCCCATATTGGCTCCTACATATTCTACGAAGATCTTTATCGGTCAGACCGCATAACAACATACGTTGTTCCCTTTGTCATCGGTATGTTACTTGTCCGAGATTCGATCGTCAGTATCCAATACTTAGTTCAATCTCGTTACCGGCAAGTCTCTTTACTCGTTCCGTAGTACATCATCCCGCAACTAACTCATTAGTTGCAATGCTTGCAAGGCTTAAGTGATGTGCATTACCGACAGGGCCCAGAGATACCTCTCCGACAATCGGAGTGACAAATCCTAATCTTGAAATACGCCAACCCAACATCTACCATTGGAGACACCTGTAGTACTCCTTTATAATCACCCAGTTACGTTGTGACGTTTGGTAGTACCCAAAGTGTTCCTCTGGCAAACGGGAGTTGCATAATCTCATAGTCATAGGAACATGTATAAGTTATGGATAAAGCAATAGCAACATACTAAACGATCGGGTGCTAAGCTAATATAATGGGTCATGTCAATCATATCATTCAACTAATGATGTGACCTCGTTAATCAAATAACAAGTCTTTGTTCATGGTTAGGAAACATAACCATCTTTGATTAACGAGCTAGTCTAGTAGAGGCATACTAGTGACACTCTGTTTGTCTATGTATTCACACATGTATTATGTTTCCGGTTAATACAATTCTAGCATGAATAATAAACCTTTATCATGATATAAGGAAATAAATAATAACTTTATTAATTCCTCTAGGGCATATTTCCTTCATATATAATAAGACGATTATTTTACTTCCTCTATATAGGAGTAGAACTATTTGCTGCACAGTATTACTGACCGCCATATTTGAGCACAACATTATTATGCATGGACCTTGACTATGTACGTCACCATGTGTCCAGATCTAGGATGCCGCGTGTACCAGATGAACGACGCCGAGTTCGACCCCCGTAATGCTACGTGGGTGCCGAGGAACACTCTTGGAGAGTACTCGCTTTTCATCGGGGACAGCTACCCCATTGTGAAGCGGATGCCACCTTCCGTGCATGACACGGAAGGCCTGCCGTTCATGAAGCATGGTTGTGTCTTTAGTGCGCACCACCGGATGAACGACATGCTGGGACACGCTATCCCTGATTTATGCCGCTTCAGCTTGGATGAGTCTCCATCGTGTGGAACCGGACTAGAAAGCTGCGACAATGATTCCTGTTGCCCACCGCTATGGATCGTGCCATCCATGAAGAACACCTGGGACTGGAACCTGGAGGAGGACATGTAGCACATCTATAACGTGTAAGTGGAGTACGGTAATTGTGAACGGTAGCGCTGTGAATATATGTAGACTAGTCGTGCACAAATTTATCAAATGAATTGGAGATGAACTTGTGTGGCATACTGGCATTTGTCCTTTAGAATTTATTACTAGTAAATGTGTTATGTGTACGTGCAACTTGTGTGGTTGTTGCACGGGCTCCAACACGCTCTTTGAGAAAAAAGGTGGCACAACTTTGGATATACGTGACGTGGCGGCATCATACAGTAGCATCGTTCGCTATAGTTGTACTAGTACACTCCTACTAGGACGACAACTCCTATAAAACCTTGCGCTTGGCTCTTTGCCTCTTCGGGAGGTTCAACAGTTCGTACTCGTGTGAACCTTGCACTTGGCTCTTCGCCTCTTCGGAAGGTCCAACAATGATGATACTACAGTACAATATGCTTCTGGCAATTTGACACCGATTGAACTGCTGCACGTCCACCGCGAGGGCGAGGGCAAGGGCGAGGGAGAGGGAGAGGGCGCTGTAGTCAAAACCCTCTCCTCGTCCTGCGAACCGCCGCGCGCGTCGGCGAGGGAGAGGCGTAGTAAGCAAGCTTCTCCTTGTTCGGCGAGTTGACGGGACACATCAAAGCAGTACTAGTACTAGTACTAGTAGTCCATACTGCGTCCTTTCCGATTAATATGGCTTAATTTGAAACGAGAAACATACACTGGCGGTCAATGTATGTAACAATACACTCTTTACGGTCACTATATATAGTTTTGCGGCGATTATACGATCACTAGCTCATCGTAGAGCATCGTATTGCACCCTACTAACCGGCCACATAGATGACGTGGCACTTTGTTGACTGGTTAAATTGTCACCTGGTTTCTGGGTCCCACCCGTCAGTTGGCAGAGCAAAGAAATCAGTTAAACAAAACTTTACGCAGGCGCGACACGAGGCCAACCCTTGCGCGCGAACCGCCCTGGCTGTGTATGTGAGTGCATGCATGTGTCCTCCATCGGTCTTCCAACAAAGAGTGTACATCGGCTATAAAACAGAGTGTAGTACATGATGTACATATACACTTCCAATGCATTTAGCCTTTAATCCAAATCGATATTGATTGACTAATGCACCAACTTGTGTTGTAGGTATAGGCTACATGTCTATCCTTAATTACAGCATGCAACGGCCTTCATTTAATCTTCTTATCTCAATGGTCGCATGCACACATAAGTCTGCTACTTTTGGGCGTTAATTATGCCCTGGTCAATGTGTAAATGTAACACCCACGATGCGGCTATATCTCTCACGTGTCGAGGCACGACTTAGAGGCATAACCGCATGGTGGTTTTGTCGCAAGAAGGGTCATCTTCACACAATCCCATGTAATGAACAAGAATGGGATAAAGACTTGGCTTACAATCGCCACTTCACACAATACATGAATTAAACATACATCATCATAGTACACATATAGTCCGACTACGGACAAACAATCGAAAAGGAAGATAACCCAACTGCTAGATCCCCGATCGTCCCAACTGGGCTCCACTACTGATCAACAGGAAAAGAAACAACACAACAAACACGATCTTCATCGAGCTCCCACTTGAGCTCGGTTGCGTCATCTGCACTGGGAACGACGGCACCTGCAACTGTTTTGGTAGAATCTGTGAGCCACGAGGACTCAACAATCTCACACCCACGAGATCAAGACTATTTAAGCTTATAGGAGGGATGAAGTAATGAGGTGGAGCTGCAGCAAGCACTAAGCAAATATGGTGGCTAACATACGCAAAAGAGAGCGAGAAGAGAAGCAACGCACGGTCGTGAAGCTAGAAGTGATCAAGAAGTGATCCTGAAGCTACTTACGTTCAAACATAACACAAGAACCGTGTTCACTTCCCGGACTCCGCCGAGAAGAGACCATCACGGCTACACACGCGGTTGATGTGTTTTAATTAAGTCAAGTGTCAAGTTCTCTACAACCGGACATTAAAAAATTCCCACCTGCCTCATAACCACGGGCACGGCTTTCGAAAGTTAATACCCTGCAGGGGTGTCCCAACTTAGCCCATTATAAGCTCTCACGGTCAACGAAGGATATTCCTTCTACCGGGAAGACCCGATTAGTCTCGGAATCCCGGCTACAAGACATTTCGACAATGGTAAAACAAGACCAGCAAAGCCGCCCGAATGTGCCTGTTGGGGAACGCAGTAATTTCAAAAAATTTCCTACGCACACGCAAGATCATGGTGATGCATAGCAACGAGAGGGGAGAGTGTTTGTCTACGTACCCTCGTAGACCGAAGCGGAAGCGTTGACACAACGTAGAGGAAGTAGTCGTACGTAGAGGAAGTAGTCGTACGTTCTCCTCGCGATCCAACCGATCACAGCACCGTTACTCCGGCACCTCCGAGTTCTTGGCACACGTTCAGCTCGATGACGATCCCCGGGCTCCGATCCAGCAAAGCGTCGGGGAAGAGTTCCGTCAGCACGACGGCGTGGTGACGATCTTGATATGTTACCGGCGCAGGGCTTCGCCTAAGCACTGCAACAATATAATCGAGGTGGAATTTGGTGGAAGGGGGCACCGCACACGGCTAAGGAACGATCCGTAGATCAACTTGTGTGTCTTGGGGTGTCCCCTGCCCCCGTATATAAAGGATGAAGGGGGGGAGGCTGGCCGGCCAAAGGAGGGAGGCGCAGGAGGAGTCCTACTCCCTCTGGGAGTAGGATTCCCCCCCCCCCAATCCTAGTTGGACTAGGTTTCTTCAAGGGAGAGAGAGAGAGGGGGGCGCCCCACTTCTCCTAGTCCTAATAGGACTAGGGAAGGGGGGGAGGCGCGCAGCCCCTAGGGCTGCCCTCTCACCTTTCCTCCAAGGCCCATGTTGGCCCATTATGCTCCCGGGGGGTTCCGGTAACCCTCCCGGTATTTCGGTAAAATCCTGATTTCACCTGGAATGCATCCGATGTCCAAACATAGGCTTCCAATATATAATTCTTTATGTCTCGACCATTTCGAGACCCCTCGTCACGTCCGTGATCACATCCGGGACTCCGAACTCCTTCGGTACATCAAAATGCATAAACTCATAATAACTGTCATCGTAACGTTAAGCGTGCGGACCCTACGGTTCGAGAACAATGTAGACATGACCGAGACACGTTTCCGGTCAATAACCAATAGCGGGAGCTGGATGCCCATATTGGCTCCCACATATTCTACGAAGATCTTTATCGGTCAGACCGCATAACAACATACGTTGTTCCCTTTGTCATCGGTATGTTACTTGCCCGAGATTCGATCGTCGGTATCCAATACCTAGTTCAATCTCGTTACCGGCAAGTCTCTTTTCTCGTTCCGTAATACATCATCTCGCAACTAACTCATTGGTTGCAATGCTTGCAAGGCTTTATGTGATGTGCATTACCGAGAAGGCCCTGAGATCCCTCTCCGACAATCGGAGTGACAAACCCTAATCTCGAAGTATGCCAACTCAACATGTACCTTCGGAGACACTTGTAGAGCACCTTTATAATCACCCAGTTACGTTGTGACGTTTGGTAGCACACAAAGCGTTCCTACGGTAAATGGGAGTTGCATATTCTCATAGTTAAAGGAACATGTATAAGTCATGGATAAAAGCAATAGCAATATACTAAACGATCGGGTGCTATGCTAATGGAATGGGTCATGTCAATCAGATCATTCAACTAATGATGTGATCTCGTTAATCAAACAACAACTCTTTGTTCATGGCTAGGAAACATAACCATCTTTGATTAATGAGCTAGTCAAGTAGATGCATACTAGTGACACTCTGTTTGTCTATGTATTCACACATGTATTATGTTTCCAGTTAATACAATTCTAGCATGAATAATAAACATTTATCATGATATAAGGAAATAAATAATAACTTTATTATTGCCTCTAGGGCATATTTCCTTCAGTCTCCCACTTGCACTAGAGTCAATAATCTAGATTACAAAGTAATGATTCTAACACCCATGGAGTTTAGTCAACGGGTCTGTAACATTCAGATCCGTATGTATCTTGCATATCTCTATGTCTCCCACCTGGACCAAATCCCGGATGGAGTTGAAGCGTCTCTTGATGTGTTTGGTTCTTTTGTGAAATCTGGATTCCTTTGCCAAGGCAATTGCACCAGTATTGTCACAAAAGATTTTCATTGGACCCGATACGCTAGGTACAACACCTAGATCGGATATGAACTCCTTCATCCAGACTCCTTCATTAGCTGCTTCTGAAGCGGCTATGTACTCAGCTTCACATGTAGATCCCGCCACGACGCTTTGTTTAGAACTGCACCAACTGACAGCTCCACCGTTTAATGTAAATACGTATCCGGTTTGCGATTTGGAATCGTCCGGATCAGTGTCAAAGCTTGCATCGACGTAACCGTTTACGACGAGCTCTTTGTCACCTCCAAAAATGAGAAACATATCCTTAGTCCTTCTCAAGTACTTAAGGATGTTCTTGACCGCTGTCCAGTGATCCACTCCTGGATTACTTTGGTACCTGCCTGCTAAACTTACAGCAAGGCACACATCAGGTCTGGTACACAGCATTGCATACATGATAGAGCCTATGGCTGAAGCATAGGGAACATTTTTCATCTTCTCTCTATCTTCTGCGGTGGTCGAGCATTGAGTCTTACTCAATTTCACACCTTGTGCCACAGGCAAGAACCCTTTCTTTGCCTAATCCATTCTGAACTTTTTCAAAACTTTGTCAAGGTATGTGCTTTGTGAAAGTCCTATTAAGCGTCTTGATCTATCTCTATAGATCTTAATGCCCAATATGTAAGCAGCTTCCCCGAGGTCTTTCATTGAAAAACTTTTATTCAAGTATCCCTTTATGCTATCCAGAAATTCTATATTATTTCCGATCAGTAATATGTCATCTACATATAATATCAGAAATGCTACAGAGCTCCCACTCACTTTCTTGTAAATACAGGCTTCTCCGAAAGTCTGTATAAAACCAAAAGCTTTGATCACACTATCAAAGCGTTTATTCCAACTCCGAGAGGCTTGCACCAGTCCATAAATGGATCGCTGGAGCTTGCACACTTTGTTAGCTCCCTTTGGATCGACAAAACCTTCTGGTTGCATCATATACAACTCTTCTTCCAGAAATCCATTCAGGAATGCAGTTTTGACATCCATTTGCCAAATTTCATAATCATAAAATGCGGCAACTGCTAACATGATTCGGACAGACTTAAGCATCGCTACGGGTGAGAAAGTCTCATCGTAGTCAATCCCTTGAACTTGTCGAAAACCTTTTGCAACAAGTCGAGCTTTATAGACAGTAACATTACCATCAGCGTCAGTCTTCTTCTTGAAAATCCATTTATTTTCTATTGCTTGCCGATCATCGGGCAAGTCAACCAAAGTCCACACTTTGTTATCATACATGGATCCCATCTCAGATTTCATGGCCTCAAGCCATTTTGCGGAATCTGGGCTCACCATCGCTTCTTCATAGTTCGTAGGTTCATCATGGTCTAGTAACATGACTTCCAAAATAGGATTACCGTACCACTCTGGTGCGGATCTTACTCTGGTTGATCTACGAAGTTCAGTAGAAACTTGATCTGAAGTTTCATGATCATTATCATTAGCTTCCTCCCTATTTGATGTAGGTGTCACAGAAACAGATTTCTGTGATGTACTACTTCTCAATAAAGGAGCAGATACTGTTATCTCATCAAGTTCTACTTTCCTCCCACTCACTTCTTTCGAGAGAAACTCCTTCTCTAGAAAGTTTCCGACTTTGGCAACAAAATTTTTGCCTTCGGATCTGTGATAGAAGGTATACCCAATAGTCTCCTTTGGGTATCCTATGAAGACACATTTTTCCGATTTGGGTTCGAGCTTATCAGGTTGAAGCTTTTTCACATAAGCATCGCAGCCCCAAACTTTAAGAAACGACAACTTTGGTTTCTTGCCAAACCACAGTTCATAAGGTGTCGTCTCAACGGATTTTGATGGTGCCCTATTTAACGTGAATGCGGCCGTCTCTAGAGCATAACCCCAAAAAGATAGCGGTAAATCGGTAAGAGACATCATAGATCGCACCATATCCAGTAAGGTACGATTACGACGTTCGGACACACCATTACGTTGTGGTGTTCCGGGTGGCGTGAGTTGCGAAACTATTCCGCATTGTTTCAAATGTAGACCAAACTCGTAACTCAAATATTCTCCTCCACGATCAGATCGTAGAATCTTTATTTTCTTGTTACGATGATTTTCCACTTCACTCTGAAATTCTTTGAACTTTTCAAATGTTTCAGACTTGTGTTTCATTAAGTAGATATACCCATATCTGCTTAAATCATCAGTGAAGGTGAGAAAATAACGATATCCGCCACGAGCCTCAACATTCATTGGACCACATACATCAGTATGTATGATTTCCAATAAATCTGTTGCTCTCTCCACAGTACCGGAGAACGGTGTTTTAGTCATCTTGCCCATAAGGCACGGCTCGCAAGTGCCAAGTGATTCATAATCAAGTGACTCCAAAAGTCCATCAGTATGGAGTTTCTTCATGCGCTTTACGCCGATATGACCTAAACGGCAGTGCCACAATTAAGTTGCACTATCATTATTAACTCTGCATCTTTTGGCTTCAACATTATGAATATGTGTGTTACTACTATCGAGATTAAGTAAGAACAAACCACTCTTTAATGGCGCATGACCATAAAAGATATTACTCATATAAATAGAACAACCATTATTCTCTGATTTAAATGAATAACCGTCTCGCATCAAACAAGATCCAGATATAATGTTCATGCTCAACGCTGGTACTAAATAACAATTATTTAGATCTAATATTAATCCCGAAGGTAGATGTAGAGGTAGCGTGCCGACCGCGATCACATCGACTTTGGAACCATTTCCCACGCGCATCGTCACCTCGTCCTTAGCCAATCTTCGCTTAATCCGTAGCCCCTGTTTTGAGTTGCAAATATTAGCAACAGAACCAGTATCAAATACCCAGGTGCTACTGCGAGAATTAGTAAGGTACACATTAATAACATGTATATCATATATACCTTTGTTAACCTTGCCATCCTTCTTATCCGCCAAATACTTGGGGCAGTTTCGCTTCCAGTGACCAGTCTGCTTGCAATAGAAGCACTCAGTTTCAGGCTTAGGTCCAGACTTGGGTTTCTTCTCTCGAGTAGCAACTTGCTTGCTGTTCTTTTTGAAGTTCCCTTTTTTCTTCCCTTTGCCCTTTTTCTTGAAACTAGTGGTTTTGTTAACCATCAACACTTGATGCTCCTTTTTGATTTCTACCTCCGCGGCTTTTAGCATCGCGAAGAGCTCGGGCATAGTTTTGGTCATCCCTTGCATATTATAGTTCATCACGAAGCTCTTGTAGCTTGGTGGCAGTGATTGGAGAATTCTGTCAATGACGCAATCATCCGGAAGATTAACTCCCAGTTGAATCAAGTGATTGTTATACCCAGACATTTTGAGTATATGCTCACTGACAGAACCATTCTCCTCCATTTTACAGCTATAGAACTTATTGGAGACTTCATATCTCTCAATCCGGGCATTTGCTTGAAATATTAACTTCAACTCCTGGAACATCTCATATGCTCCATGGTGTTCAAAACGTCGTCGAAGTCCCGGTTCTAAGCCGTAAAGCATGGCACACTGAACTATAGAGTAGTCATCAGCTTTGCTTTGCCAGACGTTCACAACATCTGGCGTAGCTCTTGCACCAGGCCTGGCACCTAGCGGTGCTTCCAGGACGTAATTCTTCTGTGCAGCAATGAGGATAATCCTCAAGTTGCGGACCCAGTCCGTGTAATTGCTACCATCATCTTTCAACTTTGCTTTCTCAAGGAACGCATTAAAATTCAACGGAACAACAGCACGAGCCATCTATCTACACAACATAGACAAGCAAGATACTATCAGGTACTAAGTTCATGATAAATTAAAGTTCAATTTAATCATATTACTTAAGAACTCCCACTTAGATAGACATCTCTCTAATCCTCTAAGTGATCACGTGATCCAAATCAACTAAACCATGTCCGATCATCACGTGAGATGGAGTAGTTTCAATGGTGAACATCATTATGTTGATCATATCTACTATATGATTCACGCTCGACCTTTCGGTCTCTGTGTTCCGAGGCCATATCTGTATATGCTAGGCTCGTCAAGTTAAACCTGAGTATTCCGTGTGTGCAACTGTTTTGCACCCGTTGTATTTGAACGTAGAGCCTATCACACCCGATCATCACGTGGTGTCTCAGCACGAAGAACTTTCGCAACGGTGCATACTCAGGGAGAACACTTCTTGATAATTTAGTGAGAGATCATCTTATAATGCTACCGTCAATCAAAGCAAGATAAGATGCATAAAAGGATAAACATCACATGCAATCAATATAAGTGATATGATATGGCCATCATCATCTTGTGCTTGTGATCTCCATCTTCGAAGCACCGTCATGACTACCATCGTCACCGGCGCGACACCTTGATCTTCATCGCAGCATCATTGTCGTCTCGCTAATCTTATGCTTCTACGACTATCACTACCGTTTAGCAATAAAGTAAAGCATCACATCGCGATTGCATTGCATACAATAAAGCGACAACCATATGGCTCCTGCCAGTTGCCGATAACTCGGTTACAAAACATGATCATCTCATACAATAAAATTTAGCATCACGTCTTGACCATATCACATCACAACATGCCCTGCAAAAACAAGTTAGACGTTCTCTACTTTGTTGTTGCAAGTTTTACGTGGCTGCTACGGGCTTTAAGCAAGAACTCATCTTACCTACGCATCAAAACCACAACGATAGTTTGTCAAATAGACTCCGTTTTAACCTTCTCAAGGACCGGGCGTAGCCACACTCGGTTCAACTAAAGTTGGAGAGACAGTCTTCCGCAAGCCATCTCTGTGCAAAGCACGTCGAGGGAACCGGTCTCGCGTAAGCGTACGCGTAAGGTTGGTCCGGATCGTCTCATCCAACAATACCGCTGAACCAAAGTATGACATGCTGGTAGGCAGTATGACTTGTATCGTCCACAACTCACTTGTGTTCTACTCGTGCAAATAACATCAACCATACAACCTAGGCTCGGATGCCACTGTTGGGGAACGCAGTAATTTCAAAAAATTTCCTACGCACACGCAAGATCATGGTGATGCATAGCAACGAGAGGGGAGAGTGTTTGTCTACGTACCCTCGTAGACCGAAGCGGAAGCGTTGACACAACGTAGAGGAAGTAGTCGTACGTAGAGGAAGCAGTCGTACGTTCTCCTCGCGATCCAACCGATCACAGCACCGTTACTCCGGCACCTCCGAGTTCTTGGCACACATTCAGCTCGATGACGATCCCCGGGCTCCGATCCAGCAAAGCGTCGGGGAAGAGTTCCGTCAGCACGACGGCGTGGTGACGATCTTGATGTGTTACCGGCGCAGGGCTTCGCCTAAGCACTGCAACGATATAATCGAGGTGGAATTTGGTGGAAGGGGGCACCGCACACGGCTAAGGAACGATCCGTAGATCAACTTGTGTGTCTTGGGGTGTCCCCTGCCCCCGTATATAAAGGATGAAGGGGGGAGGCTGGCCGGCCAAAGGAGGGAGGCGCAGGAGGAGTCCTACTCCCTCTGGGAGTAGGATTCCCCCCCCCCCCCAATCCTAGTTGGACTAGGTTTCTTCAAGGGAGAGAGAGAGAGGGGGGCGCCCCACTTCTCCTAGTCCTAATAGGACTAGGGAAGGGGGGAGGCGCGCAGCCCCTAGGGCTGCCCTCTCACCTTTCCTCCAAGGCCCATGTTGGCCCATTATGCTCCCGGGGGGTTCCGGTAACCCTCCCGGTATTTCGGTAAAATCCTGATTTCACCTGGAATGCATCCGATGTCCAAACATAGGCTTCCAATATATAATTCTTTATGTCTCGACCATTTCGAGACTCCTCGTCACGTCCGTGATCACATCCGGGACTCCGAACTCCTTCGGTACATCAAAATGCATAAACTCATAATAACTGTCATCGTAACGTTAAGCGTGCGGACCCTACGGTTCGAGAACAATGTAGACATGACCGAGACACGTTTCCGGTCAATAACCAATAGCGGGACCTGGATGCCCATATTGGCTCCCACATATTCTACGAAGATCTTTATCGGTCAGACCGCATAACAACATACGTTGTTCCCTTTGTCATCGGTATGTTACTTGCCCGAGATTCGATCGTCGGTATCCAATACCTAGTTCAATCTCGTTACCGGCAAGTCTCTTTTCTCGTTCCGTAATACATCATCTCGCAACTAACTCATTGGTTGCAATGCTTGCAAGGCTTTATGTGATGTGCATTACCGAGAAGGCCCTGAGATCCCTCTCCGACAATCGGAGTGACAAACCCTAATCTCGAAGTATGCCAACTCAACATGTACCTTCGGAGACACTTGTAGAGCACCTTTATAATCACCCAGTTACGTTGTGACGTTTGGTAGCACACAAAGCGTTCCTACGGTAAATGGGAGTTGCATATTCTCATAGTTAAAGGAACATGTATAAGTCATGGATAAAAGCAATAGCAATATACTAAACGATCGGGTGCTATGCTAATGGAATGGGTCATGTCAATCAGATCATTCAACTAATGATGTGATCTCGTTAATCAAACAACAACTCTTTGTTCATGGCTAGGAAACATAACCATCTTTGATTAATGAGCTAGTCAAGTAGAGGCATACTAGTGACACTCTGTTTGTCTATGTATTCACACATGTATTATGTTTCCAGTTAATACAATTCTAGCATGAATAATAAACATTTATCATGATATAAGGAAATAAATAATAACTTTATTATTGCCTCTAGGGCATATTTCCTTCAGTGCCGACAAATCCCGATAGGAGCTGCACATATTTCGTTCTCAGGGCACATCCGGATGAGACATCCTACGAGTAAAAACCAAGCCTCAAGTTTCCCCGAGGTGGCCCCGCAGTCTACTCGGTTCGGACCAGCACTCAGAGGAGCACTGGCCCGCGGGGGTTAAAATAAAGATGACCCTTGAGTCTGCAGAACCCAAGGGAAAAAGGCTTAGGTGGCAAATGGTAAAACCAAGGTTGGGCCTTGCTGGAGGAGTTTTATTCAAAGCGAACTGTCAAGGGGGTCCCATAAATCACCCAACCGTGTAAGGAACGCAAAATCCGGGAACATAATACCGATATGACGGAAACTAGGGCGGCAAGAGTGGAACAAAACACCAGGCATAAGGCCGAGCCTTCCACCCTTTACCAAGTTTATAGATGCATTAATTAAATAAGAGATATTGTGATATCCCAACATATCCATGTTCCAACATGGAACAAGCTTCATCTTCACCTGCAACTAGCAACACTATAAGAGGGGCTGAGCAAAAGCGGTAACATAGCCAAAGAACGGTTTGCTAGGACAAGGTGGTTAGAGGCGTGGCTTAACAATATGGGAGGCATGAAAAAGCAAGTGGTAGGTATCGCAGCATAGGCATAGCAAAAGAGCGAGCAATCTAGCAAGCAAATATAGAAGTGATTTCGAGGGTATGGTCATCTTGCCTGAGATCCCGCAAGGAAGAAGAACGAGTCCATGAAGAAGACAAACGGACGAAGTCGAACGAATCCTCACAAACGCGACGTTATCGGAACTAACCCGAAGAAGCAACACCGGAAAGAAGCAAACAACATGGTAAACAACCATCACATAAACATGGCATGATGCACAATCAAGTATGATGCATGTCCGGTTTAATGATTCATGGCATGGCAAAGGTTCAACAAACAACACTACAAATTAAGTGGAGCTCAATATGCAACGAGTTGCATATTGACGAAACACCACATCAATTATTTAGTTTTCTCTCGTTTATGTACCCAACAATATTAAATGTTGATTAACAGGCAAGAGGTGAAGCATAACAAAACTACCTATCTAGGCAAGTTTAAATGAGGCCGGAACAACAAACAATAAGTCCGAAAAAAACCTCATGAGCATATATTAGATTTGGTACTGTTCTGCCCTAAACACAATTTATAGTTGTTAAACAGGAAAATAAAGTGCAACATGTTAATCTATGCATTTTTCTACCCCATTTACATATAACGTTTATTAAAATCCGAGCTACGGTTATTTAGTTATGAAGTAATTCATTTTAACATGGCATTTATGCAAATTTAAACAAACAGCATTTTAAACATTTTTAACATGGATGAAAGTAGCATATTAGTAAGCTACACAAAATTTCTGAGCATTTACATATTTAAGACATTTTAATCCGATGCACGGTTTGTGAATTATTAAATGCATGATCTAGGGGGGCTATTCTGCAAAACGGTAAATCTCTGGATAAAACACAAATTCGCGGACGCTGGAAAAAACATGATATGGGCCGAATCTGGCTGGCCCAGCAGAGAGGAGGAGTTGTGGGCGCTCACCCATGGGCTTTAGCCCAGGTCGGTGGTGGTGGCTGAGGCAGTGCGGGCTGGGTGAGGAGGCGCGCTGGGCCTTAGGGGTAGCTGGAGGCGTGGTCAACGCTCGGGACGAGCGGGCTCCTGATGCTCATTACCAACAGAGGCAGCAGCAGGTCATGGCGATGCAGAAGACGTCGCCAGGGGAGGTTCTGGAGACGGGGTCGGCGGGAACTGGCCGGAACGGGGCGGTTCGAGTCGTCCGGCATCGGATCCAGGAAACGGCGTCGCGCCCGGCAAGAACTTGGCGACGGTGGCTCCTTGCTGCAACAGCTACAGGGAGAGAGAGATGTGATCCGAGAGAGAGAGAGAAGGAGAGGAAAAAGGGTAGGGCGGAGGGGAGCAGAGGGGCGGCCTGGAAGTCGATGTCGCCGGCAGCAGGTCGAGCTGGAGGGGCTCGGGGCCTTAGGTCCGGGAGCAGAGGAGGCCGAGGCGCCATGGCAGGGGAAGGGCAGCGGCGGCGGCATCCGGATGGACTCGACGACCTGTTGGTCGCCGGCGGGAGCGCAGTCCGACGAGGCTCGGGAGGTTACAGGAGGCGGAGGAGCTCGCGATGCAGAGGACTTGGCTCGGGGTCGAGAGGAGATGAGGACGAGCGTTCCTGCTCGGGACGACGAGGAGGTTCGAGGCCCGCGCGAGGTTGTGCTCCAGGAGGAGGGGATCAAGGAGAGGAGTGGCGGCCGTGGCTGGCCGTGATTTGGTTGGGGGGCTCTGAAATTGAGGAAGATGGTCGGAGGCAGGATGGAATGGATGGTTTGGGGCGCGGCGTGGTTGGTGGATCTGGATCGAGGTTTTGCCAAGAGGCAGCGGGGTCAAGGGGGGATCCCGAGGGGAGCGACCAGGCGGCGGCGGCGTGCGGAATGGGTGGATGGGACAGCTAGGGGCTAGGGTTAGGTTGTTTAAATAGTTAGGTGGACTAGCTTGGGGCAAAATGGACCCTCTGATCAAAATCGAACGGTCGAGAATAAATAGGTTATGGAGTCCAATTAAGAAAACGGAGATGTTTTATAGATGTTAGGAGATGATCCGGACCCAATGGCGACGACTGTCCGGGTCAGGTTCGGGACAACTTTCAGAGACGCGCGAGAGGATGTGAGCACTGTGCAGAGAGGGTCAAAAGGTTAGGCGAGAGGGAATCGAAAAAACCCGGTTGGGCTCGGAACGGTCAACAAAAGCAAGGGGGACGCGGCAACTACGGGCGGATGCAAGTTTTTAAAACATGCGGATGCAATGCGTATGATGCCATGATGAAATGCAACAACAACAAATAAACACACGACAGCCACGCAAAACATGGAAGGCGTCTGGAGCGTCAGTCTCAGGGCGTTACAACACTCCACCACTACAAGAGGATCTCGTCCCGAGATCTAGGGTGGCACCGGAAAGAAACGAAAGAAGAAAGAGGTAAAACAAAGTTGCTTCTTTGGCAAACGAGTGAAACTACGAACCTTGAGAGGTTAAACAAATTGAACGAAAGAATACAACGAAGATGAACAAAGTTGAGAACACTCTGTTAGAAAAGAGGAACAAGGAACATTACTAGAACCTTTGCAGGTAGAAAGGCATGAAACAAGAGCTTAACGAACCAAAGAGAATATGCAGCCATCGGTATATCGAGATAGCCAAGGAACAAGAATGACATAATTTTTACAGCACTCCGGTTGAACATGGAATGAATAGAACAATAACTTGACAAAACGAAAGCACTTGGATGAGACTCTGGTTAAAAGAGGAATTATAGACAAAACACTCAGGTTAAATGGATAAGCAAGAAAAGAACACGATCCTCACAATTCGAGATGATGAGCGAAGAGAGCAACATCACCATGCCTCCGGAAGAAAAATAGAAGATAGATCATTGGAATAAAGGAATGGAGAAGAAAATGCCAACTTCTGCCACAAATGATCTTGGAAAGCACACTTCCAAGAAGGTTAGAATGGAGTTGTTGGAAAAACCAACAACAAAAACAATAAGTTTGTAGTGGGCTTATGGAAACATCTCAACATTATGAGGTGAGCTTCTGCCACCAACGGAAACAAATGATTGGATTGATATCAACACGGAGACGAGAAACTTATTTCACCGGGAGGACAAATGAAGAACTTGGGTCATTTATAAGCACCATAATTAGCAACAATCCTTAGGGAAAGCTTTAGGTGAAATATAAACCAAGATAACTCCAATGCAGAGATTGATGGATTTAAAATACCTCATTCTTGACAACATTTGAACCATGAAACGCGAACTCAAATTGTCAAGAATGACATAACACCACCTCAAATGATAAGGTAGAACGAATTGCACTTTGGAATGCAGGAAGAAGAATATTTGAGCTCTTCAAAACAAAACATGTGTTGAACACCATGTTTATTTTAGAGTACAACTTGGCGGATCTTAGCTCCGAGAGAAATCTTGAAGAACAAAACGAGAATGAAAGGAATCCTTGATGAACCACCATGTAGAGCCTCCATAAAGAACTCCGGTAATAAAAGGATGATAGAAAGAAAGAGAAGTTGAAAAACACAAGGTGAAGCCTTGCGATGATTTAGATGGAGCTTCGTGACGATTTAACTGAGCGAGCTTAGAACTCCGGAAACAAAAGATGAACAACTTAGCACCGAAAAATTGATATCATGAACGAACTCCGAAAGAAAAGAATTGAGACACCTCCAAGAAACACGAATAAGATTTACTGTATGTTTATCCTTCATCAACTTAAATTGATGACAAGCAACGGATTTGGCATACTACTTATTCTCGTTGAAAAAGGATTGAAGAGAGATATTGCTCAACTTGGGAAGGTCTTCAACGAACCACCGGTAGGATTAGAAAGAATGAATGAATCTATATGATAATGAATGAAGAGAACTCTTGAACGAACCACCGTAAGAATTGAAAAAGAACGAAGAAAAGATAAAGAAACACCGGGAAGAATTAGGAAAAAAAGACGAAGATACTTGAGAGAATTTAGATACATGAGAACAAAGAGATCATGAACTGATTAGAGGATATTTGAACGATGCACCGGTAAGATTTGGAGAATGAGATCTGAAAGCTGAGAAAGAATAATACTGAAATGATGGGCTCCAGAGAATCAAACTGAAAGACAACTGAATTGCTCTGGATGGGTGAAAAGAATTCTCACAATCGAAAACAATTATGAGAGGATGACAACAAGCTGGAACCATGAATCTTGAAGAGAATGGAGCAAGATTTAAGATAAACTCTTCTTCGGCCTTCAAATGTTGAGAATGACGATGAGAGACACCACCATGAATAGTTGAAGCACTCCGGAATGAAAATTGGAAAGGTTGAACCAACTATGAAAAGAATTTGAAAGATCTTGGAGAAAGACATTTGACTGATGATAATTCATTCTTACGTAAAACTTGGAAAAGAATTTGAGAATAACTCTGGGAAAATTAGAAGAGTCGGGTAAGATCCTGGGAAAAGACCTGTGGGTTAGGGCCCACTCAAAAGAAACACCGTTGAAAGAATTGCTTGAAAAGAGAGATTACACCGGTTGAATTAAATGGCTTGACTGAGATAAGAACCTCAAAAATACCTTGAACGGATTGAGAATGGAAATGAATCTTCTTAGATATCTTCAACACTCCAGACCAAATGAATAGCAAGAGGTGAATGATTAAGAGATACACCGGCATAAGAAAGCACTTGAAATGAGAAAAGGAATGTGATCAACACTGAAAGCTTGAATTGAATCCACCGGAGAAGAAAAAAGAATGAAGAAAGATAAACTTGAAGCTCCGTTAGTATCTTCATGGGAAATCACCGGATATGAACATTGAAGGAAAAGAATGGAGAGACTTCCCATCAATAAAAAGGATACTTGATTAAGAAATCTGAGTCCTTGAAGAAAAGGGTGGGAGGGTGGGAAAACAAAAGCAACTTGGGTCAGATGAAACGAACATCGTTGAGAAAAAGCTTAGAATTGATCTTGGAGATGTTGAAAATGGTTGGATCCACTTGAAGAGGAGCACATCGGTGAGAAGAAATTGAGATGACAAACTTGATGATCAAGAAGGATTAGTATTCACATAGAAATATGAGAACACCATTTAGGAAAGGTATGGAGTCCACATTTGACTTCGAAGCAACTCAAATACCACAACTCAAAACAAAAACAAAGGATTGGCTTGCAGAATAAGCCGGAAACAAACATATGATAGATCCCATATCGTATCATGTGTGTGTTGGAAAGATATCCTACAAGATACTTGAATTCCCACTTATAAACTCCCGAAACTTTCTGGTTATGCAATCAGGTGTTGGGGATACAGGGGACACAAAATATATCACCCACACTAACAATACCTAGATCCAGCTGTATCCATCCTTCAACACATAACCAAGAAACCTTCGGAAATCGTTTACCTCAACCTTCGAAAAGCATCCGTTATACGAGTTATGGCAATACTCCCGAACTCCCGCCCCAGTACTGGGTGGCGTCGAGGTGATCTCACCAACAACTGCATAAAAGAGATTTTCGATGTCGGCGAAACTCAGGTATTCCAGAACTGCAACGATAAAATTGTGACGACAACACCTCGGAGCTCAACTCCCCGGGACACTGCCACAACCCCTAAATGTCAGGAGGCACCAAGAACAATGTTCTCGTCACAAAACCATCGGAACGATTCCAAGATACCCGCGTGATCCTAAATTTTTTTTAGTGAAATTTTGAGGAGAGTGGAGTCAAAACTTCTACGTCAGGAGACCTCACCAGAGCGACGAAGGGACTGGGGAGTAAACATAATCCTACTCTCCGATATATATAATCCTAAGACTCAAAACATTTTTTTCTAGACTCAACAACGCCAGCGATTCGATCAAGCAGGGGGCTCCTAAGTCGGGGATGGCTCTGATTACCAACTTGTAACACCCACGATGCGGCTATATCTCTCACATGTCAAGGCACGACTTAGAGGCATAACCGCATGGTGGTTTTGTCGCAAGAAGGGTCATCTTCACACAATCCCATGTAATGAACAAGAATGGGATAAAGAGTTGGCTTACAATCGCCACTTCACACAATACATGAATTGAACATACATCATCAGAGTACACATATAGTCTGACTACGGACAAACAAATGAAAAGGAAGATAACCCAACTGCTAGATCCCCGATCGTCCCAACTGGGCTCCACTACTGATTAACAGGAAAAGAAACAACACAACGAACACGATCTTCATCGAGCTCCCACTTGAGCTCGGTTGCGTCATCTGCACTAGGAACGACGGCACCTGCAACTGTTTTGGTAGAATCTATGAGCCATGAGGACTCAGCAATCTCACAACCACGAGATCAAGACTATTTAAGATTATAGGAGGGATGAAGTAATGAGGTGGAGCTGTAGCAAGCAATAAGCAAATATGGTGGCTAACATACACAAAAGAGAGCGAGAAGAGAAGCAACGCATGGTCGTGAAGCTAGAAGTGATCAAGAAGTGATCCTGAAGCTACTTACGTTCAAACATAACACAAGAACCGTGTTCACTTCCCGGACTCCGCCGAGAAGAGACCATCATGGCTACACACGCGGTTGATGTGTTTTAATTAAGTCAAGTGTCAAGTTCTCTACAACCGGACATTAACAAATTCCCATCTGCCTCATAACCGCGGGCACGGCTTTCGAAAGTTAATACCCTGCAGGGGTGTCCCAACTTAGCCCATTATAAGCTCTCACGGTCAACGAAGGATATTCCTTCTACCGGGAAGACCCGATCAGTCTCGGAATCCCGGCTACAAGACATTTCGACAATGGTAAAACAAGACCAGCAAAGCCGCCCGAATGTGCCGACAAATCCCGATAGGAGCTGCACATATCTCGTTCTCAGGGCACATCCGGATGAGACATCCTACGAGTAAAAACCAAGCCTCAAGTTTCCCCGAGGTGGCCCCGCAGTCTACTCGGTTCGGACCAGCACTCAGAGGAGCACTGGCCCGGGGGGGTTAAAATAAAGATGACCCTTGAGTCTGCAGAACCCAAGGGAAAAAGGCTTAGGTGGCAAATGGTAAAACCAAGGTTGGGCCTTGCTGGAGGAGTTTTATTCAAAGCGAACTGTCAAGGGGGTCCCATAAATCACCCAACCGTGTAAGGAACGCAAAATCCGGGAACATAATACCGATATGACGGAAACTAGGGCGGCAAGAGTGGAACAAAACACCAGGCATAAGGCCGAGCCTTCCACCCTTTACCAAGTTTATAGATGCATTAATTAAATAAGAGATATTGTGATATCCCAACATATCCATGTTCCAACATGGAACAAGCTTCATCTTCACCTGCAACTAGCAACGCTATAAGAGGGGCTGAGCAAAAGCGGTAACATAGCCAAAGAACGGTTTGCTAGGACAAGGTGGTTAGAGGCGTGGCTTAACAATATGGGAGGCATGAAAAAGCAAGTGGTAGGTATCGCAGCATAGGCATAGCAAAAGAGCGAGCAATCTAGCAAGCAAAGATAGAAGTGATTTCGAGGGTATGATCATCTTGCCTGAGATCCCGCAAGGAAGAAGAACGAGTCCATGAAGAAGACAAATGGACGAAGTCGAACGAATCCTCACAAACGTGACGTTATCGGAACTAACCCGAAGAAGCAATACCGGAAAGAAGCAAACAACATGGTAAACAACTATCACATAAACATGGCATGATGCACAATCAAGTATGATGCATGTCCGGTTTAATGATTCATGGAATGGCAAAGGTTCAACAAACAACACTACAAATTAAGTGGAGCTCAATATGCAACGAGTTGCATATTGACGAAACACCACATCAATTATTTAGTTTTCTCTCATTTATGTACCCAACAATATTAAATGTTGATTAACAGGCAAGAGGTGAAGCATAACAAAACTACCTATCTAGGCAAGTTTAAATGAGGCCGGAACAACAAACAATAAGTCCGGAAAAACCTCATGAGCATATATTAGATTTGGTACTGTTCTGCCCTAAACACAATTTATTGTTGTTAAACAGGAAAATAAAGTGCAACATTTTAATCTATGCATTTTTCTACCCCATTTACATATAACGTTTATTAAAATCCGAGCTACGGTTATTTAGTTATGAAGTAATTCATTTTAACATGGCATTTATGCAAATTTAAACAAACAGCATTTTAAACATTTTTAACATGGATGAAAGTAGCATATTAGTAAACTACACAAAATTTCTGAGCATTTAC
Organism: Aegilops umbellulata; assembly: GCA_032464435.1. Taxonomy (NCBI): domain Eukaryota; kingdom Viridiplantae; phylum Streptophyta; class Magnoliopsida; order Poales; family Poaceae; genus Aegilops; species Aegilops umbellulata. The sequence goes on along the minus strand of CP136056.1, from coordinate 338,769,999 downwards.
ATATTTAAGACATTTTAATCCGATGCACGGTTTGTGAATTATTAAATGCATGATCTAGGGGGGCTATTCTGCAAAACAGTAAATCTCTAGATAAAACATAAATTCGCAGACGCTGGAAAAAACATGATATGGGCCGAATCTGGCTGGCCCAACAGAGAGGAGGAGTTGTGGGCGCTCACCCATGGGCTTTAGCCCAGGTCGGTGGTGGTGGCTGAGACAGTGCGGGCTAGATGAGGAGGCGCGCTGGGCCTTGGGGGTCACTGGAGGCGTGGTCAACGCTCGGGACGAGCGGGCTCCTGATGCTCATTACCAACAGAGGCAGCAGCACGTCATGGCGATGCAGAAGACGGCGCCAGGGGAGGTTCTGGCGATGGGGTCGATGGGAACTGGCCGGAACGGGGCGGTTCGAGTCGTCCGGCATCGGATCCGGGCAACGGCATCGCGCCCGGCAAGAACTTGGCGACGGTGGCTCCTTGCTGCAGCAGCTACAGGGAGAGAGAGATGTGAGCCGAGAGAGAGAGAGAAGGAGAGGAAAAAGGGAAGGGCGGAGGGGAGCAGAGGGGCGGCCTGGAAGTCGATGTCGCCGGCAGCAGGTCGAGCTGGAGGGGCTCGGGGCCTCAGGTGCGGGAGCAGAGGAGGCCGAGGCGCCATGGCAGGGGAAGGGCAGTGGCGGCGGCATCCGGATGGACTCGACGACCTGCTGGTCGCCGGCGGGAGCGCAGTCCGACGAGGCTCGGGAGGTTACTGGATGTAACACCCCGGATGTAACTTGCCATATTTGTTATCCAACTCTTGCCATTTTCGGCATGTGATATGATATTTCCTCCGTGGTTGGGTTTCCCTTCGTTTTGCATTTTGTTCATGTCATGCATTTCATATCATGTCATCATGTGCATCGCATTCGCATACGTGTTCGTCTCATGAATCCGAGCATTTTCCCCGTTGTCCGTTTTGCAATCTGGCGCTCCTATGTCCCCCGGCGTCCCCTTTTACATTTCTTCGTCAGCGGGTATTAAACTTTCTCGGATTGGACCGAGGTTTGCCAAGCGGCCTCGGTATAGCACCAATAGACCGCCTGTCAAGTTTCGGGTCAATCGGAGGTCGTTTGATACTCCAACGGTTAACCGGGTAACCGTAAAGGCCTCGTGCATGCTGCAGCCCCAAACCCCTCCAAAACAGCCCAATAACCCATCTAAGACACTCCCATGTCCACCGCCGTTCGACCACGACCGCGTGGCCGAAAACCGCTCACCATTTGGAGCTCCCTAGCCTCCTCCACCTCTATTTAAAGACCCCCCATTTCCAATCCCGGGTCCAAACCCTAGCTCCTCCCTCTCAATCCGCGCCGGACGTGTCCGCCGGTGCCGGACACCGTCCGCCGCCTCCGCCCCCTCCAATCGGGAGCCGCCACGTGGCGCTCCTCCTCCACCCGTGCCGCCGGCCCGCCGGGCCCGAGGCCGGCCCTCCCGCGCCCGACCCGGGCCGCGCCCCGCCGCGCCTCCGCCCGGGACGCGCCCTGCCCGTGCCCGGGGCCTCCCCGTCGCCACCACGCCGCGCCAGCTCCGCCCCGCCGCCGTCTCCGCCGCGCCCGCCGGCCCCGGAGCTCACCGCCCCTCGCGCCGGAGCTCGCCGCCGTCGCCGCCTCGCCCGTCGCCGCCGCGCCGCCTCGCCGACCACGCCGCGCCGCGCCACCGCCCCGCAGCGCGTCCGCCTCGCCGCGCCGCCGCACCCGTCGCCGTCGCCGGCCCCGCCTCGGCTGCCGCGCCAGATCCAGATCTGGAGTCTTATCGGTTGACTTTTCCCCCGAAACCCTAATTTTTCTTGCTTATTTCATCATGCCATATCTTTGCATCCGTAGCTCCGTTTTGGGCGTATAATATGTCAAATTGTTTGCCTCGATGAGTACATCATTTCATATCATTGCGTCATTTTCATTTGAGGTCATCTTGATGCCCGAAATGCTGTTGGAAAGGGCTATGTGATGTTAGTTTCTGATTCTTATCACAACATGCACTTTTGTCATTTTTGCCATGATTGATGTGTGCATCCTATGAAGTTGAGTCCTACATGAGTTTTGTAATATGCCATGTTACCTTTCCATATAATTATGCCATGTATTTTTATGATCTTTGTGGTGACTAGCACAAGCATGCAAACTAGGGTACTTAATGTTGCTGATTTCAGAGACTTAGCATTTTCACCAAGTCCCTGCCTGCTGTTATTTTCATGCCATGTGTTCATGTTGTTTCCGAGAGATCTATGCCTCTTTTGAGCATGATCAGTAAGAGTGTTTTGAGCATTTGGATTTTCTCTATACATCCATGCCTTTGTTGGTAATTATGGAGTGCCATAGCTTGAGTCAATCGAGCTCTACTTTTGCTATAAAATGTTGCTGGCAGATTGTTTACATGTTATTCGATTTTGCCAAGCTTGTTGTAGTTGATCCTTGCATGCTATGATGTTATTCTTGCCATGTCTAGTTGCTATGCCATGTCTTATTGATGTATGTATGCTTAGTTTATCATGTAATGCTCTGTAGTGAGTGCATCGAGCTCACGAACATGCCTACTTGTTATCTGTTTCTAACATGTCCAGTTTTCTGCCAAGTCTGAAACCTGTAACGAAACTTGCTTATTTGACATGGGTGTTATCATATTTTCTGATCCTTTTTGGCTTATGGTCACTAAGGGACTTTTGTTAAGTGCTTTGAGTAGATTCATGCCATGCCTTATTTTGCTATATCCTGTTCCTTTAGTATGTTGTTTGCTTGCTCTAAACATGTCATCCTGATGTAATTTCTGGCATGTTATTTTCACCAAGTCTGTGAACCTGTTATCTTTTGCACTTTTGCCATGCTTGTTTGAACCTGTTATGATGGGATTTAGCCATAGCTCAGTGTTCATGTTTTGTCAAGCATCTTCAGTAGATTACTGTAATATGCTTTGTTGACATGTTTGGGTGCAGTAGCTTAATTTCTTGTTGCTTGCTAAGTAGCATCATGCTGTTAATGGCAGATTCTTGTCATTCTTGTTTTGCTTGTCATTTGCAAACCGTGCATCCGATTCCGGTGATCTTTATATCATTTTCAACCGAAATAACCTCACCTATCCAGTGGCATACTTGGTTTGCCAAGATTATGCCTTGTTCATCTTTTCCCTTCCGGAGCACGCATAAGCATTGCATATCACATCTCGCATATCATGCCATGTTTTGCATCATGTTGGTTGTGCATTGCATCGTGATTGATGTTTGTCCCCTTTGTTTGTGTTCTTGTTGTGGGTAGAGCTGGAAGAAGAGTACGTGAATGAGGAACCTGTTGAGAACGCTTACGAGGACCAAGCTTTCGACAACTCTGAGAACCTTGCAGGCAAGATGACCATACCCTCGAAATCACTTCTATCTTTGCTTGCTAGTTGCTCCCTCTTTTGCTATGTCTATGCTGCGATACCTACCACTTGCTATATCATTCCACCCATATTGCCATGTCAGCCCCTAACCAACCATGTCCTAGCAAACTGTTGATTGGCTATGTTACCGCTTTGCTCAGCCCCTCTTATAGCGTTGCTAGTTGCAGGTGAAGATGAAGTTTGTTCCTTGTTGGAACATGGACTTGTTGTTCTTTGTTGGAACATGTTTATTTGTTGGGATATCACAATACCTCTTATTTAATTAATGCATCTATATACTTGGTAAAGGGTGGAAGGCTCGGCCTTATGCCTGGTGTTTTGTTCCACTCTTGCCACCCTAGTTTCCGTCATACCGGTGTTATGTTCCCGGATTTTGCGTTCCTTACACGGTTGGGTGATTTATGGGACCCCCTTGACAGTTCGCTTTGAATAAGACTTCCAGCAAGGCCCAACATTGGTTTTACCATTTGCCTACCACCTACTCCTTTTTCCCCCGGGTTTTCGCGAGCCCGAGGGTCATCTTTATTTTAGGCCCCCCCGGACCAGTGCTTCTCTAAGTGCTAGCCCGAACTGAGCTGCCTGCGGGGCCACCGCGTGGAAACTCGAGGCCTGGTTTTACTCGTAGCTAGTCTCATCTGGATGTGCCCTGAGACCGAGATATGTGCAGCTCCTATCAGGATTTGTCGACACAATCGGGCGGCTTTGCTGGACTTGTTTTATTGCTGTCGAGATGTCTTGTAGTCCGGGATTCCGAGACTGATCGGGTCTTCCCGGTAGAAGGAATATCCTTCGTTGACCGTGAGAGCTTATAATGGGCTAAGTTGGGACACCCCTGCAGGGTATTATCTTTCGAAAGCCGTGCCCGCGGTTATGTGGCAGATGGGAATTTGTTGATGTCCGGTTGTAGAAAACCCGAAGTTGACCTTAACTAAAACACATCAACCGCGTGTGTAACCGTGATGGTCTCTTCTCGGCGGGGTCCGGGAAGTGAACACGGTGTTGGAGTTATGTTTGACGTAGGTTGTTCTAGGATCACTTCTTGATCACTTCTAGCTTCACGACCGTGCTTTGCCTTCTCTTCTCGCTCTCTTTTGCGTTGTAGCGACCATATATGCTAGTCACTTGCTGCAGCTCCACCTCACTATCCTTTTCCTACCTATAAGCTTAAATAGTCTTGATCTCGCGGGTGTGAGATTGCTGAGTCCCCGTGACTCACAGATTCTACCACAACAGTTGTAGGTACCAACGATGCCAGTGCAGATGACGCGACCGATCTCACTTGGGAGTTCGACGAGGAACGTGGCCGTTACTATGTGTCTTTTCTAGATGATCAGTAGTGGAGCCCAGTTGGGGTGATCCGGGGATCTATGTAGCATTTGGGGTAGTCTTCTTTCATTTTGGTACCGTAGTCGGACCTTGAGTGTAATCTGGATGATGAATGTTTATTTATGTATTGTGTGAAGTGGCGACTGCAAGCCAACTATGTATCTCTTTCCCTTTATGTATTACATGGGTTGTGTGAAGATTACCTCACTTGCGACATTGCTTTCAATGCGGTTATGCCTCTAAGTCGTGCCTCGACACGTGGGAGATATAGCCGCATCGAGGGCGTTACACAGGAGGCGGAGGAGCTCGCGATGCAGAGGACTTGGCTCGGGGTCAAGAGGAGACGAGGACGAGTGTTCCTGCTCGGGACGACGAGGAGGTTCGAGGCCCGCGCGAGGTTGAGCTCCAGGAGGAGGAGATCAAGGAGAGGAGTGGCGGCTGTGGCTGGCCATGATTTGGTTGGGGGGCTCTGAGATTGAGGAAGATGGTCGGAGGCAGGATGGAATGGATGGTTTGGGGCGCGGCGTGGTTGGTGGATCTGGATCGAGGTTTTGCCAGGAGGCAGCAGGGTCGAAGGGGGATCCCGAGGGGAGCGACCAGGCGGCGGTGGCGTGCGGAATGGGTGGATGGGACAGCTAGGGGCTAGGGTTAGGCTGTTTAAATAGTTAGGTGGACTAGCTTGGGGCAAAATGGACCCTCTGATCAAAATCGAACGGTCGAGAATAAATAGGTTATGGAGTCCAATTAAGAAAACGGAGATGTTTTATAGATGTTAGGAGATGATCCGGACCCAACGGTGACGACTGTCCGGGTCAGGTTCGGGACAACTTTCGGACGCGCGCGAGAGGATGTAAGCACTCTGCAGAGAGGGTCAAAAGGTTAGGCGAGAGGGAATCGAAAAACCCCGGTTGGGCTCGGAACGGTCAACAAAAGCAAGGGGGACGCGGCAACTACGGGCGGATGCAAGTTTTTAAAACATGCGGATGCAATGCGTATGATGCCATGATGAAATGCAACAACAACAAATAAACACACGACAGCCACGCAAAACATGGAAGGCGTCTGGAGCGTCGGTCTCGGGGTGTTACAGTAAATCTCTAAATGTACACTCTTTCATGGATGTAGGGAGTAGGTTGAGCACTTGAGCATGAGCGTGTGTGTTGTGTCGTGTGCTGTGTGCCGCATGGGTGTGTGAGTGTTGCGTGCGTCCATGTGTACGTGTGAGTGTTGCATGTTGCATGCATGGGTCTTACTCCCTCCCATTGACATGTTCATATTTGAAGCTTCCTCTGTTCCCTCCATATGGTGATACTCCCTCTGTTCCCAAATAGTACGGAGTAAAAGCCTCCCTTTGTTCCCAAATACGGAGTATTTGTCTTTCTACAGATTTCAACAAGTGACTAGGTACGGAGCAAAATGAGTGAAGTGAGCATAGAGGCATAGGGATACTATAGAAAGGAAGTCCTCGCGATCCATTATTTCCCATCTCGGTCAAAGAGAACTATTCAATTAGTCTTCGCAGTGAAGTGACAATACACGCAGCAGCAGATGGGACACGTAATTAATAAGCTGAACCAGCGTGTTGGTGTTACTAAGTCAGCCTTACCCAGTACTGCCATCATGTTTGCCAGTAGAGCACGCTTCCGCAAATACGCCTACGCACCTCTGTCCTCCATTAACTGACATATGGGCCCTGTTGTGGTAGACCCACATGTCATCGGTGTAACTATTTACACTCCGAATGACAGTATATCCTGGTAGTATTACTAGTAGAATTGAGAATGAATGCACTTTCTTCCCCGTCTTCCACTCTTCCTCCTCCTCTCTTCTTCTTCCTCCTCTCTTCTTCTTCCTCCTCTCTTCCCCATCGTCGAACGCACACCATTTACCCCCGCTCAATGCTCGCCCGCCCGCGCCATCTTCCTTGGTAGCTCGCGCGTACCATATCCCCGCGCTCACTGCTCGGCCACACAAGGAGAAGCTTCTTCGCTCGCCCGCCCGAATCCACTTCCCCGCTGGCTCACAGGCACCGAAAACTCCAATGGCAGAACCGATTGACATGCAGAGCCGCGATTGGAATTCCCTCCCCGATGTTCTCTTGGAGTAGATCTTTACTCGTATGGACCTACTCAGCACCGTCCGTCTGGCCACATGCTCGGTGTCTTTGTACCGTCTACTCGTTTGCAACCGGCTGGCTCTTTTCAAGACACCCTGCTTGCTGATGCCCGATCCTCGCGGGTGGCCCAGACACCGACTTGACGATCCTATGGAGGTTTCCGTGGTGCCCCTCGACATGCTACCACTACCCGTACACCTGTCCTTCATGCGCGGCCACTACTGGGCGGGCATGAAGGCCAACTGGATCGTCCTCATCCACCACACCGGTAGTCCGTGGCATCTCGTGGATATCTACACCCAGCGAGAGATCACCCTTCCATCGTTGGATACCGCCGCCATCGAGCCTCGCGGCCCGCCGGACACTCCTGCCTACTACGCACGAGACGCGTCAAGCTTTTGGCTCGACCTCTGTTTGCAGAAAGTTGTAATCTGCGAAGTGCCCACACCATCAGAAGACTACATGGATTACAAGCTCATTGCCTTGTTCAACATGGGATTAGTCTATCTGGAATCCGGTCGCCATACATGGTTATGGCTCATCATCAATCCTGTTGAGGCAACATTTCTGTCTGATGCTATAGTGCATGATGGCATCGTTTACGCGGTCGACGCACAGATTGGCTGCCTATACTGGTGGAATCTATCGTCGTGTAATTTTTCTATCTCATCTCATCTTTACCTTATGAATACGACTGCCTATTCATTTGTTACAAATTTAGAATGCATAGCATGTCTATAACCACATCATTGCTATATGTTCTCTCATTTCCTAGATTTTTATGACCACACATGTTATTGTTAGAGTTGATATGAGAATAATTGGCATCTAATGATTGTTAGAATACATATTATGAGCATAACATCATGATTGCTATATGTTACTCTCGTTTACAAGATTTTTATAACAACGCATGTTATTGCTTAGAGTTGATATGAGAACAGTAGTAGTAAGTGCTATGGTAGAATATGAGTAGGCGCTGTCATAGCTGTTTTCCTCTCATTGTTACATGATGTTTGAACCATGACATATTGCTAGAATATGAAAAGCATTGGCTTATTTTTTTAACTTGGGGTATGATTATGACCACGGCATTGCAACTCTCTGTCTATGATATGTGTCACTGTTATTATAATCTTAATTCCACACATACTCTGAACATGATTGTTTATTTTTGTCCTTTTGGTCTCCAATTTGAATTCTTGCAGCAGACACAAATGCGCTGGCCTTCATGATTCCAGGACCTAGAATCATACCAACCGATGGGTGGTGGTTTATCGCTCGTTCAGCTGACGGCGGTCATTTGATGCTCATTCGCACGTACCAAATTGACCAAACCATTACATCAAACCACATGCAGTACAATGCATGGGGCGTTCGTGACATTGATGGCTATGGCTGCTTCGTGTTCGAGAAAGATCCTAGCTCCGTTGGGCCAGGCGTATTCAACTGGAGGCGGGTTTACAGCCTCGGCAACCACTCCTTGTTCCTCGGGCTCAATTATCCGATCATCCAACCAATCATCGATCATATCACCGGCGATGATTACTGTGCGATGCAACTTCCATTCGCGTGGGGGGGCTGTGTTTACACATCATACCATGGGTTTCATGAATCACCATATCCAGAGATTCGTCGACACAGCTTGTTGCCAGATAATCTTCAGTGTGTGAAAGGCATCAAACTTCCATGCGATGGATGGCTTTTGCAAACCCGACATGCGGCGATGTGGTTCATGCCAACAGCAAATATGCACAACTTGATTCGTGCTGATATCTAGACTGAGCCATGTATTATGCTGCTGTAGCACGACCCACTTTTGTTGGATATTATGTACTGTTGTTAGTTTGAAGCACTCCTCAGGTTTGAAGGATAGATACCTCCCTAGGATCAAGTGCATCCTAACTCACCTACGTAGGATGTACTGATAATGATGATGGAGATGTTGTGCTTGTTAGTTAAACCTATGTATAAATTGTGACACTAAATACGACTAGTAAGTAGTACAGTAGCAGTACTAGTATATGTCGGTCAAATTATTCATCATGTCCACACATTGAATTGACGTGACAACACGATGCGCGTGAGGTGACACAAGAATCCTGGCGGCGTGTTCGGGTATTCTGGACTTCAGATTTGGAGTACCACTTATCTGTCAAAATCTTTCATCATTCACTTAAAACAGTCGATTGATCATATTTTGAGTACCATATAACTGGAATTACCGATGCAAGTCGAAGAAGGATTGGCCGATGCTGCCGGCTGGCGTCAAGTTCGATCCCACGGATCAGGAGCTGATTGAGCACCTTGAGGCCAAAGTGAGTGCTGACAGCGCGAGATTTCAGTCTCTCATCGATTTGTTCATACCAACCATCGACAGGGAGCACGTAATATGCTACACCCAACCTGAGGAACTTCCAGGTAAGACACCGATCGGCCGTCTACTTGCACAAACATATTCCTTTGTTTATAGCTCTATTTTTCTTTTTAGACGCAGACCTGGTGAAGCAATTACAATTTGACAGTTAATCAAAAGTGAAACAAGTGACTGCAACATGCCAAAGATGTTATGAAAATGCCAACTAGGTACACTAAAACCTGTATTCCACAATACTGCAGGTATCGCACTGAGTGGCCTAAGGAAGCATTTCTTCCAGCGCAATTCTAGGGCATTCAAAAGGGGCACGTGGATGCGTCGCAAGATACAGTCGGAGTGCGGCATGCATGCGATGTGGCATAAGACCTGCAATACCTTGCCGGTGATGGTCAACGGCCGGCAGACGGGCAGAAAAAAAGGTTCTGGTGCTGCACACCAACAAGAACTTCGACCAGCAGAGGACCAACTGGGTGATGCACCAGTACCACCTCGGGGACCTGGAGCAAGAGAAGGAGTGGGAGCTGGTCCTCTGCAAGATTTTCTACCAGACGAACACTAGGGCCAGGAGTAAAAAGATTATAAGTTAGTTTGGTATTGGTAGTTGTACTACCTTGTCGTCCGCAAGTTGGTATTGTTGCTAACGATCTTTTGGTATGAACTTGCATTTGCTTCCAACCATCATGCCGAGGGTCGACGTGGATATAAAGCTGAATCATTTGTTTCGAAACGAATTTTCAGGCACCTGATTTTTATTTGATGGGTACCATAAGCACCCGCCGTTCGAATTCCCAGTTCTCCAATTTTTTCAAAACAAGTGCATGCACTTATTATCACGATAAAAAAAACAATATCCGTGTTGCATCCCAGTTATCAGTCTGTACTTGCAGAATTCTCTCGTTTATTGAGCACGTATATTGTTTTTTTAGGTCGAGCAAGTTTCAACTGAGCTGTAGACTGCCCAGGGTTGGTTTTGTTTTTAACAGGCCCAGCCCATGACGACAATGGGGCACAAAGATCCAGCAGGTATCTACTGGCCTCTGGCCCGCCAGCGTTAGTTATATTTTGTCTTACAACATCCACAGGCAGTTTTTTTACTGAATCAAACACACAACCCAGTTCTATTTTCCTCTTGAAACGCATGTCCTACATCTGTTTTCTAATCTCTACCTATAGTTTTACTAGTTCATATACACGTATCATTATATTAAAAACACATAAAATTCCCTTTTAATATTTACATCCTTATTTTTGTTGTTTTTTCCCACCCAGCGCTGATTTTTTGACCACTGGTTTTCCCTTAAACCAACTCAATTGTCCCACGTCTTATTTGCTTACAAAAACAAAATGATTTTTTTGGCAAATCAATAAGTTCTTAAAAAATGTTTATCATTTCGGGATTACAACAGTTCGTACTCCACCGAAATATGCAAAATAAGGTTGAACTTTTTGACCGTGGTCCTGGGCAGAAAATGGGCTGTAATAAATTACTTAAGAATTAGCAAATGGGCTGCAAATTATAAAAAATAGCAAATGGGCTTTATGTTGTCTGCCACAGATTTGGAGGCTGACTTGTGGGCCTACTAAGTTCATGCGTACACAAGGTTTCTCAAAAAATAAACTTAGTCAACAATCGACTCTACCAGCGTCAGACCGTTAGATGTCAATCTAGCGGCAATCGTGCTTCTTCAGTCTCTGATCTTCCTGCCCCATCCGCCCAAACCAGCGCCGTCGGAACCGCCTGCTCCCGCCTCCCGTGGCCGGCAGTGCTGTCGGGCAGGCCTCACGGACCCATCATACTCGCATCCCTGGCCTGTCTATCCCTCTACTCACCCACACCTCCTATTATTTTTCGGCGATGGCAGCCGAACCAGTCAATCCTCGTACTCTCCACCGCGTGGGCAGCCACTGCCCTGTCTTCCCGGCTCAATATCGTTCCCTTCGTAGGCCTCGCCGTCATCCACCGCCCTGGTGCTCTCGGCGCGGCGTGGTTAACGATGTCCATCCAACGGCCGTAGTGCTTCTTCAACCTCTGGTCTTCTTGCCCCAGCCGCCCAAAGCAGCGCCGGTCGTGCCAAATGCTCCTGCCTCTCGTAGCCGGCTGTGCTGCCGCGGAGGCCTCACCGTCCCCATACTACTCCCACCGCTGGTCAGGCCATCCCTCCATTCACCCACTCCCCCTGTTATTCTGCGGCGACGGCAGCCTCACACCGCAGCCGAACCAGTGAACCCTCGTACTCCTCTTCGCGTGGGCATCCACTGACGCGTCTTCCTCGGATCCGCGTCGTCCCCTTCCTAGGCCTCGCCGTCGTCCACCGCCGTGGTGCTCTCAGCGCGGTGTGGTCAATGTGGTCAACGACTGACTTCCATCGGAAGAGTACTGTACGTGGAGAGGCTGACAGCTGGGTCCACGGCCACAGCCCTGTTTTTTTGTGATTTGCCAAGTAAGTCGCTTTGTTAGGCCTGTTGGGCTGCAAATCTTTCAAGATGAGGAGAGATTCATTCGGCTGGCCGAGAAAATGGCCTATCAGTAATGAGAAATGGGTTGTACATTTTTAAAACACATCAAACCGGCAATTAGTTTCAAATATCTTTTTTTCATTTCGAGATTTTAAATTACATCAATTTTTATGCGTGGAGAATTTGTTGGATTTTATATTGATATACATTTATTTTTAAAATTAGTTTGAATGTGAGTCAAAATTTCGGGATTAAAAACAGTTCGGACGGCATCGAAATATGCAAAATTTTGTATAATTTTTTAACCGTGGCCACAATATGGGCTGTAATGCTAACAAAAAGAATATGGGCTCCAAAAAAACCTTAAGAATTAGCAAATGGGCTATAAATTATTAGAAATAATGGCAGATGGGCTCTATGCTGTTTTCCACAGATTTTAGGCTTTGCTAAAAAAAAAGGTTGACGCACAAGCAGCGACTGTTGGATGTCCATCGAACGGCCGTCGTGCTTCTTCAATCTCTGCTCTTCCTGCTCCAGCCTCTCAAACAAGCGCCGGCGGGACTGCCTGCTCCCTCCTCCCCGCGGCCGGCTCTGCTGCCGCGCAGGCCTCACCGCCCCATCGTACTCCCATCGCTGGCCTAGCCATCCCTCTACTCACCCACACCTGCTGTTATTCTCCAGCGACGGTAGACGAACCAGTAAACCCTCGTACAGTCGTACTCCCCTCCGTGTGGGAAACAACTGCCGAGTCTTCCCTGCCTCCGTGTCGTTCCCTTCCAAGGCCTCGCCGTCATCCACCGCCCTGGTGCTCTCGGCGCGGCCTGGTTAATGTGGTCAACGACCGACATGCATCTGAAGTGGACTGTACGTGGAGAGGCCGACAGCTGGGTCCACGGTTGCACACAAGGAAATGCCTCCTTATTACGCGCAAAATAATGATTCCTCCACCTGACATCAGGGACCCACTGAAAGGGCCTCTGTATTTCGCGAAAAAAATGTTACCGCCGCTGACAGCTCGGACCCACCAGCTATATCTTCGCACGCAAGGAAGTGCCTCCTTATTACGCACAAAAAAAATGAATACTCCCCCTGTTAGCTGGGACCCAGTATAGTGGCAGGATGACTTGTGGGCCTACTAAGTTGACGGGGACGGAGGGCTTTGTCAACTTAGTCAATATGCACGATTCTAGCTCCAGTGACCGTACAATGTCCATCCAACAGCCGTAGTGCTTCTTCAACCTCTGGTCTTCTTGCTCCAGCCGCCCAAACCAGCGTCGGTCGTGCCTCGTGCTCCTGCCTCCCGTGGCCGGCTGCGATGCGGCAGAGGCCTCACCGCCCCCTACTACTCCCACCGATGGCCAGGCCATCCCTCTACTCACCCACACCCCCATGTTATTCTGCGGCGACGGCAGCCTCACACCGCAGCGAACCAGTGAACCCTCGTACTCCTCTACACGTGGGCATCCACTACCACGTCTTCCCCGGCTCCGCGTCGTCCCCTTCCTAGGCCTCGCCGTCATCCACCGCCCTGGTGCTCTCAGCACGGCGAGGTCAACATCGTCAAGAAACGGCTTCCATCGGACCTGGACTGTACGTGGAGAGGCTGACAACGGGGTCCACGGCCGCAGCAAGGAAGTGCCTCCTCATTACGTGCAAAATAATTATTCCTCCACCTGACAGCGGGGACCCACCGGACGGGCCACCGTATTTCGCGAAAAAAACATTTGCCCCTGACTGCTGGGACCCACCAGCTACATCTTCGCACGCAAGGAAGTGCGTCTGGGCAAAAAAAAACGATTCGCCCCCTGACTGCTGCGACCCACCAGCTACATCTTCGCAGGCAAGGAACTGCCTGACAGTCGGGACCCACCTGGTCGAAGCGTATGTAGCGTTGTCATTCTGGTCGCGAACGTGTACGTACATACTGGTCGATGTAGAGGTGCGCAAGTGTCGTAGTAGAGGCGCGCACGTGTCGTAGTAGAGGCGCGCACGTAGCATGTACACGTACGTACAACGGCCAGGGTGCAAGAAATAAAATACGGCCACGTATGTGTACATACGGGCGGGGTCTCGAACGCCTACTCGCGCATACGTACGGCCAGGGCTCGTGTACATGGCTGGGTCGGAACGGAGAAACAGCGTCGTCGTCGTGTTCATGGGGAGGCAACGGAATGCGTCGTGTTCATGGGGAGGCAACAGAATGCGTCATGTTCATCGGGAGGCAACGGAACGCATGGGAGCCAACCGGCTGGGTCGGAACGGAATGCGTGGTCGTGTTCATCGGGAGGGCTTGGACGGAACAGGCGATAGAAATGAGGCTTGGCATATCATAGAACAGAGGAAACAGACCTCCTCCGGTCGAAACGGGGGTCCTATTGATCGGGAGGGGTGTGGCGTACCGCAAAACGGAGGAAACAGACCTCCTACGGTCGAAACGAGGGTCCTGTTGATCGGGAGGCGTGTGGCGTACCGCAAAACGGACGAAACGGACCTCCTACGGTCAAAACGGGGGTCCTGTTGATCGGGAGGGGCATGGCGTACCTGAAAATTGACGGAACGGACTTGTGTTGGAGTGCTACGGTAGAAACGGGGGTCCTGTTCATCGGGAGGGGTGTGGCATACCGCAAAACGGGACTCCGCGGCATACTGTTCTTCTCCACCATCGACCTCCTCCAGCCTTCACGGGCTCGTGTTCATCCAGCCTCCACCGCGCGCTACTCCACCGGCTACTGTTCAACCACCCCTCCACTGTCTACTGTTCATCCAGCCCTCCACACCACGCGGTCCTGTTCAACCAACCCTCCACGGGCACCCCTCCACCGTCTACTGTTCATCCAGCCCTCCACACTACGGGGTCCTGTTCAACCACCCCACCACGGGCACCCCTCCACCGTCTACTGTTCATCCAGCCCTCCACCACACCACGGGGTCCTGTTCATCCAGAGGGAATGCCACCGCTCACTGTTCATCCAACCCCCCCCCCCCCCCCGCAATGCTCACTGTTCATCCCAGAGGCAGCATCGATCGGCTTCAGTTAGCAGCAGTAGCGAAGGAATCGCTCGATCGGGTTCAGTTAACAGCCATCGATCGATCGCTCGGGTTCAGTAACGCGTAGCCTGCAGTGCAATCGCTCGGGTTCAGTTAGAGCCCAACGCCTCGCTCGGGTTCAGTTAGGGCCAACATCTTGCACACACACGCGTACGTGTACGAGAGAAACGCGTCCCGCTCGGCCCCCGACCTCCCACCATAACCGGGAACTCCCCAAAATTTTCCTCGCCCTCGCTTCTACCATGGTTTTTCCGTCATGGCCCAAAGAATGTCAAGCAGCTGCGTCTCCGGCCCGCCCAGGATGAAAAGCCCATTTTCTGTCATGATTTTTTGTCATAGAAGTAGGAGCCCACCACATCTATGATGATACCACAATTATCGTCATAGAAGTGTCATATGTATGACAGAAAAAAAAATCGTTCGGCCCAAAATGTCACGGATGTGTCTTTTTTTGTAGTGTTAGATGCTTGGTTCTACTTGAATATTACCTTGGGGTGCCTTGGGAATCCCCAAGCTTAGTCTCTTGCCACTCCTTATTCCGTGGTCCATCAACACTTTACCCAAAACTTGAAAACTTCACAACACAAAACTCAACGGAAAACTGTTAAGATCCGTTAGTATAATAAAAGCAAGTCACCACTTAGGTACTGTTGTAGACTCATTCCAATTTTATATTGGAGTTTTATCTATTGTATTCTAACTTCTCCATGGTTCATACCCCCCGATACTACTCATAGATTCATCGAAATAAGCAAACAACACAAAGAAAATAGAATCAGTCAAAAACAAAACAGTTTGTAGTAATATGGAAACTATCCATACTTCTGTAACTCTAAAAATTCTGAAAAATTAGGACACCTTAGGAAATTTGTATATAAATCTTGTGATAAAAATTCAGATCAAAATCACGCTTCTGTGAGTTCTCAAAATTCTGGCAATGAGCACAAAAGTTTCTGTTTTTAAGCAAGATCAAATCAACTATAACCATAGATCATCCCAAAGGTCTTACTTGGCTCAAACACTAATTAAAACACTAAAACACAATTACTACAAAATTAATATTTTGTATTGATTGAAAAATAGAAGCAAAAACAAAAAACACAAAATAAAATTGGGTTGCCTCCCAACAAGCACTATTGTTTAACGCCTCTAGCTAGGCATATTGCATAGATCTAGGTTTTGTTATCTTTGGTATTTAATTCATTTCTAATCAAATCTTACAAAACTTTTCTTAGTAAATCCCTCTTATCTCTTCCCTCCCTTCTAGTGGGATACTTCAAAGCATGGAAAGGACTTCGATTAGTAATTTTTGCATTCATAATTTCATACTCATGATCACACAAGCAAACAAAAAAGCAAACGAAAAGGTGAATGAAAGAAGGCGAATAAAAAGGCAAATATTTGTGTGTTTTTCTGAAAATGTTGTAGAAGTGGGGGAGTGGAAAACGAGAGGCAAATGGCAAATAATGTAAGTGCAATATATGAGAGTTTATGATAGGTACTTGGTAGGATTGATGTAGAACCTCCCCGGCAACGGCGCCAGAAATTCTTCCTGCTATTTCTTGAGCTTGCGTTCATTTTTTCCTTGAAGAGGAGAGGGTGGTGCGGCAAAGTAGAGATAAGTATTTCCCTTATTTAAGAACCAAGGTATCAATCCAGTAGGAGGCACAAGCAAGTCCCTAATATACGCACCTGCACAAACTAACAAACACTTGCAGACAACGCAAAAAAGGGGTTGTCAATCCCTTCACGGTCACTTGCAAGAGTGAGATCTAATAGAGATAGATATAAAAGATAAATAAAAGGGGCTGATGCCTTCCCACCCACCCAGGTTCAAGGCATGGTACTTGCAATTTGGGTTTATTGCACCAATTATACTGTAGGGGGTTCCCTTACAGTCTTTCTGTAAAAAAAGATAAATAAAAGGCAAAATAAAGTAAATATAAATAAATTGTAGCAAGGTATTTTTGGTTTTATAGATCTGAAAATATATGATGGAAAATAGACCCGGGGGCCATAGGTTTCACTAGAGGCTTCTCTCTTGAAGAAAGCATACGCTGGGTAAACAAATTACTGTTGAGCAATTGGTAGAAAAGCGCATAATTATGACTATATCCAAGGCAATGATCATGAATATAGGCATCACGTCCGTGAAAAGTAGACTGACTCCTACCTGCATCTACTACTATTACTCCACACATCGACCGACTCCTGCCTACATCTAGAGTATTAAGTTCATAAGAACGGAGTAACGCCTTAAGCAAGATGACATGAAGATGTAGAGGGATAGATCCAATCAATATTGTAAAAACCCCATCTTTTTATCTTTAATAGCAACAATGCAAATATGTGCCTCGCTACCCCTACTGTCACTGGGTGAGGACACCGCAAGATTGAACCCATCACAAAGCACCTCTCCCATTGCAAGAAAAACCAATCTAGTTGGCCAAACCAAATTGATAGATTGGAGAGAAATACAAAGCTATCTTAATCATGCTTAAAAGAGTTCAGAAAAGACTCAAATAATATTCACAGATAATCTGATCATAAATCCACAATTCATCGGATCTCAACAAGCGCACCGCAAAAGAAGATTACATCGAGTAGATCTCCAAGAACATTAAGGAGAACACTGTATTGAAGATCAAAGAGAGGGAAGAAGCCATCTAGCTACTAGCCATGGACCCATAGGTATGTGGTAAACTACTCACACATCATCGGAAGGGCAGCAAGGTTGGTGTAAAGGCTCTCCATGATCGAATCCCCCTCTGACGGAGTGCTGGAAAAGGCCCCAAGATGGGATCTCGTGAGAACGGAACTTGTGGCGGCGGAAAAGTATTTTTTTGTGTGCCCCTAGTGTAGGGGGAATATTTGAGGATTTATAGTGGTGGAGTTAGGGTTATAGGAGCCACGAGGGCCCACAAGCCCCCTGCCCCCCGTGGGGCGCGCCCCTAGGGCTTGTGGCCCCCTCATGGGTGTTCTGGCCTCCACTCCAAGGCTCGTAGGTGTCTTGTTGTCCAAGAAAAATTATTGTAAAGTTTTATTCTGTTTGGACTCTGTTTGGTATTGATTTTCTGTAGAAGTCAAAAACAAGGAAAAACAACAACTCACACTGGGCTCTAGGTCAATAGGTTAGTCCCAAAAATGATATACAATAGCATATAGATATAAAACATCCAAGATAGATAATATAATAGCATGGGACAATAAAAAATTATAGATACATTAGATACGTATCATTGGTCCATTCAAATGGTCCAAGGACAAGAAAACTCATCTTCTCGTAGTTGTTGATAAATTTAGCAAGTGGGTAGAAGCATAACCTATCAGCAATGGCGATGCAGAAATAGCAGTCAAGTTTGTGAAAAAGTTGATCTTTCGTTTTGGCTATCCACACAACATCATCACTGATAATGGGACTAATTTTTCCAAATGAGCCATGAAGATGTTTTGTCAGCACGAGCATATCCGACTTGACGTAGCCTTTGTGGCACATTCTTGGTCCAGTGGGTAGGCTGAACGTGCTAACTAGGAGATTTTACGAGGCACCAATCCCAGACTTATGGTTTCTCTTGAGAGCACTCCAGGTTGTTGGGTTGAGGAGCTCCCTTTTGTCCTTTGGAGCAGTGCCTTTCTTCATGGTTTATGGTGTTGAAGCAGTGTTACCAAGCGATATTCGTCATGATTCCCCCAGAGTGGCGGCTTATGTTGAAGCAGATAATGAAAAGGCTCGACAGGATTCCCTCGACGCTCTGGAGGAGGAATTGAAGTAAATATGCCCTAGAGGAAATAATAAAGTTGTTATTTATATTTCCTTATATCATGATAAATGTTTATTATTCATGCTAGAATTGTATTAACCGGAAACTTAGTACATGTGTGAATACATAGACAAACAGAGTGTCACTAGTATGCCTCTACTTGACTGGCTCGTTAATCAAAGATGGTTAAGTTTCCTAGCCATAGACATGAGTTGTCATTTGATCAACGGAATCACATTATTAGAGAATGATGTGATTGACTTGACCCATCCGTTAGCTTAGCACTATGATCGTTTAGATTAATTCTATCGCCTTCTTCATAACTTATACATGTTCCTATGACTATGAGATTATGCAACTCCCGAATACTAGAGGAACACTTAGTGTGCTATCAAACGTCACAACATAACTGGGTGATTAAAAAGATGCTCTAAAGGTGTCTTCGATGGTGTTTGTTGAATTGGCATAGATCGAGATTAGGATTTGTCACTCCGATTGTAGGAGACGTATCTATGGGCCCTCTCGGTAATGCACATCACTATAAGCCTTGCAAGCAATGTGACTAATGAGTTAGTTGCGGGATGATGCATTACGGAATGAGTAAAGAGACTTGCCGGTAACGATATTGAATTAGGTATGATGAAACCGTCGATTGAATCTCGGGCAAGTAACATACCGATGACAAAGGGAACAATTTATGTTGTTATGCGGTTTGACCGATAAAGATCTTCGTAGAATATGTAGGAACCAATATGAGCATCCAGGTTCCGCTATTGGTTATTGACCGAAAGTGAGTCTCGGTCATGTCTAAATAGTTCTCGAACCCGTAGGGTCCGCACGCTTAACGTTCGATGACGATCGGTATCATGAGTTTATGTGTTTTGATGTACCGAAGATAGTTCGGAGTCCCGGATGTGATCACGGACATGACGAGGAGTCTCAAAATGGTCAAGACATGAATATTAATATATTGGAAGGTTATGTTTGGACACCGGAATGGTTACGGATGAGTTCGGGCATATACCAGAGTACCGGGGGTTACCGGAACACCCCGGGGGCTAAATGGGCCCACATGGGCTTTAGTGGAAGAGAGAGGAGGCGGCCAAGAGGTGGGGGTGTGCCCCCAAGCCCAATCCGAATTGGGAAGGGGGTCGGCCCCCCTTTCCTTCCTCTCCTCTTCCCCTTCCTTCCCCCTCCTATTAGGACTAGGAAAGGGGGGAAACCTACTCCCAGTAGGAGTAAGAATCCCCCCTTGGGGCGCACCATGAAGGGCCAGCCGGCCCCCTCCTCCCCTCCTTTATATACGGGGGAGGGGGCACCCCATAGACACACAAGTTGACAGTTGTCTTAGCCGTGTGCGGTGCCCCCTCCACATATTTCCACCTCGGCCATATCGTTGTAGAGCTTACGCGAAGCCCTACGTCAGTAACTTCATCATCACCGTCACCACGCCATCATGCTGACGAAACTCTCCCTCAGCCTCAGCTGGATCAAGAGTATGAGGGACGTCACCGAGCTGAACGTGTGTAGATTGAAAGTGCGTTATATCGACTAGAGGGGGTGAATAGGCGATTTTTATGAATTCTTCACTAAGGAATTTGCTGGTGAGGAAATTCCTTAGCGAAGAATTACTTGCAGCGGAATAAGTACTCAAAAGTAAACATAACCGAAGACAAGCATAGTCATCATGATGAAATGAAGACAAGCTCACAGTACTGAAAGCGTAAACACAGGATAACACAGGATGAAGATAAACAGACTGAAGAAATTGAACTGAGGAAATTGAGGAAGTCTTCAGTCAAAGTCTTCAAACACAGATATGACAAGCACACAACACAGTAATGAGGAAATGAAAGAGTTGAGGAAATAGAACCAGTTGGCTTGGTGAAGACAATGATCTGGTAGACCAGTTGCAACTGTTGTCTCAGTTGTACATCTGGTTGGAGCGGTTAGGTATTTAAACCTGAGGACACACAGTCCCGGACACATAGTCCTCACCGTATTCTCCTTGAGATAAGGTCACACAGACCTCGCCCAATCACTCGTGGTAAGTCTTCAGTTGACTTCCGAACCTTCACAAACTCACTCACTCGGCGATCCACAATTCCTCTTGGATGCTCTAGACCATGACGCCTAACCGCCTGGAAGAAGCACAGTCTTCAAAGGTAACAAGCGTCGGATCCACGCAGGATCAATATCTTCAGTGATGCTCAATCACTTTGGGTTTGTAGGTGTTTGGGTTTGGGTTTTCCTCACTCGATGATTTTCGCTCAAAGTCCTCGGAGGATCGGATGCTCTCAAATGACAAGTGTCTGTTTCTCTCGAAGCAGCCAACCAGCTAGTGGTTGTAGGGGGGTGGCTATTTATAGCCTAGGGAGCAGCCCGACATGATAAGACATAAATGCCCTTCAATGATATGACCGTTAGGTGGGTAGATATTTTGGGACAGCTGGCACAAGGCACAGCAACGGTCGGAAATTTGAGGCTCAAATTCCTCAGGGCTATCATGTTCCTCACTGTGTAGGCAATCCGCACTGGCGAATTCCTAACTCCTCAGTCAGAACAAATTCCTTAGAGACCAGAAGAACTTCGTCTCTGTCATTGAAGAATATGACTGAACTGTATGAGATTTCCAATGGCTTCACTCGAAGGGATTGGTAGGTGTAGGATTTTGAGTTGAGCATCACATGGAAATTTTTCCTTAGTATTTCCTCGACCCCCTTTAACAGTACGGTGTTTCCTATGACTCAAGAAAGAGAAAATGAAACTACGAAAACAAAAGTCTTCACGCTTCATGTTCCTTGAATGAATACCAAGTCTTCAAGGTCACACCAATTTCTTCACTTTCAAAGTCTTCGGAAAGTCTTCAAAAATCCAAAGTCTTCAGTCGAAGAACTTCATTTTTAGGGGTCGACTTTCTCTGTAAATATCAAACTCCTCATAGACTTCTAGACCTGTGTACACTCATAAACGCATCAGTCCCTTAACCTATAAGTCTTCAATACACCAAAATCACTAAGGGGCACTAGATGCACTTACAATCTCCCACTTTTTGGTGATTGATGACAATATAGGTTAAGTTTTCAACGGGGATAAATATATGAAATGTAAATACTGATATTGAGGAATTTGATTGCAAGATATAGAAGAACTCCCCTTGAAGATGTGCATAGTGAGGAATTCTGCTTTTGAAGCAATGCACACTTGAAGAGTTGATTCATGGAGATCTCCCCCTATATCTTGTAATTCATACACGCATTTGACATATAATATGAAGAATTTGAAATGCATGATGAAATATGGTGAGTGATGTAATTCAGCATGCGTGCATAAACATTAATGAGGAATAAGCATTCAAAAGAACACGGCAAAAGTATCAGGTCACCATAGAGTTTAAGTTTACAACTCGATCCAGCAAAGTCATCAGACGAACGAGAGTTGTAACTTAGCAAAAAAACGCCCATATAATAGACCCGCTTGAAGACTAACTCAAATTTCTCCCCCTTTGTCATCGAATGACCAAAAGGATCGCAAATGAGTACTAACGCCCCTGAAGATATCAAGTTGATGAAGGAGCGCCAGCGTTGTTGGGGTCGTTTGTTGATGTTGGGCCTGCCGTAGTGTCGTCCAAGTCTTCATGCTCGTCGGTGTCGCGCGATGAAGAATAGGAGCTGGCCACCAAGGAAGGAACTTTGACCTTCTTGTATTTCTTCGGTGGAGGTGCAGACCAGTCAAAGTCTTCCTTGAGACCCATTTTCTTCAGATCTTCTTCGTTATAGACATGAGACAAAACAACCCAGGTACGGTTGAGGGTTTCATGGAGGTAGTATTGGTTTTTCTTCACTGCATTGTGGGTTGAGGTCATGTTGTGAAGAATTGAACCAAACTGATGCTTGACCCATTTATGATTGCGATCAACCTTCTAATGAAGACTGAGGAGAAGCTCACGGTCAGTCATCACCCTCGGTGTTGTGCCTTGAGGATTTTGCTTGGCTGTGTTGGCGGCAGAGTTATGGGTGGCAGAGTCGTCATTGGTTGAGTAGGATGCAGCCTTGCCAAATTAACCATCCAATGGACGAATGCCTTCATCTATAACAGCAGCGGCCTTGCCCTTGTCATCAACTAAGGAAAATGTCCGTTTGAGGACTTCAATCGGAGGCAAGTAGCTGCAGTGGTTCAGTGTATCCGCTTTGTAGTTGAGTGAAGACCTTGTTCTGATGAATCTCATAATCCAAGGTGCATAAGGCTTCAGCTCAAATGGTGACAAAGTGATATTGGCGAGAGTCCTCATGAAGAAATCATGGAAGTTGACACGAACGCCATGAATGATATTGAAAAGCAGATTCTTCATGATGCCAATGACTTCTTCTTCATTCGAGTCGTGGCCCTTGATTGGACTCAATGTCTTCGTCAAAATGTGATAGACAGTCTGAGGCACATATAGTAATTCCTTTACGAGGAATTTGGTTCGTGGGGCCTGACCTGGCTTCAAAGGCTTCATCAGAACTTGCATGTAGTGATTTGTAAGCTCAGGTTCACTGTAGACGCAACGAGCAGCTTCAAGGGGAGGACTGAGTGGTAAGGCACGAAGAAATTCAGTTGCAGGTGCCTTGTAGTGAGTATTTTCAGACATCCAGTCCAGCACCCATGAATTCACATCTTCAGAATCTCCGGTGATGTGCAGCGTCGCATAAAATTGAAGAATAAGTTCTTCATTCCAATCACAGATGTCAGTGCAGAAATTTAACAATCCAGCATCGTGAAGAACACTGAGGACTAGCTCGAAGCACGGTAGTGATTCCATATCCACGTGAGGAATATGCGCATGATCGAAGACTTTGTCTTTGTTGAACAGCACTGAGGAATAGAAATTAGCCTGACTGGCCATCCAAAAATGCCATGCTTGTTTGAACCTGCGGTCTGTGAACCTGTTATCTTTTGCACTTTTGCCATGCTTGTTTGAACCTGTTATGATGGGATTTAGCCATAGCTCAGTGTTCATCTTTTGTCAAGCATCTTGAGTAGATTACTGTCATATGCTTTGTTGACATGTTTGGGTGCAGTAGCTTAATTTCTTGTTGCTTGCTAAGTAGCATCATGCTGTTAATGGCAGATTCTTGTCATTCTTGTTTTGCTTGTCATTTGCAAACCGTGCATCCGATTTCGGTGATCTTTATATCGTTTTCAACCGAAATAACCTCAGCTATCCAGTGGCATACTTGGTTTGCCAAGATTATGCCTTGTTCATATTTTCCCTTCCGGAGCACGCATAAGCATTGCATATCACATCTCGCATATCATGCCATGTTTTGCATCATGTTGGTTGTGCATTGCATCGTGATTGATGTTTGTCCCCTTTGTTTGTGTTCTTGTTGTGGGTAGAGCCGGGAGAAGAGTACGTGAACGAGGAACCTGTTGAGAACGCTTACGAGGACCAAGCTTTCGACAACTCTGAGAACCTTGCAGGCAAGATGACCATACCCTCGAAATCACTTCTATCTTTGCTTGCTAGTTGCTCGCTCTTTTGCTATGCCTATGCTGCGATACCTACCACTTGCTATATCATGCCACCCATATTGCCATGTCAGCCCCTAACCATCCATGTCCTAGCAAACCGTTGATTGGCTATGTTACCGCTTTGCTCAGCCCCTCTTATAGCGTTGCTAGTTGCAGGTGAAGATGAAGTTTGTTCCTTGTTGGAACATGGACTTGTTGTTCCTTGTTGGAACATGTTTGTTTGTTGGGATATCACAATACCTCTTATTTAATTAATGCATCTATATACTTGGTAAAGGGTGGAAGGCTCGTCCTTATGCCTGGTGTTTTGTTCCACTCTTGCCACCCTAGTTTCCATCATACCGGTGTTATGTTCCCGGATTTTGCGTTCCTTACACGGTTGGGTGATTTATGGGACCCCCTTGACAGTTCGCTTTGAATTAGACTTTTCCAGCAAGGCCCAACATTGGTTTTACCATTTGCCTACCACCTACTCATTTTTTCCCCGGGTTTTCGCGAGCCCGAGGGTCATCTTTATTTTAGCCCCCCCCCCCCCGGACCAGTGCTTCTCTAAGTGCTGGCCCCAACTGAGCTGCCTGTGGGGCCATCGCGTGGAAACTCGAGGCCTGATTTTACTCATAGCTAGTCTCATCTAGATGTGCCCTGAGACCGAGATATGTGCAGCTCCTATCAGGATTTGTCGGCACAATCGGGCGGCTTTGCTGGACTTGTTTTATTGCTGTCAAGATGTCTTGTAGTCCGGGATTCCGAGACTGATCGGGTCTTCCCGGTAGAAGGAATATCCTTCGTTGACCGTGAGAGCTTATAATGGGCTAAGTTGGGACACCCCTGCAGGGTATTATCTTTCGAAAGCCATGCCCACGGTTATGTGGCAGATGGGAATTTGTTGATGTCCGGTTGTAGAAAACCCGAAGTTGACCTTAACTAAAGCACATCAACCGCGTGTGTAACCGTGATGGTCTCTTCTCGGCGGGGTCCGGGAAGTGAACACGGTGTTGGAGTTATGTTTGACGTAGGTTGTTCTAGGATCACTTATTGATCACTTCTAGCTTCACGACCGTGCTTTGCCTTCTCTTCTCGCTCTCTTTTGCGTTGTAGCCACCATATATGCTAGTCGCTTGCTGCAGCTCCACCTCACTATCCTTTCCTACCTATAAGCTTAAATAGTCTTGATCTCGCGGGTGTGAGATTGCTGAGTCCCCGTGACTCACAGATTCTACCACAACAGTTGCAGGTACCAATGATGCCAGTGCAGATGACGCGACCGAGCTCACTTGGGAGTTCGACGAGGAACGTGGCCGTTACTATGTGTCTTTTCCAGATGATCAGTAGTGGAGCCCAGTTGGGGTGATCCGGGGATCTATGTAGCATTTGGGGTAGTCTTTTTTCATTTTGGTACCGTAGTTGGACCTTGAGTGTAATCTGGATGATGAATGTTTATTTATGTATTGTGTGAAGTGGCGACTGCAAGCCAACTATGTATCTCTTTCCCTTTATGTATTACATGGGTTGTGTGAAGATTACCTCACTTGCAACATTGCTTTCAATGCGGTTATGCCTCTAAGTCGTGCCTCGACACGTGGGAGATATAGCCGCATCGAGGGCGTTACACAGGAGGCGGAGGAGCTCGCGATGCAGAGGACTTGGCTCGGGGTCGAGAGGAGACGAGGACGAGTGTTCCTGCTCGGGACGACGAGGAGGTTCAAGGCCCGCGCGAGGTTGAGCTCCAGGAGGAGGGGATCAAGGAGAGGAGTGGCGGCTGTGGCTGGCCGTGATTTGGTTGGGGGGCTCTGAGATTGAGGAAGATGGTCGGAGGCAGGATGGAATGGATGGTTTGGGGCGCGGCGTGGTTGGTGGATCTGGATCGAGGTTTTGCCAGGAGGCGGCGGGGTCGAAGGGGGATCCCGAGGGGAGCGACCAGGCGGCGGCGGCGTGTGGAATGGGTGGATGGGACAGCTAGGGGCTAGGGTTAGGCTGTTTAAATAGTTAGGTGGACTAGCTTGGGGCAAAATGGACCCTCTGATCAAAATCAAACGGTCGAGAATAAATAGGTTATGGAGTCCAATTAAGAAAACGGAGATGTTTTATAGATGTTAGGAGATGATCCGGACCCAACGGTGACGACTGTCCGGGTCAGGTTCGAGACAACTTTCGGACGCGCGCGAGAGGATGTAAGCACTCTGCAGAGAGGGTCAAAAGGTTAGGCGAGAGGGAATCGAAAAACCCCGGTTGGGCTCGGAACGGTCAACAAAAGCAAGGGGGACGCGGCAACTACGGGCGGATGCAAGTTTTTAAAACATGCGG
Source organism: Aegilops umbellulata (assembly GCA_032464435.1). Classification (NCBI taxonomy): domain Eukaryota; kingdom Viridiplantae; phylum Streptophyta; class Magnoliopsida; order Poales; family Poaceae; genus Aegilops; species Aegilops umbellulata. The sequence goes on along the minus strand of CP136056.1, from coordinate 338,743,686 downwards.
ATGCAATGCGTATGATGCCATGATGAAATGCAACAACAACAAATAAACACACGACAGCCACGCAAAACATGGAAGGCGTCTGGAGCGTCGGTCTCGAGGTGTTACAGTAAATCTCTAAATGTACACTCTTTCACGGATGTAGGGAGTAGGTTGAGCACTTGAGCATGAGCGTGTGTGTTGTGTCGTGTGCTGTGTGCCGCATGGGTGCGTGAGTGTTGCGTGCGTCCATGTGTACGTGTGAGTGTTGCATGTTGCATGCATGCATGCATGCATGGGGCTTACTCCCTCCCATTGACATGTTCATATTTGAAGCTTCCTCTGTTCCCTCCATATGGTGATACTCCCTCTGTTCCCAAATAGTACGGAGTAAAAGCCTCCCTTTGTTCCCAAATACGGAGTATTTGTCTTTCTACAGATTTCAACAAGTGACTAGGTACGGAGCAAAATGAGTGAAGTGAGCATAGAGGCATAGGGATACTATAGAAAGGAAGTCCTCGCGATCCATTATTTCCCATCTCGGTCAGAGAGAACTATTCAATTAGTCTTCGCAGTGAAGTGACAATACACGCAGCAGCAGATGGGACACGTAATTAATAAGCTGAACCAGCGTGTTGGTGTTACTAAGTCAGCCTTACCCAGTACTGCCATCATGTTTGCCAGTAGAGCACGCTTCCACAAATACGCGTACGCACCTCTGTCCTCCATTAACTGACATATGGGCCCTGTTGTGGTAGACCAACATGTCATCGGTGTAACTATTTACACTCCGAATGACGGTATATCCTGGTAGTAGTACTAGTAGAATTGAGAATGAATGCACTTTCTTCCCCGTCTTCCACTCTTCCTCCTCCTCTCTTCTTCTTCCTCCTCTCTTCTTCTTCCTCCTCTCTTCCCCATCGTCGGCCGCACACCATTTACCCCCGCTCACTTCTCGCCCGCCCGCGCCATCTTCCTTGGTAGCTCGCGCGTACCATATCCCCCCGCTCACTGCTCGGCCACACGAGGAGAAGCTTCTTCGCTCGCCCGCCCGAATCCACTTCCCCGCTGGCTCGCAGGCACCGAAAACTCCAATGGCAGAACCGACTGACACGCAGAGCCGCGATTGGAATTCCCTCCCCGATGTTCTCTTGGAGTAGATCTTTACTCGTATGGACCTACTCAGCACCGTCCGTCTGGCCACATGCTCGGTGTCTTTGTATCGTCTACTCGTTTGCAACCGGCCGGCTCTTTTCAAGACACCCTGCTTGCTGATGCCGGATCCTCGCAGGTGGCCCAGACACCGACTTGACGATCCTATGGAGGTTTCCGTGGTGCCCCTCGACATGCTACCACTACCCGTCCACCTGTCCTTCATGCGCGGCCACTACTGGGCGGGCATGAAGGCCAACTGGATCGTCCTCATCCACCACACCGGTAGTCCGTGGCATCTCGTGGATATCTACACCCAGCGAGAGATCACCCTTCCATCATTGGATACCGCCGCCATCGAGCCTCGCGGCCCGCCGGACACTCCTGCCTACTACGCACGAGACGCGTCAAGCTTTTGGCTCGACCTCTGTTTGCAGAAAGTTGTAATCTGCGAAGTGCCCACACCATCAGAAGACTACATGGATTACAAGCTCATTGCCTTGTTCAACATGGGATTAGTCTATCTGGAATCCGGTCGCCATACATGGTTATGGCTCATCATCAATCCTGTTGAGGCAACATTTCTGTCTGATGCTATAGTGCATGATGGCATCGTTTACGCGGTCGACGCACAGATTGGCTGCCTATACTGGTGGAATCTATCGTCGTGTAATTTTTCTATCTCATCTCATCTTTACCTTATGAATATGACTGCCTATTCATTTGTTACAAATTTAGAATGCATAGCATGTCTATAACCACATCATTGCTATATGTTCCTCTCATTTCCTAGATTTCTATGACCACACATGTTATTGTTAGAGTTGATATGAGAACAATTGGCATCTAATGATTGTTAGAATACATATTATGAGCATAACATCATGATTGCTATATGTTACTCTCGTTTACAAAATTTTTATAACAACGCATGTTATTGCTTAGAGTTGATATGAGAACAGTAGTAGTAAGTGCTATGGTAGAATATGAGTAGGCGCTGTCATAGCTGTTTTCCTCTCATTGTTACATGATGTTTGAACCATGACATATTGCTAGAATATGAAAGCCATTGGCTTATTTTTTTAACTTGGGGTATGATTATGACCACGGCATTGCAATTCTCTGTCTATGATATGTGTCACTGTTATTATAATCTTAATTCCACACATACTCTGAACATGATTGTTTATTTTTGTCCTTTTGGTCTCCAATTTGAATTCTTGCAGCATACGCAAATGCGCTGGCCTTCATGATTCCAGGACCTAGAATCATACCAGCCGATGGGTGGTGGTTTATCGCTCGTTCAGCTGACGGCGGTCATTTGATGCTCATTCGCACGTACCAAATTGACCAAACCGTTACATCAAACCACATGCAGTACAATGCATGGGGCGTTCGTGACATTGATGGCTATGGCTGCTTCGTGTTCGAGAAAGATCCTAGCTCCGTTGGGCCAGGCGTATTCAACTGGAGGCGGGTTTACAGCCTCGGCAACCACTCCTTGTTCCTCGGGCTCAATTATCCGATCATCCAACCAATCATCGATCATATCACCGGCGATGATTACTGTGCGATGCAACTTCCATTTGCATGGGGGGCTGTGTTTACACATCATACCATGGGTTTCATGAATCACCATATCCAGAGATTCGTCGACACAGCTTGTTGCCAGATAATCTTCAGTGTGTGAAAGGCATCAAGCTTCCATGCGATGGATGGCTTTTGCAAACCCGACATGCGGTGATGTGGTTCATGCCAATAGCAAATATGCACAACTTGATTCGTGCTGATATCTAGACTGAGCCATGTATTATGCTGCTGTAGCACGACCCACTTTTGTTGGATATTATGTACTGTTGTTAGTTTGAAGCACTCCTCAGGTTTGAAGGATAGATACCTCCCTAGGATCAAGTGCATCCTAACTCACCTACGTAGGATGTACTGATAATGATGATGGAGATGTTGTGCTTGTTAGTTAAACCTATGTATAAATTGTGACACTAAATACGACTAGTAAGTAGTACAGTAGCAGTACTAGTATATGTCGGTCAAATTATTCATCATGTCCACACATTGAATTGACATGACAACACGATGCGCGTGAGGTGACACAAGAATCCTGGCGGCGTGTTCGGGTATTCTGGACTTCAGATTTGGAGTACCACTTATCTGTCAAAATCTTTCATCATTCACTTAAAACAGTCGATTGATCATATTTTGAGTACCATATAACTGGAATTATCGATGCAAGTCGAAGAAGGATTGGCCGGTGCTGCCGGCTGGCGTCAAGTTCGATCCCATGGATCAGGAGTTGATTGAGCACCTTGAGGCCAAAGTGAGTGCTGACAGCGCGAGATTTCAGTCTCTCATCGATTTGTTCATACCAACCATCGACAGGGAGCACGGCATATGCTACACCCAACCTGAGAAACTTCCAGGTAAGACACTGATCGGCCGTCTACTTGCAAAAACATATTCCTTTGTTTATAGCTCAATTTTTCTTTTTAGACACAGACCTGGTGAAGCAATTACAATTTGACAGTTAATAAAAAGTGAAACAAGTGACTGCAACATGCCAAAGATGTTATGAAAATGCCAACTAGGTACACTAAAACCTGTATTCCACAATACTGCAGGTATCGCACTGAGTGGCCTAAGGAAGCATTTCTTCCAGCGCAATTCCAGGGCATTCAAAAGGGGCACGTGGATGCGTCGCAAGATACAGTCGAAGTACGGCATGCATGCGATGTGGCATAAGACCTGCAATACCTTTCCGGTGATGGTCAACGGCCGGCAGACGGGCAGAAAAAAAGGTTCTGGTGCTGCACACCAACAAGAACTTCGACCAGCAGAGGACCAACTGGGTGATGCACCAGTACCACCTCGGGGACCTGGAGCAAGAGAAGGAGCGGGAGCTGGTCCTCTGCAAGATTTTCTACCAGACGAACACTAGGGCCAGGAGTAAAAAGATTATAAGTTAGTTTGGTATTGGTAGTTGTACTACCTTGTCGTCCGCAAGTTGGTATTTTTGCTAACGATCTTTTGGTATGAACTTGCATTTGCTTCCAACCATCATGCCGAGGGTCAACGTGGATATAAAGCTGAATCATTTGTTTCAAAACGAATTTTCAGGCACCTAATTTTTATTTGATGGGTAGCATAAGCACCCGCCGTTCGAATTCCCAGTTCTCCAATTTTTTCAAAACAAGTGCATGCACTTATTATCACGAAAAAAAAACAATATCCGTGTTGCATCCCAGTTATCAGTCTGTACTTGCAGAATTCTCTTGTTTATTGAGCACGTATATTTTTTTTTAGGTCGAGCAAGTTTCAACTGGGCTGTAGACTGCCTAGGGTTGGTTTTGTTTTTAACAGGCCCAGCCCATGACGACAACGGGGCACAAAGATCCAGCAGGTATCTACTGGCCTCTGGCCCGCCAGCGTTAGTTATATTTTGTCTTACAACATCCACAGGCAGTTTTTTTACTAAATCAAACACACAGCCCAGTTCTATTTTCCTCTTGAAACGCATGTCCTACATCTGTTTTCTAATCTCTACCTATAGTTTTACTAGTTCATATACACGTATCATTATATTAAAAACACATAAAATTCCCTTTTAATATTTACATCCTTATTTTTGTTGTTTTTTCCCACCCAGCGCTGATTTTTTGACCACTGGTTTTCCCTTAAACCAACTCAATTGTCCCACGTCTTATTTGCTTACAAAAACAAAATGATTTTTTTGGCAAATCAATAAGTTCTTAAAAAATGTTTATCATTTCCGGATTACAACAGTTCATACTCCACCGAAATATGCAAAATAAGGTTGAACTTTTTGACCATGGTCCTGGGCAGAAAATGGGCTGTAATAAATTACTTAAGAATTAGCAAATGGGCTGCAAATTATAAAAAATAGCAAATGGGCTTTATGTTGTCTGCCACAGATTTGGAGGCTGACTTGTGGGCCTACTAAGTTCATGCGTACGCAAGGTTTCTCAAAAAATAAACTTAGTCAACAATCGACTCTACCAGCGTCAGACCGTTAGATGTCAATCTAACGGCAATCGTGCTTCTTCAGTCTCTGATCTTCCTGCCCCAGCCGCCCAAACCAGCGCCGTCGGAACCGCCTACTCCCGCCTCCCGTGGCCGGCAGTGCTGTCGGGCAGGCCTCACGGACCCATCATACTCGCATCCCTGGCCTGTCTATCCCTCTACTCACCCACACCTCCTATTATTTTTCGGCGACGGCAGCCGAACCAGTCAATCCTCGTACTCTCCACCGCGTGGGCAGCCACTGCCCTGTCTTCCCGGCTCAATATCGTTCCCTTCGTAGGCCTCGCCGTCGTCCACCGCCCTGGTGCTCTCGGCGCGGCGTGGTCAACGATGTCCATCCAACGGCCGTAGTGCTTCTTCAACCTCTGGTCTTCTTGCCCCAGCCGCCCAAAGCAGCGCCGGTCGTGCCAAATGCTCCTGCCTCTCGTGGCCGGCTGTGCTGCCGCGGAGGCCTCACCGTCCCCATACTACTCCCACCGCTGGCCAGGCCATCCCTCCACTCACCCACTCCCCCTGTTATTCTGCGGCGACAGCAGCCTCACATCGCAGCCGAACCAGTGAACCCTCGTACTCCTCTTCGCGTGGGCATCCACTGATGCGTCTTCCTCGGATCCGCGTCGTCCCCTTCCTAGGCCTCGCCGTCGTCCACCGCCGTGGTGCTCTCAGCGCGGCGTGGTCAATGTGGTCAACGACCGACTTCCATCGGAAGAGTACTGTACGTGGAGAGGCTGACAGCTGGGTCCACGGCCACAGCCCTGTTTTTTTGTGATTTGCCAAGTAAGTCGCTTTGTTAGGCCTGTTGGGCTGCAAATCTTTCAAGATGAGGAGAGCTTCATTCGGCTGGCCGAGAAAATTGCCTATCAGTAATGAGAAATGGGTTGTACATTTTTAAAACACATCAAACCGGCAATTAGTTTCAAATATCTTTTTTTCATTTTGAGATTTTAAATTACATCAATTTTTATGCGTGGAGAATTTGTTGGATTTTATATTGATATACATTTATTTTTAAAATTAGTTTGAATGTGAGTCGAAATTTCGGGATTAAAAACAGTTCGGACGGCACCGAAATATGCAAAATTTCGTATAATTTTTTAACCGTGGCCACAATATGGGCTGTAATGCTAACAAAAAGAATATGGGCTCCAAAAAAACCTTAAGAATTAGCAAATGGGCTGTAAATTATTAGAAATAATGGCAGATGGGCTCTATGCTGTTTTCCACAGATTTTAGGCTTTGCTAAAAAAAGGTTGACGCACAAGCAGCGACTGTTGGATGTCCATCGAACGGCCGTCGTGCTTCTTCAATCTCTGCTCTTCCTGCTCCAGCCGCTCAAACAAGCACCGGTGGGACTGCCTGCTCCCTCCTCCCCGCGGCCGGTTCTGCTGCCGCGCAGGCCTCACCGCCCGACCGTACTCCCATCGCTGGCCTAGCCATCCCTCTACTCACCCACACCTGCTGTTATTCTCCGGCGACCGTAGACGAACCAGTAAACCCTCGTATAGTCGTACTCCCCTTCGTGTGGGAAACAACTGCCGAGTCTTCCCTGCCTCCGTGTCGTTCCCTTCCAAGGCCTCGCCGTCATCCACCGCCCTGGTGCTCTCGGCGCGGCCTGGTTAATGTGGTCAACGACCGACATGCATCTGAAGTGGACTGTACGTGGAGAGGCCGACAGCTGGGTCCACGGTTGCACACAAGGAAATGCCTCCTTATTACGCGCAAAATAATGATTCCTCCACCTGACATCAGGGACCCACTGAAAGGGCCTCTGTATTTCGCGAAAAAAATGTTACCGCCGCTGACAGCTCGGACCCACTAGCTATATCTTCGCACGCAAGGAAGTGCCTCCTTATTACGCACAAAAAAATGAATACTCCCCCTGTTAGCTGGGACCCAGTATAGTGGCAGGCTGACTTGTGGGCCTACTAAGTTGACGGGGATGGAGGGCTTTGTCAACTTAGTCAATATGCACGATTCTAGCTCCAGTGACCGTACGATGTCCATCCAACAGCCGTAGTGCTTCTTCAACCTCTGGTCTTCTTGCTCCAGCCGCCCAAACCAGCGTCGGTTGTGCCTCGTGCTCCTGCCTCCCGTGGCCGGCTGCGATGCGGCGGATGCCTCATCGCCCCCTACTACTCCCACCGATGGCCAGGCCATCCCTCTACTCACCCACACCCCCATGTTATTCTGCGGCGACGGCAGCCTCACACCGCAGCGAACCAGTGAACCCTCGTACTCCTCTACACGTGGGCATCCACTACCGCGTCTTCCCCGGCTCCGCGTCGTCCCCTTCCTAGGCCTCGCCGTCATCCACCGCCCTGGTGCTCTCGGCACGGCGTGGTCAATATCGTCAAGAAACGGCTTCCATCGGACGTGGACTGTACGTGGAGAGGCTGACAGCGGGGTCCACGGCCGCAGCAAGGAAGTGCCTCCTCATTACGTGCAAAATAATTATTCCTCCACCTGACAGCGGGGACCCACCGGACGGGCCACCGTATTTCGCGAAAAAAACGTTTGCCCCTGACTGCTGGGACCCACCAGCTACATCTTCGCATGCAAGGAAGTGCGTCTGGGCAAAAAAAAACGATTCGCCCCCTGACTGCTGGGACCCACCAGCTACATCTTCGCAGGCAAGGAACTGCCTGACAGTCGGGACCCACCTGGTCGAAGCGTATGTAGCGTTGTCATTCTGGTCGCGAACGTGTACGTACATACTGGTCGATGTAGAGGTGCGCAAGTGTCGTAGTAGAGGCGCGCACGTGTCGTAGTAGAGGCGCGCACGTAGCATGTACACGTACGTACAACGGCCAGGGTGCAAGAAATAAAATACGGCCACGTATGTGTACATACGGGCGGGGTCTCGAACGCCTACTCGCGCATACGTACGGCCAGGGCTCGTGTACATGGCTGGGTCGGAACGGAGAAACAGCGTCGTCGTCGTGTTCATGGGGAGGTAACGGAATGCGTCGTGTTCATGGGGAGGCAACGGAATGCGTCATGTTCATCGGGAGGCAACGGAACGCGTGGGAGCCAACCGGCTGGGTCGAAACGGAATGCGTGGTCGTGTTCATCGGGAGGGCTTGGACGGAACAGGCGATAGAAATGAGGCTTGGCATATCGCAGAACAGAGGAAACAGACCTCCACCGGTCGAAACGGGGGTCCTGTTGATCGGGAGGGGTGTGGCGTACCGCAAAACGGAGGAAACAGACCTCCTACGGTCGAAACGGGGGTCCTGTTGATCGGGAGGCGTGTGGCGTACCGCAAAACGGACGAAACGGACCTCCTACGATCAAAACGGGGGTCCTGTTGATCGGGAGGGGCGTGGCGTACCTGAAAATTGACGGAACGGACTTGTGTTGGAGCGCTACGGTAGAAACGGGGGTCCTGTTCATCGGGAGGGGTGTGGCATACCGCAAAACGGGACTCCACGGCATACTGTTCATCTCCACCGTCGACCTCCTCCAGCCTCCACGGGCTCCTGTTCATCCAGCCTCCACTGCGCGCTACTCCACCGGCTACTGTTCAATCACCCCTCCACTATCTACTGTTCATCCAGCCCTCCACACCACGCGGTCCTGTTCAACCAACCCTCCACGGGCACCCCTCCACCGTCTACTGTTCATCCAGCCCTCCACACTACGGGGTCCTGTTCAACCACCCCACCACGGGCACCCCTCCACTGTCTACTGTTCATCCAGCCCTCCACCACACCACGGGGTCCTGTTCATCCAGAGGGAACGCCACCGCTCACTGTTCATCCAACCCCCCCCCCCCCCCCGCAACGCTCACTGTTCATCCCAGAGGCAGCATCGATCGGCTTCAGTTAGCGGCAGTAGCGAAGGAATCGCTCGATCGGGTTCTGTTAACAGCCATCGATTGATCGCTCGGGTTCAGTAACGCATAGCCTGCAGTGCAATCGCTCGGGTTCAGTTAGAGCCCAACGCCTCGCTCGGGTTCAGTTAGGGCCAACGTCTTGCACACACGCGCGTACGTGTACGAGAGAAACGCCTCCCGCTCGGCCCCCGACCTCCCACCATAACCGGGAACTCCCCAAAATTTTCCTCGCCCTCGCTTCTACCATGGTTTTTCCGTCATGGCCCAAAGAATGTCATGCAGCTGCGTCTCCGGCCCGCCCAGGACAAAAAGCCCATTTTCTGTCATGATTTTTTGTCATAGAAGTAGGAGCCCACCCCATCTATGATGATACCAGGTTTTGTCACAATTATCGTCATAGAAGTGTCATATGTATGACAGAAAAAAATTTCGTTCGGCCCAAAATGTCACGGATGTGTCTTTTTTTTGTAGTGTTAGATGCTTGGTTGTACTTGAATATTACCTTGGGGTGCCTTGGGAATCCCCAAGCTTAGTCTCTTGCCACTCCTTATTCCGTGGTCCATCAACACTTTACCCAAAACTTGAGAACTTCACAACACAAAACTCAACGGAAAACTGTTAAGATCCGTTAGTATAATAAAAGCAAGTCACCGCTTAGGTACTGCTGTAGACTCATTCCAATTTTATATTGGAGTTTTATCTACTGTATTCTCACTTCTCCATGGTTCATACCCCCCGATACTACTCATAGATTCATCGAAATAAGCAAACAATACAAAGAGAATAGAATCAGTCAAAAACAGAACAGTTTGTAGTAATATGGAAACTATCCATACTTCTGTAACTCTAAAAATTCTGAAAAATTAGGACACCTTAGGAAATTTGTATATAAATCTTGTGATAAAAATTCAGATCAAAATCACGCTTCTGTGAGTTCTCAAAATTCTTGCAATGAGCACAAAAGTTTCTGTTTTTTAGCAAGATCAAATCAACTATAACCATAGATCATCCCAAAGGTCTTACTTGGCTCAAACACTAATTAAAACACTAAAACACAATTACTACAGAATTAATATTTTGTATTGATTGAAAAATAGAAGCAAAAACAAAAAACACAAAATAAAATTGGGTTGCCTCCCAACAAGCACTATTGTTTAACGCCTCTAGCTAGGCATATTGCATAGATCTAGGTTTTGTTATCTTTGGTATTTAATTCATTTCTAATCAAATCTTACAAAACTTTTCTTAGTAAATCCCTCTTATATCTTCCCTCCCTTCTAGTGGGATACTTCAAAGCATGGAAAGGACTTCGATTAGTAATTTTTACATTCATAATTTCATACTCATGATCACACAAGCAAACAAAAAAGCAAACGAAAAGGTGAATGAAAGAAGGCGAATAAAAAGGCAAATATTTGTGTGTTTTTCTGAAAATGTTTTAGAAGTGGGGGAGTGGAAAACGAGAGGCAAATGGCAAATAATGTAAGTGCGAGATATGAGAGTTTATGATAGGTACTTGGTAGGCTTGATGTAGAACCTCCCCGGCAACGGCGCCAGAAATTCTTCCTGTTATTTCTTGAGCTTGCGTTCATTTTTCCCTTGAAGAGGAGAGGGTGGTGCGGCAAAGTAGAGATAAGTATTTCCCTTAGTTAAGAACCAAGGTATCAATCCAGTAGGAGGCACAAGCAAGTCCCTAATATACGCACCTGCACAAACTAACAAACACTTGCAGACAACGCAAAAAAGGGGTTGTCAATCCCTTCACGGTCACTTGCAAGAGTGAGATCTAATAGAGATAGATATAAAAGATAAATAAAAGGGGCTGATGCCTTCCCACCCACCCAGGTTCAAGGCATGGTACTTGCAATTTTTGTTTATTGCACCAATTATACTGTAGGGGGTTCCCTTACAGTCTTTCTGTAAAAAAAGATAAATAAAAGGCAAAATAAAGTAAATATAAATAAATTGTAGCAAGGTATTTTTGGTTTTATAGATCTGAAAATATATGGTGGAAAATAGACCCGGGGGCCATAGGTTTCACTAGAGGCTTCTCTCTTGAAGAAAGCATACGCTGGGTAAACAAATTACTGCTGAGCAATTGGTAAAAACCCCATCTTTTTATCTTTAATAGCAACAATGCAAATATGTGCCTCGCTACCCCTACTGTCACTGGGTGAGGACACCGCAAGATTGAACCCATCACAAAGCACCTCTCCCATTGCAAGAAAAACCAATCTAGTTGGCCAAACCAAATTGATAGATTGGAGAGAAATACAAAGCTATCTTAATCATGCTTAAAAGAGTTCAGAAAAGACTCAAATAATATTCACAGATAATCTGATCATAAATCCACAATTCATCGGATCTCAACAAGCGCACCGCAAAAGAAGATTACATCGAGTAGATCTCCAAGAACATTAAGGAGAACACTGTATTGAAGATCAAAGAGAGGGAAGAAGCCATCTAGCTACTAGCCATGGACCCATAGGTATGTGGTAAACTACTCACACATCATCGGAAGGGCAGCAAGGTTGGTGTAAAGGCTCTCCATGATCGAATCCCCCTCTGACGGAGTGCTGGAAAAGGCCCCAAGATGGGATCTCGTGAGAACGGAACTTGTGGCGGCGGAAAAGTATTTTTTTGTGTGCCCCTAGTGTAGGGGGAATATTTGAGGATTTATAGTGGTGGAGTTAGGGTTATAGGAGTCACGAGGGCCCACAAGCCCCCTGCCCCCCGTGGGGCGCGCCCCTAGGGCTTGTGGCCCCCTCATGGGTGTTCTGGCCTCCACTCCAAGGCTCGTAGGTGTCTTGTAGTCCAAGAAAAATTATTGTAAAGTTTTATTCTGTTTGGACTCTGTTTGGTATTGATTTTCTGTAGAAGTCAAAAACAAGGAAAAACAACAACTCACACTGGGCTCTAGGTCAATAGGTTAGTCCCAAAAATGATATACAATAGCATATAGATATAAAACATCCAAGATAGATAATATAATAGCATGGGACAATAAAAAATTATAGATACATCAGATACGTATCATTGGTCCATTCAAAAGGTCCAAGGACAAGAAAACTCATCTTCTCGTAGTTGTTGATAAATTTAGCAAGTGGGTAGAAGCATAGCCTATCAGCAATGGCGATGCGGAAATAGCAGTCAAGTTTGTGAAAAAGTTGATCTTTCGTTTTGGCTATCCACACAACATCATCACTGATAATGGGACTAATTTTTCCAAATGAGCCATGAAGATGTTTTGTCAGCACGAGCATATCCGACTTGACGTAGCCTTTGTGGCACATTCTTGGTCCAGTGGGTAGGCTGAACGTGCTAACTAGGAGATTTTACGAGGCATCAATCCCAGACTTATGGTTTCTCTTGAGAGCACTCCAGGTTGTTGGGTTGAGGAGCTCCCTTTTGTCCTTTGGAGCAGTGCCTTTCTTCATGGTTTATGGTGTTGAAGCAGTGTTACCAAGCGATATTCGTCATGATTCCCCCAGAGTGGCGGCTTATGTTGAAGCAGATAATGAAAAGGCTCGACAGGATTCCCTCGACGCTCTGGAGGAGGAATTGAAGTAAATATGCCCTAGAGGAAATAATAAAGTTGTTATTTATATTTCCTTATATCATGATAAATGTTTATTATTCATGCTAGAATTGTATTAACCGGAAACTTAGTACATGTGTGAATACATAGACAAACAGAGTGTCACTAGTATGCCTCTACTTGACTGGCTCGTTAATCAAAGATGGTTAAGTTTCCTAGCCATAGACATGAGTTGTCATTTGATCAACGGAATCACATTATTAGAGAATGATGTGATTGACTTGACCCATCCGTTAGCTTAGCACTATGATCGTTTAGATTAATTCTATCGCCTTCTTCATAACTTATACATGTTCCTATGACTATGAGATTATGCAACTCCCGAATACTAGAGGAACACTTAGTGTGCTATCAAACGTCACAACATAACTGGGTGATTAAAAAGATGCTCTAAAGGTGTCTTCGATGGTGTTTGTTGAATTGGCATAGATCGAGATTAGGATTTGTCACTCCGATTGTAGGAGACGTATCTATGGGCCCTCTCGGTAATGCACATCACTATAAGCCTTGCAAGCAATGTGACTAATGAGTTAGTTGCGGGATGATGCATTACGGAATGAGTAAAGAGACTTGCCGGTAACGATATTGAATTAGGTATGATGAAACCGTCGATTGAATCTCGGGCAAGTAACATACCGATGACAAAGGGAACAATTTATGTTGTTATGCGGTTTGACCGATAAAGATCTTCGTAGAATATGTAGGAACCAATATGAGCATCCAGGTTCCGCTATTGGTTATTGACCGAAAGTGAGTCTCGGTCATGTCTAAATAGTTCTCGAACCCGTAGGGTCCGCACGCTTAACGTTCGATGACGATCGGTATCATGAGTTTATGTGTTTTGATGTACCGAAGATAGTTCGGAGTCCCGGATGTGATCACGGACATGACGAGGAGTCTCAAAATGGTCAAGACATGAATATTAATATATTGGAAGGTTATGTTTGGACACCGGAATGGTTACGGATGAGTTCGGGCATATACCAGAGTACCGGGGGTTACCGGAACACCCCGGGGGCTAAATGGGCCCACATGGGCTTTAGTGGAAGAGAGAGGAGGCGGCCAAGAGGTGGGGGGTGTGCCCCCAAGCCCAATCCGAATTGGGAAGGGGGTCGGCCCCCCTTTCCTTCCTCTCCTCTTCCCCTTCCTTCCCCCTCCTATTAGGACTAGGAAAGGGGGGAAACCTACTCCCAGTAGGAGTAAGAATCCCCCCTTGGGGCGCACCATGAAGGGCCAGCCGGCCCCCTCCTCCCCTCCTTTATATACGGGGGAGGGGGCACCCCATAGACACACAAGTTGACAGTTGTCTTAGCCGTGTGCGGTGCCCCCTCCACATATTTCCACCTCGGTCATATCGTTGTAGAGCTTACGCGAAGCCCTACGTCAGTAACTTCATCATCACCGTCACCACGCCATCATGCTGACGAAACTCTCCCTCAGCCTTAGCTGGATCAAGAGTATGAGGGACGTCACCGAGCTGAACGTGTGCAGATTGAAAGTGCGTTATATCGACTAGAGGGGGTGAATAGGCGATTTTTATGAATTCTTCACTAAGGAATTTGCTGGTGAGGAAATTCCTTAGCGAAGAATTACTTGCAGCGGAATAAGTACTCAAAAGTAAACATAACCGAAGACAAGCATAGTCATCATGATGAAATAAAGACAAGCTCACAGTACTGAAAGCGTAAACACAGGATAACACAGGATGAAGACAAACAGACTGAAGAAATTGAACTGAGGAAATTGAGGAAGTCTTTAGTCAAAGTCTTCAAACACAGATATGACAAGCACACAACACAGTAATGAGGAAATGAAAGAGTTGAGGAAATAGAACCAGTTGGCTTGGTGAAGACAATGATCTGGTAGACCAGTTCCAACTGTTGTCTCAGTTGTACATCTGGTTGGAGCGGTTAGGTATTTAAACCTGAGGACACACAGTCCCGGACACATAGTCCTCACCGTATTCTCCTTGAGATAAGGTCACACAGACCTCGCCCAATCGCTCGTGGTAAGTCTTCAGTTGACTTCCGAACCTTCATAAACTCACTCACTCGGCGATCCACAATTCCTCTTGGATGCTCTAGACCATGACGCCTAACCGCCTGGAAGAAGCACAGTCTTCAAAGGTAACAAGCGTCGGATCCAAGCAGGATCAATATCTTCAGTGATGCTCAATCACTTTGGGTTTGTAGGTGTTTGGGTTTGGGTTTTCCTCACTCGATGATTTTCGCTCAAAGTCCTCGAAGGATCGGATGCTCTCAAATGACAAGTGTCTGTTTCTCTCGAAGCAGCCAACCAGCTAGTGGTTGTAGGGGGGTGGCTATTTATAGCCTAGGGAGCAGCCTGACATGATAAGACATAAATGCCCTTCAATGATATGACCATTAGGTGGGTAGATATTTTGGGACAGCTGGCACAAGGCACAGCAACGGTCGGAAATTTGAGGCTCAAATTCCTCAGGGCTATCATGTTCCTCACTGTGTAGGCAATCCGCACTGGCGAATTCCTAACTCCTCAGTCAGAACAAATTCTTAGAGACCAGAAGAACTTCGTCTCTGTCATTGAAGAATATGACTGAACTGTATGAGATTTCCAATGGCTTCACTCGAAGGGATTGGTAGGTGTAGGATTTTGAGTTGAGCATCACATGGAAATTTTTCCTTAGTATTTCCTCGACCCCCTTTAACAGTACGGTGTTTCCTATGACTCAAGAAAGAGAAAATGAAACTACGAAAACAAAAGTCTTCACGCTTCATGTTCCTTGAATGAATACCAAGTCTTCAAGGTCACACCAATTTCTTCACTTTCAAAGTCTTCGGAAAGTCTTCAAAAATCCAAAGTCTTCAGTCGAAGAACTTCATTTTAGGGGTCGACTTTCTCTGTAAATATCAAACTCCTCATAGACTTCTAGACCTGTGTACACTCATAAACGCATCAGTCCCTTAACCTATAAGTCTTCAATACACCAAAATCACTAAGGGGCACTAGATGCACTTACAATCTCCCCCTTTTTGGTGATTGATGACAATATAGGTTAAGTTTTCAACGGGGATAAATATATGAAATGTAAATACTGATATTGAGGAATTTGATTGCAAGATATAGAAGAACTCCCCTTGAAGATGTGCATAGTGAGGAATTCTGCTTTTGAAGCAATGCACACTTGAAGAGTTGATTCATGGAGATCTCCCCCTATATCTTGTAATTCATACACGCATTTGACATATAATATGAAGAATTTGAAATGCATGATGAAATATGGTGACTGATGTAATTCAACATGCGTGCATAAACATTAATGAGGAATAAGCATTCAAAAGAACACGGCAAAAGTATCAGGTCACCATAGAGTTTAAGTTTACAACTCGATCCAGCAAAGTCATCAGACGAACGAGAGTTGTAACTTAGCAAAAAAACGCCCATATAATAGACCCGCTTGAAGACTAACTCAAATTTCTCCCCCTTTGTCATCGAATGACCAAAAGGATCGCAAATGAGTACTAACGCCCCTGAAGATATCAAGTTGATGAAGGAGCGCCAGCGTTGTTGGGGTCGTTTGTTGATGTTGGGCCTGCCGTAGTGTCGTCCAAGTCTTCATGCTCGTCGGTGTCGCGCGATGAAGAATAGGAGCTGGCCACCAAGGAAGGAACTTTGACCTTCTTGTATTTCTTCGGTGGAGGTGCAGACCAGTCAAAGTCTTCCTTGAGACCCATTTTCTTCAGATCTTCTTTGTTATAGACATGAGACAAAACAACCCAGGTACGGTTGAGGGTTTCATGGAGGTAGTATTGGTTTTTCTTCACTGCATTGTGGGTTGAGGTCATGTTGTGAAGAATTGAACCAAACTGATGCTTGACCCATTTATGATTGCGATCAACCTTCTAATGAAGACTGAGGAGAAGCTCACGGTCAGTCATCACCCTCGGTGTTGTGCCTTGAGGATTTTGCTTGGCTGTGTTGGCGGCAGAGTTATGGGTGGCAGAGTCGTCATTGGTTGAGTAGGATGCAGCCTTGCAAAATTAACCATCCAATGGATGAATGCCTTCATCTATAACAGCAGCGGCCTTGCCCTTGTCATCAGCTAAGGAAAATGTCCGTTTGAGGACTTCAATCGGAGGCAAGTAGCTGCAGTGGTTCAGTGTATCCGCTTTGTAGTTGAGTGAAGACCTTGTTCTGATGAATCTCATAATCCAAGGTGCATAAGGCTTCAGCTCAAATGGTGACAAAGTGATATTGGCGAGAGTCCTCATGAAGAAATCATGGAAGTTGACACGAACGCCATGAATGATATTGAAAAGCAGATTCTTCATGATGCCAATGACTTCTTCTTCATTCGAGTCGTGGCCCTTGATTGGACTCAATGTCTTCGTCAAAATGTGATAGACAGTCTGAGGCACATATAGTAATTCCTTTACGAGGAATTTGGTTCGTGGGGCCTGACCTGGCTTCAAAGGCTTCATCAGAACTTGCATGTAGTGATTTGTAAGCTCGGGTTCACTGTAGACGCAACGAGCAGCTTCAAGGGGAGGACTGAGTGGTAAGGCACGAAGAAATTCAGTTGCAGGTGCCTTGTAGTGAGTATTTTCAGACATCCAGTCCAGCACCCATGAATTCACATCTTCAGAATCTCCGGTGATGTGCAGCGTCGCATAAAATTGAAGAATAAGTTCTTCATTCCAATCACAGATGTCAGTGCAGAAATTTAACAATCCAGCATCGTGAAGAACACTGAGGACTGGCTCGAAGCACGGTAGTGATTCCATATCCACGTGAGGAATATGCGCATGATCGAAGACTTTGTCTTTGTTGAACAGCACTGAGGAATAGAAATTAGCCTGACTGGCCGTCCAACATTTGTGGTGAACTTCTCAATCAGTTTAACAAACCTTACTTTGGATCCTTGCCAATCAGCATAGTAAGCATTGAAATCATCGCTGAGGGATTTGATTTCAGACTGGATTTTTACAAGTTCATCAGTAGTCGTAGAGACAACATTGTTCTTCAGAAACTTCTCCTTCCTTTACTGTGCCTTCTTGATCTGCGTGACCTTCTCATATTTCCATTTTTCTTCTTGGATGAAATGGGTCAGCATGTGACTTTGGCCAGGATTCAACTTGAAATCAGGCATAGGAGTGTTTGGGTCCTTGTGCCAGAGATCAATATACTTGAGGAACAACCTTGGATCCAAAAGCAGTGCCACATTTGTGCCTTTGGCTCTAGCGGCCCTGACTTGCCTATCTCTGATGATCTCAGCAAGTTCTTCATCATCAGCTTCGTCTTCTTCAGACGACACTTGGAAGGCGGCCTGCTTCTTCTGAGGACTAGGGCGAGGACCTCGTCCAGCAGTGGCCTTTGTCTTCAGCAGAGAGGGTCTCGTTAAAGAATTTGTTGTAGCTGAGGAACTAGCTGAAGCTCCTGAGGCAATAGAGATGCCTGTAGTCCTTTGACACGTGGCAAGATGCACAAGTGCTGAGGACTTTAGAGGAGCAGGAGCAGCATGAGGAATTGGCCTTGAGGGCTTTGAAGATTCTGGCCGTGAGGGCATTGCTGAGGAACTTGGCCTTGAGGGCACTGTAGGTGAAGCACTTGGCTTATGTGCAGGCTTCTTTGCCATAGATTTCTTCGGCTTGACATAGGCCTCAGTGGCTGCAGCAGCAGCAGCAGTGTCACACCCTGATTTTCATGCCACAACACTTAAGCTAATAAATCATGATAAAAATGTGGTTTGACAAATTTTTTTGAGTGTTTTGTCTTTGCTTTGATTGAATGTTTGACTGTTGTTTTCTAGTGCTCTAAAAATCAAATAAATCCTCCAACTCTTATACTCCTTCTCCTTGCTCCAAAATCTTTTCCCAATGATCATCCCATGTGTATAGTGCAATATAGTATTTTTTTACAAAAATAATTTGGCCAAATAGTATTTTCAAAAATTAGTTTTCCAAAAACCCCTTGATTGAGGTTTGCACTACAAGTACTTAATTAAGGGCAGTAAAAATCTTTCCAAAAATATTTTTGACTCCTATTAGATATAGGTTACCCAGAAACCACAAAAATATAATTTTAGAAGTTATTTTCCTATTTTACTTAAAGGCTTTTTCTTAAGGCCAGAAATGGTCTTAACTAGGTTAAAATTATTTTAAAGCTTTAAAAATATTTGAGAAAAATTAGGGAGACTCAATGGACATATATTTTCCATATATATGAGTTTAAACATATGGTCATGATCAAAATATTGGACAAAACCTCCCAAAACCATTTCTGCTCATTTCAAGGATTTGATATATTTCTACAGGAAATATTTTCATAAATATCCAAGAAAATTCTAACATGTCACATATGACATTTTTTATGATCTTGCCAAGTAACATGTCATGGAGAAGAGTATAACCCCATGAAACCCTCTCAAAACCACTTCTGTCCTTTTTCAAGTTTGAACATTTTTGCACTGTCAAACATGTCCAAATGCTCTCAAACTTGGTGCACATGCTCAAATGGTGTAATAATGCATCTAGACCAAATGGAACAAGTTGGAGAGAATGTTATCTGGATCAAAGTACCCCAAAACCCTTTCTGTTCAGAACCAAATTTGAACAACTCTACATTGCCAAGTGTGTCCTTTTGATCTGAATTTTTGTGGACATGTTCAAATCCTCAAATGGTGACACTACACAAAGTGGTGCATCAAGGAGAATTGATTTGCATGACTAAATCTTGGTAAAGCCATTTCTGCTAATTTCTAGGGTTTACCAAAGTTACATTGGCCACTTTGACCAAATGAGCTCAAATTTGGTGGAACATCCTAATTATATGTTCCATTTCACTCTGTGAAGTCTCATGCCAAATGGAGTACATTTTCTTACCCAAACAAGCATCAAACACCTTCTGCCACTTTACCAAAATTCCATTTTGACCTCTTCCACTAATCTCCATGGGCTCAACTTTGTACCACAGCTGCTCCTGACCCTCTCCTACCTCCAGTAACTCTCCTCCTTCATCAGCTCAATTATTTGGGGGTAACACCCACCTCTTTCTCTCTCTGTTCACCCATGGCAACACCTCCTCTCTCTCCCATTTCAATATTGAGCATACCACATAGCATCTCCACCCCAGGGCATCCAAGGCAACCCCAAGGCACAAGGGGACATGCCCTGGCCCTTTAAAAATGGCCATGCCAGCCATTTGCATGCTCCAGAGCATGCTCCAGTGCGCCCAGGCACTGTAGCCGCCCTCTGCCCGACGCCTCCGGCCACCTCGGGCCTCCCCAGCGCGCCCGACGAGGCGCCTCGACGTCCTAAACACGGCAGCTGGTCGGCTGTAGCGACCCGACCTCAGACGGTCAAGCCTCTGTGTTTCTATGCCATCCCTGGATCAGTATGCTGGCACACACAGTACATCAATGTATATATCAAAGTGCAATCACATGTATAAATAACGTAAAACTGATATATACCTCATAAGTCACAACGGAAACAATCAATCGGGTGTGGAGTCCCATCAACGCCATCGGCAGGTTGAGTGTAGACCGTAACCCTGTATCGTAACTCTTACTCGTCGGAAGAAATATCTGCAACATGATACGTTGCAGCCGTGTAGGTCAGTACATTAAATGTACCGGCAAGATCACAATAAGAGAAAGCAGATGATAAAACTATTCTATATGCAATATGGCTTTATGGTTCCGCCAACCGATGTCTCATAGCCCATATCATCATAAGTTGCCCACAATTAAGTTATCAGTCCGGTGTTGAGAGTTCCGAGATAGATCCAAGTCCAGATGCTCAAATTGTCCGTAACCGGGGACACGGCTAATCGATTAGGTTTTAACCCTCTGCAGAGGTTTGTACACTTTACCCGCAAGATTCGATCCCTCTCTGTACGTTCTCGCACCTCAGGGTGTTTGAGAACAAGATGACCGAAACATGGTATTCCGAAGAGTTCCCCTGACCACTGTCCGGTGCTCATCCAATCCTACCGTAGTTCTACATCTGCTAGCACCGTCCCAGCCAGAGTCACAACTAAGGTCAACCAAGCCAGAGCCCATAATGACTTGCGGTTGCACAGGTAAGCTTGTGGGCATGAAGTATTCTTCCGTCTCTTTGAGTCTGGGTGGAACTTTCCTCATGAGTACTGGCCAAAACCCAGCTCATTAGGCAAATCCACTGGATACTCCAGGGTGCCTCACAACCAGTCCACCCAGTAGTGTGTATTGAAGTCTTGTCTCGAGTCTTGAAGTTTTGAGGTCTCGAAGAAGCTGTCCTTGCAGGTGCCATCAGGAAGTTGTCGTCTTTGACGTAAAATCCTCCATTCTCACAACACTCCAGAGCACTCATACCAACCCCGTCTACTATAGCGTAGCTTTAAAAGTAAACAACGTCCCGGGCTTGGTAACAGGGAGATGGGTTCCTACCTTATGCATTCTACTCAACTACAAGAACTCAATATCACTACTGGAGGGATTGAAATAATGGTGCCACTAAATGCAATAAAAACATTGGTATGAAAAATATGGTCAAAGTGAACTTGCCTGGTATGTTGATGAAGATATAAATGCTCTCGGGAACTTGATAAAACTATTCGTCACTCCAATGTAAATCTATATAGTCAAACATGGTAACCATATAAGCAATCGTCCTAGCAAACAATACTAGCAATCAAAATAACAATCAAAAAGCAAGAAGAAAACCAAATAAAAACCAAAAGAAAACTTTGAAAGAAAACTTCAAGGAAAACTAGTGGAGACCAATTCACACAAATCTTACATAACATCACTAAATTACTCTAATAACTTTTCTACAGAAAAGAAACTATAACTCTAATAAAATAACAGAAAATAAATTACTAATTTAATAACTAGCAAAAAGAACTAAGATAAAACTACTATAACCATCTAGTTAATACTATAACAAGTAGCAAAACACTAAGACAACTATAACAACCAAGCATTCATTAAAACATTAATAAACTATACTAAATAAATATAACAACTAGTTTACAAATAACAGAAACAATAACAACGTAACTTGAAGTGGCAAAAGAAATTACTTTTAAAACTAATAAAACTATTCTATTTACCCTAGTTTCATAACTAAACAATAGTAAAACAAAACAATAACTAAACTCTAATAAATAACTATAAAAAATTATCTACTGTAGTCTAACAGAAATATAGAACAACAAGCAAAAATCTACAAAAAGAATTAACTAAAATAATTAAAAACAATAATTAGATAACCAAAACAACTATATAAGCAAAACAGTATTGTTTCTAATAAAACCCTAATTTAGAATGCTCTAAAATTACCAAACTAAATCCTACAGTTAAACAATACCACAAGTGACCAGTAGCAAAAAGAATCAAGTTAAAATCTATTTTTAAACTCAAGTTATGGCCAAAATACTAATTTGAACAAAATTTATCAAATTCAAATTTAAGCTACTCAAATTTGAAATCCAGTAACACTAACATAAGCTTAAACAAATTTGTGATCCAACACAGTTGGAATCACTCAAAAATAAATTATAGATAATTAGTTATTGAATTTACAAATTTGGAACTATTCTGAAAAAAAACAGAACGAAAAAAAAGGTGAACAGTAGATCGGGTTTACTGTAGCAGTCCGGTGAGGGGTTCTGGTGGAGCTCCGGCGACGTCCTCCGGTGGCCCTCCGGCGAGGCGAGGGGTCCGGTGGGGGAGGTGGAGCGAGGGGGTTTGAGTGGTGGTGGTGGGAGTTGGCGGGGATGGCCGGAGGTGGTGGGGCGGGGCGGCAATGGCGGCGGTGGTCCGGCGAACTCCGGCGAGGTGGCGCGGCAGCTTGGGGCGAGGAGAGGCGGCTCTAGGGGCGGTAATGGGGCGGAGGAGGTGCCTTTATATAGGAGAGGGGCTCGGCTTGAGCGAGGGGGCGACGAGATTCGCGAATCCCGCGATTCCGGCGAGGTCCGGCGCGGTGCTACAGTTGATCGGGATGATATCCTGTGCTGGAGGAAGGAGAAGATTCGGATCGGATCGGGCCGGATTTGGCCCAAAGGAGGAAAATTCCTTTCCTTTTTTTAAAAGATTCCCCGAAGAAAAATCATTTTAGAAAATAAAAAGAAAATAAAATATAGGAGTATTATATGTCAAAATGACCGGAAAAAGAAATCCTACAATATGAACTATTTTACAAGATGACATAAAATTCACACAAATTCTAATAAAACAAATAGTGCTACTGCTGCAAATAAAATTCAAATAAAATTTCTTTAAAATGCAAAAATGATTTAAAATTTATTTTTCTCCATTTTTATAATGTAGGGAATCATTTTACCCTATTTTCCATATATTTTATTTTTGGATAAAAATAATTTGAAAATAAAACCCAAAAACTTCCAAATGGTTCTGAATTTGAAATTCAAACATTTTCTTCATACTTCCAACTCATATTTCCTATATTTTGAAGAAGTCATTCTATCCTCTCTCATGAAAATCATTGAGTTGCATAAAGTTTCTAAATTTGAAATGCTTTCAAAAATGAAATTCAAACATCTTTCAAAACCCTTTTTGTTTCTAGAAGAAGTCATGTTTTCTTCACTCAAGGGTATTGTGATGAAATGAATTTGAATTTCATTGAGATCAAATGCAAGGATGAAAGTTTGGGAAGTCATTTCATTCCCTCTCATTTAACTTTCAAAAAGTTTCAAATTTCACTCAATTTCACACAACCATTCACACAGCAATCAAACAATCAATCAAGTTAATTATTTAATATAACATTCCAAAATTTAGAATTTTGGGATGTTACATCGGCCCCCTCCTCCCTCTCTCCCTCATGCCCGTGCTCACGCGTGCCTGAGTACCGCCCAGCTCCGCCAGTGCGCGCACGCGCTTGGGACCCGCAGGAGCTCGCCCCACTCCTTCTTCCCTTCGTACTTGACCTGGTCCATGCCCACGAACACCCCGCGTTGAGTATAAGGATTATTAGGAAGTATAGGATAGACTAGGATTTGGTCCTGCCTTGTCTTGTACTCCAAGTTGGTCTTTGTACTCCTATATATATGCCCACGAGGCTCAAGCAATACAACGAACTATTCCACCAATCCTCTCTTTCCCTTCCAACATGGTATCAGCCTAACCGATCCAAACCTAGCCGCGCCGTCGCTTCCGCTCCGCGCCGCCCTCGGGGCGGTCGGTCTCCATGATCGCCACCGGGGGCCGCGCCGCCCGTACCTAGGGTTCGTCCGCTGGTCGTGTTGACCGGCTGCCCTAGAGAGTCTTTTTCCCGAGCCCTTGCTCCGGGTTTTTTCGCTCTCCCGCCGGTCGTTCTTGGTCGGCGTTTTTCTTTTTGGTTTTCCGATCTATTCTTGATCGGTTTGCGTCGCCCGCCGCCGCCGTCGATCCCCGTGCGCCTCTACTCCGACACTGGCGTGACCGGCCGGCTACATCACCGACCCGGCGGCCTCGCGCAACAGGCGGCCCCTCAAGGCCGTCGTTCGCGCGCCGGCCCGCCCGTCGATCTACGCCGGCCGTCACCGCCCTGCTCTGACCGGGACTCCTGCATCACCCTGACCCAGCGGCCTCGCGTCATGCAGCGGCCAATCATAGCCGCCCTGCTGACCGCCGCCGCCGGCTTCATCTCGGACTCCGTCGCCACCACGCCTCCACCGAGCGGCGTCCTCGACCTCGCGTGCGATCGGCTTGATCACCCGCTCGCCGCCGCGATCCGACTCATCTACGCCGCCCGACCGACCTGGCCCGTCGGTTACGCGCGCCTCCGCAGGTCCCGTGAAGATCGTCCCCGAGTTCAGCGCGCCTCTCCATCGATCGAGCATCGGGCTGCCGCTGCGTCGCCCCGTCGGGCCGCAGCGCCGCCGCCCCGTGGTTCTCCTCCCGGCTGCACCGACCCGCGTCACCGCTGCGTCGCCCCTTCGGGCCGTAGTGCCGCGGCTCGCGGTCCCCCGCCGCCCCGAGGGCGTCCGCTCTAGGCCGTCCCGTGGCTGCATCGACCCTCGCGCCGCCGCTGCGTCGCCCCGTCGGGCCGTAGCCAGCGTGGCACGCGGTCCACGCCGCCGCCCCGAGGCCGTTCCCGCGGCTGCACCGACTCGCGAACCGCCGTCGTGTCGCCCCTTCGAGCCGCAGCGTCACGGCCCGCGGTCCCCGCCACCGCCCCGAGGTCTTCCCATCATCGCCCCGACCCGCCTGCCGCCGCTACGTCGCCCCTTCGGGCCGTAGTGCCGCGGCACGCAGTCCACTCCGCCGTCACCGCGCGTCGACCTCCCGTGGTATGCGCCGCGCCGTCTTCCTAGGCGCGGGAACGCCACCGTCCGCGCCGGTCTTCGTCACGCTGTCAGGGTTCTTCGCCTACTTCGAGCACCGCCGCCGCACTCCTAACCTAGTAGCCGCCGCTGCCGTCAGGCCGCCGCCGCCGCCGCTGCCGTCAGGCCGCCGCCGCCGCTCTTCTTTGGCCGCGCCGCGGCTACCTCCGTAGCTGTCGCCGCCGCCCGTCCACCCCACTTCGTCTTCGTCCAGCACCAGCTCGTCGCCAGTGTCGCCGTTATCTACCCTGACCGCTTCATCTACTCCGACAACCACAGGTGACATTGGCCCCGCACCGATTGGCGCCGCAACCATCGTCGAGTCCTTCTCTGCTGGCCTCTCCGACCTCTTCGACATGGCGTACAGCTCGTGCAGGTCCCAGTCTACGCATGCCTGGTGCTGGCAACACCGATGCGTGCCTTCGTCCACGACGCGTCCCCGGGCCTGGCAAGCCTGGTGCGACGCTTCGTCAACTTCGTCTTCGTCCGTCTATGCATGCCCGGTGCTGGCAACACCGGTGCGTGCCTTCGTCTACGATGTGTCCCCGGGATTGGCAAACCCGCCGCGACGCGTCGTCAACAAACATCTCCTTCCCGGCGCACCACTACTTCAACAACAATGCGCCCCTGCTAACTCGGCGCCTACTTGCGCCCGCGGCTCCACGGCGACTTCCTCGACACCGGCTACCCCGATTTGACATTGACCACGGCATTCTTCGCACGGCTACCTCGACTACGGCTCCACCACCCACGCTCTCGGCTACATCGACAAACGGCACAAAGGGCTACCACCTTGCTTGAGCAACCTTGTCGGTTGCCACTTCAGCCACGACTCCACGATGCGTCGACCGTTACGACTGTGAGGGGGGTGTCCGTCGGCTTGCCTTCGGATTCTTCTCCAGTCTCACTGTCTGCGTCGCTACCGTTGTGACTGCGGGGGAATGTTGAGTATAAGGATTATTAGGAAGTATAGGATAGACTAGGATTTGGTCCTGCCTTGTCTTGTACTCCAAGTTGGTCTTTGTACTCCTATATATATGCCCACGAGGTTCAAGCAATACAACGAATTATTCCACCAATCCTCTCTTTCCCTTCCAACACCCCGGACATGGCCGAGTGTGCCAATTCGGCCTCCGGCATCGCCTAGGCCGTGGCAATGGACGCCGTCTACGGTGCACCATCACCCCGCCTTAAACGACCATCCCGAGCCCCTCCTCTGGGCGCCATTCGCTCTCTCTGCCCCCCCCCCCAGAGACCTGCTCGAGCAGCCAGCTCCTCCTCCCGTGCCTCCCTTCTCCTCCTACCACCGCACGGCCGCCGCTTCGGCTCGCTCAAATTCGAGCAACGCCGAGCTCACCTCCCTCCCATTCCTCCACCAAAGGGATCCTTGTAGTTCGGCGATCCTCCCCACCTCCTCAAACCTTCACGGGGACTCCCGATCGCTAGGGCCACTGACGGCCGACGGCCTCCCCCACCGTCGTCGAAGCCGCGGTCACCTCGGTCCCCTACGGTGGCACAGACCGACCCCAACGGATCCGCCGCTCCGCGCTGAGCTCTTCCATAGGCGGGGCATCGCGGGAGACGGCCGGAAGCGCCGGCAATCGCCGGATGAGTGCCGGCCGAGCCCAAGCTCGCCTCTGTCCTGCCTCGACGAGAGAAAGAAGATGACCCAATGGGCGGGCCCCACCTCCCCGCGGGCCCCACACGTCAGCCGCAAAGAGCGTTGACCCTGACCGCTGATGTGGATAAGTGGAAACGGCTTCCGCCGGAGCCGCCTACCCGCGGCAAAGGCGTAGCTCCTGGAGTGCGCCTTCGACGTCACCTCTGTTTCCCCGTGCGGCCATGCGGCTGGGCCGGCCCACGGTCTATCTGTCGCCTTGTGCGCAGGATAAGGTTAAAGCCTTAATTCCTTTTTCTTTTTCAAGTCAACTTCAAAAATCCATAAATAATTCATCAGAGCTCCAAATCCAATGATTCAAATTTCTATTAGTTTCTAAATTCATGCCCTATATCATGGTGCTATTTGAACATTTTTCCACAAGTATTTCTTTCACAAATAATTACCAAATACCAATTTTCCATTTCTGTCATAAACTTTAGAAAATCACAGAGGGCTCAAATTTGATCCAAATGCCATGATTCAAATTCCTAGATGCTTCTAAGTTCATAACTTAGCTTATGAACATTTTTCTTAATACTTTCTGTCCCACATAAAATAATGAGCCAATTCTTCATATTTGTCAACTTTGCAAATTCATAGGAAATTCATTTGAACTCCAAATCCAATGAAACCAACTCCCAGATGCTTCTAAAATCATGATTGCGAAATGGGTGCCTTTGCTCATTTTTCAAAAATATATTTCTGTACACTTCTTGCAAATCCATAAACCCCTTGATTCCATCATATTGAAATGTTCAGAAATATTCACTAATCCAATTCCAGTGAAACCACCCTGGTTATTTTTCATATGACCAGGGAAGTCCTAGAAAAGTCAAATCCATATTTTTAGAGCACTTTTATTTTCTGCCTTGTTGAGTTGCTTATTATGGTTGCTTTCGACGATAGTTGACGAAGTAGACGAAATGCTTGGAGTTGGACCAGATATATTTGAAGACCTCGAAGACTCTGTTAAAACAGGCAAGCAGCCCTTTGACCATGTCTATGAAACCCTTTTTATGCATGTCATATAGCACTTTATTAGTGTTGCTTCGGGATCATGAAGAGGTGGTAACCACTTTCATGGGTTGCCTCTGTTACTTCCTCTTTGATACTTGCATTGTGCATGACCCTACCTCCTTATGAGGGTTATGCCGGTGGGAGTAGATAGGATGCTAAAGTAGTGCTACGCAAAAAGGGACGGGAATATGCATGGTGATGGAGACAAACTATTTTCAAAAGACTTTTCGAAAAAAACCCATCGGGTGCCACTTATGCCCGGTGGAGATGATGAGTTTGGTAATCACTTGATGACGAAGTGGTGTACCGAGGCAAGCGTGTGTGTTGTTTTTCAAAACGGATTGGTTTAAGTTGCGGCCGTTATTCCAACCTTACATGCGCAACCACTCTACCCTTGTATGGGAAAGGGCATTATTGATTACCTAGGCCGATACTAGCTTGGAGCCCGCATTACTAGTGACGGGAGAGTTGTTGGTGCGCTCTCTAGGGACGGGGTCGTGCCAGGTAGGGCGGCCATGACTGTTTTCACAGGGCACCGGATACACCGTTGTGTCCCCTCTCGGATGTTACGATCTCGAGTGAGTCTCGTATGATGTACATCGTGAGGATACGGAACAACGAGTGGACTCCTTGTTAGTGTCGTCTAGGGAAAGGTAGTGATCGGGTGCTTACCCCGGGTACTTGAGGTATTGCGGGTCGTGGATGACACAGAAGTTCCCCGGATCTTGTGGGTAAAGTGTGCAACCTCTGCAGAGTGTAAAACTATTCGAATAGCCGTGTCCATGGTCAAGGACAATTGGGTAACCGCTCTTGGGCTACGTCCACATGTTTACAAACCAGTGTGTGTGTTTGGATAAGTGGGAAGAACTACTTGGGTCAAGTCAAAGGACTTGACATAGATGAGTTGGGTTGGAGCCCACTCCCTTTATGTTGATATCTGTTACTTGTCCTCTTGGTTACTTGAATTCTCCTGATGCATGCCTTACAAGTTGTTGAACATGTCATTGCACTCAAAACTAGCTTTCCGCAAAAATTTACCTATATCATGCATTGTTATATCTTGAACCAAAACATGGGTTGCTTGCGAGTACATTCAAAGTACTCATTGGCTTGCCACTGGTTATTTTATTGGCCAGGCATAAAAGAACAGGATATGATGAATAATACTTCGGTGACGAACATGCGAGCTAGGACGCTTCCCAGTCAGAATGCCTGTAGGGTTAAGGCAGATGGCATGCGTCCAAGTTATCGACAAAGATTTTCGCTGCAATGTTATACTCAAGACTTGACCATAATGGTCCTACTTGTGTAATACGGTATGTATGGATGTAAGACTCTTGTTATTCAGCTTCTATGTGTTCAGTGAGCATTGATCTCTGGGATCACTGTACACGTGCATTCGGTGATCACGCCTTATGAGTCGGGGTCCCCACAAGCAGAGTCTTCATTGAATTTCCTCACTGCTTCTTTGGCTTGTCTAGCCAACTTGGCCTGGCGCTTGGCCCATTCATCAGGATAATCCTCACCGCGCATGAGGCTGGTGGGATCCGATTCTTGGACAGGTGCCAATGGAGGTCTTGGTCATGGAGAATTGAGTGCGAATTTCTTCATGTACTTTGGAGTTACATACCTGTACTCCCTCCATTCTCTTGCCCATCTCCTTTCTATCCGCTGGATGCGCACCTTGTGCTGATTTTTGTTCTCCTTACCAAACTTGGCCTCATCAGGAGTGCAATAGTCTTTGTATATGTCATCTGGGATCTCAAAGGCAGTATCGATTTCAGGCCTCTTTCCTCCTTTCTGTGGCTTCTTTCCGTCTGCCATTTTCTTCAGTTGAGGAATTTGAACAATCGAATTCTCTGAAGAAGTATGCAACTTTTCTTCGAGCAACGCTGCAAATGAGTTAGGTTGATGAGAACCTAGTGATTCAGCAGCGGACATGAGTACCTATGAACAGAGTATAGTTGCGAGGAATTTGGAGAGGTCATATGCGTTTTCAGAAGGTTTTTCAAAAAGAACAAGTTTGAGGAATTTGACCAGATGAGTCTTGAATAATTTCACTAAGCGTTCTTTGTCTTAGGTTCTAGAGTTGTATAGATCCAAGATCCACACAATTGAGGAATCTTGAAGAGAAATGATGCTTAGAGAAACGAATCAAGAACATATGACTTTGTGAGGTGTTTAGTGTGTGAGGATTTGAAGAAAAACACCTTTGAAGATTTTGAAGTAATCATTCGAATCAAACAGGGCAGTAAAAGTAACTTTTAATTACCCTGCACGAAGAACACGACGAACAGTGAGATGGATAAGTGAAGTTCGTCAGTGCAGATCTTCCACGCCCTAACTCGGCGGAGGAAGACGGCTACGGCGGCGGTGGAGTGAAGATTTCCGCGGTCGGCGCGAGTACGTCGGCGACGAGGTCGAGGCAGTGAAGGTCTTTCTCACCGACGACGATGAAGTAGCGGCAGCGCTAGGGTTTGAGAAGCTCGAGCGGGAGAGAGAGAGGTCGAGCGGAGTAAAGGAAGTGAGGAAGGGGAGAGGGGATATTTATAGCCACGGGGAAAAACTGTTCGCCCGAAGATTTTGGACGAACGTGCCCCTGACCCTTCTCATTCGCATGACATGTGTCACCCACGTACAGAAAAGTGGAGATCGTGTTAGATCGTGGGTGAATAGATAAGTCTATCGTGGGATGCGGAACGGTTTGAGCGGCAAAACCGAAAATTTGGATAAGATAAGTTAAAAGTTCCGTTCGCAAATTCTTCAGCTGACAAGGACACAGTGAAGATTTTGAACGAGTTTCAAAACACAACCCACATGAAGAATTTGTGAATAGATTAGGTTGAGTATAGCACAGAGGGGGAAGGGTCCGATCACATTCACTTAGCAGAAAAAGCAACTTGAAAAATTAGCAATAAGTGAACGTTGTAGAGGACATAAACTCATATATATATATATATATATATATATATATATATATATATATATATATATATATATATATATATATATATAGTCAATGAAGAAAAACGACGGAAACATTGAAGATTTTGCAAAGTTGAAGAATTTGAACAACTGAGGAAAAACTCAAATTGAAGATTTACAACTTTGGTGGTGGCATGACCCACCGTATAAGAATGATGATTTCAGACACCGCGTACAATTGTCGTAGGGTTTTGAGAATCAAATTCTTCGTTAATTTCTTCACACTTAGGGTGTTATTCTTCATTGATTGAAGAAAAACTTTTCTTCATGTGTTGCACATCTAAGTCATCAATTTTGCATAAGTGTTAGGATGAGTGTCCTTTTCAAAGAACATTCGAAGACTCTAAGATATTTAGCTCACACCGCAACTGGCTAAATCTCTTGTCATCCAAGGGCTTTGTGAACATATCGGCTAGTTGGTCTTCAGTCTTCACATGCTCAATAGAAATGTCGCCCTTCAACACATGATCGCGAAGAAAATGATGACGAATCTGAATGTGCTTTGTCTTCGAGTGCTGAACTGGGTTGTGAGCAATCTTGATGGCACTCTCATTGTCACAGAGGAGAGGCACATTATTCAAGTTGACGTCGTAGTCCTTGAGAGTTTGCTTCATCCATAGCAGTTGAGCACAGCAAGAACCAGCAGCAATGTACTCAGCTTCAGCAATAGACAGTGATACGCAGTTCTGTTTCTTCAAGGACCAACAGACCAAAGATCATGCGAGGAAATGACAAGTACCAGATGTTGACTTGCGGTCCACACGATCACCAGCATAGTCAGAGTCAGAATATCCAATGAGGTCAAAATCCGAGCCCTTGGGGTACCATAATCCAAATGTTGGTGTGTGAGCTAGATATCGAAGAATATGCTTCACAGCCTTATGGTGTGATTCCTTCGATGTAGCTTGAAATCGGGCACACATGCAAACACTAAGCATTATATCTGGCCTAGATGCACATAAGTACAATAAAGAACCAATCATCGAGCGGTATACCTTATGATCGAAGTCAATACCATTTTCATCAGTACATACTTGACCATTTGTGGGCATAGGAATTTTGATGCCTTTGCAATCTTGCATGCCGAATTTCTTCAGGACATCCTTGAGGTATTTCACCTGAGATATGAATATGCCATTGCGCTATTGACGAATTTGAAGACCTAAGAAGAATTTCAACTCTCCCATCATAGACATTTGATATTCTTCACTCATCATATAGGCAAATTCATCACTATAACGTTGGTCAGTACAGCCAAAGATAATATCATCAACATATATTTGACACAGGAACAGTTCACCATCATAAGAGTTAGTGAAAAGAGTAGGGTCGAGTGAACCGGGTTTGAAGCCTTTCTTCATGAGGAATTCCTTCAAAGTATCATACCATGCCCGAGTGGCCTGCTTGAGGCCATAGAGGGCCTTATTGAGTCTAAAGACTTTGTCAGGATGCTTAGGATCTTAAAAACCTGGGGGTTGAGCAACATATACTTCTTCCTCAAGCTTACCATTGAGGAATGCACTTTTCACATCCATCTGATATAAAGTGATATCATGATGGTTAGCATAAGCAAGTAATATGTGAATAGCCTCAAGTCTAGCAACAGGTGCAAAAGTTTCATCGAAATCAATTCCTTCAACCTGTGTGTAGCCTTGAGCTACAAGCCGTGCCTTATTCCTCACCACAAGGCCATTTTCATCTTGCTTGTTGCGGTAGATCCACTTTGTGCCAATGATATTGTGCTTGCGAGGATATGGATGTTTGACCAGTTCCCAGACGTTGTTGAGCTCGAACTGATGTAATTCTTTTTGCATGGCCTGAATCCACTCAGGCTCCAGAAATGCTTCATCTACCTTAGTGGGCTCTTTGATAGAGACAAAAGCATAGTGCCCACAAAATTTAGATAAATGTGAAGCTTTTGAGCGTGTGAGAGGACCTGGTGCTTCAATGTCATCGATGATCTTTTCAACTTGCACTTCTTTTGCAATGCGAGGATGAGCTGGTTGTCGTCGAGGAATTTG
Source organism: Aegilops umbellulata (assembly GCA_032464435.1). NCBI lineage: Eukaryota > Viridiplantae > Streptophyta > Magnoliopsida > Poales > Poaceae > Aegilops > Aegilops umbellulata. Next base: position 338,711,098 of record CP136056.1, on the reverse strand, counting down.
ATCAGCATTTTTTTCAGCACCATTTTCTTCAGCATTTTCTTCAGATGCATTAGCTCGACGTTCTTCACGTTCTGGAATGAATTCTTCACTAGATTCTTCAGTAGGAATGACATCCTTAGTAGCCTTGAACTTGATAGTTTCCTCACGTGCTGGTTCATCTATCACAGAAGGTAGGTGCTCTCTTTGCGAGCCATTAGTTTCATCAAACCGCACATCTATAGTTTCAACAACCTTGTGAAGAACGTTGTTGAAGACTCTGTAGGTGTGCGAGTCCTTTCCGTAACCAAGCATGAAACCTTCATGTGCTTTCGGTGCAAATTTAGAGTTGTAATGAGGATCTCTAATCCAGCATTTAGCACCGAAGACTTTTAAATAACTCACATTGGGTTTCTTGTCAGTGAGGAGTTCATAGGAAGTCTTCTTGAATAATTTGTGAAGATATACTCTGTTGATGATATCGCACGCAGTATCAATTGCATCAATCCAGAAACGACGAGGCGTTTTGTATTCATAAAGCATAGTGCGAGTCATCTCAGCAAGAGTCCTGTTCTTGCACTCCACGACACCATTCTGTTGAGGAGTATAAGGAGCAGATAACTCATGAGTAATACCAAGTTCATCAAGATAGTCATCAAGACCAGAATTCTTGAACTCAGTTCCATTGTCACTTCTGATGTGCTTGATCTTCACACCAAAGTTGGTTGAAGCCTACGAGGAAAATCGTTTGAAGACTTCCTGCACTTCATGTTTGTAAGTAACAAGGTGTACCCATGTGTAACGAGAGTAATCATCAACAATAACAAAGCCATATTGAGATGCTTCATTTGAGACAGCAGAATAATGATTAGGACCAAAGAGATCCATGTGAAGCAATTCAAATGGACGAGTAGTGGTCATGATAGTCTTTGCTGGATGCTTGGCCTTGGTCGTCTTTCCAGCTTCACATACTCCGCATAAGTGATCCTTGAGGAATTTGACATTTTCAATGCCAATGACATGCTTCTTCTTCGCAAGTGTGTGCAAATTCCTCATGCCTGCATGACCAAGTCGTCGATGCCAGAGCCATCCTTATGAAGCTTTTGCAAGTAGGCACACGGCTGGTTGCGGTCCTGTAGAGAAATCAACAATATACAAGTCTCCTCTCCTAAAGCCTTCGAAGACTTTGGAATTATCAACTTCCATAACCACAACACAATGATACTTGCCAAAGACAACAACCATGTCGAGATCGCAAAGCATTGAGACAGACATGAGGTTGTATCCTAAGGACTCGACAAGCATGACTTTGTCCATGTGTCGATCCTTTGTGATCGCAACCTTACCTAGACCCAATACCTGACTTTTGCCTTTGTCTGCGAAGATGATATGCTTCAGATGTGATGGTGATAAGGGAGCATCCATCAATAGATTCTTGTCACCAGTCATGTGATTTGTACATCCACTATCGAGGACCCACTCAGTGGCTTTGGGTTGATCATCCTGCAGATGAATTAGTGTAGCTTACGAACTTCATATACTTCATTAGTGAAGAATATGACATCACAATTCATCAAATGAATTTCATCAAACAGTAAGACAGATATAGCAGTATGAGGACGTGAGAAATGAAAGTTCATTTCTTCATGTTTAGCTTGCGTCCTATCAGGCATTTTTCAGGTCTCCAGCAAATTCTTCAGACGTTTAAGCACATCTGGAGACCTGATCCTGCATAAGAGATTAGTTCTTTTTCTTCACCACCCACATCTGAAGGGGTGGCAAAGAGTTCATCACTCTGCGAGCTCCATATGAGAAAGGTGGCATAGACGCCAATCCATTTCGTTTCACATAAGAGGAGTTAGGGTAAGCATATGAATAAGCAGAGAAATTCTTCGAGGACTTATGAACATAATGATTAGAAGAATAATGCTCATATTCATAGCCCTTAGCTCTTCCATGCGAAACAGAGTTGTTAGCACGATGATATTCATGTGAGGACTTTGATCCTTTTGAGGAATTTGATCCATGTGAGGAATTTGGTCTGTATGAGGACTTGGATCCATATGAAGAATTTGGTCCATATGAAGAATTTGATCTGGGGTTCCTATTCTTCACAGGTGGTGTCATGAGGACATTCACCTGAAGACTTTCAAGGCACCTTTTGGATCCCAGATTTTATTCATAGGGGAACCGTTCCTGCAGTTAGTGCCAACATATCTAGCAAATACTTCACCATTCTGATTTTTGAACAGTCTATAGTTAGAGTCAAATGACTCATCAGAAGAATGAGAAGATTCACATGTAAAGCCAAATAAATTAGATGGATCAACTGGAGGTCCCTTTGCAGCAACCCATGAGGTTTTGGGGTACTGCTCAGGCTTCCAATATGTACCATCAGCATTGAGTTTCCTCTCAAAGGAAACACCCTCTTTCCTAGGGTTCCTATTGAGGATCTGCTTTTTAAGGACATCACAAAGAGTCTGGTGCCCTTTGAGGCTTTTGTACATGCCTGTCATGTACAATTCCTTCAGCCCTGCATCATCAGTGATACTAGCAATGTCCTCAGATGAGGAATTAGTGATAGCAGAGGCAGGTGAAGAATTTGTAACATTAGAAGCATTTGAACATTCAGGTGAAGAATTAGCAGATTCACGTTTAATGCATTTCAAACATGGAGGAACAAATTCTTCCTGAGCAGTGCTGATTTGTTGAGCAAGTAATGAATGGCGCTCCTTCTGAAGATCCTCATAACTCACTCTTAGCTTCTCAAGATCTTGCTTTCTTTGAAGAAATTCATAAGAAAGCTTCTCATGATCAGATAAGAGAGTGTTATGTTGATCTTGAAGGGTATCATACTTAGTATGAAGTCTCTGAAGACTTTCAGCCAAACCTTTTGACTGATCCATTTATTCACCCAACATATCATCACTCTTATTTAGCATGTATTGAACTTTTTCTAAAGCTCTTTGTTGTTTAGTGGCAAAGGAAGCAAGTTTGACATAGCTGGGTCCAAATTCATCATCACTTGACTCGGATAGGTAGCATTCAGTTACCTCAGCACTTTTTGCCATAAGGCATGATGAAGAGGATGATGATTCTGGTTCAAATGTCATCGCTTTGAGAGATTCCTTGAAGTCCTCAAACCAAGGATCATGACGGGTTCAATGACCTTCATAGACCTCAGAGAGACGGTCCCATATAAGCTTCGCATGATCGAGATGCATGATGTTCCTGAACTGATTTTGAGAAAGACAAGAGCAAATGACGTCCTTCGCCGTGAGGTTGAGAAGAGTGTACTTGTGAATGTCATCAGCTCCCGCCGTCTTGCACAGATCGGTAAGACCAATCTCAGTGACGGTCCACAGTTCACTGTTCATCGCCATGAGGCACTTCTTCATGATGGCCTTCCACTTGGGATACTCGTGACCGTCAAAGATGGGGCATGTCACTTTCTTCATACCTGCGGTCGACATAACTAAAACTCCAGGCGGTTAAACCAAAATCACACAGAACAAGGGAGTACCTCGCTCTGATACCAATTGAAAGTGTGTTATATCGACTAGAGGGGGGTGAATAGGCGATTTTTATGAATTCTTCACTGAGGAATTTGTTGGTGAGGAAATTCCTTAGCAAAGAATTACTTGCAGCAAATAAGTACTCAAAAGTAAACATAACAGAAGACAAGCATAGTCATTATGATGAAATGAAGACAAGCTCAGAGTACTGAAAGCGTAAACACAGGATAACACAGGATGAAGACAAACAGACTGAAGAAATTGAACTGAGGAAATTGAGAAAGTCTTCAAACACAGAGATGACAAGCACACAACACGGTAATGAGGAAATGAAAGAGTTGAGGAAATAGAACCAGTTGGCTTGGTGAAGACAATGATTTGGTAGACCAGTTCCAACTGTTGTCTCAGTTGTACATCTGGTTGGAGCGGCTAACTATTTAAACCTGAGGACACACAGTCCCAGACACACAGTCCCGGACACACAGTCCTCACCGTATTCTCCTTGAGCTAAGGTCACACAAACCTCGCCTAATCACTCGTGGTAAGTCTTCAGGTGACTTCCGAACCTTCATAAACTCGCTCACTCGGCGATCCACAATTCCTCTTGGATGCTCTAGACCATGACGCCTAACCGTAAGGAAGAAGCACAGTCTTCAAAGGTAACAAGCGTCGGATCCACACAGGATCAATCTCTTCAGTGATGCTATATCACTTTGGGTTTGTAGGTGTTTGGGCTTGGGTTTTCCTCACTCGATGATTTTCGCTCAAAGTCCTCGGAGGATGGGATGCTCTCAAATGACAAGTGTCAGTTTCTCTCGGAGCAGCCAACCAGCTAGTGGTTGTAGGTGGCGGCTATTTATAGCCTAGGGAGCAGCCCGACATGATAAGACATAAATGCCCTTCAATGATATGACCGTTAGGTTGGTAGATATTTTGGGATAGCTGGCACAAGGCACAGCAACGGTCGGAAATTTGAGGCTCAAATTCCTCAGGGCTATCATGTTCCTCACTGTGTAGGCAATCCGCACTGGCGAATTCCTAACTCCTCAGTCAGAACAAATTCCTCAGAGACCAGAAGAACTTCGTCTCTATCACTGAAGAATATGACTGAACTGTATGAGATTTCCAATGGCTTCACTCGAAGGGATTAGTAGGTGTAGGATTTTGAGTTGAGCATCACATGGAAATTTTCCTTAGTATTTCCTCGGCCCCCTTTAACAGTACGGTGTTTCCTATGACTCAAGAAAGAGAAAATGAAACTACGAAAACAAAAGTCTTCACGCTTCATGTTCCTCGAATGAATACCAAGTCTTCAAGGTCACACCAATTTCTTCACTTTCAAAGTCTTCAGAAATCCAAAGTCTTCAGTCGAAGAACTTCATTTTTAGGGGTCGAATTTCTCTGTAAATATCAAACTCCTCATAGACTTATAGACCTATGTACACTCATAAACGCATCAGTCCCTTAACCTATAAGTCTTAATACACCAAAATCACTAAGGGGCACTAGATGCACTTGCACAGATCGCGGAGGTGTCGTACGTTCGGTACTTGGATCGGTTGGATCGCGAAGACGTTCGACTACATCAACTGCGTTACTAAACGCTTCTACTTTCGGTCTACGAGAGTACATGGACACACTCTCCCCGCTCGTTCCTATGCATCACCTAGATGGATCTTGCGTGTGTGTACGCAATTTTTTTAAAATATTATGTTCCCCAACAATGGTATCAGAGCCAGGTCTATGCATAGATGTTATATGCACGAGTAGAACACAAAAAGTTGTGGGCGATAATAGTCATACTGCTTACCGACATGTCATACTTTGATTCGGCGGTATTGTTGGATGAAGTGGCTCAGATCGACATTACGCGTACGCTTACGCGAGACTGGTTCTACCGACGTGCTTCGCACACAGGCGGCTAGTGGGTGTCAGTTTCTCCAACTTTAGTTGAATCGAGTGTGACTACGCCCGGTCCTTGTTGAAGGTTAAAACAGCATACTTGATGAAAAATCATTGTGGTTTTGATGTGTAGGTAAGAACGGTTCTTGCTAAGCCCGTAGCAGCCACGTAAAACTTGCAACAACAAAGTAGAGGACGTCAAACTTGTTTTTGCAGGGCATGTTGTGATGTGATATGGTCAAGACGTGATTCTATAAATTGTTGTATGAGATGATCATGTTTTGTAACACAGTTATCGGCAACTGGCAGGAGCCATATGGTTGTCGCTTTATTGTATGAAATGCAATCGCCATGTAATTGCTTTACTTTATCACTAAGAGGTAGCGATAGTCGTAGAAGCAATAGTTGGCGAGACGATAATGATGCTTCGATGGAGATCAAGAAGTCAAGCCGGTGATGATGGTGATCATGACGATGCTTTGGAGATGGAGATCAAAGGCACAAGATGATGATGGCCATATCATATAACTTATATTGATTGCATGTGATGTTTATCATTTATACATCTTATTTTGCTTAGTACGGCGGTAGCATTATAAGATGATCTCTCACTAAATTTCAAGGTATAAGTGTTCTCATGTAGTATGCACCGTTGCTACAGTTCGTCGTTCCGAGACACCACGTGATGATCGGGTGTGATAAGCTCTACGTTCACATACAATGGGTGCAAGCCAGTTTTGCACACGCAGAATACTCGGGTTAAACTTGACGAGCCTAGCATATGCAGATATGGCCTTGGAACATGGAGACCGAATGGTCGAGCGTGAATCATATAGTAGATATGATCAACATAGTGATGTTCATCATTGAAAACTACTCCATCTCACGTGATGATCGGACATGGTTTAGTTGATGTGGATCACGTGATCACTTAGAAGATTAGAGGGATGTCTATCTAAGTGGGAGTTCTTAAGTAATATGATTAATTGAAGTTTAATTTATCATAAACTTAGTCCTGATAGTATTTGCATAACTATGTGGTAGATCAATAGCTCGCGATGTAGCTCCCAGTTTATTTTTGATATGTTCCTAGAGAAAAACTATGTTGAAAGATGATAGTAGCAATGATGCAGACTAGGTCAGTGATCTGAGGATTATCCTCATTGTTGCACAGAAGAATGATGTCCTTGATGCACCGCTAGGTGACAGACCTATTGCAGGAGCAGATGCACACGTTATGAACATTTGACAAAGCTCGTTATGATGACTACTTAATAGTTTAGTGCACCATGCTTTACGGCTTAGAACCGGGACTTCAAAAACGTTTTGAACGCCACAGAGCATATAAGATGTTCTAAGAGTTGAAATTGGTATTTTATACTCATGCCCGTGTCAAGAGGTATGAGACCTCTGACATTACTTTTCCTACAAGATGGAGGAGAATAGCTCAACCAGTCATCATGTGCTCAGATTGTCTGGGTACTACAATTGCTTGAATCAAGTGGGAGTTAATCTTCCAGATAAGATAGTAATTGACAAAGTTCTCTAGTCACTATCACCAAGTTACTAGAACTTAGTGATGAACTATAATATGCAAGTGATGACGAAAACTATTCCCGAGCTCTTCGTGATGCTGAAATCAACGAAGGTAGAAATCAAGAAAAACATCAAATGTTGATGGTTGACAAGACCACTAGTTTCAAGTAAAAGGGCAAGGGAAAGAAAGGGAACTTCAAAAATAATGGCAAGCAAGTTGCCACTCCCATGAAGAAGCCCAAAGCTAGACCCAAGCCTGGAAGTGAGTGCTTCTACTACAAAGGAAATGGTCACTGGAAGTGGAACTGCCCTAGATACTTGGCGAATAAGAAGGATGGCAAAGTGAACAAAGTATATTTGATATACATGTTATTGATGTACTTTACTAATGTTTATAACAACCCCTCAGTATTTGATACTGGTTTAGTTGCTAAGAGTAGTAACTAAAAACAGGAGTTGCAAAATGAACACAGACTAGTTATGTGCAAAGTGACGATGAGTGTTGGAAATGATTCCAAGGTTGATAAGACACCATCGCACACTCCCTCTACCTTCGAGATTAGTGTTGAACCAAAAAAATGTTATTTGGTGTTTGCGTTGAGCATGAATATGATTGGATCATGTTTATTGCAATACAGTTATTCATTTGAGTCAAAGAATAATTGTTGTTCTATTTACATCAATAAAACCTTCTATGGTCATACACTTAATATAAATGGTTTATTGAAACTCGATCGTAATGATACACATATTCATAATATTGATGCCAAAAGATGCAAAGTTGATAATGATAGTGCAACATATTTGTGCCACTGCCGTTTAGGTCATATTGGTGTAAAGCGCATGAAGAAACTCCATGTTGATGGTCTTTTGTAATCACTAGATTATGAATCACTTGATGCTTGAGAACCATGCCTCATGGGCAAGATGACTAAGACTCCATTCGCCGAAACAATGGAGTGAGCAACTGATTTATTGGAAATAATACATACTGATGTATGCGGTCCGATGAGTTTGATGCTCGCAGCGGGTATCGTTATTTTCTAACCTTCACAGATGATTTGAGAAGATATGGTTATATCTACTTGATAAAACATAAGTCTGAAACATTTGAGAAGTTCAAAGAATTTCAGAGTGAAATGGAAAATTATCGTAACAAGAAAATAAAGTTTCTATGATCTGATCGTGGAGGAGAACATTTGAGTTACGAGTTTGGTCTTCATTTGAAACAATGCGGAAAAGTTTCGCAACTCACGCCACCCGGAACACCACAGTGTAATATTGTGTCCGAACGTCGTAATCGTAATTTATTAGATATGGTGCGATCTATGATGTCTCTTACTGATTTACCGCTAATGTTTTGGGGTTAAGCTTTAGAGACGGCTGCATTCACGTTAAATAGGGCACCATCTAAATCCGTTGAGATGACACCATATGAAATGTGGTTTGGCAAGAAACCCAAGTTGTCATTTCTTAAAGTTTGGGGCTGCGATGCTTATGTAAAAAAGCTTCAACCTGATAAGCTCGAACCCAAATCGGAGAAATGTGTCTTCATAGGATACCCAAAGGAGACTCTTGGGTACACCTTCTATCACAGATCCGAAGGCAAAATATTCTTTTCTAAGAATGGATCCTTTCTAGAGAAGGAGTTTCTCTCGAAAGAAGTGATTGGGAGGAAAGTAGAACTTGATGAGGTAATTGTACCTGCTACCTTATTGGAAAGTAGTTCATCACAGAAATCAGTTCCCGTGATTCCTGCACCAATTAGTGAGGAAGCTAATGATGATGATCATGAAAGTTCTAATCAAGTTACTACCGAACCTCGTAGGTCAACCAGAGTAAGATCCGCACCAGAGTGATACGATAACCCTGTTTTGGAAGTCATGTTACTTGACCATGACGAACCTACGAACAATGAGGAAGCGATGATGAGCCCAGATTCCGCGAAATGGCTTGAAGCCATGAAATCTGAGATGGGATCCATGTATAAGAAGAAAGTATGGACTTTGATTGACTTGCCCGATGATCGGCGAGCCATTGAGAATAAATGGATCTTTAAGAGGAAGACGGATGCTAATAGTAGTGTTACTATCTACAAAGCTCGAATTGTCGCAAAAGGTTTTCGACAAAGTTCAAGGTGTTAACTACGATGAGAATTTCTCACTCGTATCGATGCTTAAAGTCTGTCCGAATCATGTTAGCAATTGTTGCATTTTATGAAATCTGGTAAATGGATGTCAAAACTATATTCCTTAATGGATTCATAAAAGAAGAGTTGTATATGATGCAACAAGAAGGTTTTGTCAATCCTAAAGGTGCTAACAAATTGTGCAAGCTCCAGCGATCCATCTGTGGACTGGTGCAAGCATCTCGGAGTTGGAATATACCCTTTGATAAGGTGATCAAAGCATTTGGTTTTATACAGACTTGTGGAGAAGCCTGTATTTACAAGAAAGTGAGTGGGAGCACTACAACATTTCTGATAAGTATATGTGAATGACATATTGTTGATCGGAAATAATGTAGAATTTTTCTGCAAAGCATAAAGGAGTGTTTGAAGGGAGTTTTTCAGAGAAAGACCTCGGTGAAGCTGCTTACATATTGAGCATCAAAATCTATAGAGATAGATCAAGACGCTTGATAAGTTTTTTTTCAATGAGTACATACCTTGACAAGATTTTTTGAAGTAGTTCAAAATGGAACAGTCAAAGAAGGAGTTCTTGACTGTGTTGCAAGGTGTGAAGTTGAGTCAGACTCAATGCCCGACCACTACAGAAAATAGAATGAGAATGAAAATTCATTCCCTATGCCTCAGTCATAGGTTCTATGAAGTATGCTATGTTGTGTACCAGACCTATTGTGAACCTCACCATGAGTTTGGCAAGAGGGTACAATAGTGATCCAGGAGTGGATCACTGGACAGCGGTCAAAATTATCCTTAGTGGAACAAGGAGACATTTCTCGGTTATGGAGGTGATAAAGAGTTCGTCATAAAGAGTTACGCCGATGCAAGCTTTGACACTAATCCAGATGACTCTAAGTCTCAATCTAGATACATATTGAAAGTGGGAGCAATTAGCTAGAGTATCTCAGTGCAAAGCATTGTAGAGATAGAAATTTGCAAAATACATACGGCTCTGAATGTGGCAGACCCGTTGACTAAACTTCTCTCACAAGCAAAACATGATCACTCTTTGTGTGTTAATCACATAGCGATGTGAACTAGATTATTGACTCTAGTGCAAGTGGGAGACTGAAGGAAATATGCCCTAGAGGCAATAATAAAGTTGTTATTTATATTTCCTTATATCATGATAAATGTTTATTATTCATGCTAGAATTGTATTAACCGGAAACTTAGTACATGTGTGAATACATAGACAAACGGAGTGTCACTAGTATGCCTCTACTTGACTAGCTCGTTAATCAAAGATGGTTAAGTTTCCTGACCATAGACATGAGTTGTCATTTGATCAACGGGATCACATCATTACATAATGATGTGATTGACTTGACCCATCTGTTAGCTTAGCACTATGATCGTTTAGTTTATTGCTATTGCTTTATTCATGACTTATACATGTTCCTATGACTATGAGATTATGCAACTCCCGAATACCGGAGGAACACTTAGTGTGCTATCAAACGTCACAACGTAACTGGGTGATTATAAAGATGCTCTATAGTTGTCTCTGATAGTGTTCGTTGAGTTGGCATAGATCGAGATTAGGATTTGTCACTCCGATTGTCGGAGAGGTATCTCTAGGCCCTCTCAGTAATGCACATCACTATAAGCCTTGCAAGCAATGTGACTAACGAGTTAGTTACGGGATGATGCATCACGGAACGAGTAAAGAGACTTGCTGGTAACGAGATTGAACTAGGTATGATGATACCGACGATCGAATCTCGGGCAAGTAACATACCAATGACAAAGGGAACAACGTATGTTGTTATGCGGTTTAACCGATAAAGATCTTCGTAGAATATGTAGGGACCAATATGAGCATCCAGGTTCCACTATCGGTCATGTCTACATAGTTCTCGAACCCGTAGGGTCCGCATGCTTAACGTTCGATGACGATCGGTATCATGAGTTTATGTGTTTTGATGTACCGAAGGTAGTCCGGAGTCCCGGATGTGATCACGGACATGATGAGGAGCCTCGAAATGGTCGAGATATGAAGATTGATATATTGGAAGGTTATGTTTGGACACCGGAATGGTTTCGGATGAGTTCGGGCATATACCGGAGTACAGGGGGGTTACCGAAACCCCCCGGGGGCTAAATGGGCCTACATGGGCTTTGGGAGATAGAGGAGGCGACCAAGAGGTGGGGGCGCGCCCCCAAGCCCAGTCCGAATTGGGAAGGGGGCCGACCCCCCTTTCCTTCCTCTCCTCTTCCCCTTCCTTCCCCCTCCTATTAGGACTAGGAAAGGGGGGAAACCTACTCCTAGTAGGAGTAGGAATCCCCCCTTGGGGCGCACCATGAAGGGTCGGCCGCCCCCCTCCTCCCCTCCTTTATATACGGGGAGGGGGCACCCCATACACACACAAGTTTACAGTTGTCTTAGCCGTGTGCGGTGCCCCCCTCCATAGATTTCCACCTCGGTAATATCGTTGTAGAGCTTAGGCGAAGCCCTGCGTTGGTAACTTCATCATCACCGTCACCACGCCATCATGCTGACGAAACTCTCCCTCGGCCTCAGCTGGATCAAGAGTACAAGGGACGTCACCGAGCTGAACGTGTGCAGATCACGGAGGTGCCGTACGTTCGGTACTTGGATCGGTTGGATCACGAAGACGTTCGACTACATCAACCGCATTACTAAACGCTTCCGCTTTCGGTCTACGAGGATACGTGGACACACTCTCCCCGCTCATTGCTATGCATCACCTAGATGGATCTTGCGTGTGCGTGGGCATTTTTTTTAAATACTATGTTTCCCAACTGGAATGTGACTTTGTAGCGTCAAAATCAGTAATATATCAACAATACCTACGTCGCTATCATAGCCTTAGAGTTCGTAGTCGTACTTTCCAAGAGGGCGACTTAGTGCTCCGATTGATACAAGATCAAACCGGTATGCATAGGCTTTCACCTCCTTGGGAAGGGCCTTTTGTCATAAGCAAGAATCTCAACAACGGGTCATATTATCCGATTGACATACGTGAACATAGGAAGTCACGTACATCTGAGTACGAGACAAACAGGCCTTGGAACACTGATCATCTTTGTCCGTACTACACTTTAGAGCCAATGACTCCAACTTTTTTACATACCTATGTGTATATATCTTTTATGATTAAAGTTAACAAAGCTGGCATCCTCGAAACTCAGGGCCTCTGTCGTTTCATTCCATACATTGTGCTTGAGTCTTTATTTACTAATCATAGGTCACTTGGGGGCTTCCAACTCATCGAGTTTAGCTATTAACATCCCTCTTGACCAGGCATACACCACTATATCATGGTTAAACCTGCTTGCTTGCTTGATGCTCATCCGCTAAGATGACCCGGCGTACTCTTGACAGTCTATCTATTATGACCCTGAACTTGTGATAACCCACAAGTGTAGGGGATTGCAACAACTTTCGAGGGTAGAGTATTCAACCCAAATTTATTGATTCGACATAAGGGGAGCCAAAGGATACTCTCAAGTATTAGCAATTGAGTTGTCAATTCAGCCACACCTGGATAACTTAATATCTGCAGCAAGGTATTTAGTAGCAAAGTAATATGATAGTAGTGGTAACGATAACAAAAGTCACGGAAGCAAAAGTAATATTTTTGGTGTTTTGTAGTGATTGTAACAATAGCAACGGGAAAGTAAATAAGCGGGAACCAATATAGGAAAAGCTCGTAGGCATTGGATCGGTGATGGATAATTATGCCGGATGCGGTTCATCATGTAACAGTCATAACATAGGGTGACACAGAACTAGCTCCAATTCATCAATATAATGTAGGCATGTATGAAGGAAATATGCCCTAGAGGCAATAATAAAGTTATTATTTATTTCCTTAATTCATGATAAATGTTTATTATTCATGCTAGAATTGTATTAACTGGAAACATAATACATGTGTGAATACATAGACAAACAGAGTGTCACTAGTATGCCTCTACTTGACTAGCTCATTAATCAAAGATGGTTATGTTTCCTAACCATGAACAAGGAGTTGTTATTTGATTAATGAGGTCACATCATTAGTTGAATGATCTGATTGACATGACCCATTCCATTAGCTTAGCACCCGATCATTTAGTATGTTGCTATTGCTTTTATCCATGACTTATACATGTTCCTATGACTATGAGATTATGCAACTCCCGTTTGCCAGAGGAACACTTTGGGTACTACCAAACGTCACAACATAACTGGGTGATTATAAAGGTGCTCTACAGGTGTCTCCGAAGGTACATGTTGAGTTGGCGTATTTCGAGATTAGGATTTGTCACTCCGATTGTCGGAGAGGTATCTCAGGGCCTTCTCGGTAATGCACATCACATAAAGCCTTGCAAGCATTGCAACCAATGAGTTAGTTGCGAGATGATGTATTACAGAACGAGTAAAGAGACTTGCCAGTAACGAGATTGAACTAGGTATTGGATACCGACGATCGAATCTCGGGCAAGTAACATACCGATGACAAAGGGAACGACGTATGTTGTTATGCGGTCTGACCGATAAAGATCTTCGTAGAATATGTAGGAGCCAATATGGGCATCCAGGTCCCGCTATTGGTTATTGACCGGAGACGTGTCTCGGTCATGTCTACATTGTTCTCGAACCGTAGGGTCCGCACGCTTAACGTTACGATGACAGTTATTATGAGTTTATACATTTTGATGTACCGAAGGAGTTCGGAGTCCCGGATGTGATCACGGACGTGACGAGGAGTCTCGAAATGGTCGAGACGTAAAGAATGATATATTGGAAGCCTATGTTTGGACATCGGATGCATTCCAGGTGAAATCAGGATTTTACCGGAATACCGGGAGGGTTACCGGAACCCCCCGGGAGCATAATGGGCCAACATGGGCCTTGGAGGAGAGGTGAGAGGGCTGCCCTCATGGGCTGTGCGCCTCCCCCCTTCCCCTAGTCCTATTAGGACTAGGAGAGGTGGGCGCCACCTCTCTCTCTCTCTCCCCCTTGGAGAATCCTAGTCCAACTAGGATTGGGGGGGGGGAATCCTACTCCCAGAGGGAGTAGGACTCTCCTAGCGCACCAGAGTTGGCCGGCCAGCCCCTCCCCCTTGGCTCCTTTATATACGGGGGCAGGGGGCACCCCAAAGACACACAAGTTGATCTACGGATCGTTCCTTAGCCGTGTGCGGTGCCCCCTTCCACCAAATTCCACCTCGATCATATCGTTGCAGTGCTTAGGCGAAGCCCTGCGCCGGTAACACATCAAGATCGTCACCACGCCGTCGTGCTGACGGAACTCTTCCTCGACGCTTTGCTGGATCGGAGCCCGGGGATCGTCATCGAGCTGAACGTGTGCCAAGAACTCGGAGGTGCCGGAGTAACGGTGCTGTGATCGGTTGGATCGCGAGGAGAACGTACGACTACTTCCTCTACGTTGTGTCAACGCTTCCGCTTCGGTCTACGAGGGTACGTAGACAACACTCTCCCCTCTCGTTGCTATGCATCACCATGATCTTGCGTGCGCGTAGGAAATTTTTTGAAATTACTACGTTCCCCAACAATGTATTCCGAATATAGTCATACGTGCTTATGGAAAAGAACTTGCATGACATCTTTCGTCCTACCCTCCCAAGGCAGCGGGGTCCTCATGGAAACTAAGGGATATTAAGGCCTCCTTTTAATAGAGAACCAGAACAAAGCATTAGCACATACTGGATACATGAACTCCTCAAACTATGGTCATCACCGGGAGTGGTCCCGATTATTGTCACTTCGGGGTTGCCGGATCATAACACATAGTAGGTGACTATAGAATTGCAAGATAGGATCAAGAACTCACATATATTCATGAAAACATAATAGGTTCAGATCTGAAATCATGGCACTCGGGCCCTAGTGACAAGCATTAAGCATAGCAAAGTCATAGCAACATCAATCCCAGAACATAGTGGATACTAGGGATCAAACCCTAACAAAACTAACTCGATTACATGATAGATCTCATCCAACCCATCACCGTACAGCAAGCCTACGATGGAATTACTCGCGCACGGCGGTGAGCATCATGAAACTGGTGATGGAGGATGGTTGATGATGACGACGGCGACGAATCCCCCTCTCCAGAGCCCCGAACAGACTCCTGATCAGCCCTCCCGAGAGGTTTTAGGGCTTAGCGGCAGCTCCGTATCGTAAAACGCAATGATTTCTTCTCCTTGATTTTTTCTCCCCGAAAGCAAATATATAGACTTGGAGTTGGCGTCGGAGGAGCTCCAGGGGGCCCACAAGGTAGGGGGCGCGCCCCCCACCCTCGTGGACAGGGTGTGGGCCCCCTGGTCTTCATCTTTGGCAAGGATTTTTTATTATTTCCGAAAAGTTGTTCCGTGGAGTTTCAGGTCATTCCGAGAACTTTTGTTTCTGCACATAAATAACACCATGGCAATTCTGCTAAAAACAGCGTCAGTCCGGGTTAGTTTCATTCAAATCATGCAAGTTAGAGTCCAATAGCTCGCGATGTTGTTCCCTGTGTTTATTTTGATATGTTCCTAGAGAAAATTGTGTTGAAAAATGTTAGTAGCAATGATGCAGATTGGATCCGTGATCTGAGGTTTATCCTCATTGCTGCACAGAAGAATTATGTCCTTGATGCACCGCTAGGTGACGGACCTTTTGCAGGAGCAGATGCAGACGTTATGAACGTTTTGCTAGCTCAATATGATGACTACTTAATAGTTTAGTGCACCATGCTTAACGGCTTAGAATCGGGACTTCAAAGACGTTTTGAACGTCATGGACCATACGAGATGTTCCAGGAGTTGAAGTTAATATTTCAAGCAAATACCCGAGTTGAGAGATATGAAGTCTCCAACAAGTTCTATAGCTAAAAGATGGAGGAGAATCGCTCAACTAGTGAGCATGTGCTCAGATAGTCTGAGTACTACAATTGCTTGAATCAAGTGGGAGTTAATCTTCCAGATAAAATAGTGATTGACAGAATTCTCTAGTCACCATCACCAAGTTAGTAGAACTTCATGATGAACTATAATATGCAAGGGATAACGGAAAATATTCCCAAGCTCTTCGCGATGCTAAAATCAGCAAAGGTAGAAATCAAAGAAAAACATCAAGTGTTGATGGTTGACAAGATCACTAGTTTCAAGAAAAGGGCAAAAGGAAAGAAGGGGAACTTCAAGAAGAACGGCAAGCAAGTTGCTGCTCAAGTGAAAAAGCCCAAGTATGGTCCTAAGCCTGAGACTAAGTGCTTCTACTGCAAAGGGACTGGTCACTGGAAGCGGAACTACCCCAAGTGATTGGCGGATAAGAAGGATGGCAAAGTGAACATAAGTATATTTGATATACATGTTATTGATGTGTACTTAGTAGTGTTCATAGCAACCCCTTAGTATTTGGTACTAGTTCAGTTGCAAAAATTTAGTAACTCGAAACAGGAGTTGCAGAATGAACAAAGACTAGTTAAAGGGCAAGGTGACGATGTGTGTTGGAAGTGGTTCCAAGATTGATATGATCATCATCACACACTCCCTATACTTTCGGGATTAGTGTTGAAACTAAATAAGTGTTATTTGGTGTTAGCGTTGAGCATAAATATGATTTGATCATGTTTATTGCAATACGGCTATTCATTTAAGTAAGAGAATAAATTGTTGTTCTGTTTACATGAATAAAACCTTCTATGGTTATACACACCAACGAAATGGTTTGTTGGATCTCGATCATAGTGATACACATATTCATAATATTGAAGCCAAAAGATGCAAAGTTAATAATGATAGTGCAACTTATTTGTGGCACTGCCGTTTAGGTCATATTGGTGTAAAGCGCATGAAGAAACTCCATGCTGATGGATTTTTGGAATCACTTGATTATGAATCACTTGATGCTTGCGAACCGTGCCTCATGGGCAAGATGACTAAAACACCGTTCTCCGGAACAATGGAGCAAGCAACAGATTTGTTGGAAATCATACATACTGATGTATGTGGTCCGATGAATATTAAGGCTCACGACAAGTATCATTATTTTCTGACCTTCACAGATGATTTGAGCAGATATGGGTATATCTACTTAATGAAACACAAGTCTGAAACATTTGAAAAGTTCAAAGAATTTCAGAGTGAAGTGGAAAATCATCGTGACAAGAAAATAAGGTTTCTACGATCTGATCGCGGAGACAAATATTTGAGTTACGAGTTTGGTCTTCAATTAAAACAATGTGGAATAGTTTCACAAATTCATGCCACCTGGAACACCACAGCATAATGGTGTGTCCGAACATCATAACCGTACTTTATTGGATATAGTACAATCTATGATGTTTCTTAACGATTTACCAATATCGTTTTGGGATCATGCATTAGAGACAGCTGCATTCACGTTAAAAGGGGCACCGTCTAAATCCGTTGAGACGACACCGTATGAACTATGGTTTAGCAATAAACCTAAGCTGTCGTTTCTTAAAGTTTGGGGCTGCGATGCTTATGTGAAAAAGCTTCAACCTGATAAGCTCGAACCCAAATCGGAGAAATGCGTCTTCATAGAATACTCAAAGGAAAATGTTGAGTACACCTTCTATCACAGATCCAATGGCAAAATCGTTGCTTAAGAATGGATCCTTTCTAGAGAAGAAGTTTCTCTCGAAAGAAGTGAGTGGGAGGAAAGTAGAAAACTTGATAAGGTAATTATACCTTCTCCCTTATTGGAAAGTAGTTCATCACAGAAATCTGTTCTTGTGACTACTACACCAATTAGTGAGGAAGCTAATGATGATGATCATGTAACTTCAGATCAAGTAACTACCGAATCTCGTAGGTAAACCAGAGTGAGATCCGCACCAGAGTGGTACGGTAATCTTGTTCTGGAAGTCATGTTACTAGACCATGACGAACTTGCGAACTATGAGGAAGCGATGATGAGCCCAGATTCCGCGAAATGGTTTGAGGCCATGAAATCTGAGATATGATCCATGTATGAGAACAAAGTATGGACTTTGATGGATTTGCCCGATGATCGGCAAGCCAAAGAAAATAAATGGATCTTCAAGAGGAAGACGGACACTGATAGTAGTGTTACTATCTACAAAGCTAGAATTGTCGCAAAAGGTTTTCGACAAGTTCAAGGTGTTGACTACGATGAGAGTTTCTCACTCGTATCTATGCTTAAGTCTGTCCGAATCATGTTAGCAATTGTCGCATTTTATGAAATCCGGCAAATGGATAAACAAAACTACATTCCTTAATGGGTTTATTAAAGAAGAAGTTGTATACGATGCAACTAGAAGGTTTTGTCGATCCTGAAGGTGTTAACAAAATATGCAAGCTCCAGCGATCCATCTATGGACTGGTGCAAGCATCTCGGAGTTGGAATATACGCTTTGATAAGTTGATCAAAGCATATAGTTTTATACAGACTTGCGGTAAAGCCTGTATTTACAAGAAAGTGAGTGGGAGCACTACAGCATTTCTGATAAGTATATGTAAATGACATATTATTGATCGGAAATAATGTAGAATTATTCTGTAAAGCATAAAGGAGTATTTGAAAGGAGTTTTTCAAAGAAAGACCTCGGGGAAGCTATTTACATATCGAGCATCAAGATCTATAGAGATAGATCGAGACGCTTGATAAGTTTTTTCAATGAGTACATACCTTGACAAGATTTTGAAGTAGTTCAAAATGGAACAGTCAAAGAAAGAGTTCTTGCCTGTGTTACAAAGTATGAAATTGAGTAAGACTCAAAGCCCGACCACGGCAGAAGATAGAAAGAGAATGAAAGTCATTCACTATGCTTTGGCCATAAGTTCTATAAAGTATGCCATGCTGTGTACCAGACCTATTGTATACCCTACCCTGAGATTGGCACGGGAGTACAATAGTGATCTAAGAGTAGATCACTGGACGGCGGTCAAAATTATCCTTAGTGGAATAAGGATATGTTTCTCGATTATGGAGGTGACAAAAATGTTCGTCGTAAAAGGTCACGTCGATGCAAGTTTTGACATTAATCTAGATGACTCTAAGTCTCAATCTAGATACATATTGAAAGTGGGAGCAATTAGCTAAAGTAGCTCCGTGCAGAGCATTGTAGACATAGAAAATTGCAAAATACATAACGGATCTGAATGTGGCAGACCCGTTGACTAAATTTCTCTCACAAGCAAAACATGATCACACCGTATTACTCTTTGGGTGTTAATCACATAGCGATGTGAACTAGATTACTGAATCTAGTAAACCCTTTGGGTGTTGGTCACATATCGATGTGAACTATGGGTGTTAATCACATGATGATGTGAACTATTGATGTTAATCACATGGTGATGTGATCTAGATTATTGACTCTAGTGCAAGTGGGAGACTGAAGGAAATATGCCCTAGAGGCAATAATAAAGTTATTATTTATTTCCTTAATTCATGATAAATGTTTATTATTCATGCTAGAATTGTATTAACTGGAAACATAATACATGTGTGAATACATAGACAAACAGAGTGTCACTAGTATGCCTCTACTTGACTAGCTCATTAATCAAAGATGGTTATGTTTCCTAACCATGAACAAGGAGTTGTTATTTGATTAATGAGGTCACATCATTAGTTGAATGATCTGATTGACATGACCCATTCCATTAGCTTAGCACCCGATCATTTAGTATGTTGCTATTGCTTTTATCCATGACTTATACATGTTCCTATGACTATGAGATTATGCAACTCCCATTTGCCGTAGGAACACTTTGTGTGCTACCAAACGTCACAACGTAACTGGGTGATTATAAAGGTGCTCTACAGGTGTCTCCGAAGGTACATGTTGAGTTGGCGTATTTCGAGATTAGGATTTGTCACTCCGATTGTCGGAGAGGTATCTCAGGGCCTTCTCGGTAATGCACATCACATAAAGCCTTGCAAGCATTGCAACCAATGAGTTAGTTGCGAGATGATGTATTACAGAACGAGTAAAGAGACTTGCCAGTAACGAGATTGAACTAGGTATTGGATACCGACGATCGAATCTCGGGCAAGTAACATACCGATGACAAAGGGAACGACGTATGTTGTTATGCGGTCTGACCGATAAAGATCTTCGTAGAATATGTAGGAGCCAATATGGGCATCCAGGTCCCGCTATTGGTTATTGACCGGAGACGTGTCTCGGTCATGTCTACATTGTTCTCGAACCGTAGGGTCCGCACGCTTAACGTTACGATGACAGTTATTATGAGTTTATACATTTTGATGTACCGAAGGAGTTCGGAGTCCCGGATGTGATCACGGACGTGACGAGGAGTCTCGAAATGGTCGAGACGTAAAGAATGATATATTGGAAGCCTATGTTTGGACATCGGATGCATTCCAGGTGAAATCAGGATTTTACCGGAATACCGGGAGGGTTACCGGAACCCCCCGGGAGCATAATGGGCCAACATGGGCCTTGGAGGAGAGGTGAGAGGGCTGCCCTCATGGGCTGTGCGCCTCCCCCCTTCCCCTAGTCCTATTAGGACTAGGAGAGGTGGGCGCCACCTCTCTCTCTCTCTCCCCCTTGGAGAATCCTAGTCCAACTAGGATTGGGGGGGGGGAATCCTACTCCCAGAGGGAGTAGGACTCTCCTAGCGCACCAGAGTTGGCCGGCCAGCCCCTCCCCCTTGGCTCCTTTATATACGGGGGCAGGGGGCACCCCAAAGACACACAAGTTGATCTACGGATCGTTCCTTAGCCGTGTGCGGTGCCCCCTTCCACCAAATTCCACCTCGATCATATCGTTGCAGTGCTTAGGCGAAGCCCTGCGCCGGTAACACATCAAGATCGTCACCACGCCGTCGTGCTGACGGAACTCTTCCTCGACGCTTTGCTGGATCGGAGCCCGGGGATCGTCATCGAGCTGAACGTGTGCCAAGAACTCGGAGGTGCCGGAGTAACGGTGCTGTGATCGGTTGGATCGCGAGGAGAACGTACGACTACTTCCTCTACGTTGTGTCAACGCTTCCGCTTCGGTCTACGAGGGTACGTAGACAACACTCTCCCCTCTCGTTGCTATGCATCACCATGATCTTGCGTGCGCGTAGGAAATTTTTTGAAATTACTACGTTCCCCAACAATGTATTCCGAATATAGTCATACGTG
Organism: Aegilops umbellulata; assembly: GCA_032464435.1. Classification (NCBI taxonomy): domain Eukaryota; kingdom Viridiplantae; phylum Streptophyta; class Magnoliopsida; order Poales; family Poaceae; genus Aegilops; species Aegilops umbellulata. The sequence continues at coordinate 338,689,882 of CP136056.1, read as the reverse complement.
CTTATGGAAAAGAACTTGCATGACATCTTTCGTCCTACCCTCCCAAGGCAGCGGGGTCCTCATGGAAACTAAGGGATATTAAGGCCTCCTTTTAATAGAGAACCAGAACAAAGCATTAGCACATACTGGATACATGAACTCCTCAAACTATGGTCATCACCGGGAGTGGTCCCGATTATTGTCACTTCGGGGTTGCCGGATCATAACACATAGTAGGTGACTATAGAATTGCAAGATAGGATCAAGAACTCACATATATTCATGAAAACATAATAGGTTCAGATCTGAAATCATGGCACTCGGGCCCTAGTGACAAGCATTAAGCATAGCAAAGTCATAGCAACATCAATCCCAGAACATAGTGGATACTAGGGATCAAACCCTAACAAAACTAACTCGATTACATGATAGATCTCATCCAACCCATCACCGTACAGCAAGCCTACGATGGAATTACTCGCGCACGGCGGTGAGCATCATGAAACTGGTGATGGAGGATGGTTGATGATGACGACGGCGACGAATCCCCCTCTCCAGAGCCCCGAACAGACTCCTGATCAGCCCTCCCGAGAGGTTTTAGGGCTTAGCGGCAGCTCCGTATCGTAAAACGCAATGATTTCTTCTCCTTGATTTTTTCTCCCCGAAAGCAAATATATAGACTTGGAGTTGGCGTCGGAGGAGCTCCAGGGGGCCCACAAGGTAGGGGGCGCGCCCCCCACCCTCGTGGACAGGGTGTGGGCCCCCTGGTCTTCATCTTTGGCAAGGATTTTTTATTATTTCCGAAAAGTTGTTCCGTGGAGTTTCAGGTCATTCCGAGAACTTTTGTTTCTGCACATAAATAACACCATGGCAATTCTGCTAAAAACAGCGTCAGTCCGGGTTAGTTTCATTCAAATCATGCAAGTTAGAGTCCAAAACAAGGGCAAAAGTGTTTGGAAAAGTAGATACGACGGAGACGTATCAACTCCCCCAAGCTTAAACCTTTGCTTGCCCTCAAGCAATTCAGTTGATAAACTGAAAGTGATAAATAAAACCTTTACAAACTCTGTTTGCTCTTGTTGTTGTAAATATGTAAAGCCAGCATTCAAGTTTTCAGCAAAGATTATGACTAACCACATTTGCAATAACTCTCAGGTCTCATGTTTACTCATATCAATAGCATAATCAACTAGCGAGCGATAATAATAAATCTCGGATGACAACACTTTCTCAAAACAATCATGATATGATATAACAAGATGGTATCTCGCTAGCCCTTTCTGAGACCGCAAAACATAAATGCGGAGCACCTTTAAAGATCAAGGACTGACTAGACATTGTAATTCATGGTAAAAGAGATCCAATCATAGTCATACCCAATATAAATCAATAGTAATGAATGCAAAAGACAGCTGTGCTCTCTAGCTAGTGCTTTCTAATAAGAGGGTGATGACTCAACATAAAAGTAAATAGATAGGCCCTTCGCAGAGGGAAGCAGGGATTTGTAGAGGTGCCAGAGCTCGGTTTTGAAATAGAGATAAATAATATTTTGAGCGGTATACTTTCATTGTCAACATAACAACTAAGAGATGGCGATATCTTCCATGCTACACACATTATAAGCGGTTCCCAAACAGAATGGTAAAGTTTATACTCCCCCTCCACCAACAAGCATCAATCCATGACTTGCTCGAAACAACGAGTGTCTCCAACTAGCAACAGTCCCAGGGGGAGTTTTGTTTGCAATTATTTTGATTTAGTTTGCATAAAGCATGGGACTGGGCATCCCGGAGACCAGCCATTTTCTCGTGAATGAGGAGCGGAGTCCACTCCTCTTGAGAATAACCCGCCTAACATGGAAGATAAGGGCAGCCCTAGTTGATACATGTGCTATTCGAGCATAAAAAAAGAATGTTTATTTGAAGGTTTAGAGTTTGGCACATACAAATTTACTTGGAACGGCAGGTAGATACCGCATATAGGAAGGTATAGTGGACTCATATGGAATAACTTTGAGGTTTAAGGGATTGGATGCACAAGCAGTATTCCCGCTTAGTACAGGTGAAGGCTAGCAAAAGACTGAGAAGCGACCAACTAGAGAGCGACAATAGTCATGAACATGCATTAAAATTAATAAACATTGGATGCAAGCATGAGTAGGATATAATCCACCATGAACATAAATATCGTGAAGGCTATGTTGATTTTGTTTCAACTACATGTGTGAACATGTGCCAAGTCAAGTCACTTAAATCATTCAAAGGAGGATACCACCCCATGATACCACATCACAACCATTTTAATAGCATGTTGGCACGCAAGGTAAACCATTATAACTCATAGCTAATCAAGCATGGCACAAGCAACTATGATCTCTTATTGTCATTGCAAACATGTTTATTCATAATAAGCTGAATCAGGAACAATGAACTGATCATATTTACAAAAACAAGAGAGGTCGAGTTCATACTAGCTTTTCTCATCTTAGTCAGTCCATCATATATCGTCATAATTGCCTTTCACTTGCATGACTGAACGGTGTGAATAATTATAAGAGTGCACGTGCATTGGACTAAGATGGAATCTGCGAGCATTCAATAAGCAGGAGAAGACAAGGCAATATGGGCTCTTGGTTAAATCAACAATAATGCATATAAGAGCCACTTCAACAATTTAGTCATGTTCTTCTCCTATCGACCCCCAAAGAAAAGAAAAGAAAAGAAATAAAACTATTTACACGGGAAAGCTCCCAACAAGCAAAAGAAGAACAGGAAATCTTTTTGGGTTTTCTTTTTAATTATTACTACTACAACAAGAAAGTAAACTAACTAAAAGTTACTACTAATAACTTTTTTTGGTTTTTTTCTTAAGGTTTATTAAACACACAAGAAGAAAGCAAGAAAAAGAAAATAGACTAGCATGGATAGTACAATGAAAGAGTATGAGCACCAACATCTAGCAATGAGTGTGTGTGAACATAAATGTAAGGTCGGTGGGAAATACGTACTCCCCCAAGCTTAGGCTTTTGGCCTAAGTTGGTTCATTGCCAGGGATGGCCTGGCGGATATCCGTAGTTGTAGCTGGGGTCGTACTGCGATGCAGCGGCTATCGCCTCCTGAGCTGTAGCGTGGCGTCGAGTTGCCTCCGCCCTCCTCTCGTACTCATTTGCCTCCTCTCTGGTAATAACATATCTTCCTTTTGCGTGATAATCAAAGAAGGCAGGAGCATGGAGAGTAATACGGACAACACGCCGTTTGTCAAAGATTAGTCGATACTGGAGAGGTGATTCATTCCTCTCAATAAACTGATGGTGGACCATAGAATTATAATCTAAATAAGTAGGAGGCAACTCCAGATCATCCTACGAATGTCCACATCGAGATAATCAGCTAAGCGGGTTGCATAAATTCCTCTAAAGAAATCTCCATTAAATCTATTATGATGAAACCTACGTGCAACAATGGCTCCCAAATTATAAGATTGGTCTCCCAACACAGCACTCCTAAGAATACTGAGATCAGGGACACACATGTGGCATGCTTCATATTTACCATTTATGCATCTACCTATGAAGAGAGCAAAATAATGTATAGCAGGAAAATGAATGCTCCCTACGGTAGCTTGTGCTATATCTCTAGATTCCCCTACCATTATACCAGAAAGAAAGTCTCTAAATTCAGATTCACGGGGATCCCTAGCACTACCCCATTGTGGAAGTTTGCAAGCAGAAGTAAAATCCTCTAAGTCCATGGTATAAGATTTCTCATAAAGATAAAACAAGACAGTTGGAGAATTACGTGAAGATGAAAATTCAAACCTCCTCACAAATAAGCTAGTGAGATGATGGTACTGGGGGCATTTGTTTGCCTCAAAGCTCACGAGATCAACGTTACGCAAATATGCGTTAAATTCTTCCTTGATTCCCGCTCGATCCATAAAATTTTCTAAAGGCCATTCACAAGGACGCACTGGAGCATCCCTGGGTGGTTCCTCATCAGCATCACGAATTGCAAGCCTGGGTCCTTGCTTCCTTGAAGAACCCCCTTGGAACATTTTCCTAAAAATATTTCTTCCTCTGAAAAATTTCTGAAATTTTTAGTAACTTCAAACAAAAGTGAACCAAACTCAATAAAATTGATAGCAACTACTCCTACAAGTGTCTAGGGCCTATATTAAGCATTAGAACTACTTGGAACCATATAAATTTGACATGCAAGTTCAAGAACATGGTCACCTATGCAGCACAAATTTGCAATGAATAAAGCACTAGAACAAAAACTAATTGGGCCAATGGAGGAGTCACATACCAAGGAACAATCTCCCCAAGCAATTTTGTGAGAGGTGCTTTGAGCAAGGAGATCAAAAATCACAGCAAAGTGAGCTAGAACTCGTGCTTGAGCTAGATATTCGTGTTTGTGGGAGGAAGAAGAACTGTATGAGTGCAGGAATAAGTGGAGGAGGGCCACCGTGGGCCCACGAGGCAGGGGGCGTGCCCTCGACACTCGTGCCCAGGTGGTTGACCCCCCAGCTGTGTTCTCAGTTCCATAATTCCTCAAATATTCTAGAAAAAATCATATTCCATTTTCAGGGCATTTGGAGAACTTTTATTTTCGGGGTATTTTTATATTGCCCGGATAAATCAGGAAACAGACAGAAAAATACTATTTTTACTTTATTTCAACTAAATAACAAAAAGTATAAAGAGGGTACAGAAGGTTGTGCCTTCTAGTTTCATCCGTCTCATGATCATCAACAGGAATCCACTAACAAGGTTGATCAGGTCTTGTTAACGAACTCATTCTGAATAACACGGAACCGGAGAAATTTCGAATAACACTATGTTACCTCAATGGGGATATGCACATCCCCAATAATAAGAATATCATATTTCTTCTTGATAGTAGGAAGAGGAAATTCAAAACCTCCAAATATAATCGATGGAATTTTTCCAATAGAGTTGATACTATGAACTTGAGGTTATTTCCTCAGAAAGTGTACCGTATGCTCATTACCATTAACATGAAAAGTGACATTGCCTTTGTTGCAATCAATAACATCCCCTGTAGTATTCAAAAAGGGTCTTCCAAGAATAATAGACATATTATCGTCCTCGGGAATATCAAGAATAACAAAGTCCGCTAAAATAGTAACGTTTGCAACCACAATAGGCACATCCTCACAAATACCGACAGGTATAGCAGTTGATTTATCAGCCATTTGCAAAGATATTTCAGTAGGTGTCAACTTATTCAAGTCAAGTCTACGATATAAAGAAAGAGGCATAACACTAACACCGGCTCCAAGATCACATAAAGCATTTTTAACATAATTTCTTTTAATGGAGCATGGTATAGTAGGCACTGCTGGATCTCCAAGTTTCTTTGGTATTCCACCCTTAAAAGTATAATTAGCAAGCATGGTGGAAACCTCAGCTTCCGGTATCTTTCTTTTATTTGTAACAATATCTTTCATATACTTAGCATAAGGATTCATTTTGAGCATATCAGTCAATCGCATACGCAAAAATATAGGTCTAATCATTTCAGCAAAGCGCTCAAAATCCTCATCATCCTTTTTCTTGGATGGTTCGGGAGGAGAAGGCATGGGTTCTAAACCCATGGTTCTCTTTCTTTACCATGTTTCCTAGCAACAAAGTCTCTCTTATCATAACGTTGATTCTTTGATTGTGGGTTATCAAGATCAACAGCTGGTTCAATTTCTACATCATTATCATTACTAGGTTGAGCATCATCATTAACATTTTCACTAGGTTCATGTGCATTACCAGATTGTGTTTCAGCATCAGAAATGGATATATCATTTGGATTCTCAGGTGGTTTAGCAATAGGTTCACTAGAAGTTTGCAAAGTCCTATCATTTTTCTTTTTCTTCCTTTTAGAAGAACTAGGTACATCAATATTATTTCTCTGAGAATCTTGCTCAATTCTCTTAGGGTGGCCTTTAGGATACAAAGGTTCCTGAGTCATTCTACCATTTCTAGTAGCCACTCTAACAGCATAATAATTTTCCTTACTATTCATTTCATTGAGCAAATCATTTTGAGCCTTAAGTACTTATTCTACTTGAGTGGTAACCATAGAAGCATGTTTGCTAACAAGTTTAAGTTCACCTCTAAAATTAGCCATATAATCACCCAAGTGTTTAATCATATAAGTATTTTGTTTTAATTGTCTACCAAAATAAGCATTAAAATTTTCTTGTTTGACAATAAAATTATCAAACTCATCTAAGCATTGTCTAGCAGACTTATAGTGAGGAATATCACCTTCATCAAATCTATAGAGAGGATTTACCTTTACTACCTGTGTCGGGTTATCAAGACCTCGAGGTTCTTCAATAGGTAATGGATTAAGATCATATGTTTCTTCAACACGCGGTGAATTAAGACCATGTATTTCTTCAATAGGAGGTAAATTCTTAACATCTTCAGCTTTAATACCTTTTTCTTTCATAGATTTCTTTGCCTCTTGCATATCTTCAGGACTGAGAAATAGAACACCTCTCTTCTTCGGAGTTGATTCAGGAATAGGCTCAGAAACTGGCTCAGGAGATGGCTCAGGAAGTGTCCAATTATTTTCATTTGTCAACATATTATTCAATAGAATTTCAGCTTCATCCTGTGTTCTTTCCCTGAAAACAGAACCAGCACAACTATCCAGGTAATCTCTGGAAGCATCGGTTAGTCCAATATAAAAAATATCAAGTATTTTATTTTTCCTAAGAGGGTGATCAGGCAAAGCATTAAGTAACTTGAGAAGCCTCCCCCAAGATTGTGGGAGACTCTCTTCTTCAATTTGCACGAAGTTGTATATTTCCCTCAAAGCAGCCTGTTTCTTATGAGCAGGGAAATATTTAGCAGAGAAGTAATAAATCATATCCTGGGGACTATGCACATAACCAGGATCAAGAGAATTAAACCATATCTTAGCATTGAAAGTGCGTTATATCGACTAGAGGGGGGTGAATAGGCGATTTTTATGAAATTCTTCACTGAGGAATTTGCTCGTGAGGAAATTCCTTAGCGAAAAACTATTTGCAGCGGAATAAGTACTCAGAGGTAAACATAGCAGAATACATTCATGTTCATCATGATGAAATGAAGACACAGACAGAGTACAGAAAGCGTAAACACAGGATAGCACAATATGAAGACAAACAGACTGAAGAAATTGAACTGAGGAAATTGAGAAAGTCTTCAGTCAAAGTCTTCAAACACAGATATGAACAAACAGACAACACAGTAATGAGGAAATAAAAGTGTTGAGGAAATAGAACCAGTAAGCTTGGTGAAGACAATGATTTGGTAGACCAGTTCCAACTGCTGTCTCAGTTGTACATCTGGTTGGGGCGGCTGAGTATTTAAACTCGAGGACACCTAGTCCCGGACACACAGTCCTCACCGTATTCTCCTTGAGCTAAGGACACACAGTCCTCGCCCAATCACTCGTGGTAAGTCTTCAGGTGACTTCCAAACCTTCACAGACTTGGTCACTCGGCGATCCACAATTCCTCTTGATGCTCTAGACCTTGACGCCTAACCGTCTGGAAGAAGCACAGTCTTAAAAGGTAACAAGCGTCGGATCCACGCAGGATCAATTTCTTCAGTGATGCTCAATCACTTTGGGTTTGTAGGTGTTTGGGTTTGGGTTTGGATTTTCCTCACTTGATGATTTTCGCTCAAAGTCCTCGGAGGATGGGTTGCTCTCAAATGACAAGTGTCAAGTTCTCGCGGAGCAGCCAACCAGCTAGTGGTTGTAGGGGGCGGCTATTTATAGCCTAGGGAGCAGCCTGACATGATAAGACATAAATGCCCTTCAATAATATGACCGTTAGGTGGACGAGATATTTTAGGACAGCTGGCGCGTAGCACAGCAACAGTCGGAAATTTGAGGTTCAAATTCCTCAGGGCTATCATGTTCCTCACAGTGTAGGTAATTCGCACTGGTGGATTCCTAACTCCTTAGTCAGAGCAAAGTCCTCAGTGACCAGAAGAACTGCGTCTCTGTCACTGAAGAAATTGACTGAACTGTATGAGATTTCCAATGGCTTCACTCGAAGGGATTGGTAGGTGTAGGATTTGAGATGAGCATCACTTGGAAATTTTCTCCTTAGTATTTCCTCGACCCCCTTTAACAGTACGGTGTTTCCTATGACTCAAGAAAGAGAAAATGAAACTACGAAAACAAAAGTCTTCACGCTTCATGTTCCTCGAATGAATACCAAGTCTTCAAGGTCACACCAATTTCTTCACTTTCAAAGTCTTCAGAAAGTCTTCAAAATATCAAAGTCTTCACAAGAAGAACTTCATTTTTAGGGGTCGACTTTCACTGTAAATATCAAACTCTTCATAGACTTATAGACCTGTGTACACTCATAAACACATTAGATGCTTAACCTATAAATCTTCAATACACCAAAATCACTAAGGGGCACTAGATGCACTTACAAGCATCACCCTTTAATGAGTACGGAAATATTTTAAGGATATAAAAGTAGCGAGATCTCTCATCATTAGTGAACAGGGTGGCTATATCATTTAATTTTGTAAGATGTGCCACAACAGTTTCAGATTCATAACCATGAAAAAGATCAGATTCAACCAAAGTAATTATATCAGGATCAACAGAGAATTCATAATCCTTATCGGCAACACAGATAGGTGAAGTAGCAAAAGCAGGGTCAGGTTTCATTCTATCTTTAAGGGATTGCTTATTCCATTTAACTAATAACCTCCTGAGCTCAGATCTATCTTTGCAAGCTAAAATACCTGCAGAAGCTTCCATATCAAAAACATAACCCTCAGGAATAACAGGCCTATCTTCATCATCACTTTCATCAATATAATCAGTTTCAATAATTTCTTTCTCTCTAGCCCTAGCAATTTGTTCATCAAGAAATTCACTAAGGGGCACAGTAGTATCAAGCATAGAAGTAGTTTCATCATAAATATCATGCATAGCAGAAGTGGCATCATCAATAACATGCGACATATCAGAACGAATAGCAGAAGTAGGTTTAGGTGTCGCAAGCTTACTCAAAACAGAAGGTGAATCAAGTCCAGAGCTAGATGGCAGTTCCTTACCTCCCCTCGTAGTTGAGGGATAAATTGTTGTCTTAGTGTCTTTCAAGTTCTTCGTAGTGACCAGCAGATATAAATCCCACGTGACTCAAAGAATAGAGCTATGCTCCCCGGCAAGGGCGCCAGAAATTAGTCTTGATAACCCACAAGTGTAGGGGATCGCAACAACTTTCGAGGGTAGAGTATTCAACCCAAATTTATTGATTCGACACAAGGGGAGCCAAAGTATATTCTCAAGTATTAGCAACTGAGTTGTCAATTCAGCCACACCTGGATAACTTAATATCTGCAGCAAGGTATTCAGTAGCAAAGTAATATGATAGTAGTGGTAACGGTAACAAAAGTAACGGAAGCAAAAGTAATATTTTTGGTGTTTTGTAGTGATTGTAACAATAGCAACGGGAAAGTAAATAAGCGAGAACCAATATAGGAAAAGCTCGTAGGCATTGGATCGGTGATGGATAATTATGCCGGATGCGGTTCATCATGTAACAGTCATAACATAGGGTGACACAGAACTAGCTCCAATTCATCAATATAATGTAGGCATGTATTCTAAATATAGTCATGCGTGCTTATGGAAAAGAACTTGCATGACATCTTTTGTCCTACCCTCCCGTGGTAGCGGGGTCCTAATGGAAACTAAGGTATATTAAGGCCTCCTTTTAATAGAGAACCGGAACAAAGCATTAGCACATAGTGAATACATGAAGTCCTCAAACTATGGTCATCACCGGGAGTGGTCCCGATTATTGTCACTTCGGGGTTGCCGGATCATAACACATAGTAGGTGACTATAGACTTGCAAGATAGGATCAAGAACTCACATATATTCGTGAAAACATAATAGGTTCATATCTGAAATCATGGCACTGGGGTCCTAGTGAAAAGCATTAAGCATAGCAAAGTCATAGCAACATCAATCTCAGAACATAGTGGATACGAGGGATCAAACCCTAACAAAACTAACTCGATTACATGATAGATCTCATCCAACCCATCATCGTCCAGCAAGCCTACGATGGAATTACTCACGCACGGCGGTGAGCATCATGAAATTGGTGATGGAGGATGGTTGATGATGACGACGGCGAGGAATCCCCCTCTCCGGAGCCCCGAACAGACTCCAGATCAGCCCTCTCGAGAGGTTTTAGGGCTTGGCGGCGGCTCCGTATCGTAAAACGCGATGGTTTCTTCTCCTTGATTTGTTTCTCCCCGAAAGCAAATATATAGAGTTGGAGTTGGCGTCGGAGGAGCTCCAGGGGGCCCACGAGGTAGGGGGCGCGCCCCGCACCCTCGTGGACAGGGTGTGGGCCACCTGGTCTTCATCTTTGGCAAGGATTTTTTATTATTTCCGAAAAGTTGTTCCGTGGAGTTTTAGGTCATTCTGAGAACTTTTGTTTCTGCACATAAATAACACCATGGCAATTCTGCTGAAAACAACGTCAGTCCGGGTTAGTTTCATTCAAATCATGCAAGTTAGAGTCCAAAACAAGGGCAAAAGTGTTTGGAAAAGTAGATACGATGGAGACGTCTCAACTTGTCAAGGTTAAAACGCCAGCTTAAGTCATGTGGGAGCCGACCTATAGAAAGCTAGGACAAACCATAGGCTATCAAGCCGGCTTCATTGAAGCAAGACTCGAGCCTCAAAAGCTGGTCTTTTCGTCGAGCCTCAAAAGCCGACTTAATATTTATACTTATGTGTTTATCGAACTTATTTGTTTTACAGGATTGTCTCCTTTGATCACAAATTGATATTGCCCACGAGCCGCCGGGTTATTAATACACCGGTTTAATTTGATCATGGAGACTAATTACGACCATGGGTCGCTGGGTCCATAACACATCGGGTTATGCTGATTATCACTTATGGATCAGTCGACAGACAAGGATAAGATATTGGCGGCTCATACAAATATGCCATGCCATTACTTACAGAAGCAGATTTTTCAAAAGATACTGGGCGGGTCAACATAACACCACGCCAGTTCAATTTTTTTTCCTGCAGAGTAAACTTCAAGTATCAAGGTGCACGAAGGCACCACAGATGATGCAAAAAGTTTTAACTATGCTATTACATAGCCACAGCTAGACTCATCTACTCCTTTAAGACGGCCCATGTACCCTCTAGGTTGAACCGATCCGGGTTAATGTCTTGGCGATCTCCAGCGGATGATGGCTCCGGGTTGTCCTGCGCCGGCTCATCTTCGTTTCTGATCTGAAGGTTGTCCAGATCCCAGTCAATGGTTGTTAATGCTTGAAAGACAACATCATCTTGCATGATAATTGATGGGTCAACATCAGGAGCAAAGATGTGCATACACCGTGCCAGAGTCAAATCGATAGGCTCAAAGGTTGGCGGGTCAAGTCGCGTGTTCTCTTCGTCATAAGCTGCCTAATATTTCTTTAGATCGAGATCTTCAACCAGTTGACTCACCAAGACACGAGTTTCCTTCATGCAACGGGCATGGTCTTTTGCAGTAATGTCAGTGTACTAAAGTAGGGATACCTTAGTACCCCGAACTTGTGCACGGGCAGTCGCAGCCCCCCCGCGGCAAGGCTTGCCAGGTGATCGCCAAGACCCTCCATGGCCCCCTCTTGGGCCATTCAAGAATAAAGTGTTTGAGACAAGGCCCCGGCAAGAGGAGCTTGCCGGGAAGGCCACCCGAAGAGAGCGAGGCCCTAGCAAGAGGAGCTTGCCGGGACTGCCGCTCGAAGCACAAGACCCCGGCAAAAGGAGCTTGCCAGGAAGGCCAATCACAGCACGACAAGGACCCCGCCACGGCGCGTCTCGCGCTCCGGCAAGGCCCGGTGAGCAACAAATTCCCGGGCGCGACAAGACATCCACCGCGGCAAGGCGCTTGCCGCGGCAAGTTACCACCCCGTGCATGTGCTCCAGCTCACCCACCAACGTGTCGCTCTAGGGGCATCCCAGGCGCACGTGGCGGGACGCTGTGCAGCCAGGGGCATGCGGTGGCGAAGCGAAGCTGATAGAGTCGCCATCGTGGCAAACGGTGGCGCTCCTGACAGTCCTGTTCCTGCACCGTCTGGGCGACGCGGACGGGCATTTAATGCCTTTGTCCCCCGTCGTCAGAGTTAGGTATGATAGCACTGTGCAGCCACTGTGCAGGCAGCTGTACCCACTACAGCATTCTACCATTTTTGCCCTCACCTACGCTGCCACCTGTGGGTAACCCCTTGAGCATATAAAAGGAGGCCCCATGCGCACGTAGGGGGGGAGGACACCCACTTTCACGCTCGGTCTCGCCAGCGGCTCGGGTGTACTGTAGCACCACGCGCCTCCGAGCAAGAACACAATACAAACCACCAAGCAGCAGTAGGGTTTTACGCATCCTTGCGGCCCGAAGCTGGGTAAATCCCTCGTGTGCATCGCCTCGATCTGCTCTTCGTGCAACCTCCGCCCCCCACTGAACCAATAAAGGGGCCCGGTCCCCATAGGTGTTCGAGGAAGCCGATTCCCCCCGACATCTTTGGAGCGCCAGGTAGGGGGCGTCGAGGTTGTGTGAACCTGATCCGGCGTCCGCACAGGCCAGATTTCCATCGTCTTCATCGACATGCCGCCGAAGAAGAAAGCTCCGGAGGTAGCTAGTCCGTCCGCGTCGAACCCACCGCCCCCCGGAGCAAACGGGTGTGGGGGCGGCGCTGGCGGCCGGACAGGCGTCATCAAGCCAGCTCGAGGCGCTACGGCGTCCCAAACCTGCGCCGACGCCCCTTGGCGCGGGCAAGTCCTGGTCATGCCAGGCAACCTTTCGCTCTGTTCCACGGAGCAGAGGCAGTTAGCCCCACGGATCTCGCGTACGGGCCACCTCGAGTGCTCGCTCACGCTGAGCTCGAGCGAGAGCAGCTGCGTCAAGATGACGCGCTGCTCCTCGAGGAGGACCGTCTTCAGGCCGCTGTGCGAGCTGCTCGCTACCAGCGAACTTTGCGCCGCTTTTATAGCCGTAAAATTAGTGCCAGAAGTTCCGAGGAAGTGGGAAGGCCCTTGCCGGGTGAAACGAGTCGCTAGGCCGGGCGCTGTCCGCCTTGAGACCGAAGATACCACTCCGGTGAGCAACTCCTGGAACGCTGGGCACCTTCGTAAGTTTCACCCGCAAGGCGCGGTTGTCGGACCCCGTCCGACAACCACCCTTCTGTACAAAGTCTTGCCGCTGTCGCATGTGATCCTTTGTGCAGAGCCAGGCGCGGACCCTGTGCGCAGATTGGGTTCTTGTGCTCCGCGCACCTTGTCGATCTCATGCTCTTCAGTCTTTGCATGCATTATCTGACACTCTGTGCAGCACTGACCTCCGGCAAGCGACGGCGAGCCCCATGTTTCGCCTTGCCGGAAGCGACCTTGCCGGGCGGTGAGCCGCAGAAAAGATAAGTGGCTAGAGCTCGAGCAATCGAGTTTTTTTTTAATTTTAAGGTTATTTTCCTCGAACGACCGCGCTTTGTATGGAAAACCTGTGCGCGGAGGGACCGGCTCGTGGCTAGTTGCGCCCTTACTTCGTTTCGAGTCCGCTCAACGACTTAAGTGTGCTACAACCAGAGTGGCGTCCTTACTTTGTTTCGAGCTCGCCCAGCAGCTTAAGTGTGCTGCGACCGCAGTCGCAACACTTACTTTGCTTTGAGCCTGCTCAACAACTTAAGTGAGCTGCGGCTAGCCGTGACAAGGTTTCTTGCCGGTAGTGGCGCCGTTGGTGGGCTGCTGACGTCCCGCACTCAGAGCCCGCGGTAAGGCGGAGGCCTACGCCGGCAAGTCCCCAAAAGCGTGGGGCAAAAACATACAAGGCACGGAGTCAAGTAGAGGAAATAACAGTGCAGTCGCTACCTAAGATAGAGTTATATTACAAAGGCAAGCCTGTCGCAGCCCTAATGAATCGCTCTCATGACTTGGCCAGCAGCGACAAGAAAAGGAAAGGGGCGACGGCCTAATCCACTCGGTCACCCTTCATCCTCTTGATCTCGGCCACCTTCTCCACAATGGGTGCGACGAGGGCCCTGGTCTCCTCGAGGTCAGCGTCCGCCGGCAAGGATTTGAGGACGTTGGTGAGCCTGATGCCGGGGTTGCGGAAGGCGACCTTCACCAACACCTTCTCGAGGGCTCCGGCGATAGCTTCGCGCGTTTCGCCGGCCAGCTGCTCTGGGATCGCATTCCGGAGGTGCTTGAGGGCCGCTACCACGCCTTTGAAGAACGAAGTGAGCTTGGCGCTGGGCGGGACGTTTTCACCGGTGGGATACTCGTGTCCCTCCATCCCCAGCAACGTCAGCTCCTTGTCGATGGCGGCGGCGATGTCCACGAGGCCCTCAGTCCACTGCTCCACCGTCGTCCTGAGGTCGTTCTGGGTAACGGCGGCGCTCTTCAGCAGCGCCTCGTTATCCGCGATCTCCTTCCGCAAGGTTGCCTCCTGCTCCTTGGCGCTCCCCAGCGCCTTGGTCAAGGTGTCCAGCTTCAGCTCGAGATCGGCGTTGGAGTCCTTGGCGGCATCAAGCTCCTTGATCTTCTCGGCAAAGCGACCCTGCAGCTCGCCAAGGGTGTGGGCGCCCTTCTCGCGCTCCTGTTTGAGCGCGGCAAGTTCCTCACCGCCCGCCTTGAGATCGGTGTCGAGGTACGCCACCTTCGCCTCCAACGCCTCCTTGGCGGCCTCGGCGGCCGCGGCGGCATCTTGTGCTTCCTTGAGGGCTCCGCCAAGAGCTTGTTAGCGCGCGGCGACCTCCTCCTCGTGGCTGGCGAGGCTGGCTTTCTGCTGCACCAGCTCGCCCTCCCGCGCGGCCAGCCCCGCGGCGGCAAGCCTGTGCTGCTCTTCGGCTTCTGCCTTCTCGAGGATGAAGGCCGTCTGCGCCTCGTCGAGCTGCTTTCGTTCCTCCGCCAAGGATCGGAGGGCCTCCTGGTTGAGCTCCCGGAGCTCCCCGGCGCGCTTCTCCATGTCCGCTCCCGCCTTCGCGACAAGCGCTTCCCGGCGTTCCACCTGGGCTTGTCGGGCGCGGTAGAGCGACACCAGCTTCCGGAGCAGCCGCTCCTCCTCAGGCTCGCCGCCGCTGCTGCTTGGCGCGTCAACCAGCGTCAGCCCAGCGGAGGCGAGCACCTCTCCATCCAAGGCCTCTCCCACAACCGGCGCCCTGGAAGTCGATTCCCAGGGGAGCTTGATGAAGATGTCATCGCCGGCCTTCAGGTAGGCGCCTGACTGAGGCTCCTCGGGGCCCGGCGCCTCTGCGGAGGCGGGATCGGTGGTCGGTGCAGCGCCTGTTGCTCCTGCGGCCCCAGGGCCGTCTGTACGATCTCCGGGCCCCTCGCCCGCGGCTGCCGCGGCAGCCTTGGCGGCCTCTTCGCCGACCAGATCTTCAGCGCCATCCGCCTTCCCGGAGGCGACCACGTCGTCGGTATGGCCGCGCGCGTCATCCTCGACGACGACCTCGGCCTCCATCGGGTCCGTGACGGGCGGGTCTGAAGGCCGAAGGGGAGGGAGAAGTCAAGCAACTACCCAAAGAAAAAGAACCTCCAGGGGAGTTTCGAGGCAAGAAGGTTACCTGGGCCAGGATCTGCAGTCGCAATCTCCGTCGCCAAGGGGCCGCCAGCGTCGTCCCTCGCCGGAGACTGCTCCCTCGCCGGGGACGGCTCCCTTGCCGGGGACGGCTCCCTCGCTGGGGACTCCCTCGTTGCCGGGAAACTCCCCCTTGGCAGTGTAGTTGTAGTGGGTGGCTCGGCGGGGGCGGTCTCCGGACGCTCCTGGTGGGGTCGCTCTGCTCCTACACAAATCGTCAGCCAGATATCAGGAAGAACGGAGGGTGCCCGGGCGCGCCCAACGGCAGGAAACAAGCCCTATGCTTACGCTGGGGGCTGCTCCGAGGGTTAGTTGGCGGATCCGGCAAGGTCATCTCAGGCGCGCCCCCCGCCACCACGGAGGGCTCGTCGTCGAGGATGACCACTGGGACCTTGGATCTCTTTGCCACCCTCTGAGCCGGAGTCCTGAAAAGGACCAAATTTGGAGGAAAGCAAATGAGATGCGATGCGCGACTACAAGAATTGAAGAAGACACAAGAACAACGGGGATCTTACTCCTCCCCCTCTCCCTCGTCGGAGCTGAGCGCGGAGAAGTCGAAGACCGGCTTGCTCCTGGCGTGAAGGGGCGGGGGAGTAGGCTCCCGTGGCCGCTTGGCGGGAGCAGTAGACGACCCCGCGCCAGCTGCCGCCCCGGCACGAGAAGCGGCAGGAGCAGAAGCCGCGGCCCGCGAACACCCCGTTCCTGCTGCCTCAGAGGAACGTGTCACGCGGCGCTGCGGTTGTTGGCTCGTCTGCCGCACCACCTCCCCAGCCTTGCGGAGACGCCTCCGTGGCTGGGCAGGGGGCTCTGCCTGCGACGAACTGCCCGGGGGACGGGAGGAAGGGGCGCCGACCTCCGGCAAGCCGCTCGTGTCCTGGGCAGGCTCGCCCTCGGCGTCGGGCCTGGCAAGCTCTTCCTCGCCGGCAAACTCCGCTCGATCGGCGAGGCTTTCCGCCTCCGCCGAGTCCGCTTCCGCCAAAGTGAAGCCAAACTCGCCCGCGGCCGCGGCCGCCGCGGCCTCCTCCATCCTGGAGGCGATGTACGCCAGCTCCGCGTCGGTGGTGTCTCGGGTGAGACCCCTCTTCTCATCGGCGTCGACTGGCCTCTCCACCAGGTCATCGAAGAACGCCCGGACGACATCGTCGGCGGGCTCCTGCCAAGTGGAGTCGATCCTGTGCGAGTCGCACAGCGGCATCATCGCGAGGATGCGGCTGAGCGACGAATTGTTGCACAGCGGGACGACACCTCGCGGCAGCCTGAACCACTCAGGGTGATCGGGGTCGTGCTTGAACAGCTCCCTGAGCGTCTAATCAAGCTCCAAGACGGTGAAATTGAAGTTGAGGCCAGGGCGCAGCCTCATGATGTCCGCCGCGTTCTGGAACTCCCAGGAGGGTCTCCCCTTCTCCTGCAGGGGAGCGATGCGGCGGCGGAGGAAATCTGCGCCCACGGCGCCAACTGTGAGCCCGGCACGCCTGAGCCGCAGGATCTGGGTGACGGCAATCCGCAGCTTGCCGTCGTCCGGAGCCACGGCGCTCCAATCCCTGCCGCGCACCACAGGAGTTTGGCGCACGGCGGTGAACGGCTGCGGGTTCTCCTCGACGATCAGGCACCAGTCCGCTCTCCATTCCTCCCATCTGCTACGAAGCTCCCCCTCCAGATATGCCTCCTTCTTGCCTGTCTTGGAGATCCAGGCGACCCCGCCGGACAAAGGCTCTCCTTTCTCCACCCAAGGAGAAAAGAAGTGGCGGAAGAGGGCTACGTTGGGGTGGACTCCGACAAAGTTCTCGCAGAGGTGTGCGAAAACCGCCATTGTCAGAACGGCGTTGGGGGTGAAGTCAAGGAGATGGAAGCCATAGGTGTTCATGATGTCACAGAAGAATTCAGAGAAGGGCGGGCAGAGCCCGCAATAGAAGAATACAGCAAAGAAGGGATACCCGGTTGGATACTCCTTCTGGGCGGCGGCAGGAAGAACCCTCGTGCGCAGATGCGCTCGCGTCCTAGCCGACCAGAAGAGATAGTATTCCACCCTCAGGACCAGCGCGTCAAGCTCAGGGGGGAAGACCGCCTGCTCCTTTCGCTGCGCTTCGAGCCGCTGCGCCTCGGCCAACTTCACGGCCTTCCCCTTCCCCTTGTCGCCCTTCGGGGCCATGGCGGAAGGAGGGAGGGAGGTCGACAGCGTCGGTAGCACTGGTGGCGGCGGAAGGAGGGGCGGAGCGCTGCTTCTCTTGGGAAGTGGCGGAGGTTTTCGAAGAATCGCAACTGGCGGGTGGGCGGATTACCCCTGTCTCCCCTGCTTATAAGGGGGGGAGGAGGGCGTTTCGCCTTTCCGAGTAAACAAATCATCCGCGACGTGACGCACGCCTGCAGGGCTCGGCCCCGCGCACGCCACCCACGTCACGCACGCCCCTCCCCACGACGCCGCGTTCGACGCGTGCCATTTGGGGAAGGCACGATGGATATGGAGTTAAGATGCGGCTTGACCCAGGCCGTGCGTGCCCGTGCACTGTTTTGGGCCTGGCCCAACAGCGCTCGGCACCGTGTATGGCCCAGGCCCGGGGGCTCCTGTCGGTGTACTAAAGTAGGGGTACCTTAGTACCCCGAACTTGTGCACGGGCAGTCGCAGCCCCCCCCCCCCGTGGCAAGGCTTGCCAGGTGATCGCCAAGACCCTCCATGGCCCCCTCTTGGGCCATTCAAGAATAAAGTGTTTGAGCCAAGGCCCCGGCAAGAGGAGCTTGCTGGGAAGGCCACCCGAAGAGAGCGAGGCCCTGGCAAGAGGAGCTTGCCGGGACTGCCGCTCGAAGCACAAGACCCCGGCAAGAGGAGCTTGCCGGGAAGGCCAATCACGGCACGACAAGGACCCCGCCACGGCGCGTCTCGCGCTCCGGCAAGGCCCGGTGAGCAACAAATTCCCGGGCGCGACAAGACATCCACCGCGGCAAGGCGTTTGCAGCGGCAAGTTACCACCCCGTGCCTGCGCTCCAGCTCACCCACCAACGTGTCGCTCTGGGGGCATCCCAGGCGCACGTGGCGGGACGCTGTGCAGCCAAGGGCATGCGGTGGTGAAGCGAAGCTGACAGAGTCGCCATCGTGGCAAACGGTGGCGCTCCTGACGGTCCTGTTCCTGCACCGTCTGGGCGACGCGGACGGGCATTTAATGCCTTTGTCCCCCGTCGTCAGAGTTAGGTATGATAGCACTGTGCAGCCACTGCGCAGGCAGCTGTACCCACTACAGCATTCTACCATTTTTGCCCTCACCTACGCTGCCACCTGTGGGTAACCCCTTGAGCATATAAAAGGAGGCCCCATGCGCATGTAGGGGGGGAGGACACCCACTTTCACGCTCGGTCTCGCCAGCGGCTCGGGTGTACTGTAGCACCACGCGCCTCCGAGCAAGAACACAATACAAACCACCAAGCAGCATTAGGGTTTTACGCATCCTTGCGGCCCGAAGCTGGGTAAATCCCTCATGTGCATCGCCTCGATCTGCTCTTCGTGCAACCTCCGCCCCCCGCCAAACCAGTAAAGGGGCCCGGTCCCCATAGGTGTTGGAGGAAGCCGATTCCCCCCGACAAGTAAATTGACTACCGTCCATATTGAACTCCGGAAACCTGCCGGCCATCTCAGAAGGATCCATGTCTGGCACGTAAGCTTTGGCCCAGCTTAGAGACATCATTGCGGTTGTCCGAGCGGCTGACTTTTTCCACACCTCTATTTGCTTAGGGAGGGTTGAGAGTCATCTTAGCACATCTCTTATGAAACGTGGCGGGTCTTCTCTACCCATCACAGATGTAATAGTAAACAGACTTCCTGCATACAACCATTCCAAGAAGGTGTAGACAGACTTGAACTTCACAAGGGGTTCTTGGCCGAGGTTATGACTTCTGCTACATGCAAAATTTATAAAAGTTTGATTACACCATTTCCATATTACTACAGGAGTCACCAGGCGAGTTAGCCATACATATTGAAAGAGCCACTTACCAAAAATAGCCTCAGTCATCTGGGTGATATGGCGTTTTAACCCGTCCAGTTCTTTAGTCACTGGCTTGAGATGGTTTTCTACTTCTTCAGCACGTTTCAACAAGGTTGTTTTTTCCTCTTAACGAGAGGCCTTCAAAGAGCTCAAATTTTCTGAGGCAATCAGCACAATTTTTTGCAAAGGCGATGCTGATGACTCGGCCATCTCATGAAGTTTCTTCTCAATTGTAAGCCACTCTTCTAAGCCAGCAGAGTTGGATTCAGCATAGTTGATCATATCATGTTATAACCATCCGAGTCATTAGACATGTAACAGAGTACCAAACCGACAAAATTGCATGACTTAGCACTTGGGGGCTACAAGACGCAACTTTATTCTCTATTTTGAAGTCCCAAGTAGCTCCAAACAACCTACCTGGCACTTGGGGGCTAATGCATGTCATTTTTTCCTCAAATATAAATCAAGAATACCTGACTCATTTCATAGAAATAAGTCGGCCCTTGGGGGCTACATGCTACTTTTCAAAGTTCATCTATTTGAAAGACTCGGCTTGTTATTTTTAAAAACAAGTCGGCCCTTGGGGGCTACACAAGTATATACACTATTTAAAGAAGGGAAATATTGTATACCTCATACTTCCTTTTTAGCATGTTCACCATGATTGCTTCCATTTCTCGGGTTGTGGATAGCCGGGTCAAAAAACTCTCATGGAGCTCGGTCGCGCTGAGGTATTCAAAGTTTGGCAGCTCAAGTTTTGCCTTCGCTTTCTCAGACACGACCGACTCATCTTTGGTCACAAGATTGGTCAGAACATTTGAGGCATCTAGAGTTTTGAAGGCCTCTCTAGTAATGTTGACCTCATCATCAACTATTGGAGATGATAAAACAATGTTTTTAGTCGCCTTTATTGGACTTGAGGCGCGAGCAGGGCTTGGCGGATCATGGCCTTCCACTGTATCACCCAGGCCGACTTGAGTGTCCATCTTTTCAGTAACGGCCGACTCATTTTGTTGGGGCGGCTCAATTTGTTGATCAAGATGGACTTCTGGCATCTCAATGTGGGCCTCATGGGTCACCAAGAGTGGATCCTCTGATTCAGGAATTTCTGGAGCCATCGATTACTCGCCAATTTTTGTCTTCTTGGCCTTGGCCCTGAAATACAAGGGCATATTCAAATATACAAAGCAATGATCATAGTGAAACATGACTCATTTAAAAAGCACTTACCCCTGTTTGATGATTAAAGGTGGAAGCTTGGAAGCAGTTGAGTCCCCAGATGATGGTGGCGACTACTGATAATTCAAATTAAACGTGTTAAGGCGTTGCCTAATAAGGCCAGCTCGTGGAAGAGATGAGATTGGACAGTGAGGTACCTCGGTACGACGCTTGCGGGCAACTGGTGCATCAGATAAGTCGGCCACCAGTTCTCTAGAACCACTTCAAGTTTGGCGTTTAGATGTAGCAGCATGCTGCAACTTTTTCAAAATAAATTATGGATCTAAATTAGCATCTGGATGAGAAAATTTACTTTCCAGATGACTCGTCTTATTTTCTTTGTACATAAGGGTTCCGGGCCGGAAGAGATGGAAATTACCTCAACGTCGTCAACCCGACTTGTCTCAGCGTTATCCTGGGGAGAATGAGCATCAGCAAGTTGCATAAAAAGAAGGCCAAGGGAATCAAGGTCCACTCATTTCTTGCGGCTGGCTCATCTCCTTCAAAAGGCTCATTAACCCGAGGAGTTGGAGCACGAACAGAGTTGCGCGAAAAGCAGAATCAGCATACATGATTGACAAGATCAACAAGTGAGTCTAACTCAAATAAAAATCAACGAGCCGGATCAATGCATATAAGCAGGCTTACCAGAGGTGCTGGATTTTGAACGGAGAAGGGATTAAGCCATGTCTTGTTACATGCTTCTTGAGACTCCCCTAGCAATTTTTTCACAGCTTTGTTTATCTCCTCAGCTGATAAGTCAACTTGGCTGAAACATTGTGCGTCATTTAAGCCGCCGGTGTACTCGCACATTAAGTTGGCAACTGACCAACGCCAGGTCATGTCAATACCAGTAAGGCCGTTTGCCAACAAGGCTCTCACTTTAGGGTAGATGTGGCGGCTTCTTGACGATACTCCTTAGAAGGTGATACGTCTCCATCGTATCTACTTTTCCAAACACTTTTGCCCTTGTTTTGGACTCTAACTTGCATGATTTGAATGGAACTAACCCGGACTGACGCTATTTTCAGCAGAATTGCCATGGTGTTATTTTTGTGCAGAAATAAAAGTTCTCGGAATGACCTGAAACTTCACGGAGAATATTTTTGGAATTAATAAAAAATATTGGTGAAAGAATCAAGGCCAGGGGGCCACACCTTGTCCACGAGGGTGCGGGGGGCGCCTACCCCCCTGGGCGCGGCCCCTTGCCTCGTGGGCCCCCTGGTGCTCCACAGACCCCAACTCCAACTCTATATATTCACGTTCGAGGAGAAAAAATCAGAGAGAAGGATTCATCGCGTTTTATGATACGGAGCAGCCGCCAAGCCTAAACTCTCTCACGAGGGCTAATCTGGAGTCCGTTCGGGGCTCCGGAGAGGGGAATCCGTCGCCGTCGTCATCATCAACCTTCCACCATCACCAATTTCATGATGCTCACCACTGTGCGTGAGTAATTCCATCGTAGGCTTGTTGGACGGTGATGGGTTGGATGAGATTTATCATGTAATCGAGTTAGTTTTGCTAGGGTTTGATCCCTAGTATCCACTATGTCCTGAGATTGATGTTGCTATGACTTTGCTATGCTTAATGCTTGTCACTAGGGACCGAGATCCATGACTTCAGATGTGAACCTATTGTGTTTTCATGAATATATGTGAGTTCTTGATCCTATCTTGCAAGCCATTAGTCACCTACTATGTGTTATGATCCGGCAACCCCGAAGTGACAATAATCGGGACCACTCCCGGTGATGACCGTAGTTTGAGGAGTTCATGTATTCACTATGTGTTAATACTTTGGTCTGGTACTCTATTAAAAGGAGGCCTTAATATCCCTTAGTTTCCAATAGGACCCCTCTGCCATGGGAGGGTAGGACAAAAGATGTCATGCAAGTTCTTTTCTATAAGCATGTATGACTATATTCGGAATACATGCCTACATTACATTGATAAACTGGAGCTAGTTCTGTGTCACCCTATGTTATAACTGTCACATGAATAATCGCATCCGACATAATTACCCATCACCGATCCAATGCCTACGAGCTTTTCACATATTGATCTTCGCTTAGTTACTTTTCCGTTGCCACTATTACAATTACTACAAAACTGCTACTGTTACTTTTGCCACCGTTACCGTTACTTCCATACTGCTTTGCTACTAAATACTTTGCTGCAGATACTAAGTTATCCAAGTGTGGTTGAATTGACAACTCAACTGCCAATACTTGAGAATATTCTTTGGATCCCCTTGTGTCGAATCAATAAATTTGGGTTGAATACTCTACCCTCGAAAACTGTTGTGATCCCCTATACTTGTGGGTTATCAAGACTATTTTCTGGCGCCGTTGCCGGGGAGCATAGCTCTATTCTTTGAGTCACTTGGGATTTATATCTTCTGATCACTATGAGGAACTTGAAAGACGAGAAAACCAAGATTTATCCCTCAACTACGAGGGGAGGTAAGGAACTGCCATCTAGCTCTGCACTTGATTCACCTTCTATTTTGAGTAAGCTTGCGACACCTAAACCCGCTTCTGCTCTTAATTCTGATATGTCGCATGTTATTGATGATGCCACTTATGCTATGCGTGATACTTATGGTGAAACTACTTCTATGCTTGATAATACTATGCCACTAGGTGAATTTCTTGATGAACAACTTGCTAGGGCTAGAGAGAATGAAATTATTGAAACTGATAATATTGATGAAAGTGATGATGAAGATTCTTCCCCTAGATATGAATTGTCTGTTGTACCTGAGGGTTATGTTATGGATGAAGAAACTGCTAGAGACTTTCTTGCTTGCAATGATAGATATGATCTTAAGAAATTATTAGCTAAGCTGAAAGAAAAATATTTGAATGCTAGAATGAAATACGACCCTGCTTTTGCTACTTCACCTATATGTATTACCGATAAGGATTATGATTTCTCTGTCGATCCTGAGATAATTACTTTGGTTGAATCTGATCCTTTCTATGGCTATGAATCTGAAACTGTTGTGGCACATCTTACTAAATTAAATGATATAGCCACCCTATTCACTAATAATGAGAAAACTCGCTCCTACTATATCCTTAAATTATTTCCGTTCTCATTAAAGGGTGATGCTAAAACATGGTTTAATTCTCTTGATCCTGGTTGTGTGCGTAGTCCCCAGATATGATTTATTACTTCTCTGCTAAATATTTTTCCGCTCATAAGAAACAAGCTGCTTCAAGGGAAATATATAATTTTGTGCAAATTGAAGAAGAGAGTCTCCCACAAGCTTGGGGGAGGCTTCTCCAATTACTTAATGCTTTACCTGATCATCCTCTCAAGAAAAATGAAATACTTGTTATCTTTGATAATGGACTAACCGATGCTTCCAGAGACCACCTAGATAGTTGTGTTGGTTGTGTTTTCAGGGAAAGAACTGCTGATCAAGCTGAATTGCTATTGAATAATATGTTGAGTAATGAAAATAATTGGGCACTTCCTGAACCAACCCCTAAGCCAACTCCGAAGAAAAGGGGTATTCTATTTCTTAGTCCTGAAGATATGCAAGAGGCAAAGAAATCCATGAGAGAAAAGGGTATTAAAGTTGATGATGTTAAGAATTTACCTCCCATTGAAGAAATGCATGGTCTTGATAACCCGACACAGGTAGTAAAGGTAAATTATCTTTATAGATTTGATGAAGGTGATATTCCGCGTTATAAGTTTGCTAGCCAATGCTTAGATGAGTTTGATAATTTTATTGTTAAACAAGAAAACTTCAATGCTTATGTTGGTAGACAATTGAAACGCAATGCTTATATGATTGAACACTTGAGTGATTATATGTCTAGAGTTAAAGGTGAACTTAAACTCATTAGTAAACATGCTTCTATGGTTACCACTCAAGTAGAAAAAGTGCTTAAAGCTCAAAATGATTTGCTCATTGAATTAAATAATAAGAAAAATGATAATGCTATTAGAGTTGTGACTAGAGGGGGTAAAATGACTCAGGAACCTTTGTATCCTGAGGGCCACCCTAAGAGAATCGAGCCAGATTCTCAAAGACTTAATGTTGATGAACCTAGTCCCTCTAAAAAGAAGAAAAAGAAAAATGATAGGACTTTGCATGCTACTAGTGAACCTTTTGTTGACACACCTAAGAATCCCAATGATATTTATATTTCTGATGCTGAAACACAATCTGGTGATGAACATGAACCTAAAGATAATGTTAATGATGATGTTCATGTTGATGCTCAACCTAGCAATTATAATTAAGTAGAGATTAAACCTGATGTTGATCTTGATAACCCACAATCAAAGAATCAACGTTATGATAAGAGAGAATTTGTTGCTAGGAAGCACGGTAAAGAAAGAGAACCATGGGTTCAGAAACCCATGCCATTTCCTCCTAAACCATCCAAGAAAAAGGATGATGAGGATTTTGAACGCTTTGCTGAAATGATTAGACCTATCTTTTTGCGTATGCATTTGACTGATATGCTTAAAATGAATCCTTATGCTAAATACATGAAGGATATTGTTACCAATAAAAGAAAGATACTGGAAGCTGAAATTTCCACCATGCTTGCTAATTATACTTTTAAGGGTGGAATACCAAAGAAACTAGGAGATCCAGGAGTACCAACTATACCATGCTCCATTAAAAGAAACTATGTTAAAACTGCTTTGTGTGATCTTGGAGCTGGTGTTAGTGTTATGCCTCTCTCTTTATATCGTAGACTTGATTTGAATAAGTTGACACCTACTGAAATATCTTTGCAAATGGCCGATAAATCAACCGCTATACCTGTCGATATTTGTGAGGATGTGCCTGTTGTGGTTGCAAACGTTACTATTTTAACGGACTTTGTTATTCTTGATATTCCTGAGGACGATAGTATATCTATTATTCTTGGTAGACCCTTTTTGAATACTGCAGGGGCTGTTATTGATTGCAACAAAGGCAATGTCACTTTTCATGTTAATGGTAATGAGCATGCGATGCACTTTCCGAGGAAACAACCTCAAGTCCACAGTATAAACTCTATTGGAAAAAGTCCATCAATTATTTTTGGAGGTTTTGAATTTCCTCTTCGTATTGTCAAAAAGAAATATGATATTATTATTGTTGGGGACGTGCATATCCCCGTTGAGGTAACCTAGTGCTATTCGAAAATTCTACGGTTTCATGCGATTCGGAATGAGTTTGTTAACAAGACCTAATCAACCTTGTTAGTGGATTCCTTTTGATGAGCATGAGATGGATGAAGTTACAACTCTCTGTACCCTCTTTTTACTTTCTGTTATTTAGATTAAATAAAGCAAAAATAGTATTTTCTGTCCGTTTTCTGAACTATCCGTACAATAAAAAATACTCTGAAAATAAAAGTTCTCCAAATGCCCTGAAATTGAAATATGATTTTTTCAGGAATATTTAAGAATATTTGGCACTGAGAACACATTAGGGGGAGCCAGCACCTGGCCACGAGGGTCCAGGGCGCGCCCACCCCCTGCCTCATGGGCCCCTGGTGGCCCCCTCCACTTATTCCAGTACCAACACACTCCTTCTTCCTCCCAAAAAAATCACCAACCAGCTCAAGCACGAGTTCCAACTCATCTTGCTGCCATTTTCGATCTCCTTGCTCAAAGCTCCACTCACAAAACTGCTTTGGGGTTTTGTTCTTTGGTATGTGACTCCTCCAATGGTCCAGTTATATTTTGTTCTAGTGATTTATTCATTGCAAATTCTTGCTGCTTAGGTGACCCTGTTCTTGAGCTTGCATGTCAATTTTATTTGGTCCCAAGTAGTTCTAATGCATGATATAGTCTCTAGGCACTTGTGGGAGTAGTTGCTATCAATTTTGTTGAGTTTGGTTCACTTTTATTTTGAGTTACTAAAAATTTCAGAAATTTTTTAGAGAAAGAAATATGTTTAGGAAAATGTATCAAGGTGGTTCTTCAAGGAAGCAAGGACCCATGCCCGCAATACGTGAGCCGGACCTTGAACCACCAAGAGAAGCTCAAGTGCGGCCTTGTGAATGGCCGTCAGAAGATTTTATGGTCCAAGCGAGAATTAAGGAGGAATTTGACGCATATATGCTTAACGCTGATCTGGAGGGCTTTGTGTCAGATAAGTGCCTCCAATACTACTACCTTACTGATTCCTTTGTGAGAAGATTTAAATTTTCATCATCACACAATTCTCGCATGGTCCTGTTTGACCTTTATGATAAATCTTATACCATGGACTTAGAGGATTTTAATACTGCTTGCAAAGTCCCGCAATGGGGTAGTGCTAGTGAACCTCGCAAATCTGAGTTTAAAGATTTTCTTGCTAGTATCACTCTGGGGGAATCTAGGGAAATAACACAAGCCACCATAGGGAGCATTCATTTTCCTGCTATACATTATTTTGCTCTCTTTATAGGTAGATGCATAAACGGTAAGGATGAGGCATGCCATATGTGCGTTCCCGATCTTAGTGTTCTCAAGAGTGCTGTATTAGGAGATAAACAATATAACTTGGGAGCCATTGTTGCACGTAGGTTGCATAATAACAACATTAGTGGATATTTGTTTGGGGGAATTTATGCAACCCGTGTGGCTAATTATATTGAGATACCCATTCATGATTATGATATGGAATTGCCTCCTGATTATTTAGATTATAACGCTATGGTTCATTATCAGTTTGTTGAAAGGAATGAACAGTTCCTCCGGTACCGACCAATCTTTGACAGACGTCGTACTGTCCATGTTGCTCTCCCTGCTCCTGGTTTCTTTGACTTTTAGGCAAAAAGGAGATATATTATAACCAGGGAGGAGGCAACCGAGTACGAGAGGAGGACGGAGGCAACTCGCCTCCAAACTATAGCCCATAATGCAATAGCTGCTGCATCTCAGTACGACCCCAGCTACAATTTTGATCCATGGGCATAGACCAACTTAGGCTAAAAGCCTAAGCTTGGGGGAGTACGTATTTCTCACCGACATTACATTCATGTTCACACACTCATGCTAGTTGTCAATGTTCATACTTTTTCATTGTACTATCCATGCTAGTTTATTTTCCTTTTTCCTGTTTTCTTCTTGTGTGTTTGAAAAACCTTAAGAAAACCTAAAAAAATTAGTTGTAGCTTTTATCTAGTTTACTTTCCATGCTTGTATTAGTAGTAATTAAAGGAAAACCCAAAAATATTTCTCGTTCTTCTTTTTGCTTGTTGGGAGCTTTCCCGTGTAAATAGTTTTATTTATTTTCTTTGGGGGTCGATAGGAGAAGACCATGATGAAAATGTTGAAGTGGCTCTTATATGCATCATTGTTGATTTAACCAAGAGTCCATATTACCTTGTCTTCTCCCCCGTATTAAATGCTTGCAGATTCCAGCTTAGTCCAATGCATGTGCACTATTATTATTATACACACCGTTCGGTCGTGCAAGTGAAAGGCAATAAAGACGATATGATGGACTGATTGAGATGGGATAAGCTGGTACGAACTCGACCTCTCTTGTTTTTGTAAATATGATTAGTTCATCATTCCTGATTCAGCCTATTATGAATGGAACATGTTTTCAATGACAATTAGAGATTATAGTTGCTTATGACATGCTTAATTAGCCAGGAGTTTATAATGGTTTACCTTGCGTGCCGACATGCTATTAAAATAGTTGTGATGTGGTATGATAGGGTGGTATCCTCCTTTAAACAATTCGAGTGGCTTGACTTGGCACATGTTCACGCATGTAGTTGAAACAAAATCAACATAGCCTCCACGATATTTATGTTCATGGTGGATTATATCCTCCTCATGCTTGCACTCATTGTTGATTAATTTTAATGCATGTTCATGACCGTTGTCGCTCTCTAGTTGGTCGCTTCCCAGTCTTTTCTAGCCTTGACTTGTACTAAGCGGGAATACTGCTTGTGCATCCACTTCCATAAACCCCAAAGTTATTCCATATGAGCCCACCATACCTTCCTATATGCGGTATCTACCTGCCGTTCCAAGTAAATTTGTATGTGCCAAACTCTAAACCTTCAAATGAAATTTTGTTTTGTATGCTCGAATAGCTCATGTATCAACTAGGGTTGTATGTATATTTCATGCTAGGCGGGTTATTCTCAAGAGGAGTGGACTCCGCTCCTCACTCACGAGAAAATGGCTGGTCACTGGGATGCCCAGTCCCATGCTCAAACCAAATCAAAATAATTGCAAACAAAACTCCCTCAGGATTGTTGTTAGTTGGATGGTACCCGTTGTTTCACACCAGCCGTGGAGTGTGCTTGTTGGTGGTGGGGGAGTATAAACTTTACCATTCTGTTTGGGAACCGCCTATAATGTGTGTAGCATGGAAGATATCGAGATCTCTTGGTTGTTATGTTGACAATGAAAGTATGCCACTCAAAATATTATTTATCTCTATTTCAAAACTCGAGCTCTGGCACCTCTAAAAATCACTGCTTCCCTCTGCGAAGGGCCTATCTATTTACTTGTATGTTGAGTCATCATCCTCTTATTAAAAAAGTGTGATAGCCTGGCTTATTAGGGATGATAGACTACTCATATCAATAAGGAATTCCTTCTTTTCCGGGAGCCCATTCGGACAGAACTCCAAAGTTAAGCGTGCTCAGCTTGGAGTAGTGTCAGGATGGGTGACCGACCGGGAAGTTGCTCCCGGGTGCGCACGAGTGAGGACAAAGTAAGACTAGTATTGATCTGTGGGGCCAGTCTAGATCCCGCCAGGAGTAACGACCACCGGCGGGTGTGTCCGGGGCGTTACAAGTTGGTATCAGAGCCAACCCTCGCGGTTACACGAATGGTTGCGGACAGGTGCGTGGTCATGTTGTTCATGACGTTTGTGACCCGTCGTGGCACCCGACATGGCACATGTACCGGACTGGAAGCACAGACGTTTGTGCCAAGAGGGAACGTTCCTGTGGCCCGACGAGGACGTCGGTTCCTCTGAGTGGGGGTGTATGTGATAGCCTGGCTTATTAGGGATGATAGACTACTCATATCAATAAGGAATTCCTTCTTTTCCGGGAGCCCATTCGGACAGAACTCCAAAGTTAAGCGTGCTCAGCTTGGAGTAGTGTCAGGATGGGTGACCGACCGGGAAGTTGCTCCCGGGTGCGCACGAGTGAGGACAAAGTGCGCAGAAAAGACTAGTATTGATCTGTGGGGCCAGTCTAGATCCCGCCAGGAGTAACGACCACCGGCGGGTGTGTCCGGGGCGTTACAAAAAGCACCAGTTGGAGAGCACCGCTGTCATTTGCATCCATTACTATTAATTTATATTGAGTATGACTATGACTGGATCTCTTTTACCGCGAATTACAACGTTTAGTCGGCCCTTGATCTTCAGAGGTGCTCTGCATTTATGTTTTGCGGTCTCAGAAAGAGCTAGCGAGATACCATCTTGTTATATCATATTATGATTGTTTGAGAAAGTGTTGGCATCCGAGATTTATTATTATTGCTCGCTAGTTGATTATGCCATTGATATGATAAATGTTATTGTGAATATGGTTAGTTCATAATCTTTGCTGAAAACTTGAATGCTGGCTTTACATATTTACAACAACAAGAGCAAACAGAGTTTGTAATTTTTTTTCTTTTTCACTTTCAGCTTATCAACTGAATTGCTTGAGGACAAGCAAAGGTTTAAGCTTGGGGGAGTTGATACGTCTCCATTGTATCTACTTTTCCAAACACTTTTGCCCTTGTTTTGGACCCTAACTTGCATGATTTGAATGGAACTAACCCGGGCTGATGCTGTTTTCAGCAGAATTGCCATGGTGTTATTTTTGTGCAGAAATAAAAGTTCTCGGAATGACTTGAAACTTCACGGAGAATATTTTTGGAATTAATAAAAAATACTGGCGAAAGAATCTTGGCCAGTGGGCAAACACCCTATCCACGAGGGTGGGGGCGCGCCCCCCTGCCTCGTGGGCCCCCTGGTGCTCCACCGACCTCAACTCCAACTCTATATATTCACGTTCGGGGAGAAAAAAAATCAGAGAGAAGGATTCATCATGTTTTATGATACGGAGCCGCCGCCAAGCCCTAAACTCTCTCGGGAGGGCTGATCTAGAGTCCGTTTGGGGATCCAGAGAGGGGAATCCATCACAGTCGTCATCATCAACCTTCCTCCATCACCAATTTCATGATGCTCACCGCCATGCGTGAGTAATTCCATCGTGGGCTTGCTGGAACGTGATGGGTTGGATGAGATTTATCATGTAATCGAGTTAGTTTTGTTAGGGTTTGATCCCTAGTATCCACTATGTTCTGAGATTGATGTTGCTATGACTTTGCTATGCTTAATGCTTGTCACTAGGGCCCGAGTGCCATGATTTCAGATCTGAACCTATTATGTTTTCATGAATATATGTGAGTTCTTGATCCTATCTTGCAAGTCATTAGTCACCTACTATGTGTTATGATCCGTCAACCCCGAAGTGACAATAATTGGGACCACTCCTGGTGATGACTGTAGTTTGAGGAGTTCATGTATTCACTATGTGTTAATGCTTTGGTCTGGTACTCTATTAAAAGGAGGCCTTAATATCCCTTAGTTTCCAATAGGACCCTGCTGCCACGGGAGGGTAGGACAAAAGATGTCATGCAAGTTCTTTTCTATAAGCACGTATGACTATATTCGGAATACATGCCTACATTACATTGATGAACTAGAGCTAGTTCTGTGTCACCCTATGTTATAACTGTCACATGAATAATCGCATCCGACATAATTACCCATCACCGATCTAATGCCTACGAGCTTTTCACATATTGATTTTCGCTTAGTTACTTTCCCATTGCCACTATTACAATTACTACAAAACTGCTACTGTTACTTTTGCCACCGTTACCGTTACTTCCATACTACTTTGCTACTAAATACTTTGCTGCAGATACTAAGTTATCCAAGTGTGGTTGAATTGACAACTGAACTGCCAATACTTGAGAATATTCTTTGGCTCCCCTTGTGTCGAATCAATAAATTTGGGTTGAATACTCTACCGTCAAAAAATGTTGTGATCCCCAATACTTGTGGGTTATCAGAAGGCCAGCCAGGATAAGTTTCAGTTGGATTCAGTCGATTAGGCCAATAACCCGGCAGTGGGTGTTCATCAGCACGAGCAGTGTTCTTGCAATAAAACCTAGTCGTATTCCATCCTTTCGGATGACTCGGCAGAGTGGCTGCTGGAAAGGAACAACTTTTCCTCCTTTGAATCGAAATCCCACTTATTGGGACCGAGAATATATCGACCAGAGGCGAGGTGAATGGGAGATTCAAAAATTCTTGTGAATGTTTTGAACTAGTCCCAAACACATCAATGGAAATAAGGTTCGGTAGAATAGAAATTAAACAAGCAAGCTATTGAGGAACATATTCATCAAGATATGAAGCAATAATGGTTCGAGCATAGGATATCACAGGCTTGACGATGAAGATGGTAATGCAATATGCTTATAGATATAGTAACATGTAGATGAGAAATGAGATACAAGAGTGAACACCAGAAAGAATTAAGACTCGGTGAATGATAATGATACAGAGCAAACAGAATGAGTATGACAGGAATGGCTACACAGAATGATGAGAATGCAACAGGTGAGCAATGGATGATAACAGCTGAGGACGACAGTAATGAAAGATACGAATGATATGCAATAGATAAAGATAGATCAGATAAACTATCGTCACAGAGCACGAAAGTGAACTGCTGAATGTAATGCGGTAAAGTAGAGTGAACCAGTGGTGCTCGATGGCGACAGTTGCATTTGGTAGACCAGTTCGCCCTTCTGCCAAAGGACTATGTCTGGTTGGAGGGGTTGTGATTTAACACAAAAGATAAACTCTCTTTTCCCTATTCTCCTTCAACTCAGAGCTCATCAGACTCTAGTTGATTTCACATGTGGTAGATACTTGTCGGCGATCTCCAAACCTTCGGTCGACCTTCGCGAACCACAATTACTCTTGGTTGCTGAAGATCTTGCTCAGTGAAGACAACAACTCTTCAACACTCGAGCCAACACCTATCCGTCTAGAGAGTGCGCAACTCTCAAGAGTAATAGGTACAAGAACACTAACTCAGAACTACTGTGATGCACTACCACTGTCTAAGTTTGGGCTCTTGATTTTTCTCTCGGTGGATCTTAAACTCAAATCACTAGGAGAGGGCTTGCTCAACCAATCTTCTCAGAAATCTTAAGCGGAGGAGCCAACGGGCAACGTTGGAGCAGGATGGCTATTTATAGCCGCAGCCTTTCTTGAAGGGAAATGACCAAATTGGACAAGTGGAGCAGCCAATAGCCGAACCACATGAGTCCAAGGGTTGGAAATTGAGGAAAACGGTAGCATTACTTGCGGAGCAAGTAAAGCTAACTCGTCAGTCCTAACGATATCTCCTGCAGCACGAAGAACATCGTCTATTCTGGCAGGTAATCATTCGGAGCATAAAGATATTTCTCTCACGTCTTTCATAGGTTTTGGGCTAAGCATCACAGCGGATCTAAGCTTCGAGAACCTATACCACTCATAATAGTACGGAGGTCCTATGACTCAAATAAATGAAAAATAAGAACAACGAAATGAGTACTTCACTTTGTCTTTGACTTCCATTCGTTGTTGTCAATCCACTCGCACAACAGCTCCAAACCAATTGCTTCCTTCAGCAACAATTTTGAGGGGTCAACTCTATCACGTCAATCTTCTCGTCTACATGCCTTCAATAGGTGTAGCTCAGTCTTCTCTGTAACACAGATATTCTTCGGTGAAGTTCCTCAAACTTGGCACCGGAGACAGCATTCTATTCGGTTCTGCATGGACTATTTCTCTCTGTGTGCACTAGCAAACAAATCAGTCCATGCATGTTTTTGTCAACAATCTCCAAAACACAAGGAGGCAAATATTGCACCAACAATCTCCCCCCTTTTGGACGATTGTTGACAAAACAGAATACATCGAACGATAGATAAATGAATGAAATATATTGCAAAGGATCATGAAAGACAAGAGATAATCATGTAGATTAAACACGCTCCCCTAAAGATATGCATTCGATGCATAGAAGATAAAATAGTAGGTAGCGAGATGAATCTTCGTACGAGTGATATTGACATAAGATCTCATTCTTGGTCTCTTTCAATACACTCTATAGTGTCTGAGGTGTTTCCTGTCACACACAATCTTTGAAAAAGAATTGTTAGATAAAGTGAATACTTTGAAATGATTTGTGACGAAGGATAATCCATGAAGCTTTACTCATACCACAGTTTGAATTCACACGAGATATAAGTTCCCTGCAAGTTAGTTACTTGAGGTGAATTAGAGCAAGGGAAATATGGGTATATTACTCGGAGTAGATATGCCTTAGGTAAGGTTTTCTTGCAACAAGGATGATATAAAGGATATATGTGAGGAAAAACAGCTTATGAAATAGAAAGGGAGATTTCACTTTCGAATCTAAAGAAATTTAAAATGAAGCTGACTTTCTTGTCCTGCAAGGTTAGTTAAGGAAAGATAATCAAGGTAGCATATCTAATCATACGACACCAATTGTTTCAAGGAAGAGAGAAAAAAACATCTCCTTTAGAGAAGCATGATTTCCTGTCCTCCTTGAACAGCTTTTGCTTTTCCTGCATGACAGATAAGTATCGAGGATAAACATTGCAAGGAAGTAAATTTTCGACCACACCTGCAAACGTGGAAAACATGAAGCAAATAGCATTGCAAGGGGGGTATTAACAATACATGGCGATCGAGTATCAACACCACAGACGGTGCGTTAAGTTTCAAACGCAAATAGTTCGATGAAAACCAAATAGTTCGGGAGCAAAGGAAATGGCGAATGGAAACACCCTGCAAATCACTCGCTTAGCTATCACTCGATGTTCTTCTCCCCCTTTTTGTCAACAAGTGTCAAAAAAGAAAGAGAATGCATGCGAGGAACTACTCGTCCGAAGAACCAGAGTCAGAGCTAGAACTGTTCGGAGAAGCAGAACAAGCAATGGTTGAGGCCAAAACAGGTGTTGGCAATGCAGCATGGGCTTTGGGAATGGCTTCGGGAGTAGCAGTTTGAGGTGCATCTGGCTTGTAGATAAAAGTCCATGTTGTGTCTTCAAGAACATCATTAGGTTCTACAAAACATGTCAGTTGAGGCAGAACACTGAGGGAGCACTGGGGTTTGCCTTCCAATGTGAGGTACTTCAAACAGCTCCAGATTATCATATCCTTTTGATGCCCTTGGCAAACAGTTGCTTCTGAGAGTAATGCTTGTGCAAAAGTGTCCAGGAGTGTTTCTTCTGTTCCTTCTCATATAGGAGAGTTTGGCGACAGTAATTGTGAAGCAAATTGATCTCAGACATCATTTCCACTTTTACTTTCCTGTCGATCTTGATGTGGCTCTCCAGGGCTTGCTGAGTGCGAAGACAAATCTCATATAGTGAAGGATTGTCTTCATGGATTTCAACTTTTGATTTCTTTTTCTTCGGGAAACTAGCAGAGGCCGGCATAGAAGCAGAAGTAGTGGCATCCACTGGCATCTTTCCTTTGCCTATGTCCTTGACAATCCTGAGTGTATCACGGACTGGTGCTATATAAACTTTCGGGACATATGGACAGAAGAACTTTTCTTCAAGGAGCTTCTCGATGGCATACATGACCCACGGTGCATATGGCTTCAAGGCTTGAGGGCTATCAGCTGCATAGGCCAAGTTGCGAATGAAAAGATCTGGAACATCAAACAGAATGCCTTGAGTAGTGGCTATAAGAGCATTTCCCATGATGTCATTGATGGTTTCTGGCATGTTGGTTGGAGTAAGGGAGTTCAATAGGATGTAGAACAACACTTTGTTCTCATAGTCCAAATTCTTTGGATTGATCTATATGCATTCATCACCAACTAGTTTGGGGTCCATCAGCATGTGAAGATGAGCTTCGGATACTTCCCAATAGTGCAGGTTGTGTTCACGATTAGCATCAAATTTGCATTAAGGAAGATTTAGCAGGGCCAAGAACTGATCAGCTAAGCACTTGATCTTTTCCTCTCCGGTCATCCATTCGAGAATTCATGTAGAGCTATCTCTAAGTTCTCCTGAGATATACAGGGTGGCATAGAATTGATGACTCACTTCACGATTCTAGCCATGATTGAAGCGGAGGAAACTCTTCAAGAAAACAAGTTCAATCTGCTCGATGGTGTGATGGAAGCAATGTAAACTTTCGAGATCAGCAAAATCCAGAATCTGGTGCTTCAAGATGCGATTCTTTTCATACAGAATGCAAGCATAATACATAGCCTATTCCTTAGTCCAGAACCTTGGCGACAATGAAGTTATTTCTCCTTCATATGGGCTGGTTCCAAAGAAAGCAAGTTTCGAAAGATGAAACTGCTCGTTAAATGCAGGACCATTTGGGCCATCTTTGGCTGGCAACTGCAGATATGTTTCCAAAGGATTTTTCAGATGTTCTTCACTCACATTCCTAGTCTGAAGGTCATTTGGGGCTTGCACACCTTCCTCGATGGGCTTAAGCGGAGCACGAGGATTTCTTGACTTCTTTGATGTACCTGACTAACCAACATCTTTGCACGCTGGAACTCCTTCAGCGGCTTTCAGACTTTCGGGCACTGGGGCCTTTTCTTTCGCTTTATTTTCTTCGACTAGGGGCACAACAACTTCTTTCTCGGACACTTGGGAAACAACTAGTGGAACAATTCATTCGTGAGCCAAGGGCTCTTCAGATTTCTTTTCTTCCTTTTCCAACTGTGGTTCAGTGGAAACAGGAGCAATATCAACATCCATCTGGGTAGGAGCACTAGATAACGCGACTGGGGTGGTTTTCTCTCGGGAAGCATTTTGCTCCCCCTCAATCTTGTGACTCTCCTCCTTGTTAGATCCGGAGGGCTCGGCTTGCATTTTCTTCGGACGCGATGGATCTGCCTTCTCAACCTCAATCTCTTCGTCAGTTTTATCATCTGGGGCTTGCTGTGCAGGCAAGACATTCTTTTCATCAGACTTGTTCAAAAAGATATCAACCACATCAGGTTGTACTTCCACTACTGGAGTAGCAAAGATAATTTCCACATGATGAGCTTGCTGCATGGGTTCATCTTCGTGAGATGGAGAAGGAGGAATCTGCTGCAAGGGAGTGCTAGAGCCAATAGGTTGATCATCAGCTACAGTCTAAAGGCGGCAATCCTTGATTCCTTTCGGTTTGCTGGCTCTTGCCTTGGCCTTTGACGTTTTTCCTCTTTGATTCTCCTTCGAGCCAGATCATCCTTGCACTCAATCTCATCATTCCTTCTGTCACACAGCTGTGAAATATCCATCTTCAGTCGCGAGAGCCAATCAATTTTGTCATTTCTCATGACACTGAGTGCCTTAGTAAGCTCAACAATCTCTTTGTTCAGGCCTTTCCTTTTGGATTTAGTAATGGCATCTCCCCTCGTCTGCTCGAGAGTTTGCTTGTCCTTGACATCCTGATTCAGCTTCTTTGTAATTTTCCTCATCTCGATGAAATGTTTCGTCACCATTTTGATAACATCGTCAGGAAGGCCTAGACTGCTGATATCTGCAGATTTTGCATCGTAAGCAGCACTTTCAATCACATCAATCATAATATTGAAGTCATACTTTTATTCCTCTGTGGAAGAAGGAACACTGTGTTTGGCCTTCTTTGCAGAAGCTTCAGCTTTTTCTTCAAGCAGTAGCTTTCTCTTTGCAACAGTGGAACCAGAAGGTTTATCAGTGACGGGACTGTGCATGCCTTGGCGATTTCCTTAGTGGGGTTGAAACTTTCACTGGTGATGGAGTAGGCTTGTTGAGAATGGCTCGTTGATCATACATAGGAATTTCATCGGGAGCATCTTCATCGGAAGACTCATCAGACGAGTCGGAGGCCGCCTTCTTGGATTTTCTGGCGACTGATTTCTTTCATGGAGCACGAGGGGAAACGAGTTTCCTGGATTTGCTTCCCTTTGATGCAGATGCGCGATCCTTTTTCTTCTGCATGTCTTGCTGAGTCAGCGTGACGTTTTCTGCTTCGACTTGATTCTTCTTTGCTAGCCTAGCATCATGCTTGGCTTTGGCTTTCGCCCTCTTAGCAACTTCTTCAGGGAAATCAGCGATGGTCTTGAGGGATTCGGGATGAGCATTTGACGGCGCTAGTGGCCTGACTTTTTCATCATCTGGGCCAATGCAATTCTCGGCAATGCAGTCATTCCAAGGCAGTGTGAAGGCAAATAAGATCTGATACTTCTCGTGAACGTTTTCATAGTTAAACCATTTTTTCGCCCAATGACGGCAAATCCTTTGCTGTCTGTTGTTGTGGTCAGTGGTTGATTCAAATCCAGGTGGAGTTCTATACCCATCTGGTTCAGACATCTCAGCAGTGGTGTTCTTCTCTCTGCCACGACCACCCTTCTTTGGATTCCCATCGGAGAACATGGTAAGGGCATCAGTGACCAATTCATCCTCAGGCTGACTATGAGCCGAGGGAATCTCTTCATCATCTTCTTCAGATTCAAACTCAGATTTCTTCTTTGGTGTCTTTGGTGGCTTTGATGATTTTCCTCCACTAGTCAATCTCATTCGGTCTGACCTTGGTGGTGGCTAAGGAAAATCTCCTTCAGAATCTGTATACTCATCCAAACTCTATGCCATGACCAACCTGTGAAAAGAATAGATACGAGGGAAAATAGGGTAGGGTCATAAACATGCACAGAAGCATGTTGAAGAAAAAGAAATATTTTTTGGAAGGGACAAAGGAATCCATAGTATACTTAGAGAAGATATCTTTGATATATATTAACCTGGCCACAGGCAGCTCAAGTCTGGTTCAGAACTATCTAATCTTTCGGATAAGTACACATGAACCGTAGATCGAGGCAAACTAGTATGAGGGAAAACTACAAACCGTACCAGTCATAACCTAGTGAATCCTAAAGATCTACCATAGTGAATAAATCAAAATAAATAGCGTCGGTATGAACTACCCTACGAACAGAGGAAGGAGCAGGAGCAGTCCAAGATCTAGGCGCCCTAACTTGGCAGCATAGATCAACTGCGTCAATGTGGAGAGGAAGATTACCGCACGGGCGTGATCAACTGCGTCGAGACTTCACCGGAGTCGCACGGCAAGGCACCTTGCCGGAGTTGGTTTGAGCTCGGGCTCGGAAGGAAGAGGGTGAGGGTTTGAGGAACAAATGAAGAAGAAGACACCGGGAGGGGCATTTATAGCTAGAGAGCAGAACCGCCTCTTCAAAATCTATGGCCCTCAGAACCGGGACGTTCCGCATTCAACGGACACGATCACGATCGTGGGGATCGTGGGCACGTGGCAACCGTTTCCTGCGAAAAACTTGGGACGAGAGCAGGAGGCCAAAAGGTTTGAAGAAGGGCAAGCGCCAAAATAGATTAAAGTTCAAAGTCGATTTCTTTCGTGACCAAGGACGTCGGACATAAATTTTCTTCAGACCAAATTGCATGCTTATGACGGACAGCATATATTGGATGAGAAAGAATAGAGGGATAACATGGTCTGAAACAAATCACTCAGCCAGAAGAACGGAAGCACACGGAAACATAACTATGTGTGAGTTGTTCATCGGACAAAACACAAACACATCAAACAAAATACAACTTCACAAATAAAAGCGAAAAAACACAAGACGCAAGCACCAACAAAGTAAATCTCAGGGCTTAGAATAATCGATAAAAATCCCTGAGATAGTTGCTGCAAGAAGGGTTAGTTCTTCTTTGCAACCCACACTTGTGTGGGCAGCAAACATCTCTTTTGCTTCGTCTGAGCAGGGACAGTCCTTCGGTGAGATTTGTAGTTCACCTATGCATTTCGAGAGTAATCATGTGAATATGCATTGAAATTGTTTCCAGAGACATGAGTATAATGATTTGAGGAGGTACGCATGTACTCCTTCTGTCGAAGGTCTGACCCATATCCATTCGAGGAAGTTTCGGTGCCAATATGCGAATGATAACCATTTCCTTGAAGGGAAACACTTTGCAAGTTCAGGTTAGCAGTGACAAATAAATTTTCAATGATGGTAAAAAAACAAATAAATTTTCAATGATGCACTTCTTCACCCAGATGTGCTTCTTGGATGAGCCAGATCTGTAGTTAGTTCCAACATACCGAGCGAAAACCTTACCATTCTGTTGTTTGAAGAATTTGTAGTTTGAGTTATCAGACTCGTCAGAGATAACATAAATGGGTGAATCATATCCAGATAGAGTTGCAGGTTCGAGAGTTTTAGTTTTAGCAAGAACCCAAGTCGTTCGAGGATATTTCTCGGGAGTCCAGTAGGTACCATCAACGTTGAGTTTTCTTTTGAAACCCAGACCTTCCTTCGAGGATTTTTGTGCAGTATATACTTCTTGAGCACATCACAGAGAGTTTGATGCCCTTTGAGACTCTTTAGCATTCTTGTCTCAAGCAAGTTCTTTAATCTACAATTTTCATCAGAGAGAGCAACAATTTCCTCAGAAGAGGGGTTAGAAATATCATTCATGGTGGTTGCAATATTCTCGATGACGGCATTAGATGTTTCAGTTTTTGAATCAGCATTGCTACGTTCTAGGCATTTTAAGCAAGGAGGCACAAAGTCACCAGGAAGCTGTTCAGATTGCTCGGCGAAGAGAGAAGCTTTTTCTTTCACGAGCTCGTTATGAGACTCTTTCAGTGGCTCGAGCTCTTGATTCCTGTTAAGGAATTCATCTGGTAAACTCTCGTAGTCGACTGTAAGTGAATCATATCGGTTGGAGAGATCATCAATAGTTGAAGAAAAACATCATGCTTTTCGATCAACTTTTGATTCTTCTCCATCTCTTCGAAAAATAATCCTTTGGTCCTCCTAAGATTGTTCTCAAGTTTCTCAAGCTCATCTTGTTGAGATTTAGCAATCTTAACTAGCTTAGCATAGGCAAGATATTCAGGAGAATATTCATTCATAGATTTTCAGTGTTTTGTTGATACCTGATCCTTTGAGGTCTTTGCCATGAGGCAGAATGCGAATCATCACTTGAAGCATTTTTGTCAATGTCCGATTCAAGTGATTTTTTAGATGATTCACATGCTATGAAACCATTGCTTCTTCCTATCCTTCTGTGAAGCTCTTCATCTTCTGATTCTGATTTGGAAGTTTCATCTTCAGATTCCAAGTTCATATCATCAGATGCTCTGTTCAGCTGAGATATTATATTCATATTGGGTTCAATGGTTGCTCTAGCTTTCACGTCAGTGACTGGTCTCATCCAAGATGAGGAAGATTCATTTTTCATCGAGAGCTTAGTGTGACGATCCATTCGAGTGAATCCATTTATGTGAAGATACATCCATTGGTTGCTAGGTTTTACATCCCATCACTGACAGTCTGCTATAAGATGACCGAACTGCTTGCACTTAAAGCACTTCATTTCTTTCGGAGGTGACCTTCTTGAAGATCCAGGCAAATAAAATTCTTCATCATTTGTGAGACACAAATTCTGTCTTCTGAGATCACTTAGCCTTTTTGTAAGCATTTCTAGTTCCCTTGTGATGGTGTGTAGATTTTCAACATCTTCTTCTTGTGAGCTTCCATAGTGAGAGAGAATTTCCCCTTCACTTTTCGAAGAAGATTCTTGATCTGCATTTTCAAGTTCCATCTTTTCTTCGTGAATGGATAACAGCGTCATGACCTCAACGAAGTGAAGTTCTTCATAGTCTGGTCTTTGCTTGTTTTCATCTACGATGGGATCGAAGGTTGCATCAAGAATACTCGGTAGCTTGTTGACTACATCTCTATCGGTGATATTTGTAACTCCTCGTTGATAAAGTCTTTCAACAATGTTTGTCAACCGATCGGTGATTCCATGGCACTTTCCTTACGAAGACTTCTGAAACCAGTAAACATGGCATGAAGCATTTCAGTGTGAGAGTCTGTTCTGGTAATGAATTCTTCATGAACATTTTTTATGGCATCCCAGAGTTGCTTTGTAGTGTCAAGTTTTTGGAACCGAATGAAAATGTCTTTTGAGTTACTTTGACAAATAATATCTCTCGCTTGAGCATTTAACCGCAGTATAGCTTTGTCATCATAAGTTGGAGCATCAGGGTGTTGAATGATGTATCCATTCTCAAGATTCTGCCAGAGATCTATGTTCATGGTTTGAAGTCTGATTTTCGTTCTTTCTTTCTAGTAGACATAGTCATTTCCATGGAAGATAGGAAATCTTTCAGAGTGCAAGGATCCACCTGCATACTACATACTCAAAACTCCAAGGACATTAGATCTTTAATAAAAAAAGACAGGGAATACCCGCACTGATACCAATTGTTGGGACCGAGGGTATATCGACCAGAGGGGGTGAATGGGAGATTCAAAAATTCTTGCGAATTTTAAACTGACCCCAAATACAACAGCGGAAATAAGGTTCGGTAGAACAGAAATTAAACAAGCAAGCTATTGAGGAACATATTCACTAAGATATGAAGCAATAATGGTTCGAGCATAGGATATCACAGGCTTGACGATGAAGATGGTAATGCAATATGCTAACAAATATAGTAACATGTCATAGACTAGAAATGAGATACAAGAGTGAACACGAGAAAGAATTATGACTCGGTGAATGATAACTATACAGAGCGAACAGAATGAGTATGACTGGAATGGCTACACAGAATGATGATAACGCAACAGGGTGAGTAACGGATGATAACAGCTGAGGACGACAAAAATGAAAGATACAAACGATATGCAATAGATAAAGATAGATTAGATAAACTATCGTCACAGAGCACAAAAGTAAACTGTTGAATGTGATGCAGTAAAGTACAGTGAACCAATGGTGCTCGATGGCGACAGTTGGATTTGGTAGACCAGTTCACCCTTCTACCAAAGGACTACGTCTGGTTGGAGGGGTTGTGATTTAACATAGAAGATAAAACTCTCTTTGCCCTATTCTCCTTCAAATCAGAGATGATTAGACTCTAATTGATTTCACTCGTGGTAGATACTTGTCGGCGATCTCCAAACCTTCGATTGACCTTCGTGAACCACAATTACTCTTGGTTGCTGAAGATCTTGCTCGGTGAAGACAACAACGCTTCAACACTCGAGCCGACACCTATCCTTCTAGAGAGTGCACAGCTCTCAAGAGTAATAGGTACAATAACTCTAACTTAGAACTACTATGATGCACTACCACTATCTAAGTTTGGACTCTTGATTTTTCTCTCGGTGGATCTTAAACTCAAATCACTCGAAGAGGGTCTCAGTCAATCTTCTCGGTAATCTTAAGTGGAGCAGCCAACGGGCAACGTTGGAGTGGGGTGGCTATTTATAGCCGCAGCCTTTCTTGAAGGGAAATGACCAAATTGGACATGTGGAGCAGCCAATGGCCGAATGACACGAGTCCAACGGCCGGGAATTGAGCACAACGGTAACATTACTTGCAGAGCAAGTAAAGCTAACTCCTCAGTCTGAAGGATATCTCCTACAGCACGAATAACATTGTCTACTCCTGCCAGGTAATCATTCGGAGCATAAAGAGATTTCTCACACATCTTTCATAGGTTTTGGGCTAAGCATCACAGTGGATCTAAGCTTCGAGAACCTATACCCCTCTAAATAGTACGGAGGTCCTATGACTCAAATAAATGAAAAAGAAGAACAACGAAATGAGTACTTCACTTTGTCTTCAACTTCCATTCGATGCAGTCAATTTTCTCGGACAACAGCTCCGGACCAATGGCTTTGCTTCAGCAACAATTTTAAGGGGTCAAATCTGTCACGTCAATCTTCTCGTC
Source organism: Aegilops umbellulata (assembly GCA_032464435.1). Taxonomy (NCBI): domain Eukaryota; kingdom Viridiplantae; phylum Streptophyta; class Magnoliopsida; order Poales; family Poaceae; genus Aegilops; species Aegilops umbellulata. Next base: position 338,646,263 of record CP136056.1, on the reverse strand, counting down.
TACATGCCTTCAGTAGATGTAGCTCAGCCTTCTCTATAACACAGGTATTCTTCGGTGAAGTTCCTCGAACGTGGCACCGGAGACATCATTCTCTTTGGTTCTGCATGGACTATTTCTCTCTGTGTGCACTAGCAAACAAATCAGTCCATGCCTATTTTTGTCAACAATCTCCAAAGCACAAGGAGGCAAATATTGCACCAACACCACCAATCTCTATGTTGGGACCATCTGCGAATTCGGTCTGGTGGTTGATGTAGAAAAATTCCCTAAAGACAGGGATAGTTGCTTCTGTCTGAAGATAGACCTCACAGAAAACTTGGAACTGGCACAGATTGGTCATGGAATTGGAGGAAATGTCTTTCGGATGAAGGTTGGAGAAATTAAGAAAGTCCCGAAAGAACTTTGACCCAGGCGGGGAAAACCCCTGTGAAGATGATCAGCAAAAATAACAATTTCCTATGGGCCGGGTTGAGGTGTGTCTTCTGCCCCGGGTGCTCGCCAACCAATTACCTCTTGAGCCGACAATAAACCTTGGCCCACAAGATCATCAAGCACAAGTTTTGAGATTTGGGATCTGACCCAGTTACAGGCTTTATCAATTTTGGCCATAATTAGTCGCCTAAGGGGTCAAAACTACGAGAAGAGTGTGAATGGTGGGTCATTTCATGAGCAATAAATCGCTTGTTATTTTGATAAGTAGGCAGTACAATAAAATGGTTATGTTTGAGAGCGAGTCAACATATGTATTCAATTATTAATGAGTTGCCAAAGTTATAAGCCGGTCTAATGGAGGAATAAGTACGACTTTTACAACAAGCGAGTTATGATATATAGTAATGAGCTGACAAGGTATGAAGGCGTCTTATTCTAAACCGAGGACTTCTGGTTTCTAGCTAAAGTGTTGAACAGAAACAGGTTTCTGTTCAGACGTTTGCAGTTACAGATCTAAAAAATGGTCTAAAACACAATATTTGCTAAACCTAAAGGTGGGCACTGGACGCAACAATTATTCTACTCGCAGAATCTAACGAAGGTTTAAGGTTCGTAGACGCAAAATTGGTGTCATGACTAACACCGCTGTATTTCTATAAGAAATTCATTGGAAACTACATTTGAACAACGATGGCAGTAAAAGGCTGATGAACACTGATGAACTCCGATGAACTACGAAGGGGGTAATGTAGATCTGAAGAAGAGGTATTAGCATACCTAGCTGTAGCAGGAGACCGCGGGGAAGTTTGGTCGAGCTCCGGCGATGACTGGGCGGCGTCACAGTCTTGGATGAGGTGGCTAGCGAGGTCGGACAGGCGCGGTGGCGTTCCAGATGCGGAAGAGCTCGGGCGCAAGGAGGAAGAAGCGAGGGGGAGAATAAGTAAAAGTGAAAAGAGGACCCCTTCGGGTGTATTTATAAGATAAAGAGAAGAAGGAAAGGCAGGCGTGAAAATCAAGGAGACACAATAACTTTTCGAGTAAGGGATGCCTCGATTCTTGGGCTTGACAGATATACACAAAGATCCGTTATGATGTCATGCTAGAGTTCCTGCAAATCCGAGGGTGACATCATGATTCAAAGACATGAACAAATAACAAGTATGGAAGTATCATAGCTGGAAGTTTAAGACCCGGAGACGATGCAGATATGATGGGAAGATGATCCACCATGTTCATCAGGTTGAAGATTGACATGCATGAATTCAACTGGGGGCTAATGTTAGGGATATAGCCCCACGGTATGACTCGCCTAGTTGGGTCGGGTTATCCAAGTAGCGACTGATGAGCAAGATTCAAGGTGGGTTGTGACATTCAAGATCTCAAGGCCTATAGGGCGGCTCATAGAATGGGCCGACTCAGGGGCCCGTACTTGAAGACAACGGCTCATGGCCTAGAAGTATAAGTCGCCGCCTAAAGCTTCCTTACTTAGGAAACAAGACAAATAGGAAACATACTAGGTCACGGATCGTAGTATGACTCGGACTCTATTGTAAGCCTCGGGCCTCCACCTGTATATAAAGGAGAGCCCTTGAGGCGGAAAGACTAAATTACAATATCTCGAGTACTAGGTTAGCTAAGACGCAACCTTGTAATCGAGATCATCATCATCAATATCAATCAAGCAGGAGTAGGCTTTTACCTCCATCCTGAGGGGTTGAACCTGGGTAAACCCTTGTCTCTCGATTCCGATCAACCCCGTTCAAGCAATCACCTAGCGATGATGACCTCACGACTAAGTCCTTTCACAAGGACATCTGTCGTGACAAAACCACGACACCGTGCGAGGCAGCGCTCGAACTCCTTCCGTCGGGAATCCATTGCGTCCGCCCAAATGGCGCATGGATCCAGCGCTAGGTGTGTCGTCGCTGCCTCATTGAAGGCGGTGCGATCCGTCTGGCGTCCGAACGCGGTGGCGGACGCGCAACCCCTCCATTGGTGCCAAGGCCATGGACGCACCATGAGTGTCGTCCAACGCAAACATGGTGAGGCGTGGCCGTCTTGCGAGGCAGCGGCAGCCCTCGCGGCGATGGACGTCGGCAAGGCAGAGTGGCATTCCGCGGTGCCCCATATGGTGCACGAGTCCGGACACCGCAACCGCGTCGTGGTGGATGTCGTCGGCTCGTCCCAGGACGGATCGATCATTGATATGACGTCCATTGATATGACGTCCACAGGCACCGTTTGGGTTCTGGGCTCCAACCAGGAAAAGTAGGGCATTGCTCTACTCTACCTTGCCGGCGACCGGACCAACACTTTTGGGAGCACAGCTGGCCGCCAGACATGGGCACGGGGAATCGGTGAGCTCCGTTTAGACTAGGTTTCACGTTGCATGTAATAATAAAGATTTGAGATTTCTAATTTGAGATGTCCCATTATAGAACCAAATATTTAAGACGTGACCGGTCACTGTCTATGAACGCGATCGAATGTGTCCGCGGGCGTTTGAGGGGTCGAATTTGCTAAGTCCCACTGCAAATGCTCTTGCTTCTTATAACTAACCAAACCAAGGGGTAATGCGTTGACGATGCGAACGGTCCAGGGGTGGCCGGTTTAGTTCACGGTCTTTGACCGATCGGTCTCAAATTCCCAACGCGGGCAACTCACGTTCAAGCCCCCGCCATTCAAGGCCTGAAGGCCGGATGAATCAGAGCCACGGGAGGGGGGGAGAGGCGGCCCGGGGCCACGTCTGCACAGACCGGAGAGCTGGCGTCATGTCGCCCGTAGCGCACGGACCGCCCCCTTTGACGCGCGCGGGGGCGGGCGTGGTTGTCAACTTTGCCGCCCGCCCAAGCACGCTGCACGCACACGCGCGGGTGGATGGAACAGAAAGCAGAAGACCACGGGGGCGGGGGGCCGCGTGACCACGACCGAGCTTCGCAATTGCATCATGGCGCGCTCTCCCTCTTTTGCTCTTCACGTGCGTGCTCGCGGGGCCGGAGGTAGGGGAAGCGGCAGGGATTTTGGTTGCGTTCAGGGGCGGGGCGGGCGGGTGGAAAACTGTCGGTGTGATCGCGGTGAGTTGGAAAGGGCCACGGGCGCGCTGCTTGCCGCTGGGTCTCGCGGTCACCACCCCTTCCTTTTGCTTTTGGTGAGGGGGAACGTGGGCGATGGGACGCCGTCACGCCTGCAGTGCAGCGGATTGTGCCTGTCTAGTGTCTACTACTGTATTTTTTGCGGATATCGTTGCCAGCTGTGTGTCTGCGTCTTGTACATACATAGTCTCACATTGACCAAGGAATCACGCGTAAAACACCACGTGTTTGAGCGTGCACGAGCATGACATTATTGGCATTCGGTCAGGCCCCTTGTGGCTCCTCGCGAGAGGACACCGTGTTTAAGCTGGCATTCAATCCGCTCCGTTTGGTCAGCCCATACAGACGGGGGAGTACATACATGTCTCGTAATCACTGATCAGGCCCTAGGTCGTGTTGCTGAAGCACCTCGCATTGTTGATATCGAAGGAACATGCGCACCAACCGTTGGCAAGTTAACATACTTCCGGGAAGCGACGCGGCGCAGTGGCCTCCTGCTGCAACTCAAGGCTGGGCTCCATGACAAGCATCGGTCCACACGTAACCACGTGCTACGGGCCAAGCTCAAGCTGCATATGCAGTTGCTGGCGCCAGAGGGAAAAGGAAGCTTTGTGCAGCTGTGCCGGATCACCCCGTTGCCGGCTTGCTCGCGATGCATAGGCACCGCGCGGAAGTTACGAGATTATGGGGCGTGCGGCGGCGTCGCGTCTTGTAACTACGTCCGGGTGCAGACGCGCTTTTGCTTCCTCGTCCTTCACAGCTAGCTAGGCAACTGGCAACACGTACGTCCGATAATAACATTTCCTCTCATCCGTCTTTTTAAAAACAAAAAACCCGCAGAAAATCCAACATCCATTTGGACCTCTTTTTTTTTGCGGGGGATTTGGTGTCAAGACCCAAGAACTTGTGTGATGTAATTCTATCTAGTTTTGGAAGAATTGTACGGGAAATTCGAGATCTTGACTGTATTGTTGTAAGAGGAAAGTGTATGAGTTTTGGTTTACAAGCCGTAGCTAGCAAGCAATCTAGAAAGATGAGATAATGGTCCTCCAGCCACAACCCGGCTGTTTTATAGGCTGTCTTCAGACACTAGGAAAAGATACGGAAAACGGAAATAAATGCTACAGTCTAGAGGATCACATCCAACCGTAGGATCTGTCCTAGCGCTATTGTGGCCGTTCACTGACTGAAACTGTATTGTCGGATCAGCTACACCGCTAACTGAATCTCAAGTCGATAACTGAATATCAGACACTATGGTCTTGACAGTTCCCCCTTTTTGAGAAACGACATGTCCTCATGGCGCTTGTTCTTGATCTTTCCACCCTTGTGTAGTTGTCCGAAAGAACTCAGGGAATGTGTACTTTATGAAGTCTGCATCCTCCCACGTTGCGTCTTCGGGCGGCAAATTTTCCCACTGGATGTACCATTGCACCACTGGCATGTTGTGCCAAGGCACTTGTCGAACTTGGAGAACTGTTGCTGGACCAGTCTTGACTTTGCCCTCTGCTGTGACCATTGGTAAGTCAGGGCTGGGAATGGCTTTTGAGCCAATGTGCTTCTTTAACTGGCTCACATGAAAAACAGGGTGAATTTTCACATGATCAGGGAACTGCAACTTGTAAGCCACCTTGCCAACTTTCTGAGTAATCACAAAGGGACCGTAGAACTTGTTTTGTAATTTCAAAGCTCCACGAAAACCAAATGCAGCAAGCCTGTAAGGTGCCATTTTCAAGTACACTATATCCCCCACTTCAAAAACTCTTTCACTTCTCTTCATATCTGCATATTTCTTCATCATGTTTTGCGCTTGTTGTAGATTGGACTTTAATTGTTCCAACATGAGTTGTTTCTCCTCTAAAAAGGACTGCGCTTCTTCATCCTTAGGACCAGGAATAGCTAACTCAGAGATTAATGGTGGAGGAAAACCATATAATGCCTGAAAGGGAGACATCTTCAGTGCAGTATGATAAGTAGTGTTGTACCAGAATTCTGCTAGAGATAGCCAGGAAGACCATTTCTTGGGTTGATCAGTGGTCATGCATCTGAGGTAGGTTTCCACACACTGGTTGACTCTTTCTGTTAGGCCATCTGTTTGTGGATGGTAGGCAGTGTTGTACCTCAACTCACTATTCAGGGCAGCAAAGATATCTTTCCACAATTTACTAGTGAAAATTCTATCTCTGTCTGAGATGATCAGTTTGGGTGGTCCATGTAGTCTGGTAATATTATCTACAAATGCTTGTGCCACACTCAGCACTGTATATGGGTGTGACAGTGGAATGAAGTGTGCATATCTAGTGAATCTGTCTACTACTACCAAGATGACCTCCTTGCCTTGAGAGTTAGGTAGCCCTTCTATGAAATCCATGGATATATGTTGCCAAGCCATGTCAGCCATAGGGAGAGGTTCCAATAAACCAGGTTGCAGGCAGGTCTCATGCTTTGCTCTCTGACACACAGGGCATGCAGCAACAAAATGTTCCACAGCTGTTTTTAACCCTGGCCAGTAAAATATACTTTTGACCCTCTGATAAGTAGCTCTTGTTCCTGAATGTCCACCTACTGGAGAGCTATGCAAAGCAGTAAGAAGTCTTGTTCTCAAGTCAGCCACATCTCCCACCATGATCCTTCCTTTGTATCTGATAATACCAGTTGTTAAGCTATAATCAGACATTGTGTGATCTTTTTGCAATAGCAGTTGTTCCAAGAGAGTTTTAGTTACTGGATCTTCCTGATAACTGTCTACCAGTTCCTGTGCCCATACTGGTGTAGCCACAGAGACGGCCATGCAGGAAGGTAGCAACCTGGAGAGGGCATCTGCAACCTTGTTTTGTACACCCTTTTTGTACTGAATTTTGAAATTGAACTCCAGCAATTTCATCATTAATTTGTGCTGGACTCCTTCAGTAATCTTCTGATCAGTTATGAATTTGAGTGACTGTTGATCAGTTTTAATTATCAGCTCATTGCCTATGAGATAGTGCCTCCATTTCTTAAGTGCTTCTAGGATAGCTAGTGCTTCTTTCTCATATGTTGAGAGAGCAACATTTCTAGGACATAAGGAGGAGCTGTAGTAAGCCAATGGTCTGCCCTGTTGCATTAATACCGCTCCTATCCCTTTTCCAGATGCATCAGTTTCTATTATGAATGGTTTTGAAAAGTCAGGCAGTGCCAATACTGGGGCTGTTGTGAGAGCTTGCTGGAGTTGACCAAAAGCTTTGTCATGTTCTGCTTTCCAAGAGAATTGACCTTTCTTCAGCAAATCATGTAAAGGCCTACATATAATTCCATAGCCCTTAATAAATCTCCTGTAGTAGCCTGCCAATCCTAAGAAACTTCTCAACTTTGTCACATTCTCAGGTGTTGGCCATTCAACAATTGCTTTGATTTTTTATGGGTCAGTAGCTACCCCTTCTGCAGAAATCACATGTCCCAGATATTCTACTTGCTGCACTGCAAAGACACATTTAGACAGTTTGGCACATAACTGATTTTCCTTCAGTATTTTGAGCACTATTTCAATATGTTCCATGTGCTCTTTGAGAGATTTACTGTAAATCAGTATATCATCAAAGAAAACCAATACAAATTTTCTCAGATATGGGCCAAAAATGCTATTCATTAATGCTTGAAAGGTCCCTGGTGCATTAGACAGTCCAAAGGGCATTACCAAGTATTCAAAATGCCCTAAGAATGTTCTGAAGACAGTTTTGTGAATGTCATCAGGGTGCATCCTAATTTGACGATATCCTGCTCTCAAGTCCAATTTGGAAAAATATTGAGCTCCATGTAGTTCATCCAATAAATCTTCTATGACAGGTATGGGGAACTTGTTTTTCACAGTGACAAAATTCAGTTTCCTGAAATCAGTGCACAGTCTCATGGATTTGTCCTTTTTCTTCACTAGAATAACAGGAGCTGCATAGGGACTCTGGTTGTGTCTGATGAAGTGTGCAACTAGCATCTTTTTTATTTGATTTTCCATCTCCTACTTTTGGTGTTGTGGCACTCTGTAGGGCCTGGAATGAGGAGGCTCAACTCCAGGTTGTAGGGGAATAGTGTGATCACAATCCCTATGTGGTGGAAGGGTGTGTGGCTCTTCAAATAGATCTGCATACTCTAAGAGCAATTTCTGTAGTTGAGGGGGTGTTTTAAACCCTTCAGGAGCTTCCATTACAATGTTATGCATTTGAAGTAAGAACCCTTCTGCTCCTTTATCCAATAGCTTGCTCACTTCCTCTGCTGTAACTTATTTTACTTTGTCAGGAGTGTTAATATAGCAGCAGTTGCTGTCTTCTTTCCTTTCGTAGTAAAAATGAAAGAGGTATCTGGTATATTGAAGGACACAGGACTCATAAGTGTGAACCAATCATATCCTAATATCACATCATGACTTGGAAGAGTCAGAGTTCTGAAACTGTGAGTTAATGTGGTCTTTGCCAATTGGAAATCACAGTTTGGAATGACAGCAGCAGATGTTAATTTGCCTCCTCCTGCAACTGCTATTGCTCTAGGTTTAACTGGAATTAAGTGACATCCAGCCTTAACAGCAAAGTCCTGATTAATGAAAGAGGATGAATTTCCAGAGTCCAACAAGACTACAGCCCTCTTTCCATTAATATGGATTATGACAGTAGGTGTAGGAACTGCTAACTGTTGGCCCATTGCATGAGCAGTGATAAACATGGCTTGTTCTCCCTCATCCTGAATTTCCTCTTGTTCTTGAAGGGGATCTTCTTCTGTGTCCACTTGTTGCTCTTCCATTTCTTGTTGCAATAAGTGGATATTAGGGATTAATTTGCATTTATGACCATGTACCCATTTGTCTCCACACCTCCAACATTCTCCAACTTTCCTAATTTTCTGAGAGTTGTTGGTATTAGTGCTTTCAGGCTGCTTCACTTGTCCACTCTATTGGGGAACAGTTACTGTACTAGTATTTTTGTTTTGAAAACTGCCACTACTTTTCTGGTAGAAATTTGCAAAGGAGCTATATTGTTTCTTTGGTACTGCACTTATGGGTGGGTGGTTGGGTTCTACTTCTTTGGCCAAACAATAGGCATCTGTGAGTGACTGCGGCCTTAATGGTCTGAGCTGGAATTTAATTCCCTCTCTGAGACCATTGACAAAGCATCTAACAAACCACTGCTCTCCTAATTCAGGGGTTTCTTCCAGCACATCTGCCATGAGATCTTCAAAACTCTTTGTGTATTCAGAAACTGAATTGTTTCCTTGCTTGAGTGAGTTGAATTTCTCTTTATGATCATAAGATCCATGATCTGCAAACCTTTTTATGACCTCTTTCCCAAATTGAGTCCATGATAATTGTTTCTTTAGCAGTCCCGATCTTCTTAGCCATGTATCAGCTTCTCCAATGATATACATTTGAGCCAGAGAGACCTTCTATTCATCAGGAGCAGCTGACATCTGAAAATACTTATTACATTGCCTAATCCAACCCACTGGATCTTCACCAGAGAACTTGGGAAACTCCAATTTAGGTCCTTTTGTCGGAGATCTCATGAACTGGGCTTGCATATCCAATTCATAGGTTCTGTGGTAACCTTGCCATAATTGTATGTCTCTATTGTTCTGATAGTACTGATTGAATGCAGGTGTGTGGTTGTTGTTTCTTGCAGTCATAGGAGTTCCCCCTAAATTATTTGCCTCTTGTCTACCCTGATGTGCAAAACCAGGAGGTCCTGTATTGGTGCGAATAGGAGGGAGATTTTGAAGTTGAGCATATTCCAATTGTTTGGATTTCTCTTTCTCCACTGCTAACTGCTGTCTTAGTTGTGCTAATCTTGCTTCCTGTTCTTGTACTTGATCTTGGTTCAGTGTAGGGGATTTGGGCACTTCTTGGGAACTAGAAGGTTGAGCTGAATGTTGAACTTGCTGGGTTGTTTTGACCAGCGTTTGCAGAACATTAATGATCACAGATAGCTGTTTACCCAGATCGATGACCACTTTTTCTACGTCTCCCACAGTCGCTGATATTTCCCCCTGTTTAGATCCAATTGCCTGAACTTCTGCTTGCAGTTTAGACACCTGCGACTGCACCTGAGCATTATCTTTCTGCAGAGCCCCAAATTCCTCGCGCAAGGCCAACACCTCCTGGGCCTCGGTGTCGTCAGCTGGCTTGGAACGCCCCATCGCCTTGATCTGAAGTATGGGTACGGAATTTTACCACTGAATCTTCAGCAACCCTTCCCAATACAACAGATCCTGCCGCCGCCTAAGAATTCGCCGCCCTGACACACGGATCGGAGCATAGAACGCGGAATTTTACCGATCGAACAGTGTGTTCGAACAACCGCTTCTGCTCGGCCGATCTGTGTCCGAATTTCACCGCCGCCTGCGCCACCCGCCGGACCCCGCCACCAACTCCTCCTAGTCTGTTATGCCGCTAGATCTCAAGAGAAAGGGTGGGAAATAGGGTGGGAATTGCGGATCTAAGAAAAATTTCACCACCACAGCGCCTTTTCTGCCGAAGAACGATGGCTTATGATACCAATTTGTCAAGACCCAAGAACTTGTGTGATGTAATTCTATCTAGTTTTGGAAGAATTGTATGGGAAATTTGAGATCTTGACTGTATTGTTGTAAGAGGAAAGTGTATGAGTTTTGGTTTACAAGCCGTAGCTAGCAAGCAATCTGGAAAGATGAGATAATGGTCCTCCAGCCACAACCCGGCTGTTTTATAGGCTATCTTCAGACACTAGGAAAAGATACGGAAAACGGAAATAAATGCTACAGTCTAGAGGATCGCATCCAACCGTAGGATCTGTCCTAGCGCTATCGTGGCCGTTCACTGACTGAAACTGTATTGTCGGATCAGCTACACCGCTAACTGAATCTCAAGTCGATAACTGAATATCAGACACTACGGTCTTGACATTTGGACCTCTTTTCTTTCAGAAAGAACGGGGCTAAGATCCTTAGTGGCATAATAACACTCTTAACTATAAAACATATGTGGTTTGACTATGATATTTTAACGAAAATGATCAGATATACGAGTATTATATAAGTTCACAACGGGCAATACAAAGAATCTCAAGCATAATAAAAATCACATTGAGATTCTGAGACCGCCGTACGACCACTACTGGCGTTAGAACAAGCCACCGACACGCCGTTGTCATATCTCGCCTACCAGAGCCGGTTTGACCTTGTCGATGACAGATGAAAAGTCTTCGTGCACATGACCCTAAGGACTAGCGTCTTGGAGGCGCGGTTGTCGTCGTTGAACCCTTGTTAAAATAGAAGCACCTAACATAAAATCTCGGCAAATGACGAGAAACCCTAATCTCGTCACCTCAAGGAGATGGTAGAAATCTATGTCATTATGTCTAGACGGACGAACTCGAAGAAGATCCAAGCCTGGAAAACAAACTTGAAGAAGAAACCTAGTCATCCACTTGAGCGTCGCACCTGCAACGACAAAAAAAACTAAACCAACTGGAATGAAGGCACCAGGATTCTCCTTCCCGCCATCGGCTGCCAGAGGTGGTAGGCAGAGGGGAAGCGAATCCACAAACTCGTCGGTGAAGCTTGAAGAGAAGAGTTCGCTCTAGCTGTCTAGGGTTAGGAGAAGAAACGAGACAAAATTTGCTTTATGTGTGGTTTGACTATGATTTGATCGTGTTTATTAGAATTTGTGTGTTTTATGAAAGCCCTTGAATCAAACATTCAAGTTGACTTTCAGACTGTGTACTAGAGCAAGTTTTGCCCCCGCTCCCGCGACGGAGGGGCGGTGACGACGACGCATCTTCCGCTCACTTCAGTGTTTGTACTCGTCGCTAGGTGGTCTACGATTTTGATTATAATTTTTATTTTTATTTTGATGTTTGTTGTCCTGCCCATGATTGAAAATAAATAGATTGAAAGTTTTTTTTAAATCTTGACATAATTTCTATTTTTACTTATCATCTGTCTTGTGTATACATTCTTATTTCGCCTTTGCGTTTTTCCTATTCTTTTGTTTCTGGAATTATTATGTGAACCAAACCAGTCTCAGATGACAAGATCGATGGCCGAGTCGTTCGGACATTCGGGGCAATTGACCGCCCTCGGCCCCGGGGTCAATCGGTAAACAACAACGACCGTTCCAAATCAAACAGCTGCTGATTTACCAGCAAGCCACGCGCTCGCTCGTAGCCTCGTACTGTACGAAGTTTCAGAGCGCCCCGGACGAACACGACATGCTGTACGTCTCTACTGTATGCCAGGTCGGAAGCTGTGTATATCATCCTTTGCATCACGTCCGACCCGTCCGTTGGCAGCCACCGCCCACCAGCGCCCTGTCTGTGGTGACAATCTGAGATCGGATCGGAACTCAGCCACCACTATATGCAGCCAACTGCTGGTCAGTGGCCACGCCCGACAACTGCAAACAAAAGGTCAACGGCTAAACGGTTGGGAGCCCATTACAAAATTGCAAACCGTCTACTCTACCGTAGCACAGAAATACAGACCGACGACGAGGCCAAGGTACAGGTGCTGCTGAACTGGGAAGTTTCTAGTAGTCCTACACACTTGAAATCGCCCCCAAGTCAAGAGAAACAACAAGCATACTTGCCATATAGTTTCACAGCATACTGGGGAAGGCAAAATTCTACTCGTACAGATCTAGAGACTAGCAAGAAACTTCAGGCAACGTCTACAGCTTGGGTAATAGATCCACAATGCCATAGTCTACACCAGTGACACGTTTAACCAGCAGCCGACGCCAGCGAACGCAGATCTCATTGCATCCCGCTTGTTTTCTGAACGATCTCATCATCTTTCATGTACTTCTCCTGCACCGCCGCTGTTGTAACCATATATATTAAGGAAAAAATAATGTGCAAGCACTTGGCATGTATACAGTATAATGGGTTGGTGCATCAGGAGCATGTCATTGCCAAGAAAAACATCATGCAGTGTACACTCTAGTAGACTAGTGGTACCACACCTACATATTGAGCTAGACTATCAGATTCGTTGTCTTGCGATCTAGTCTAGTCGCCATATACTTTATATACTATTCGGCATGGAATGAGTTAACAGGACCATCAATATGCATGTACACACGACAACGCCAGAAGTAGGTGATCTAAATAGTGCACTTCTACCACATTAAAGAGCATATAAGTAATGGGACAGGAAAGATGCTTATTTGAGTACAGGAGGCAGTAAAGGATATCTGTAGTAGTCCCAGTCAAGAGGCGCAGCTGCGATTTTGCTGAACTCCACAGCGCTGCTGTCTATGGAAGAGAATATATAGCCATTGCTCTTGTCAATCAACTTCACAAGATTACCAACACTTTCCTTGTCCTAGAGGCAAAAGCAGTAGGAATAAGTCTATTGAATTGCATGCACCAACAGCAACATGAAACTGAATTGAAATAATAAATTGTTTCCAGTACAGACCTGGATGTCCAAAGTCGAAAAATTGACTAAGCTAAAATCATCAATCACATCACATAGCTCTTTCGTAAGTTTCCTGACAGCAAAATACAAAAGGTTCTAAGAAACCTGAAGTCTAGAAACAGCATATCATAATTAACACAAGTATAAGATCACCAACATTGCAGGTTTTCCGTGAATGATTCCAAAGGTTACTGCGTTTAAGGGTTCATAATGCTGCGCTTAAAGGTTTATAACGTTTGACGGTGCAACACTAGTCTACTGAAGACGCCTGAGATCCTCTAACAACTTCTGAGTGTTACTATGTAAGTGCATTATTACATTAGATCACTATCTTAGCTGAACAAGAAGAGTTCTAGATCTTTGTGCAGGTACATTAATTGTAGCTTAAGAATGTTTACACAATTTAAAAGGGAAAACAATAACAAATCAGTGCTGTGTTATATTTTATAAATGCTTTTCAGCGAATTGGAGATGCCTACTAAAGGACTAACTGCTAAATACTATCAAGTCTGGACAGGTTTATGACTTTCAGTAGGTGCAGTACGGACTGTACGTACCCCTTACCCAAGGAATTAAAGTTAATTGTTAGTTGTCATATTTACCTGTACTTGGCAGAACGAGGATCTTGATCAAGATGGTATTGCAAATAGGACAGGTCTTGGACATCAGTGTAGAAGTCAAGGTTGAATGCTGATAATAAAGAAAATGAGTAACAACTACAGCTGAAACATTTGCTAAACTAAAGGCAGCTGCAGACAAGCACAATACCTAAATTTCCATAGTTCTCAATAAGGTCAATCTTTGATAAAACATTGATGTGTGGTAGCTCCAAGTGTAACATTGTTGATAGTGAAAGAAGCAAAGCACTCACATACTTCCCAGGATCACAACATAAATGAGCATCAACAAGGTGCACAGCAGTCAGCTGCAAAATACCAAGAACGAGTGGGTAATGAAATTCATTAACACAATAACTTGCTTGAATTAAACTGAAAACATGCATGTACCCGCAAGTCTAGCTTTTTGATGAGTTTATTGATGATATTCCTTGCATTTGTGTGAAGGGAGAAAAGTTCCACTTGCCCCGGGAAATCAAATAAAAAATAGTGATCTGCAGCAATCGCCAACCTTCAGCAATTCATAATGGAAAGTAGTACAAGTTGAGCAGCAATGCAGCATTGGTGCGTAGCTGCTGCAATAGTCCTCCACTATGATATTAACCTTTCATAAAATAGCTCGATAAACAGCAGAATAATCAAAAATCCATGGTTGCAGATTATTCACAACTCTAATTTGGAGTAGCAAAAAGGTTCCGTCCAAGGTCATAGCAAAGTGAGTTGACCATTTTAAAAGTAGGTTGATCTGTATTGGCAACTTATTACTTTATTCTTCGATTGTCCCATAAGGAAATATTAATTTTCATCAAAGGTTCCCAGCACTTCAATGTCAAAACAGAATCTGGCGGCTTAGTTATGAATAGAACTGGGTCAACCTGCTTTCTATCTACTCACTTATTTTGGGACAGAGGGAGTAGTAGACATGAGTGCTTAAAATGATTTTCAATTTAATGGATTACAGCCAAAGAATATAAGTTCGGTTTCTCTGGTTCACTATCTTAAAGCTGTTGTTTGGACATGGACACGGTCTTAAAAATACAGCTTTGACTATCAATTTGCAATCCAGATCATTGTTGCTCCCTCTATTTTAGTGATCTAAACGCTCTTATATTTCTTTGCGGAGGGAGTAGCTTTGATTTTTGTAATGCATACAAATATATGTCTTTTCTGTCAATGATCTGGATTGCAAACTAGATCGACAGTTAGAGTTTGACTGACAATATATAATACTCCCTCCGTCCCAACATAAGTGTCGCCGATTTAGTACAAAGTTCGTGCAACTTTGTACTAAATCAGGGACACTTATTTTGGGATGGAGGGAGTAGAATACAAAGAGAATTCATACACTGCGAAAATACATTTTTTGAAAATTCACAGCTATGATCTAGGTATCCAATCTAAATATTTGTACAGATACTAGTCAAAATTTCAAGATCTTAACTTTACCCTTGACCAAAACGATGGCTTTTACAGCACCAGAGCGAGGTTCGCAGAAGGGACTCCGCACTCACCTTCAATAAGAGGTTTCAGTTTCTCTTCAAGCCAGTCAATATTCATCTCCAAGTAATCCATGCAATACACAAGCCCTGACAAAGATATCAACAGCGCAGCATAAGTAAGGATAGAAATAAAACAGGTACACTTGATTCTTGAACACTGGATCAACCTCCATTAGGACCAAGCGAATGCTCAGACATGACATCACTAAGCTTTATGAGGTCCTCAATGTTGATGGCACATTCATATCTAAATACCACTGTCAAGGACTCATTTTGAGTGTAACTGCAGAACCTGATGGCAACACATGGTAAAAAAAACAAGGGGAAAGGTCATTTCAAGGCTCAATGAGCAAAGGATACGGCAATGCATCATTCGCGGGGTCGAGATTGATGACCGCAACTTTCCTGCAACCAACAATCAAGCACAATGACCTTGTGAATTAGGAAGACAATAACTGGCACAGAAGCACCAGAACGGATAACACTGGAAGCCCAGTAATGGAAAGGAAATTATGCAGCACACCATTCTCCTAATGTTTACCTCCCATCAGAAAAATGCCATACTACATACGGAGTAGATAAACAACACTAAACTGAGCATAACACGAGGTCAGGCATTGGAACAGCAAAAGAGAAACTAGCACTGGAAGTCAGGAAAGCAGCTCGTAGTGATGGCGTACTAGTTTATTTTTCCGCTGGGTATGGAGTACTAGCTAGTTAATAGCAAGGCTGCAGTTATTGAGTACCTTCCTACGAGGGAGAGGAACTGGGACATGCCGTTGCAGTAGGTGGTCTTGCCGGAGCCTGGTGGCCCGATCACAACCTGTCCAAACACCATCTCCTCTTCTCGTACCCAGTGGAGGGTCTAGGATTTTAAAACAGGGTGGTCCACCTGAAAAATTTGACAACAAATATGACATGCCAACATTCTAACTAATTTACCAATAGCACATAGAAATAGATCAATATGGTCTTACAGACATACTAAAATTCTCAATTTTGCATAAGAGAAGCCTACATAATACATACCTTGAGAAGTTCAAAGAAGACTATGTGGCATTGTTAATTTGTTAAAGTGGCATCGTTAGAGTAGCTTGTTAGAGTGGCGAACAATCAGACAAATCATGATTATGTCACTGATCAGGTGCTCATGTACTGGATAGCAAAATAATGTGTATGTGTTCACAGAACTGTGTGTTCATGTGCTGGATGGCAAGCCTGATTGTTTAGTTAACGAAATAGACTAAACTCTTCCACCTGATTGATGCAATAGACAGCAAAGAGCAAACCCTAAATCAGAAATTGGGGAATGGGCAGTGCCGCAGTGGATAGCTTACCTCAACTCAAGTCCTCAAACCGGGCTAAAGGCTGAACGCCGGGCAGGACTGCTGGCTTGCTGCCGGAATCGGCGGAGAGCGGACTGAGCGGCAGGCGCCGACTTGCAGGGGCGCCAGGGGGGCGCGGTGGCGCCGGGCGGGCGGGGCGGGCGGGGGCGGCTCCTAGGCGTCTAGCGACGGCGGGGCGGGCGGGGGCGGCTCCTAGGCGTCTAGCGACGGCGAGGCAGGCGCAAGATCGGGAGTCGAGCGGCCGAGGTCGGGGGCGAGCAGGGGCTCGGTGGTAAGCCGGCTGTCCCAGTGTCCGTCCCCTGCGTGCGTTGTTTGTTGGGCTAGCCGGCTGAGATGGGCTTCTTTTTCCTCTGGTCCATCTGTAATTTTCTCTTATGAGCCCGGTCTAGAATCCAAGGTGGGCCGCGACCCACCTTGTCCACCCTGTCTGTAGATCAATCGTACCATCCCCTCAAAAAGAAGAAAAGATCAGTCGTACCCAACACGACTGCCTCTTCGTGGTGCCGAATAAAATTCGAGCTTGTACTCCGACGGTAGGCAGTCGATGAGGTACTCCGACAAGAAACCGACCTACCCTCGCTAGATATTGATGAATACGGCGAGAAATAGGTACCGTCCGCAGAGGCGAGACAACGGTAGGAGGGGAATAGAGGTTGAAATCTTTGCAATGCGCGTATTGTTGACGGTTAGTCACCATCACCGCTGGCGCGGGTGCTTACCGCAACCATCTACTACTGCTCGTGGGAGGCATAATAGGTCCGACAATAGTCGCGGGGGGGGGGGGGGGGGGGGGGGCAGCGATGCATGGGAGTGGCGGCGTGGAAGTTATAGAAAAAGTGAAATCCCCGGTGCGCCAAACCGTCTACGGAAGGGCCCGAACTTGGGTAAATCCCTTGTTCTTCGTCAAACCGTCTCGATCCCCAATGCGCTCACTCATCCAAACAAATCATCATAAATTGACGACACTATCGGTATGAAACACTGACAACTAGAAATTATGTTTATGTACGCAAATGATGGAACAAATAGCAAAGGTTCCTGAAAAAATAGCAAAAGAAAAAGTTTGGGAATTTGAGTTTAGAGAGGGACTAGGTACCGAGCCTTCATACCCGGAATCATTTGAGAGTGGGTTTAGGAAATTGATGTATGGAGCTAATCAGTTAAATTACAAGAGAAGTGGCAACAGGGCCCCGAATGAGCAGGGCCAAGAAAAGAAAAAAGACACCACACACAGCCGTGGCGCTCATACCCTGCACCGAGCAAGCTAAGGTTTCTACTGCCTCCCGCCGACGTTCGTTGTTAGTCTACCTCGTATCCTATGGTCTTAGGGCCATGGCGGTGTGGTGGATTATGGAGTACATATTAGAAATTTACTACTGTACATGCCGCCTATTAGGTTGACTCTAAATGAATAACATGACAACTCCTTATAACTAATTGACTATATTATTAACCATACTCTTACTGGCAAAAAAAGAAAAATTCACTCGGGTTAAACAATGGACGAGCCATGCCCTGCCCATGCTCCATGCGCATGCAGTGACGCAACAGGACTCCCGGCGGGTAGTAGCACCTGGTAACACACAGTTCCCAAATCCCCAAATAACGCCTGTCGAACTGATCGATTCGGCACGATCGACGCCGCACGATTTAACAATTAACCAGGCTGATTCTAAAAAAACCCGGCTGATTCTAAAAAAAACAATTAACCCGCAACAGGACTCCCGGCGGGTAGTAGCACCTGGCAACACACAGTTCCCAGATCCCCAAATAACGCCTGTCGAACTGATCGATTCGGCACGATCGACGCCGCACGATTTAACAATTAACCAGGCTGATTCTAAAAAAACCCGGCTGATTCTAAAAAAAACAATTAACCCGGCTGATCAATCAGATTGCAGAAACGGAGCTCCAGGCTCGATTGCCGCCGCCGCCTGCCGGTGCGATGGCCATTCGCCGACGTGACATGGTTGCCCGTTCTGTGCGACGGTGTAGAGAGAATCAGGCCGGAGATGGACGCGGGTACACACTATGTCGCTGAGGGAAATCTTTGATCTTTCCGGCCGGTCAGCCATGAAGGCAGATTCATGTGCACGGGCGCAGTGGCTGGGTCGGGTCGGGAGACCGAGCGTCCAAGTCGCCGGGTGGGACTCTTGACCCAGCAGCATACTTGACCAGGAACGAGGAACCCGGCCCGAGCTCCATGAATCATCGTCGCGGTGACCTCTCCGCCAAGGCAAGGCAGCCCCCTCCCCCAAGTCTCCCTCCACGAATAAAAGGCCGGCCGGTCGGCTTCCAACCAGTCACAACTCGCCACTGCACCAATAAGCCAGCCGGTCCGTGCGATCCAAGAGTATCGGTATACTGTACACGTAGCCATGCTCGGGAGGAGAAACAATGGGTCGCCGACGACGTCCAAGCCCCGAGCGGACGGCGCGGGCCTCGCCGGCGCCAGCGCCAGCACCGTCGTCGCCGACGGCGGGCAGGCGGAGGTGGCCGCGTCGCAGTTCGTTGTGCAGCTAGGTGAACGCCAATGACCTCCTCGATCGATCTAACATTTCTAGCACTGTTATAGGCGGATGAAACTGTAGATTAAATACAACATCCCGGTGCGTTTGGGCGTGCAGATGAGGCGGCTCGGGAGAGGCTGGAGCGCATGAACCGGAGGCTGAGGCTGCTGGAGCAGCAGATGGAGATGCTGGAGGCGGAGGTCGGGAGGGCCAGCAGTACCGCCGACGACTAGGAGTATATATACCGGCGCCGCCCCTCGTCGGAGACACCATAGCTAGAAATAGAAGCCTTCCTTTTTGGAAAGTGCTATTCTGAGCTCGAGCTCGAGCTCAGATGCACTCTATATCCTACTCGTTCACATGCATCAAGATTCCCACTGTCCCATGTATAGTCATATGTATTCCAAATAGTATATATATCCTATTTCCAGGCCTGGCCCACCTACCTACCACACTTAATGGCACGGTCGCTGTCCTTGCCCAACCGGCTCAGCCAATCGTGTAATACTAGATCGGCAACGCGCGAGGGTGTCGGTCCAACCGATATGGCCAAGCAATGGAAGATCAAACCACATGATGCCTTAGTAGGCCAGATTTACATGTAACAGGACAATAGTTTATGGAGAAGAATAAACATTCGTAACATCATTAAGTTCAACAGAATCATAAGATTATAAAAACTAACCCGCCCCAAGTAAGGCAACATCAAGTTGTCATGAGATTACAAAAACTAATTAGCTGACATTAAGTTCAGTAATCCGAGCAGGAACATAAGCGAGCAAAAGCTAACACAGTGGAAGTGGGCGTGATAAAACTACAAAGCCAATTAGATATGATTTTACCGTGTTGCAAACATATATCATAACGATGACTGCTCAAAGATTAATAAAGTGTGCACACAGAATGTATTCAGTTACATGTAGAAATTTATTTATCTGGCATAAATAAAGAGGATGGCATGATAACATTATATACATGAGGCTTAACAGTAAGGCATGTATAGGTCCAACAGCGTAGGATCCCAAATGTGAGAAATTTCGATGCAGCGTAGTACGGCGAAAGGTTCAGACGCATGGTTTATATGAATGGTGTCGTGTGAAACTAAATAGAACATTTCATCAAGCAAATCATTTTTACCTACTATTCCATGCATAAAAAACAAACATCAATGACATCACACTACAACTGAGAAGTGCAGACAATCACTACAGCAGAGAACTAACATAACAAACATATCTGAATGTGCCAACCAAAACAAGTAGCCCAGATGGACATAGCAAGCATGAATTGCATTCAGGAGCACCTAGCCAACATTCAGAAGCACAGAATGGAGCCCTAAAGCATGGGCGCAAGAACCACTGAATCCCATACCAAAAAGCTAACAACAAACACAACCCATCAGAGGGCACTTTGATTAACAGAACTGTAATACATCAGGCATAGAATCTCAATTCTTTTCCTAACCAACCATGTGAACCATCCAATTCCTAAGACAGACGAACAAGCAAGGATCAATCAAAATAAACCAAAAGTTTTACAACAAAAATACTGTGCACTCGATATAAATATATAATGCTCCCAGGCCCCATGAACATCCCCATATGTAGAAATCAAGTGAAAACAAGTCAGAAACAACAAATGAGCAAACGTGTGGCACAATTATTGCAATTTGCAGGCCAAGGTAAACAATGTATATGGATAGATAGTTTCTGAATCTTGGAGACGGCCTACCAATTTATTAGAAGGGATGAAAATTTACGATGTTCACAAAAATAAATAGTTGTGTTGTGCACCGAATTTACATTGACGGAATCAAGTGCGGAAAGGATGACCTTTTCCCCCAACAAAAAAGGTAAAGCCTAAAACCTCGCATAAGTTGCAAAATCAAGAGCTACAAAGGAATACCTCCTGTAGTTTTAGCCATACTCGTCAATAGTTTTTTAGCAAAGCAATTTATTCTCTATAGGAATATCTAATCCACGTGAGCAAAGAATCTAGCGATACTCGTCAAAATATGCAATCAATGTGCGCAAGGACTCACATGCTGGTAAATGCAGTGATAGTATACTGCTCATTGGAGGCCATTATTGGTAGCGGCCTAGTACATAAAAAATAATATAAACCATCTCTGAACTGACATGGCTCACCTGGAAAGCACCAAAAATAGCCGACACATGGGTTTTAAAAAACTTTTAATGAGTTTAAAAGATAGGAGAACTGCAATGAAAATTGTATCAAACATTTTTAGTTGCAACCATCTCTGAACCCAACTAAGGAAAACTGGAAGGAACATGAGAGGGGCGTAGTGTGCCTTGTCGATCGTTCGTGTTCCAAAAGGAGAGATGCCTTGTTGAATACAGATAGATTTGCAAAAAACATAACTGAAAAGAGTACAATTCTGTGTCTAGCAACGACCTACAACTAATGTGAACATTCAATTACATAATTTCTTAGAAGGCAGATAAAGCATAATCCTTCAGATATAGACCTTCATGTATAGACATATACACAACCAAAAGAAAAACTGGCAGTCGACTATAAATAGAGAATTTGTTTATTTTTATAGAAATGGTGAGCAGGGTAGACCTAAAAACAAGTGACCAAACTTTAACATGAAGCAACATCACACAGAAGTAAGTTTGACCAAATGCATTGTAAACTGTATCTGAGATAAGACAAAAATCCAGAAAAATTAGAGTGCATATGTAGTAATGCAGTAGTACATGGTGTCTCTCTTAATGCACATTTTTTTTGTGAGTCAAGGGGATCAGAGTAGAAATGTTCCAGCTAAATGTCTCATGTACAAACAATATTATCTGTATATTGATATGGTCATGGTTATGAGTAGTTTCAAAGAAGAAATGCTAATCCTATGAGCAAGCTGAGCATAATAAATCAAGTGTTAACTATTTAAAAATATATCGATAGAAGTAGCTTGTCCTGCAGGACAAAACATGTCATCAGTCATTTCTATACTAACGAGTGCGCTGAAATATATCCATGGTTGGTCAGCCTTGTAATGCAAATACTAATTATGCAATTCAGAAGTAAACTGAGGATCAAAGCTACAATTGTAGCTGCTACCATCGCTCTCAAATTCGACAAAAAGTGGCTTGATATGCATTGCAATTTCTGAAAGACAAAGTAAAAAAGCACATCAATCATTAGTAGATTTTGCCAAAATGAAACCTAGCTCGATATGCATGCAGTTTGTGAAACACAAAGTAAAGAGCACATTAAAAATTAAGTCTTGAGATCATGTAACCATCATGCAGACCAACCCGGTGGCCAGCAACTTCTGATCCTAATTCCAGAAATATCTTGTCAGCAAAGAGACACACACACAACAATCATATTAATAGGGCACCAACAGAATCCCCTATATCATCTGCATATTAAAAGGAATAAGCATAATGTACATATGAAACCCGTGGTTTTATTTTACACACTTGACAAAGAAAATGCAAGAGTAAGCATATATACGCAAACGATCCATCCATGTTCTTATCAGACCATCTGCTACAAGAAATCAAGGAGTTCTTGCCTCTGAACTTTGCTAGCTACTCTGTTACATTTTGTCCTAGAACTTGTAATATTTTGGCTGACAGACTTGCAGCCTTTGGGGCACGGCTGGAGCGAATACCCATGTTATTTGGCTGGGTGAGGCTTGAGCGTTCGTGCATGACCTTGTAACCAGCAATCTGGCAACTGTTATTGGTTAATGGAAGGACCCTTTCCACCTAAAAATACTCACCCCTGAGTTCTGATCTGATTACATTTTTTTAGGTTCTTCTGCATATTTGCAGATTGTCTGCTCTAGTGCACTCATCCGAGAAGGAAATGGCCGACCGGTCTGGTGGAGTGCTACCCAGGAGTAACCTGAATTTTTTAAACAAACAGTTGCTCTTTCAGAAAGTTTTCAAAAATAAAATATACAATTATTAACATGTCTTGCCGTCTAATCATGCTATAACAATAACGATATGTATCAGGCGTCTGATTTCAGTTAGCTTCATAATAAGTCCAGTTCCAAGCACTACAAAATAAACCTAGTCCTAGATGAACATATCAACGAACGTATACAGATTCAAACATCACAATGGGGTTATTTCAAAATACCTTTTCATCCAACCAGGTGCTTCTGGGTTAACACTGTCAGTAGTTTGCGCAGATCCAGTGGGTGATGTCTCTTGTCGCTGTCTCTCGCCACAGTTCGGCCTACCAACGCCACCACCGTCAACTTACTACCCTCGTCCAGAGAAAACATTCCGGTCATCTTGACATCTCAGATTTGCTCCATCTGGCATTTAAAACACAAGAGGCACCTGATCTGGGTGTTCCAGACTATCGGCGAACTCCTCACGGAGAGGGAACCTGTAAAAAACAGCCAATGATGGATGGACAGTCATCAAATCGGCTTCCTTATCCTGGGTTGCCCACAAATAAAAAAACAAGGAGACCAGTAGATATTTGCGAAAGACAGAACCACTTACCATTGGACAGCATCTGGCAGGAACTCAAGGCCAGCATCTTCCATCTCTACTACACCAGGGATGCAAGCAGAGGCGATGGCTTCGTCGGGGGAGCAGGGCGCGAAAGGAGGTTGCGCTCCTCCGAGCGAAGCAGGAGAAGGAGCACCAGCGGGGGGCTCCTAGAGGGAGCCAATGGGTGGGAGAAGAGGCAGGACGCGGAGGATGGTTGGCGGCGACGGCGACGCGGACAGGGAGAAGGCCGGACCATGGTGGCTCCTCGGCATTCCGCTATGGGAGAAGAGGAGACGTGTTGGGGGCGGCCGGGGGGGGGGGGGGGGGAGGGGGGAGAACGCGGGCGCGAGAGCCGCCGCAGCCGTCGTTGTCGCCGTCGCCAGATTGGGGATCGGTGGTGAGTGGGAGGGAGGGAGGCGGCTGCGGGAGAAGTGGATGTGGAGCGAGCGAGGGAGGAGAACGCGGCTAGGTCTGTAGAACGGGAGCCACCGTCCTTTTATAGCCTTACTAGACGACACCCCGCACGTTGTTGCGGAACTTAGTAGCAGGAGGTGCAAAAGTGTAGGAGTTTATATATGGACGCATTTTTTTTAAGAATTGTTGGAAAATGTCTATATATGTGGTACATTTTACCATCTCTCGAATTATCACGACGTGTCCAGTGTCTCGGCAGGGTGGAGGAGGCTCCCGCGTACAGGCGATGACGTACCCATCAGCATGACCCACGGAGCGGCACAGCAGAGGATGCGTGGTCGCACCTACCTGTCCGACGGACCATGAAATAGAAGTTGGGGTATTGTTTCAATGCTTTAGCAAATATTATAACCACCTGTAATCAAATGTATAAAGTTCCTTTAGTCCCGGTTTTCGAAAAAGGGGCTATTGTCCCGGTTTGTAAGGCCCTTTAGTCCCGGTTTTCGAACCGGGACTAAAGGGTCGTTACTAATGCCTCTCCCCTTTAGTCCCGGTTCAATCCAGAACCGGGACTAAAGAGCGCGGCCACGTGGAGCTTCACCTTTAGTCCCGGTTGGTAACACCATCCGGGACTAAAGGAAATTTTATGACTTTTTTTTTGAATTTTTTTTTTAAAATTTTTTGAAATTTTTTTATTTTCAAATTTCTGAATCATTTTAACCTCTAGTCTGTAATCACCACCCCTCATCACTTCTCAATTTATCCACTAATCACCCCTCGTCATTCCAAATCATTTAACTTCTCGAACGGTCACCCATCCTCCCACTCCCCCAGCCTGAGCACGCTTAACTTCCGGGTTCTATTCTCCCTCGTCCCAAGTCTGCACTTGTTGTTTTCCTGACAATAGTAAGATGTCAATCCTATTAACCTTCATAAATTTTGCTTGAGCATGAAGTGACACATTTCACTGTTTGAGTTTGAAACTGTTGTTTTAAAAAACAATAATTATTTATTAACACTAGTATTTCTTGAATAATTAGTTTGACCATTGTTTGACCACATTTTGACCACAGTTTGACCATAGTTTGACCAGATTTGACCAAAATTGAAATAACTGAAATAATTATTTAGTAACACTAATATTCTAGAATAATTAGTTTGACCATTGTTTGACCACAGTTTGCCCACTGTTTGAATTTTTTTTATTTTTTCCACTCTAGATCTTGAAAGCCCCGTAACTTTTTTTCTGTTAGGTTTTTGGGGATTCTGAAAATGTTTAACGGGGCTCCCCCTGTTAAAATCGGATGTAACTTTTTGAGTAGATGATACATTTAGTACCGGTTCGTGGCACGAACCGGGACTAAAGGTCTCAACCACATTAGACCCGGTTCGTGCCTCAAACCGGGACTAAAGGTCTAATCTTTAGTCCCGGTTTGAGGCACGAACCGGGACTAAAGGTCATCGCACCCTTTAGTCCCGGTTCGTGGCACGAACCGGGACTAATGCCTTAGCCGCACGAACCGGGATAAATGCCCCCATTAGTCCCGGTTCTAGACTGAACCGGGACTAATGGGCTGACCCGGGCTGGACCATTGCCCCCTTTTCTACTAGTGCCATCAGCATGACCCACGGAGCGGCACGGCAGATGATGCGTGGTCGCACCTACCTGTCCGACGGATCATGAAATAGAAGTTGGGGTATTGTTTCAATGCTTTAGCAAATATTATAACCACCTGTAATCAAATGTGTAAAGTTCAGGCTGAGTTGAACAAATCAGTAGCAGCAATAACACGGATCACTTCCTTGCAGGCATGGAGCAGTAGACTTGTGAATAAAGCACCAGCCGAAATACACCCCACAATGGTATGAGATCAACGCCATTGAGACCTGCCAGGAAGGAGACGAACAAATTAATCCCACAGAAGCAAATCCAAGGTAGCATGCCATGCCACATTTTGGAATTTAGTTTTTTCATCTAGGGGCTCTGGGAGCGAACCACTCGATTCGGACCATGATTACCTGCTTGAGCTAAGAAGATGCGCTGCAGTACAAAGCATCTGTAGACCTCCCTCCATTGTTTTGGACATTGGCGGAGGGAGGATGTCAATGAGACCAGGTATTTGAAGTACTCCTAGGAAAGGAGAAGAACGTCACGGATACATGGTGGAGGCTATTAATAAAAGAAACTCAAGGGATGAACCACCTGGAAACCAACCGATGGAAACGGAGGCTGCATGGGTCAGTTTTACGTGCATTTGTGGCTGCAGTTTCTCTCGGGAGAATGTGGGTCATGATGGTGGAAGAGAAAACGATGAGACAGTTAATGCGCACGTAGTAATGGAGCGTGGGATAGCTTGGTTCATGGGCGAGTGCTGGCCAAAAAAGTGAAGACGTGAGGTAGCGTGGCACATTGAGGTTGCCTTGAATCCGATGGCTCTCAATAATGCATGTCTTACATCCATGGCCGGAACTAATTGAGGTGACGTGGCTTAAGGAGAAGCTAGAGAAATCCTAATAGTGGGGAGCTCCTATTTAGATATAGTAGATGCGAAATGTCTAAAATGCCCTCAGCAGGATTTGGGAATTACGCGCGGTGGCAGCCCGGGCTGTACACTGTTTCGATCTACAGTTCCTCCTTTTGATCCGACGACTGTGGTCTTTCAAGAGGGAGATCAGACGGCCAGGAACGCATCAAGGGACGAATCCGACGGCCAGGAAGCGCTAAACTCTGAGGAGGCTGGGGTTCTCCCAGTATGTATCTTACGCGATGGGCCACGGCTCAGCCATGCTGGCACTAACGGCTTCCGTCAACACCACCTACTACTTTATTTACTGCAGATCACTAGCTACCCCTCCATCCTCCAAATCCTTCCTTCTCTCCAACCGAGGCGCAGAGAAACCATATCGGCGACCATGACTTCCTCAGCTCCTTCCTCGCAGCACAGGGAGATTCTCCCGCCCATCCCATGTCCGGAGTGTGGCGGCAAGGTCATCACCTTCGTCTCCAGCGGAGTCGGGTTCTACAAGTGTGTCAACAAAGATGTAAGATTTCAGATCTACCCACAAATTTTATTGCTTTCCGCCACTAGACTTACCCTGTGTCGTCCCATGCTTGAAGGTTGGGCTTTGTGGATTCATGATATCCAACCAAACGTACCTGCCGGAGCTTAATCGCCATGGCCTTACGCAGCTGCATGAATTGCAGCCACCTCAGACCGTGCATCCAGCTTCGTCTTTGCACCAGAGATCTCGCCGGACCAGCACTTTCCCGGCACATGTACCATTTCCTGTGAACAACTAAACCCAGATTCATATATTATGCCCTTGAGTGTAAGTACATCAATTTAAGACAAGCACAAGCCCTACAAATGTACTTGCTTGTCGAGGTCCGATCTTGTGCAGCGCAGCATCCTGTCGTAGAAATGAGGCACATTCCCAGCATTAGGTTCATCGTGTTAAGCCCAACCTTCCTTGGAAACTCATCACCCATCTCCCCTTTCACCTCAAGCCTCAGGTCCCCTACTTGCAACCTTAAATTCCTCGACACGCGGCTACATGCCCTGCTTGTGATACCACCCACATTAGATGAAAGCACAAAAGGACAGCCAGCTTACGTCCATGCTTACGAGGAGTGTCTATCTCATAAAAAATGTCTAAACTAGACTTACTCCTCACCATGCGATCCACTTCATTTCTAGTCTGGGGATGCCCCCTGCCCTGGAAGAACCACCAATGTACGCCCATCCTTCAAAGCAAAGTTGTGTTTTAGTGAATTTTCAAACTGCATTTCAAAAAGCTCATGCTTATAATTGGGTTTCAATGTATGAACTGTTTTTCGTCCGTCTAACCTCAATACTTGCCTGCCAGCAACGAGAACTCTCATTGCCATTTTGATCAACCTGAACAGCTACATCTACAATTGAAGATCAGCTGAATTAGTATAAGCATAATTCACAATTGGGGTACTGTTTTTACTTGAATTTTTTTGTAACTGCATGCCAACCATGATACAATCAATATATAATGTACTTTGTTTACTATCATACCTCTACAACCACCCACCACGGGGCCTTGTTCTCGCCCTCCCGAGTAAGGTTTCAGTTTGCTGTCACACTGGCGATCTCCACTTCAGTTGCTGCAGCAAAACGTAAATTCCTTAGTTCATTCATGTCCAACACATGACCACCATGTTTTGCCTCACACCATATTTGCCTTCACCCGAACTTACAATTTTGATCATACAATTTTTGATACGTCATTGCAACCTCCCGGTCTTCTTCTTTCAGACCATTATATTTATCATACATTTCTTGATATTTCTTCGTGACATCTTCATCTTCCTTCTCTTGCTCCCTTAGCTTTCTGGCGGTCTCAACCAGCTTTGCGTGCTCAGGATCATCAGACCATTCTTCCATATCAACTTTGTCGTTGCTTTCATCGTCAGAGATGTGAACAACCCGGTTAACAAAACCTGTATTGACATTCACAGCCGGTGCAGGATGCTATCTCCATCCCAACTGCAAAAAAGAACACAAAAATAACCTTACAATTATAAGTTGCTAACGCATGTAGGAAATCAGTAAAAAAACATTTTTCATCTGCTCACATTCCATATCCAGCTCTGCTGCAAGTTGCCGAGCAAGCTGAACCATCTAGATGCACGTCATCTATCGGCTCAACCTTTTGCACAACATCACCATCTTCAGAACCTTCTTCTTGTTTTACCCGATGGCATGTTTGTGTTCAAACTGCCCGCATTAGTATTCAAACTCATTACCCCCATCCATTTTTTACCTCGTAGGACACCCTGCACCATTTCTCAAATGCGCTTACGCGACTGCTAGGACCAGCGGCACCAATTCTCAACCTGACAGGATTTCACAAATGACTTATGTTGAAGAAATTATTTGACTGCTCATCTAATTGCATTTTGCAAAAACTAACTCACATGAAACCTAATTAGATGACATTAACCACTAGGAGGCAGGAGCATCCACTCAAGTCATATCGTAACATGATTTACTTCCACACCAAAAATTTAACCAACACTGCACGGCCACACACAGCCTGAAAATATGTTTACTTAAATTATTTATAGCACATTCAGTTTTCCCTTATTGAAAAAAATTCAGTTCTTCATATCACATATATTTACTGCCTTCTCAAAGGCGCTAGCGCGGGTTCGGCAAGTTGTCCTGCTAGGACCAGCGGCACCAATTCAACCTCACAGGACTTTACAACTGAGTTATGTCGAACAATTTGTTTCACTGCTCATCTAATTACAGTTCAGAAAATGCTAACTCACATGAAGCCTAAATAGATAACAATATCCACTAATAACATCCAGTCTGATTACTGCCACACCAAAAATTCAACCAACAGTCCATGGCCACACACAACCTGAAAATACGTTTACTGAAACTCTTCATAGCACATTCAGTTTTCCATTGTTTTTTAAAATTCAGTTCTTCCTATCACATACATTTACTGACATTCTTAATAGAACACAGCACCAAAACATCAAAGAACAAGTTTTAAATTCAATTCGACTCACCTCTTATTCCAACCAGGAGCCTGGGGATTCATCTTCCCCGTGGAGAGCTCAGAAGTCGGAGGCGAGTTGTCTCTTCTCACTGCTGCCGCTTCAGCCGCAGTACAGAGTCGCCCATATCCGGACATCGTCGCCAGTCCAGTCGCCACGCAGATTCGCCCATCGATGCTCACATACATGCCCTTCGGCAACGGCACCTCCACCAGCGTTCGCCTGATGCCGTCCGCGAGCGAGGCTTCCGTCAGAAGACTCTCTTCGACCTCCTAATTCAACGTGGATCTGTGCAGAGAAAAAAAAATTGAGACCCTGAGCTCCACTCTTCAAACAGCACGCATAGCTCGGAACAAAATCGCACTCATACCACCTAATTCGCTGCATGAGAAACTCCATTTGAGTGGCGCTCACCTGTTCTTCCATTTCTTCCCTCTCTCCCTCGTCACGTAGCAAAAATGGCGGCAGCGGTTGGGAAGAAGACTATGGGTCTGCATTTTTTTTAGGGAATGACTATGGGTCTGCATTGATATCGACGTTGCCGCCCTTCACGGAAAGCGACTTATCCGAGCCATTGATCAGATAGAGCAAAACGATTCTGGGCCACGGCTCAGCTCACAGGTCCATCAAAACTCAATAATGAAATCCACGGTTATTGCCTTCGACACAATCATCTATAAACTTAAATACCCAGGATTGAAGAACCATTTGGTTTAACTGAAAATAAAAAAATCGTATTCATTCTACTGGCTTCAGCAAGACAGGAAACCAAGCGACTCCTTGTTCTAATGGTTGGATTTCATCCTCACTACTTATCCCACAGGCAAATCTGTAGCTTGCAGCGGCAACACTAACACAAAGCAACTGCAACCATGTCTTCTTGTTCCAATGGAAGGTTTTTCAGCCTGAGAAACAACTTTCACATTCAGCTATGATTTTAACTACTTACAGGTGCATGAAAACTGAATAATGCAAGATCATTTCTTCTACTGGAAACACTAAAATGTCTTCTTGTTCTAATGCCAGTATTTTATCCCCAAAAACTTTTCAAATCCAGCCGTGAATTTAATTGCCCACAGGTTCAGGAAATGCTGCAAGTACATTTCTTCGGTAAGCACATCATCCAATCCAGCACTAACCTCTTATTCCTTCCAGGCGCACAGGGGTTCTTCTTCCCAGTTGACAGCTCCGTGCTCGGTGGCGAGCTATCTCTCCTCTCCACCGCCGCTTCAGTGGCCGCCAAGATCTGTGCGTCCGCTGTGCCAACAGGACGCTCCTCCGCCGGCATCCCGTGCTCCACCGTCTCCTGCAACGCCACCTGATGCTCCACCACCATATCCACCACTCCACCACAGACGGCTCCGCCAGCACCGGCGCCGCCACCAAACTCTCACCCACCTCTTCAAGGAAACAGGATCTAAGCCAGGCCAAACCAAATACATTCAAAACAGTTAATTAGAGTCGATACAGACCGAAGGAGAAGTGTGGTGAAGAATTAGGGCTCTACATACCCGCGGATAGACTGCATCAGGAACTACATGGTGGTCACCGCCGCCGCCGCCGCCGTCGCCCACCTCCAGAGCTCCCAAAATAGGACGTGTGTGGTGGAATCGAAGGCACCAGACCGAAAGGAAACTTCCCGGGCCATGGATCAGACGGAAACGCCCAAACTGATCTACGGCCAGACGGACTCTCCACCGCGCGTTAAAAATGAGCCCCACCACCCGTCCCTGTCCTGTATGTATTACGCCACAGTGCTCATTTTCTAGTGCACCTCCACTGCAGGTATAAAGAAATGACACAGATCTTGATGCTATATTCAACGCCCTAGATAGCGAGCTCATTTGAGCTCGCGCACACATACTCCGCGTCCCCTTTTTCTTCTTTTCCCTTCTCAGCTTCTCGCTGATGGAAGAACGCGCACGCACGGTGATAGTAGCATGCGCTTGCTTGTTAGGCCTTTTCTTGTAGTGATGGAAGAACATGACCATGACTATAGTGAATCACGGTTGTATTCCTGAAGCTTTTTGCCACATTTTTGGGAGTGAGATCTTCGATCCCTGCTTGGTTTGAGGGGTTTGACACTCACGCTCGTCAGGGAAAAGTATTCTGATGATGAGTTCATCCTGTCGCTTTCGTCTCCGGTGGAAAATGGCTGCTGCTCCAAGCATGTATGATGGATCTCTGAATTGTCGCTTGCTGTACGATCTTCCTATAGCAAAGTTGATGTTGATGGAGACAGGATTAAACTCCCCGTTAAGGGCGGACTGTATCAGATCATCTGTACAGCTACCCCAGCACCTTACTTAAATTAAAGACTTCATACCAGATTTCCGCTCCATCTTTCTCCTCAGCTGACGTGCAGCAGGCAGGAGAAAGTGTGACTTCACCAAGACACTATGTACGTACATTAGAACCCGCTTCAGTTCTGGGTAAAACTTTATACAGCACCATTCCCTTGTTGGAACTAAATACATTCAGCGAACCATACATTTTTCTTGTATACATGCTCATGATACAAACATATAGCACATTCGACATCAAACTAAAAAAAAATAGGAAGAAAACGCCGAATTACCGAGACGAAACAAGACTCGCGGAATGCATCCACTGCGACAACCAAAGCGGTGATACTGCGAGCATCACCATATCGCTCTATTCACAAGCCAGCTTGGTGCCAAAGCTGCTGAGGCTGATGGCAAAGGCTTGAAATGCTGACAGTGGCTGCCGATAATCCATCGTGAAGATATCGTCGTCGACCTTACCAAATTGTAGCAGCACCGTCTCCTCGTCCCTGGAGCCAGCGGGGTCATTGGGGTCAGCGGCAATGGACAGCTGGAAATTCTTGACGGACGCAACTGTTACCCGCCCGTGGAAGTTCAAGCACCAGCACTGCAGGTGCTCGTGCCAGCGGGGAGCTTTGTTTCTTAAAACCGTGGTGCCCATGGGCTTCCGGAACTTTGTCTTGAGGGCGTTTTCCCAGGTTTCTTGAGGTGAAGGGCACTCGAGTGCACAATACATCCTCCTGGGGCCTCTGGATTTGAGCAGGTTGTATTTGTATGAAAGTTGCCCGACTTCATAGTTGCCCGCCGATACTTGGGGGCTGATTCTTCTGCTTCCGAAACGCCGACTAGATCGACTACTTGATGCTTTAGCGCCATCATGTGGTGGCTTGCTATCATATACTTTGAAGTTTGTTCCCCAAAAATCAGATCTAGACAGGTTACAGAAGAAGCACAATTATATCACCGAGTAAAAGAATCAAATACATATAATTAGTAATCCAAATTTTCAGTAATGCAAACAGAAACCAAACATAGGGATAGGGAGGTGACATAACCTAAACTAGGACACTGAAATGGTGAAATCAAATTCCAAAAAATTGGTAAAGTAATCGCCTCAACACTTCAGCAGCCAGTTGCGAGGACACATGATGATTATTTTTCAGAATAAAAATACCAATAGGGGCGGACCATACTGAAGATACTTAGTAATAACAATAGTTACTCCCTACATCATGTCAGTCTGAATATACTTTTGTTCGTACTACTATAACTGCCCCACTTTCTAGGAAGAGTTCATCTTGATCAGAGTGATACTTAATTATCACCCATTCACCCGTGTCCGGCCAAAGCCTAATGCCAGTAACCAAACGTATTTTAAGACAGCTGATCATGGATCGCAAGGCCAACTCATGTATGTGTGTCTCTGATGACTACTTTTACACACATGAGGCATGGCTGGGACTGGGAGTCTTGGTCTTGATTGGGCTGGCACAAAGAGGAAGTAGACGTGCACAAGGCCAGGTTAGAGACAGAGCAGGCAGCAACACGTCGAAGAGAGAAAGAGGAAAATAAAATTTGGGGAAGCACTCTTCCTTCACCTCCAGCACGTGGGGGAAGATGAACAGGAAAAGGGACTAATCTGATTTGGTTTTTCTACATGGAGGTGGCAGGTGAGAGAAGAGATAGATACCACATAGGAGAAATTTTCTTCAGGGTATGTTTGGTTTAAGCCAAAGCTCACAGATACCAAACATTTGGCTAGCCAAAGGTTTTGCTTAAGTCCAAACATAGGAGAAATTTCCTTCAGGGTATGTTTGGCTAGCCAAACATTTGGCAAGAAAAATAAACTGAGAGGGCAATGGGGAATGGCCATGCAAAAATATCGGAAACCATCCAAACAAGGACCAAAAAATTGGTAGGTTAGGTTTTGGACACAAACCATGAAACCAAACATACCCTCAAATCAGTGACGTTGCCGCAATATACAATACCGCCTTCAAACCTCGCTTCAGGGGGCTAAGTAAGCCACAGACTTGAGAGGTTTATAGACAAACACGATACTTGAGATCAGTAAAATGGACTTTTCCCTTAATGATAATATAAAAGAGAGATAGAATAAAAAAGAGATCCTCAGGACCCAAAAAATAAATTTAAAAAGGACCATAAAAACCAGCAAATGTGAAGCAATCATAAAAGTGGAATAGCTTGCACACTCCCAAAAGGGCAAAGATCAACAGTTTAGAGTCTCAAGACATAGTGTAAATACTTCAGCAGACCATCGCAAAATTTCAAGGATGCAGTGGG
Source organism: Aegilops umbellulata (assembly GCA_032464435.1). NCBI lineage: Eukaryota > Viridiplantae > Streptophyta > Magnoliopsida > Poales > Poaceae > Aegilops > Aegilops umbellulata. Next base: position 338,612,321 of record CP136056.1, on the reverse strand, counting down.
TTTCATGTGACAAAGGGATGAATAAGGCACCTTAGGCATGCCACCAGGTCACCTCTGAATCATATTACTAGCATTCAAACTCAATGGAAAAGATACAAAGTGAAGAAGTGGTACTAACTCCAAGTTTGGAACTCTGTAGTACTACATTGTCTAATGGTTTTTATAGCGCTGAGGACCTAAGTGTGTTCCATAAATCAAAACCCACTTTTGTGTGCCATATTTGCACCAAATATATTACTTCATCCAATTTAAACACTTTGCAGGATACATAAAAATAGCATGGCAGGTTAATGTAAGTGCAGCCATGTAGAATTCTCACCTCAGTTTCCCCATATATGCATTGCTCCCTTGTGACAAGTCATCAGCATCAAGGGATATAATGTACTCGGTATGGGGGCCACGCCTAAACCTTCTTGCGGCCATGAGAAACTTCCCTTTATCTACAGTAGCTGTCAGACGCAGACAATATGTATATTAAACTATATCATCAGGCACATTTTATAGTGACAATGGTTAAATGACATTACGGACAGTATAACAAATTGTAAGGGACAGCACATGGTAACTGGTAGAACCATAGAATATCCATTTAAGGCAAACTAATGATAGCATATAGCCACACAACACACTTCATCCTTGAGCAGATGAGAGTAAGGAGCTGGTTGAGAAAACTGGTGCTCTATGAATACATGAACATGTACATTCTACTGCCTATGCACCTTAGTGTTACAGGTAGTAACAAAGATCAAGTGGGATATTCCAAGTACTATTACTTCCACTAATCTCGTAAAACTATCCAAGCTCCGAAAGACCGGAGGAAATCTTGAGATTTAGATTCTAGCTCCAAAAGATGCTCAAGTCCTAGGCATGACCGAACGAAACCCTTTGAATAACCAATCCAAGTAATGAGCAGCACCGTCCATTATTTTTTTATTTGAAAACTTAGGGTTATTCCAACACACAGTAACAATGTTAGTCCAGAATTCAGTGGATTTCTGCAGGTTCAATTTCATTAGCCAGTTCACACATGTCTCCTGACGATCCCAGTTTAATTGCAATAATGCATACAGATGCAAATTACCGCTTTGCCATGAAAACCCAACATAGATGCATTTGAGTTGGTTTGATTACTAGTTGAGTGCCAGGAGGCAATATGTATGAGACGAGACTACACATGCAAAAACAATGCAGATGCAAAATAATGATAACTGAAAATTCAGAATTGACTAGAAGAAACAAGTGGGCACGCTTCCAATTAAAGCCTTATTGAGTGAGATCCAAAAGGAGGCAGCATAATAATCCAAGAAAAAGAATGCCATCTGCCTCGTTTTTAGATGAAAAAAAATAAGCTTCAGTCTCTTAGACCAAGCTTCTTATAAGCTAAGGTTTTCAGCTAAACCATTGCTAACTCTTCAATATATTTCTTGTTGAAAGTGTCCCTGGTCCACAAGCCCAAATGTATACACAACATAAAATAAATATGAGAAAATCAAGGCACCCATCAGATAAACTTACCAGTTGTCAAGCCAAGGTAGAGGTAGAACGTAGAGTTCTTCTTATTCCGCTTGATAAAACACTGCATTGGGAACTCCCTTGGCCCTGACTGTTTGACAACATGTTGTAAGATTAGGCATACAGATGCTGCATAAGAAAATTCTGCACTAAGTCCCAAGTAACGACAAATTAATCCCTCGGAAAACTAGCTTCAGTAGACACATATGAAAACTACAGGTATGTTTGGTTTTAGCCTAGCTTGGCCGTATCAAATAATTGGCTAGCCAAATTTTTGGTGGAGTTTTTTCTAGCCCATAAATTGGCGAACATTGGCTAGAAAAGTGATCTAGAATGGACAGAGAAGCATTGGCATGACAAAAGCCATCCAAACATAGACCAAATTTTTAGTGATGACCAAATTATTGGTAGGGTAGGTTTTAGCCACCATCCAAACACACCCTATGCTACTCGAAATAGGCAAGACAGAATTTCTGATTTTGGAAGCCTTGCCATTAAAAACCCAATTAATCGAGTCTCTCTTTGCAGGGGCATGACAAAAATATGCGAGCCAAATTTTCTGATCGTCAACACACCAACAGGTCAACCTTCATTGAAACCACCCACCAAAATACACCAAATTTAGTATCCCCCAAAACCAAGAATGAGAGCACGAGTGTACTTTATACACGCACACTTCTTTGGTATGGCATACAGCGCGACCGGGCTGCGGCACGACGCATGCAGCAGCACCCCACTTTCATGTGACATCATGGTGTACTCCATCGCCACAGTACGCAAACCGCTGCATGGCTGATCAGACGGTGTTAAGATCAGCGAGAATAGGGTTATGGCACTTTTATCTAAAATGGTACCCCCTCCGTTCACAAGTATAAGATGTTTTAGATATTTCAATATGGACTACATGAGGACTAAAATGAGTGAACAAACACACAGAAACGCGTCTATATACATCCAATTCACAAAAAGTTAAAACATCTCATATTTGTGATCGGAGGGAGTACAAGAACGATTAAGGACCTCATTGATTGGCGGGAGACTATCCCATTTCCCGCAGGAACTGAATTGTTCCCTGTGAATTCACGTGAGTCTATCCCATTTCCGTAATCCGATGCCCTATCTCAACAGTGAATTCACGTGAATCTATCCCATTTCCAAATCGCGCGAACAAGCAACCTTATTAGCATCTGTGGGAAGAACTAATGGACCTAATGTATAGGCAGGCACGAAATTTATCGCTCAAGCTTCACACAGAAGTCAAAGGCGCCGTAACCAGATGCCCTATCTCAACGGAGAGGAACCTTGGAAAAATTTACCGATCGAAAGGGGGGAAATCGCATCATCAGTTCCTCCTTAAAAATTTAAGTTTGGAATGGGGATTTCCACAGCCCTGCACCACCACACACCGAGCCGGAAGCAGAGACCCCTACCAATCGACGGGTATGAGGGCACAAGCTCCCGTTCTCACCTGCTTGAGCGAGGACGGGAAGGTGATCTTTCCGGACACCGCGGGCGGCCGCACGACGGCGACGGCGGCGTCGCGCCAGCGGCGGCAGACGCAGGCGCAGGAGACGACGTCCTTGCGGGCCGGCCAGCGCTCGCCGCCGGACGCCTCGACGCGGCGCACCACCTCCGAGAGGAGCTCCGGCAGCAGGCGCGCCCACCTCTCCTCCTGCTCCTCCGGCTGCCCGTCCTCCTTCTCCTCCCCCGTCTCCGTCACCTCCGAAACCTCGGCCGCCGGCGGCTCCTCCCGAGGCATCTTCCGCCCACCACTGTACTGCCTCCCCACTTGGTCGCGGGGCTCTTTCGTCGGTCTTGGTTTTTTTGCTTTTCTTTCTTCCAACTGTAATCAAAACCGCGTTGGGCGATGGGGAGAAGAAGATGGAGTACTTGTCTGGAAAAGTGGATCTAGCGGGCGGACAGGTACTGTGACCACTCATCACTGTGGTGCGTCGCCTTTCTTTAATTTCTTTCCTTTTCCGTATTATCACAGTGGTGAAACAACCACACACACACACATTTTCATCACCGTGCAAGTTGCTTTTTTCCCCTGAAGGCCACGTCATCAACGTATGCGACCAACATTCAGAAGTGGGTGCGTGCTATGTCTCGACCGGCTGATTTCCTGGGAGGTCGGTCAGTTCGATGTCTGCCCGATGCATCATGTGTGAGCCGTTGGATTCACTTTGACAGGTTAGCTTGGCAGGCCCGTTCCTTCTCAACTGTTCGTCCATGCTTCGCCGCCCTGCAACATGGTTGTCGCAGTGATCGCATGTCCCTTCTCAGTCGTTCGATCTGTCATAGGGAAGGAACGAAGGTAGATCGAAACTCGGACTCACATGGAGCGTAGGCCTCTTCCCTTGCATCATCGATCTTGTACTCGTCGCCCTGCAACACGATCATCGTTGCAGTGGTTGTGTGTCGCTTCTCAGTCGTTCACAACATGGTCGATGTTGCTCTTGTCACCGTGCAACGTGGTCATTGTTGCAGTGGTCGCGACACATGATCGTCATCATTGCGGCACCAACACCGCTGTCACAACACGACATGGCATCATCATCACCGTGCATCGTTGCCTCTACAACACCCGCTCGGGAGGTCTTGCAGCAACCGATGACGCCCTCTCACCGGTCACCGTCGTGGAATGTCACACAACACCGCCTCCCGTCTAGCAACGGTGGTCGCCGGCCTTTTGAAGAAATAGCGTGTGCCATGGGAGCCTGACGAGGAACAATAGATTAGGAAAGGAAAATTAAAGGTTTGCTACTCTAGATACTTCTACTCTAATATAGTTTTTCTCTTAACCCCATTTTTTTTAGAGTATTCTAGGTATGAGTAGAATGATGAATCTTAAGTAATATTTTCTAGAGTGTTCTAACTATAAGTAGAAGTGCGATGTGAAGGCTTCCCAAAACTCTATAGAGGTCATCACCTCTAGTTTTGAACCAGACTATGTAGCCCCACCACATATAATCGAACTTGGTGTTCCTATATAAGATCTTGGAGTAGATATTGTCCATAGGAGTTTTGGATTGAACTCTTGCGGCCATATCGACCTATATTCGCCTCTAGAGCGATATCTAGTGCAACATGTTGAAGTAGTTCCTTCAACGCTTGTGATGCATACTTTTGTAGCAGCAAGGTGGAGTTGTTCATCCACAACCTTGTGCTGCTTCAGGTGGTACCAAAGTCACGTTGATCCATACTAGTTCTTGATTTTCTCTTTGAGAGTGGAGCTGCAGCAGGCAATGGAGCAATTGGCGAAGAGGATGGATGTTGCAGAACAAAAGATCAAAGCACTACATGAAGATCTTAATCAGAGATTTAACCAACTCGTTGAGATGATGATAAAGAGTGTTCCCCCTACTACGATGAAGAAGATTCGTCAAAAGAGCCTATTTCAAGAAAAGAAGACAAAGATGTTCAACATGGAAGAAGGGTAGGTGATCTTGGAGCAAGCCTATCACAACAACATGCGGTTCAACGTACTCCAAGAAGGCCAATTTGTGTTAAAACTTCTGAAGATGAAGAATATGATGACTCCCTTGAAGAACCCAATCTCTATGCATATCGGAGAGTGCCCAATCCTACATATGCAAGGGATACATACAAGGTGAAAGTTGAGATCCAAACTTTAAATGAAAATGTTGATATTGAAAGGTGCCTTGATTGATTATATGAAGTGGAGACTTTTTTTGAGATCATGGAGATTCCAGAAGATCATAGATTCCTTTGGTAGCGTACAAGCTTAACGGAGGAGCCGATGCATGGTGGGATCGCCTTCAAGAAGAACGCATGCTGAGAGGAGAACCTTGTGTGAATGGAGACAAATGAAGAGTCTTTTGAAAGGGAGTTTTTCTTTCAGCTGATTACAACCAGGTCCTATTTATCCAATTTCAAAATTGTGCTCAAGGGAATAGAATGGTTTTAGATCACACGAACGACTTTCTAAGGCTACAAGCGGGGCACAACCTTGCAAAAATGATGATCAACAAGTTTCAAGGTACACCAATGGTCTCAATGATGTCATCCAAGATCGACTGATGATGCACCAAATCTGCTCCATTGATCAAGCACAAGCTCTGGCCTTAAGGGTCGAGAGGTTTGTGAGGAAAATAAAGACAACTAAGACTCCATATCATCATACCAAAGGCTCGTCTAGGAGTCACTAATAGAGTGGGAGAAAAGACTGATTCACCAAAGACAAAACAACCCACCCAAAGCAAACTAGAGGCAAGGGAAAGGAAAACGAAGGCCCAAAATGTTATAAATATGGTGAAGAGATACACACATCCAACGGCTGCCCATTGAGCAAATTGTTGACACAACTGTCCATGACAATGAAGATAATGAGAAAGAATATGAATGCCCTAGCTTGAAACTACAATGGCAATGTATGCCTATTAGTGATTGATATATAGTTGTAGATGAGAGTATATTATTGTTGGAGAACGTTGCAGAAAATAAAAAAATTTCTACGGTTTCACCAAGATCTATCTATGAGTTCATCTAGCAACGAGTGATCGGAGTGCATCTACATACCTTTGTAGATCGCGAGCGGAAACGTTCAAGAGAACGGGGTTGAAGGAGTCGTACTCGCAGTGATCCAAATCAGCGGAGATCCTAGCGCCGAACGGACGGCACCTCCGCGTTCAACACACGTACGGAGCGGATGACGTCTCCCGCACCTTGATCCAGCAAGGAGGAGGGAAAGGTTGAGGAAGATAGCTCCAGCAGCAGCACGACGGCGTGGTGGTGGTGGAGAGGCAGTACTCCGACAGGGCTTCACCAAGCTCTATGGAGGAGGAGGAGGTGTTGGAGTGGGAGAGGGAGGCGGCAAGGGCATGGGTGCGGCTGCCCTCCCTCTATATATAGGGTCCCCAGGGGGGCACCGGCCCTGGAGATGGGATCTCCCAAGGGGGCAGCGGCCAAGGGGGGTGGAGTGCCCCCCAAGGCAAGTGGGGCGCCCCCCCCCACCCTAGGGTTTCCAACCCTAGGCACAGGGGGCCCCAAGGGAGGCGCACCAGCCCACTATGGGCTGGTTCCCCTCCCCACTTCAGCCCATGGGGCCCTCCGGGATGGGTGGCCCCACCCGGTGGACCCCCGGGACCCATCCGGTGGTCCCGGTACAATACCGGTGACCCCGAATTCTCCCGATGGCCGAAACTGCACTTCCTATATATAATTCTTCACTTACGGACCATTCCGAAACTCCTCGTGATGTCCAGGATCTCATCCGGGACTCCGAACAACTTTCGGATTACTGCATACTCATATCTATACAACCCTAGCGTCACCGAACCTTAAGTGTGTAGACCCTACGGGTTCAAGAGACATGTAGACATGACCGAGACGACTCTTCGGTCAATAACCAACAGCGGGATCTGGATACCCATGTTGGCTCCCACATACTCCACGATGATCTCATCGGATGAACCACGATGTCGAGGATTCAAGTAATCACGTATACAATTCCCTTTGTCAATTGGTACGTTACTTGCCCGAGATTCGATCGTCGGTATCCCAATACCTCGTTCAATCTCGTTACCGGCAAGTCACTTTACTCGTATTGTAATGCATGATCCCGTGACCAACCACTTGATCACTTTGAGCTCATTATGATGATGCATTACCGAGTGGGCCCAGAGATACCTCTCCGTTATACGGAGTGACAAATCCCAGTCTCGATCCATGTCAACCCAACAGATGCTTTCGGGGATGCCTGTAATATACCTTTATAGTCACCCAGTTACGTTGTGACGTTTGGCACACCCAAAGCACTCCTACGGCATCCGGGAGTTACACGATCTCATGGTCTAAGGAAATGACACTTAACATTGGAAGAGCTTTAGCAAACGAACTACACGATCTTGTGCCAGGCTTAGGATTGCGTCTTGTCCATCACATCATTCTCCTAATGATGTGATCCCGTTATCAATGACATACAATGTCCATAGTCAGGAAACCATGACTATCTGTTGATCAACGAGCTAGTCAACTAGAGGCTCACTAGGGACATATTGTGGTCTATGTATTCACACATGTATTACGATTTTCGGATAACACAATTATAGCATGAACAATAGACAAATATTATGAACAAGAAAATATAATAATAATCCTTTTATTATTGCCTCTAGGGCATATTTCCAACAGTCCCCCACTTGCACTAGAGTCAATAATCTAGTTACATTGTGATGAATCGAACACCCATAGAGTTCTGGTGTTGATCATGTTTTGCTCTAGGGAGAGGTTTAGTCAACGGATCTGCGACATTCAGATCCATGTGCACTTTACAAATATCTATGTCTCCATCTTGAACATTTTCACGAATGGAGTTGAAGCGACGCTTGATGTGCCTGGTCTTCTTGTGAAACCTGGGCTCCTTGGCAAGTGCAATAGCTCCAATGTTGTCACAGAAGAGAGCGATTGGCCCCGACGCATTGGGTATGACTCCTAGGTCGGTGATGAACTCCTTCATCCATATTGCTTCATGTGCTGCCTTCAAGGCTGCCATGTACTCTGCTTCACATGTAGATCCCGCCATGACGCTTTGCTTGCAATTGCACCAGCTTACTGCCCCACCATTCAAAATAAACACGTATCCGGTTTGTGACTTGGAGTCATCCAGATCTGTGTCGAAGCTAGCGTCGACGTATCCCTTTACGACGAGCTCTTCGTCACCTCCATATACGAGAAACATGTCTTTAGTCCTTTTCAGGTACTTCAGGACATTCTTGACCGCTGTCCAGTGTTCCATGCCGGGATTACTTTGGTACCTTCCTACCAAACTTATGGCAAGGTTTACATCAGGTATGGTACACAACATGGCGTACATGATAGACCCTATGGCTGAGGCATAGGGGACGACACTCATCTTTTCTCTATCTTCTGCCGTGGTCGGACATTGAGCTGAACTCAATTTCACACCTTGTAACACAGGCAAGAACCCCTTCTTGGACTGATCCATTTTGAACTTCTTCAATATCTTTTCAAGGTATGTGCTTTGTGAAAGACCTATGAGGCGTCTTGATCTATCTCTATAGATCTTGATGCCTAATATATAAGCAGCTTCTCCAAGGTCCTTCATTGAAAAACACTTATTCAAGTAGGCCTTAATGTTGTCCAAAAGTTCTATATCATTTCCCATCAAAAGTATGTCATCCACATATAATATGAGAAATGCTGCAGAGCTCCCACTCACTTTCTTGTAAACGCAGGCTTCTCCATAAGTCTGCATAAACCCAAACGCTTTGATCATTTCATCAAAGCGAATGTTCCAACTCCGAGATGCTTGCACCAGCCCATAAATGGAGCGCTGGAGCTTGCATACCTTGTTAGCATTCTGAGGATCGACAAAACCTTCCGGCCGCATCATATACAATTCTTCCTTAAGAAAGCCGTTGAGGAATGCCGTTTTGACGTCCATTTGCCATATCTCATAATCATAGTATGCGGCAATTGCTAACAAGATTCGGACGGACTTCAGCTTTGCTACGGGTGAGAAGGTCTCATCGTAGTCAATCCCTTGAACTTGTCGATAACCTTTAGCGACAAGTCGAGCCTTATAGATGGTAACATTACCATCCGCGTCTGTCTTCTTCTTAAAGATCCGTTTATTCTCTATCGCTCGCCGATCATCGGGCAAGTCTGTCAAAGTCCATACTTTGTTTTCATACATGGATCCTATCTCGGATTGCATGGCCTCAAGCCATTTGTTGGAATCTGGGCCCGCCATTGCTTCTTCATAGTTCGAAGGTTCACCGTTGTCTAACAACATGATTTCCAGGACAGGGTTGCCGTACCACTCTGGTGCGGAATGTGTCCTTGTGGACCTACGAAGTTCAGTGGCAACTTGATCTGAAGTTTCATGATCATCATCATTAACCTCCTCTCTAGTCGGTGGAGGCACCACAGAAACATTTTCTTGAGCTGCGCTACTCTCCGGTTCAAGAGGCAATACTTCATCAAGTTCCACTTTCCTCCCACTTACTTATTTCGAGAGAAACTCTTTCTCCAGAAAGGACCCGTTCTTGGCAACAAAGATCTTGCCCTCGGATCTGAGGTAGAATGTATACCCAATGGTTTCCTTAGGGTGTCCTATGAAGACGCATTTTTCTGACTTGGGTTCGAGCTTTTTAGGTTGAAGTTTCTTGACATAAGCATCGCATCCCCAAACTTTTAGAAACGACAGCTTAGGTTTCTTCCCAAACCATAATTCATACGGTGTCGTCTCAACGGATTTAGACGGTGCCCTATTTAAAGTGAATGTAGCTGTCTCTAAAGCATATCCCCAAAATGATAGCGGTAAATCAGTGAGTGACATCATAGATCGCACCATATCCAATAGAGTGCGATTACGACGTTCTGACACACCGTTACGCTGAGGTGTTCCAGGCGGCATGAGTTGTGAAACGATTCCACATTTCCTTAAGTGCGTACCAAATTCGTGACTTAAATATTCACCCCCACGATCTGATCGTAAGAACTTGATTTTTCTGTCACGTTGATTCTCAACCTCACTTTGAAATTCCTTAAACTTTTCAAAGGTCTCAGACTTCTGTTTCATTAAATAGACATACCCATATCTACTCAAGTCATCAGTGAGAGTGAGAACATAACGATAGCCACCGCGAGCCTCAACACTCATTGGACCGCACACATCAGTATGTATGATTTCCAATAAGTTGGTTGCTCGCTCCATTGTTCCGGAGAACGGAGTCTTGGTCATCTTCCCCATGAGGCATGGTTCGCACGTGTCAAATGATTCAAAATCAAGAGACTCCAAAAGTCCATCTGTATGGAGCTTCTTCATGCGTTCGACACCTATGTGACCAAGGCGGCTGTGCCACAAGTATGTTGGACTATCATTATCAACCTTACATCTTTTGGTATTCATACTATGAATATGTGTAACATTACGTTCGAGATTCATTAAGAATAAACCATTCACCAGCGGGGCATGACCATAAAACATATCTATCATATAAATAGAACAACCATTATTCTTGGATTTAAATGAGTAGCCATCTCGCATTAAACGAGATCCAGATACAATGTTCATGCTCAAAGCTGGCACTAAATAACAACTATTGAGGTTTAAAACTAATCCGGTAGGTAAATGTAGATGTAGCGTGCCGACGGCGATCACATCGACCTTGGAACCATTCCCGACGCGCATCGTCACCTCGTCCTTCGCCAGTCTCCGTTTATTCCACAACTCCTGTTTTGAGTTACAAATATGAGCAACTGCACCGGTATCAAATACCCAGGAGCTACTACGAGTACTGGTAATGTACACATCAATTACATGTATATCACATATACCTTTAGTGTTGCCGGCCTTCTTGTCTGCTAAGTATTTGGGGCAGTTCCGCTTCCAGTGTCCCTTTCCCTTGCAATAAAATCACTCAGTTTCAGACTTGGATCCATTCTTTGGCTTCTTCCCGGCAACTGGCTTTCCGGGCGCGGCAACTCCCTTGCCGTCCTTCTTCTTACCCTTGCCTTTCTTGAACTTAGTGGTTTTATTCACCATCAACACTTGATGTTCCTTTTTGATCTCCACCTCCGCTGATTTCATCATTGAATATACCTCAGGAATGGTCTTTTCCATCCCCTGCATATTGAAGTTCATCACAAAGCTCTTGTAGTTTGGTGGGAGCGACTGAAGGATTCTGTCAACGATCGCGTCATCCGGGAGATTAACTCCCAGCTGAGTCAAGCGGTTGTGCAACCCAGACATTTTGAGTATGTGCTCACTGACAGAACTATTTTCCTCCATCTTACAACTGTAGAACTTGTCGGAGACATCATATCTCTCGACCCGGGCATGAGCTTGGAAAACCATTTTCAGCTCTTCGAACATCTCATACGCTCTGTGTTGCTCAAAACGCTTTTGGAGCCCCCGTTCTAAGCTGTAAAGCATGCCGCACTGAACGAGGGAGTAATCATCAGCACGCTACTGCCAAGCGTTCATAACGTCTTGGTTCTCTGGGATGGGTGCTTCACCTAGCGGTGCTTCTAGGACATATTGTTTCCTGGCAGCTATGAGGATGATCCTCAGGTTCCGGACCCAGTCCGTATAGTTGCTGCCATCATCTTTCAGCTTGGTTTTCTCTAGGAACGCGTTGAAGTTGAGGTTGACATTAGCGTGGGCCATTTGATCTACAAGACATATTGCAAAGTTTATTTAGACTAAGTTCATGATAATTAAGTTCATCTAATCAAATTATATAATGAACTCCCACTCAGATTAGACATCCCTCTTGTCATCTAAGTGATACATGATCCGACTTGACTAGACCGTGTCCGATCATCACATGAGACGGACTAGTCATCATCGGTGAACATCTCCATGTTGATCGTATCTTCTATACGACTCATGTTCGACCTTTCGGTCTTCCGTGTTCTGAGGCCATGTCTGTACATGCTAGGCTCGTCAAGTTAACCTAAGTGTTTTGCATGTGTAAATCTGGCTTACACCCGTTGTATGTGAATGTTAGAATCTATCACACCCGATCATCACGTGGTGCTTCGAAACAACGAACTGTCGCAACGGCGCACAGTTAGGGGGAACACTTTCTTGAAATTTATTATAAGGGATCATCTTATTTACTACCGACGTTCTAAGTAAACAAGATGCAAAAACATGATAAACATCACATGCAATCAAATTATAGTGACATGATATGGCCAATATCATATAGCTCCTTTGATCTCCATCTTGGGGCTCCATGATCATCTTGTCACCGGCATGACACCATGATCTCCATCATCATGATCTCCATCATCGTGTCTCCATGAAGTTGCTCGCCAACTATTACTTCTACTACTATGGCTAACACGTTTAGCAATAAAGTAAAGTAATTTACATGGCGTTTCTCAATGACACGCAGGTCATACAAAAAATAAAGACAACTCCTATGGCTCCTGCCGGTTGTCATACTCATTGACATGCAAGTCGTGATTCCTATTACAATAACATGATCATCTCATACATCACATATATCATTCATCACAATTTTTGGCCATATCACATCACAAAGCACTTGCCGCAAAAACAAGTTAGACGTCCTCTAATTGTTGTTGCATGTTTTACGTGGCTGCAATAGGGTTCTAGCAAGAACGTTTTCTTACCTACGTAAAAGCCACAACGTGATTTGCCAACTTCTATTTACCCTTCATAAGGACCCTTTTCATCGAATCCGCTCCAACTAAAGTGGGAGAGATAGACACCCGCTAGCCACCTTATGCAACTAGTGCATGTCAGTCGGTGGAACCTGTCTCACGTAAGCGTTCGTGTAAGGTCGGTCTGGGCCGCTTCATCCCACAATACCGCTGAAGCAAGATAAGACTAGTAGCGGCAAGAAAGTTGGCAACATTTACGCCCACAACAAATTTGTGTTCTACTCGTGCAAAGAGAACTACGCATAGACCTAGCTCATGATGCCACTGTTGGAGAACGTTGCAGAAAATAAAATTTTTTCTACGGTTTCACCAAGATCTATCTATGAGTTCATCTAGCAACAAGTGATCGGAGTGCATCTACATACCTTTGTAGATCGCGAGCGGAAGCGTTCAAGAGAACGGGGTTGAAGGAGTCGTACTCGCCGTGATCCAAATCACCAGAGATCCTAGCGCCGAACGGACGACACCTCCGCGTTCAACACACGTACGGAGCGGATGACGTCTCCCGCGCCTTGATCCAGCAAGGAGGAGGGAGAGGTTGAGGAAGATAGCTCCAGCAGCAGCACGACGGCGTGGTGGTGGTGGAGAGGCAGTACTCCGGCAGGGCTTCACCAAGCTCTATGGAGGAGGAGGAGGTGTTGGAGTGGGAGAGGGAGGCGCCAAGGGCATGGGTGCGGCTGCCCTCCCTCCCCCCTCTATATATAGGGTCCTCAGGGGGGGCGCCGGCCCTGGAGATGGGATCTCCCAAGGGGGCGGCGGCCAAGGGGGGTGGAGTGCCCCCCAAGGCAAGTGGGGCGCCCCCCACCCTAGGGTTTCCAATCCTAGGTGTAGGGGGCCCAAGGGGGGCGCACCAGCCCACTATGGGCTGGTTCCCCTCCCCACTTCATCCCATGGGGCCCTCTGGGATGGGTGGCCCCACCCGGTGGACCCCCGGGACCCATCCGGTGGTCCCGGTACAATACCGGTGACCCCGAATTCTCCCGATGGCCGAAACTGCACTTCCTATATATAATTCTTCACTTCCGGACCATTCCGAAACTCCTCGTGACGTCCAGGATCTCATCCGGGACTCCGAACAACTTTCAGATTACTGCATACTCATATCTATACAACCCTAGCGTCACCGAACCTTAAGTGTGTAGACCCTACGAGTTCGAGAGACATGCAGACATGACCGAGACGACTCTCCGATCAATAACCAACAGTGGGATCTGGATACCCATGTTGGCTCCCACATAATCCCCGATGATCTCATCGGATGAACCACGATGTCGAGGATTCAAGTAATCCCGTATACAATTCCCTTTGTCAATCGGTACGTTACTTGCCCGAGATTCGATCGTCGGTATCCCAATACCTCGTTCAATCTCGTTACCGGCAAGTCACTTTACTCGTACTGTAATGCATGATCCCGTGAACAACCACTTGATCACTTTGAGCTCATTATGATGATGCATTACCGAGTGGGCCCAGAGATACCTCTCCGTTATACGGAGTGACAAATCCCAGCCTCGATCCGTGTCAACCCAACAGATGCTTCCGGGGATGCCTGTAATATACCTTTATAGTCACCTAGTTACGTTGTGACGTTTGGCACACCCAAAGCACTCCTATGGCACCCGGGAGTTACACGATCTCACGGTCTAAGGAAATGATACTTAACATTGGAAAAGCTTTAGCAAACGAACTGCACGATCTTGTGCCAGGCTTAGGATTGGGTCTTGTCCATCACATCATTCTCCTAATGATGTGATCCCGTTATCAATGACATCCAATGTCCATAGTCAGGAAACCATGACTATCTGTTGATCAACGAGCTAGTCAACTAGAGGCTCACTAGGGACATATTGTGGTCTATGTATTCACACAAGTATTACGATTTCCGGATAACACAATTATAGCATGAACAATAGACAATTATCATGAACAAGGAAATATAATAATAATCCTTTTATTATTGCCTCTAGGGCACATTTCCAACAATTATCACCCATGATTGATGAACCATTTAAAGCTTGAAACTCACGATCATACAAATCCCTACACTACTGGGTGGATTAAGAAAGAAGTGAATATGCGGATCACCAAATAATGCAACCTTTCACTTTCTTTGGGCAAGCATTATCGCTCAAATGTGTTATGTGATGTGGTTGACATGAATGCCGGCCATATTCTTCTTGGGATACCTTGGCAATTTGATGTGGATACTACACACAATTGGAAGGAAAACTCTTACTCTTTTATTTAAAACAAAGAGGAAGATCATTATTCTATCAAACAAAACTAATGATAATACTTCTAAGGAGGAGGGGGAAGTTTTAACTGTCTCCCACACCTCTGATGAGTCTATGGAAGACGTGAAGGAGACAAATTTGTGTGTTGTATTTATTGTAAAATAAGAAGAGCACACAGTTGTTGAAATTCCAACAGGTTAAGCGACATATTAGCAGAATTTCACAACATGCTTGCGATCAGATGTCATCATTGGAGGCAATTGGTACCCTAATATTTCCGCAAACAATGGGAATGTTTTGTTTTCGCGTAAATTTGTCCTACCAAATAGTGAGCTAGGCATGTTTTGTGTGGAACTTTTGTTTTCTCATGAATTGGTAAACATTGGTTAGAAAAATGAACTAGGATGGCTAATGAGGCATTGTCATGTCAACAAATTGGTATCCATCAAAAGATAGAACAAAATTTTGGAGATAACAAAAAATCGATAAGATAGGTTTTGTAACCATCTAAACACACCCAATACGTAGGAAGGTAGAAGAGAAAGATTTTTGTTTAGATAAACTTTTTTACAAAATTTCAGATTTGTACTGTAAAAATTAACAAAAGTACAACCCTATATGACCCAAAGGATACTTTCCATTGCAGTCTCGGATGAAAAGCCAGTTTCGCATAACGGCTCCAGTGAAAAGCAGCCTTCATTGACCACATCAGCAAAAAGAAAGTCTTCATTGGCCACAACAACAAAAAGGCTACAACAACACCTGGCTCATGCAAACTCGCGTCCTTGCCACTTCGGAGGTCCCTTGATCGAACCGTCGCGTCATCAAGATCGTACTGATGATGAAGAATACCTCGAACATGCATCATGGAGAATGAGTTTAGCCTTCTAGTCTATATCGCCTGTCGCAAGCCTACATCACGCTCGATGAGAAATTTTCCAATTACTCTCACGCATGTGCTAATATGGATGCTGCCAAACTCCAACACATTGTCCCACATTGTATTATTGTCATTGACAGCGCACACTATGACCCCGTGCCATCTACACTACAAAAAAAGACACATCCGTGACATTTTGGGCCGAACGAAAAAAATTTCTGTCATACATATGACACTTCTATGACGATAATTGTGACAAAACCCGGTATCATCATAGATGTGGTGGGATCCTACTTCTATGACAAAAAATCATGACAGAAAATGGGCTTTCCATCCTGGGCGGGCCGGAGATGCAACTGCATGACATTCTTTGGGCCGTCCATGACGGAAAAAACCGTGGTAGAAGCGAGGGGGAGGAAAATTTCGGGGAGTTCCCGGTTACGGTGGGAGGTCGGGGGCCGAGCGATGCACGTTTCTCTCGTACACTGAACCCGAGCGATTGCACTGCAGGCTACGCGTTACTGAACCCGAGCGATTGCACTGCAGGCTACGCGTTACTGAACCCGAGCGATCGATCGATGGCTGCTAACTGAACCCGATCGAGCAATTCCTTCGCTACTGCTGCTAACTGAAGCCGATCGATGCTGCCTCTAGATGAACAGTGAGCGCTGCGGGGGGGGGGGGGGGGGGTGGATGAACAGTTCCCGGTGGGGGTGGATGAACAGGACCCCGATCGATCGAGCCGGTTGGGGCTGGATGGACAGGACCCCGTGGAGGGCTGGATGAACAGGACCACCCCGTGGAGGGCAAGATGAACAGTAGACGGTGGAGGGGTGGTTGAACAGGACCCCGTAGTGTGGAGGGCTGGATGAATAGTAGACGGTGGAGGGGTGGTTGAACAGTAGCCGGTGGAGTAGCGTGTGGTGGAGGCTGGATGAACAGGAGCCCGTGGAGGCTGGAGGAGGTCGACGGTGGATGAACAGTAGCTCGTGGAGGCTGGAGGGGGTCGACGGTGGAGATGAACAGTATCCCGTGGAGTCCCGTTTTGCGGTACGCCACACCCCTCCCGATGAACATGACCCCCGTTTCGACCGTAGCGCTCCAACACAAGTCCGTTTCCTCTGTTTTGCGGTACGACACACCCCTCCCGATCAACAGGACCCCCGTTTCGACCGTAGGAGGTCCGTTTCCTCCGTTTTGTGGTACGCCACACCCCTCCCGATCAACAGGACCCCCGTTTCGACCGTAGGAGGTCCGTTTCCTCCGTTGTGCGGTATGCCAGGCCTCGTTTCCATCGCCTCTTCCGTCCAAGCCCTCCCGATGAACACGACCACGCATTCCGTTCCGACCCAGCCGCGTTGCCTCCCGATGAACACGACGCATTCCGTTGCCTCCCCATGAACACGACGACGATGTTGTTTCTCCGTTCCGACCCATCCATGTCAACGAGCCCTCGCCGTACGTATGCGCGAGTAGGCGTTCGAGACCCCGCCCGTATGTACACATGCGTGGCCGTATTTTCTTTCTTGCACCCTGGCCGCTGTACGTACGTGTACATGCTACGTGCACGCCTCTACTACGACACGTGCACGCCTCTACTACGACACGTGCGCGCCTCTACATCGACCAGTATGTACGTACAGGTTCGCGACCAGAATGACAACACTACGTACGCTTCGACCAGGTGCGTCCCGACTGTCAGGCACTTCCTTGCCTGCGAAGATGTAGTTGGTGGGTCCCAGCAGTCAGGGGGTGAAACATTTTTTTTGCCCAGACGCACTTCCTTGCGTGTGAAGATGTAGCCGGTGGGTCCCACCAGTCAGGGGGGCGAATCATTTTGGTGTTTTCTTGCTCGGACGCACTTCCTTGCGTGCGAAGATGTAGCTGGTGGGTCCCAGCAGTCATGGGTCAGGGTGGACGACACAGTCCGGTCCCGCGGTCCGACTCGTGGCCCGCTCGGCTCGGGCCGGCTCGTTCCTGGCCCGCTGAAAAAATCGGCCGGTCCGAGCTCAGGAATCCATCCCGACAAAACTTCGGTCCGGTCTTTAACCGAGCCGACCGAGCGGACCGAAGAACGTGGCGAGGGCATGGCGAGAGCGTGGCCGGAGCATGGCGAGAGCGTGGCGGGCGCATGGTGGGGCGTGGCGGGGCCGTGCCGGGGGCATGGCGGGGGCGTGGCGGGGTCGTGGCGAGGTCGTGGCAGGGGTGTGGCGGCCCAGGCACGGCGGGGGCCGAAGAAAATGTCGCCGTTCATGTCCGCCGCCGCGGGGGCCGTCGTCAGCGTGGCCACTGGACTCGCTGGCCCCGGGAAATATGTCCACTGGATGCGCCTCACTCGGATCTATCGTATACACCAACGAACACGACGTGGGAGGTCCTGCATCGCCGCATCGGGCATCGTCTTTTTCATCTACGTTCACCGGCCGTCGTGCCAAATTCGTCGCCGATGAGCTCGCTCTGGTGATCTTCTTGACTCCTCTATCTCCCTCTGGAACTTCCAAAGCTGCCTGACATCTTCACGACGAGCCCCGCTGCCTCCAGCGCCCTCCCCGCGTCGCCATGCTCTGGCGCGTGCTCTGGCGTGAACTCTGGCCGGTCCAAACGAGCCGCTCGGTCCGGCTCAGGCTTCGTCCCTGCCGGTCCGGTCCCTGGAAACAGGACCGTGACCTTGCTCGGTCCGGTCCGGTCCGGACCGCCGACGGCCGGTCCAAAGGATGGCTCGGTCAGGGACCGGACCGGCCCGGACCGTGTCCACCCCTAGTCATGGGGGCGAATCGTTTTTTTGCCCGGACGCACTTCCTTACGTGCGAAGGTGTAGCTGGTGGGTCCCAGCAGTCAGGGGGGAAACATTTTTTTCGTGAAATACGGTGGCCCGTCCGGTGGGTCCCTGCTGTCAGGTGGAGGAATCATTATTTTCCGTGTAATAAGGAGGCACTTCCTTGCTGCCGCCGTGGACCCAGCTGTCAGCCTCTCCACGTACAATCCACGTCCGATGGAAGTCGTTCCTTGACCACGTTGACCACGCCGCGCCGAGAGCACCAGGGCGGTGGATGACGGCGAGGCCTAGGAAGGGGACGACACGTAGGCAGGGAAGACTCAGCAGTTGTTT
Source organism: Aegilops umbellulata (assembly GCA_032464435.1). Taxonomy (NCBI): domain Eukaryota; kingdom Viridiplantae; phylum Streptophyta; class Magnoliopsida; order Poales; family Poaceae; genus Aegilops; species Aegilops umbellulata. The sequence goes on along the minus strand of CP136056.1, from coordinate 338,593,399 downwards.
CCCACGTGGAGGGGAGTACGACTGTACAAGGGTTTACTGGTTCGTCTGTCGTCGCCGGAGAATAACATTAGGTGCGGGTGAGTAGAGGGATGGCTAGGCCAGCGATGGGAGTACGGTCGGGCGGTGAGGCCTGTGCGGCAGCACAGCCGGCCACGCGGAGGAGGGAGCAGGCAGTCCCGCCGGCGCTTGTTTGAGCGGCTGGAGCAGAAAGAGCAGAGATTGAAGAAGCACGACGGCCGTTGGATGGACATCCAACAGTCAGTGCTTGTGCGTCAACCTTTTTTTAGGAAAGCCTCAAATCTGTGGAAAACAACATACAACCCATCTGCCATTATTTCTATACAGCCCATTTGCTAATTCTTAAGGTTTTTTTAGCCCCTATTCTTTTTGTTAGCATTAGAGCCCATATTGTGGCAACGGTTAAAAAATTATACGAAATTTTGCATATTTCGGTGCGGTCCGAACTGTTTTTAATCCCGAAATCTCGACTCACATTCAAACTGATTTTAAAAATAAATGTATATCAATATAAAATCCAACAAATTCTCCACGCATAAAAATTAATGTCATTTAAAATCTTGAAATGAAAAAAAGATATTTGAAACTAATTGTCGGTTTGATGTGTTTTAAGAATGTATAACCCATTTCTCATTACTGATGGGCCATTTTCTTGGCCAGCCGAATGAAAGCTCTCCTCGTCTTGAAAGATTTGCAGCCCAACAGGCCTGACAAAGCGACTTACTTGGCAAAGCACAAAAAAACTGGGCTGTGGCCGTGGACCCAGCTGTCAGCCTCTCCACGTATAGTACTCTTTCGATGAAAGTCGTTCCTTTACCACGTTGACCACGTCGCGCGAAGAGCACCATGGCGGTGGACGATGGCGAGGCCTAGGAAGGGGACGACGCGCAGTGGAAGCCCGGGCGGAGAGGACTACGAGGGTTCACTAGTTCGGCTGCGGTGTGAGGCTGCCATCGCCGCAGGGCTGGCCGGCGGTGGGAATAGTAGGAGGCGGTGACGCCTCTGCGGCAGCACAGCCGACCACGGGAGGCAGGAGCATGCGGCACGACCGGCGCTGCTTTGGACGGCTGGAGCAAGAAGACCAGAGGTTGAAGAAGCACTACGGCCGTTGGATGGACATCGTACGGTCACTGGAGCTAGAATCGTTCATATTGACTAAGTTGACAAAGCCCTTCGTCCCCGTCAACTTAGTAGGCCCACAAGTCAGCCTCCCAGCAAGGTGGGTCCTAGCTAGCCTGGGGAGTATTCATTTTTTTGTGCGTAATAAGGAGGCACTTCCGGTGGGTCCGAGCTGACAGCGGGGGGAACGTTTTTTTTCGCGAAATACAGTGGCCCGTACGGTGGGTCCCAGCGGTCAGGGGGAAATGATTTTTTCGCAAAATACCGATGGCCCGTCCGGTGGGTCCCCGCTGTCAGGTGGAGGAATAATTATTTTCCGCGTAATAAGGAGGCACTTCCTTGCGGCTGCCGTGGAACTGGCTGTCAGCCTCTCCACGTACAGTACTCTTCCGATGGAAGTCGGTCGTTGACCACATTGACCACGCCATGCCAAGAGCACCACGGCGGTGGACGACGGCGAGGCCTAGGAAGGGGACATCGCAGAGCTGTGCAAGACGCGGCAGTGGATCCCCATGCGGAGAGGAGTACGAGCGTTCACTGGTTCGGCTGCGGTGTGAGGCTGTCGTCGCTGCAGAATAACATGGGGTGTGGGTGAGTGGAGGGATGGCCTGGCCAGTGGTGGGAGTAGTATGGGGGCGGTGAGGCCTCCGTGGTAGCACAGCCGGCCACGGGAGGCAGGAGCAGGCGGCACGACCGGCGCTGCTTTGGGTGGCTGGAGCAAGAAGACCAGAGGTTGAAGAAGCACTATGGCCGTTGGATGGACATCATACGGTCACTAGAGTATTGACTAAGTTGACAAAGCTCTCCGTCCCTGTCAACTTAGTAGGCCCACAAGTCAGCCCAACAATATGGTGGGTTCCAGCTAGCAGGGGGTATTCATTTTTTTGGGCGTAATAAGGAGGCACTTCCTTGCGTGCGAAGATATAGCTGGTGGGTCCGACCTGTCAGCGGGGGGAACGTTTTTTTCGTGAAATACAGAGGCCCTTCCTGTGGGTCCTAGCTGTCAGGTGGAGGAATCATTATTTTGCGCGTAATAAGGAGGCATTTCCTTGCGTGCGGCCGTGGACCCAGCTGTCAGCCTCTCCACGTACAGTCCACTTCCGATGGATGTCGTTCATTGACCACGTTGACCAGGCCGCCCCGAGAGCAGCACCAGGGCGGTGGACGACGGCGAGGCCTAGGAAGGGAACGACACGGAGCCAGGGAACACTCGGCAGTTGTTTCCCATGCGGAGGGGAATACGAATGTACAAGGGTTTACTGGTTCGTCTGCCGTCGCCGGATAATAACAACAAGTGTGGGTGAGTAGAGGGATGACTAGGCCAGCGATGGGAGTACGGTCGGGCGGTGAGGCCTGCGCGGTAGCACAGCCGGCCGCGCGGAGGAGGGAGTGGGCAGTCCCGCCGGCGCTTGTTTGAGCGGCTTGAGCATGAAGAGCAGAGATTGAAGAAGCACGACTGCCGTTGGATGGACATCCAACAGTCACTGCCCTTGTGTGTTGACTAAGTTGACAGGGCGTTGCGTGTGCGTCAACCTTTTTTTTATGAAAGCATACACGTCAACCTGTAGTAGGCGCACAAGTCAGCCTCAAATCTGTGGAAAACAACATACAACCCATCTGCCATTATTTCTAATAATGTACAACCCATTTGCTAATTCTTAAGAATATTTTTGGAGCCCATCTTCTTTTTGTTAGCATCACACCCCATATTTTGGACGGTTAAAAAGTATACGAAATTTTGCATATTTTGGTGCGCTCAACTGTTTTTAATCCAGAAATATCGATTCACATTCAAACTATTTTGAAAAATAATTTATATAAATATAAAATCCAAATAATTGTCCACGCATAAAAATCAATGGAATTTAAGATCTTGTAATGAAAAAAAATTGAAACTAATTCCCGGTTTGATGTGTTTTAAAAATGTACAACCCATTTCTGGGCAAACCGAATGAAACTCTCCTCGTCTTGGAAGATTTGCAGTCCAGCAGGGCCGATAAAGCAAGTAGGCCTTGTTTGGGTATTTCTTTAAAAAAATAGAACTGGGCTAGCCATTTTCAGCAAGAAAAAAACACAACTGGGCTCATGATGTGGTAAACATAAATAAAACCCTGGCTAGACGGGCCACAGCCCCCGCACAGCCCCGTTGTTACCCTAATCCGTCGCTAAAACTAGTATAAATAACAACTACTTGTTCCTCAAAAAAAAACTGCGCGACTTGCTGGGTCCCTGGTGTCAGCCGCTCGTAGTGTAATTCTCTCATTTATTGACTACGTTGACAATGGCGTGAGCCCCAAATGTCCAGCCTTTCCTATGAAAATTTACAGCCCATTTGATGTGCTAGTTCTAAATAAGTTTGTGGGTGCTGGTGGGGGCTAATCACTTGGCTTCTGTAATGCACAGTGAGCTCAAGCAGCCGGCGAGAGTGATGTTATTTCCCTTGGTTTGGATTTGTTACAATATTTCACTCTAAATTAAACGAATGGCAAGCCATTTGCCTTGTTTCAAAGAAAATATGACAGTCACAGCTGAGTTGAAAAGGGCAGGAACATCTAACTCCAGCTTACAAACTGTACAAAAGCACGAATGTTAATTGTTCATCAGGTTTACAAAAGCACGAGGGTTAATTGAAAAGGGGCAACAACATCTAACTCCAGCATTGTTTTCGGCAGTCACAGTCAAATGGATCGGTTAGGTCCATAGAATGAACATCCTGGGTCGTAAAATTTACTGGATTATGACCACAATATGTTGTAAATAGAAGCCCGGCACGTTCAGAAGCTCTTTTGCCCACCTGAAACTCCTTTTTTTGCTCTTCGACATACCCATCCGTCAAAACCATGCTGCTGATAAACTTAAGCCTGATGGACAATAGTAACCTCGCATTTAGTAGGAAGAATGTGACAAATCTTGTGTTTGCACGGTTGGCTACATATCGTTCTAGCGTTATTGTCTTCAAACGAATCTCATGAGAAGTGAGAAAATCTCGATGCTTACGAATCCACCGATTGGTTATAACTTTCTTACCCCGTCCTGTTGCCTAAATAGATATGAAGATTGAAAATAGTTAAGGTCTAAAAGAAGAGTGTCGAAAGAGCAATAGTGGAACGGTTAATTCTAGTACACTATATGCGGGCTTCCAATGTGCGTGAAATTATCACCTTTATATACAACTTCTCCAGACATGGAAATCATTGCAGCAAGCCAATAATCTTGTTCAGATCAAAACTATTCATTTGGATATATAAGATCTTGACAGAATCCAGCACCATTGATAGGCCATACATGGAGAAACTCTTCATTGAGCATAGAACATAATATTAGTACAGAATGTGTACTCCAAGATGATATATAAATTATGCGCAGAAATTTAAAATGCAGCTTATGGTTACAAGTGTAGATGATAATATAAAGTACCTGAAGAACTGTGGAGCCAAACACCATATTGAAATGAACACAGAGATCATGTATTACACCCAAGGTCTCCAGTTTAGGCGCAGATAGGACGGTTATTTGCAACGGTGAATAACTAGAATCAAGGATCAACCTTTGAAGTGAAGGGGCATCTTGGATGATGAGCTGCCTTCCGTCGAAAAAAATTCCAATTCTTACAAGGTTAGGCGACTTTATTTGGAGACAACCGATTCTAACTGTGAAAACAAGCACCAAGCACTCCAGCGCTGGGAAACTGGAGTGGATGATGCTGTGCAATGAGGCCTCCGATATACGAACCCGCACAAGTGAAAGTTTCTTGACAAATGGGAGTCGAAGGTTTAGTACCAGATTGTCTGGTAGGTAGCACTGCGCAAAGGTGGCAGTGTGGAGAGAGGACGAAAACCCCGAGATGGACATCGGTGTTGAGGAAACAAATTCATGGCGTTCGGTATGTGGTATGTGATTTCCAGGGGAATAGTAGAAGTCAAGCAGCTGTAGTTCCGTGAATTCAGGGGATTCCAGCCAGGCGTCCACCGTGCAGGGCATGGTATGCTTGCTCAGGTAGCATGACGGGATGCAGAGGCTTTGAATGGAGCCCTGGTGGGAGGAGATGATGGCTCTAGGGATTTCAAAATCATTGAAGAGAGATAGCTGACGACAGTCGAGATTAAGGGGAACGGCGCACCATAGAGGGCGCCACCGAATTGAGAGGATTTGGGTGCGGCAACAATCCTTGGTGGGTAGAAGCGAGATGATCTCCCCAAGGATGGCGTCCGGGAGATCGCTGATGTAGTCCACCCGAGATTCTACGGGTTCCTGGGATCCGGTGGTGGCGGGGTCGCCGCTTCTCCCCACGCTGCCGGGTGCGGGATCTACAACAGGCGTCGCCACTGGCGGGAGCCTCATCTTCTTGGCGCTGGGGTGAGCTGACTCCATTTTCCTCGAGGGCGTCGCGTCGCGCTCACGGATTTGAGCAGAGTAACGGATGACGAGCCTAGTTGTAGTGCGAGCGAAGAAGAATGGGAGCTGGGGGTTTTCTGTAGGAGTGAGGAAGAAGGGGAGCTGGGGTTTTCTGTAGGAGTGAGGTGAGGAATTTGGGGGTAAGAGTGGAGCGAGCTGACGTGAGGTGGGTGGGAGTGAGGAGGAAGAAGAGCACCCAGGTTTTGGGGGGGGGGGTGTGTGGTGGGTGTGGGTAGCGCATCTCATTCAGTAAATATATGGGCTTTTGAATTGATTTTACTATTTACTAGTGTGGATGGGCTGTTTTGTCTTGGGACCCGAGAAACAATTACTACTAGTACAGTGGAGACACTCTACAGCTACCCAGAAAAACAATTACTACTAGTACAGTGGAGACACTCTACTGCTTCTGGCTCCTCCTAGGTCATTGAAACATCTCCCTCTACTGAATGTCGTTATACTTTTGTTCACCAACATGCGGGCCATGCAGCGCGCGGGCCCAAATGCCATCCACCAAATTAGAAGGCAGTATGCAGGCCGAGAGTCACCCCGGTCATAGCGCGGCAGTAACAAGCCGTCATATCACAAAACCCCACCTCCCCGTAGTCTAAGTTTGATGGACGAAGCAACCATCATTTCACTCTTCGCTGAATCCCCTTCTCCCTCACCGTCTTCAAGAAAGGCAACACTTGCATCTGCCACTATTCTTCTCTCCGAACGAAGGGAAGGTAAGCGGATCCGTGATGTTGGTATATTTTTGTTCAGAGGAAAAAAAAAGAACTTTTGCAAAGCAGTAACTGATCCTCACTCTCTTTTTGTTTCATTGTCATTGCGATTGTGTTTTCCTTTCAGTGGTCTCCTAGTATTCGTCAGTTTCATGATGGACCAAGGAGAACCAGGCAAAGATCTGCCGATATTGGAGCAGACGCGGGAGGCTGATCCCCACGAGACAGAGAGCTCCAAGAAGATGGAGGCAACCACCGAGGCGACCCCAGATACTGAGATGGTCAATGCCCCGTTTGAGGTTACAGCCCCCGTGGCACTGCAGGAGCAGTTTTCCCCCTTTGAGGATGTGTCCCCCCCCCCGCTGAGCTGCCCAAGGTGATTTCCTTCTTTGCCGATCTCGATTGTGGTTTTTCATCTAAGTATGTGGTGATTTTTAGAAAAGGAAGTATGTGGTGATTAATAATGCAAAATTTTATTAGCTTCGATGCCATGGTATACGTAGTGGTTTAAATAACTTGTGTTTCTTATACTGAAAAGTAATTCAAAATTTGTTTCTGTTTCAATTAGAGCCCTGATGCAGACAAGGATTGTGTGGTTGTACATGTCACTCGCTATGAGGCGGACGACCTGAATATACGCACTGGGAAAACAGAGTTCTTAGGCTGTTGGATCCTGGAAGCCATTTGCGGTTATACCAATGAAGAGTTGTATTCCAGCCTCACTGTTGTCAGGCGTGTTGTCCAGGGTGTACTGAGGCACAAGAAGTTCAAAGCTACTCCTTCGTTTGTGAGGAATACTGTTCTTGTCAAGCTTTCGCAGGAAGATGACGTGGCATGCCTCCACAAACAAGTTTATCAGTGGAAAGGCCACAAGGTTGTCTTCATGAAGGTTCAACGGATTGAGCTGCTGCGGGACGTCCTCGATGATGTTCATGGCAAGGTTCGTCTTGTGTCCAGCCCAAATTAGAACGAGGCATGAAATAGTTGCCCCAGCTAGTGTTTAATAGTAGTTTGGATTGTGTCTAATTATCCGAACCTTGCCTGTTATCGACCCCTTTGGGGCTAGTACTCTGTTTGAATCCGTCTATGGGAACTGCTGCTACTTTTGTGTGCCCGTGAATCATGTGAGAACCATCGTAATTGTTGCCGAAACAGATGCGTCCTCACTAGTTTTTTCATGAATATGGCATGGTAAGACATAAGTTGTCACGGTTTATCATACGAGCAGTGTGTGTTTTGATGAAATAGAGCACTCGTTCGAGAACCGTGCGCCGACGTATATATAAGTACTTGTAAACACTGTTGGTGCTACCCCACTTGTAAGCAGTTGTGCAAAACACGGCACATTGGCTCAGCTCGCTTCAACACTAGGCTATCGACCAGCTAACAATCAACAATCTGCTGTCTGACATATAAGCAACTATGTATCTTGTTACAGTGGTTCATGCAGTTAATTGAGGCCACAATGTAATAAATTCCAAACGTTCACACGCTAGTCCAGCGCTCATGTGGAACACTCACATTAAACTCGTCTTCATAAAAAACTTGAAAAGCATAAGTTAAGCAATTTTATACATCTCAATGATTCATAGAACATATCAAACATATACTAGTTCACAGCAAAAGACAAAGTTGTGAGAAGGTTTACAAATCAGGAAAAAACAAGCAAGGCTTCTCTTTGAGCAAAGGGCCTCCCGGCAGGCTTAAATTTCCTGGAGTTCACTCTGGTTTTTTCTTGTTGCCACCATTCAGGGTTAGGTTCTCTCATTCCAGAATAACCAATTATAATTGTGGTCTCAGCTGGAATGCTGAACTGAACCATGGAGTGTACTGACTAGGTGAAATTCTTGTGCATTCCACTAAATTTAAGCACCGCTATTTGCAGAAATAAGCAGACCACAATGCCTCTTGTCCGCGCACCTGTCCAAAAAACCGCCGTGCAGCCGTGCCAGCTAGTCCTCGGTCCATGGATGAACTGGTAGAAAGTGCATTCCGGACTAGGATGCAGTTGTTTTCACTCGTCCCTGCACTGCAATCAGGAAGTAATACATACGAATCAGCTTCTTTTAGATCGCGTTGGTCATTCTACCTTAGTTACTACCAATGTAGGGATACCTTGAAGACGGGAGGTTAGACGACGGCAACGAGGGATAGCCATCTCATTTTGCGCAGTTGTACTAAAACTGAGGTGTGTGCTTTTGATTGCACGGATAGAAACGATACGGAGACAGACATCCCGAAACGATATGGAGACAAACATCCCTGTTTGCGCAAATAAGAAATATGGTTATTTAAACAGTGACATATGTTACTACTTTCCCCCGTTTCCTCTTGGAACCAAGTCCTAGATTCATGCTACAGCTTTCCCACTTTCTTCCCTGTTTGAACCAAGGCTTTGAGTCGACTGTATGAAATAGCTTTACTTCTAATAATAGTAGAAGTCTAGGTGGCTTTGGAACAGCGGACGAAAGTAGAAAAGGATCCACACGAAGGGAGCTGGGGTAGTAGAGCAAGGCAAGTTTCAAAGGAGTATATACCTGAGGGTCGTCGGCATGTCGCAAAGACGAAGTCGCGAGGCCGCATCTTGGCCACAATACCGCAGGGAGGAAGAAGGGGTCGGAGGCCCTCCCGAGCCGGCGCTCTCTCGGAGAGAACGACACGGCCGCCGATCAGGACGCGCGGGCAGCCGTTGGTCTCCTCCCTCGCCGCCGACGACAGTGTGAACGATGCACCTACACCCCTGCCCCGGGCGAGGTCGTCCGGCCGGATTTGTGACCAGCCGTGAGCTGAGAGAGAGAGTGTGGCCATCTATGTGTTGCTCAGATCTGGAAAGCATGAGAGAGTGAACGAGAGGAACCCTAGTAAAGCAAGCGCTAAGGCTCCTGCTTTTATATATAGTGGAGTGATTTTGTTGTACCAGCTTCAAAAAAATGCGCTCCTACGTGTACCCGCGAGTGGGTGTGAGAGAACTAGTGCATGCGTGCACCGCTTCCCTTCGTGAGAGTACAATATACTATGCCAAAAGAATGTTCGCCGCAAGAGTAATAGTACAAGTGTGTGAGTGTGAGCTAAAATAAAATGTGCGCGCCGTATTTTGTTTTTTAGAAGTTCTGAGGGTAGGGTGTGAAGAGCACATATGTGCGTGACGTCTACCTGCAGATAGACAATGGGTGCGACGTGCGAGTCTGCGAGAGGACTCGGGAGAGTCGTGACTCGTGAGGGTGCGTGTGCATGAGAGAGAGGGGACCACATATCAAATGCATGTGTCCGTAAATCATTGTCCGACAAACGTTCGCCACAAGCCTTTTCCTGACGAACGCCGTAAGAACCGTTAGATCGGCATCCGACAGTGTCAGTTTTGCCATGTCATTTAACAGAACAGCCACTCCTCCTACACACAAATCTTCCACGTGAGTGTTAGCAACTGCCGTATGCTCCATCCGTTTCGAAATGCAGTGCATATAGCTTTATTGAAAATTCGGACCTCGCAAACTTTTACTGAGTTTTCGTGTACCAAATTGCACATGTAGAATACCATGTATATGTCATTTCATTCATCTTCGAGAGGTAACTATAAAGCTGGGTGAGGAGTCTACAAAGAAAGACCATCGTATCATCCGCAGCAATTTCAAGCATCCTTTAGTGCCGAGGAATATCATAGGAACTCTATATGATATGATTTTTATAGGATTTTTTCCTTTAGAGCCAATTGGTTCATAGGAATAGATTCATATACTCCACATTTCAAAGGAAATAAACATGATATCATTTCTATAGCTTTAGAGCCACTTGGTTCATATGAATGGATTCCTATACTCCCTTAATTTCAAAGGAAAATAAACATTAGCGTATATTCAATAGAAAAGTTCCTATGATATGAACCAAATTACATCTCTTTTCTAATCCCTCCTCATAGGAATTGAGATACATGTCATCTCTAGATTCAATTGAAAAGTTCCTATGACGTGAACCAAATGACATCTCTTTTCCAATCCCTACTCATAGGAATTGAGATGCTCCATGGCATCTCTTTCCCTACAACTTCCATGTATACATCTTCTATTCCTAAATAGATAGTACAACCCACTAGTAGCTTTTTTCCAAAACATGCAACTATGGCACAAGAACTATATAGTGTGCCAATAACTTTGAAAGATGGTCGATGGATGAAGCTAACCCGACAGTGCAGAGATAGGCAAATCCGCACTACTGGCCATTGGATATCAACATTCCACCAGATCTGCCACATGTACAATTTAGAAGACTCCATGGTTGAACTTAAGCATAATGCACAAACCTCAAAACACAAGCACTTCTCCTTTGTTCTAGAATCTTCTGTATCATAATTGATTATTTTTTCTAAATGAATTGCCATTATTTGTTTTTTACTTTATGATTTACTCCCTCCGTTCCAAAATAGATGACCCAACTTTGCACTAACTTTGTACAAAGTTAGTACAAAGTTGGGTCATCTATTTTGGAACGGAGGGAGTACAGTGCACAACCCCATGAATCTTAACATTTTTATAAAACTTATTGATTTTGAATGAGATGAACTATAAGAACTAAACGAACATCTACATCATGCATATATGACTCAAAGCTTTACATGCTATAGTGTGTATTTATTCATAATTTGGTTTCGAAATCTCATGCATTCAATACATGTGTACCTTACTAGTTTTGAGTAGAGTAGCAAATTTCACGCGGCCCCGGGTATATCAAAATGCAGGGCCCATGCATCATTGCCTTTCGGTCGAACCTACGTCCACAATTTTTTGTACGTACTATATCTCCACTGGTCCCCGAACCCAAAATGTTGTCTCGTTCCCGTAAAACCAAGCGGCACAGACATATTTAAGGCGTCGGCTCGAACCCGTTTACTACGACGTGGCCCCGCACACCGTAGTACTCCTACAAACCCTACCGCCGCACTCATCATCGGTTTTCTTCAAGAGGACGAGGGAGAAGCCGATTTGTAGTGGAGGCGCTTTCAAAAAAAGGATCTATACTGGAGACCCCTACCCTAGGGTGCCCTAGGTAGCTGCCGCACGCATCATTGTTTTCTCTTTTCTTTATGCTCTTGCGCCCTAGAGTGAAATGATGGTTGCTTCGTCCGTCCAGCTTAATGCGGGAAAGGTGGGGCTTTGTGATTTGACCCCTCGTCGCTCATTTTCTACTACTACGGTGCTACGACCGGGGTGCCTCCTGAAGGAAATATGCCCTAGAGGTAATAATAAAGTTATTATTTATTTCCTTATATCATGATAAATGTTTATTATTCATGCTAGAATTGTATTATCCGAAAACATAATACTTGTGTGAATACATAGACAAACTAAACGTCACTAGTATGCCTCTACTTGACTAGCTCATTAATCGAAGATGGTTATGTTTCCTAACCATAGACATGTGTTGTCATTTGATTAACGGGATCACATCATTAGAAGAATGATGTGATTAACATGACCCATTCCATTAGCTTAGCACCCGATCGTTTAGTATGTTGCTATTGCTTTCTTCATGACTTATACATGTTCCTGTGACTATGAGATTATGCAACTCCCGTTTACTGGAGGAACACTTCATGTGCTACCAAACGTCACAACGTAACTGGGTGATTATAAAGGAGATCTACAGGTGTCTCCAAAGGTACATGTTGGGTTGGCGTATTTTGAGATTAGGATTTGTCACTCCGATTGTCGGAGAGGTATCTCTGGGCCCTCTCGATAATGCACATCATATAAGCCTTGCAAGCATTGCTACTAATGAGTTAGTTGCGAGATGATGTATTACAAAAACGAGTAAAGAGACTTGCCGGTAACGAGATTGAACTAGGTATTGAGATACCGACGATCGAATCTCGGGCAAGTAACATACCGATGACAAAGGGAACAACGTATGTTGTTATGCGGTCTGACCGATAAAGATCTTGGTAGAATATGTAGGAGCCAATATGAGCATCCAGGTTCCGCTATTGGTTATTGACCAGAGACGTGTCTCGGTCATGTCTACATTGTTCTCGAACCCGTAGGGTCCGCACGCTTAACGTTACGATGACAGTTTCATTATGAGTTTATATATTTTGATGTACCGAAGTTTGTTCGGAGTCCCGGATGTGATCATGGACATGACGAGGAGTCTCGAAATGGTCGAGACATAAAGATCGATATATTGGACGGCTATATTCGGACACCGGAAGTGTTCTGAGTGATTTTGGAGAAAACCAGAGTGCCGGAGGGTTACTGGAACCCCCCGGGAGAAGTAATGGGCCTTATGGGCCCTAGTGGAGAGAGAGAGGGGCGGCCAGGGTGGGCCGCGCGCCCCCTCCCCCTCTGGTCCGAATTGGACTAGGAGAGGGGGGGCGGCGCCCCCTTTCCTTCTCCCTCTCCCCCTCCTAGTAGGAGTAGGAAAGAGGGGAGTCCTACTCCTACTAGGAGGAGGACTCCTCCTCCTTGGCGCGCCCACAAGGGCCGGCCGGCATCCCCCTTGCTCCTTTATATACGGGGGCAGGGGGGCACCTCTAGACACACAATTTGATCTTCGTGATCGTTCTCTTAGCCGTGTGCGGTGCCCCCCTCCCCCATAATCCTCGATAATATTGTAGTGGTGCTTAGGCGAAGCCCTGCGACGGCAGAACATCAAGATCGTCACCACGCCATCGTGCTGACGGAACTCTTCCCCGACACTTTGCTGGATCGGAGTCCGGGGATCGTCATTGAGCTGAACGTGTGCTAGAACTCGGAGGTGCCGTAGTTTCGGTGCTTGATCGGTCGGGCCGTGGAGACATACGACTACATCAACCGCGTTGTCATAACGCTTCCGCTATCGGTCTACGAGGGTACATAGACAACACTCTCCCCTCTCGTTGCTATGCATCACCATGATCTTGCGTGTGCGTAGATTTTTTTTTGAAATTACTACGTTCCCCAACAGTGGCATCCGAGCCTAGGTTTTATGTGTTGATGTTATATGCACGAGTAGAACACAAGTGAGTTGTGGGCGATATAAGTCATACTGCTTACCAGCATGTCATACTTTGGTTCGGCGGTATTGTTGGATGAAGCGGCCCGGACCGACATTACGCGTACGCTTACGCGAGACTGGTTCTACCGACGTGCTTTGCACTGAGGTGGCTGGCGGGTGTCAGTTTCTCCTACTTTAGTTGAACCGAGTGTGGCTACGCCCGGTCCTTGCGAAGGTTAAAACAACACCAACTTGATAAACTATCGTTGTGGTTTTGATGCGTAGGTAAGATTGGTTCTTGCTTAAGCCCGTAGCAGCCACGTAAAACTTGCAACAAACAAAGTAGAGGACGTCTAACTTGTTTTTGTAGGGTATGTTGTGATGTGATATGGTCAAGACATGATGCTAAATTTATTGTATGAGATGATCATGTTTTGTAACCGAGTTATCGGCAACTGGCAGGAGCCATATGGTTGTCGCTTTATTGTATGAAATGCAATCGCCCTGTAATGCTTTACTTTATCACTAAGCGGTAGCAATAGTCGTAGAAGCATAAGATTGGCGAGACAACAACGATGTTGTGATGGAGATTAAGGTGTCGCGCCGGTAACGATGGTGATCATGACGATGCTTCGGAGATGGAGATCACAAGCACAAGATGATGATGGACATATCATATCACTTATATTGATTGCATGTGATGTTTATCTTTTATGCATCTTATCTTGCTTTGATTGACGGTAGCATTATAAGATGATCCCTCACTAAATTATCATAGTAAAAGTGTTTCCCTGAGTATGCACCGTTGCGAAAGTTCTTCGTGCTGAGACACCACGTGATGATCGGGTGTGATAGGCTCTACGTTCAAATACAACGGGTGCAAAACAGTTGCACACGCGGAATACTCAGGTTTAACTTGACGAGCCTAGCATATAACAGATATGGCCTCGGAACACGGAGACCGAAAGGTCGAGCGTGAATCATATAGTAGATATGATCAACATAGTGATGTTCACCATTGAAACTACTCCATCTCACGTGATGATCGGACATGGTTTAGTTGATTTGGATCACGTGATCACTTAGAGGATAAGAGGGATGTCTATCTAAGCGGGAGTTCTTTAGTAATATGATTAATTGAACTTACATTTGTCATGAACTTAGTACCTGATAGTATCTTGCTTGTTTATGTTTGATTGTAGATAGATGGCCCGTGCTGTTGTTCCGTTGAATTTTAATGCGTTCCTTGAGAAAGCAAAGTTGAAAGATGATGGTAGCAATTACACGAACTAGGTCCGTAACTTGAGGATTATCCTCATTGCTGCACAGAAAAGTTATGTCCTGGAAGCACCGCTAGGTGCCAGGCCTGCTGCTGATGCAACTGACGACGTTAAGAACGTCTGGCAGAGCAAAGCTGATGACTACTCGATAGTTCAATGTGCCATGCTCTACGGCTTAGAATCGGGTCTTCAACGACGTTTTGAACGTCATGGAGCATATGAGATGTTCCAGGAGTTGAAGTTAATATTTCAAGCAAATGCCCGGATTGAGAGATATGAAGTCTCCAATAAGTTCTATAGCTGCAAGATGGAGGAGAATAGTTCTGTCAGTGAGCATATACTCAAAATGTCTGGGTATAATAATCACTTGATTCAATTGGGAGTAAATCTTCCAGATGATTGCGTCATTGATAGAATTCTCCAATCACTTCCACCTAGCTACAAGAGCTTCGTGATGAACTATAATATGCAAGGGATGGATAAGACAATTCCCGAGCTCTTCGCAATGCTGAAAGCTGCGGAGGTAGAAATCAAGAAGGAGCATCAAGTGTTGATGGTCAACAAGACCACTAGTTTCAAGAAAAAGGGCAAAGGGAAGAAGAAGGGAAACTTCAAGAAGAACAACAAGCAAGTTGCTGCTCAAGAGAAGAAACCCAAATCTGGACCTAAGCCTGAAACTGAGTGCTTCTACTGCAAGCAGACTGGTCACTGGAAGCGGAACTGCCCCAAGTATTTGGCGGATAAGAAGGATGGCAAGGTGAACAAAGGTATATGTGATATACATGTTATTGATGTGTACCTTACTAATGCTAGCAGTAGCACCTGGGTATTTGATACTGGTTCTGTTGCTAATATTTGCAACTCGAAACAGGGACTACGGATTAAGCGAAGATTGGCTAAGGACGAGGTGACGATGCGCGTGGGAAATGGTTCCAAAGTCGATGTGATCGCGGTCGGCACGCTACCTCTACATCTACCTTCGGGATTAGTATTAGACCTAAATAATTGTTATTTGGTGCCAGCGTTGAGCATGAACATTATATCTGGATCTTGTTTAATGCGAGACGGTTATTCATTTAAATCAGAGAATAATGTTGTTCTATTTATATGAGTAATATCTTTCATGGTCATGCACCCTTAAAGAGTGGTCTATTCTTATTAAATCTTGATAGTAGTGATACACATATTCATAGTGTTGAAGCCAAAAGATGCAGAGTTGATAATGATAGTGCAACTTATTTGTGGCACTGTCGTTTGGGTCATATCGGTGTAAAACGCATGAAGAAACTCCATACTGATGGACTTTTGGAACCACTTGATTATGAATCACTTGGTACTTGTGAACCGTGCCTTATGGGCAAGATGACAAAAACACCGTTCTCCGGTACTATGGAGAGAGCAACAGATTGGTTGGAAATCATACATACAGATGTATGTGGTCCGATGAATGTTGAGGCTCATGGCGGATATCGTTATTTTCTCACCTTCACAGATGACTTAAGCAGATATGGGTATATCTACTTAATGAAACATAATTCTGAAACATTTGAAAAGTTCAAAGAATTTCAGAGTGAAGTTGAAAATCATCGTAAGAAGAAAATAAAGTTTCTACAATCTGATCATGTAGGAGAATATTTGAGTTACGAGTTTGGTGTACATTTGAAACAATGCGGAATAGTTTCGCAACTCACGCCACCCGGAACACCACAACGTAATGGTGTGTCCGAACGTCGTAATCGTACTTTACTAGATATGGTGCGATCTATGATGTCTCTTACTGATTTACCGCTATCGTTTTGGGGTTATGCTTTAGAGACGGACACATTCACGTTAAATAGGGTACCATCAAAATCCGTTGAGACGACGCCTTATGAACTATGGTTTGGCAAGAAACCAAAGTTGTCGTTTCTTAAAGTTTGGGGCTGCGATGCTTATGTGAAAAAGCTTCAACCTGATAAGCTCGAACCCAAATCGGAGAAATGTGTCTTCATAGGATATCCAAAAGAAACTGTTGGATACACCTTCTATCACAGATCCGAAGGCAAGACTTTTGTTGCTAAATTCGGAAACTTTCTAGAGAAGGAGTTTCTCTCGAAAGAAGTGAGTGGGAGGAAAGTAGAACTTGATGAGGTAACTGTACCTACTCCCTTATTGGAAAGTAGTATATCACAGAAACCGGTTTCTGTGACACCTACACCAATTAGTGAGGAAGCTAATGACGATGATCATGAAACTTCAGAACAAGTTGCTACTGAACCTCGTAGATCAACCAGAGTAAGATCCGCACCAGAGTGGTACGGTAATCCTGTTCTGGAAGTCATGCTACTAGATCATGATGAACCTACGAACTATGAAGAAGCGATGGTGAGCCCAGATTCCGCAAAATGGCTTGAAGCCATGAAATCTGAGATGGGATCCATGTATGAGAACAAAGTATGGACTTTGGTTGACTTGACCAATGATCGGCAAGCAATTGAGAATAAATGGATCTTCAAGAAGAAGACCGACACTGACGGTAATGTTACTGTCTACAAAGCTGGACTTGTTGCAAAAGGTTTTCGACAAGTTCAAGGGATTGACTACGATCAGACCTTCTCACCCGTAGCGATGCTTAAGTCTGTCCGAATCATGTTAGCGATTGCCGCATTTTATGATTATGAAATTTGGCAGATGGATGTAAAAACTGCATTCCTGAATGGATTTCTGGAAGAAGAGTTGTATATGATGCAGCCGGAAGGTTTTGTCGATCCAAAGGGAGCTAACAAAGTGTGCAAGCTCCAGCGATCCATTTATGGATTGGTGCAAGCCTCTCGGAGTTGGAATAAACGCTTTGATAGTGTGATCAAAGCATTTGGTTTTGTACAGACTTTTGGAGAAGCCTGTATTTACAAGAAAGTGAGTGGGAGCTCTATAGCATTTCTGATATTATATGTAGATGACATATTACTAATCGGAAATGATATAGAATTTCTGGATATCATAAAGGGATACCTGAATAAAAGTTTTTCAATGAAAGACCTCGGTGAACCTGCTTACATATTGGGCATTAAGATCTATAGAGATAGATCAAGATGCTTAATTGGACTTTCACAAAGCACATACCTTGACAAAGTTTTGAAGAAGGTCAAAATGGATCAAGCAAAGAAAGGATTCTTGCCTGTGTACAAGGTGTGAAGTTGAGTAAGACTCAATGCCTGACCACTGCAGAAGATAGAGAGAAAATGAAAGATGTTCCCTATGCTTGAGCCATAGGCTCTATCATGTATGCAATGCTGTGTACCAGACCTGATGTATGTCTTGCTATAAGCCTAGCAGGGAGGTACCAAAGTAATCCAGGAGTGGATCACTGGACAGCGGTCAAGAACATCCTGAAATACCTGAAAAGGACTAAGGATATGTTTCTCGTATATGGAGGTGACAAAGAGCTCAGCTTAAATGGTTACGTTGATGCAAGCTTTGACACTGAACCGGACGATTCTAAATCGCAAACAGGATACGTGTTTACATTAAACAGTGAGCTGTCAGTTGGTGCAGTTCTAAACAAAGCATTGTGGCGGTATCTACATGTGAAGCGGAGTACATAGCTGCTTCAGAAGCAGAAAATGAAGGAGTCTGGATGAAGGAGTTCATATCCGATCTAGGTGTCATACCTAGTGCATCGGGTCCAATGAAAATCTTTTGTGACAATACTGGTGCAATTGCCTTAGCAAAGGAATCCAGATTTCACAAGAGAACCAAGCACATCAAGAGACGCTTCAATTCCATCCGGGATCTAGTCCAGGTGGGAGACATAGAGATTTGCAAGATACATACGGATCTGAATGTAGCAGACCCATTAACTAAGCCTCTTCCACAAGCAAAACATGATCAGCACCAAAGCTCCATGGGTGTTAGAATCATTACTGTGTAATCTAGATTATTGACTCTAGTGCAAGTGGGAGACTGAAGGAAATATGCCCTAGAGGCAATAATAAAGTTATTATTTATTTCCTTATATCATGATAAATGTTTATTATTCATGCTAGAATTGTATTATCCGGAAACATAATACTTGTGTGAATACATAGACAAACTAAACGTCACTAGTATGCCTCTACTTGACTAGCTCGTTAGTCGAAGATGGTTATGTTTCCTAACCATAGACATGTGCTGTCATTTGATTAACGGGATCACATCATTAGAAGAATGATGTGATTGACATGACCCATTCCATTAGCTTAGCACCCGATCGTTTAGTATGTTGCTATTGCTTTCTTCATGACTTATACATGTTCCTATGACTATGAGATTATGCAACTACCGTTTACCGGAGGAACACTTTGTGTGCTACCAAACGTCACAACGTAACTGGGTGATTATAAAGGAGCTCTACAGGTGTCTCCAAAGGTACATGTTGGGTTGGCGTATTTCGAGATTAGGATTTGTCACTCCGATTGTCGGAGAGGTATCTCTGGGCCCTCTCGGTAATGCACATCATATAAGCCTTGCAAGCATTGCTACTAATGAGTTAGTTGCGAGATGATGTATTACAGAAATGAGTAAAGAGACTTGCCGGTAACTAGATTGAACTAGGTATTGAGATACCGACGATCGAATCTCGGGCAAGTAACATACCGATGACAAAGGGAACAACATATGTTGTTATGCGGTCTGACCGATAAAGATCTTGGTAGAATATGTAGGAGCCAATATGAGCATCTAGGTTCCGCTATTGATTATTGACCAGAGACGTGTCTCGGTCATGTCTACATTGTTCTCGAACCCGTAGGGTCCGCACGCTTAACGTTACGATGACAGTTTCATTATGAGTTTATATATTTTGATGTACCGAAGTTTGTTCGGAGTCCCGGATGTGATCACGGACTTGATGAGGAGTCTCGAAATGGTCGAGACATAAAGATCGATATATTGGACGGCTATATTCGGACACCGGAAGTGTTCTGAGTGATTTCGGAGAAAACCGGAGTGCCCGAGGGTTACCGGAACCCCCCGGGAGAAGTAACGGGCCTTATGGGCCCTAGTGGAGAGAGAGAGGGGCGGCCAGGGTGGGCCACGCGCCCCCTCCCCCTCTGGTCCGAATTGGACTAGGAGAGGGGAGCGGCGCCCCCCTTTCCTTCTGCCTCTCCCCCTTCCTTTCACTCCTACTAGGAGGAGGACTCCTCCTCCTTGGCGCGCCCACAAGGGCCAGCCGGCCTCCCCCCTTGCTCCTTTATATACGGGGGTAGGGGGCACCTCTAGACACACAAGTTGATCTTCGTGATCGTTCTCTTAGCCGTGTGCGGTTCCCCCCTCCGCCATAATCCTCGATAATATTGTAGTGGTGCTTAGGCGAAGCCTTGCGACGGTAGAACATCAAGATCGTCACCACGCCGTCGTGTTGACGGAACTCTTCCCCGACACTTTGCTGGATCGGAGTCCAGGGATCGTCATCGAGCTGAACGTGTGTTAGAACTTGGAGGTGCCGTAGTTTCGGTGCTTGATCGGTCGGGCCGTGAAGACGTACGACTACATCAACCGCGTTGTCATAACGCTTCCGCTATCGGTCTACGAGGGTACGTAGACAACACTCTCCACTCTCGTTTCTATGCATCACCATGATCTTGCGTGTGCATATGATTTTTTTTGAAATTACTACGTTCCCCAACACCTCCAATTCCAACTGCTCCTCCGAACTGTAATTTGGTGCATCGCACCTGGAACAAGACGGTGGATGAGCCACATGTCGGCCAAAGGGGTCCTGTTAAGTGTGTCGCCATTTCATGTGCGGACTGACCCTGCTTGAGTTGCTACGCCAACACGACAGGAGCAACCTACCACTTGGTTTTGCTCCTTGGTGAATCCTGACTATATTGATCTAAAAAGATACGTGCTGAACTACCCTCTCCGTCTCGGTTTTTTTATTTTTAGGCGTCTCGGTTTATAGGGCCTGCACGTAGTTCTAGGTCATCCATTTGACTAACTAAATATGAGTTACTATGTCACAAAAAGTATATCATTGGATTCCTAAGCGGATGTAGTTGTATTTAAAAGTCGAGGGCGGGGCTTTTCCTGCGCGGTATGCGGCGGGGCAGTTACGCCTAGTCGGTTCGACAGAGACGCGAGAAGACGAGGGAGTAGCTGCTGCAAACGTAGGGGCTGTGTGATTTGCCAGCGAGTTACTGCTGGACAGGTGGGGCCCCGTGATTTGACTTGCCATTATCATTTTAACTGCGGCGCTACGACCGGCGTGAGTCTCCCAGATTCCTGACCACCTCCATACAGGTGCCTCTCCCAATGCTCCACCATGTAGTAGAGGCTGGCCCTTGCATGAGAGCCCACTTCTCCACTTTTTCCTTGCCTCTATTTCCTCCACATATGCAAAAATGCCATGTAAAGCGCACTATTGTACTTAATTTTACTTGCTCCTACAGGTGCTTAAGCTTGCCACATAGGCATAAAGTCTAATGTGGCAAGTTAATCAAGAAGAGAGAGACTAGTTTGGTGACCCAAGGAAGAAACGGTGCTAAGCGCGTGTACCTAGGTGAAAAGACAATTTTGAGTCTATAGCTAATTAAATGAAGCAAACTTAGCAACACCATTTCATTGGAAGAGGTCACTCCTTGGCAAATGCAATAAATACATGCGCTTACTAGCACCGTTTCTTCCTTGAGTACGAAGAAAGAGGTAGAGAGGAGTAACAAAAAATACACTTATAGCCAACCTTGTTGTAGTATGAGTGACTAAGTGATGACTATGTATGACATGCCAACATCAGATAGCCTAACGCACCGTGTTAAATCTCCAAGGGCGCGACCGCGCGAGCGACGCGACGGTCGTGGTAGGCACGACCATGATATGGGCTGCTGGCAGCCCTTGGATCTGAGATCAAACGGTCGCATGCTAAGTTGCTGAAAATTTGCAGAATAACCCTCCAGGATAGGATATTCACCCATAGGTCTAGAATCACGCCATGCAACCGTTCGATCTCAGATCCAAGGGCTCTCGGAAGCCCGTATCATGGGAGAATGGAAAGCCACTACCCTTCCATTCGCACGCTGGCAGTTCGCTCCTACTCGTCTGTAACGCCCTCGATGCGGCTATATCTCCCACGTGTCGAAGCACGACTTAGAGGCATAACCGCATTGAAAGCAATGTCGCAAGTGAGGTAATCTTCACACAACCCATGTAATACATAAGGGAAAGAGATACATAGTTGGCTTACAGTCGCCACTTCACACAATACATAAATTAACATCCATCATCCAGATTACACTCAAGGTCCGACTACGGAACCAAAATGAAAGAAGACTACCACAAATGCTACACAGATCCCCGATCGTCCCAACTGGGCTCCACTACTGATCATCAGGAAAAGACACATAGTAACGACCACGTTCCTCGTTGAACTCCCACTTGAGCTCGGATGCATCATCTGCACTGGCATCGTCGGCACCTGCAACTGTTTTGGTAGAATCTGTGAGTCACGGGGACTCAGCAATCTCACACCCGCGAGATCAAGACTATTTAAGCTTAAAGGTAGGATAGGGTTGTGAGGTGGAGCTGCAGCAAGCGACTAGCATATATGGTGGCTACAACACAAAAGAGAGCGGGAAGAGAAGCAAAGCACGGTCGTGAAGCTAGAAGTGATCAAGAAGTGATCCTAGAACAACCTACGTCAAACATAACTCCAACACCGTGTTCACTTCCCGGACTCCACCGAGAAGAGACCATCACGGTTACACACGCGGTTGATGTGTTTTAATTAAGGTCAACTTCGGGTTTTCTACAACCGGACATCAACAAATTCCCATCTGCCTCATAACCGTGGGCACGGCTTTCGAAAGATAATACCATGCAGGGGTGTCCCAACTTAGCCCATTATAAGCTCTCACGGTCAACGAATGATATTCCTTCTACCGAGAAGACCCGATCAGCCTCGGAATCCCGGACTACAAGACATTTCGACAATGGTAAAAGAAGACCAGCAAGACCACCCGACTGTGCCGACAAATCCCGATAGGAGCTGCACATATCTCGTTCTCAGGGCACACCGGATAAGCTAAGCATACAGGTACCAACATAACCTAAGTTGCCAAGGGACGGTCCCGCACGGTGCTCTAGTTTGGACCAGCACTTAGAGGAGCACTGGCCCGGGGGTTAAAATAAAGATGACCCTCGGGCTCGCGAAAACCTGGGGGAAAAATGCTTAGGTGGCAAATGGTAAAACCAAAGTTGGGCCTTGCTGGAGGAGTCTTATTCAAAGCGAACTGTCAAGGGGGTCCCATAAATCACCCAACCGTGTAAGGAACGCAAAATCAAGGAACATAATACCGGTATGACGGAAACTAGGGTGGCAAGAGTGGAACAAAACACCAGGCATAAGGCCGAGCCTTCCACCCTGTACCAAGTATATAGATGCATTAATTAAAATAAGAGATATTGTGATATTCCAACATAATCATGTTCCAACAAGGAACAAACTTCATCTTCACCTGCAACTAGCAACGCTATAAGAGGGGCTGAGCAAAGCGGTAACATAGCCAATCAACGGTTTGCTAGGAAAGGATGGTTAGAAGTTTGACATGGCAATATGGGTGGCATGATAAAGCAAGTGGTAGGTATCGCAGCATAGGCATAGCAAAAGAGCGAGCATCTAGCAAGCAAAGATAGAAGTGATTTCGAGGGTATGGTCATCTTGCCTGCAAGGTTCTCAGAGTTGTCGAAAGCTTGATCCTCGTAAGCGTTCTCAACAGGTTCCTCGGTCACGTACTCGTCTCCCGGCTCTACCCAAAACAAGAACACAAGCAAAGGAACAACTATCAACCACGATGCAATGCGCAAGCAACATGATGCAAAACATGGCATGATATGCGAGATGTGATATGCAATGCATATGCGTGCTCCGGAAGGAAAAAGATGAACACGGCATGATCTTGGCAAACCAAGTATGCCACTGGAAAGGTGAGGTGATTTCGGTTGAAATCGATATAAAGATCACCGGAATCGGATGCACGGTTTGCAAATGACAAGCAAAACAAGAATGGCATATTTC
The DNA here is from genome assembly GCA_032464435.1 of Aegilops umbellulata. Lineage (NCBI taxonomy): Eukaryota > Viridiplantae > Streptophyta > Magnoliopsida > Poales > Poaceae > Aegilops > Aegilops umbellulata. The sequence continues at coordinate 338,569,865 of CP136056.1, read as the reverse complement.
TGCGATTGACAACATGATGCCACTTAGCATGCAACAAGAAATTAAGCTACTGCACCCAAACATACCAGCAAAGCATATGGCAGTGATCTACTCAAGATGCTTGACAAAAGATGAACACTGAGCTACGTCTAAATCACACCATAACAGGTTCAAACAAGCATGGAAAAAGTGCAAAAGATAACAGGTTCACAGACTTGGTGAAAATACTATCATGCCAGAAATTAACATCCGGATGACATGTTTAGAGCAAGGAAACAACCTGATACAGGAACAATATAGCAAAACAAGGCATGGAATGAATCTGATCAAAACATAGAACAAAAGTCCCTTACCGACCATGAGCCAAAAAGGACCAGAAAGTATAATAGCACCCATGTCAATTAAGCAAGTTTCCTTACAGTTTTCAGACTTAGCAGAAAACTGGACATGTCAAAAACAGATAACAAGTAGGCATGTTTACGAGCTCGATGCACTCACTACAGAGCATCTCATGATAAACTAAGCATACACCCATCAAGAAGACATGGCATAGAAGATAATCATGGCAAGAAAAACATCATAGCATTCAAGGATCAACTACAACAAGGTTGGCAAAATCGAATAACATGTAAACAATCTGCCAGTAACATTTTATAGCAAAAGTAGAGCTCGATTGAGTCAAGCTATGGCACCCCATAATTACAAACAAAGCCATGAATGGATAGAGAACATCCATAAGTTCAAAACACACTTACTGATCATACTCAAAAAGGGCATAGATCTCTCTGTAACAACAAGAACACATGGGATAAAAATAGCTGCAGGACATGACTTAGTGAAAATACCAAGTCCCTGAAATCAGCAACAATATGATCCCTAGTTTGCATGCTTGTGCTAGTCACCACAAAGATCACAAAAATACATGGCATACACCCCTGGAAATATGACATGGCATACTACAAAACACATGTAGGACTCCAATCATAGGATGCACACATCAATCATGGCAAAAATGACAAAAGTGCAAGTACTGAAACAGATCTGAAACTAACATCACATAGCCCTCTTCCAACAGCATTTCGGGCATCAAGATGAGCTCAAATGAAAATGATGCAATGAGATGAAATGATGTACTCATCGAGGTGAACAATCTGACAAATTACACGTACGAAACGGAGCAGAACGCAGCAAGTTATGATGCGATGAACATGCAACAAAATAACTGGGACTTAGGCAGAAAACGGGTCAACCTCTAGGGTTCGTCCCAGATATGGATCGGGGCACGCGAACCAAGGCGAGGCCGGAGATGCTCGCCGGAGTTAGGACCGGAGAGGAGGGAGATGGCAGAGCTCGCCGGCGAGGAGGGTCGCCGGAGCTGGCGCCGACGAGGAGAGGCGTCGCGGGTGCGGGTCCCGAGCGGCGCGGCTGCGCGGAGGAGCGGCGGCGCAGGGCCGCGGCCGGCTGCGGCGACGAGGAGACGACGGCAAGGGGCGCACCGGCGGCCAAGGCGAGGGGCAGCGCTGGTAGAACGGGCGGCAGGAGGCGCTCGGGCGACGGCGTCGGCGCGCGGGCCGCGCGGGCCAGCTGCGGGCCGGACGGCGGAGGCGGCGGGGAGTGCCACGTGGCGCTGCCGGGTTGGCTGGGCGCGGCGGCGGGATTTTCGTTCGGCCGGACCGGACGTGTCCGACGGTGCGGGGTGGAAGAATACTAGGGTTTGCCCGAAAATTTCGGAGGGGGAGGTGTATTTATAGGTAGGAGGGGCTAGGAGGCTCCAAATTGAGCACGGTTTTTGCCCACACGATCGTGATCGAACGGCGATGGACATGGGAGTGACTTAGATGGGTTATTGGGCTGTTTTGAAGGGGTTTGGGGCTGCAACCCAAAAGAGGCCTTCGCGGTTACCCGGTTAACCGTTGGAGTATCAAACGACCTCCGAATGACCCGAAACTTGACAGGCGGTCTACCGGTGCTATACACAGGCCGCTTGACAAACCTCGGTCCATTCCGAGAAAGTTTAATACACGCTCACGGAAAAAGGTAAAAGGGGACGCCGGGGAACATAGGAGCGCCGGATTGCAAAACAGACAACGGGGAAAAGGCTCGGATTCATGAGACGAACACGTATGCGAATGCGATGCACATGATGACATGACATGAAATGCACGACAAGGACAAAATGCAAAATGAAGGGAAACCCAACCACGGAGGGAATATCATATCACATTGCCGAAAATGGCAAGAGTTGGAGTTAGAAATATGGCAAGTTACATCCGGGGTGTTACATCGTCCCCGCACGTCCTTCAATACTACGGCGGTTCGCTCCTAGTCATCCCGTCCATTCTCATTACGGCAGTTCCACTAATCCTAACCCTCCTCCCAAATCCGTGGCATCCCAAATCTCCAGGATCGGCGGTGAGTACAAGGTTAGAACCATCACCGGCGATGAGTTCGACGTCATCTACACCCGTTCTTTCGCGATGGTGAAAGGATGCCTTTCTCGCTTCAGACGCATGTTCGAAAACTCAGATGATGAGTGGGTCACTTGGCTCGATGTTGAGTACACCACAGTTCTAGGACAAGAGAAGTATCTAAAGGACAAAGAGAGGAAGAAGCCCGCCGTGATCCAGGTTTGGGTACATAACGTTTGCTTGGTCTACCACATATGCCATGCCGACGTTGAGTGCCAGGATTTTAAGACCTTCCTCAAGGACAAACAGTGAAATTCGTTACTGTAGACTTTACAAACGACGAAGAAGTCCTGGGTCGGATAGGCCTCGTTGTAGGCAACCCCTTCGACCTCCAGAAGAATCGGCTGGTGCCCTCTCGTCAACCTTCAATGCTGACCCTGGCAGGAGTCATGGTTCATGCTTCGTACGGTAAACTGGAGAAACCTCCATACACGTTTCATCGTCATGCATGGCAGCGGAATGTACTAGATATAGACCACATCCACTACGCTGCAATGGATGGCTACCTTTGCTTCAATATCTACAAGGGTTGGATGAAGAGCAACATCCAAGTGTGCGGTTCACGCAAAGAAGTATCGGCCAAGAGGAATAGGGACAAGGACGAAGTCGAGGACGTGGACGAGGACTCCAAGTAAGGTGGCAGTGTCGTTGCTCATGGTGGTTCTAAAATTCTAATGCAGTGTCTACCGGATTAGTTGCATAGTTTAATTTCAGGTGTGCTTAGTTTAATTTGAGGGGTGTGTTGTGCTGAGCCCCCAGCAGAACTATGTTATGTTTCTTCTTGTTACTTTAACTCTTCAGTATGTACATACTACTAGTATTTCTTTAATTGAATTTAGCACCCCAATTAAGCACGTACTAGCTTTTTTAATAGTACTATATGCATAATTTGGCGACGAGCGCTCTCTATATGTACCACCTTTTTTTATTTCAATTTTTGCTCCATGGCGCAATCCATCGTTAGTACTACTGTACAAAAGTATACATTTTTTAAAAGGCTAGAGTACTGTTCATCACATATATGGCCAGTTAAATTCTCAACCTAGAACGACGTGCATGCCATGTAGTAAACCGATACGGAGGAAGTATAGTAAAAATGAGGTGATTTTACCGAGCGATCGGCGGGGGAGCATGGCCTGTCATGCGGTCCCACGTGTCATGATGTACCAAGGCGATGCGCGTGTCCCTCTTGAGGCAGAAGCAATACTAGTACGTGGTTTGAAATGATGGCGAACCGAAGTGTGAAATAAGGGTTGCTTCGTCCGTCTGGGAAAGTGCGGCATTGTGATTTGGCGTCTCATTGCTCATTACTACTACTGGGACGGTACGAGTGGGGTGCGTCCCCCTGCTGTTCTGCACTGTTATTTGGTGCTTGACACACCGACCCGGTTGCTATATGTCCCACATGTCGGCGACAGGAAGTACATAATTCATGAAAGGGAGCGTCGACGGAGGAGTATACTACTACAGAATTCATGAAAGGGAGCGACTTAGTTTTGGAAAAATCTATTTTTACGGAGTACGTACCCACTAGGGTTTATAGGGCTCATCTAAAAAACATTCGTTTTTCCGTTTGATAAGTCGCAATTCTACTATACTAGTAGTAGTACCATTACATGTTGGATTTCGAGGTGCGTTAGATCACCCGACGCAAGCAGTGTCAAGAGGAAATTAACCAATGCATGTACAAGTTCATGGAAATTTAGTGGTCATTCATGCATTCGTTCTAATTAATGCCTCGGTAAACACAACTTCTTGAGAAAAACGAGTGTACTAATTACTTGTGCAAACTACGAAATTAATTCGACCACTCACCGTCTACCTTGGTTGGAGAGATTTTGAAATTGAGCCATAAACTGGAAAGGAGGGAGTAGTAACTTTTGTCTAGATTACTATTTGTGGCCTTGTATAGATGCAAAATGTACTTTTTTATAGTGGCCTTGTATAAGTAAATGGAGGGAGTACTAACCAAAGTACGTAGTAGGGACGAGGAGTAAATGGAGGGAGTAGTAAAATTTTCTCCTCGTGCTGTGAGCCACCGCGCGCGTGGGCGAGGGAGCAAGCTTCACCTCATCCTGCGAGCCACCGCGCCCGTGGGCGGGGGAGACGGCGTACTAAGCAAGCTTCTCCCCGTTCTGCGAGTTGACGGGACACATCAAAAGTACTCCAGTGTATAGAGCCTTGCCTCTTAGGTAGGCCCCACATGGTTTGTCTCTTTTTTTAATTTAACATAACGCGTCAAGTCGCAATTTGTTTGTTCACCCGTGGTAGACGATCCTCCCTCCACCAAGTGGACAACCAGTACACGTGCCAAATTACCACGTGGGCTGCCTTTTTCGTACAGAAATGAGCTCCACCGTGTACCCGCGCGGGTGTGGTTGGGAAAGAGACGGGAGTACATGCGCCGTGCGTGCACCTCTTCTCTTCATGCACGTCCCCCACCTACGTGGGTGTGTGTGAGAGAGATACAAACCTCGACATAGTGCGCCGTCCATCCCCATGCCTCCGCCCAGTCCGACCACCAGTCACCACCACGCCCCACTCCTCCTCACCTTATCTCTCATCTTTCTCCCTCCATTTTTATATACAAGGGGCCACTATCAAAATTACAATTTGCAGATATACAAGGCCACTAACACTAATCGATGCAATATTAATGGTGTTTGCCTCATGGTACTAGCAAAAGAGGACATTAATTATCCCTTGCATGCATGCGGGAGTTTGTAAAAAAAATGCATCTTGATGTTCCGTGCAATGCACGGGCATCTTGCTAGTCTATGAAAACAACACATGGCAAAATTCCACGGCGAATGAGGGATTTGAATCTGTTGGGAGGGGCTGTCTGTATCTTGCCCGGGGTAGCCAAAATATTGGCGACTACTTCTCCATGGCCGGCACCGGCTCGAGTTCATCCTAACATTGCCCTCTTCTGTGGAGCCCATGCGGGGTTGACGAAGGTCCTCGCAACAAAAGGATCCGGTAAGACACCTGATGTGTATGCCGGCGTCGCCTCCGCGGTGGCCTTCATGGGACCCAAGCAGCGGCGGCCTCCCGTGTTCTACTTCTCCTCGATGATGGCAGCGGACGCGGAGGCGCAGGCCACCGACTCGCGGCTCTCCGCGCACCTGGCTTCTGTCGCTGCTTGCATGGCGCGGCCGCCGGCATGGGAGTCTCGGCCACAGAAACGGGAGACGCGGTACGAGGCGGCGGCGTGGACGGCAGCAACGACGCCCGTGCGCCGCTCCTCGTCGAGCTGGCCTGGAGCGGCGAGTTGCTGAACCGCGCGCCAGCTTGGGGAGGCAACTAGCTCCGTCGGGCGAGGGGAGGGAGGTGGATCAGCGAGCTGCATAGCTCGTATCCATCGGGCTACCCAGCCGGCTTGGATGCGGAATAACTACTCTTCGTAAGCCATTGTAAAAGTGAACAAAATGGTGGAGGAGATAGGGGAGCGAAGGAGGTGTGCGATTCTTGGCCGGCCTTTGGCCTCATTTAAATAGGAGATTAAATAGACGGCGGACGGGAGGAGCTCGGTCAGCATTGTGTTTAACACTGGCCCGGTCATGAACGGACGTGTGTCGAGAGTGGGTTTCTCGGCTTCCACACAGGCGGGTTTCGTGGAGGCATTTGAATGCGGCATGGAGGCGTGTTCAGCCGGGCGTGCCGCGAGTGGCGCCCTCGACTCTGACCTAGGACACCATGCCATTCTTCCACTGACTTGTGGGCTGTTTGGGTGCATGGTCTGCATGTCAGTGACCCAACGCAGGCAGCGCACAACAGAGGAACCTTTGGTGGGCCAGGGCGGTCAGAGGCGGGCATTTCATAAACCGATGATTGTTCATTGAGTGTGACGTCATCTTTTTCATGTAGATAAGGGCATGGTTAATAAGAAAGCCAGCTGCTGGCTATATACCAATGCCATGTCACTTGGAGCCTTTATAATAGCCAGCTAATATAATAGATGGGCTGTAAGGCTGGTTGTAGTGGGGAGTATCATATACTAGTATCATGTATATAATACTAGTGTATGATACTACATCCGTAATGCAAAGTATCATATGTTGGTATCATAAATTATTATATTTATTGCCATGCATGACACAAAGTAGCATACTATTTAATGTGATACGGTATCATGATATGATACTCAAGCATCTCTTTCTTCATTTAATTCTATGTCATCTCATCAAAATTGCTTAGTTGGCATGCATGATATTACCTATGGTACTACCATTACGGGCAGCCTAAACTAGCTATTGGTATTTAATGCTTGCATGTGAAAGAAGAAAAGAAGGCACATGCTCATTGGTGGAAAGGAGAGGCGCGCAGGCTCACACGGCTACATGCAAGTTCGATTTCTTGTTTCTTGCGCTCGAGCCGGCGATAGCTCAAGCGCCCGCTCCCTCCTTTTCTCTTCATTCTCTCTCTTCCAGCTATGAATTTGATGACGTGGAACTAATAGCCTGCTAACTGTGTACTATTGTACCTGCTCTAAGCCTACTATGTTGATAGCCCGTTCGATACGTTGTGATTCATAAAGACCGCTGCAAACATCAATGTTCTGTTTATCACAGATAAGATTGATTAATACCCGTAACAATCCATGTCCTTAACAAAGGGTGCATGCACGTATAGGTTGAACGTGTGTCTTGTGTTGTGTGCTGTGTGCATGCAGGCGTGCGAGTGTTGCGTGCGTGCAAGGGTATGTTTCAGTGTTGCATGCATGGGTGCGTATGTGCGTGTGTTCGTGAGTGCATGTGTACGTGTCAGTGTTGCACGCCAGCATGCGTGCGTGTGTACATGTTAGTGTTGCACGCCTACATGCGTGTGTGTCTTGCGTGCATGCATGTGTACGCGCGGGGTGAGGCTACACGTCAGTCGACTGACTTTTTCATCTCTGGTCATTAGATTTTCCAGCCGTTGGATACGAAATCAAGGGCCTCCAGTTTATCATCAAACTCCACCCCCTGAGCCGCCAGCCACCACCGGCCGAACCGCCAGCCCCCGCCGCCCGTGTCCGGCCCGCCCTCCCCGAAACCACTCCCCACCGCTGGTCCACCGCTGCACTGGCCATCCCTCTAGCCCCCCCCCCCGCCGAGCTTTTTCTCCGGGGATCCCCACCCCACCGCCCAATGAACGCCCCCAACCGCCGGTGACTGCCAACCAGAGGTCTCACGACTTCGAATACCCACCGACCACTAATTTATTACCATTTCTGTCCTTCATATACGCGCTGACCGGTGGGCCCTATGGTAATGTGCGCTGCTGAGTGTGGACCGTTTGACTGGTCAATTGATCGTGTTATCAACAAATTACGGAGCTGTATGGTGAGCCAGCGACCGTACGATCACCCTAAAATGTACTCCTATTTTATTAACATAGTACAGACTCAAACTACCATTTCTTTCTTTCATATACGGGCTGACAGGTGGGCCCCACGGTTACGCGCCCCGATGGTGCAACACTAGTTGCGTCGCGTGGAACGTTTGATTGGTCAATTGATTGTGTCATCAACAAAATACGGAGTTGTACGGGTGAGCCAGTGACCGTATAATCATGATATGTATTTGTTTAACATGGTACAGACGCAAGGGCTCATATATACGCGCAAGCACTCACCGCTATAAGCGCACACACGCGAACCCGACCCCTATGAGCACCTTCGAGAGAGTGGGCCAGCATATATGATCTTGAGATTTTACGAAGTCACCATAGGTGCCTCGTAGTCGAGTGGAACGTCTCCTCCCACTGAACGTACGTCGCTGGAAAATACTGAAATTAACACAAGATAAATGCGAGCACCGGGACTTTAACCTTGGTGGGCTCGAGAAACCACTGTCCTCTAACCATCCAACCACATGTTGGTTAGCACGACAAAATGTATGCGGTGACCGTGATGAGCTTATTTTGAAGTCCAGTGACCATATCATGCTTTCGATTCAAATACAATGACCGTAAGTGTCATCAACAAAATACGGAGCACGCATCAAATGCAAAGTCCGTCAGTGTCATCAACAAAATATGGAGACGTATCGTGAGCTAGTTAACGTTGTACTATTGTATATGCTTATTTTCTTACTGGCCGATTGCGTGTGTGGTGTGGTGTGCATATCATTTCTAGTTGTGGTGGGTCAACATGAAGACTCATGGGTCGGTTCCATCCCGCGTCACATATAGGTTGGACCGAGACGTGTTATACGAAGACCCATGTGGAGGACTCGGTGTACAACACGAAGCTACCAGAGTCACGGAGGACTCTATCCCCACTGGAGATAAGTCGACTATATATGATTTGTAACCCTAGGCCCTTAGTATGTTATACAAGCTTGGGGGCTAGTTCGTCGATAGTATACACACACGCAAAATGCCTGGTATTCACGTGTACTTTGTACACACCCCTATCACTAATATACAGTACCAGGAGTAGGCTCTTTCTTCAACTGCAATTGAATTCTAGCATGTGCATGTGTTTATTTCATATTATCGATCCATAGAGTGATAGCGGTTTGAAATACAGGCAATGGATGCTGTTGCAATTCATATATAAACATTAATTAGTGCACTCCATGTTGTTAGTGTGAAGAACTTTATACATTTGTCACTTGCATGGATACATTCCAAATTTCTAGCTACGAAATAGAATACATGTCGAATTCAACATAAAGGGGGTTTCGAAGATTTGAATTCATAGGAAGTGCATTCATCTATTTGAACCCGAGATAATGGCATTTGTAAATCAGATGTAAAAGGGGGCATCAATCTTTGTTGTGAGTTTGAACATGCTATATATATTCATACGCATATCTAACTTTTTTTGCAACCAAGGAGATTATATCTGGAACCATGCATGAACTGAGGTAAGTTGCATATTTTTTAATATATACTCATGTACAATGTATATTCAAATGTACCCCCTCCATTCCAAAATAATCGTAGCTTTAGGATTTTCAAGAGTAAAGCTTTGTGAAGTTTGACAAATCCTGAAAGTTCAATTCAAGAGAACCAAAAACGTTAATGCTTCTGCTCCCAAATATTGAACGAAGCGCCAAATAGGCCTCTGGTCACCGGATACCGCGCGAGACTAATGTTTTGGTGGTAGGAAATTACTGTCCTGACTCTGGCCCGTGTAGCCTATCGGCCCGATGTCCAAAGGTCTAAACCGGGGTAGGTTTGTAACTTCACCAAGACACCAGAGAAGCATTCATACGCCGTGGGCGCCTACCCATGCACTCGGCCGAAATCTATCCCGCCCACATTTGGGACACCTGACATGACTGTCCTACCCCCAACCCGCAATATGTCCAAAATTTTAGATGGGGGGAAAGTTTGTAACTTTCCCCAAATTTCAAACAAGCGTGTCTCAAACCGAAACATTGTTCCCCCTTAGTTCCCCGCCTCCCTCCGTTTCCCCATTCATACTCCATGGGCGCGAAAATGCCCTCTCCACCAGCCGCGAAACCCCAGTCTCCTCCGTCCTCCACCCCATAGAGGCCAATCCACCGCCGCCCTCCTCCATCACGCCGGAGCCGGTACCCCGACGTCGTCGTCCAACGCAACCGCAACCGCAACGCCCTCAAGGGCTTAGCAGCTGAAGCCGAGGCAGAGCTGCCTCCACGACGCCGACGTCGACATGCGCCATACCAGAACCACTCCGACTACGCCGTCCTGCGCCTCACTGCTGCGGCTCCACTGTCGCAACCGTCCACCGCACCGAAGCTGTTCCCGCTACGCCGTCGTTTGCTGCCTCGGATCTGCTTCCCCGCCGCCGACAGACGGCCACCGCACCACACTCAACAACTTGGCCATGGGTTCGTCCAAGGCTGCACCGTCCTCCACAACTTCTGGTTTCCAGCGAACAACAAGAAGATCGTCGGAAAAACAAAAGGACAAAACAACACTACCAACAGAAAGAGGTACTCCTCTTCCCATATTCGTGCAAATCTTACGTCTCCGCTCACACCGTATTCATCCCACGAAAGAAACTAGTTGAGCGCTTCTTACTGCATCTTCTTCGTGATACTAAATGCACAAGGTTTCCTCCCTTTTACTATTTCACCTTTACTAGAGGTCAGTAGCCCGCCTGGATTTCAATTCAGGGTCAGTCGAACTGCAATTAAAAGAAGCAGCACCCGCTTAGGCGCGCAGAGCACCTAGTCCGCCTGCTCCCAGGGGAAGCGGAGTGTGGGGCGCAGGAGCTGCTTGCGCCCGATCTGGAGGTCGGCGGGGCTTGAATGGATGGCCGGGGGGGGGGGGGGTGCCAAGCACGGCGGTGCGGTGAGGTTGAGGGGAGGGCACAAGCAGGGGAGGAATACTGGGCCGGTGGTCGCCGGCGTTTCGAGGAAGATCGTCAACACTGACTGGCTGGAGGTAGATGAAGGCGATCTGCCCGTTCTTTGTACATTGGACGGTGCAGAAAAAATGGACTGACCTATTTGCTTTCAGTTGACTGTTATTTTCATAGAATCCTGTAGTAATTTAGTGTGCCATGCATGTTGTAGAGCTATCATATGTCTCCCGTCATTTATTTCTCACCAACCTGCTATCTGCTACCTTTACACTGTACTAATTGTGCACACACTTCATCCATACTCACACTATTGTTTTTTATGCATGGGTATTTCAAACTCTGACGTAGTGTTGATGAATGCAGAAAAGAAAAGACAGAAGTCGCTCCAGTGTAATTTGAAGATAAGCACTAAGCGTTCTAGCGCTCTAACGGGTGCAGTGTCAGCAGTTGGGGACAGTAAACGTAGCTCTGCAGTTGATGATCTCAATTGCCACACACACATCCCAGGTGCTTGCTTTAACTTCGCGCTGTCAAATGTGGTTGCATGTTGCATATGGAGTTTAGCTTGTATTGCTTCCAATTTGGTTAAATTGCATCTGCTTACTTTACACATTATACCTTTGATAATGACATGCCTTCCTGTTTTCGATACATACTACATATGTCTATTAACCATGTTCGTACATCAAACTAATGCTCTTTTGTATCCCTCGTCAATCACTTATGATGAGACAGTCACCCGGGTGGGTTACTGTGAGACCCCATACTCATTTAAAGAGTGCAGTGTCATTCTCCCCACATGATTCTCAAGAAACAGCAAGGCTAAATGAAGATAGTCAACGTAGCTCTCTAGTTGATCACCGTAATTCCCCCACACCACCATCGCAGGTGCTTGCTCTTACATGGTAGTGTGATATGTGGTTGCATGTTGCATATGGTGTCGTACCTTGTAATGCTTCTAATTAGGGTAAATTGCATCTGCTTAGTTAACACATTATACCTGTGAATATGACATGCCTTCCTGTTTTCGGTACATACTACGTCTTTCTATTAACCATGTTCTTACATCAAACTACTTTTCTTGTGTATCCCTCATCAATGCTCCTAATTTGTTAAATTGCATCTCCTTAGCTTACACATTATACATGTGAATATGACACGCCTTCCTGTTTTTGGTACATACTACATCTGCCTATCACACCATGTTCTTACATCAAACTACTGTTCTTGTGTATCCCGCGTCTATCGCTTATGATGAGACAGTCACGCGCGTTGGTTAATATGAGACGCAATACTCTTATAAAGAATGCAATTTCATCCTCTCCACATGATTCTCAAGAAATAGCAAGCCTAAATGAAGATATTGAACGTAGCTCTGTACCTGAAGACCGCACTTCCCCTACACCACCATCACAGGTGCTTGCTCTAACTTCGCAGTGTGATATGTGGTTGCATGTTGCATACGCTGTCTAGCTTGTAATGCTTCTAATTAGGGTAAATTGCATCTGCTTAGTTTACACACTATACCCGTGAATGTGACATGCCTTCCTATTTTTGGTACACACTACATCTATGTGTTAACCTTGTTCTTACATGAAACTACCTCTCTTATGTATCCTGCATCAATCACTTACGATGAGTCACCTTTATTCGTTTCATATTGCATATTATTTCTAGCCTGTTGCCATGTATTGCTTCTAATTTGGTCAAATACATTTGGTAGGGCACCCTTTTAATTTGGCAGAGTGATATTGGTTTCATCTTTCATATGGTTTCTAGCTTGCATCGATTCTAACAAGTTCAAGCACCTTGTGCTTAGTTTACACTTTATACATCATACATGTCAATATGTCACGCCGTCCTGTTTTTCATACATATTCCATCCAACTATCATGCGGTTGCCTTACATGAAAGTAGTGTTCGTCAGTATCATGCACCAATGAGTTCTGAAGAGCAAATTTTATTCCTTTTTCTTGTGGGTTTGACTTGGCAAGGCAAAATCAAGAAAGAAGAAGGAAAAGAGTAAGAAAGGCGATGATGGTGGTCCTCTGCAGCAATGTAAACAGAGCATCTGTACCGATTCTCCTTGTACTGATAGTGCATTACAAGGTCCAAGTCTCCGCTCCCCTACTCCACCATCCAAGGTGCTTGCTCTAACTTGGCAGTGTGATATCTGGTTGCATGTTGCATATGGTGTCTAGCTCGTATTGCTCCTAATTAGTGTAAACTGCATCTGCTTAGCTTACACATGATACATGTGAATATGACACGCTTTCCTATTTTTGGTACATACTATATCTGTCTATCACACCATGTTCTTACATGAAACTACTCTTCTTGTATCCTGCATCAGTCACTTATGATGGGACACCTTTAAGTTGGCAGTGTGATATTGGTTTGTGTCTTGAATATGATTTCTAGCATGTATTGCTTCTAGTTTGATGAACGCCACCTATGACGAGACAGTTTTAACTTGGCAGAGTGATATTGATTGCACCTTCCATATGGTGTCTTGCAGTGTTTCTAATCCCTTTTTCTTATCGGTTTGACTTCACAATGCAAAATCATTACAGCTGAAGGAAATTAGTCCGGCAGTGGATGATGGTGGTCCTTCGGAGCAACTCAAACAGGGGGTCTCTACAGATTCTACTCCGCCATCCTCCCAACAAGATTCGCAAGACAACACAAGGCTGGACAGTCAACATAGGTGTGTAGATGATGACTCCCCTACTCCACTGTCACAGGTGCTTGCTCTAACTTGACACTATTATATGTGGTTGCATGTTGCGTATGATGTCTAGCTTGTATTGCTTCTAACTTGAATTGCATTTGCTTACTTTACACATAATGCCTGTGAATATGACATCTGTTCCTGTTTCTAGAACATACATGTACATGATGAGCACATCTCCCCTACTCCACCATCACCGGTGCTTGCTCTTACTTGTAACTATTATACATGGTTGCGTTTTCCGTATGATGTCTAGTTTGTATTGCTTCTGATTATGTTGAATTGCACCTGCGTAGCTTACAACTTATACCTGCAACGATTACTTACCCATAAGACACGCTATCATACGTGTGAATATGAAACACTATCTTTTTTTGTATATATTCCATCCTCCTATCCTGCGCTTGCCTTACATCAAAGTAGTGTTCGTCTGTATCATGCATCAACCAGTTATGCAGAGCTAATTTTATTCATCTTCTTGTGGTTTTGACTTCATAAGGCAATATCAGAAAATAGGAAGGAAAAGAGTAAGTTAGGGGATGTTGGTGATCCTCCGCACTGACGAAAACAGAGACTCTCTAGATTTGCCACTGCTACTGCTAATGAAGTTGAAGTCCCAAGTCTACATGATGAGTTCATCTCCCGTACTCCACCATCGCAGGTGCTTGCTCTAAGTTGACAGTGTGATAATTGGTTTCATGTTGCATATGTTGTCTAGCCTGTATTTCTTCTATTTTGATTAAATTGCACCTGCTGAGTTTATACGTTATACATGTGCATATGACATGGCTTTCTGTGTCTAGAATACACTGCATCTATCTATAATACCATGTTCTTACATCAAAGTATTGCTGTTGTGTATCCCGCATTAGTCACTCATGATTGGACGCTTTTAACATGGCAGTTTGATAGTGGTTGCATCTTGCGTTGATTTCTACGTTGTACTGCTTCTAATTTTTCGAATGGCCACTTATGACAAGACACTTTTAACTTGGCAGAGTAATATTGGTTGCATCTTTCATATGGTGTCTAGCTTGCATTACTTCTATTTTCTTAAAAATCCTTCTGCTTAGTTTGCACATCGTAGTTGTGAATATGTCATGCCGTCCTGTTTTTCTTACATATTCCATCCTCATATGGTTGTCTTACATCAAAGTATTGCTTGTCTGTATCATGTATCAATGAGTTCTGAAGAGTGATTTTATTCTTTTGTGTTGTGGGTACAACTTGACATGGCAAAGTCAAAAAAGAGCAAGGAAAATAATATAGTAGGGAGTGCTGTTACTCATCCAGTGAAATGGAAAAGGTTCTGCCGTCGAGATTCTGCTGGTACTTATAGTGCAGTAGAAGGTCCAAGTCCACCGGCTAAATCTACAAACACAGTATCACCTGCTCCACCAGTTGCAGCATCCGCTTCAACTGTACCAGCATCTCAACAAGTTACTCATTCGTTTGCTCCGGAACTGGCCAGTTCCCAAGCTGCCTTCACACCTAACACTACTTCCGAAGCACTGCTGACACAACATGACTTGGCAAGATCAGATGAACCTCATGAGCATCAACACCAAGACGGTACATGTCGGGGATATACCCCGCGGTATGACCCGGCTGGACGTATAACCAAGCCGGACTTGGCGACTCACTAATGACCCACCCTGACTGGACGACACACTAAGTGACCCGCCCGATCCTGGCGACTTATGGGTGACCTGGCAAGCGGATTAGAGGAGCGACAAGACCCGGGGGCCCAGGAGGCTCAAGGCCCAGAAGGCCGGTTTACGTTATGGTAGGCCGGCTTAAGAGGAAAGGCGTGAGGAATATTTCCTTTACGAGGAAGCAAGACCCGGACTTGTATTAAACTTGTAAGAAAAGATAGACTAGTCCTAGTCCTACTAGGACTCCACATGTAACCCGCCCCTCTAACTTATATAAGGAGGGGCAGGGCTCCCCAAAGAGGGACAAGCGACAAGAAACAGGAAACAAGATCTAGGGCTAGACACAAAGAGGAGAGCCGGCTTACGGCGACTCCCTCGTGATCATAATGAGACCTAGCCACAAACAGCATGTAGGGTTTTTACCGGATGATGTTTCCCGGGGCCCGAAGCTGTCTAAATCCTCGTCTTGTGTGATGATTCGCCTTGCGTCTCTCGATTCCGACCAACCCCTTCAAGCTACCGCATAGATGCGTTGGCCTCGCGACTAAGTCCTGCCACTAAGAACATCTGTCGTGACAATTCCACGACAGTTGGCGCCCACCTTGGGGCCTGCGCCCGGTGGTGTTGAGGTCTCGAAGGGATCTCTTCAGGATCGAGAAGCTCGCGGTTAAGCAGATGAAAGTTTTGAGTTCAAGAAAATTAACATGGCGTTGGGTGCGCCCGCCGCCGCTGCAAGTTGAAAACCGATCAGTGCAAGGATCACGTCGCACGGACCGATAGGAGATTTTTGCGGTGTGTTAAACCACAAGTCGCCGAGAACGTCGAGTTTCTGCTGTTGTCGGTTTCTCAGGTGCGTCAAGTACGGATGAGACAAGGAGTTGCTGCTGTTACTTCTTGCCAAAAAAGCGTTGCTGGGCATTGTGATCTCCGCCACAGCAATAAGAAAAAAAACAAGTACGATTACGACCCGGAGGATATATGGACGTGGGCGTAAAAACAAAGTCAACCGTCTCGGATTCCTCGGCCACCACGGATCGCTCGTCACCTCCTCCAGTCAATGTCGCTGAGCCGTTCCTATCCAGTTGCGGTTGGAAAAAGCAAGTCCCAAGACAGACTCGTACATCAACTGCCAAAAGCAAGTCATCTGCCTGAGAAAGTTGAAACAAACAACAACTCACGGGAAGTCCATCAGTGATACATCTACATGCATCCAACAAATCCAAAAGTCTAGTTACCATACTAGCACATCTTACTAGAGGACCACTAAGTGCCAGGTCTACGTACTACATTCACGACTACCACAATGGGTCAAACCCGCCTGAGTTGACTGGCCGCTCCCCCGCTGCTGCGGCTCTGGCATGGCCGAAGCGTCGGTCTGTCACCTCGCCTTGAGTATTTGCTGCCTCCGCGGCTGAAACAAGCAACCGCACTACCAACTCGCCTTTGTGCCATAACCCGCTACTGTTGCCTTCATTAGCGTGTGTCTCGGCGGACGTACACACAAGTTGTCTTTTGTCCAAGAAAAACATGACAATGACTTACTGTTTATGGCGACATGACCAGATCATCTCTTGTTCAAACATCAGGATAATAACCCATGACCGCGGTATAGTTATGCCACGGATATGGAGCGCGTGCCAGCATAATTTTACACTGGCTTTCTTCCATGCCATGTTACTCGACGGATACACGTCCAAGTCGCCGCCCACGCTGTTCGGTTTACATCTGTCTGTGCATGTGGCCGACTCGCGCATTTGCACCGGCTTACAGCGTCGCGGTCGATTCTCCCGTCTGTGCCGGTTTACAACACCGGTGCCGACTTCCCCGTCCGCACTGGCTTATGCCGCAGCCGACTCATTTACTATCCGAACGAGTCAGGTGGTATCCATCTAAAGTTTATTTTATTAAACATATTGTTTTCATCAAAGAACAATTACTTTGGTCTGTATATTTTTACGTGCAACAAAGGTGGTGCCATGTTGTGCCTATGAAGTATACGTCAGCACCATCACGCACCGGCGTCAGTGTCCGCTTACTGATGGAACAGGTGTGCGTAAGTCGCCGCCCGTGCAACTTAATCTACATCAACCCGTGAAAGTGCGTAATATCGACTAGAGGGGGGGGGGGTGAATAGGCGATTTTTATGAAATTCTTCACTGAGGAATTTGCTCGTGAGGAAATTCCTTAGCGAAGAACTACTAGCAGCGGAATAAGTACTCAGAGGTAAACATAGCAGATTACATGCATGGTCATCATGATGAAATGAAGACAAACACAGAGTACAGAAAGCGTAAACACAGGATAACACAAGATGAAGACAAACAGACTGAAGAAATTGAACTGAGGAAATTAAGAAAGTCTTCAGGCAAAGTCTTCAAACACAGATATGAACAAACACACAACACAGTAATGAGGAAATGAAAGTGTTGAGGAAATAGAACCAATAAGCTTGGTGAAGACAATGATTTGGTAGACCAGTTCCAACTGCTGTCTCAGTTGTACATCTGGTTGGAGCGGCTGAGTATTTAAACTTGAGGACACCTAGTCCCGGACACACAATCCTCACCGTATTCTCCTTGAGCTAAGGACACACAGTCCTCGCCCAATCACTCGTGGTAAGTCTTCAGGTGACTTCCAAACCTTCACAGACTTGGTCACTCGGCGATCCACAATTCCTCTTGGATGCTCTAGACCTTGACGCCTAACCGTCGGGAAGAAGCACAGTCTTCAAAGGTAACAAGCGTCGGATCCACGCAGGATCAATCTCTTCAGTGATGCTCAATCACTTTGGGTTTGTAGGTGTTTTGGGTTTGGGTTTGGATTTTCCTCACTTGATGATTTTCGCTCAAAGTCCTCGGAGGATGGGTTGCTCTCAAATGACAAGTGTTAGTTTCTCTCGGAGCAGCCAACCAACTAGTGGTTGAAGGGGGCGGCTATTTATAGTGTAGGGAGCAGCCCGACATGATAAGACATAAATGCCCTTCAATGATATGACCGTTATGTGGATAAGATATTTTGGGACAGCTGGCACGTAGCACAGCAACGGTCGGAAATTTGAGGTACAAATTCCTCAGGGCTATCATGTTCCTCACTATGCAGGCAATTTGCACTGGCAAATTCCAAACTCCTCAGTCAGAGCAAAGTCCTCAGTGACCAGAAGAACTGCGTCTCTGTCACTGAAGAAACTGACTGAATCGTATGAGATTTCCAATGGCTTCACTCGAAGGGATTGGTAGGTGCAGGCTTTGAGATGAGCATCACATGGAAATTTTCTCCTTAGTATTTCCTCGACCCCCTTTAATAGTACGGTGTTTCCTATGACTCAAGAAAGAGAAAATGAAACTGCGAAACAAAAGTCTTCATGCTTCATGTTCCTCGAATGTATACCAAGTCTTCAAGGTCACACCAATTTCTTCACTTTCAAAGTCTTCAGAAAGTCTTCAAAATATCAAAGTCTTCATTCGAAGAACTTCATTTTTAGGGGTCGACTTTCTCTGTAAATATCAAACTCCTCATAGACTTATAGACCTGTGTACACTCATAAACACATTAGATACTTAACCTATAAGTCTTCAATACACCAAAATCACTAAGGGGCACTAGATGCACTTACAATCTCCCCCTTTTTGGTGATTGATGACAACATAGGTTAAGTTTTCAATGGGGATAAATATATGAAGTGTAAATACTGATATTGAGGAATTTGATTGCAAGATATAGAAGAACTCCCCCTGAAGATGTGCATAGTGAGGAATTTGCTTTTGAAGCAATGCACACTTGAAGAGTTGAATCATGGAGATCTCCCCCTATATCTTATAATTCATACACACATTTGATATATAATATGAAGAATTTGAAATGCATGATGAAATATGGTGCCTGATGTAATTCAGCATGCGTGCGATAATATTAACGAGGAGTAAGCATGCAGAATAGCGCATCAAAGTATCAAAGCATAGTGCAACAAAAGTATCAGCGCACCATCGGGTTTAAGATTACAACTCGATCCAATAAAAGTTTTGGAAGAACGAGAGTTGTAACTTAAAAAACGCCCTAATTATAGACCCGCTTGAAGACTAACTCGGATTTCTCCCCCTTTGTCATCAAATGACCAAAAGGATCGAAACTGAGGACTAACGCCCCTAAAGATATTCAAGTTGATGAAGGAGCGCCAGCACTGTTGGGGTCGGTCGTTGAAGTAGGGCCTGCTGCAGTGTCGTCCAAGTCTTCATTTTCATCAGTCTCACGCGATGAAGAATATGAGCTGGCCACCAAAGAAGGAACCTTGACCTTCTTGTATTTCTTCGGAGGAGGTGCAAACCAGTCAAAGTCTTCTTTGAGACCCATTTTCTCCAAGTCTTCAACACTATACACTTTAGACAGAACAACCCAGGTGCGGTTGAGGGTTTCATGAAGGTAGTAATGGTCTTTCTTCACTGCACTGTGTGTGGAAGTCATGTTGTGAAGAATTGAACCAAACTGACGCTTGACCCATTTGTGATTGCGATCAACCTTTTGATGAAGACTGAGGAGTAACTCACGGTCAGTCATCACCCTGGGTGCTGTGGCTTGAGGATTTGGCTTGGCAGTGTTGGCAGCAGAGTCATGTGTGGCAGAGTCATCATTGGTGGAATAAGAAGCAGCCTTGCGAAATTGACCATCCAATGGACGAATGCCTTCATCTATCACAGCAGTGGCCTTGCCCTTTTCTTCAGCTGAGGAAAATGTCCGTTTGAGGACTTCAATGGGAGGCAAGTAGCTGCAGTGGTTGAGAGTTTTAGCCTTGTAGTTGAGTGAAGACCTTGTCCTGATGAATCTCATTATCCAAGGTGCATAAGGCTTCAACTCAAATGGTGACATAGCAATGTTGGCCAGAGTCCTCATGAAGAAATCATGGAAGTTGACGGGAACGCCATGAATGATGTTGAAAAGCATATTCTTCATGATGCCAACGACTTCTTCATCAGTCGAGTCGTGGCCTTTGATGGGACTCATTGTCTTCGTCAGAATGCGATAGACAGTCCTTGGCACATACAACAATTCCTTGACGAGGAATTTGGTTCTAGGAGCTTGCCCTGGCTTCAAAGGCTTCATCAGCACTTGCATATAGTGATTTGAAAGCTCAGGTTCGTTGTACACACAACGTGCATCTTCAGTGGGTGGACTCAGAGGAAGGACACGAAGCAATTCAGATGCTGGGGCCTTATGATGTGTGTTCTCAGTCATCCAGTCCAGAACCCATGAGTTCACATCTTCAGAGTTGCCAGTGATGTGCAACGTTGCATAGAATTGAAGAATAAGTTCTTCATTCCAATTGCATATGTCTGTGTAGAAATTGAGCAGCCCAACATCATGAAGAACACTGAGGACTGGCGTGAAGCACGGCAAAGACTCCATATCCACGTGAGGAATATGGGCATGGTCGAAGACTTTGTCTTTGTTGTAAAGCACTGAGGAATAGAAATTGGCTTGGCTGGCCGTCCAGAAACACCTCTTCCTTATGCGAGCAGAGTCATATGGGTTGTATTCAGGGAAGAACACGTGCTCGCCATAGAAGTCTTCAGCCTTGAATTTCTGTTTGCGTGAGAACGGATCCTTTGGCCTTGGCATAGGAGTGTCAGTGAGTTGCATCACGACCTCAGGAATCACAATCTCAGGTTCTTCAGGCTGAGGAATTTCAGGATGTTCCTCAGGTGCAGTTACCTTGTCAGTTTCAGCAGCAGTTTCTTCAGCACTAGTGGATGGAATTTCTTCATTCACAGATGCAGTGGGATGAGTTTCTTCAGAGCCCAATTTTACTGTTGGTGAAGGAGAGTGAGGAATTTGCTGCAGGGAAGTGAAGAGTGGGGAATTGGGATGCTGACTTTCCCAAAATTCGTCATTCATCACTGGAGTTGTGCTTCCAATGTCCACATCTTCATCATCAATTTCTTCAACACTTGCTTCTTCAGCATCAAACTGAGGCATTGGTGATGAGACCATTGGGGTTGAAGGGATTGCATCCACTTCAATTTCTTCATCAATCTGCTCTGAGGAAGCAGCAGATTGAGTTTCTTCATCTAATCCACTTGGGATCTCATAATCTTCACCAAAAGGAACAAGGTCCTTTGATGGCATGGAGGAGATAGGAATGGCATCAATGGGATTTGCAAATGAGCTGGTCATCGGCTTCATCTTCTTGGGAGCTGAAGATTCTGAAGTAGCCGATGCCTTACTTTTCTTCACGGCTGCTCGCTCTGCAGCCTTGGTTTTCTTCACATCTAGGGCAGAAGGAAGAATTGGAGTTGGCGTAGGCGCAGGTGGAGCTGAGGAATCTGGTTGAGTAGGCGCAACTGATGCAGTTGCCCTGGTTTCTTCATTTTCTTCAGGCGCACCACTAGTGGATGCCCTGGCAATTTCGTCAGTGGCTGGAGCAGTGTCATCAGCCCTGGAACTGGCATTTTCTTCAGCAGCCTGAACTTCATCAGCGGTGCTGGCATGTTCTTCAGTGGGCTGAATAGATGTTTCAGCTTGAGGAACTTTTTGTTTTGTTGAGGCTGCACCCTTGGTGAAAGTATCAGTCAGCCTCACAAATCTGACCTTGGCTCCTTGCCAATCAGCATAGTAAGAGTCAAAGTTATAGCTGAGGGCTTTGATCTCAGCCTGCATCTTGACGAGTTCCTCGGGCGTCATCTTGACAACATTTTTCTTCAGCAGCTTCTCTTTTCTGTACTGGGATTTCTTGATCTCTCTGGCCCTATCATATTTCCACTTCTCCTCTTGGATGAAGTGAGTCAACATGTGACTTTGGTCAGGTGTTAGTTTGAAATCAGGCATAGGTGTGTTGGGATCCTTATGCCAGAGATCAATATAATCTAGGATCCCCCTTGGATCCAATAGCAGGGGCACAGGTGTGCCTTTGGCTTTAGCAGCCCTTTCTTGGCGGTCCCTGATGATTTCAGCAAGTTCTTCTTCATCAGCTTCATCATCATCAGATGGCACAGTGAAGACTACCTGCTTCTTCTGAGGACTTGGGCGAGTGCCGCGTCCAGCAGTAGCCTTTTTCTTCAGCACAGAGGGTCCAGCTGAGGAATTTGGTGCAGCTGAGGAACTAGCTGAGACACCAGAGGCAATTGAGGTGCCAGTAGTCCTTTGGCATGAGGCCAGATGCACAGGTGCTCAGGACTTTGGTGGAGCAGGAGCAGCATGAGGAATTTGCTTTTATGATTTTGAAGATTCTGGCCGTGAGGGCGCAACTGAGGAACTTGGCCATGAGGGCATTGATGTTGAAGCACTTGGCTTGCAAGCGGGCTTCTTGAGCATCGCTTTCTTCGGCTTGACAGAGGCCTCAGTGGCAGCAGCAGCAGCATAGTCTTCATTGAATTTCCTCACTGCTTCTCTGGCTTGCCTTGCCAGTTTAGCTTGGCGCTTGGCCCATTCCTCAGGAAAATCCTCACCACGCTTGATGTTGGTGGGATCAGCCACTTGGCCAGGTGCCAATGGGGCTCTTGGGCATGGAGGATTCAGTGCGAATTTCTTCATATACTTAGGAGTGACGTATCTGTACTCCCTCCATTCTCGTGCCCATCTCCGTTCAATCCTCTGGATTCGCACCTTGCGCTGATTTTTATCTTCTTTGCCAAACTTGGCTTCATCAGGCGTGCAGTACTCTTTATAAATATCCTCTGGGATTTCAAAAGCAGTCATGACCTCAGGCTTCTTTCCTCCTTTCTATGGCCTTTTACCTTCAGCCTTTTTCTTCAGGTGAGGAATTTGAACAATTGAATTCTCTGAAGAAGTATGCAACTTTTCTTCGAGGAACGCTGCAAATGAGTTAAGTTGATGAGAACCTAATGATTCAGCAGCGGACATGTGTACCTGTGAAGAGAGTATAGTTGCGAGGAATTTGGAGAGGTCATATGCGTTCTCAGAGGGTTTTTCATAAAGAACAAGTTTGAG
This sequence comes from Aegilops umbellulata, assembly GCA_032464435.1. Taxonomy (NCBI): domain Eukaryota; kingdom Viridiplantae; phylum Streptophyta; class Magnoliopsida; order Poales; family Poaceae; genus Aegilops; species Aegilops umbellulata. Next base: position 338,546,810 of record CP136056.1, on the reverse strand, counting down.
GAATTTGACCAGATTCGTCTTGAGGAATTTCACTAAGCGCTTTATATCTTAGGTTCCAGAGTTGTATAGATCGAGGATCCACACAATTGAGGAATCTTGAAGAAAATGAGGCTTAGGGAAATGAATCAAGAACAGATAACATGTGAGGTGTTTTGTGTGTGAGGATTTGAAGAATAAAAACACCTTTGAAGATTTTGTAGAAAAGTTTTGAATCAAAGAGGGCAGTAAAATTAGCTTTTAATTACCCTGAACGAAGAACACGACGAACTGTGAGTTGAAACAGGGAAGTTCGTCGATGCAGATCTTCCACGCCCTAACTTGGCGGAGGAAGACGTCTACGGCGGCGGCGGAGGTGAAGATTTCCGCAGTCGGCGCGAGTACGACGGCGACGAGGTTGAGGCAGTGAAGCTCTTCCTCACCGGCGACAATGGAGTAGCGACGGCGCTAGGGTTTGGAAGCTCGAGCGGGAGAGTGAGATCGAGCGGGGTAAAAGAAGTGAGGATGGCGACAGGGGTATTTATAGCCACGGTGAAAAACTGCTCATCCGAAGATTTAGGACGAACGTGCCCCTGGCTGTTCTCCTTCTCATGACATGTGTCACCCACGTACTGTGTAGAGGAGATCGTGTAAGATCGTGGGTGGATAAAATAATGCATCGTGGGATGCGGAACGGTTTGAGCGGCAAAACCGAAAGTTTGGATAAGATTAGTTTTAACGTTCCGTTCGCAATTTCTTCAGCTGACAAGGACACAGTGAAGAATTTGAACGAGTTTCAAATAGAACGCACATGAAGAATTTGTGAATAGATTGGATTGAGTATAGCATAGAGGGGAAGGGTCCGATCACATTCACTTAGCAGAAAGACCAACTTGAAGAAATAGCTATAAGTGAATGCTGTAAAGGACATAAACTCATATATATATATATATATATATATATATATATAGCCAATGAAGAAAAACGACGGCACAAGTGAAGACTTTGCAACGTTGAAGAATTTGAAAAACTGAGGAATTTCAAAAGTTGAGGAAAAACTCAAACTGAAGATTTTCAACTTTTGTGGTGGCGTGACACACCGTATAAGAATGATGATTTCAGACACCGCGTACAATTGTCGTAGGGTTCTGAGAATCAAATTCTTCATTAATTTCTTCACACTTAGAGTGTTATTCTTCATTGATTGAAGAAAAACGTTTCTTCATGTGTTGCACATCTAAGTCATCAATTTTGCATAAGTGTTAGGATGAGTGCCTTTTCAAAGTACATTCAAAGATTCTAAGATATTTAGCTCACACCGCAACTTGCTAAATCTCTTCTCATCCAAGGGCTTAGTGAAGATATCGGCTAGCTGTTCTTCAGTCTTCACATGCTCAATAGAAATGTCGCCCTTCAACACATGATCACGAAGAAAATGATGACGAATCTGAATGTGCTTTGTGTTCGAGTGCTGAACTGGGTTGTGAGCAATCTTGATGGCACTCTCATTGTCACAGAGGAGAGGCACATTCTTCACATTGATGCCATAGTCCTTGAGCGTTTGCTTCATCCATAGTAATTGAGCACAGCAAGAACCAGCAGCAATGTACTCAGCTTCAGCAGTAGACAGTGATACGCAGTTCTGTTTCTTCGAGGACCAACAGACCAAGGATCGTCCGAGGAAATGACAAGTACCAGATGTTGACTTGCGGTCCACACGGTCACCAGCATAGTCAGAGTCTGAATATCCAATGAGATCAAAATCCGAGCCCTTGGGATACCATAATCCTAGTGTTGGTGTGTGAGCTAGATATCGAAGAATATACTTCACAGCCTTATGGTGTGATTCCTTCGGTGCAGCTTGAAATCGTGCACACATGCAAACACTAAGCATTATATCTGGCCTAGATGCACATAAGTACAATAAAGAACCAATCATGGAGCGGTATACCTTATGATCGAAGTCAATACCATTTTCATCAGTGCATAGATGACCATTTGTGGGCATAGGAATTTTGATGCCTTTGCAGTCTTGCATGCCGAATTTCTTCAGGACATCCTTGAGGTATTTCTCCTAAGATATGAATATGCCATTGCGTTGTTAACGAATTTGAAGACCTAAGAAGAATTTCAACTCTCCCATCATAGACATTTGATATTCTTCACTCATCATATAGGCAAATTCATCACTGTAACGTTGGTCAGTACAACCAAAGATGATATCATCAACATATATTTGGCACACAAACAGTTCACCATCATAAGATTTAGTAAAGAGAGTGGGGTCGAGTGAACCGGGTGTGAAGCCTTTCTTCATGAAGAATTCCTTCAATGTATCATACCACGCCCGTGGGGCCTGCTTGAGGCCATAGAGGGCCTTGTTAAGTCTGAAGACTTTGTCAGGATGTTTTGGATCTTCAAAACCTGGGGGTTGAGCAACATATACTTCTTCCTCAAGCTTACCATTGAGGAATGCACTTTTCACATCCATTTGGTATAAGATGATATCATGATGGTTAGCATAAGCAAGTAATATGCGAATAGCCTGAAGTCTAGCAACAGGTGCAAAAGTTTCATCGAAATCAATTCCTTCAACCTGTGTGTAGCCTTGAGCTACTAGTCGTGCCTTATTCCTCACCACGACACCATTTTCATCTTGCTTGTTGCGGTAGATCCACTTTGTGCCAATGATGTTATGCTTGCGAGGATCGAGACGGTTGGGTAGTTCCCATACGTTGTTGAGCTTGAACTGATGTAATTCTTCTTGCATGGCCTGAATCCACTCAGGCTCCAGAAATGCTTCATCTACTTTAGTGGGCTCTGTGATAGAGACAAAAGCAAAGTGCCCACAAAAGTTAGATAAATGTGAAGCTTTTGAGCGTGTGAGAGGACCTGGTGCTCTAATGTCATCGATGATCTTCTCCACTTGCACTTCTTTTGCAACGCGAGGGTGAGCTAGTTGTCATTGAGGAATTTGATCAGCATTTTCTTTAGCATCAATTTCCTCAGCATTTTCTTTAGGAGCATCAGCTCGACGTTCTTCACGTTCTGGAATGAATTCTTCAGCAGATTCTTCAGTAGGAATGACATCTTCAGTAGCCTTGTGCTTGATAGAATCCTCAGGTGCTGGTTCATCTAACACAGAAGGTAGGTGCTCTCTTTGCGAGCCATTAGTTTCATCGAACCGCACATCTACAGTTTCAACAATCTTGTGAAGAACATTGTTGAAGACTCTGTAGGTGTGCGAGTCCTTTCCGTAACCAAGCATGAAACCTTCATGTGCTTTCGATGCAAATTTAGAGTTGTGATGAGGATCTCTAATCCAGCATTTAGCACCGAAGACTTTGAAATAACTCACATTGGGTTTCTTGTCAGTGAGGAGTTCATAGGCAGTCTTCTTGAAGAATTTGTGAAGATATACTCTATTGATGATATGGCACGCAGTATCAATTGCATCAACCCAGAAACGACGAGGGGTTTTGTACTCATCGAGCATAGGGCGAGCCATCTCAGCAAGAGTCCTGTTCTTGCGCTCCACGACGCCATTATGTTGAGGAGTATAAGGAGCAGATAACTCATGAGTAATACCAAGTTCATCAAGATAATCATCAAGACCCGAATACTTGAACTCAGTGCCATTGTCACTTCTGATGTGCTTGATCTTCACACCAAAGTTGGTTGAAGCCCTCGAGGAAAATCGTTTGAAGACTTCCTGAACTTCAGTTTTGTAAGAGACAAGGTGTACCCATGTGTAACGAGAGTAATCATCAACAATAACAAAGCCATATTGAGATGCTTCATTTGAAACAGAGGAATAATGATTAGGACCAAAGAGATCCATGTGAAGCAATTCGAATGGACGAGTGGTGGTCATGATAGTCTTCGCTGGATGCTTGGCCTTGGTCATCTTTCCAGCTTCACAGGCATCGCATAAGTGATCCTTGAGGAATTTGACATTCTCAATGCCAGTGACACGCTTTTTCTTTGCAAGCGTGTTCAAATTCCTCATGCCTGCATGACCAAGTCGTCGATGCCATAGCCATCCTTCTGAAGCTTTTGCAAGTAGGCACACGGCTGGTTGTGAATCTGCAGAGAAATCAACAATATACAAGTCTCCTCTCCTAAAGCCTTCGAAGACTTTGGATTTGTCAGCTTCCATAATCACAACACAACGATACTTGCCAAAGAAAACAACCATATCAAGATTACAAAGCATTGAGACAGACATAAGATTGTATCCTAAGGACTCAAAAAGCATGACTTTGTCCATGTGTCGATCCTTTGTGATAGCAACCTTACCTAGACCCAATACCTGACTTTTGCTTTTATCAGCGAAGATGATATGCTTCATGTGTGACGTTGATAAGGGAGCATCCGTCAACAGATTCCTGTCACCGGTCATGTGATTTGTACATCCACTATCAAGTACCCATTCAGTGGCTTTGGGTTGATCATCCTGCAGATGAATTAGTGCAACTTACGACCTCATATACTTCAGCAGTGAAGAATATGATATCACAATTCATCAGATCAATTTCATCAAGCAGTAAGACAGATAAAACAGAGGGAGGACGTGTGAAATGAAAATTCATTTCATCATGGTTAGCCTGCGTCCTTTCAGGCAGTTTGTCAGGTCCCCAGCAAATTCCTCAGACGTTACAGTACGTCTGGAGACCTGACCCTGCAGAAGAGATTAGTTCTTTTTCCTCACCACCCACATCTGAAGGGGTGGCAAAGAGTTCATCACTCTGCAAGCTCCATATGAGAATGGTGGCAAAGCAGCCAAACCATTTCGTTTCACATAAGAGGAGTTAGGGTAAGCATATGAATAAGCAGAGAAATTCTTCGAGGACTTATGAACATAATAATTTGAAGAATAATGCTCATATTCATAGCCCTTGGCTCTTCCCTGCGAAACAAAGTTGTTAGCACGATGATGTTCATATGAGGACTTTGATCCATGTGAGGAATTTGATCCCCTTGAGGAATTTGGGCCGTATGACGACTTGGATCCATATGAAGAATTTGGTCCATGTGAAGAATTTGATCTGGGGTTCCTTTTCCTCACAGGTGGTGTCATGAGGACATTCACCTGAAGACTTTCAAGGCATCTTTTGGGAACCCAGATTTTCTTCATAGGAGATCCATTCTTGCAGTTAGTGCCAACATATCTAGCAAATACTTCACCATTCTGATTTTTGAACAGTTTATAGTTGGAGTCAAATGACTCATCAGAAGAATGAGAAGATTCACATGTATACCCAGATAAATTAGATGGATCAACTGGAGGTCCCTTTGCAGCAACCCATGAGGTTTTGGGGTACTGCTCAGGCTTCCAATATGTACCATCAACATTGAGTTTCCTCTCAAAGGCAATACCCTCTTTCCTAGGGTTCCTGTTGAGGATCTGCTTTTTAAGCACATCACAAAGAGTCTGATGCCCTTTGAGGCTTTTGTACATGCCTGTAATGTACAATTTCTTCAGCCCTGCATTGTCAGTGATACTAGCAATGTCCTCAGATGAGGAATTAGTGATAGCAAAGACAGGTGAAGAATTTGTAACATTAGAAGCATTTGAACATTCAGGTGAAGAATTAGCAGATTCTCGTTCAATGCATTTTAAACATGGAGGAATGAATTCTTCCTGAGCATCGCTGATTTGTTGAGCAAGTAATGAATCGCGCTCCTTCTGAAGATCTTCATAGCTCACTCTTATCTTCTCAAGATCGGACAAGAGAGAGTTATGCTGATCTTGAAGGGAGTCATACTTAGAATGAAGTCTCTGAAGACTTTTAGCCAAAGCTTGTGACTGATCCATTTCTTCACTCAATAGATCATTGCTCTTACTAAGCATGTTGTTAGCCCTTTCCAAAGCTCTTTGTTGTTTAGCAGCAAGTGAGGCAAGTTTGACATAACTGGGTCCAAATTCATCACCAGATTCATCATCACTGGATTCAGACAGATAGCATTCAGTTACCTGTTCACCATCTGCCATGAGACATGGTGAGGAGGATGATGATTCTGGTTCGAATGTCATTGACTTGAGAGATTCCTTGAAGTCCTCGAACCAAGGATCATGACAGGTTTGATGGCCTTCATAGACATCAGAGAGACGGTCCCAGACAAGCTTCGCCTGATCGAGGTGCATGATGTTTCTGAACTGGTTTCGAGACAGACTGGAGCAGATGACGGCCTTTGCTGTGAGATTGAGTTGAGTGTACTTGCGAATGTCATCAGCTTCCGCCATCTTGCACAGATCGGTCAGACCAATCTCAGTGACGGTCCATAGCTCGCTGTCCATCACCATGAGACGCTTCTTCATCATAGCCTTCCATTTGGGATACTCGTGACCATCAAAGATGGGGCATGGCACTTTCTTCATATCTGCGGTCGACATAACTAAAACTCCAGGCGGTTAAACCAAAATCACACAGAACAAGGGAGTACCTTGCTCTGATACCAATTGAAAGTGCGTTATATCGACTAGAGGGGGGGTGAATAGGCGATTTTTATGAAATTCTTCACTGAGGAATTTGCTCGTGAGGAAATTCCTTAGCAAAGAACTACTAGCAGCGGAATAAGTACTCAGAGGTAAACATAGCAGATTACATGCATGGTCATCATGATGAAATGAAGACAAACACAGAGTACAGAAAGCGTAAACACAGGATAACACAAGATGAAGACAAACAGACTAAAGAAATTGAACTAAGGAAATTAAGAAAGTCTTCAGGCAAAGTCTTCAAACACAGATATGAACAAACACACAACACAATAATGAGGAAATGAAAGTGTTGAGGAAATAGAACCAATAAGCTTGGTGAAGACAATGATTTGGTAGACCAGTTCCAACTGCTGTCTCAGTTGTACATCTGGTTGGAGCGGCTGAGTATTTAAACTCGAGGACACCTAGTCCCGGACACACAGTCCTCACCGTATTCTCCTTGAGCTAAGGACACACAATCCTCGCCCAATCACTCATGGTAAGTCTTCAGGTGACTTCCAAACCTTCACAGACTTGGTCACTCGGCGATCCACAATTCCTCTTGGATGCTCTAGACCTTGACGCCTAACCGTCGGGAAGAAGCACAGTCTTCAAAGGTAACAAGCGTCGGATCCACGCAGGATCAATCTCTTCAGTGATGCTCAATCACTTTGGGTTTGTAGGTGTTTTGGGTTTGGGTTTGGATTTTCCTCACTTGATGATTTTCGCTCAAAGTCCTCGGAGGATGGGTTGCTCTCAAATGACAAGTGTTAGTTTCTCTCGGAGCAGCCAACCAACTAGTGGTTGAAGGGGGCGGCTATTTATAGTGTAGGGAGCAGCCCGACATGATAAGACATAAATGCCCTTCAATGATATGACCGTTATGTGGATAAGATATTTTGGGACAGCTGGCACGTAGCACAACAACGGTCGGAAATTTGAGGTACAAATTCCTCAGGGCTATCATGTTCCTCACTATGTAGGCAATTTGCACTGGCAAATTCCAAACTCCTCAGTCAGAGCAAAGTCCTCAGTGACCAGAAGAACTGCGTCTCTGTCACTGAAGAAACTGACTGAACTGTATGAGATTTCCAATGGCTTCACTCGAAGGGATTGGTAGGTGTAGGCTTTGAGATGAGCATCACATGGAAACTTTCTCCTTAGTATTTCCTCGACCCCCTTTAACAGTACGGTGTTTCCTATGACTCAAGAAAGAGAAAATGAAACTGCGAAAACAAAAGTCTTCACGCTTCATGTTCCTGGAATGAATACCAAGTCTTCAAGGTCACACCAATTTCTTCACTTTCAAAGTCTTCAGAAAGTCTTCAAAATACCAAAGTCTTCAGTCGAAGAACTTCATTTTTAGGGGTCGACTTTCTCTGTAAATATCAAACTCCTCATAGACTTATAGACCTGTGTACACTCATAAACACATTAGATACTTAACCTATAAGTCTTCAATACACCAAAATCACTAAGGGGCACTAGATGCACTTACAACCCGCCGGAGCCGCGTTGAGCCGCCCTTGCCGCTTTTAGCCGCCGGGGGTATATTAAGTCACCGGCCTGCCTGAGCCACCTCTGTCGCGATAAACGGATCATCCTCGTCCAAACGAATCAGGTGATATCCATCCAAGTTTGTTTTATTAGCACACGTTGTGTTTGTCAAAAAACAAGTTTATCTTTGCCTTGGTCTGCAATATTGTTTATGCAGAGCAATTATTTATGACAAAAAGTGATATTATACTGCGGAGATGGAGGCATGCCAACATCTTTTGGCACAGGTGGTCATCGTTACTCAACGGACTCCCGCACCGGCTTACAACGCCACGGCCGGTTCATCTGTCTGTGCCGCTTCAGATGTTACGATCGTCTTTACCATCCGTCTCTCGCGGCCTGGTCTACATCAACACACCAAGCCGCGCCTGTCTGTGTGAGCTGTTCATTGAGTATGAGCAAGTCACTACTTGGGAAGCCCGGTTTCTCTTCCAACAAATTGGAGGCAAATTATCATACATTATCAGCCGCCATCTGCACTGGATGGTTCAATGGGCAGGCGCACAAGTCGCCGCTACTACGGTTTGGTTAACTTCAAACAAGAAGTTGGAAGGAACCATTGGCCGAGTTGCTGACACGGCTCATACGGGATCATTTATAACCCGCCGCAGTCACCTCAACCTTCTATGGATTCACATCGCGTTATCAACGCCAATGATATACACCTTCTGCTATGGTCAAATATGGAGAATCTCAAGCCAACTCTTCGAGTCATCTTGAGACTCGAGGGCTACAATGGTATGGCTCGGCAAAATTAGCCGGTTTCAAGAATTCAAAAACTCCGGGTCATTGAAGGGAAGATAACCCGGGCCTAGAGGCTACTGCTTTATTGGCGAATATTTAAAGGCCTTCAGGAAATTTCCGGCTCAAAATGAAGATTCCGGTTTAAAATACAACTCAAGAGACATCTCTCTCCCGCAAAGGTTTGAAACTCTCAAAACCGGTTCAACATCCGGCTCAAGGTAAATTTGTCCCTTACAAAGCTTTGAGGTTCTCGATATCCGGTTTAAGAATTTCCGGTTCAAAAAGAACTAATATCTCGCAAGTTCGAGTTCTCAGACAAATTAATGGTTACCAAAGAGAACTTGCTGCCATGATGCACGGTTCAAAACATGGGTATCCTACCTTACGTCTTATCTTATTATGGTCACTTGGGGGCTTCCTGCTCATCGGGCATAGCTATCAATACCCTCTTGATTGGCGCAATGCCAAAACTTATATGGTCATTTGGGGGCTTCCTGTTCAAACATAGGTTGTATTCGAACCAAAGAGAGCATAGCTGTCGATACCCTTTTGATTGGCAAACTGCCGAACCCACTTGGGGGCTTCTTGATCGTATCCGAATCATAGCTCAACCTCTTTGGGAATCGATGTGGATCGTATTCGAATCAGCGTCGCCAAACAACTCTTAAGGTCATTTGGGGGCTTCCTGTTCAAACATAGGTCGTATTCGAACCAAAGAGAACATAGCTGTCGATACCCTCTTGATCGGCATCGCCAAAGCCACTGGGGCTATATGATTGTATTCGAATCTTAGCTTAACCCCTTTGGAACGGTTTACTGATCGTATTCGAATCATGTTCAAACATAGGTCGTATTCGAACCAAAGAGAACATAGCTGTCGATACCCTCTTGATCGGCATCGCCAAAGCCACTGGGGGCTATATGATTGTATTCGAATCTTAGCTTAACCCCTTTGGAACGGTTTACTGATCGTATTCGAATCAAAAGCCTCAAAATTTTGTCTGTTTCTTGTACAAGTTTTTTGCAATCGCAGTTATTTGACTTTGTCTTGAGACTTTTTTTATCATATTTGAAAGCATCTAGGGAGTGGTTTTGATTCCACCGGCTTAACCTTGGTCAATAAAGTTGTCAGCACATAACAAACATCATATGTGCCGGCTTTTACAGAATTGGGTTCTCACCCTCACTGTCCGGGTCATATAAACAGGCGGTATCATTCAAAGGATCATAGGGATCTTGTGATCTACTTGTGTGCAGGATAAGACTATATTTGGGTGGTTACCCGCCCTGGCTTTTGACGTTAAGTCGCCAGGGTATATGTTGTTTAAACTTTGTGCAGGATTCGCAGAACTATGACTTATATAAATGTTTAAGTCCAAGCTCATCATTAAAATTGATGCTTCAAAATGTTTATCCGTTCTGGATTTTCTCAAAGGCTATCAGCTGTCAGGTTACAAAAATTCCGGCTTACAATGAATGCACATTAAGTCGTCATCGGCCAAGAGCCGCCAAGTATTTAAACTCCGGATTTACTTGTCAACCGATGAGGTATTCAAATCTTTAATAGCCAAAACGGGCTGCATTTTCATGATGATATTGAATGATTGAGGTTTTCATACCGGATTATATTATTCAAATCTTGAATAGCCAACATGGCTGGATGTCTATTGTGATTATCAATAACCAGTATAATGATTGAGGTTTTCAAAGTCGCTTTAGCGCAACGACTATTATTTTTATCAATGGATATGATTTATTCTACAATGGAAGGAATAGTCCCGAGTTGCTGCAGGCTCACGACCCGGCACTTGGGGGCTACATTATTCAGATTGAGATTATATCAAATATGCAAGTCCCATGTCACTGCCAGCATGCACCATGGCACTTGGGGGCTAATGCAAAGTCATTTTTTGCTCAATTTATTGAAGACCCGACTCATCACATTCTAAATGAGTTGGCCCTTGGGGGCTACCAATTGCTCCTGTTAAAATTCAAGGTACACAATCCTTATTCCATTATATTGAAGGATCCATTGCTCAGTTGGTAAAGCACAAAGCTCTTAACCTTGTGGACGTGGGTTCAAGCCCCGGGATGGGGGTTACATCATATGATATTATTTTCAATGAAAAGCCCCAGCTCAGTATTATCTTACTAAGCCAGCTCTCGGGGGCTACACGTTACTACTCAAATCTACATCATCATATTTACAAAGTCCCTGCTCATTATTACATAATGACCTGACACTTGGGGGCTAATGTGTATTGCTCTTTGCTGAAGACAATTCTATGATGACCCGGCTACACTACTATGACTATAGCCGACTCATGGGGGCTACACAACTGGATTTTATTTAAAACCACGGCGATAAGTCCCGGCTTATTCATGCTGATTAAACCGGCCCTTGGGGGCTACAGGTAATATGGATATAAGGGAGAAATATCTTCAAATTCTCAGTTTGAGTAAATCAGATTGACCCGGTGTCTGCAAAAATCATAAACCGGCATCAGCGACAATTATGACTCGCATCATCTATTTATAACCCGGCAATTTTGGTAATTATAAACCAACAAGTTTTATATCTTCAAGTCGGCTGAATATAAGTTGAATATTCGAAGACCAATATTTTTGTCAAAGTCAGAGCACTGAAGGCCGACTCAAGTGAATTATCTCTTACAATATTTCTCAACAAGAGACCAATGTCAGCAAATTGATTCTGAAGCTGGCCTGTTGATCTGGATTTTTCAAAGGAAGTATCTGGATTTTTTGCATTGGACAAATTCGAACATATCTGCTAAGGAGATTTGCTATGAGATTATGGATACATATCAAGAAGGAGATGACAAGGACTTAAGGATGATCAAGTGCCGGCTTACAGGAATATTTAACCGGGAGTACAACCTGTCAATTTGTTCTTATGTTTATGTTGCAGATCAGTTTAACATGGATAAATCCAAATTAAACTTGGGGGCTAATGTCGGGGATATACCCCACGGTATGACCCGGCTGGACGTATAACCCATCCGGACTTGGCGACTCACTAATGACCCACCCTGACTGGACGACACACTAAGTGACCCGCCCGATCCTGGCGACTTATGGGTGACCTGGCAAGCGGATCAGAGGAGCGACAAGACCCGGGGGCCCAGGAGGCTCAAGGCCCAGAAGGCCGGTTTACGTTATGGTAGGCCGGCTTAAGAGGAAAGGCGTGAGGAATATTTCCTTTACGAGGAAGCAAGACCCGGACTTGTATTAAACTTGTAAGAAAAGATAGACTAGTCCTAGTCCTACTAGGACTCCACATGTAACCCGCCCCTCTAACTTATATAAGGAGGGGCAGGGCTCCCCAAAGAGGGACAAGCGACAAGAAACAGGAAACAAGATCTAGGGCTAGACACAAAGAGGAGAGCCGGCTTACGGCGACTCCCTCGTGATCATAATGAGACCTAGCCACAAACAACATGTAGGGTTTTTACCAGATGATGTTTCCCGGGGCCCAAAGTTGTCTAAATCCTCATCTTGTGTGATGATTCGCCTTGCGTCTCTCGATTCCGACCAACCCCCTCAAGCTACCACATAGATGCGTTGGCCTCGCGACTAAGTCCTGACACTAAGGACATCTGCCGTGATAATTCCACGACAGTACCTGACCGAGTCAAGTTGCAGTTGCATGCTCCTTTATATGTACTCTCACAGTTTGATGTACACTAACATTTTCCATATTCGTTGTTGAACTAGCACCACGGCGAGCAGAAACATACATCAGGGATAATGCTTGACAGATTAACAAAATCTAAAGGAGGAAGAATGGAGATCCATTTTGAGGTAGGTTTAAAAAGGCCACGTGATGCTACAGAGTCAGACAAGTTAGTATCAGAGGCAGCCGTTGCCGTTAGGTGTCATGCACGTATCCTCCCAACGTGGATCCAGTACAGGAATGAGAAAGACAATACCCAGTTTAACACCTTCCTTGACCATTTATCCGTAAGTAATGTTATTCATCGCAATTAGTAATATTGTCTTGCTTTGTCCCATACTTTCTAGCTTCCTCCTAATAAGACTCACATTCTTTTTTCAACAGATGAGGTTCAAGTTGGATCTGAAAGTTGATGCAACTAGACAAGCATGCAATCATGTTTTTCAGTCTGCTTTGCGACAGTATCGGTACCACCTTAGAAAATCTCACTTTGAAGGCAAGGCTAACAATGAAATCACTCAAACATCTCTAGTGGAATATATTACAAATGAAGACTGGACAGCCCTCGTTAAACACTGGTCTGATCCAAAGTATCAGGTAGGCTATATGTATTTGATCAGACCACATATTGAACTTGTATTTATGTATGTGCCTTACAATTGTATCTTCTTCTAGGCTAACTGTTTGAAGAACAAAACCAACCGTTCTAAAGTGAAATTCCAATAGACCACAGGATCTCATAACTATATTGCACACTGCGAGGCTCTTATAAATAGCTGCTACTTCCTTCTTTTTTTTGTGCCATATTGTCGTATCTATATTGACTTGTTCCAAATACAGAGGAAATCCCGTGTGGACCAAAAAGAACCTGAACCGAATGCAGTGCAAATCTTCAAGGATTGCCACACCAGCAAGATGAAGGGCATGAGCACACCAGTTCAAGCCACTGTTGTAAGTCCTTACTCCTCCTGCCTTGAACTGATTGGTACTGTGATGTGTTCATTTAACTACTTGGTTTGCAGCCAATGTCAATTACTCTGTTCACTTTTATTCACAGTTGTCTTAACGTATCATTTCACCTTACATGGTTTAAAAGAGATGAAGGATATTCTTTTGGTCTTGATCTGTAATCTAGTTGTTATGTTCACGTGCGCACACAATGATAAAATAGCCTGTTTGTTTTATATCTGTTTGCCCATGATATGAATGATCTCATACTATGTTCATCCTACTTTAAACCATGTCTCTTTATCCTTAGATGCCAACGAATGTGAGGAAATAGACAATACAGTAGGCATGCTACATGGACATATGTTTCGAAAGTGATTTTATTATGTAGTTGGCACTACAATACATGCTAATGTATTACAGTAGTTCACCAAAATAAGTTATGTATAAACGTTTAACCTACTTTCTTTGTTTTTGTCTCATTAGTAACTTATCTGGTACACTAATCTACAAGTTCAAACTTTCAGGAAGCTATGGAACAAATGATTGAACAGCCACAACCACCTGAAGGTGATGAGGGTACTACAAGCACAATGTCACCTCTTGCTGCAGTGCGTCAGTATCTCTCCACTAGCAGTGCAAAAAGCACCTTCCTGCGTAATTCTGGGTTGGTTGTCAAGGTAACCTCGTCCAAATCGCCTACTGAACAAAATCTTCCTGCGAGACAGAGTGATATATCTGTGCTCCAGACACAAGTCCAATCCCTAATGGACATTGTTTCAGAAACAAGAATAGTGGTTGAGAAATGTCGTCAAGATATGAATGGTTTTGAAACCAGACTATCAGACATTCACTTTGTTGTTCAAGAGCAATGGCGGAAAAAAGGTGGAGATCGTGCTGCTCCATCAGATTCTACTGCCTGAAACATTAGCACTCAGGTTAAATGATCTGTGCTTCTATACATCTGATGGTGCTTTTATCTAGAAGGATTGTAAACTTTATGCCAACAGGCCTTTTGTTGTATGGTTGGAATTTATTTTGTTGTGATACAACATTTATGATGCTGCCTCGGGCTGCAGTAATTATGACACTATTTTTGTATAGTGTAGGTTTATCTTAGCAATGTAATCAGCCGAAAGCTTCATAGGAGCCCAACAAGCCAACATTCGTCGGGCCCATTCCAATTGGGCTAAAAACGATTACGGGCCGAAATTGGCATGTAGCCCACTAAAAATATCTGGGCCTAAATTAGCATAAGCTTTCATATTTTTCTGGTAGGCCTGTGCCCATAGTGGGCCTTTAACAAGCCTAAACATAATTTGGGCCCTCAGTAAAAATAGGCCGTTTACATGTGTAAATATCTCGAGCCCATAAAATACATGGGCCTTTAATAGACCGAAAGTGAGATTGGGCCCTGATTGTGCCAAATAACCCACTGGACTTTAACAGGCCGAAATTCGGACGGGCCATAAATGCACCGACCTAATACACGGGCCTTTAACAGGCCGGAACTTCGGTCGGGCTAGATTATCGTCATTTTTATATGGGCCGTTAATGGGCCCGATATAACGTTGGGCCACATATGGCCCATGGTTTACGTCCGGCTTTAACAGGCCGAAAATGACAACAGGCCGAAAGTGGCCCAAAGCTATAGTGGGCCTCTAACAGGCCGAATGTCAGACATGGCCGAATATGACCCAAATCCTTCACGGTCGTTTATGGGCCGAAAGTTTTGATGGCCTGTAAATGGGCCCAAATGAAGCCGGGCCTTTAACAGGCCGGAAATACACCGGGACGTAATTCGGGTTACTTAGCGGACTGTTAACGAGCCAGAAGTGACCATGGGCCGCGTTGATGACAAGTTTAGGACAGGCCTTTGACGGGCCAATTTGACAGAGAATGTTGGGCCTTTAGCTGGGCCGACCCATTATGGTCGGCAGAATCTTGTGGGCCTTTAGCTGTCCCGACCCATTATGGTCCGCAAAATCTTGTGGGCCTTTAGCTGGGCCGGCCCATTATGGTCTGCAAAATCATGGGCCTTTAGCTGGGCCGGCCCATTATGGTCCGCTAAATTTTGTGGGCCTTTAGCTGGGCCGGCCCATTATGGTCTGCTAAATCTTATGGGCCTTTGGTTGGGCCGGCCCATTTAATCTTTGTGGGCCACTTTGGGCCGGTCCACATGTCAACATATCATAGGCCCATCTCGCCCGTTGGATCCGTCAGCCAATGAGAATTTTACACGTGGAAAATTGGCATTGGTCGTGGCTGTTAACGAGTTATCAGATCCAAAATCCGACCCGATAGCTTAACAGCGTTCCGTTACGGTGGATGCCACGAGTCGGTCACCATTGACGAAAGCACTTCTGTGACGCGCGATTTATCGTCATGGAAGTGGACACTTCCGTGATGATAATTTTGGCAATGTCATGGAACACTTCTACGACAGCACAAGTATGACTATCTTAATTTTTTCATAAATTTGTCATGGATGTACATGCATGACAGAAAATGCGACCTACTGTGACAAACACGTATCGTCACGGAAGTGTATTTTTTTGTAGTGCTATGGGCGTGAATCAGACGTTGCCAACTCCGACAATAACAACAATATGACCAGGGAAATGCCTAGAAGGTTGGCGACATCCAAATGAACATCTCTGTGTGATTAACTGAAAATTTTGTGATCGAGCATGATGTAGTCTACGATGGTTGATGTAGATTGAAAGGCCTTCGCAATGCACATTTCAAGTTATTCTACATCTGAATGAATTCTCCTTATCTATGCAGTCATGGTGCCGGAGGGTTTGACCGAGAGGAGCTATGGTCTGTGGGGGAGGGGTCAAAACGGATCAGATGCGGACTAGATAGTACCATTACCACTTTCTTTTATCATATTTTCAAAACAAATACGATCACAAATATGGATGTTATTGATACGAGTGTAGATCGTATGTTACTCGAGTACGGATACATATAAGGTGTTTACTCAATTCAGAATAGATACGAATAATAACGACATACTAGTTAAAGGAAATAAACCAATAGCTATGTGACAAAAAGTAATCAACCAGCAACATATAATATGTCAATGATAGACATGTTTATGGACAAATACTACTCCCTCCGTCCCACAATATAAGACCTTTTTGCAAGTTGTTTTAGCTTGCAAAAACATCTTATATCATGGGACATATGGAGTACTATAGTGTGTAATAATTTATAATTATAATCATACAAAAATGTAAAATTTGACAAACTATTTGGCTTTTATGTTGGATAACTGACATATTGGGGATATAATTTCTCAAATTAGCTCAAGAAATCTTATTCAAGTATGAAATATCCACTTTCACATTTATATTTGTGTCAAAATCTTGTACTGTATTTGCATTTGTATTTGTAAAATAAACCTAGTTATCTTTCATTTTCATTTTCATTTTCATTTTCATTTCAATTCGGATGCGGATGTTTCAGATATGATAGACATTTTTTCTAGTATGAATATCGGATATTCGGACTATCCACTGTCACTTTCCATCCTTAGTAGGGGGTCTTCCAGCTACATGGGAAGACTAGTTCTTTCTCAAGCTGACTAATGAGTTTTTAGTTGGTGCTGCCAACTAAAAGGCCTTAGGGCATTGCCGACACCGACTCCCAAATAGGACACCACTTCCGTCCGCAGACCCGGTTGGGGGAGGGGACGAGTCTGCGGACACGAACGCAAGAGCCGACCATCCAAAGCTATCCACATACATTTCAAACAAGATTTGAACTATCTGGACAAATTACATTCAAAATGGATGATTTTCATATAAACCGGACGAAAACATTTACATTTAGGACATATTTTACTAAACTATACCATACTAGGATAAAACTAGTCTAGTGCCGATCACGGCGGATCTCGATTCCCACAACATGTCTTCCCTATGTCTGGCAGCCCGCTCATCGAACTGTCGTGAGCCTCGGATGGATATGCTTCAGTGGGAGGGGGAGCGTAGCCTCCCTCCACCGTGGAGAATCATGAATCGGAGTTGATTTTTGGGCAGGGGAAGATGGTCGCCATGGCCCTACGCCCCCGCTCAGCGGGAAATCACCGGTTGTGTAACCCCGCGAGGTGGTGGCGGTGGCTTTCATGGGACCCAAGCGGCGACGACCTCCCATGGTCTACTTTTCCTCGTTGTCCGCGGTGACCGTGAATGTACCGGTGTCATCGTCCTGCCGTTGACGCATGACGTACTTGGAGTTGGCAACATCGTCGTTGATGCCCCAGTCAAATTCCTCCGCTGCTGTGCCAACCACCATGAAAATGACTTCTTTCTCCACCTATCGGATGGCACGTCTCCGATGTATCTATAATTTTGGACTGCTTCATGCTATCATCATACCACTTTTACATATTTCGTGGTGGTAATTTATATTATTTCTATTTTGGACTAACCTATTAACCCAGTGCCAAAGGCCAGTTCCTGTTTTCTATTGTTTGGGCGGTTTTAGATCAAAATTTGACACGGAACCGGAATGACATGAAAATTTACCTGGATTTTTTAGGAATATATATATATATATATATGAATTTATGGCGCAAGAATCAATGCAAGACGAGGCCCATGGGCCTCACATGCCATCATGGCACGCCCAGGGGTAGGGCGTGGGGCCCTGGCTTGTGGAGAGACTGTAGGTCGGCTTGACCTCTCCTTCAAGTGCAAAGAAGCTAATTATGAGGAAAAAGTTGTGTTAAAATTTTAGCTGGATTGGAGTTACAGATCTTCGGCTATTTAAGGAATGGTGTTCGGCCAGAAAATAGTACCAAAACATAGATGAAAACCTAGAGAGAAAGAGGAAAAGAGATCCAATCTCGGAGGGGCTCCCGCCCTCCGGGGGCCATGGAGGCCAATGACCAGAGGGGGAACCCTTCTCCCATCTAGGAGTAAGGCCAAGCAAGAATAAGAAGGAGGGGTCTGTCTCTCCCCCTCTTTCGGTGGTGCCGGTGTTGGGGAACGTAGTAATTTCAAAATTTCCCTATGCACACACAGGATCATGGTGATGCATAGCAACGAGGGGAGAGTGTGTCCACGTACCCTCATAGACCGAAAGCGGAAGCGTTAGCACAACACGGTTGATGTAGTTGTACGTCTTCACGATCCGACCGATCCAAGTACCGAACGTACGGCACCTCCCAGTTCAGCACACGTTCAGCTCGATGACGTCCCTCGAACTCCGATCCAGCCGAGCTTTGAGGGAGAGTTCCGTCAGCATGACGGCGTGGTGATGGTGATGATGATGCTACCGACGCAGGGCTTCGCCTAAGCACCGCTACGATATGATCGAGGTGGAATATGATGGAGGGGGGCACTGCACACGGCTAAGAGATCAAGAGATCAATTGTTGTGTCTTGGGGTGCCCCCTACCCCGTATATAAAGGAGCAAGGGAGGACGAGGCCGGCCCTAGGAGGGGCGCGCCAAGGGAGTAGGATTGCTACTCCTAGTAGGAGTAGGTTTCCTCCTTTCCTAGTCCAACTAGGAGAAGGGGGGAAAGGAGGGGAGGGGAGAAGGAAGGGAGAGGGAGGCCGCGCCCCAAACCCCTTGTCCAATTCGGACTGGGCTTGGGAGGGGCGCGCGCCACCTCCTGGCTGCTGCCTCTCCTTCCCACTAAGTCCCATCAAGGCCCAATACTTCTTCCCCGTATTCTCGTAACTCCCCGGTACTCCGAAAAATACCCGAATCATCGAAACCTTTCCGATGTCCGAATATAGTCGTCCAATATATCGATCTTTACGTCTCGACCACTTCGAGACTCCTCGTCATGTCCCCGATCTCATCCGGGACTCTGAACTACCTTCGGTACATCAAATCACATAAACTCATAATATTGATCGTCACTGAATTTTAAGCGTGCGGACCCTACGGGTTCGAGAACTATGTAGACATGACCGAGACACATCTCCGGTCAATAACCAATAGCGGAACCTGGATGCTCATATTGGCTCCTACATATTCTACGAAGATCTTTATCGGTCAAACCATATAACAACATACGTTGTTCCCTTTGTCATTGGTATGTTACTTGCCCGAGATTCGATCGTCGGTATCTAAATACCTAGTTCAATCTCGTTACCGGCAAGTCTCTTTACTCGTTCCGTAATACATCATCCCGCAACTAACTCATTAGTTACACTGCTTGCAAGGCTTATAATGATGTGTATTACTGAGTGGGCCCAGAGATACCTCTCCGACAATCGGAGTGACAAATCCTAATCACGAAATACGCCAACCCAACATCTACCTTTGGAGACACCTGTAGAGCTCCTTTATAATCACCCAGTTACGTTGTGACGTTTGGTAGCACACAAAGTGTTCCTCCGGCAAACGGGAGTTGCATAATCTCATAGTCATAGGAACGTGTATAAGTCATGAAGAAAGCAATAGCAGAATATTAAACGATCAAGTGCTAAGCTAACGGAATGGGTAAAGTCAATCACATCATTCTCCTAATGATGTGATCTCGTTAATCAAATGACAACTCATGTCTATGGCTAGGAAACATAACCATCTTTGATCAACGAGCTAGTCAAGTAGAGGCATACTAGTGACACTCTGTTTGTTTATGTATTCACACATGTATCATGTTTCCGGTTAATACAATTCTAGCATGAATAATAAACATTTATCATGTAATAAGGAAATATAATAACTTTATTATTGCCTCTAGGGCATATTTCCTTCAGCCGGAGTGCCGTCGGGGGAACCCCCGTCACCGCAACCATCTCCATCAACACCTCCATCGCCTTCCTCCCTCTAAAATCAGCGGTCTACTATCCCGCAACCTGATGCAATCCCCTACTTGAACATGGTGCTCTATGCTATATATTCTTATCCAATGATGTGTTGCACCTTAATGTCTACTACACAACCTTCTTCTTGTAGACTCGTGTTGGGCCTCCAAGCTCAGAGTTTTGTAGGACAGTAGCAAATTTCCCTCAAGTGAATGACATAAGGTTTATCAATCCGTGGGAGGCGTAGGATGAAGATGGTCTCTCTCAGACAACCCTGCAACCAAATAACAAAGAGTCCCTTGTGTCCCCAACACACCCAATACAATGGTATATTGTATAGGTGCACTAGTTCGGCGAAGAGATGGTGATACAAGTGTAATATGGATGGTAGATATAGGTTTTTGTAATCTGAAAATATAAAAACAGCAAGGTAACTAGTAACAAGAGTGAGCGAAAACGGTATTGCAATGCTTGGAAACAAGGCCTAGGGT
The DNA here is from genome assembly GCA_032464435.1 of Aegilops umbellulata. Classification (NCBI taxonomy): domain Eukaryota; kingdom Viridiplantae; phylum Streptophyta; class Magnoliopsida; order Poales; family Poaceae; genus Aegilops; species Aegilops umbellulata. The sequence continues at coordinate 338,526,140 of CP136056.1, read as the reverse complement.
TCATACTTTCACTAGTGCAAGTTCTCTCAACAATGATAACATAATTATATGGCAATCCCTCAATGTGCGACAAAAGTCACTCCAAAGTTCATATCGCGGAGAACATAAGATGAAATTGCTTGTAGGGTACGAAACCACCTCAAACTTATTCGTTCCAATCAATCCATTGAGCTATTCCTGTAAGTGTCACAAACAACCCTAGAGTTCGTAGTAAAATAACACCATATGACACACATCAATCAACCCTAATGTCACCTAGATACTCCAATGTCACCACAAGTATCCGTGGGTCAATTATACAATGTGCATCAAACAACTTCAGATTCATAATATTCAATCCAACACAAAGAACCTCAAAGAGTGCCCCAAGATTCCTACCGGAGAAACAAGGACGAAAACATGCATCAACCCCTATGCATAGATTACCCCAATGTCACCATGGGAATCCGCGAGTTGAGTGCCAAAACATACATCAAGTGAATCAATAGAACACCCCATTGTCACCACGGGTATCCCACACAAGACATACATCAAGTGTTCTCAAATCCATAATAGTATTCAATCCGATAATAGTGAAACCTCAAAGGTAAAAATCAATTCATCACAAGAAGATAGAGGGGGAAAACACCATATGATTCAAATATAGTAACAAAGCTCGCTATACATCAAGATCGTGCCAAATCAAGAACACGAGAGAGAAAGATCAAATACATAGCTACTGGTACATACCCTCAGCCCCGAGGGTGAACTACTCCCTCCTTGTCATGGAGAGCGCCGGGATGATGAAGATGGCCATCGGTGATGGTTTCCCCCTCCGGCAGGGTGCCGAAACGGGCTCCCGATTGGTTTTTCGTGGCTACAGAGGCTTTTGGCGGCGGAACTCCCAATCTAGGTTTCATTCTGGGGGTTTCTGGATTTATAGGAATTTTTGGCATCGGTTTCACGTCAGGGGGGTCCACGAGTCAGCGACAAGGCAGGGGGCACGCCCTAGGGGGTGGGCGCGCCCTCCACCCTTGTCATTGACTCAGGACTCTTCTGGCCCAACTCTTGTGCTTCGGGGGCTTCTTCTGGTCCATAAAAAATCATCGTAAATTTTCATCTTCTTTGGACTCCGTTTGATATTCCTTTTCTGCAAAACTCAAAAACAAGGAAAAAGCAGAAATTAGCACTGGGCTCTAGGTTAATAGGTTAGCCCCAAAAATAATATAAAATAGCATATAAATGCATATAAAACATCCAAGATGGATAATATAATAGCATGGAACAATAAAAAATTATAGATACGCTGGAGACGTATCAAGCATCCCCAAGCTTAATTCCTGCTCGTTCTCGAGTAGGTAAATTATAAAAACAGAATTTTTGATGGGGAATGCTACCGAACATATTTATCAATGTAATCTTCTCTATTGTGGCAAGAATATTCAGATCCATATGGTTCAAAACAAAAGTTTAATATTGACAAAAAAAAACAATAATACTTCAAGCATACTAATAAGGCAATCATGTATTCTCAAAATACATGGCCAAAGAAAGTTATCCCTACAAAATCATATAGTCTGGCTATGCTCCATCTTCATCACACAAAATATTCAAATCATGCACAAGCCCGATGACAAGACAAGCAATTGTTTCATACTTTTGATGTTCTCAAACCTTTTCAACTTTCACGCAATTCATGAACGTGAGCCATGGATATAGCACTGTAGGTGGAATAGAATATGGTGGTTGTGGAGAAGACAAAAAAGAAGGAGATAGTATCACATCAACTAGGCGTATCAACGGGCTATGGAGATGCCCATCAATATATATCAATGTGAGTGAGTAGGGATTGCCATTCAACGGATGCACTAGAGCTATAAGTTTATGAAATCTCAAAAGAAAACTAAGTGGGTGTGCATCCAACTTGCTTGCTCACGAAGACCTAGGGCAATTTGAGGAATCCCATCGTTGGAATATACAAGCCAAGTTCTATAATGAAAAATTCCCGCTAGTATATGTAAGTGATAACATAGAAGACTCTCTATCATGAAGATCATGGTGCTACTTTGACGCACAAGTGTGGAAGAACGATAGTAACATTGCCCCTTCTCTCTTTTCTCTCATTTTTTTGTTTGGCTTCTTTGGCATTTCTATTATTTTTTTCTCTTTTTCCCTTTTTTCCTCACATGGGACAACGCTCTAATAATGATGATCATCACACTTTTATTTACTTACAACTCAAGAATTACAACTCGATACTTAGAACAAAATATGACTCTATATGAATGCCTCCAGCGGTTGTAACATCCCAAATTTTCAATTTGGAATGTTACACATAGGTCATTCATGCATATCATATTTTACTGCATTTTGCTTTGCAATCCCCGAAATTCTAAGCAACTCAAGGACCCACGGAGAGAGTTGGGGATTTCACGTTTTTCATATTTGAATGTTATCAAATATCGAAACAAGGATCACTTTGGTTTTAATTATTTTTTTCTCCAAAAATATTTCATATTAAAATATATCAGAGGAGATAATATGAATTCTCCAAAATAAAGGGAATATTGGATGAAAAATATTAAAATAAAATAATTAATTCTTTTTGGACTTTTATTGCTATTTTATTTGAGTTAGGAATAATATGTGTTTTTCAAAATTGCATTAGAGGCCCAAATAAATGTTCACTTTGTCTACAATATTATTAGAGGACCGTGAAAACTTATTTCAGGATTTTTGGACTTCGTTTATTATTTCTTTTATTTGTTTTTCCGCGTCAGGATTATTTAAAAAAGGTGCACCGACCTAACCGGGCCGTGCCTGATCCGGACACTGCCTGACCAGGCTTTATAAGCCGCGGCCCGGCCCCGCCACCAGCCCAGACGCCAGCCCCGTCGCGCAAACACTAGTCACCGCGTCGCCGCCTTGATCCATGCGCCGCCGCCAGCGCCAGCTCGCGCCGCCGCGACGCTGCCGCCCGCCGCCGAGGTAGCCGCCGCCGTCCAGTTTTTCTCAGGAAAAACCGATTGGTTTTTTTAAGTAAACCCTAGATTCATTTTTTTAAGATTTCGGTTCGGTTCGGTTTTTCGTTGGTTTATTATTTAGGGGACGTTCATTTTAACGAACGTTGTTCGTCAGTTAGCCGCAGACAGCGAACGTTCGTTCGTTAGCCTATTCGTCTCGTTTTATTTTCCAGGGTTTTTCCACGATTATTTTCGATCACGATTTCTTCCCTAATCTTCGTTTTAGTTTATCTTTTCGCTCATTTATCCAAATCAGGTGAAACAAGCGCCTAGCTCTTCGTCTCGAAGCCCTCTTTCTGTTTAACCAACTTGAACAAGATTCTAGTACTGTAAAATTTGACTTTAGTCCATATTAGTAAACGGGTCTTGTTTCTTTCGTAGTTTGAGTTTCGTTGCTCTGTTTGATTTGATTCTTTTTGCAAATCGAATCTCTTCTGTTGAGTTTTCAGATTTGATCTTCTTATTTGAGTTTTACCCGTGCATCTTTGCTTGATTTCTTATGTATGCTATTGTTTGTTTGCGATAGAATTCCTGGAGTGTGGAGCGTGCTACTACGAGTCTTTAGGATTTGCAGATCGTCAGCAAGGCAAGTAACACATTGATCATACTCTTTTCATACTCAGTTTTTATGCATTAGTTACAATCCTCAAACACTGCATGATTAGGATGTGATTAACTTGTGGGTTTTGGGAAGTAGTTGATGAGGTAGAACCTTTTGCCCTGTTTATTATCAAACCCTGGGAGTTACTTCTACGTTATGCTTATATTGCCATGCTATGCTCGTAGACGTGGATTGGGTTTGAGTGTATCCATGACAGATGTGAGTTTGTTAAATTAATGGTTCAACTTAAGGTGGCAACTTTAATACACATCCGGGTGGATTGCTTGTGGGCACCTGGAGAATCCAGTGTTGTCCTAGGTATCCCGGAGTAGGCGTGTGATCATCCTACGGTCCGCCACCCAGGCTCAAAGGGATCATGAGATTATTCATGATAGAAACTTCCGTGTGCAGCCACAAGCCATTATGGGCTCTGGCATAGTTGATTATGTTGTATGACCTCTTTCAATGGTAGGCTAGCAGATGTAGGGGAAAGTAGGTGTAACTGTCTACCCAAAGTAAAGAGTTAATGCTTCGGAAAGACTATGTCTCGGTCATCCGTTTCTCAAACACCATGTAGTGCGAGAAATCCAACGGAGGAGATCGAGTCTTGTGGGGAAAAGTGCGCAAACCTCTGCAGAGTGTATAAACTAATCATCGTTAGCCGTGTCCCCGGTTATGGACATCTTGAGTATCTGGTACTTGAATTATTGGCTTGATCTCATCACTCTAAATTAATTTGTTGGGACGATAATGACTACTTTAATTTGGATTGAGTTGGAGGAACCTTCTCAATGATGTTTCAACCACCATGATAGTTAAATAAAGCATATTCCTTTGTTGTAGGGGGAAACTGGCTTTTCACAAAACATTATAACCATAGAGCCTCCACCAGCCATATATGCATGTAGTGATAGCATTTGTCTGTTCATTGCTCTACTGTGTTACTTTGCCAGCATATTCCATGTGCCGACCCATTTCGGGCTGCAACATATCATGTTGCAGACTTTTCAGACAAGGAGTAAGGTGCGCTAGGTCGGTTGTCATGCACTCAGCTATGCCATTGGAGTTGATGGACTCACTTTATCTTCCAACTCTTCCGCTGTTATCTTATTTAGATGGCCTTAAGCCATATTTATTGTAATAAGTTCTCTTTTGAGACATTCGATGTAATAAGTGTGTGATTGCTACTTTGTTATAAATCCATCCAAGTACTGTGTGTGTCAGCATTACCGATCTAGGGATGACACTGAACACAGAGATTTGACAGTCTGAGGTCGGATCGCTATAGCGGTGTACCGGGATGTGCAATGACTCAAGAGTGACATGTATAGAAAAATACGAATGTCGGATTTGCCACAAATACGATGTCAACTACATGAACATGCAAAGCAATATGACAATGATGAAGCATGTCATAATAAACGGAACGGTGGAAGTTGCATGGCAATATATATCTCGGAATGGCTATGGAAATGCCATAATAGGTAGGTATGGTGGCTGTTTTGAGGAAGGGTAATGGTGGGTGTAATGCACCGGAGAAAGTTGCGCGGTACTAGAGAGGCTAGCAATGGTGGAAGGGTGAGAGTGCGTATAATCCATGGACTCAACATTAGTCATAAAGAACTCACGTACTTATTGCAAAAAATCTATTAGTCATCGAAACTAAGTACTACGCGCATGCTCCCAGGGGGATAGATTGTTAGGAAATGACCATCGCTCGTCCCCGACCGCCACTCATAAGGAAGACAATTAATAAATAAATCATGCTCCAACTTCGTTACATAACGGTTCACCATATGTGCATGCTACGGGAATCACAAACTTTAACACAAGTATTTGTCCAATTCACAATTACTCACTAGCATGACTCTAATATCACCATCTTCATATCTTAAAACAATCATAAGGAATCAAACTTCTCATAGTATTCGATGCACTTTATATGAAAGTTTTTATTATATATATATCCCTCTTGGATGCCTATCATATTAGGACTAAATTCATAACCAAAGCAGATTACCACGCTGTTTAGAGAGACTCTCAAAATAATATAAGTGAAGCATGAGAGTTCAATAATTTCTACAAAATAAAGCCACCGATGTGCTCTAAAAAGATATAAGTGAAGCACCAAAGCAACTAACAAACTAATTCAAAAGATATAAGTCAAGATCAATGAGTAGTCAAATAATTATGTAACTATGTGAAGACTCTCTAACATTTAAGTATTTCAGATCTGAAGTACTTTATTGAAACAACAAGCAAAACTTAAATAAAATGACATTGCAAGGATATCACATATCATGTGAAGAAGCAAAATTTTAGGCTCAACCAAAACTGACCGATAGTTGTTGAAGAAGAAAGGTGCGATGCCAACCGGGGCATCCCCAAGCTTAGACACTTGAGACTTCTTGAAATATTAACTAGGGATGCCTTGGGCATCCCCAAGCTTGAACTTTTGTGTCTCCTTACTTCCTTTTATATCACGGTTTCCCTAAATCTTAAAAACTTCATCCACACAAAACTCAACAAGAACTCGTGAGATAAGTTAGTATAAATCAATGAATAACCTTACCATTCTCTACTGTAGAAAATCACTAAAATTATAATTTGACATTGCATACTAAATGCCTCTGCATATTTAAAACTCATATCCTCAAATAGAATCATTAAGCAAGCAAACATATGCAAACAATGTAGACATAACAACAATCGTCTAAACAGAACAGTCTATAAAGAATGCAAGAGGAATCATACTTCCCTAACTTCAAAAATTCTGAAAATTTACCACACTGTAGAAAATTTGGTGTTACTCATTGTGAAAACATTCAAAGATTTTATCATGTTCTGACTATTCACGAATATTCCAAACATAACAGCAAACTTTCTGTTTTCAAAACAGCAATGTATATACTTGTAAAATAAGCATGGTAAAGGCTATACTTGACCTTTTTATTGAACTAAAAGATGGAAAACATTACTCTAAGTAACATCAAGCAAATCCTAATAAAATAAAATGATGCTCCAAGCAAAACACATATCATGTGGTGAATAAAAATATAGCCTCAAGTAAATTTACCGATGGATTGAAGACGAAAGAAGGGATGCCATCCGGGGCATCCCCAAACTTATATGCTTGGTTATCCTTGAATATTACCTTAGGGTGCCTTGGGCATCCCCAATCTTAGGCTCTTGCCACTTATTATTCCGTAGTCCATCGAAGCTTCACCCAGAACATGAAAACTTCACAACACGAAACTCAACAGAAAACTCGTAAGCTTCGTTAGTATAATAAAGCAAATCACCACTTAGGTACTGTTGTGAACTCATTATAATTTTATATTGGTTTTATATCTACTGTATTCCAACTTGTACATGGTTCATACCCTCCGATACTACTCATAGATTCATCAAAATAAGCAATCAACACATAGAAAACAGAATCTGTCAAAAATAGAATAGTCTGTAGTAATCTGGAAACTTTCCATACTTTTGTAACTCCAAAAATTCTGAAAAATTAGGAAAACAAAGGCAATTAGTATATAAATCATGTGTCAAAAATTCATAATTTTATCACGCTCCAGTGAATTTTCAAAATTCTATAACTAGACGCAAAAGTTTCTGTTTTTGCACAGAATCAAGTCAACTATCATCCACACTATCCCAAAGGCTTTACTTGGCACTTTATTGAAACAAAAGGTATAAAACATGATTAGTAATGTTGCATAATCATGTGAACACACAAAAACATTAGGGGTAAATTTTGGGTTGTCTCCCAACGAGCGCTTTTCTTCAATGCCTTTCTAGCTAGGCATGATGATTTCAATGATGCTCACATAAAAGATAAGATTGAAACATAATGGGAGCATCATGAAGCATATGCCAAGCACATTTAAGTCTAACCCACTTCCTATGCATAGGGATTTTGTGAGCAAACAATTTATGAGAATAAGAATCAACTAGCATAGGAAGGCAAAGCAAGCATAACTTCAAGATTTTCAACACATAGAGAGGAAACTTGATATTATTGCAATTTCTACAAGCATATATTCCTCCCTCATAATAATTTTCAGTATCAACATGAATGAATTCAACAATATAACCATCACATAAATAATTATTTTCATGATCCACAAGCATAAGAAATTTACTACTCTCCACATAAGCAAAATTCTTCTCATTCGGAATAGTGGGAGCAAACTCAACAAAATAACTATCATGTGAGGCATAATCCAAGTGAAAATTAAAATCATGATGACAAGTTTCATGGTTATCATTATTATTTATAGAATACATGTAATCACAATAATAATCATAGATAGCAACTTTGTTCTCATAATCAATTGAAACATCTTCCAAAATAGTGGATTCGTCACTAAATAAAGTCATGACCTCTCCAAATCCACTTTCATAATTATAACAATAAGATTCAACACCCTCCAAAATAGTGGGATCATTACCTAGAGTTGACACTCTTCCAAACTCACTTCCATCAATATAATCATCATAAATAGGATGCATGCTATCATCATAATAAATTTGCTCATCAAAACTTGGGGGACAAAAAATATCATCTTCATCAAACATAGAATCCCCAAGCTTATGGCTTTGCATATCATTACCATCATGGATATTCAAAGAATTCATACTAACAACATTGCAATCATGCTCATCATCCAAATATTTAGTGCCAAACATTTTATGAACTTCTTCTTCTAACACTTGAACACAATTTTCCTTTCCATCATTTTCACGAAAGACATTAAAAAGATGAAGCATATGAGGCAACCTCAATTCCATTTTTTTTATAGTTTTCTTTTTATAAACTAAACTAGTGATACAATAAGAAACTAAAAGATCTGATTGCAAGATCTAAAGATATACCTTCAAGCACTCACCTTGCTGGCAACGACGCCAGAAAAGAGCTTGATGTCTACTACGTACCCTTCTTCTTGTAGACTCGTGTTGGGCCTCCAAGCGCAGAGTTTTGTAGGACAATAGCAAATTTCCCTCAAGTAAATGACCTAAGGTTTATCAATTCTGGGAGTAGGATGAAGATGGTCTCTCTCAAACAACCCTGCAACCAAATAACAAAGAGTCTCTTGTGTCCCCAACACACCCAATACAATGGTATATTGTATAGGTGCATTAGTTCGGCGAAGAGATGGTGATACAAGTGTAATATGGATGGTAGATATAGGTTTAATGGATGGTAGATATAGGTTTTGTAATCTGAAAATATAAAAACAACAAGGTAACTAGTAACAAAAGTGAGCAAAAACGGAATTGCAATGCTTGGAAACAAGGCTTAGGGTTCATACTTTCACTAGTGCAGGTTCTCTCAACAATGATAACACAACTAAATCATATGGCAATCCCTCAACGTGCGACAAAAGTCACTCCAAAGTTTATATCGTGGAGAACATAAGATGAAATTGCTTGTAGGGTACGAAACCACCTCAAAGTTATTCTTTCCAATCAATCCATTGAGCTATTCCTATAAGTGTCACAAACAACCCTAGAGTTTGTAGTAAAATAACACCATATGACACACATCAGTCAACCCTAATGTCACCTAGATACTCCAATGTCACCACAAGTATCCGTGGGTCAATTATATGATGTGCATCAAACAACTTCATATTCATAATCTTCAATCCAACACAAAGAACCTCAAAGAGTGCCCCAAGACTCCTACCGGATAAACAAGGACGAAAACGTGCATCAACCCCTATGCATAGATTACCCCAATGTCACCTCGGGATTCCGCGAGTTAAGTGCCAAAACGTACATCAAGTGGATCAATAGAACACCCCATTTTCACCACGGGTATCCCACGCAAGACATACATCAAGTGTTCTCAAATCCATAATAGTATTCAATTCGATAATAGTGAAACCTCAAAGGTGAAAATCAGTTCACCACAAGAAGATAGAGGGGTTAAAACACCATATGGTTCAACTATAGTAACAAAGCTCGCGGTACATCAAGATCATGCCTAATCAAGAACATGAGAGAGAAAGATCAAACACATAGCTACTGGTACATACCCTCAACCCCGAGGGTGAACTACTCCCTCCTCATCATGGAGAGCGCCAGGATGATGAAGATGGCCACCGGTGATGGTTTCCCCCTTCGGCATGGTGCCGAAATGGGCGCTGTCGGTGTCAAAACTGGCGGATCTTGGGTAGGGGTCCCGAATTGTGCGTCTAGGCGGATGGTAACAGGAGACAAGGGACACGAAGTTTTACCCAGGTTCGGGCCCTCTCGATGGAGGTAAAACCCTACGTCCTGCTTGATTAATATTGATGATATGGGTAGTACAAGAGTAGATCTACCACGAGATCAAGGAGGCTAAACCCTAGAAGCTAGCCTATGGTATGATTGTTGTATGTCGTCCTACGGACTAAAGCCCTCCGGTTTATATAGACACCGGAGAGGGTTAGGGTTACACAAAGTCGGTTACAATGGTAGGAGATCTAAATATCCGCATCGCAAAGCTTGCCTTCAACGCCAAGGAAAGTCCCTTCCGGACACGGGACGAAGTCTTCAATCTTGTATCTTCATAGTCCAGGAGTCCGGCTGAAGGTATAGTCCGGCCATCCGGACACCCCCTAATGCAGGACTCCCTCAGGCGCTGATACGTTTCCAAAGTATCTATAATTTTTATTGTTCCATGCTATTATATTATCCGTTTTGGATGTTTTATATGCATTAATATGCTATTTTATATCATTTTTGGGACTAGCCTATTAACCTAGAGCCTAGTACCAGTTTATGTTTTTTCCTTGTTTTAGAGTTTCCCAGAAAAGGAATACCAAACATAGTCCAAACGGAATGAAACCTTTGCGGTGATTTTTCTTAGACCAGAAGACACACCAGAGACTTGGGGATCAAGTTGGAGGAGCCACGAGGTGGCTGCAAGGACGGAGGGCGCGCCCCCACCCTTGTGGGCCCTCATGACCTTCCTGACTTAATTCTTTAGCCTATATATTCCCAAACCACCATAAGCATTCATGAAAACACTTTTCCATCGCCGCAACCTTCTGTACCCGTGAGATCCCATCTAGGGACCTTTTCTGGCACCCTGACGGAGGGAGATTTGATCATGGAGGGCTTCTACATCACCTTTGTTGCCCTTCGAATGAAGCGTGAGTAGTTTACCACAGACCTACGGGTCTGATACGTCTCCATCGTATCTACTTTTCCATACACTTTTGCCCTTGTTTCCGACTCTAACTTGCATGATTTGAATGGAACTAACCCGGACTGACGCTGTTTTTAGCAAAATTGCCATGGTGTTATTTTTGTGTAGAAATAAAAGTTCTCGGAATGACTTGAAACTTCACGGAGAATATTTTTGGAATATTTAAAAAATACTGGCGAAAGAATCAAGACCAAGGGCCCACACCCTGTCCACGAGGGTGGAGGGCGCGCCCCCTGCCTCGTGGGCCCCCTGATGCTCCACCGACCTCAACTCCAACTTTATATATTCACGTTCGGGGAGAAAAAAAATCAAAGATTAGGGCTTGGTGGTGACTCCGTATCATAAAACGCGATGAATCCTTCTCTCTGATTTTTTCTCCCCGAACGTGAATATATAAAGTTGGAGTTGAGGTCGGTGGAGCACCACGGGGCCCACGAGGCAGGGGGCGCGCCTAGGGGGGTAGGCGTGCCCCCACCCTCGTAGACAGGGTGTGGGCCCCCTAGTCTTGATTCTTTCGCCAGTATTTTTTATATATTCCAAAAATATTCTCTATGAAGTTTCATGTCATTCCGAGAACTTATATTTCTACACAAAAATAACACCAAGGCAATTCTGCTGAAAACAGCGTCAGTTCGGGTTAGTTCCATTCAAATCATGCAAGTTAGAGTCCAAAACAAGGGCAAAAGTGTTTGGAAAAGTAGATACGATGGAGACGTATCAACTCCCCCAAGCTGAAACCTTTGCTTGTCCTCAAGCAATTCAATTGATAAACTGAAAGTGATAAAGAAAAACTTTTACAAACTCTGTTTGCTCTTGTTGTTGTAAATATGTAAAGCCAACATTCAAGTTTTCAGCAAAGATTATGAACTAACCATATTCACAATAACACTTAGGTATCATATTTACTCATACTAATGGCATAATCAACTAGCGAGCAATAATAATAAATCTCAGATGACAACACTTTCTCAAAACAATCATAACATGATATAACAAGATGGTATCTCACTAGCCCTTTCTGAGACCGCAAAACATAAATGGAGAACACCTCTGAAGATCAAGGACTGACTAAACATTGTAATTCATGGTAAAAGAGATCCAGTCATAGTCATACTCAATATAAACTAATAGTAATGGATGCAAATGACAGCGGTGCTCTCCAACTAGTGCTTTTTAATAAGAGTATGATGACTCAACATAAAAGTAAATAGATAGGCCCTTCGCGGAGGGAAGCAGGGATTTGTAGAGGTGCCAGAGCTCGATTTTGAAATAGAGATAAATAATCTTTTGAGTGGTATACTTTCATTGTCAACATAACAACCGACAGATCTCGATATCTTCCATGCTACACACATTATAGGCGGTTCCCAAGCAGAATGGTAAAGTTTATACTCCCCCACCACCAACAAGCATCAATCCATGGCTTGCCCGAAACAACGGGTGCCTCCTGAGGGAGTCCTGTATTAAGGGGTCCTCGAGCATCCGAACTATGGTACATGGGCTGGACTGATGGGCTGTGAAGATATAAGACCGAAGACTCTCTCCCGTGTTCGGATAGGACTCTCCTTGGCGTGGAAGGCAAGCTTGGCATCCTAATATGAAGATTCCTTTCTCTGTAACCGACTTTGTACAACCCTAGTCCCCTCCGGTGTCTATATGAACCGGAGGGCTTAGTCCGCAGAAGAAGGAGAATAATCATAGTCATACAGGCTAGACTTTTAGGGTTTTTAGCCATTACGATCTCGTGGTAGATCTACTCTTGTAATACTCGTATTCATCAAGATCAATCAAGCAGGAAGTAGGGTATTACCTCCATAGAGAGGGCCCGAACCTGGGTAAACATCGTGTCCCCCATCTCCTGTTACCATCGACCTTAGACGCACAGTTCGGGACCCCCTACCCGAGATCCGCCGGTTTTGACACCGACATTGGTGCTTTCATTGAGAGTTCCGCTGTGTCGTTGTCAAGAGGTTCGATGGCCCCGTCAATCATCTACAACAAAGTCGTCCAGGGAGAAGTCTTCCTCTCCGGACAGATCTTCGTATTCGGCGGCTTCACACTGCGGGTCAACTCGCTTGGCCATCTAGAGCAGATCGACAGCTACGCCCCTCGCCATCAGGTCAGATTTGGAATCTTGAACTACGTCGCAGATATCTGCGGAGACTTGATCTTTGACGGATTCGAGACCACGGCGGCCGCTCCCTGTCACCATGATGAACATGACTTAAATCTGTCATCGGACCATGCCCAGGAGATAATGCCTGTAACTGCTCTGGCCCTAGATCCGGAGCAGATTGCGCCATCCGAGGATGGGAGGCTCAACCCCGCCACGGAAACCACAGACTCAGCGGCGTTGGAGCCGCACACAGACCCAACCTCGAGTGGGATCTGTGTCACCGGAACCTCGGACTTGTTTCCGGCTACAGGTTCCGAACCATGTGCGTCCGTGCACGTCGAGCCTGATCAGGCATTAATCATCGAATTCAGCTCCGCGGACATCTTCCGGCACTCACCTTTAGGCGACATGCTAAACTCATTAAAAACACTCTCCTTAGCGGGGAGCTCATAGCCGAATTATATCTGGTTCGAACTAGAGGCTGGTGATGGAGAATTTCGCTTCCCACCCCCCGCCCACTTAATAGCCACTATTGAAGACTTAACCGACATGCTCGATTACGGCTCCGAAGACATCGACGGTATGGACGACGATGCTGGCGAGGAGTAGGCCGAAAACCCGCCGTTCATCGGACGTTGGACGGCCACCTCCTCATACGACGTATACATGGTGGATGCACCAAAAGAGAATATCGGCAATGACAAGGAAGATCCAATTGAGGATGGACCTCCCGAGATACAACCAAAGCGCCGGCATCAGCAGCACCGCTCTAAATCACGCCACAGAAAAGACAGCAACACTGGCACATGACACGATAACACTCCGAATGGTGCCGAAGACAGAGAAGACCCCGATGAGCAAACTGTCGAACAGAACGATCAGGAAGATGGGCCAGTTAGCCCTGATGAACAGGCCATACACGAAGACTCGGAGGATAGTAATTATCTTCTGCTCTCCGAGGATGAGGTGAGCCTCGGCAACGAGGATTTTATCGTGCCTGAGGAACCTCTCGAGTAGGAGCGCTTTAAGCGTCGGCTAATAGCCACTGCAAGGAGCCTAAAAAAGCAGTAGCAACAGCTTCAAGCTGATCAAGATCTGCTCAATGATAGATGGACTGATGTCGTGGCAGCCGAGGAATACGGCCTCAAGTGCCCAGCCAAAAGTTACCCGAAGCGCAGATTGCTACCCCAGTTCGATGATGAGGCGATGGAGCCCGTACCATCATCCACAATGCGGCTGACCGACCACCATGTGGTCGGGACAAAGCGTCAACTCAAGCCGAACACCAGCCCGCCCCACCTCACCGTAAATGCAGAGATAAAACGGCTCGGAGACATACATATGACCTGCGGCAGGACTTGGACAGTAGAGCAGGTCAGAACAGATCGATCTATGGATCACGGGGACGTGCCCTGACACGCGACAACGTCTACCTAACCGGACGCAACAATCATACTCACGCACGGGCCGAGAACCGTAGACGGACTCCATCCGAGCTATGTCATGACATGGCCCGATATAGAGGCGCCGCACACCCCCTTTGCTTCACTGACGAGGTAATGGAGCATGAATTCCCAGAAGGGTTTAAACCCGTAAACATCGAATCATACGATGGGACAACAGACCCCGCGGTATGGATTGAGGATTTTCTTCTTCACATTCATATGGCCCGCGGCGATGATCTCCATGCCATCAAATACCTCCCACTAAAACTTAAAGGACCAGCCCGGCACTGGTTGAACAGTCTGCCTGAAAACTCCATAGGCAACTGGGAGGACTTGGAAGAGGCCTTCCTTGACAACTTCCAAGGTACATATGTTCGTCATCCGGATGCCGATGACTTAAGTCACATAATTCAACAGCCCGGAGAGTTAGCCAGGAAACTCTGGACTAGGTTCTTAACTAAAAAGAACCAGATCGTCGACTGTCCGGATGCCGAAGCCTTGGTGGCCTTTAAACATAGCATCTGGACGAATGGATCGCCCGACACCTCGGCCAAGAGAAGCCGAAGTCCATGGCAGCCCTCCCGACACTTATGACCCGCTTCTGCGCAGGCGAAGATAACTGGCTAGCCCGTAGCAATAACAATGCAAGCGAACATGGCATCGTGGAAGCCAGAAATAGCAACGGCAAGTGAGGGAGTCCTGGATTAGGGGGTCCTCGGACAGCCGAACTATTGGAATATGAAGATACAAGATTGAAGACTTCGTCCCGTGTCCGGATGGGACTCTCCTTGGCGTGGAAGGCAAGCTTGGCAATACAGATATGTAGATCTCCTCCCTTGTAACTGACTCTGTGTAACCCTAGCCCCCTTCGATGTCTATATAAACCGGACAGTTTAGTCCGTAGAACAACAACAATCATACCATAGGCTAGCTTCTAGGGTTTAGCCTCTACAATCTCGTGGTAGATCAACTCTTGTAATACTTATATCATCAAGATCAATCAAGCACGAGGTAGGGTATTACCTCCATCGAGAGGGCCCGAACCTGGGTAAACATCGTGTCCCCCGCCTCCTGTTACCATCCGCCTTAGACGCACAGTTCGGGACCCCCTACCCGAGATCGTCCGGTTTTGACACAGACATTGGTGCTTTCATTGAGAGTTCCATTGTGCCATCACCACAAGGCTTGATGGCTCCTTCGATCATCGGCAATGATGCGATCCAGGGTGAGGTTTTCCTCCCCGGACAGATCTTCGTATTTGGCGGCTTCGTACTACGGGCCAACTCGCTTGGCCATCTGGAGCAGATCGAGAGCTACACCCCTGGTCGTGACGTCAGGTTTGGAAATTTAAACTACACTACTGACATCCGCGGAGACTTGATCTTCGACGGATTCGAGCCCATGTCAGGTGCACCGCACAGTCACGACGAGCATGACTTAGCTCTGCCGTCGGACGGTGTTCGGGAGATCACACCTATGGCTACTCCGGCCCTAGATCCGGAGTCGGTTGCGCCGTCCGAGGACGGGTGGACGGACACCGCCTCGGAGGCCACACACTCAGTGGTGATAGAGCCAAATACTGACTTCACCTCCTATGAGACCTGTGTTGCCGGATCCTCAGATTCGTCCCCGGCCACAGGCCCCGAACCACCTGCGTCCATGCCTATCGAATCTGATTGGGCACCGATCATGGAGTTTACCTCCGCGAATATCTTTCAGCACTCGCCTTTTGGCGATGTGCTAAATTCATTAAGGTCTCTCTCCTTGTCAGGAGGCCCTTGGCCGAACTATGTCCGGCTCGAGTGGGAGGCGGACGACGAAGAAATTCGTTCCCCACCCACCACCCACTTAATAGCCACTGTTGATGACTTAACCGACTTGCTCGATTTCGACTCCGAAGACATTGACGGTATGGACGACGATGCAGGAGAAGAACAGGAACCACCGCCCACAGGGCGCTGGACAGCCACTTCATCACACGATATATATATGGTAGATACACCCAAAGAATACAATGACGAGGAACGGAAGGATGCAGCGAGGGATAGTTCCCTCGAGAAGCAACCAAAGCGACGGCGTAGGCGCCGCTCCAAATCCTGCCTCGGCAAAAACAACGATAACAGCGCAAGAAAAAATAATACCCCGGTCGACCCCAAAGGAAACAACAACCACACGGACCCAACAACAGAGCAGGATGAACTAGCGGACGTCGAACATAGTACAGAGCCGTTGTCCGATCATGGTGACGCCGAGGATAAAGCTCATCAACCTCTCTCCGGAGAGGAAAACAGTCCGGACGACGATGCACACATCATCCCGGAAAGGCACTTGGAACAGGAGAACCTCCATAGAAGGCTTATGGCCACCACGAGGAGTCTGAAGAAGCAGAAGCAAAGGCTTAAGGCCACGTAGAATACACTCAACAGTAGATGGGACAAAGTGCTCGACACTGAAGAAAAGTATGGTGGTAGTCGCCACACAAAGAGCTATCCAAAGCGCAAGCTGTTGCCTGAATTCGATGATGAGGCCTTAGAGCCTACACAGCCGAAAAATAAAACGGTCGACCGGTCGGATCGACCACCTCGTGGCCGCGATAAGGCGGCTAACGAGGCCACAAATAAGTCAGCACACGATTCACGCGAGGACTTGCATAAAAAAGCCAACATGACCAGATCCATCTATGGATCTAGGAAGCACGCTCCAGTGCAGAATCAAAACCGAACACTACAACCGTCAGAACGCCATGACACATCCAAATACAGGGGTGCCGCGCACCCCCTATGCTTCATTGATGAGGTGCTGGATCATGAATTTCCAGAGGGATTCAAACCCGTGAACATAGAGGCGTACGGCGGAACGACAGACCCTGGGGTCTGGATTGAGGACTTCATCCTCCATATCCATATGGCTCGCGGAGACGATCTCCACGCCATCAAATACTTGCCCCTCAAGTTGAAAGGACCAGCTCAGCACTGGCTGAAGAGCCTCCCCGAAAATTCAATTGGAAGTTGGGAGGAGCTTGAGGATGCTTTTAGGGCTAACTTTCAAGGGACCTATGTCCGACCTCCGGGCGCAGACGATTTAAGTCATATAATTCAACAGCCCGGAGAGTCAGCCCGAAAGCTTTGGAACAGATTTCTCACTAAGAAGAATCAAATCGTTGACTGCCCGGACGCCGAAGCCTTATCAGCTTTCAAACACAGCGTCCGCGAGATATGGCTCGCGAGACACCTCAACCAAGATAAACCGAGGACAATGGCAGCCCTAACAAGCCTTATGATCCGCTTTCGCGCGGGCGAAGATAGCTGGCTGGCCCGTAGTAGCACTAGCAACCCAGGCACATCCGAAGTCAGGGATGGCAATGGAAAACCATGACGCAGTAAAAGCAACTGTCGAAATAACGAAGACAGCCCAGACAACACGACAGTAAACGCCGGATTTAGGGGCTCTCGACCCGGTCAATGGAAAAAGCCTTTCAAAGGCAACAGAAATGGACCGTCCAGCCTAAACAAGATTGTAGACAAATTATGTCAGATTCATGGCACCTCCGATAAACCTGCAAATCACACCCACAGAGAATGTTGGGTCTTCAAGCAGGCCGGCAAGCTAAACGCCAAACACAAGGGGAGAGAGACACCAAGTGAAGACGAGGATGAGCCTCGCCAGCAAAACACTGGGGGCCATAAAAAATTCCCACCAGAGGTCAAAACAGTGAATATGATTCACGTAACAAAAAGAAGGAGCAAACACGCACTCCAAGACATATACGCCATAGAGCCCGTCGCCCCTAAGTTCAACCCTTGGTCGGCCTGCCCGATAACCTTTGATCGCAGGGATCACCCGACTAGTATCCGGCACGGAGGATTGGCTGCCTTGGTGCTAGACCCAATAAGCGACGGATACCATCTCACCCAAGTCCTCATGGACGGCGACAGTAGTCTTAATCTGATATATCAGGACACAGTCCGCAAAATGGGGATAGACCCGACAAAAATCAGCTAAAGCAATACTACCTTTAAAGGAGTAATACCAGGCCCAGAGGCCCGCTGTACGGGCTCTCTAGTACTAGAGGTTGTATTCGGTTCTCCCGACAACTTCCGAAGTGAAAGTTAACCTTCGACATCGCTCCATTCCGAAGCGGCTATCAAGCACTACTCGGAAGAACAGCCTTCGCTCATTTTAATGCAGTACTGCATTACGCTTCTCTTAAGCTTAAGATGTCTGGTCCACGTGGCACCATCATAGTTAGCGGAAACACTGAGCGTTCCTTACGTGCGGAAGAACGTGTGGCGGCTCTAGCAGCCGAACACTAAATGGCCTCTCCAACCAGAATAAATGGTCGGTCGTCAAGACCGCGGACATGGCTAGACGAGTCCGGCGCACCACTAGCTGTAACAGCTTAGATAAACCTAAGATTGGTTTGATGGATATACCCCCATAGGCGGTACCAGGGGCTTCCCGCATGTAAAAAGGATTACAGTTTGGCTTTACCTCATTTAGATTGAATTTTAATGAGAATAATCAGTTTTTCGCACGAAGACTTTCATCTAAGTTTTTCTCTTTTATAGATGACAATCATGCTACACCCTTCCAGGCTACGGCACAATGGAGACACAGGCGCAGACGTGCAGCAGGGCCCCGCTCAAAGGTTTCCTTTTAGATTAAGACCCTGTGTAAACCTTTCTTATTGTCTCTTGTTTCTTGACACCCCCTCGGATACCTAACACAACCATGAGGGATGCTGATGTTGTTGGCATTTCGCCACGTCAGACTAATGCACGTACCTGGAAATTTAGGGTCCATTATCAAGGGCGTTGCTCAACCCGGTACATGTTGTAAAGACCGTACACTTTAGAGAGTGTTCGGCGTTGCGAGTTTGGCCTTATATGCACCCGCTCTGAATCATGTCTTTGGTCAAATGTTGGGTTTGCTCGGCTCCCGCGTTTTGCTACCTTACGTTCCACTCTATCGGCTAAGGCGGCACCGGGAGAACTACTGCGATTGTGCCCTGGTTCATCCGGATGAGCACCTCAATAGAGAAAGCCGAAAACTGACTGTCATGATAAGGCGCGAGACTGGTCAACCACTTGATGACTTAGCGAAATCTTCGGGATTCCTCCGCATTAACGAAGGGCCGGTTTTCCCGGTCATGTACGTACGCGCCCCGTACTCGGATGAGCGCGGAAGTACCAGGGGCTATATAGTAACCCCACTGTCAAACTCCTATGGTTAAGTGAAAGTGTTAAAGCAATATTGTCCAATTGCCTCGTTCGCCGCGCTACCACCTCCTTAATGGACCAAGACGTTGGATCAAGTGTGAACACGCGCTTTTGCGAACACCCCCGCATTATATGCGTGGGGGCTGAAGCCAAAGAATGCAAACTTTCAGGTTATATATATATATATATACATACATATATATATATATATATATATATATATATATATATATATATATATATATATATATATATATATACATAAACGGCTGCACAGGAGGCATCATAATACTTTCAGGCAAAAGTATAAACACAGCCTTTATAATTCAAATAGCATTGTTTTTACAATCGGGATACATGTCACTCGAACATGACACTCTTCGAGCACTGAGCCTTTATTAAACGAGCACCTTCTAGGACTTCTTCAAAATGGTGCTCGGCCGAAACCTAGCCTACGGCCGGATTCTGGGTTGCAATGGCGGTGGCCTCCATCTCTGCCCAGTATGTCTTGACATGGGCAAGAGCCATCCGTGCACCCTCTATGCACGCCGACCTCTTTACAGCGTCGATATGCGGCACAACACCAAGGAATCGTTGCACTAAACCAAAATAACTATTTGTCTTTGGTCCTTCCGGCCAAAGACGATCCACGACAGACCTCATGGCAAGTCCAGACAACCTATGGAGCTCGGCCCACTCGGCCATTTGCTCATTTAACAGCAGCGGACGCGCTGGAGCATTGAACTGCAACCAGAACAACTTTTCCACTTCGTGATCTTTTTGATCTTTGAAAAACTTGGTTGCATCCTCCGCACTCGCTGCCAAATCCAAGTACGCGTCCGCAGAACTGTAGGATCTAGAAGTAGGTGTGTCTAGAGGGGGGGTGATTAGACACTTAGTGCTAAAGTTGCAGTTTTTAAGCCTTTTTAGTTTGAGTGGAGTTTTAGGCACAATTTCAACATACAAAACACATATCAAGCAAGCATGCAAAGAGTATATGAGCAGCGGAATGTAAAGCATGCAACTTGCAAGAGTGTAAGGGGAAGGGTTTGGAGAATTCAAACGCAATTGGAGACACGGATGTTTTTCCCATGGTTCGGATAGGTGGCGCTATCCTACATCCACGTTGATGGAGACTTCAACCCATGAAGGGTAACGGTTGCGCGAGTCCATGGAGGGCTCCACCCACGAAGGGTCCACGAAGAAGCAACCTTGTCTATCCCACCATGGCCATCGCCCACGAAGGACTTGCCTCACTAGCGGTAGATCTTCACGAAGTAGGCGATCTCCTTGCCCTTACAAACTCCTTGGTTCAACTCCACAATCTTGTCGGAGGCTCCCAAGTGACACCTAGCCAATCTAGGAGACACCAGTCTCCAAGAAGTAACAAATGGTGTGTTGATGATGAACTCCTTGCTCTTGTGCTTCAAATGATAGTCTCCCCAACACTCAACTCTCTCTCTCATAGGATTTGGATTTGGTGGAAAGAAGATTTGAGTGGAAAGCAACTTGGGAAAGGCTAGAGATCAAGATTCATATGGTAGGAATGGAATATCTTGGTCTCAACACATGACTAGGTGGTTCTCTCTCAGAACATATGAGTTGGAAGTGTAGATGTGTTCTGATGGCTCTCTCCACGAATGAAGAGGAGGTGGAGGGGTATATATAGCCTCCACACAAAATCCAACCGTTACACACAATTTACCAATCTCGGTGGGACCGAATCAACAAACTCGGTCGGACCGAAAAGGTAAACCTAGTGACCGTTAGAGATTTTCGGTGGGACTAACATGCAACTTGGTAGGACCGATATGGTTAGGGTTAGGGCATAACGTAATCTTGGTGAGACCGATTACACAAACTCGGTGAGACCGATTTTGGTAAGAAGCTAACTAGAGAGTTGGTCAGGTAAACTCGGTGGGACCGATTACAAAAATCGGTAAGACCGATTTTGGTAATGAGTTAACCAGAGAGTTTACATTGTAATCTCGGTAGTACCGATTGCCTAAACTCGGTGAGACCGATTTTGACAATGGACATACACAGTGAGATTGCAATCCCTTCTCGGTGAGACCGAGATCCCTATCGGTAGAACCGAATTGCTAGGGTTTGGCAGTGGCTTATGACAAGTGAAACTCAGTGGCGCCGGATAGAAAGAATCGGTGGGACCGAGTTTGACTTTGGGTTTAGGTCATATGTGGAAATGGGAAAGTAGCTGAGGGTTTTGGAGCATATCATTAAGCACATGAAGCAAAAGGCTCATTAAGCAACACCTCATCCCTTCTTAATACTATTGGCTTTTCCTATGGACTCAATGTGATCTTGGATCACTAAAAGTGTAAAATGAAGAGTCCTGAGCTTGAAGCTTTAGCCAATCCTTTGTCCTTAGCATCTTGAAGGAGTTCCCACAACCTTTAGTCCATGCCACTCCATTGTTGAACTTATCTGAAATATACTAGATAAAGGTATTAGTCCAACAAGAGATATGTTGACATTAATTACCAAAACCACCTGGAGAGCACTTGTGCTTTCAATCTCCCCCTTTTTGGTAATTGATGGCAACATACATCAAAGCTTTAAATAAAGATACAATTAATAGCAAGTAAAGCTTTGGAAGAACATGTAACAAACATGGGCTCCCCCTACATGTATGCAATCATGTGAATACATAATATAGAAGCATGTGAGAGCATAATCATGATAGAGTAGACAATGTGTTACATGTATCTTGGCCATATGCATCAGAGTAAAAGATTATTAAAAGAAATGCCTTCATGCTTATGAGTCCTTCTTGCAAACAGTATGTACAGAAAGCAAGAATTCCTCATACTCATGATTCTGATGCATATACTTACCTTGTAGTCTTAAGTTGGCTTAGGATGGAATGAACCTGCACAAACAAGGTTAGATAACATGGGTACATCCAATGGGCAGAGCAAACCAAAGGAAACCACAAGAATACCAAGACTGGGATGACATGTAAAGAGTGAGTACAAGGTACTACATTGGATTAGACATGTCCCCAAGAGTAAAGATATGCAATGAATTTGAATGATTTCTTTCCCTTAGATGTCTTGCTCCCCTGAATCTGGCATATGGGATATTGGGAGAAGATAGGGAACAGAAAATCAGAGCTGAAAGATATGAATAGAACTTAATTCAAATGAGTACATATGAACATGTCTTTCCCCCAAAAAGACATGTGGCATCTCTCCTCTTGAACATCAAGCATCTGGGATCCTTGAGTATTCTCTCCCCTTGGAGATTTCTTTCTCCCCCTTGATATTTGGGATCCTTGAGTATTCTCTCCCCCTGGAGATTTCTTTGTCCCTTGTAGTTGTTTGATGTGATTTCTCTCTCCCCCTTTGACATCAATTTCCAAGAAGGTTTTTCCTGGAATCCGTCGAATAGGTTTGGTCCTTGAGATTCAGCACAAAGCAGTGGATAAAGCTGTGATGCTTGTAGAGGACAAGATTCATTGAGTGAAGCTGAATTAGAAGAAATATAGAATACGTGGCAAACTGTTTTTCCTGTTACGAAATCGGTGGCACCGAGTTGCATATTTCGGTGGTACCGAAGGGATTCGATTGGACCAAAAATTACAATTCGGTGAAACCGAGTTCATCACAGAGAAAACTCTTATCACCTCAGCTCACTAGTCAAGTAAGATCTCACAAAGATTTGCAAAGAATTAGCTGAAAGATTTGCAAGGAATTTGATGCAGAAATATGCAGAACAAGAATCGAAAAGAAAAGAATGAAAGGTTCTAGATGAAGTGTTTTTTTTGATAGAAAAAGAGGGAAACAAATATGCAAGGGACAAATGCAATAACACAGAACAGAACACAAGGGAACTTCATCTAGAATTGGGCGGTGACATAGTAACCTATGTTAGAGTATATTGACTTAGGAGTCAAGTGAGAACACTTGATCATAGGTCATACTCATCGTTTAAGCTCAAAATGGGGTTACCATTATTCGTTTAAGCATCTTGATGTATTCACATCTTGTGGAGTTGCTTTAACTCATGACTTGGAGTAAAGCTTCTCTAAGATGGAACAACATAACTTGGGTGGTGGTGTGGATCTTGCTCATGTAGTTGAACTTGTGTGGGTGCTCAAGGGTGATGTAGCTCATCATGAGTTGGGAGCACCACTTGGAGTTTGAGTTCATCTACCTACATGGATTAGTTCTTGCAAGGAAAAACACTTGTATATCCAAAAATGACAATCATGAAGCTCAACATAGAATTTGTCAAAGGATATGTTCAAATGGTTTCGTGCTTCCTTGTCGTCAACCACCATTGTGTAGAGACTTGGTGATGTAGAGATTGCTCAAGATGTGAGTGAGTTGCAATCTCATAGAATTTGATTCAACCAAGTACCTACATGGGTTAGATATCATGCAAGATACAAATATGTCCAAGACATAAGATAGTCATCATAAGAGATATATCATGGATTGGCCATAAGCTCATGTTTTGCATGTATCCAATGAAGTTTCTACTCCAAGTTTGAAGCATCAATGATGTTCAATTCTCCTCTCAACCTGCAAAACACTTTCTCATCAAGTGGTTTAGTGAATATATCCGCTAATTGCTTATCGGTGCGAACATCTTAAGATCAATGTCACCCTTAGCAACATGATCTCGAATGAAATGATGACGAACTTCAATATGCTTAGTTCGAGAATGTTGCACAAGATTATGACCAATTTTGATAGCACTTTCATTGTCACAAAGCAATGGAACATGTTTCACATAGACCCCATAATCTTTAAGAGTTTGGGTCATCCAAAGTAATTGAGCACAACATGAACCAGCGGCAATGTACTCCGCTTCGGTGGTAGATAAGGATACCGAGTTTTGTTTCTTGGAGGACCAAGACACAAGAGATCTACCAAGAAATTGACAAGTACCCGAAGTGGACTTTCTATCAACCTTGTCTCCCGCATAATCTGAGTCAGAATAGCCAACAAGATCAAAAGAGGACCTCTTAGGATACCAAATGCCAAAATTTGGTGTATGAATTAGGTATCTCACTATCCTTTTCACGGCCTTAAGATGACATTCTTTAGGAGCAGCTTGATATCGGGCACACATGCACACACTTAGCATAATATCGGGACGTGAGGCACATAAGTATAACAATGAACCAATCATAGAGCAATAAACCTTTTGATCAACCGGTTCACCATATTTGGTCTAGTCATTATGTCCACTAGTAGGCATGGGTGTTGATATACCTTTGCATTCTTGCATGTTGAACTTCTTGAATAAGTCTTTGGTGTACTTCGTTTGAGATACAAATGTACCTTCCTTAGTTTGCTTGATTTGCAAACCGAGAAAGAATTTGAGTTCACTCATCATAGACATCTCAAACTTCTCCGACATTAGCTTTCCAAACTTTTCACTAAAACGAGGGTTAGTTGAACCAAATATAATATCATCAACATAAATTTGGCACACAAATAGTTCTCCATTAACCCTTTTAGTAAAAAGTGTGGAATCAATTTTTCCAATTTCAAAGCCACTTGCAATAAGGAACTTGGTCAAGCATTTATACCATGCTCTAGGAGCTTGTTTAAGACCATAAAGAGCTTTGTGAAGTTTGTAAACATGATTATGTTTCTTAGGATTGACAAAGCCGGGAGGTTGT
Source organism: Aegilops umbellulata (assembly GCA_032464435.1). NCBI lineage: Eukaryota > Viridiplantae > Streptophyta > Magnoliopsida > Poales > Poaceae > Aegilops > Aegilops umbellulata. The sequence goes on along the minus strand of CP136056.1, from coordinate 338,500,897 downwards.
TTGACATAAACTTCCTCCTCTATTTCACCATTTAGAAAAGCACTTTTAATGTCCATTTGGTACAAGGTGATATTATGGTGATTAGCATAGGCAAGTAAGATGCGAATGGACTCGAGTCTAGCAACGGGAGCATATGTCTCACCATAGTCCATACCTTCGACTTGTGTGTACCCTTGGGCAACGAGACGTGCTTTGTTACGAATCACTTGTCCATCTTCATTGTGCTTGTTGCGAAACACCCATTTGGTACCAATGATGTTGTGGTTGTTATCGGGCTTCTCAACCAATGTCCAAACTTGGTTTCTCTCAAAGTTGTGTAGCTCTTCATGCATAGCGTTTATCCAATCCGGATATTCCAATGCTTCTTCAACCTTCATAGGTTCAATGCTAGAGATAAATGAATAGTTTTCACAAAAGTTAGCTAAACGAGTTTTTAAGCGAGTAATTCTCCCGGTTTGGATATCATTGTAGATTTGCTCGACGGGGTGATCTTTGGCAATTCTTGCTCGAACTCGTGAAAGCTTTTTCTTGGGTCTTCATTGAACTTCTTCTTCGTCTTGTTCATCTTCTTGATCTTCTTCATTGTTGACGTTGTTGTTCTCTTGTCGTGGTGGAGAAGGAGGTTGTTGATGTTCGTCTTGATGCGTTTCCTCGTTTTCTTCATCTTGGTGTGTCCCACTTGTGGATGCTTCCGTGTCAATTCTTGGTTCACCTTGTCGTGAAGTAGAAGCTTCCACTTGGACGGACGAGGTATTATCCTTCACCTCCATTGGACGAATTTTGCCAATAGACAAGTCTTGGATTGCTTCTGAAGGGTCTTTGTCTCCTACATCAATTGGCAATTGCTCTACTTGCGAGCCATTAGATTCATCAAACTTCACATCTACCGTTTCTTCAACCTTTCGGGTGAAAGAGTTGTAGACACGGTAAGTGTGAGAGTTTGAACCATAACCAAGTAGGAAACCTTCATGAGATTTAGGAGCAAACTTTGAACGACGATGCTTATCAAGAATGTAGCACTTTGAGCCAAATACTCGAAAGTATCCAACTTGGGGTTTGTTACCGGTGAGGAGCTCGTATGCCGTCTTGCCGAGTAGCTTGTGAAGATACAAGCGATTTGTTGCATGACATGCCGTCTCAACCGCTTCTGCCCAAAAGTGCTTTGGCGTCTTGTACTCATCAAGCATCGTTCTCACCATTTCGATGAGCGTTCGGTTCTTCCTCTCAACAACTCCATTTTGTTGAGGTGTGTATGTAGCCGAGAACTCGTGTGAAATCCCTTCTTCGTCAAGAAAGGTGTCCACATTTGTGTTCTTGAACTCCGTTCCGTTGTCACTCCGAACCTTCTTGATCTTCACGTCAAACTGATTTTGGGCCTTCCTAGCGAAGTTTTTGAAGATCTTTTGGACCTGTGATTTGTCATCAAGAAATAACACCCACGTAAATCTTGAAAAATCATCAACTATAACTAGACCAAAAGAATTTCCACCGAGACTCTTGTAGGCATTGGGACCAAAAAGATCCATATGAAGTAGCTCGAGTGGCCTCCTTGTGGTCATGATGTTCTTCACGGGATGCCTTCCTCCAACCTGTTTACCTGCTTGACAAGCACTACAAAGTCTATCCTTATCAAATATGACATCGTTAACTCCAAGGATATGATTTCCTTTAATAAGCTTGTCAAGGTTTCTCATGCCAATGTGACCTAGTCGTCTATGCCACAACCAACCTTTTGAGGATTTAGCAATAAAACAAGTTTTAGGTTGTGCCTTTTTAGAGAAATCGACAATGTAAAGGTCACCTCTACGTATACCGGTAAAAACCATTTTATGATTGTCTCGACGAAACACTTGGCAATCTACCTCAGTAAATAGGACATTCAAACCGAAATCAGCAAGTCTAGATACTGAAAGTAAGTTGTAGCCAAGAGATTCAACGAGCATGACATTTTGAATGGAGCTATCGTGTGAGATGGCCACCTTACCAAGGCCAACCACCTTACCCTTTGAATTATCACCAAAGGTGACATATTTTCGAGGGCCGTCATTTTCAGCAAGCTCACGGAACATCTCTTCATCTCCGGTCATATGATCAGTACATCCACTGTCGAGAACCCATTCCTTTCCTCCTGACACATATCCTCGAAGATTAGCCATAAGACCAAAGTGTCTCATTGCATCATCAAGATCGAAGTCACTATCATCATCTTCATCATAGTATCCATGTTCAACATCATCTTGTGATTGATCATATCCTAGAGAGGGTAATTCATTAGATAAATGATCATCAAAGTGGTCACTTTTATGAATTCTTATGGATTCGGTTATGATATCACCAACGATTCCAATATTTCCTTTAGCACGCATGAGATTGGTAAGCTCAAATAGACAATTACCAAAACTAGGATCACTAGAGTTCATTTTACTCAAGGCAACAGATTTATGGAGAATTTCATCCAAATTTTTCAAGGAATAATTGGGGAATCGTTTCTCAAGAAATTTCCATATAGTATAGGCACAATTAAGAGTAGGTAAACTAGCAATCAAGTTTTTGGGCAATCCTCTAATGATGAGCTCAACAGTTCTAAGATTGCGAATCATGTCAGTATCTTCATCTAGAGTGGGGTGCATAGGATCAACATGAGGTGCACAAGGACTAGCAATATACTTGTTCAAATGATATTGATTGAAAATCACAAGAATCTCATTTTTCCACTCATGAAAATACTCTCCATCAAGAATAGGCACTCTATGTCTAAGACTCCCTAGAGTAGACACATCCATCTTCCTCCAATGGTGATTAAACCAAGGCAATGGAGACCAAAGCTCTGATACCACTTGTAGGATCTAGAAGTAGGTGTGTCTAGAGGGGGGGTGATTAGACACTTAGTGCTAAAGTTATAGTTTTTAAGCCTTTTTAGTTTGAGTGGAGTTTTAGGCACAATTTCAACATACACAATACATAGCAAGCAAGCATGTAAAGAGTATATGAGCAGCGGAATGTAAAGCATGCAACTTGCAAGAGTGTAAGGGGAAGGGTTTGGAGAATTCAAACGCAATTGGAGACACGGATGTTTTTCCCGTGGTTCGGATAGGTGGTGCTATCCTACATCCACGTTGATGGAGACTTCAACCCACGAAGGGTAACGGTTGCGTGAGTCCACGGAGGGCTCCACCCACGAAGGGTCCACAAAGAAGCAACCTTGTCTATCCCACCATGGCCATCGCCCACGAAGGACTTGCCTCACTAGTGGTAGATCTTCATGAAGTAGGCGATATCCTTGCCCTTACAAACTCCTTGGTTCAACTCCACAATCTTGTCGGAGGCTCCCAAGTGACACCTAGCCAATCTAGGAGACACCATTCTCCAAGAATTAACAAATGGTGTGTTGATGATGAACTCCTTGCTCTTGTGCTTCAAATGATAGTCTCCCCAACACTCAACTCTCTCTCTCTCTCATAGGATTTGGATTTGGTGGAAAGAAGATTTGAGTGGAAAGCAACTTGGGAAAGGCTAGAGATCAAGATTCATATGGTAGCAATGGAATACCTTGGTCTCAACACATGAGTAGGTGGTTCTCTCTCAGAACATATGAGTTGGAAGTGTAGATGTGTTCTGATGGCTCTCTCCACGAATGAAGAGGAGGTGGAGGGGTATATATAGCCTCCACACAAAATCCAACCGTTACACACAATTTACCAATCTCGGTGGGACCGAATCAACAAACTCGGTCGGACCGAAAAGGTAAACCTAGTGACCGTTAGAGATTTTCGGTGGGACTGACATGCAACTCAGTAGGACCGATATGGTTAGGGTTAGCGCATAACGTAATCTCAGTGAGACCGATTACACAAACTCGGTGAGACCGATTTTGGTAATAAGCTAACCAGAGAGTTGGTCAGGTAAACTCGGTGGGACCGATTACAAAAATCGGTAAGACCGATTTTGGTAATGAGTTAACCAGAGAGTTTACATTGTAATCTCGGTAGTATCGATTGCCTAAACTCGGTGAGACCGATTTTGACAATGGACATACATAGTGAGATTGCAATCCCATCTCGGTGAGACCGAGATCCCTATCGGTACAACCGAATTGCTAGGGTTTGGTAGTGGCTTATGACAAGTGAAACTCGGTGGCGTCGGATAGAAAGAATCGGTAGGACCGAGTTTGACTTTGGGTTTAGGTCATATGTGGAAATGGGAAAGTAGCTGAGGGTTTTGGAGCATATCATTAAGCACATGAAGCAAAAGGCTCATTAAGCAACACCTCATCCCTTCTTAATACTATTGGCTTTTCCTATGGACTCAATGTGATCTTGGATCACTAAAAGTGTAAAATGAAGAGTCCTGAGCTTGAAGCTTTAGCCAATCCTTTGTCCTTAGCATCTTGAAGGATTTCCCACAACCTTTAGTCCATGCCACTCCATTGTTGAACTTATCTGAAATATACTAGATAAAGGTATTAGTCCAACAAGAGATATGTTGACATTAATTACCAAAACCACCTGGAGAGCACTTGTGCTTTCAAGAACTCCATAATTGATCCAGAAGGGCATACTTAGGATCTCCAAACTTCATTCGCAACAAAAAAGGTTTCCCAGCCGTGATATCTCCGGCTTGACGTAGCTCCTCCTTTGTCACTCTGATTTTAGAGCGGGTTTCCTTAGTTGCTACCATGGCTTTCTCCAGGTCCGCCGTCTTCGTTTGACTTTCCCTTTCAAGAAGCTCATGACGGTCGGAGGCATCTTTCAACTCAACAGCCATCTTGGCTATGTTCTCTTTGCTCTGGCAACGCGCAGCCTGTTCGGCTCTTAACTCTTCCGCCGCCTTTAGGACGGCTGCATCACTCCTCCTGGCTTGTTCCTTGGCTCGGGCAAGTTCCGCCCGAAGGGTCTCCACGGCGGCAGCTCCATCTGCAGTCACAACATATTATAGATACTAGCATCATGCTCCTCTTAATATGTGTTGACCACCGGAGAATACATACCCTATGCCTCGTCAAGCCGCCTGTTTACAAGCACGATGTCGGCATCCGCCGCATCAAGTTGCCGCTTCAGTTCGGCAAACTCACCAGTCCGGCTAGCCACCGGACCCTCAGCCGCCGGCACATGAAAGCGGCATGATCATTACCTGGGACTATGATCCTCTGTTTGCCGCCTTTTTCGACAGCAACCAGAGTCTCAGGGGCTACTATCTACATAGGGCACACCTAGCGTGTGCGGTTCCGTAAAAAATATACATATTACTTTGCGTACCTCAAAGCCTCTCAGCAGGCTCATAAAAGCTTCATGCAACCCGCTTTCGGTGGACGAAATCCTCTCAACCACCGTACCCATTAATGTACGATGCGCTTATGAGATAGCTGCTTGCTCCAGAAGATTCATCAGTGCGTCTAGTCGCGCACCGGACAGTCCCGGACTCTTTCTGTTGCTCCCCTTAGGAGCCGAATACTCCGGACTTTGGGAGGCCGAAGGGTTACCTTCTAGCCTTGGTGGATCAGGAGAAATCCTTCGTGACGACACCTCTGAGTCGTCCGCCTCATGAGGCAGGGAAGCATGGGGAGGCGTTTCGCTCTCCATCATCTCCGGAAGAAGATCCCCCAAAGACGAACTCTATCGAGAAGGGCTACAATCCGAACTACAAGACATACGTCTCGTTTATTGTCCTTGGAAATAAAGTAAGATATATTTACTATAAAGTGCTTTTATTTACTTACAGCTCGGTGGAGTGCTGGTCCCCTTGCGGGCACTGTGCGGTAAGGATGCCCTCCGGGGTAGGGCCCCCTGACAAAGGTTTCTTCCCTCGTTTGGAAACCATTGTTTCCAAGTCTTCAGAGGCGGCCCTCTTCCTTCCTTGGGGAGAGGGAATTTTAGATTCTTCTCCCCGGTTATCCTCCTTCGCAGAGGCACTAATTCCCCCGGTTTGGATGAATAATGAGTGAGGCTCGCTTTCGGCTTCTTTACTCCTCCCTTTATCTTCCCCTGATGGCGCTTGATAAGGCACAAGCTCAAGCATCTTGGCTAGTACAGGATCCGGTGAGCCTTCGGGAAGGGGGGGCGAACACCTGATCATCTTCGCCTTTTTTATCCAGTCCTGGTCAAAGACCGACTTTTTAGAATGATGTTGTGATAAATAAAGAGACAATATGTTCGGCCGAAGAATTACTTACTTGGGTGTCTGGACGATTGCAGTTTAGGCCCGCATCCTCGGTGGTGTCCAGACACTTTATTCGTGATCCGAAGAACAATCTGTACATCTCTTCGAGCGTCACGCCGAAGAATTGTTGAATGGTCCGCGGTCCTTCCGGGTTGAACTCCCACATACGGAGAGATCGACGTTGGCATGGCAGGACCCGGCGAACTAGCATGACTTGCATTACTTTGACAAGGCTGACATCTCTCTTGAGGAGATCGTGGATGCGACTCTGCAATGTCGGCACGTCATTAGCCGGCCACCAGTCCAGCCCCTTGTTGACCCATGACGCCAGTTGTGGCGGGGGGCCCGAACGGAAGGCAGGGGCGGCTACCCACTTAGTACTTCGGGGAGCCATGATGTAAAACCACTCCCGCTGCCATAAGTTGGACATCTCGGGGAAGGATCCCTTTGGCCATGGAGCATCAACGCCTTTGCTTATTATGGCGCCTCCGCACTCTGCGTGTTTGATCTATCAACTTCGGCTTCACATTGAAGGTCTTGAGCCATAAGTCGAAGTGTGGGGCGATGCAGAGGAAGGCCTCACACACGACGATAAACGACGAGATGTGAAGGATGGAATCCAGATCCAGATCATGGAAATCGAGCCCGTAATAGAACATAAGCCCTCTAACAAAGGGATCAAGACTAAAGCCTAGCCCTCGGAGGAAGTGGGAAACAAATATGATGCTCTCGTTGCGTTCGGGAGTGGGGATGACTTGCCCTTGAGCAGGCAGCCTGTGCGAGATTTCGGCGGTCAGATACCTGGCTTCTCCTAGCTTCTTGATGTCCTCCTCTGTGACAGAGGAGGCCACCCACCGGCCTTGAAGGTTGGATCCGGACAATTGAAGGTCCGAAGCGCTTGGCCTCCGCCTTGGGTGCTGGAATTCAAGGTGGGAGAAGGGAAAGATCGAGCGCAAGGAGAAAAGGATAGGCCTTGACCCCCTTTATAAAGAGGGTGAATATCAAGCGCCCTCTGCACGACCGTCTGGAACTTGCCTAAAATCAAGGAGTCATACCAGCAGGCACGGTTGGGTTACCCACACCCGTATTGATGAGAATCTCGTGAAAAGAGGGACACGATCTCTACTTCGACAAGACGTGCCAACAAAACCGCCTCGCAACACGTGTAGTGGCAGGCTCGTAAAAACGGTTCGTCATGACCAGACCACGGCAACGTCACGTTAAGAAAAGCTGTCAGCAGATTAGATTTGTGGAAATATTATTCTCTCTATGGTGGTATGTGGAATTTGTTTTGCAGAGCCGGACACTATCCTTGTGTTCAAAATCTTCTATGGAGTATTCGGAGGAGGAACCCGCCTTGCAATGCCAAAGACAATCTGCGCGCTGGACTCATTGTCATTGAAGCCTGGTTCAGGGGCTATTGAGGGAGTCCTGGATTAGGGGGTCCTCGGACAACCGGACTATATACTTTAGCCGGACTGTTGGACTATGAAGATACAAGATTGAAGACTTCGTCCCGTGTCCGGATGGGACTCTCCTTGGCGTGGAAGGCAAGCTTGGCAATATGGATATGTAGATCTCCTCCCTTGTAACCGACTCTGTGTAACCCTAGCCCGCTTCAGTGTCTATATAAACCGGAGGGTTTAGTCCCTAGAACAACAACAATCATACCATAGGCTAGCTTATAGGGTTTAGCCTCTACGATCTCGTGGTAGATCAACTCTTGTAATACTCATATCATCAAGATCAATCAAGCAGGAAGTAGGGTATTACCTCCATCGAGAGGGCCCGAACCTGGGTAAACATCATGTCCCCCGCCTCCTGTTACCATCCGCCTTAGATGCATAGTTCGGGACCCCCTACCCGAGATCTGCCGGTTTTGACACCGATAGCAAGCCCCGACGCAACAGACACAAGCGTCGAAACAACGGTGATAATACCGACGACACGGCGGTCAACGCCGGATTCAGTGGCTCCAAGTCCGGCTAGTGGAAGAAGCCGTTCAAAAGGAACAATTCGGGCCCATCCAGCTTGGACCGCATACTCGATCGTCCATGGCAGCTTCATGGCACCCCAGACAAACCAACCAATCATACCAACAGGGACTGTTGGGTTTTTAAACAGGCCGGCAAGTTAAATGGCGAGAACAAGGAGAAGGGGTCACAAAGCAAGGATGATGACGAGGAGCCCCGACCACCGAACACAGGGGGACAGAAGATGTTTCCCCCCAAGTTAAAATGGTGAACATGATATACGCTACCCACATCCCCAAGAGGGAACACAAGCGCGGGCTCAGGGACGTCTATGCAATGGAGCCAGTTGCCCCAAAGTTCAACCCATGGTCTTCTTGTCCGATCACTTTTGATCGTAGGGACCATCTGACCAGTATCCGTCATGGCGGTTCAGCCGCACTCGTCCTCAACCCAATCATTGATGGATTCCACCTCACGCGTGTCCTCATGGATGGTGGTAGCAGCCTGAACCCGCTCTATTAGGATACAACGCGCAAAATGGGCATTAATCCCTCAAGAATTAAGCCCACAAAGACTACCTTTAAAGGAGTCATACCACGTGTAGAGGCCCACTGTACGGGCTCGATCACACTAGAGGTTGTCTTCGGATCCCTGGACAACTTCTGGACGAACCGCATTTGCATGCTTCAACGCGGTGCCACACTACGCTTATCTTAAGCTCAAGATGCCCGGACCACGCGGCGTGATAATAGTCAATGGAAACACGGAACGCTCCCTCCGTACCGAGGAGCACACCGCTGCATTAGCAGCATAAGTACAGAGCAGCCTTCTCAAGCAGAACCTTAATTCGTTGGCCGAGCTCCCGGACACTGTCAAACGAGTCTGGACTACTCTGCAGCAGGATAGCCCAGCTCATCAAGAGCTCGACTAGCAATTTGGCCTCCGTCCCAGTCCCAACCAAGTGGCGGCATTCGTACTGCGTGTACATAACTACGCACTCAAAATACCATGGGCATAGACAGAGGCATAACTAGCTTGTGATCCATAATACGGCTCGACCGCTCCTGGACACACATACTTTCAATTTTCCTTTTTATCCCTTTTAGGTTTCTTTTCCGCACGCTCCTTCTGACGACCTGATCATCGGTCCTCTTGACAGGATGGATACACCAAGATGGCAAGAAGCACTGGCGTACAAGGGAATTTCTAGGTGGTCTCTTTAACAATCACTCTACCTGTTTTCACGACCCGCACGCAGCTCTCCCTTGGTTGTGGCATGTTAAATAGCCCGATTGCTTATTGCACCACTTGTACAAATACGCTTTGGCGTATTAATCAAACTATAATGGAAACATTTTGCAGCCCAACTTCTGCGGCACTAGCTTACTACCCCTTTTTTCCTTTTTTGATAATCTTCTCAAGTTGCACCCGTACACTTTGGTACGCTTTAATTTGCCAGGGGCTTCATTCCGACCCATAATACGGCAACAAAGTCCAAATACTTCTTACAATATAGTTCAGCACCCGAAATTTAGCATTATATGCATTGGCTCCGAATCATGTCTTTGGTTAATAGTTGGGTTGCCCGACTACTGTGCTTACTACCTTACGTTTCACTATATCGGCTAGGGTAGTAAAGGGAGAACTACTGGCGATTGTGTCCTGGTTTATCCGAATGAGTACCTCAGTAGAGAAAGCCAATAACTGACTGTCATGATGCGGCCAGAGCCGGTCAGCTCTTCGGAGGTTTCAAATCTCTAGCAATTTTTTCCACATTATGCGATGAATCTGCTCTTACCCGATCAGGTGTTTACAGTATCCTAGTTCAGATACTAGGGGTTGCGCCTAAATTTTCATTGTCAAACTCCTATGGCTAAGTGAGGGTGATAAAGCCACATAGTCCGATTGCCTGGTTCGTTGCGCTAAACACCTCCTTCAAGGACCAAACTATTGGATCGTGTTTAGATTCCATCCCGAACACCCCCGTACTACCTACGTGCGGGCTGAAGCCGACGACTGGCCAACTCTCATATTTAACAAAACGGTCGCACAGGAGGTAAAATATTAAACAAGCATTATATTACATAGCCGAACTTGTTTCATAATACAGAGCGAGACAATATGAATGTATTCATTCAAAGATTACATCTTTCGTACATTGCTCCGCCATAATGCAGGATCCCTCCAGGACATCGCTCAAATATCGCTCGGGCGTGCGGTGCTCCTTGCCCACGGGCGGTCCTTCGGTCGCGACTGTGACGGCATTCATCTTCGCCCACTGCATCTTGACACGGGCGAAGGCCATCCGCGCACCTTCGATGCAGACCGACCGCTTGATGGCGTCAAGCCGAGGGCAGGCATCGACTATCCGCTTCACGAGACCGAAGTAGCTGCTGGGTATGGCTTTGGCAGGCCACAACCGGATTATTAAGTCCTTCATGGCCAGTTCGGGCACCCTATGCAGTTCGACCAGCTGTTTTAGCTGATCGCTAAAGGGCACCGGTTGTTTTGGCGCAAGGTATTGCGACCAAAGCAGCTTCTCCGTTGAGCTCCGTTCTTCGGCTCGGAAGAATTCCACAGCGTCAGAAACACTGTGCGGCAGATCCACAAATGCCCCTGGGGAACTCCAAATCTGGGTTAGTAAGAGATACCTCTTCTTCACATACTTGCTTTTCATACTAAAAGCCTTACCCGCCGCGATTTTCTTGGCCTCCTGGATCTCCTGGAGGGCGCCCTAGGCTTCAACCCGGGCCTCTTCCGCACTTTGGCGAGCCTTGGCGAGTTCGGTCTCTTGAGCCAAAACATCGCGCTCCAAGGACTCGCATTTCTTTACGGCATCCTGGAGCTCTTGCTCGACCTCATCAAGCCTGGCCTCGTGCTTCTCATGGGTGGCTTGTTCCTTGGCAGCTTTCTCCTCGACCTCGGCCAGCGCCTTTTTAAGGACTTCGACCTCGTTTGCCGCTCCAACAAATATCATGGCACTACGGTCAATACACATCATTCATTCTTTCCGAATATACAGCAAGTCACCACATACCTTGCTTGTCCTCCAGCTGCCTTTTTACAAGGCCGAGCTCTTCTTCGGCCCGCTCCAGACTCTGCTTTAGTCCGAAGACCTCAGCAGCATGAGAGGTTGCGGCCAGTAACGATGCCTGCTTATTCACATAAGGCATATTTAGTTAGTTTCCTGCAAAAATTACTTGATCCTCTGTCCGGCTTTTCTTTCCGAACACCGGACAGTGTCTTAGGGTCTACTGTCTATACTATGACTTTCTCTTTTGCGTTGCTTACCTCAAAGCCTGTCAGCAGGCTGGTACAGGCTTCGGTCAGTCCGCTCTTGACGGACTGAACCCTCTAAACCACCGTACCCATAAGGGTACGGTGTTCCCCCACAATGGAAGCGCCTCGTAGTGCTTCCAGCAGATTATTTGGTGCCTCTGGATGGACAGAGGTCACCGGCGGAATAGGCACACCTCCTCCCTTCGGAGGAGGCTGCTCGCTCGATTCCGGAGCCGTGTAGGTCTCCGGGATGGTATTCGGCTGGGGGCTGAATTGGATATGGCCCCCATCGCCAGTCTCCATGGGGGTTTTCTCCCCTAGGTGTCCAATGGCTGAGGAGTCACCCTCTGTCGCCACCCTGACGGCCTCCTGAACCTCTCCCTGGCCTGGGAAGGTCCTTTGGGACAGCACCTCGGTGTCGCCCTTGGCCTTGGGAGAGTAAGCCGCCGGCGGTGACTTGCTGGCCATCGCCTTTGAATCCTGCGAACCCCCCGACGAGGATCGTAGGGAGCTGTCACCGGCCGGACTGCAATTGCATAATTCAACATGTTAAAACTATGAAGTAGAGAGGCCAGATATATGGATGCATCAGGGTTTTTTAATACTCACGATGCGACCAGGGGCTTGTTTCTGGGGCGCGACTCTGGGCTGCTGTCAACGTCCCACGCGGAGTTATCCGCGAGGGAGCCCTTCCCCCTCTTGGACGCCTCTGCCTCCAGATTTGTGGAGGCCGCCCTCTTATTCCCTCCCCCCTCAGGGGGAGAGCTGCTTTCTTCCTCCTCCTTGTCGTCGTCTTCGGCGGCGGAGGAGCGAGTATCATTGTCTTCGGACGACATGTCCGAAGCTCCTTTGCGGCGGGGGCCATTCTGGACCCCCTTGGCCTTCTTCTTGGCCTTCTTCTCCGGTGCCTGGTAGGGCGCCGGAACCAGCATCTTCGTCAGAAGTGGAATTGCTGGTTCCTCAGGCAGCGGAGCCGGACACTGAATCCGCTCCGCCTTCTTTGTCCAGCCCTAGAAAAATAAATAGTGAGGTTTAGATATCTTCCCTGACTAAGCAAGTAAAGTATGCGCCTTGAAACGTGAAATACTTACGGCACTGGCGGGATGGGCCAGGGCGTGCCCGCGGTCCTCGGTTGTCCCCGGCGACGTCTCGTTGCCCTTGAAGAGCACCTTCCAGAAATCTTCATGCGTAGTTCCGAAGAACTGTTGCAAGGTTTGGTGCTCGGCCAGATTGAACTCCCATAAATGGCAAGTCCGGCTCTGGCATGGAAGGATCCGGTAAACCAGCATCAACTGGATCACATTGACGAGCTTGATGTTCTTATCCACCATGCTCTGGATGTGCGCTTGCAGCGCTATCAGCTTGTCCGACAAAGTCCAATTCAGGCCCTTCTTCAGCCGGGAGGTGAGCCGCATTGGGGGCCCGGATTTGAATTCGGGAGTCGCGGCCCAGGTGGCGTCGCGGGGCTCTGTGATATAGAACCACAATTTCTGCCACTCTTTGATGGTCTCCACAAAGGTACCTTTGGGCCATGTGACGTTGGGCATTTTGCTCACCATGGCACCTCCGCACTCTGCGTGTTGGCCATCCACCACCTTCGGCTTCACGTTGAAGATCTTAAGCCACAGTAAGAAGTGGGGTGGAACGCGGAGGAAGGCCTCGCACACGACAATGAATGCCGAGATGTTGAGGAAGGAGTTTGGGGCTAGATCATGGAAATCTAGCCCGTAATAGAACATGAGTCTGTGGACGAAAGGGTGGAGAGGAAATCCTAACCCGCGAACGAAGTGGGGGATGAACACCACCCTCTCATTGGGCTTAGGAGTGGGGACGATTTGCCCCTTGGCCGAAAGCCGGTGGGCGATTTCCTTCACCAGGTACCCGGCCTCCCGAAGCTTGGTGATGTCCTTCTCCTTGACAGAGGAGGCCATCCATTTGCCTTGCGATCCAGATCCGGACATGGTCGACTGCTTTCCCGAGGCGGAAGAGATGAGGACTTGGGCGCTAGAGCTCGAGAATGGGAAGGCAGAGAGAGAGAAGGCATGGGTGAAAGAAGGGAATCCTTATCTCCTTATAAAGGCAGTGAATATCAGGCGCCTCCCCACTAGCCTTTAAACTCGTCTGTTCCCAAGGGCCGTGCAGACGACACGGTTGGATTACCCACGCCCGTATTGATGAGAATCCCGTAATAAGGGGACACGATCTTTGCTTTGACAAGACGTGCCATTGAGACCGCCTCTCGAAGCGGCAGGCCGGAAAACGGTTCAAAATAATGACCGGGTGATGACGTGATATCACGTTACAAAAAGTTGTTAGTGGATTGGACTCGTGAAATATTATACTCTCTGCGGTTATGCGTGGTGCTTGTTTTGCAGAGCCGGACACGGTCGTTGTGTCTGAAAACTATGTTGGAATATTCGGAGAAGGAACCCGCCTTGCAATGCTGAAGACAATCTGCGCGCCGGACACATCGTCATTGAAGCCTGGTTCAGGGGCTAACGAGGGAGTCCTGGATTAAGGGGTCCTCGGGCATCCGAACTATGGTCCGTGGGCCAGACTGATGGGCTGTGAAGATATAAGACCGACGAATCTCTCCCGTGTCTGGATAGGACTCTCCTTAGCGTGGAAGGCAAGCTTGGCGTTGATACGTCTCCAATGTATCAATAATTTTTGATTGCTCCATGCTATATTATCTACTGTTTTGGGCAATATTGGGCCTTATTATCCAATTTTATATTATTTTTGGTACTAACCTATTAACCGAAGGCCCAGCCCAGAATTGTTGTTTTTTGCCTATTTCAGTGTTTCGAAGAAAAGGAATATCAAACGGAGTCCAATTGACCTGAAACTCCACGGAACCTATTTTTGGACCAGAAGAAGCCCACGGAGTACCGGAAGTTCACCAGGGGAGTCCCGGGCTGCCCACGAGGGTGGGGCTGCGCCCACCCCCCTAGGGCGCGCCCCCTGCCTCGTGGACAGCCCGGAGGTCCACCGACGTACTTCTTTCACCCATATATACCCACGTACCCTAAAAACTTCGGGAAGGAGAATAGATCTGGAGTTCTGCCGCCGCAAGCTTCTGTAGCCACCAAAAGTCAATCGGGACCCTGTTCCGGCACCCTGCCGGAGGGGGGAACCCTCACCGGTGGCCATCTTCATCATCCCGGCACTCTCCATGAGGAGGAGGGATTAGTTCACCCTCGGGGCTGAGGGTATGTACCAGTAGCTATGAGTTTGATCTCTCTCTCTCATGTTCTTGATTTGGCACGAGCTTGATGTATCACGAGCTTTGCTATTATTGTTGGATCTTATGTTTCTTCTCCCCCTCTACTCTCTTGTAATGGATTGAGTTTTCCCTTTGAAGTAATATTATTGGATTGAGTCTTTAATGACTTGAGAACACTTGATGTATGTCTTGCCGTGCGTATCTGTGGTGACAATGGGATATCACGTGATTCACTTGATGTATGTTTTGGTGATCAACTTGTGGGTTCCGCCCATGAACCTATGCATAGGGGTTGGCACACGTTTTCGTCTTAATTCTTCGGTAGAAACTTTGGGGCACTCTTTGAAGTACTTTGTGTTGGATTGAATAGATGAATCTGAGATTGTGTGATGCATATCATATAATCATACCCACGGATACTTGAGGTGACATTGGAGTATCTAGGTGACATTAGGGTTTTGGTTGATTTGTATCTTAAGGTGTTATTCTAGTACAAACTCTAGGGTTGTTTGTGACACTTATAGGAATAGCCCAACGGATTGATTGGAAAGAATAAATTTGAGGTGGTTTCGTACCCTACCATAATCTCTTCGTTTGTTCTCCACTATTAGTGACTTTGGAGTGACTCTTTGTTGCATGTTGAGGGATAGTTATATGATCCAATTATGTTATTATTTTTGAGAGAACTTGCACCAGTGAAAGTATGAACCCTAGGCCTTGTTTCCTAGCATTGCAATACCGTTTACGCTCACTTTTACCACTTGTTACCTTGCTGTTTTTATATTTTTTCAGATTACAAAAACCTATATCTACCACCCATATTGCACTTGTATCACCATCTCTTCGCCGAACTAGTGCACCTATAAAATTTACCATTGCATTGGGTGTGTTGGGGACACAAGAGACTCTTTGTTATTTGGTTGCAGGGTTGTTTGAGAGAGACCATCTTCAACCTACGCCTCCCACAGATTGATAAACCTTAGGTCATGCACTTGAGGGAAATTTACTACTGTCCTACAAACCTCTGCACTTGGAGGCCCAACAACGTCTACAAGGAGAAGGTTGTGTAGTAGACATCAAGCTCTTTTTTGGTGCCGTTGCCGGGGAGGTGAGTGCTTGAAGGTATATCTTTAGATCTTGCAATCGAATCTTTTTGTTTCTTGTTTTATTACTAGTTTAGTCTATAAAACAAAACTAAAAAATGGAATTGAGGGTGCCTCATATGCTTCATCTTTTTAATGTTTGCCGTGAAAATAAGGATTCCGATAATTGTGCTCAATTGCTAGAGAAAGAATGCATTAGAATGCTTGGCACTAAATATTTGAATGATGAGCATGATTGCAATATTGTTAGTATGAATTCTATGAATATCCATGATGCTAATGATATGCAAAGCCACAAGCTTGGGGAAGCTATGTTTGATGAAGATGATATTTTTTGTCCCCCAAGCTTTGATGAGCAAATTTACTATGCTGAAAGCATGCCTCCTATATATGATGATTATTGTGATGACACGTATGCTATAAAGAATAATGATAACCATGAAACTTGTCATCTTGATCTTAATTTTCAATCGCATGATAGTTATTTTGTTGAGTTTGCTCCCACTATTATCGATGAGAATAAATTTGCTTATGTGGGGAGTAATAAAAATTCTATGCTTGTAGATCATGAAAAGAATGCTTTAGGTGCTGGTTATATTATTGAATTCTTTCATTATGCTACTGAAAGTTATTATGAGGGAGGAATATATGCTTGTAGGAATTGCAATAATATCAAGTTTCCTCTCTATGTGCTTAAAATATTGAAGTTATGCTTGTTTTGCCTTCCTATGCTAGTTGATTATTGTTCCCATAAGTTGTTTGCTCACAAAATACCTATGCATAGGAAGTGGTTTAGACTTAAATGTGATATTCATATTCTTCATGATGCTCTCTTTATGTTTCAATTCTTACCTTTTATGTGAGCATCATTGAAATCATCATGCCTAGCTAGGGGCGTTAAACGATAGCGCTTGTTGGGAGGCAACCCAACTTTATTTTAGTTTCTTGCTTTTTGGTTCTGTTTAGGAATAAATAATCCATCTATATTCTGTTTAGATGTGGTTTTATGTTTTAATTAGTGTTTGTGCCAAGTAGAACCTTTGGGAAGACTTGGGTGAAGTCTTTATGATCATGTTGTAAAAAACAGAAACTTTAGCGCTCATGAAATTAGCTTCAACTTTTTACTGGAGAATGATATTTAGTTGATTATTTTTGCAGATGATTACTAGACAAATTCCTCAGGTATACCAATTTATTTTAGAATTTTTGGAGTTCTAGAAGTATACGTTTGATACAGATTACTACAGACTGTTCTGTTTTTGACAAATTCTATTTTTCGTGTGTTGTTTGCTTATTTTGATGAATCTATGGCTAGTAAAATAGTTTATAAACCATAGATAAGTTGGAATACAGTAGGTTTAACACCAATATTAATAAAGAATGAGTTCATTACAGTACCATTAAGTGGTGTTTTGTTTTCTTTCGCTAACGGAGCTCACGAGTTTTCTGTTAAGTTTTGTGTTGTGAAGTTTTCAAGTTTTGGGTAAAGATCCGATGGACTATGGAATAAGGAGTGGCAAGATCCTAAGCTAGGGGATCCCCAAGGCACCCCAAGGTAATATTCAAGGATAACCAAGTGTCTAAGCTTGGGGATGCCCCGGAAGGCATCCCCTCTTTCGTCTTCGTTCATCGGTAACTTTACTTGGAGCTATATTTTTATTCACCACATGATATGTGTTTTGCCTGGAGCGTCATTTTATTTTATTTAGACTTGCTTGCTGTTTGAATAAAATACCAAGATCTTAAATTCTTAAACGTTAGAGAGTCTTCACATAGTTGCATAATTATTCGACTACTCATTGATCTTCACTTATATCTTTCGGAGTAGTTTGTCATTTGCTCTAGTGCTTCACTTATATCTTTTAGAGCACAATGGTGGTTTTATTTTGAAGAAATAGATGAACTCTCATGCTTCACTTATATTATTTTGAGAGTCTTAAATATCATGGTAATTGCTTGAATAATCCTAATATGCTAAGCATAAATGATTTGTAAAAATTCTTATGAGTGTGTTGAATACTAAGAAAAGTTTGATGCTTGATAACTGTTTTGAGATATGAAGATGGTGATATTAGAGTCATGCTAGTTGATTAGTTGTGAATTTGAGAAATACTTGTGTTAAAGCTCGTGATTCCCATAGCATGCACGTATAGTGAACCGTTATGTGATGAAGTCGGAGCATGATTTATTTATTGATTGTCTTCCTTATGAGTGGCGGTCGGGGACGAGCGATGGTCTTTTCCTACCAATCTATCCCCCTAGGAGCATGCGCGTAATACTTTGCTTTGATAACTTGTATTTTTTTGCAATAAGTATATGAGTTCTTTATGACTAATGCTAAGTCCATGGATTATACGCACTCTCACCCTTCCACGCACCTTTCGCCGGTATCATACACCCACCATATACCTTCCTCAAAACAGCCACCATACCTACCTATTATGGCATTTCCATAGCCATTCCGAGATATATTGCCATGAAACCTTCCACCGTTCCGTTTATTATGACACGCTCCATCATTGTCATATTGCTTAGCATGATCATGTAGTTGGCATCGTATTTGTGGCAAAGCCACCATTCATAATTCTTTCATACATGTCACTCTTGATTCATTGCATATCCCGGTACACCGCCGGAGGCATTCATATAGTCATTTTGTTCTAAGAATCGAGTTGTAATTCTTGAGTTGTAAGTAAATAAATGTGTGATGATCATCATTTTTAGAGCATTGTCCTAGTGAGGAAAGGATGAGGGAGACTATGATTCCCCCACAAGTCAGGATGAGACTCCGGACAAAAAATAAAAAAATAAAAAAAGAGGCCATAAAAAAGGAGAAAAGGCCCAAATAAAAAAATAAAAAAATAATGAGAGAAAAAGAGAGAAGGGACAATGTTACTATCCTTTTACCACAGTTGTGCTTCAAAGTAGCACCATGATCTTCATGATAGAGAGTCTCCTATGTTATCACTTTCATATACTAGTGGGAATTTTTCATTATAGAACTTGGCTTGTATATTGCAATGATGGGCTTCCTCAAAATGCCCTAGGTCTTCGTGAGCAAGCGAGTTGGATGCACACCCACTTAGTTTCTTTTGTTGAGCTTTCATATACTTATACTCTAGTGCATCTGTTGCATGGCAATCCCTACTCACTCACATTGATATCTATTGATGGGCATCTCCATAGCCCGTTGATATGCCTAGTTGATGTGAGACTATCTTCTCCCTTTTTGTCTTCTCTACAACCACCTTTCCATTCCACCCATAGTGCTATATCCATCGCTCACGCTCATGTATTGCGTGAAGATTGAAAAAGTTTGAAAATGTCAAAAGTATGAAACAATTGCTTGGCTTGTCATCGGGGTTGTGCATGATTTAAATACTTTGTGTGGTGAAGATAGAGCATAGCCAGACTATATGATTTTGTAGGGATAACTTTCTTTGGCCATGTTATTTTGAGAAGACATGATTGCTTTGTTAGTATGCTTGAAGTATTCTTATTCTTATGTCAATATGAACTTTTATCTTGAATCTTTCGGATCTGAATATTCATATCACAATTAAGAAGAATTACGTTGAAATTACGCCAAGTAGCACTCCGCATCAAAAAATCTTTTTTATCATTTACCTACTCGAGGACGAGCAGGAATTAAGCTTGGGGATGCTTGATGCGTCTCCAACGTATCTATAATTTTTGATTGCTCCATGCTATATTATCTACTGTTTTCGGCAATATTGGGCCTTATTATCCACTTTTATATTATTTTTGGGACTAACCTATTAACCGAAGGCCCCGCCCAGAATTGCTGTTTTTTGCCTATTTCAGTGTTTCGAAGAAAAGGAATATCAAACGGAGTCCAATTGACCTGAAACTCCACGGAACCTATTTTTCGACCAGAAGAAGCCCACGGAGTACCAGAGGTTCACCAGGGGAGTCCCAGGCTGCCCACGAGGGTGGGGGGTGCGCCCACCCCCCTAGGGCGCGCCCCCTGCCTCGGGGACAGCCCGAAGGTCCACCGACGTACTTCTTTCACCCATATATACCCACGTACCCTAAAAACTTCGGGGAGGAGAATAGATCTGGAGTTCCGCCGCCGCAAGCTTCTGTAGCCACCAAAAGTCAATCGGGACCCTGTTCCGGCACCCTGCCGGAGGGGGGAACCCTCACCGGTGGCCATCTTCATCATCCCGGCGCTCTCCATGAGGAGGAGGGAGTAGTTCACCCTCGGGGCTGAGGGTATGTACTAGTAGCTATGTGTTTGATCTCTCTCTCTCTCTCTCTCTCTCTCTCTCTCTCGTGTTCTTGATTTGGCACGATCTTGATGTATCGCGAGCTTTGCTATTATAGTTGGATCTTATGTTTCTTCTCCCCCTCTACTCTCTTGTAATGGATTGAGTTTTCCCTTTGAAGTAATCTTATCGGATTGAGTCTTTAATGACTTGAGAACACTTGATGTATGTCTTGTCGTGCGTATCTATGGTGACAATGGGATATCACGTGATTCACTTGATGTATGTTTTGGTGATCAACTTGCGGGTTCCGCCCATGAACCTATGCATAGGGGTTGGCACACGTTTTTGTCTTGATTCTCCGGTAGAAACTTTGGGGCACTCTTTGAAGTACTTTGTGTTGGATTGAATAGATGAATCTGAGATTGTGTGATGCATATCATATAATCATACCCACGGATACTTGAGGTGACATTGGAGTATCTAGGTGACATTAGGGTTTTGGTTGATTTGTATCTTAAGGTGTTATTCTAGTACGAACTCTAGGGCTGTTTGTGACACTTATAGGAATAGCCCAACGGATTGATTGGAAAGAATAACTTTGAGGTGGTTTCGTACCCTACCATAATCTCTTCGTTTGTTCTCCACTATTAATGACTTTGGAGTGACTCTTTGTTGCATGTTGAGGGATAGTTATATGATCCAATTATGTTATTATTGTTGAGAGAACTTGCACCAGTGAAAGTATGAACCCTAGGCCTTGTTTCCTAGCATTGCAATACCGTTTACGCTCACTTTTACCACTTGTTACCTTGCTGTTTTATATTTTTTCAGATTACAAAAACCTATATCTACCACCCATATTGCACTTGTATCACCATCTCTTCGCCGAACTAGTGCACCTATAAAATTTACCATTGCATTGGGTGTGTTGGGGACACAAGAGACTCTTTGTTATTTGGTTGCAGGGTTGTTTGAGAGAGACCATCTTCAACCTACGCCTCCCACAGATTGATAAACCTTAGGTCATGCACTTGAGGGAAATTTGCTACTGTCCTACAAACCTCTGCACTTGGATGCCCAACAACGTCTACAAGGAGAAGGTTGCATAGTAGACATCAGGCGTCCTGATATGAAGGTTCCTTTCTCTATAACCGACTTTGTACAACCCTAGTCCCCTCCGGTGTCTATATAAACCGGAGGGTTTAGTACATAGAAGAAGGAGAATAATCATAGTCATACATGCTAGACTTTTAGGGTTTTTAGCCATTACGATCTCGTGGTAGATCTACTCTTGTAATACTCATATTCATCAAGATCAATCAAGCAGGAAGTAGGGTACGTATTACCTCCATAGAGAGGGCCTGAACCTAGGTAAACATCATGTTCCTCGTCTCCTGTTACCATCGACCTTAGACGCACAGTTCGGGACCCGCTACCCGAGATCCGCCAGTTTTGACACCGACACCTCCAACTAATGACAGTCCTGGGGGAGTTTTGTTTGCAATTATTTTGATTTGAGCATGGAACTGGGCATCCTGGTGACCAGCCATTTTCTCATGAGTGAGGAGCGGAGTCCACTCCTCTTGAGAATAACCCACCTAGCATGGAAGATACATACATCCCTAGTTGATACATGAGCTATTTGAGCATACAAAACAGAATTTCATTTGAAGGTTTAGAGTTTGGCACATACAAATTTACTTGGAACGGCAGGTAGATACCGCATATAGGTAGGTATGGTGGACTCATATGGAATAACTTTGGGGTTTATGGAAGTGGATGCACAAGCAGTATTCCCGCTTAGTACAAGTGAAGGCTAGAAAAAGTCTGGAAAGCGACTAGCTAGAGAGCGACAACAGTCATGAACATGCATTAAAATTAATCAACACTGAGTGCAAGCATGAGTAGGATATAATTCACCATGAACATAAATATCATGGAGGCTATGTTGATTTTGTTTCAACTACATGTGTGAACATGTGCCAAGTCAAGCCGAATCATTCAAAGGAGGATACCACCCTATCATACCACATCACAACCATTTTAATAGCATGTTGGCACGCAAGGTAAACCATTATAAACTCCTAGCTAATTAAGCATGACATAAGCAACTATAATCTGTAATTGTCATTGCAAACATGTTTCATTCATAATAAGCTGAATAAGGAACGATGAACTAATCATATTTACAAAAACAAGAGAGGTCGAGTTCATACCAGCTTCTCTCATCTCAATCAGTCCATCATATATCGTCATTACTGCCTTTCACTTGCATGACCAAACGACGTGGATAACAATAATAGTGCACGTGCACTGGACTAAGCTGGAATCTGCAAGCATTTATTTCAAGGGAGAAGACAAAGTAATATGGGCTCCTGGTTAAGTCAACAATAATGCATATAACAGTCACTTTAACATTTTAATTATGGTCTTCTCCTCTCGACCCCCAAAGAAAAGAAAGGAAATAAAACTATTTACACGAGAAAGCTCCCAACAAGCAAAAGAAGAACGAGAAATCTTTTGGGTTTTCTTTTAATTACTACTACATGCATGGAAGGTAAACTAGCTAAAAGCTACAACTATTTTTTTGGTTTTTCTCAAGGTTATTCAAACACACAAGAAGAAAGCAAGAAAAGGAAAATAAACTAGCATGGATAGTACAATGAAAAAGTATGAGCACCAACAACTGGCATGAGTGTGTGAACATGAATGTAATGTTGGTGAGAAATACGTACTCCCCCAAGCTTAGGCTTTTGGCCTAAGTTGGTCTATGCCCATGGATCAAAGTTGTACCTGGGGTCGTACTGAGATGTAGCAACTATTGCCTCATGAGCTGCAGCTTGGAGGTGAGCTGCCTCCGTCCTCCTCTAATACTCGTTCGCCTCCTCCCTGGTTATAATATATCTCCTTTTTGCCTGAAAGTCAAAGAAACCAGGAGCAGGGAGAGCAACATGGACAATGCGACGCTTGTCAAAGATTAGTCGGTATTGGAGGAACTGTTCATTCCTCTAAACAAACTGATGACGAACCATAGCATTATAATCTAAATAAGTAGGAGGCAACTCCATATCATTTCCATGTATGGGAACCTCGGGAAAATTGGCTAAACGGGTTGCGTAAATTCCACCGAACAAATCTCCATTAATACTATTATTATGCAACCTGCGTGCAACAATGGCCCCCAAGCTATATTGTTTATCTCCTAATACATCACTCTTGAGAACACTAAGATCTCGAACACACATGTGACATGCCTCATCCTTACCGTTAATGCATCTACCTATAAAGAGAGCAAAATAGTGTATGGCAGGGAAATGAATGCTCCCTATGGTAGCTTGCGTGATTTCTCTAGATTCCCCCACAGTTATACTAGCAAGGATGTCTTTATATTCAGATATGCGGGGTTCACTAACATTACCCCACTACGGGAGTTTACAAGCAGCATTAAAATCTTCTATCCATGGTATAAGATTTATCATAAAGATCAAATAGAACAGTTTGAGAATTACGTGATGATGTAAATTTAAACCTCCTCACAAAGGAATCAGTTTGGTAGTGGTACTGAGGGCACTTATCTGCCACGAAGCCCTCAAGTTCAACTTTACGCACATATGCTTCAAATTCCTCCTTAATTCCTGCTTGGACCATGAAATTTTCTGACGGCCATTCACAAGGCCGCACTTGAGCTTCTCTTGGTATTTCATAGTCCGGCTCACGTATTGCGGGCCCGAGTCCTTGCTTCTTTGAAGAACCACCTTGGTACATTTTCCTAAACATATTTCTTCCTCTGAAAAATTTCTGAAATTTTTAGTGACTCAAAATAAAAGTGAACCAAACTCAGCAAAATTGATAGCAACTACTCCCACAAGTGCCTACAGACTATATCATGCATTAGAACTACTTGGGACCAAATAAATTTGACATGCAAGCTCAAGAACAGGGTCACCTAAGCAGCAAAAATTTGCAATGAATAAAGAACTAGAACAAAAACTAATTGGACCATTGGAGGAGTCACATACCGAAGAACAACCCCCCAAAGCAGTTTTGTGAGTGGAGCTTTGAGCAAGGAGATCGGAAATCGCAGCAAAACGAGCTAGAACACGAGTTTGAGCTGTGTGGTGATTTTTTCTGAAGGAAGACGAAGCGTGTGGGTGCAGGAATAAGTGGAGGGGGCCACATGGGGCCCACGAGGCAGGGGGCGCGCCCTGGACCCTCGTGGCCAGGTGGCTGCTCCCCCTGATGTGTTCTCAGTGCCAATAATTCTTAAATATTCTAGAAAAAAACATATTTCATTTTCGAGGCATCTGGAGAACTTTTATTTTTGGGGTATTTTTATTGCAAGGATAATTCAAAAAACAGACAGAAAGTAATATTTTTGCTTTATTTAATCTAAATAACAGAAAGTAAAAGGAGAGTACAGAGAGTTGTGCTTTCTAACTTCATCCATCTCATGCTCATCAAAAGGAATCCACTAACAAGGTTGATCAAGTCTTGTTAACAAACTCATTCCGAATCGCATGAAACCGGAGCATTTTCGAATAGCACTAGGTTACCTCAACGGGGATATGCACGTCCCCAACAATAAGAATATCATATTTCTTTTTGACAGTAGGAAGGGGGAATTCAAAACCTCCAATAGTAATCGTTGGAATTTTTCCAATAGAAGTTATATTGTGGACTTGAGGTTGTTTCCTCGGAAAGTGTATCGTATGCTCATTACCATTAACATGAAAAGTGACATTGCCTTTGTTGCAATCAATAACAGCCCCGGCAGTATTCAAAAAGGGTCTACCAAGGATAATTGACATACTATCATCCTCGGGAATATCAAGAATAACAAAATCCGTTAAAATAGTAACGTTTGCAACTACAACAGGCACATCCTCACAAATACCGACAGGTATAGCGGTTGATTTATTAGCCATTTGCAAAGATATTTTAGTAGGTGTCAACTTATTCAAATCAAGTCTACGATATAAAGAGAGAGGCATAACACTAGCACGGCTCCAAGATCACATAAAGCAGTTTTAACATAGTTTCTCTTAATGGAGCATGGTATAGTTGGTACTCCTGGATCTCCTAGTTTCTTAGTTATTCCACCCTTAAAAGTATAATTAGCGAGCATGATGGAAATTTCAGCTTCTGGTATCTTTCTTTTATTTGTGACAATATCTTTCATGTACTTAGCATAAGGATTCATTTTAAGCATATTAGTCAAACGCATACGCAAAAAGATAGGTCTAATCATTTCAGCAAAGTGCTCAAAATCCTCATCATCCTTTTTCTTGGATGGTTTAGGAGGAAATGGCATGGGTTTCTAAACCCATGGTTCTCTTCCTTTACCGTGCTTCCTGGCAACGAAGTCTCTCTTATCATAACGTTGATTCTTTGATTATGGGTTATCAAGATCAACATCAGGTTCAATCTCTACATCATTATTATTGCTAGGTTGAGCATCAACATGAACATCATCATTAACATTATCACTAGGTTCATGTTCATTACCAGATTGTGTTTCAGCATCAGAAATAGAAATATCATTGGGATTCTCAGGTGTGTCAACAACAGGTTCACTAGAAGCATGCAAAGTCCTATGTTTTTTCCTTTTTCTTCCTCTTAGAAGGACTAGGTGCATCAACATTAGTTCTCTGAGAATCTTGCTCAATTCTCTTAGGGTGGCCCTCCGGATACAAAGGTTCCTGAGTCATTTTACCCCCTCTAGTCATAACTCTAACAACATTATCATTCTTCTTATTATTTAATTCATTGATTAAATCATTTTGAGCCTTAAGTACTTGTTCTACTTGGGTGGTAACCATAGAAGCATGCTTACTAATGAGTTTAAGTTCACCCTTGACTCTAGACATATAATCACTCACGTGTTCAATCATATAAGCATTACATTTCAATTGTCTACCAACATAAGCATTGAAGTTTTCTTGTTTAACAATAAAATTATCAAACTCATCTAAGCATTGGCTAGCAGACTTATAACGAGGAATATCACCTTTATCAAATCTATAGAGAGAATTTACCTTTACTACTTGTGTCGGGTTATCAAGACCATGTATTTCTTCAATAGGTGGTAAATTCTTAACATCTTCAGCTTTAATACCCTTTTCTTCCATAAATTTCTTTGCCTCTTGCATATCTTCAGGACTAAGAAATAGAATACCCCTTTTCTTCGGAATTGTCTTAGAGTTGGTTCAGGAAGTGTCCAATTATTTTCATTAGTCAACATATTATTCAATAGCAATTCGGCTTGATCAACTATTCTTTCCCTGAAAACACAACCAGCACAACTATCCAGGTGGTCTCTGGAAGCATCGGTTAGTCCATTATAAAAGATATCAAGTATTTCATTTTTCTTAAGAGGATGATCAGGCAAAGCATTAAGTAATCGGAGAAACCTCCCCCAAGCTTGTGGGAGACTCTCTTCTTCAATTTGAACAAAATTGCATATTTCCCTTAAGGCAGCTTGTTTCTTATGAACGGGGAAATATTTAGTAGAGAAGTAATAAATCATATCCTGGGGACTACTCACACATCCAGGATCAAGAGAGTTAAACCATGTTTTAGCATCACCCTTTAATGAGAACAAAAATAACTTAAGGATGTAATAGTAGCGAGTTTTCTCATCATTAGTGAACAGGGTGGCTATATCATTTAATTTAGTAAGATGTGCCACAACAGTTTCAGATTCATAGCCATAAAAAGGATCAGATTCAACCAAAGTAATTAATTCAGGATCGACAGAGAAATCACAATCCTTATCAGTAATAAAGATAGGTGAAGTAGCAAAAGCAGGGTCATATTTCATTCTAGCATTCAAAGACTTTTCTTTCAGCTTGGCTAATAATTTCTTAAGATCATATCTATCATTGCAAGCAAGAAAATCTCTAGCAGTTTCTTCATCCATAACATAACCCTCAGGCACAACAGGCAATTCATATCTAGGGGGAGAATCTTCATCATCACTTTCATCAATATTATCAGTTTCAATAATTTCATTCTCTCTAGCCCTAGCAAGTTGTTCATCAAGAAATTCACCTAGATGGCACATTAGTATCAAGCATAGAAGTAGTTTTATCATAAGCATCATGTATAGCAGAAGTGGCATCATCAATAACATGCGACATATCAGAATTAATAGCAAAAGCAGGTTTAGGTGTCGCAAGTTTACTCAAAACAGAAGGAGAATCAAGTGCAGAGCTAGATGTCAGTTCCTTACCTCCCCGCGTAGTTGAGGGATGAATTTTGGTTTTCTCATCTTTCAAGTTCCTCATAGTGATCAACAGATATAAATCCCAAGTGACTCAAAGAATAGAGCTATGCTCCCCGGCAACGGAGCCAGAAAATAGTCTTGATAACCCACAAGTATAGGGGATCACAACAGTTTTCGAGGGTAGAGTATTCAACCCAAATTTATTGATTCGACACAAGGGGAGCCAAAGAATATTCTCAAGTATTAGCAGTTGAGTTGTCAATTCAACCACACTTGAGAATATTCTTTGGCTCCCCTTGAGGGAGTCCTGGATTAGGGGGTCCTCGGACAGCCGGGCTATCTCCTTTGGCCGGACTGTTGGACTATGAAGATACAAGATTGAAGACTTTGACCCATGTCCGGATGGGACTCTCCTTGGCGTGGAAGGCAATCTTGGCAATACGGATATGTAGATCTCCTCCCTTGTAACCGACTCTGTGTAACCCTAGCCCCCTTCGGTGTCTATATAAACCAGAGGGCTTAGTCCGTAGGACAAGAACAATCATACCATAGGCTAGCTTCTAGGGTTTAGCCTCTACGATCTTGTGGTAGATCAACTCTTGTAATACTCATATCATCAAGATCAATCAAGCAGGAAGTAGGGTATTACCTCCATCGAGAGGGCCCGAACCTGGGTAAACATCGTGTCCCCCGCCTCCTGTTACCATCCGCCTTAGACGCACAGTTCGGGACCCCCTACCCGAGATCCGCCGGTTTTGACGCTGACATTGGTGCTTTCATTGAGAGTTCCACTGTGCCGTCACCGTAAGGCTTGATGGCTCCTTCGATCATCGGCAATGATGTGATCCAGGGTGAGGTTTTCCTCCCCGGACAGATCTTCGTGTTCGGCGGCTTCGCACTACGGGCCAACTCGCTTGGCCATCTGGAGCAGATCAAGAACTACGCCCCTGACCATCAGGTCAGGTTTGAAAACTTGAACTATACTGCCGACATCCGCGGAGACTTGATCTTCGACGGATTTGAGCCCAAGTCAGGTGCGCCGCACTATCACAACGAGCATGATTTAGCTCTGCCGTTGGACTGTGTTCGGGAGATCACACCATAACTACTCCGGCCTTCAATCCGGAATAGATTGCGCCATCTGAGGATGGGTGGATAGACCCCGCCATGGAGGCTGCACTCTCAGTGGCGATAGAGCTGAATACTGACTTCACCCCTTACGAGAGCCGTGTTGCGGAACCACTGGATTCGTCCCCGGCCACGGGCTCCGAGCCGCCTACGTCCGTGCCTATCGAATCCGATTGGGCACCGGTCATGGAGTTTACCTCTGCGGATATCTTTCAGCACTCGCCTTTTGGCGATGTGCTAAATTCATTAAGGTCTCTCTCCTTGTCAGGAGAACCTTGGTCGAACTATGTCTGGCTAGAATGGGATGCGGACGACGAAGAAATTCGCTCCCCACCCACCACCCACTTAGTAACCACTGTCGACGATTTAACCGACATGCTCGACTCTGACTTCGAAGACATCGACGGTATGGACGACGATGCAGGAGACGAACAGGAACCACCACCCATAGGGCGCTGGACCGCCACCTCATCATATGATATATACATGGTGGATACCCCAAAAGAAGGGGATGGCGACAAGACAACGGAGGATAATCCCTCCAAGAAGCAATTCAAGCATCGACGTCAGCGGTGCCGCTCTAAGTCCCGCCATAGCAAAAGTAGTGATACCAACACAAGAGACAATAACACTCCAGATAGTGCCGAAGATGACGACAATCCCCTCCAGCCAGATTTAGAGCGGGAGGATGAACAAGCTAGCCCTACAGAACAGGTAGCAGATGGAGAAACGGAGGATGACAATTACATGCCTCTCTCCGAAGACGAGGTGAGCCTCGGCGACGAAGAATTTATCGTGCCTGAGGATCCCGTCAAGCAGGAGTGCTTCAAGCGCCGGCTTAAAGCCACAACAAATAGCCTGAAGAAAAAGCAACAAGAGCTTCGAGCTGATCAAGATTTGCTAGCAGACAGATGGACCGAAGTCCTTGCAGCCGAGGAATACGAACTTGAACGCCCCGCCAAGAGTTACCCAAAGCGTAGGTTGCTACCCCGACTCAAGGAGGAAGCAATAAAACCAACGTCACCAGCATATGATGCGGCTGATCGTCCACCTCATGGCCGAGACAGAGAGGCATATCAGCCCGAAGTCCAGACCGCAACCCGCCGCCGTTCAACCAAAAACACCAAGGCCCGGGGCAACACGCGGGACGTGCGAGACATATTGGAAAACAAAGCAGGGCATACAAGATCGATCTACGGATCACGGGGTCGCACCCCAATGCGAGACGATGATCGTCACGCTGGATATACCAAAAGAAAATCTGGCCGGGTTGAATACAGCAGACAAGACTCGTATGAACTGCGTCGTGATATAGCCCGGCATAGAGGCACCGCACACCCCCTATGCTTCACTGATGAAGTAATGGATCACGAATTCCCAAAGGGTTTTTAACCCGTCAATATTGAATCATATGATGGTACAATCGATCCCGCGGTATGGATCGAGGATTTCCTCCTCCACATCCACATGTCGCGCGGTGATGATCTACATGCCATCAAATACCTCCCACAAAAATTCAAAGGACCAGCTTGGCATTGGCTGAATAGCTTGCCAGCAGACTCCGTCGGCAGTTGGGAGGATTTGGAAGATGCATTCCTTGACAACTTCCAGGGCACTTATGTGCGACCACCGGATGCTGATGACTTGAGCCATATAACTCAGCAGCCAGGGGAATCGGCCAGGCAATTATGGACACAGTTCCTAACTAAGAAAGACCAAATTGTCGACTGTCCGGATGCAGAGGCCTTAGTGGCATTTAAGCATAACATCCGTGACGAGTGGCTCGCCCGACACCTCGGCCAGGAGAAGCCGAAGTCTATGGCAGCCCTCGCGACACTCATGACCCGCTTTTGCGCGGGCGAGGATAGCTGGCTGGCTCGCAGCAACAACACATCAAGGAATCTTGGCACTTCAGATACCAAAGATAATAACGGCAGACCACATCATAACAGACATAAGCGCCGCAACAACGGCGATACGGCCGAAGATACGGTAGTCAATGCCGGATTCAGTGGCTCTAAATCCGGTCAGTGGAAGAAGCTATTCAAAAGAAGTACTTCGGGCTCGTCCAGTTTGGACCGCATACTAGATCGCTCGTGTCAAATTTATGGCACCCCGACAAGCCAGCCAATCACACCAACAGAGAATGTTGGGTGTTCAAGCAGTCCGGCAAGTTGAATGCCGAAAACAAGGACAAGGGGCTGCATAGCGATGACGAGGAGGAGCCCCGGCCGCCGAACACGGGAGGACAGAAAAGGTTCCCCCCACAAGTGAAGACGGTGAACATGATATACACAACCCACATTCCCAAGAGGGAACGAAAGCATGCACTAAGGGACGTCTATGTGATGGAGCATGTCGCCCCAAAGTTCAACCCATGGTCCTCTTGTCCGATCACCTTTGATCACAGGGACCACCCCACTAGTATCCGTCATGGCGGATCTGCCGCATTGGTCCTAGACCCCATCATTGACGGATTTCACCTCACTTGAGTCCTTATGGACGGCGGCAGCAGCCTGAACCTGCTCTATCAGGATACATTGCGCAAAATAGGTATAGACCCCTCGAGGATCAAACCCACTAAAACCACCTTTAAAGGTGCCATCCCAGGTGTAGAGGCCCATTGCACGGGCTCAATCGGTCTTCGGATCTCCGGACAACTTCCGAAGCAAGGAGTTAATCTTCGATACCGTCCCATTCCGCAGTGGCTATCACGCACTGCTCGGGCGAACCGCATTTGCCAGATTCAATGCAGTACCGCATTATGCATACCTCAAGCTCAAAATGCCAGGACCTCGTGGGGTTATAACAATCAATGGAAACACATAACGCTCACTCCGTACGGAGGAGCACACTGCGGCCCTCGCAGCTGAGGCACAAAGTAGCCTTTAAAGGCAAACCGCCAATTCGGCGATAAAGCCCCCGGACACCTTTAAGCGAGTCCGGAGTAACCTGCAACAGGATCGCCTGGCACGTTCAGAGCTTGCCTAGCAATTCGGCCCCTGTCCTAGTCCCAGTCAAGCGACGGAATCTGTGCTGCGCTTACATAATTACGCACTAAAAATACCATGGGCATAGGCGGGGGCACGACCAGGGCACGTCCCACAATGCGGCTCAACCGCCCCAGGGGCTGTATACCTTTATCATTTCCTCTCTTTCAGGACCTTACTCTCTGGAAGCCCTTTCCGGAAGTCTGATTGTTGGAGACATTACGGGAAGGAACACCCAAGGAGGCAAGAAGCTAAGACGTACAAGGGAATCCCCAGGTGGTCTCTGATAACAATCGAAGTACCCATTTTTAATACCCACACGCAGCTTACCCTTGGACAGGACATGTCAAATAGTCCTATTTTTTGCTTATTGCACTACTTGTATCAGTATGCTTCAACGTATTATTTAAATAACAATGCATAACATTAGTCTATTATTGCATTGCCCTTCCTTTTTCTTGTCTGTTTTATTTATGACAGCTTGCACCCGTACATCCTGGTACGACCAGTACGCCAGGGGCTTCAGTATACCCCATAATACGGCATAAGAAGTCCGAACACTTTCGACAGTGCGGCACCCCAAACTTATAGCATTATATGCATCGGCTCCGAATCATGTCTTGGGTCAATAGTTGGGTTTGTCCGGCTCCCATGTTTTGGTACCTTACGTTCCGCAATATCGGCTAAGGTAGCGCTGGGAGAACTACTGCGATTGTGTCCCGGTTCTTCCGGACGAGCACCTCAATAGAGAAAGCCGAAAACTGATTGTCATGATAAGGCGAGAGCTGGTCGCTGTTCGAGAGGTCTCAAGTCCTTTAAGACTTTTTCCGCTTCGGGCGAGGAGTCGCCCTTGCCTGACTTAGGCGTATATAGTGCCCCAAATTCGGTCTTCCGAATACTAGGGGCTTCGGCAAAATTTAAAATTGTAGACTTCTATGGCTAAGTGAGAGTGATAAAGCCTTATAGTCCAATTGCCCGGTTCGTTGTGCTGAACACCTCCCTCGAAGGACCCAAAATTGGGATAAAGAGTGCTCAGGTTTATCCCGAACACCTCAGTACTAGTTACATGGGGGCAGAAGCCGATGACTGGCCAACTCTCAGATTTTATAAACGACCGCACAGAAGGTAATATTTTAAATTAACAAGCGTTGCATAGCGCAAATGAACTCATTTCACATTATAGGATCACATGAGTACGTTCATTCAAATATTACATCTTTAGCACATTCCTCCGCCACAAGGCGGGAACCCTTCAGGACACTGTCATAATACATTTTGGGGTGGCGATGCTCCTTGCCTTCCGGTGGCCCCTCCTTCACCAACTTTACAGCGTCCAGCTTCGCCAAATGCACCTTCGCCCGGGCAAAGGCCCTATGCGCACCCTCGATGCAGACGGGCTGCTTTATGATTTCAAGCCATGGGCAGGCATTCACAAGCCGCCTCACCAGACCGAAGTAGCTGTCAGGCAGGGGATCGCCAGACCACATCCGGACTATAAGACCCTTCATGGCCTGTTCGGCCGCCTTGTGGAGCTCGACCAGTTGTTTCAGCTGGTCGCTCAAGGGCATTGGGTGTTTGGTCCCAGTATACTGAGACCAGAACAACTTCTCCATCGAGCTCCTCTCCTCATCCCGAAAAAACTCCGCGGCATCCAACACACTGCGGGGAAGATTGCGAATGCTCCTGGAGAGCTCCGAACTCGGGTAAGTAAAAGGAAAGTTTCCTTCACATGCTTGCTTTGC
Source organism: Aegilops umbellulata (assembly GCA_032464435.1). Lineage (NCBI taxonomy): Eukaryota > Viridiplantae > Streptophyta > Magnoliopsida > Poales > Poaceae > Aegilops > Aegilops umbellulata. The sequence continues at coordinate 338,467,843 of CP136056.1, read as the reverse complement.
ATAATGAATGCCTTACCCGCTGCTATCTTCTTAACCGCCTCAATCTCTTGGAGGGCCTTGTGGGCTTCAGCCTTGGCGTTTTGTGCGCTTTCGAGGGCCTTCGCAAGCTTGGACTCCCGCGCCTTAGAGTCAAGCTCCAAGGACTCGTGTTTTTTGGCGAGAGCCTGGAGCTCTTGATGCACCTCGCCTACCCGGCCTTCTTGCTTTTCCCGCTCGATGTGCTCCTTGGCCGCTTTGTCTCCGGCCTCGGACAGCGCCTTCTTCAGGGTTGCCACTTCGATCATGGCCCCTGGCAAATTCATGATGATCCTATTATTTTACAACTAAATTTCCTTTTAATATATAGACATGGTATCGCTTACCTTTGTTCTCTTCGAGTTGCCTCTTGGTAAGGCCGAGCTCTTCCTTGGACCGCTCAAGGTCCTGCTTCAGTGCAGCGACCTCCGCAATACGTGCGGCAGCGGCCAACAGCGAAGCCTGCATATGCATATAGACATATTCTGATTAGACTCCTGAGTCATTATTTGATCCTCTATTCGGACTTTCTTCTCGAACGCCAAACAGAGCATCAGGGGCTACTGTCTATGCGGTAATATTTTCCTATAATTTGATTACTTACTTGAAAGCCTGTTAGGAGAGGCTGGCACAAGCTTCAGTTAGTCCGCTTTTGGCGGACTGAACCTTCTCGATCACCGCACTCATGATAGTGCGGTGCTCTTCGTTGATGGAAGCGCCGCGAAGCACTTCCAGAAGGTTGTCCAGTGCCTCTGGATGGACAGGGGCCACCGGCACGGGCGGCTTGCCCCCCTTAACGGGGGGTCGCCTGACAGAGTCTGGAACCACTGGAGGTTCCGGCGCAGTGTTTGGCTGAAGGCCGAATTCGGAGTCCATGGGAGTCTTGCTCCCTTTGCGCCCAGGGTCCGGAATGTCGCCTTGAGGCGCCTCCAGAACTACCTCCCCTCGGCTCGGTGCCCTTTGAGACAACACCTCGATGTTGTCCGTAGGGCGAGGGGTGGAGGCGGTCGGAAGTGAATCGCTATTCATGTCCGACGGGTCCGAAGAACCATCCGACAAAGATACGTCGATATGGGCTCGGGACGGACTGCATAATCATGTTCGGCGTGATGAGAAGCAGTGCAATAAAACATACCGTGAATTACTATGGTATCCGGATACTTACGACTTCGCCAGGGGCTTGTCCCTGGGTAACCACTCGTCACCGCTGTAGGCGGCCATCGTGGAGCAGTCCGGGAGGAGGGTCCTTCCCTTCTTGGACCCTTCAGCCTCCCCGGTTGGGGCGGCCTTCCTTTTCTTTTCTCCCCCGGCTAGGGGGGAGAACCTTCCTCTTCCTCCTCCTCATTTTCGTGGGAGGAGTGCACCTCGGAGTTATCGGACGATGAGTCCGATATAACCTTGCGCCGGAGACCCTTTCGGGTCCCCGTGGCCTTCTTCTTGGCCTTCTTCACCGGCACCTCGTAAGGCGCTGGAACCAGCATCTCCGTTAGGAGAGCAACTGTAGGATCTTCAGGCAGGGGGGCTGGGCAATCGATCTGGTCCGTTGTCTCTACCTAGTCCTATTAATGGCATGGAGGCTTAGATCCCGCACATGATTAAACTAGGGAAAATAAACATCCTGTGAGATATAAAAAACTTACCGAATTGGCATGGTGCTTTGTGCTGAGTCCGCGGTCCTCGGTAAGGGGAGGAGGTACCTCAGCGCCCTTGAACAGCACCTTCCAGACGTCCTTGTGCATCATGTCGAAGAGCTCTCGCAGCGTCTGGTGCTCGGCCGGGTCGAACTCCCACAAATTGAACGCCCGTCATTGACACGGGAGGATCCGGCGGAAGAGCATGACCTGGACCACGTTGACAAGCTTGATTTTCTTGCTCATCATGTTTCTGATGCATTTCTAGAGTCTGGTCAGCTCCACCGATGAACCCCAGGACAAGCCCTTCTCTTTCCAGGACCGCGTGGGGATTCCAGATCGGAATTCGGGGGCCGCCACCCAGTTGGTGTCGCGTGGCTCGGTGATGTAGAACCACCCCGATTGCCACCCCTTTATGGTCTCCACATAGGAGCCTTCGAGCCAGGTGACATTAGGCATTTTTCCCACCATGGCGCCTCCGCACTCCGCTTGCTGGCCGACCACAACCTTCGGTTTAACATTGAAGGTCTTCAACAACAGGCGGAAGTGGGGCCTGATGCGGAGGAAGGCCTCGCACACGACGATAAACGCCGAGATGCTGAGGATGAAATTGGGGGCCAGATCGTGAAAATCCAGCCCGTAGTAGAACATGAGCCCGGGGACAAACGGGTGGAGGGGAAATCCCAGTCCGCGGACAAAGTGGGTAAGGAAAACCACCCTCTCATGGGGTTCGGGCGTAGGGATGATCTGCCCCGCATTTGGCAGCCGGTGTGCGATGTCTGCAGCCAAATATCCGGCTCCCCGTAGCTTTGTGATGTTCTCCTCCGTGACGGAGGAGACCATCCACTTGCCTCCCACTCCAGACATGCTTGGAGTGATTTGAGGGAAAAAACGCGAACTTGGGTGCTAGAGCTCGAGTGTGCAAGATTGGATGAGCAAGGAGGAAGAAGGCATGGGTAAAAAGAGGAATCCTTGTCCCTTTATAGGGGAGGAGGAAACTATACGCCTTCCCACCTGCCTGGTAAAACTCGCTTATTCCCCAAGCGCCGTAATTGATGGCGCGGTTGGGTTACCCACACCCGTATTGATGAGAATCCCGTGATAAGGGGACACGATCTCTACTTCGACAAGACGTGCTAAGGAAACCGCCTCGCGATAGGTGCAGTGGTTGGTTGTGAAAAAAGGTTCAAAAAATGACCGGGCCATGGTGTGATGTCATGCTGCAAAATGCGTCGGCATATTAGATTTGTGGAAAAATTATTCTCTCTACGATGGTATGTGGAATTTTTTTTGCAGAGCCGGACACTATCCTTGTGTTCAAAATCTTCTATGGAGTATTCGGAGGAAGAAACCGCCTTGCAATGCCGAAGACAATCTGCGCGCCGGACTCATCGTCATTGAAGCCTAGTTCAGGGGCTACTGAGGGAGTCCTAGATTAGGGGGTCCTCGGGCAGCCGGACTATCTCCTTTGGCCGGACTGTTGGACTATGAAGATACAAGATTGAACACTTCGACCCGTGTCCGGATGGGACTCTCCTTGGCGTGGAAGGCAAGCTTGGCAATACTGATATGTAGATCTCCTCCCTTGTAACCGACTTTGTGTAACCCTAGCCCCCTTCGGCGTCTATATAAACCAGAGGGTTTAGTCCGTAGGACAAGAACAATCATACCATAGGCTAGCTTCTAGGGTTTAGCCTCTACGATCTCGTGGTAGATCAACTCTTGTAATACTCATATCATCAAGATCAATCAAGCAGGAAGTAGGTATTACCTCCATCGAGAGGGCCCGAACCTGGGTAAAGATCGTGTCCCCTGCCTCCTGTTACCATCCACATTAGACGCACAGTTTGGGACCCCCTACCCGAGATCCGCTGGTTTTGACACCGACACCCCTTGTGTCGAATCAATAAATTTGGGTTAAATACTCTACCCTCGAAAACTGTTGCAATCCCCTATACTTGTGGGTTATCAGGGTCCATAGCTATTAGCTAGATGGCTTTTTCTCTCTCTTTGATTCTCAATACCATGTTCTCCTCGATGTTCTTGGAGATCTATTCAATGTAATACTCTTTTGCGGTGTTTTTGCGGAGATTCGATGAATTATGGTTTTATGATCAGCTTATCTATGAATATTATTTGAATCTTCTCTGAATTATTTTATGCATGATTTGATATCTTTGTAATTCTCTTCGAACTATCGGTTTGGTTTGGCCAACTAGATTGGTTTTTCTTGCAATGGGAGAAGTGCTTAGCTTTGGGTTCAATCTTGCGGTTTCCTGTCCCAGTGATAGTAGGAGCAACAAAGCACATATTGTATTGTTGCCATCGAGGATAAAAAGATGGGGTTTTCATCATATTGCTGGAGTTAATTCCTCTACATCATGTCATCTTACTTAATGCGTTACTCTGTTCTTCATGAACTTAATAATCTAGATACATCGGTCGAAGTGTGGAGTAATAGTAGTAGATGCAAAATCGTTTTGGTCTACTTGACACGGACGTGATGCCTATATTCATGATCACTGCCTTAGATATCGTCATAACTTTGCACTTTTCTATCAATTGCTCGGTAGTAATTTATTCACCCACCGTATTATTTTCTAACCTGAGAGAAGCCTCTAGTGAAACCTATGGCCCCGGGTCTATTCTCCATCATATAAGTTTCCGATCTACTATTTTGCAATCTTTTACTTTCCGATTTATAAACCAAAAGTACCAAAAATAGTTACTTTATCATTTGTGGATGCTTGCTAGAGTTCCAATCATAAGAACATATGATCAAAGTGCGAAAAGTATGCTAGCTTAGGCCTCTCCCTCATAAGTATGATGAGTATCACATGTTTCATATCCAATTGCTTAGGGACAATTTTCGCACATCCTACAACCATTGTCCATACTTGCTATATTTACTTTATTGTTATTTATTTAAAACAACACTTTATTATCTTGCAAACATATCTCATCACTCCTACAAAGTAGTTTTGTTTCTTGTTCTAGGTAAAGCGAACGTTAGTGTGCATAGAGTTGTATCGGTGGTCGATAAAACTTGAGAGAATATTTGTTGGGAAACGTTGCATGAAAAAAAATCTACGCACACGCAATGATCTATCCATGGAGATGGATAGCAACGAGGGGGAGAGTGTGTATATGTACCCTCGTATACCATAAGCGGAAGCGTTTGACAAGGCAGTTGATATAGTTGAACTTCTTCTAGCTCTGACCGATCAAGTACCGAACGTATGACACCTCCGAGTTGTGCACACGTTCAGCTCGGTGATGTCCCTCGCCTTCTTGATCTAGCAAGTTGTCGAGGTAGTAGATGAGTTCCTCCAGCACGATGGCGTGGTGACGGTGATGGTGAAGTGATCCGCATAGGGCTTCGCCTAAGCACTACGAAGATACGACCGTGGGAGTAAATTGAGGAGGGGGGCGCGGCACACGGCTAGGCAATTGTCTTGGGTGTGCTAGGGGCGCCCCCACATATATATTGGTGGGAGGGGGAGGGGAGGAAGCCAGGGCGCGCCCCAAGTAGGATCCGAATCCTACTTGGGGTTTCCCCAAGTGGCGCCCCCCTTCCTTATTTCAGCGGATAAGAAAGGGAAGCGGGAAGAGAGAAAGAAAGGGGGGGAACCCCCCTTTTCCTTCTCCCGACTCGGCCTCCAACCATAGGGGGGCACGCCACCCCTTGTGGGCTGGTGTGCTCCCCTCTCATGGCCCATATGGCCCATATATTCCCCCCGGGGTGTAACGCCCGGATAATCATGCTACAGTAATCCCACGCTAATCATGCCAGGACACCTCGGTTACTGTTGCTAACCTCGCAACGACTCGAAACCTTTTCAAATTCAAATTCAAATTAATGTCAAACGACAAAGTTTTCAAAATATTAAACTAAAATGTTCGGGGTGTGCAGTTAAATGCCTAGGTAATTATAATAAAGCAAACACATTTTTATAAAATGCCTAAATGATTTTAAATGATTTAAAAAGAAAAGAAACTACAAAAATAGAAAACAAATAAATTCAAACAAAAAAAGAGGGGAACCTCCCTCCCCACGGCCCACTGGCCCAGCTGGCCGGCCAGCCCACTGGCCAGGCCGGACCCCCCCCCACTCCACCTTATCCCCCTGAAACCCTAACCCCCACCTCCACGTCGCCCCCATTCTCTCCCACTCCTCCCTATAGCGCTTCCCCGATCTGGATCGGGGCACCCCCCCCCCCCCCCGATCCCATCGCCCCAGTGCCGCCTCCACGTCGCCGTCACCCCCTCGCAGAGCCGGCCCCCTCTTGTCGCCCCACCAGCGCCCCGCCGCCCGTCCACGACCACGCTGACGCGGGTCCTCGCCCGGAGCTACCTCGCCCTGCCGCACGAGGACCGCGTCGCCGGAGCCCCTCACCGTCTTCCCCAAATTGTCGTCGCCTCGTCGACCTCGACGGATCTCCTCCCCACGCCGGACTGCTTCATCGCTGAATCTCCTCCCCTACCGTCGCTCGTCCCCATCCTCCTCCTCGTCGGACGCCATCGAGCTATGCCGCCCCTTCCCTGCATCGAATGTGAGCACTGCCCCGTGCTCCCTCTTCCCCCTTGTGCTGAACGCGCCACGCTCGCCGTGGCCATACCCGGCGCCTTGTCTCGCGCACGCCCGCAGCCGTAGCTGCTTGCTGCTCCCCTGCCCGCTGCTTGCACTGCTTCTGCAGCTAGCGCCGCGCCGCGCCACTCCTAGGTGCTGCGGCTGCTTCCCGCGGCTGCTCACTGCTGCTGCTGCCGCCGCCCTAGCTGCGCCCTATCCCACACCCGCGTGCCCAGACCGCCCACCGCCGGCCGCACCCGATGCTGCTCGTCGTGCCTGCCGCTGTCGGCTTCTGCCTCATGCCGCCGGCGCCCCTGCTCATGCGAGACAGATGGGCTGGCCCCTGTTGGATTAGGGACTAATCCCCTAATTGCTAACCCCTCCTAAAAGTAGTCTATGACATCAGGCCCCACTTCTAAATAAAAAAACATTAATTAATTAATTAATTAAGTAAATAATTAACTTAATTAATCTTGCATTAGATTAATCTAATCATTTAGTTAATTATTTAATCATGTTAATTAACACAGTCAATGACATGTGGGCCCCGCTGACCCTGTTGACCAGTCAACGTTGACTGGTCAACTGCTGACTGGACCTGCTGACTGTGCTGTTGACCCAGTCAATGGCCCCATCTGTCAGGTTGACCAGTCAACCCAGTTGACTGCTGACATCAGCATGACATCATGCTGATGTCATCAATCCATTTTCGAATTAAATTAAATAATTAATTAAATTCCAGAAATTAATAAAATCTTTAGAAAATCATATCTTTTAATCCGTAACTCGGATTAAATTATTTTCAACATGAAAGTTGCTCAGAACGACGAGACAAACCCGGATACGCAGGCCGTTCATACACTACACATTCCTAACATATCAAACTCACAACTTTTCCCCCTCCGGCTCCTCTGCTCGAAAACGCGAAACCCCGGGAAAACTTTCCCGGATGTTTCCCCCCTTCACCGGTATCATCCCATACCGCGTTAGGGCACCTCTAACGCCGTTACTTGTCATGTCATGCATCACTATGCATCTGCTTGCTTAAATATTTATTGTTCCCCCCCCCCTCTTCTCTCGCTAGACACCGAGACCGACGCTGCTGCTGCCCTGTTCGACTACGGAGTTGACGATCCCTCTCTCTTGCCAGAGCAACCGGGCAATCCCCCCCTTGATCACCAGATATCGCCTACTCTCTTCTATACTACTTGCATTAGAGTAGTATAGCATGTTACTGCTTTCCGTTATCCTATCCTGATGCATAGCCTGTCCTTGTTACTACTGTTGTTACCTTTACCTGCTCTCCTACATGCTTAGTTTAGGATGCTAGTTTACCATCAGTGGACCTACATTCTTGTCCGTCAGCTGTGCTATACTATCGGGCCGTGATCACTTGGGAGGTGATCACGGGTATATACTATACTTTATACATGATACATGTGGTGACCAAAGTCGGGTTGGCTCGAGGAGTACCCGCGAGTGATTCACGGATTGGGGGGCTGAAAGGACCTTTGTCCCGACGGCCCTCTGTGTGGATCTTTGTGGTGGAGCGGCAGGGCAGTTCGGGGCTACCTGGGTGAGAGGTGAGCCTGGCCCTGTTGGCGTTCGCGGATACTTAACACGCTTAACGAGATCTGGGTATTTGATCTGAGTCTGGCCATTTGGTCTATACGCACTAACCAACTACGCGAGAAAGATATGGGCACTCGGCGTCGTGGTATCAGCCGAAGCACTTCTTGACGTTAGCGACTGAGTGGCGCGCGCCGGATTGGACTGGAACGCCACTAGGCTAGGTCTGCTTCCGGCCGCGTTCGCAACGTGCAGGTGTGCTCAGGGCGATGGGCCCAGACCCCTGCGCGCATAGGTTTAGACCGGTGTGCTGACCGCTCTATTGTGCCTTGGTGGGGCTGCGACCTGTTGATCTTCCGAGGCCGGGCATGACCCAGGAAAGTGTGTCCGGCCAAATGGGATCAAGCGTGTTGGGCTATGTGGTGCACCCCTGCAGGGAAGTTTATCTATTCGAATAGCCGTGTCCCTCGGTAAAAGGACGACCCGGAGTTGTACCTTGACCTTATGACAACTAGAACCGGATACTTAATAAAACACACCCTTCCAAGTGCCAGATATAACCCGGTGATCGCTCTCTAACAGGGCAACGAGGAGGGGATCGCCGGGTAGGATTATGCTATGCGATGCTACTTGGAGGACTTCAGTCTACTCTCTTCTACCTGCTGCAAGACGGAGGCGACCAGAAGCGTAGTCTTCGATAAGACTAGCTATCCCCCTCTTATTCTGGCATTCTGTAGTTCAGTCCACTGATATGGCCCTTTACACATATATCCATGCATACGTAGTGTAGCTCCTTGCTTGCGAGTACTTTGGATGAGTACTCACGGTTGCTTTTCTTCCCCTTTTTCCCATTTCCCTTCTACCCGGTTGCCGCAACCAGATGCTGGAGCCCAGGATCCAGACGCCACCGTCGACGACGACTCCTTCTACACTGGAGGTGCCTACTACTACGTGCAGCCCGCTCACGACGACCAGGAGTAGTTAGGAGGATCCCAGGCAGGAGGCCTGCGCCTCTTTCGATCTATATCCTAGTTTGTGCTAGCCTTCTTAAGGCAAACTTGTTTAACTTATGTCTGTACTCAGATATTGTTGCTTCCGCTGACTCGTCTATGATCGAGCACTTGTATTCGAGCCCTCGAGGCCCCTGGCTTGTATTATGATGCTTGTATGACTTATTTTATTTGTAGAGTTGTGTTGTGATATCTTCCCATGAGTCCCTGATCTTGATCGTACACATTTGTGTGTATGATTAGTGTACGATTGAATCGGGGGCGTCACAAGTTGGTATCACAGCCGACTGCCTGTAGGAATCCCGCTTCAACTCCTTGGCCAAAGTCGAGTCTAGGCATTGCAAAAACTTTTACTAACATGGCTGTGTGTCTTACGGGCACACGTCGCCATTGGGTGGTAGTAGGATCTTTTATTCCTCGACCTATACTCTGGGACTCTGACATCTCTTCTATTTGGGTTAAATGATTTTGCTAAAAACAAAACTAACTTTAGGTTCTCGAAAACACTTTCTCCCGGAGAGCCCCTTCGGCCCAGATGATCGCCGGTTGCATCAGAAGATTTCGAAGTTACTCTCCGATACTCTTTTGAGACTTTGTGCCCGTTTCTTTTGCAATTCCCTACCACCGTAATATCCCTATGGATAAATACATACACTTGCCATTCATACAATGATTCCCCGTTGATCTTGTTATTACAAGATACCTCGAAATTCTCTCTATTGTTCGGCAATACTTTGTGCCTACTGCCTTGCAATTCTTAGCCACATGAATACCCCTATGGGTAAATCCTCACACTTATCGAGTATACGCTCATTCCCAGTTGTTCATGTGTTTCACAAAAGTCTTTGAGATACTATTCGATCTTTCAAAAATTCTAAGCAGTCTATTGCTCTTGAAATTCTTGCTTGCTTACATTTTGGTTAATCCCATAAGTCTAGTAATCTTATTGGCATCCTTTGTCACTATCATTTAAGTCCGTCGATTCTATATGTGTGCGAATGCACGCAATCATCAGTTGATCCTTATAAATTATCCTTCCGGCTCAGACGTCATTTTGGAACGTGAGCTGTTCCTCGACCAATCAAGTTGTCGTCGAATGTACCCCTAAGTCTATTCAACTTATCCATTCTTAATCAGAGCATTTGCTTCTGATCCCTTGGTGAGAAATCATAAATCCTTTACATTTGAGCTTTGAATTAGTCGGTTGTTTCTATACTCCAATGCCTTTGCATTGTTTCTTCTTCTGATTGTGTGTCGATGCTCACATCAGCTCCGTTGTGGACCGTCAGTTCCTTTGTTGGGTTATTATCCGACAATGTCCTTCACAACCAAAATTCTTGTGAGTTCTTTACCTGATACATAATGCCCTTGGTAAATTGTATCATCTGCTTGGCCAACCATGCTCTGCTTTCGAGATGGTGATATTTACTACTGAAGCTTGTGGTATAGGTTTCCACGATTCCCTGACGGGTTGAACCTATGCCTTCCTTTATCTGTGTGAACTCGGAAGTTTTCACGAGTCATACTCATCTGGTATTTCACCAGGTAAAACTTTCAACACTAATGCCTTTATCAAACGCGAGAAGTGAATGAAAGGATAATGAAAGGTTATGCATTGAAGAAGTGGGAGTCGACCTTGAGCCTTTGCGTTCATGCCCATGGACCCGATGTGAAACTTATCATCAAAACTTCTTGTAAATGATATTAATCCCCTTGTTATAAGTTCGTCCTGTACCTATGTTTGTTCCTTTGGAAATTATGGTTCCGACCATATTTTCTCATTAATACCATTTATCGAACAAGTTGAGTACTTGTCTTGTGCAGACCATTGCACCTGTCCAACCTTTACTTTGATCTACCGTCGAGTATTACACTAGTGTAACGCCCCAGATGTAACTTGCCATATTTGTAATCCAACTCTTGCCATTTCCGGCTATGTGTTATGATATTTCCTCCGTGGTTGGGTTCTCCTCGTTTTGCATTTTGGTCATGTCATGCATTTCTTATCATGTCATCATGTGCATCGCATTCGCATACGTGTTCGTCTCATAAATCCGAGCATCTTTCCCGTTGTCCGTTTTGCAATCCGGCGCTCCTATGACTCCCGGCGCCCCCTTTTACATTTCTTCGTGAGCGGGTATTAAACATTCTCGGAATGGACCGAGGTTTGACATGTGGCCTTGGTATAGCACCGGTAGACCGCCTCTCAAGTTTCGGCTCAATCGGAGTTCGTTTGGTACTCCAACGGTTAACCGGGTAACCGTGAAGGCCTCGTGTGTGTTGCAGCCCAACACCCCTTCAAAACAGCCCAATAACCCATCTAAGACACTCCCTTGTCCTCCGTCGTTCGATCACGATCGCGTGGCCGAAAACCGCTCTCCATTTGGAGCCTCCTAGCTCCTCCTATCTATATAAAGGCCTCCCCCTCCTCAAATCACGGGCAAAACCACCCTAACCCTAGTCTTTTTCCTCCCCCGCCGCCGCCGGACGAAAACCCGTCGGCCGGACGTGTCCGGGTCGCCGCCGCCGCCACGTGGCGCTTCCCCATTGGCCACCGCCGCCGTCCCGCGCGCCGGCCCGGCGAGCCTGCCGCGGGCCCGCCCGGCCCGAGCTGCCCCGCCTCCGCGTCCCGCGCCCAGCGCGCCCGCGCCCGAGCTCCCGCTCCGCCGCCGCCGCCCGGAGCCGCCCGCTGCCGCCGCAGCTCACCGCCCGGAGCCGCCCGCCGCCGCCACACCTCCGCGCGCGCTCCGCGCGCCGCGCGCCGCCCGCCGCCCCGGCGCCTCTTCCCCGCGCCGCTCCGCTCGGCCCCACCTCGCCGGAGCTCCACCGGAGCCACCGGAGTCGCCGGATCTGAGATCCACCTCGGGGTTGACTTTTCCCTCACCCCCTCGTTTTTCTTCTAAGTCCCAGTTTTTCATCATTATCATCACATCTTCATCATGCCGTAACTTGGCATCCTTAGCTCCATTTCGCGCGTATAATATGCAAATTGTTCGCCTCGAAGAGTACATCATTTTGTTCCATTGCAAGATTTTCATTTGAAGTCATCTTGATGCCCGAAATGCTGTTAGAAGAGGGCTAGTTGTCGTTAGTTGCTGGATCTTATCTGAACATGCACTTTTGTCTTTTTTGCCATGATTGATGTGTACCTCCTATGAAGTTGAGTCCTACATGAGTTTTGTAATATGCCATACTACCTATCCAGAGAATTTTGCCATGTATTTTTGTGATCTATGTGGTGACTAGCACAAGCATGCAAACTAGGTCACCTGATGTTGCTGATTTCAGAGACTTGGTGATTTCACTAAGTCCCTGACTGCTGTTATTTTCATGCCATGTATTCATGTTGTTTCCGAGAGATCTATGCATAATTTGAGCATGATCAGTAAGGGAGTTTTGAACTTGAGTATTTGTTATATCCATCCATGCCTTTGTTTGCAATTATGGAGTGCCATAGCTTGAGTCAATCGAGCTCTACTTTTGCTTCAAAATGTTGCTGGCAGATTGTTTACGTGTTATTCGATTTTGCCAAGCTTGGTGTAGTTGATCCTTGCATGATATGATGTTGTTCTTGCCATGTATAGTTCCTATGCCATGTCTTCTTGATGTATGTATGCTTAGTTTATCATGCAATGCTCTGTAGTGAGTGCATCGAGCTCACGAACATGCCTAGTCGTTATCTGTTTTTGACATGTCCAGTTTTCTGCTAAGTCTGTAACCTGTAACAAAACTTGCATATTTGACATGGGTGTAATCATATTTTCTGATCCTTTTTGGCTTATGGTCAGTAAGAGTCTTTTGTCAAGTGCCTTGAGTAGATTCATGTCATGCCTTTCTTTGCTATTTTCTGAACCTGTATCATATTGTTTCATTGCTCTGAACATGTCATCCTGATGTTAGTTTCTGCTTTGTTGATATTTTCACCAAGTCTGTGAACCTGTTATCTTTTGCACTTTTGCCATGCCTGTTTGGACCTGTTATGAGGTGAACTAGCCGTAGCTCAGTGTTCATCTTTTATCGTGCATCTTGTGTAGATTACTGTCATATGCTTTGTTTACATGTTTGGGTGCAGTAGCTGAATTATTTGTTGCTTGCTAAGTAGCATCATGCTGTTTATGGCAGTTTCGTGTCATTCTTGTATTGCTTGCCATTTGCAAACCGTGCATCCGATTCCGGTGATCTTTATATCGATTTCAACCGAAATCACCTCATCTATCCAGTGGCATGCTTGGTTTGCCAAGATTATGCCCTGTTCATCCTTGTCCTTCCGGAGCACGCATACGCATTGCATATCACCTCTTGCATATCATGCCATGTTTTGCATCATGTTGCTTGCGCATTGCATCGTGGTTGATTTTGGTTCCTTTGCTTGTTCTCTTGTCTTGGGTAGAGCCGGGAGACGAGTACGTGACCGAGGATTCCGTTGAGAACGCTTACGAGGACCAAGCTTTCGACAACTCTGAGAACCTTGCAGGCAAGATGACCATACCCTCGAAATCACTTCTATCTTTGCTTGCTAGATTGCTCGCTCTTTTGCTATGCCTATGCTGCGATACCTACCACTTGCTATATAATGCCTCCTATATTGCCATGTCAGCCCCTAACCATCCATGTCCTAGCAAACCGTTGTTTGGCTATGTTACTGCTTTGCTCAGCCCCTCTTATAGCGTTGTTAGTTGCAGGTGAAGATGAAGTTTGTTCCTTGTTGGGACATGATCTTGTTGTTCCTTGTTGGAACATGTTTACTTGTTGGGATATCAAAATACCGCTTATTTAATTAATGCATCTATATACTTGGTAAAGGGTGGAAGGCTCGGCCTTATGCCTGGTGTTTTGTTCCACTCTTGCCACCCTAGTTTCCGTCATACCGGTGTTATGTTCCCGGAGTTTGCGTTCCTTACACGGTTGGGTGATTTATGGGACCCCCTTGACAGTTCGCTTTGAATAAGACTCTTCCAGCAAGGCCCAACATTGGTTTTACCATTCGCCACCTAGCCTTTTTCCCTTGGGTTCTGCAGACTCAAGGGTCATCTTATTTTAACCCCCCCCCCCCGGGCCAGTTCTCCTTCGGTTGCTGGTCCAAACTAGAGCACCGTGCAGGGCCGTCCCTTGGCAACTTGGGTTATGTTGGCTCCTGTACGCTTAGCTTATCCGGATGTGCCCTGAGACTGAGATATGTGCAGCTCCTATCAGGATTTGTCGGCACAATCGGGCGGCTTTGCTGGACTTGTTTTGTTGCTGTCGAAATGTCTTGTAGTCCGGGATTCCGAGATTGATCGGGTCTTCCCGGTAGAAGGAATATCCTTCGTTGACCGTGAGAGCTTATCATGGGCTAAGTTGGGACACCCCTGCAGGGTATTATCTTTCGAAAGCCGTGCCCGCGGTTATGAGGCAGATGGGAATTTGTTGATGTCCAGTTGTAGAAAACCCGAAGTTGACCTTAACTAAAACACATCAACCGCGTGTGTAACCGTGATGGTCTCTTCTCGGCGGGGTCCGGGAAGTGAACACGGTGTTGGAGTTATGCCTGACGTAGGTTGTTTCAGGATCACTTCTTGATCACTTCTAGCTTCACGACCGTGCTTTGCCTTCTCTTCTCGCTCTCTTTTGCGCTGTAGCCACCATATGCTAGTCGCTTGCTGCAGCTCCACCTCACAAACCCCTTTCCCACCTTTAAGCTTAAATAGTCTTGATCTCGCGGGTGTGAGATTGCTGAGTCCCCGTCACTCACAGATATTATCACCACAGTTGCAGGTACCAACGATGCCAGTGCAGATGACGCGACCGAGCTCATTTGGGAGTTCGACGAGGAACGTGGCCGTTACTATGTTTATTTTCCAGATGATCAGTAGTGGAGCCCAGTTGGGTGATCCGGGGATCTATTAGCATTTGGGGTAGTCTTCTTTCATTTTGGTACCGTAGTCGGACCTTGAGTGTAATCTGTATGATGGATGTTATTTATGTACTTGTGTGAAGTGGCGATTGTAAGCCGACTATGTATCTTTCCCCTTAATTTATTACATGGATTGTGTGAAGATTACCTCACTTGCGACATTGCTTTCAATGCGGTTATGCCTCTAAGTCGTGCCTCGACACGTGGGAGATATAGCCGCATCGAGGGCGTAACAACTAGGATATCTTGATAATGTCATGAAACCGCATAACTTCTTATGGGTTCTTCATCAACTGTTATTTCTCACCGATTTCAGATTTCCTGGGTTCTGGGTTGTCATCAACCGAGAACACCGATATGTGAACCAATTCCTCATTCCGGTTCGATAACCCTAATTAAATTTCGTTGATTATGAGTTTAATAATCCTTCCGTCATTCCTAGCCTGTTTGGCTATATCATTGTCTTGATGATTTTAAACTGTGCTACCTGGTCCTTATTCCGGGAGCACCAGTTTCGGCGATGAGCTAAGCTTACGTCGATTTTCCTTGTCATATATTTCACCTTGAAAAGCAAGCTTGGTTTCGAGTCTGTGTCGTATCTGTGCTTTCATTAACCTCTTGCTTCATCATTCCTTTGACTCGATGTCATCGCTGATTGATTACATCTTGAAATCTCTCGACAAATGTGTCATGAACATCATCGACCTTATGAGCTCTTCCAGGATATTAATTGAGTTCATGATGACAAATACTATCCTTGCCCCCGATGATTAGTGTTATCTTTGACCACTTTATTGCCTTCCGTTCAATACAAACTTGTTCGTGTTTTGTGTTATACCTTGAGTTCCCTGCTATCCAGCATTTGATCTTCTTTACCTTGGAGTATTACCATCTTTTAATATCAAGGATGTTGTGAGGATTGCTCCACCTCTTAAGAAATTTTGGTATAGTGATGCTTCTCATCATCACCATTCCTTCTTGGTCCTCGCATTGATTCCAACCGGGGTACCAACAAGTGAACGGTGTTGTTTGGATTCTGCCTTTCTAGCAACCCTATTGCCTTGAAGTAATGGTCGGCCATTCATTCTTAGACTATTGATTATTGAATCACCATTCTGACATTGGTCGTGCAGCCCAACCCATATTTCGGGCGCACCTTTCTACCAATGTTTAATTGTGTATGTTTTTCTCAAACATGCCTCATTATATCATTTGATCTGACAAATGCTATCTCCTTATCCACATAATTGAGGAGATGCATCCTTTTGGATACCTCATTGAATTATCGTTGAGTCCGTCAGCCACTTCCTCATCCTCTCCTTGGTTTACTGATGAACTCTTGTTTCGGAACTCAGTTCCATAGTTCATTTCCCGAGAATCTTATAATGTCTTCTCGTCATTTTGTCGCACCTTTTCTTCTCAGGCATCCTGAACCTGAGGTATCCTCACACCATTCAGATCTGAATCTCGGTCAGATATGATGGTTGGAACATTTTTCCAAGAGTTATAACACTGGTCTTTTATGACCCGGTAAGGTGATGGCATGTCCAGCACACCTGGCCGGATGACCTGCTGTTATAGTTTCCTTATTAGCAAGGTTAACCATTCTTCCCTGAGGAAATTATAAGACTTATTCTATAAGTTGATCCTGATGGATCCCTTATGTATCCATAGCCTGATCTTTACCTGTTGACCTTGTCAATGCTATCTCGAAGCATGTCTGTGGTGCTCCGATTTTTCAACAAGAAAATTTGAAGCCCAAAGCTAAATGTATCCTGCTCAATTATCCGAACACAGCTGTATGGGTAATGTCATGAAATTTCTCTCCCCTTACCTAAAAGGGTTTTCTACTTTATATCCTATCAAGGATATCATGCTCTGCTTGTCCTTGGGAAGGATATACCCCTGAAATATGTGTTTAAACACATTTTCCTTTCCATTGTTGGTTTAACCTTTCTATGATCTATATGACATAAGCAGTAATATCTCCCTGCTTATGTAAACACCTTGGTGTACAACCGTGTCAGTAAGACCCTGTTGAAATTGTCGATAGCATTCCGGTCACCACCGATGGACGAGAACTTTGCCTATTGGTCCGCCTCGTTCAACGAGCGGGAAAATGGTTCTCTTCGTCCCTCGCCCTTGGTACCAACATTGTTACCGACATAACTGATAGGCTACCCTCTGACATGCCTTGCTATTGTGACCGTGCAAGATGTCACTGCTCCTATTAAAAAAAACCACATGGTGGGCCCATAACCCACAGTTCCACGGGATCGAAACCGACTCTCCTGTACAACCTATTGTCAAAGTTATTCCCCATGCTTGACTTCGTATGTAACTCACGGGCCACGTGCCTAGTGATCTATTATGGTATCAGACGCAATACTTATTCCCATTGCTTTGAACCCTCTTTCACACTTCGTTTTGGGCAACGAACGATTGCCTAAGCACTTGAAACTTCTATTTTGCACCTCCTTACTTTGCTCTCGATAATTTCTTAAGTTTCAATTCGAGAGTTACTATCCGTCACCCTCCCTGATGTTCTCTACCAGATACGTGACCTTGTAGAGGTCAGTTCCTCTGAAGATAACCTTGATCATTTTTCATAAGTACGATGAGACCCCCGAAGAAAGGATGAAGACTTCATCATGATGACCTAAAGCAGAAAAATGAAGACATCAACAAGAGGGTTCAACTTTTTCGAGAAGGGCAACCAAGACCGAGAAGATTCTTTGAATATCGTAACCAGACATTCCCCCTTGCTCTACCTCCTAAATCTCGGGACGAGATTTCTTGTAGTGGAGGAGATTTTTAACGTCCGGATAATCATGCTACAGTAATCCCACGCTAATCATGCCAAGACACCTCGGTTACTGTTGCTAACCTCGCAACGACTCGAAACCTTTTCAAATTCAAATTCAAATTAATGTCAAACGACAAAGTTTTCAAAATATTAAACTAAAATGTTCGGGGTGTGCAGTTAAATGCCTAGGTAATTATAATAAAGCAAACACATTTTTATAAAATGCCTAAATGATTTTAAATGATTTAAAAAGAAAAGAAACTACAAAAATAGAAACAAATAAATTCAAACAAAAAAAGAGGGAAACCTCCCTCCCCACGGCCCACTGGCCCAGCTGGCCGGCCAGCCCACTGGCCAGGCCGGACCCCCCCCCCACTCCACCTTATCCCCCTGAAACCCTAACCCCCATCCCCACGTCGCCCCCATTCTCTCCCACTCCTCCCTACAGCGCTTCCCCGATCTGGATTGGGCCAACCCCCCCCCCCCGATCCCATCGCCCCAGCGCCGCCTCCATGTCGCCGTCACCCCCTCACAGAGCCGGCCCCCTCTTGTCGCCCCACCGGCGCCCCGCCGCCCGTCCACGACCATGCTGACGCGGGTCCTCGCCCGGAGCTACCTCGCCCCGCCGCACGAGGACCGCGTCGCCGGAGCCCCTCACCGTCTTCCCCAAATCGCCGTCGCCTCGTCGACCTCATCGGATCTCCTCCCCACGCCGGACTGCTTCATCGCCGAATCTCCTCCCCCACCGTCGCTCGTCCCCATCCTCCTCCTCGTCGGACGCCATCGAGCTATGCCGCCCCTTCCCTGCATCGAATGTGAGCACCGCCCCGTGCTCCCTCTTCCCCCTTGTGCTGAACGCGCCACGCTCGCCATGGCCCTACCCGGCGCCTTGTCTCGCGCACGCCCGCAGCCGTAGCTGCTTGCTGCTCCCCTGCCCGCTGCTTGCACTGCTTCTGCAGCTAGCGCCGCGCCGCACCACTCCTAGGTGCTGCGGCTGCTTCCCGCGGCTGCTCACTGCTGCTGCTGCCGCCGCCCTAGCTGCGCCCTATCCCACACCCGCGTGCCCAGACCGCCCGCCGCCGGCCGCACCCGGCGCTGCTCGTCGCGCCTGCCGCTGTCGGCTTCTGCCTCATGCCGCCGGCGCCCCTGCTCATGCGAGACAGATGGGCTGGCCCCTTTTGGATTAGGGACTAATCCCCTAATTGCTAACCCCTCATAAAAGTAGTCTATGACATCAGGCCCCACTTCTAAATTAAAAAAACATTAATTAATTAATTAAGTAAATAATTAACTTAATTAATCTTGCATTAGATTAACCTAATCATTTAGTTAATTATTTAATCATGTTAATTAACACACAGTCAATGACATGTGGGCCCCGCTGACCCTGTTGACCAGTCAACGTTGACTGGTCAACTGCTGACTGGACCTGCTGACTGTGCTGTTGACCCAGTCAATGGCCCCATATGTCAGGTTGACCAGTCAACCCTGTTGACTGCTGACGTCAGCATGACATCATGCTGATGTCATAAATCCATTTTAGAATTAAATTAAATAATTAATTAAATTCCAGAAATTAATAAAATCTTTAGAAAATCATATCTTTTAATCCGTAACTCGGATTAAAATATTTTCAACATGAAAGTTGCTCAGAACGATGAGACAAACCCGGATACGCAGGCCGTTCGTCCACTACACATTCCTAACATATCAAACTCGCAACTTTTCCCCCTCCGGCTCCTCTGCTCGAAAACGCGAAACCCCGGGAAAACTTTCCCGGATGTTTCCCCCCTTCACCGGTATCATCCCATACCGCGTTAGGGCACCTCTAACGCCGTTACTTGTCATGTCATGCATCACTATGCATCTGCTTGCTTAAATATTTATTGTTTCCCCCCCCCCTCTTCTCTCGCTAGACACCGAGACCGACGCTGCTGCTGCCCTGTTCGACTACGGAGTTGACGATCCCTCTCTCTTGCCAGAGCAACCAGGCAAGCCCCCCCCCCTTGATCACCAGATATCGCCTACTCTCTTCTATACTGCTTGCATTAGAGTAGTATAGCATGTTACTGCTTTCCGTTATCCTATCCTGATGCATAGCCTGTCCTTGTTACTACTGTTGTTACCTTTACCTGCTCTCCTACATGCTTAGTTTAGGATGCTAGTTTACCATCAGTGGCCCTACATTCTTGTCCGCCAGCTGTGCTATACTATCGGGCCGTGATCACTTGGGAGGTGATCACGGGTATATACTATACTTTATACATGATACATGTGGTGACCAAAGTCGGGTTGGCTCGAGAAGTACCCGCGAGTGATTCACGGATTGGGGGGCTGAAAGGACCTTTGTCCCGACGGCCCTCTGTGTGGATCTTTGTGGCGGAGCGGCAGGGCAGTTCGGGGCTACCTGGGTGAGAGGTGAGCCTGGCCCTGTTGGCGTTCGCGGATACTTAACACGCTTAACGAGATCTGGGTATTTGATCCGAGTCTGGCCATTTGGTCTATACGCACTAACCAACTACGCGGGAAAGATATGGGCACTCGGCGTCGTGGTATCAGCCGAAGCACTTCTTGACGTCAGCGACTGAGTGGCGCGCGCCGGATTGGACTGGAACGCCACTAGGCTAGGTCTGCTTCCGGCCGCGTTCGCAACGTGCAGGTGTGCTCAGGGCGATGGGCCCAGACCCCTGCGCGCATAGGTTTAGACCGGCGTGCTGACCGCTCTATTGTGCCTAGGTGGGGCTGCGACCTGTTGATCTTCCGAGGCCGGGCATGACCCAGGAAAGTGTGTCCGGCCAAATGGGATCAAGTGTGTTGGGCCATGTGGTGCACCCCTGCAGGGAAGTTTATCTATTCGAATAGCCGTGTCCCTCGGTAAAAGGACGACCCGGAGTTGTACCTTGACCTTATGACAACTAGAACCGGATACTTAATAAAACACACCCTTCCAAGTGCCAGATATAACCCGGTGATCGCTCTCTAACAGGGCAACGAGGAGGGGATCGTCGGGTAGGATTATGCTATGCGATGCTACTTGGAGGACTTCAGTCTACTCTCTTCTACCTGCTGCAAGACGGAGGCGACCGGAAGCGTAGTCTTCGATAAGACTAGCTATCCCCCTCTTATTCTGGCACTCTGCAGTTCAGTCCACTGATATGGCCCTTTACACATATATCCATGCATATGTAGTGTAGCTCCTTGCTTGCGAGTACTTTGGATGAGTACTCACGGTTGCTTTTCTCCCCCTTTTCCCCCTTTCCCTTCTACCCGGTTGCCGCAACCAGATGCTGGAGCCCAGGATCCAGACGCCACCGTCGACGATGACTCCTTCTACACTGGAGGTGCCTACTACTACGTGCAGCCCGCTGACGACGACCAGGAGTAGTTAGGAGGATCCCAGGCAAGAGGCCTGCGCCTCTTTCGATCTGTATCCTAGTTTGTGCTAGCCTTCTTAAGGCAAACTTGTTTAACTTATGTCTGTACTCAGATATTGTTGCTTCCGCTGACTCGTCTATGATCGAGCACTTGTATTCGAGCCCTCGAGGCCCCTGGCTTGTATTATGATGCTTGTATGACTTATTTTATTTGTAGAGTTGTGTTGTGATATCTTCCCGTGAGTCCCTGATCTTGATCGTACACATTTGCGTGCATGATTAGTGTACGATTGAATCGGGGGCGTCACACGGGGGTTCCGGTAACCCCTCCGGTACTCTGATAAATACCCGATACACTCCGGAACACTTCCAGTGTCCGAATACTATCATCCTATATATCAATCTTTACCTCTCGACCATTTCTAGACTCCTCGTCATGTCCATGATCTCATCCGGGACTCCGAACAACATTCGGTCACCAAATCACATAACTCATATAATACAATATCGTCATCGAATGTTAAGCGAGCGGACCCTACGGGTTCGAGAACTATGTAGACATGACCGAGACACCTCTCCGGTTAATAACCAATAGTGCCTAGATGATCATATTGGCTCCTACATATTCTACGAAGATCTTTATCGGTCGAACCGTTATGACAACATAGGTAATTCCCTTTGTCCATCGGTATGTTACTTGCCCGAGATTCTATCGTCGGTATTTTCATACCTAGTTCAATCTCGTTACTGGCAAGTCTCTTTACTTGTTATGTAATACATCACCTCGTGACCAACCCTTAGTCGTTTGCTTGCAAGCTTATGATGTGTATTACCGAGAGGGCCTAGAGATACCTCTCCGATACTCGGAGTGACAAATCCTAATCTCGATCTATGCCAACTCAACGAACACCTTTGGAGATACCCGTAGAGCATCTTTATAATCACCCAGTTACGTTGTGATGGTTGATGCTACCTCTGAGCATGCGTTGGTTTTCCCTTGAAGAGGAAAGGGTGATGCAGCAAAGTAGCGTAAGTATTTCCCTCAGTTTTTGAGAACCAAGGTATCAATCCAGTAGGAGACTACACGCAAATCGCCTAGTACCTGCACAAACAATCAAGAACCTTGCAACCAACGCGATAAAGGGGTTGTCAATCCCTTCACGGCCACTTGAAAAAGCGAGATCTGATAAAGATAATAAGATAAATATTTTTGGTATTTTTGTTATATAGATTGGAAAGTAAAGATTGCAAAATAAATAGTAAACTAGAATTATAGATCGGAAACTTATATGATGTAAAGTAGACCCGGGGGCCATAGGTTTCACTAGTGGCTTTTCTCTCATGATAGCATATATTACGGTGGGTGAACAAATTACTGCCGAGCAATTGATAGAAAAGTGCATAGTTATGAGAATATCTAGGCATGATCATGAACATAGGCATCACGTCCATGTCAAGTAGACCGAAACGATTCTGCATCTACTACTATTACTCCACACATCGACCGGTATCCAGCATGCATCTAGAGTATCAAGTTCATAAGAACAGAGTAACACATTAAGCAAGATGACATGATGTAGAGGGATAAACTCAAGCAATATGATATAAACCCCATCTTTTTATCCTCGATGGCAACAATACAATACGTGTCGGTTCCCTTTCTGTCACTAGGATCGAGCACCGCAAGATTGAACCCAAAGCTAAGCACTTCTCCCATTGCAAGAAAGATCAATCTAGTAGGTCAAACCAAACTGATAATGAGAAGATACTTGGAAAGATATCAAATCATGCATATAAGAATTCAGAGAAGAATCAAATATTGTTCATAGATAATCTTGATCATAAACCCACAATTCATCGGATCTCGACAAACACACCGCAAAAAGTATTACATCGAATAGATCTCCAAGAACATCGAGGAGAACTTTGTATCGAGAACCAAAGAGAGAGAAGAAGCCATCTAGCTAATAACTATGGACCCGAAGGTCTGTGGTAAACTACTCACACGTCATCAGAAAGGCTCTGGTGTTGATGTAGAAGCCCTCCGTGATCGAATCCCCCTTCGGCAGATCGCCGGAAAAGGCCCCAAGATGGGATCTCATGGGTACAGAAGGTTGCGGCGGTGGAAAAGTGGTTTCGTGGCTCCCCTGGATGTTTTCAGGGTATAAGAGTATATATAGGCGAAAGAAGTAGGTCGGTGGAGCTACGAGGGGCCCATGAGGGTGGGGGGCACGCCCTCCTGCCTCGTGGCCACCTCGTTGCGTCACTGACTTCCACTCCAAGTCTCCTGATTGCGTTTGTTCCAAGAAAGATCCTCGTGAAGGTTTCGTTCCGTTTGGATTCCGTTTGATATTCCTTTTCTGCGAAACACTGAAATAGGCAAAAAAAACAGCAACTGACAGTGGGCCTCCGGTTAATAGGTTAGTCCCAAAAATAATATAAAAGAGCATATTAAAGCCCATTAAACATCCAAAACAGATAATATAGTGGCATGGAACAATAAAAAAGTATAGATACGTTGGAGACGTATCTGTTGATAGCACACAAGGCATTCTTCCGGTATCCGGGAGTTGCATAATTTCTGAGTCGAAGGAATATGTATTTGACATGAAGAAAGCAATAGCAATAAAACTGAACGATCATTACGCTAAGCTAATGGATGGGTCTTGTCCATCACATCATTCTCCTAATTATGTGATCCCGTTATCAAATGACAACTCATGTCAATGGTTAGGAAACCTTAACCATCTTTGATCAATGAGCTAGTCTGGTAGAGGCTCACTAGGGACACAGTGTTTGCTTATGTATTCACACATGTATTAAGGTTTCCGATCAATATAATTCTAGCATGAATAATAAAGCTTTATCATGAATAGGGAAATATAAAATAACAACTTTATTATTGCCTCCAGGGCATATTTCCTTTAATATTAATTCTATATTTAGCTCCTCGCTGGGTTCGACACTCTTATTTATCGAAAGGGCTACCACGGATTCCCTATACTTATGGGTTAACACCAGACGTGTTGCCACCATTGCTTGCATGTGGATTTGCCGGGAGACGACGTTCGCCAGCCTGAACAGGCGAGGGCAACCTGGCAAGGGCGGTCGCGCCAGCCTCGGAAAGCTTGCCGGCATGCCATCCCGCATCCGGCTAGCTCACCGGGCAACCTAGGGCGCTGCAATGCTGGTGGGTTCCTTCTTTTGCTCATTGGAGAGGCCGTCCTACAAGACTTTGGAGCCGGAGGCCATGATAGGTGTGGTACAAGGAGGAGATGGAGATTGAAGGTGTGGTGTGGTTCATTCACAAAAAAGTGTGGTGTGGTTCTTGCCCGACGCCTAGCCACGTTTTAATAACGGGCAGATGTGAGGCGCCAGTAGGAGAGGTGTTTAATGCCGGGTAGCACAGAGACGGACGTGTGGTGCTCGGGGCACCAGAGTAGTTTCCTCGGCACACATGCTGATTTAATGGCGGTAGGCGGGCTGACAGATGCCGTTTCAATGCAGCGAGAAGGCGTGCGTAGCGGGCGACGCTCTTGGCCGGCGCGCCGCTCCAATGCCGGATCTAAGCATCTGCTCTAGGCCTGCATGAACGCGAAGCTGGCACTCTGGTGGGAAAGCGGGTGAGGGAGAGTGGTTTTGTGTGGGCTAGGTTTTTTGGACGCTTGCGTGGCAGCGGTTCGGACTCCTGCAAAGCCCCCCGGTTTGCTTTCTCTTGCAGAAAGAAAGGACGTTAGGGCCGGCTCGCGGACGGATGCAGGACCACGCGGTCCGGACGGTTGCGGGTAGTCGGTGTTGGAGATGCCGTCGGAGACGACAGGGGCATACTTTTGCAAATTTTTAATTTATTTGTGTAGATTTGAAATTTCATTTTTTTGAGCGAATCCTAAAGACAATATTTTAGAAAGAATCGAAGAGACGATGATGTGGCGAACCAACCTATGGTTGAATGGTTAGAGGGGCAGTGGTATCTCTAGCCCACCAAGGTTCAAGTCCTGGTGTTCGCTTTATTCCTGGATTTATTTCAGGATTTTCGGCGATACGCTTTCAGTGAGAGGAGACGTTCCCGTCGACGACGAGGCGCCTACAGTGACTTCGTAAATCTCAAGATGATATGCCGGCTCAGTCTCTCGAAGGTGCTCATAGGGTTAGGTGTGTGTGTGCGCGCACGTTCATAGGGTGAGTGTATGCGCGTATATATGAGCGTTTGCTCTGTACTGATGTTAAAAAAAAAGGCAATGATGTGCATTTTTTTTTTGAGAAACTAGACAATGATGTGCAAGAAGGAATAACAGGCCATGGGCCTTGAGTGATGACAATCGAGCAACGCCATTTTTTGGCCCGTCGCGTAAAAATATCATCATCGCCGTTCTCTCTCCGCAGTCGAAGCACGCGCAGCCGAGCACCCCTTCCCTCCCAGCTCCCTCTCTCCCCGCCTCCCGAAGAGGAGATAACGCAGGACAGGAAGGTACTCGCGCTCTGCCTCCTCTGAATCCATTTGCCTCCGCCAAAGGATTCTTGCCGTGCTCTTCCAGCGGCGCCCTGCCCGGCCGAATTTCCTGTTTTTTTTTTCTTCTCATTTCATTCAGTTCTGCCGCCTGCCGAAGTAGCGAGTTTCTCGGTGGAGGCTGCCGCCACAAGAATGCGGTAGGGGCTGCGAACCCACCGGCCGACCAGGGGCGATGGCGGCGGTGCCGCCAAACGCGAGCATGGGGCTGCTCAATCTGGGCGGGTGCGGGGTTTTGCTCCCCTCCCTGCAGCCCAATTCGAGCGCCGGCCACGGGTTTCTGGCCCCGAGAAGGGACGTCTCCGCGTTGCCGTTGAGCTGGGGTTTGGTGAGAAGAGGCAGGTTTCTCGACGCCGGGTTCGGGGCTGTGGGTGGCCTGGCCAGCGGCGAGGCCAGTGCCGGTTCGTCGGAGCTGCGGCACATCGAGAAGGAGCTCACGTTTAGCCCCACATTCACCGACTATGTGAAGATGATGGAGTCGGTGAAGTTGGACAAGAGCAAGAGTTTGCAGGGAGGCGATTCGGATGGCCGGAGTTCCAGAAGGAGGTTCGCGGGCGATGGAGATGCATCTGCTGGTAGACGAGAGGATAGGGAGTCAGTTGGTCCAAGGAAGAAAACATTTGAGAGGAATAGAGGGTCTCAAAGGGACAGAGGGGGTGACCAAGGCAGGGGTGATAGGTCAGCGATGAATGGCAGCGCAGATGAATTTACTGGATTGGTGGGGAAAAGAATGATGGGTGATGTTAAAAATAGCAGTGATGGTCAGAGGAAAGTTGAAGAATATGTACAGAGAAGAATAGTTCGAGGCGAACTAAGCAGAATTGGGGACATTACTGATACTGATGACCGCAAGCAGTTTTCATCAGCATCATATGTGAAACTTAGAGATAATAAAGGTGGTGTGGTTGTTCATGAATCTGCAGGGAACAGGCATGCCCAGTCAAATGCACGGAAGGATTTACAAGGACGGGCAACTTCTGTTGTAAGCCGTACTTCTGTGACTCGGGATAGCAGCGTTATATTGAGGAACACCAGGCCTACCAATGCAAGAAGTAATATGCACGAACATGACTTCAAATATCCTAGGGAGGGAAAACTTTCCAGTAGCGAGGTCAATGCTGACAGTAAATTTCAAAGATACCAGCAAAGAACAGAGAATTCAGGAAGAAATCTTGTAGGTAGTTTTAGAGATAATAACGTGGACTATAGCAAACCTACTGTAAGCAAAAGATACGCCCATACACAAACAGTGTCCGAGAACTATGGTCATCGGAGTGATAGTCTGGAGCGTGGAAAACCTGAAACAATGCGAATGCACAGAGGAGAAAATGTTCAACAGGGGAAGTTTGTTAGAAGAGATTCAAAAGCTGTTATTGATGATAGGGCTGCTTTCAAGACTTTTGAGGCATTCACTGATGTCAGGAACAGGCCACGGGCTCTTCAAATGGAAATAGAAGAGAGGATTCAGAAATTAGCTAGTCGGTGAGTCTTCATATAATTGCCTTTATTCTAATGCTTAAGTTATCATAGTTTTCTGATGTATAAGTTGAACATACTAGCCTCTTATTTTTTTTTGACATGCGCAGTAGCCTCTTATGATTGGTTAATGATGGTAGTTTACATGCACTCAATATTAATATTATCACTTATTTTTGCTATTATTATTTTTATTCAAATTGTATATAAACTGCTCTGTATCTTTACTAGCGGCGCAATTTACCATCATCATTCACATCAAATATACGATAACTCTAAAGGTCTAACCTACTTAGCTTACATTCCCACCAATCCTTATAAAATCCTATATGATAAATCATTCCAGTGATAATACTGAACTTCTAGAAAGATCACGCTCAGATATATTCTTCTAAAGTTTAGTGGTTATGTACAGGTTATAAAGTGGGAATATGTATTCCTTAATCATTATCAGACTGTTCCAACTTTAATCATTACCAAGCTATTATTTACATTGTGATGCCTAGATGCAAACTATTATTTACAGTTTGTTTTGGAGAATTCTTGCATGCATTTATGCAGATAAATTTTTGAAAAGTTCATTACCGACTGTAACCCACCAATGGAACTTGTAAGCTGAGCTGACTACGGAAATATTTTGTATTTCATGCTTTCAGCATAACTGGTTATGATTAATCACATGGAATCACCACCATCTTATACTCTTAATTAATTTCTTATAATTCTATATTTTGAAGGCTCAATGCTACAGATGTAAATACTCCAGAGTGGAAATTCTCGAAGATGATTCATGATGCACAGATCAAATTCACTGATCACTCTATCCTAAGGATTGTTCAAATATTGGGTCGATATGGAAACTGGAAACGTGTTCTGCAAGTTGTTGAATGGCTTCAATCACGTGAAAGATTCAAGTCCTACAAGAGCAGGTAGAATAGCTACCCACTTATATGCTTCTATGTTTTTTACCAATCTTAAATCTGCATATTTTTGTTTTTGTTTTTGTAGCATGCATTTTAAGTTTTTAACTGCTTTGATATATGTAGCACAACTGTAGTGCTGCCGAGTTGTTAACCATATGAATAAGTTGGTTGATCTATGTGCGCATGCTTGAAGTAGTTTCTTGATTAATTTTCCTTGGTACCTCCCCATGATCTCATTAAACGGGTATACTGCTTAGTATATGAAGTGCATATGATCTTTATAAGCACCTTCTGATGTAGGTATATTTATACAACAGTCCTTGATGTTCTTGGGAAGGCAAAGAGACCTTTCGAGGCATTGAATGTATTTTACACCATGCTGGTATAACTTGTACTTATCTTCATCTTATTTTATGCAAAAATATTTATCTTCATCTTATTTAGATGCTGTTCCTATATTTCATTTGCAGGACCAATTATCTTCTTATCCTGATATCGCAGCTTATCATTGTATTGCTGTGACTCTCGGGCAAGCTGGTCTTGTGAAAGAACTATTTGATGTGATTGATTGCATGCGTTCCCCTCCTAGGAAGAAGTTTATGGTGGGTCCTGTTCAGAATTGGGATCCTCGGTTGGAACCAGACCTCATCGTATACAATGCGGTGAGTTTATTTGTAGCAAACGTGATATGTGCGTGGAATCAGCACACCATTAGCATGGTGAAGTCTATCAGTTGAACATAACTGCTTCTGCTCGTATATAGGTTTTGAATGCTTGCGTTCAACAAAAGCAGTGGGAAGGGACATTCTGGGTACTGCAACAGTTGAAAGAGAAGAATATTCACCCAACTAATACAACATATGGTCTTGTAATGGAGGTATGCTGATCGTGATACACATACAAATACAATATAACACATACCCTTTAATCCTTTATATTCTCTCCCACCCAACTATGCTGGGCCCTGAAGGGGAACTTCTACAGACCTCTTTAGATTTTCTGCAACATAACAAAGCATTTTATATATTTTTTTGATAGAACCACACATGAAAGTGTCCTGGTTTCCTACGAGCAGCTCATTATACAGAATGTTTCACCTGTAAATTGTTGCTTAAGCTTGGTTCTTTTCTGATTTCCGCAACACCATGTTATATATACTGGGCACAATTCTTGTGCAGCATAATCCATTTTTAGTCTAGTTTAATTTCGTGGCAGTGCAGGTAATGCTTGTTTGTGGCAAGTATAACTTGGTGTATGAGTTCTTCGACAGGGTGAAGCAAAAATCAATACCTGGTGCACTGAACTATAAAGGTAATAACTAGAAGTTGAAATAATTAGTTTAAAGTTCATGTCTGAGACTTCATGTTGGTTACAGTTCTCGTAAATGCACTCTGGAGAGAAGGAAAGATCGATGCAGCAGTCATGGCCGTGAAGGATATGGAAAATCGTGGAATTGTTGGTTCGGCTAGTCTCTATTATGATCTTGCTCGGTGCCTTTGCAGTGGAGGGCGGTGCAAAGAAGCACTTCTCCAGGTATGGCTTACACAAGTGCAGTTAATGAGTTAATGTGTAATACATTTGCCACAGCTCACAGCTGACATTGATAGCGAAATTCCTTTTGTTAGTTAATTTCATCTTGATTTACTCGCAACTGTTAATTATTTAAAAAATAATAATGCATAAAAATAAGTTTACATTGGGCACACAGATGGTTAAGTATTTCAACTTATGAGCAATGAGTTATTGTGATTCTACAATACAATGAGTTATTGTGATTTTACAATACAATATTTGCTATCATGACCTTATGAGCAGAATCATGTTATTCTTGATTGTACACTTGACAAGACATATATGGTTTAACAATTTTTGTTCTCAAGCTAGTACAGGCCTGATTGCATACATTATATTTTGGTCGACGTAGGCGTTGTGTGTTGGGACATGGAACTTGGTAGGACTAGGGTTCCTACCGGCTCTACTGCGTAGGTTGTAGGGGCAAGGAGGGAGTGGACGCGGCGAGGAACGGGCGCGCCGGCGGCAGGGCGCCGTCGCGGTTAGGGTTGAGGGCGGCGGCGGCTTGGCTGCGGCGGCTAGGGTTTCCGGCTCCTCTAGGAGCCGGGCAACAAAAGATAATAATAGTCTTTATTGCTTGCTCTCAAAACGATGTCTTACATGAGTATTTATAACTTTAGCCTAAGATAACTTTCCTAAGATAACTTGCCTAAGATAACTTGTGGGCCAAGCCCCTAATACTAATGCCCGGTGGGCCTCTTCCTAGTATAGACCAAGCCGGTCATAACATCTCTCCCCGCCTGCGCAAACAGCTCGTCCTCGAGCTGAAAGTCTGGATAGTGTTGGCGGAAATCCTCACGCTGCTCCCAAGTAGCCTCCTCCTCCGGAAGGCCCGCCCACTGAATTAGGATGAACCAGACGCCACGACGGAGCTGGGCCTGCAACACCTTTGCTGGCTCTGGAAGAATGCGACCATCGGCAGTTGGAGGAAGCGCCGAAGGAGCTGCCGGTGGCTCGCCACGGAAAGGCTTGAGCAGCCCCACATGGAACATGTCGTGGATGCGGGCCCGGGCTGGAAGCTGAAGACGATAGGCCACCTTCCCAATGCGCTCCACGACAGGGAAGGGCCCAGCGTAGCGAGGGCCAAGCTTGCGCTTCGCGCGCGGGTCCAGTGACTGCGTAGAGCGGTGGAGAAGACGCAGCCACACCCAGTCACCCACTGCGAACTCCGCCTCGCGATGATGATCGTCGTAGTAGTGCTTGGCCGTCTGCTGGGCCTAAAGGAGACGCTGACGGACCTCAGCCAGCATCTCATCACGGGTGCGAATAAGGTCACCCGCAACCGCCGTCCGAGCCGTCTCCGGGTCGACCGGAAGTATAGGCGGGGGTGGTCGACCATAGACCACCTCGAATGGCGTCGCGCGCAGGGCGGAGTGATAAGCAGTGTTGTAGCAGTACTCCGCCCAAGAGTGCCAGTCCACCCAAGCGCGAGGCCGATCACCTGTCACACAACGCAAATACATGGCAATGACCTTGTTAACCACCTCAGACTGACCGTCCGTCTGAGGATGGAACGCCGTACTCAGGCGGAGCTGGACACCCGCCATCCTGAAGAGGTCGCGCCAGACATGGCCCGTGAAGACTGGGTCCCGATCACTGACGATCGAAGTCGGGAACCCGTGTAGACCGACGATGCCGTCGAAGAAGGCCCGGGCCACGGACGCCGCCGTGTACGGATGGCCGAGCGCGATGAAGTGGGCGTACTTAGAGAAGCGATCGACCACCGTGAGGATGACCGACTTGCCCCCCACCTTGGGAAGGCCCTGAATGAAGT
The DNA here is from genome assembly GCA_032464435.1 of Aegilops umbellulata. Classification (NCBI taxonomy): domain Eukaryota; kingdom Viridiplantae; phylum Streptophyta; class Magnoliopsida; order Poales; family Poaceae; genus Aegilops; species Aegilops umbellulata. The sequence continues at coordinate 338,436,723 of CP136056.1, read as the reverse complement.
CCATGGAGATATCCGCCCAAACCTGAGACGGCACCTCCAAGGGCTGAAGGAGCCCCGCCGGCCTCAGGGTCTCTGTCTTGTTGCGCTGGCAAGTCTGACAAGACCGAACCCAGTCGCGGACCAGGGCACGACCGCCAGGGATGTAGAAGTCGGCGCGAAGACGATGGAGGGTTTTCTGCACACCCTCATGGCCCGCCGAGTGGGCGAGCTGCAACACCTGGTGACGGAGATCATCATGTGCCGGAACAAAGATCCGGCGCCCATGGAGGAGCAGTCCGTCAGAGAAGCGCCAGGGCTCCTCCAAGTCGCCGGCCGCGAGCTGCTGCTGAAGAAGTGCGGCGTCATCTGCCGTCGCAGTGGCGCGTCGAATGTCGGCGAAGACACCGAACGATGGGCCAGAGCGGATGCACAGGGCCGTCCCGGCGGACGCGTCGGCGGGTGGCGCGAGGTCGGAATCGCGACGGGACAGCGCGTCGGCCACGGTGTTAAGACGGCCCGGCCGATACTCGACGGAGAAGTCGAAGCCGAAGAGCTTGCTGATCCAGTGGTGCTGCGGAACGGTTGACAGCCGTTGATCCAGCAAGAATTTCAGGCTGTAGTGGTCCGTGCGAATGTGGAAGGTCCGCCCCCACAAGTATGGCCGCCAATGACGCACGGCCTGGACGAGGCCAATGAGCTCCCGCTCGTAAGCTGCCAACTTAAGATGGCGCGGAGCGAAAGGCCGGCTGAAGAAAGCGAGGGCCCATCGCCCTGATGAAGTACGGCGCCGAAACTGGCGCCCGAGGCGTCACAGTCCACCACGAACGGGCGGTCGAAGTCGGGCATCTGGAGGACGCGGCCCGTCGTGAGGGCCCCCTTGAGGGCCTCGAACGCCGTCGTCGCCTCGTCGTCCCAGGCGAAGGCGTCGCGGCGAAGCAACTGCGTGAGGGGCGCCGCGATGAGTCCGAACTCCCGGATAAATTTCCGGTAGTAGCCGGCGAGTCCGAGGAACCCGCGGAGCGCCCGCGGCGAGTGAGGCGTCGGCCAGGCGGAGACGGCCGCCACCTTATCGGCGTCCATAGCCACCCGTCGGCCGAGATGACATGGCCGAGGTAGGCGACAGTAGGCGTCCCGAACGAGCACTTCGAGCGCTTAAGGTGGAGGTGGTGCGCCCAAAGCTCGTTGAAGACGATGGCGACGTGCTAGAGATGCTCGGCCCAGGTGGCGCTGTAGATAAGAATGTCATCAAAGAAAACAAGCACAAACCGCCGTAAGTAGGGTCGAAGGACGTCGTTCATCAGGGCCTGGAACGTCGCCGGGGCGTTGGCGAGGCCGAAAGGCATCACCAAGAACTCGAAGTGGCCATGGTGGGTGCGAAACGCCGTCTTGGCGATGTCGTCCGGATGCATGCGCACCTGATGATAGCCCGACCGGAGATCGAGCTTGGTGAAGAAGCGTGCCCCATGGAGCTCATCCAAGAGCTCGTCGACCACCGGTATAGGGAACTTGTCCTTGAGCGTGAGCGCGTTGAGGGCGCGGTAGTCGATGCAGAAGCGCCATGTGCCGTCTGACTTACGGACGAGAAGCACCGGCGCCGAGAAAGACGGCGTGGAGATCCGGATGATGCCTGCGGCGAGCATCAGGGCACACTGGCGCTCCAACTCATCCTTCTGCAGCTGGGGGTAGCGGTAGGGCCGCACCGCCACCGGAGTGGAGCCTGGTACGAGGTGGATATGATGGTCGTACACCCGGGCAGGCGGAAGACCCCGCGGCTCGTCGAAGAGGTCGCTGTGCTGCTGCAGAAGAGGATCCAGCAGGGGGTGCTTGGCCTCCGAGGACGCGGCGGCCAGCTGGAGGTGTGGCACGGCCGGCGCGGCGCCCCCAAGGCCCTCCCACCGGATGCGGCGGCCCTGCCGCCAAAATGTCATCGTGAGCGCGTCGAAATCCCACAGGATGGGGCCGAGGGTCCGGAGAAAGTCCACCCCGAGAATGAAGTCGAAGCAGCCCAGATCGATCCCTACACAGGTAATGGAAAAGTGTTCGCCGCCGATGGAGATGGGCACGTCGCGGGCTAGCCCATGGCACCGGAGGCGATCGCCGTTCGCCACTGTGATCCGCAGGCGCTCCCCGCCCGTCGTCGGGAGGGCTAGCCGACGCATGGTCGACTCGGGCAGAAAGTTGTGTGTGGAGCCCGTATCCAGCAGGGCCACCAGTCGCTCGCCATGGATCGTCACGGGCAGCAGCATGGTCCGCTCGCCCCGGATGCCGGCCAGGGCGTGAAGGGAGACGACGCACGCCGTCGCCACGGGATCCGCGGCCGCGTCCTCGGTCGCCGCAGGCGGAGGTAGTGTGTCGGGCGAGTCGTCCTCCTCGGTGTAGTCGACCGTCTCTAAATAAAAGAGGCGGGGGCAGACATGGGTCGGCGTGTAGGGCTCATCGCAGTTGAAGCAGAGACCCTGACGGCGACGCTCCTGCTGCTCGGCCGGTGACAGCCGACGAAAAGGCCGTGTGGCGGCCGGGGGTGTGGCCGTCGCGGCTGGGGGAGGCCGACCCGGGGCTGGGGAAATCGGCGCTGGCCGACTGGGCTGGCGGCCGCTCCGTCCGAGTGGCTGCTGCAGTGCCTGGGCCCGCTGCTCGAAGGCCCGGGCGTAGTACATGGCTGTCTGGAGGTCGGGGGGATCCCGGAGCTCGACGTCCACGCGGATATGGTCCGGCAGACCGCCCACAAAGAGCTCGGCGCGCTGGGTCGCGGAGACGCCCGGCGCGTGGCATGCCAGGGCCTGGAAGCGGTCGGCGTAGTCCTGCACCGTAGATGTGAACGGTAAACGGCCGAGGGCCGCCAGTCGGCTCCCGCGGATAGGAGGCCCAAAACGGAGGAGACAGAGCTCCCGGAAGCGCTCCCAAGGTGGCATGCCGCCCTCGTCCTGCTCGAGGGCGTAGTACCAGGTTTGCGCTGCGCCTCGAAGATGATAGGACGCGAGCCAGGTACGACCCGAAGCGAGTGTCCGCTGCCCTCGAAAGAACTGCTCGCACTGGTTGAGCCAGTTGAGGGGGTCCTCCGTGCCCTCGTAGGTGGCGAAGTCCAGTTTGGCGAAGCGAGGGGGTGTCGGCCCACCGTGCCCGGGGGCGGCCGCAGACGCCGGCGGCGCGTATGCTGGGTCGGGAAGCGCCGGGGCGTAGTTCGCCAAGCTGGAGGGGTGATCAAACCGCAGGAGGGCGTCGGGTGTTCCGGCGCCGTGGAGTAGACCGGGCCCGGAGACGAGCCGGTCGCCCAAGCGGGGATCGGCGATGGTGACGGTGGAAACTGCACCTGGTGCAGGGGCCGACCCGTAGCCCTAGGCGCGGGTGGTGGTGCTGTCGATGGCGGCGGCGCCTGGTGGAGCTGCTGCACCGGCGCCTGCGTCGTGGGGGCCGGTGGTGGCGCCGGGAGAAGCTGCTGGGTCGGGCCCCCCAGCGGCGCGGTGGAGGCCGGCCACGCTGGCCACGGCTGTCCCGCAGCCGAGTAGTGCGGCGGCAGCAGCGGCGGCTGGGACGCCCCTCCATAGGGCGCCTGGAAGGCCGGGGCGGGCCACTGCAGCGGCGGCGGCCCGTAGGCGGTGGTGACGGCGCTTGGTGGCGGGGGCGGGTTCCCGGCGAGGTAGAGGGTAATACCCCTCACCGCGTGGACAAGCTCCCGCAGGGTGCCCGACACCTCCTCGGGCGAGAGGAGCGGAGGCGGGTCCGCCGTGGTGGTGATGGGCGCTGGCGCGGTGGTGGTGGTGGTGGTGCCGGATGCGATCTCCGTCATCGGCGTGGAAGTGGCCGGCGGCAGCGAGAGCGGGGCGGAGGTGGATGGTAGCGGCGGCGGTGATGGAGGTTGTGACATGATCGGCCTGGTGTCTCTGGATACCAAATTGGTAGGACTAGGGTTCCTACCGGCTCTACTGCGTAGGTTGTAGGGGCAAGGAGGGAGTGGATGCGGCGAGGAACGGGCGCGCCGGCGGCAGGGCGCCGTCGTGGTTAGGGTTGAGGGCGGCGGCGGCTTGGCTGCGGCGGCTAGGGTTTCCGGCTCGGCTCCTCTAGGAGCCGGGCAACAAAAGATAATAATAGTCTTTATTGCTTGCTCTCAAAACGATGTCTTACATGAGTATTTATAACTTTAGCCTAAGATAACTTTCCTAAGATAACTTGCCTAAGATAACTTGTGGGCCAAGCCCCTAATACTAATGCCCGGTGGGCCTCTTCCTAGTATAGACCAAGCCGGTCATAACAGAACTACTAATATTTAGATGCGAAGCAAGCTGTCAAAACATATGGAATTCGGTTCCGACCCTCTAATTTTCATTGCAGAGCTTTTGATTTGAGGGTAGTTCCAGCCAGCTACTAATACTCTTTAAAAAACATGTGGACGCAACTTAGGAAATGAGATTCAGGGATTCTTTTATTCAAATGATACAGGAATTTTAGGATTGAAATCTTTATGAAACTTTCTATATGGGTTGTTTGGTTTGTAGGATTGAATGCCGTTGGAGTTTTCTCAACGATTTCTTCGCACAACATTACAAAGGAAGTTTTCTATTGACTCTCGAATCACTTGGAAAGAACCCTTTGTTTCCCTTATGGTGCAATCAAACAAACTTTGGTTCAAATCCGATCCTATAGGACTAAAGTGGGCACTGCAATCCTGCATTTTTCCTATTCCCATGTTTGGAAAATCCTGCGATCAAAACTTGCGGCCACTTCCGTTTCATTTCGTTAGTGTTTAGGTTTTTGCTAGCCTAGTTCTTGTTCTTCTTCTAATACAAACTGACACACTGTTGGGCGTGTGTTCGACAAAAGAAAAACTTTGTGATCATAAACTCGTAAGAGGACAGAGCACTACTACATTTGAGCCTCTGTATCTATATTTATAACCTCGTAACCTGTCTATGCACTATTTGTGTAATGTCCTCAGATCGTTTGTTTACTCTCAACTTTTGTCTGATAATAATTGTACTCAGGTTGAGAAGATATGCAAGGTTGCGAACAAACCGCTGGTTGTTACCTACACAGGACTTATTCAAACTTGCATAGATAGTGGAAGCATAGAAAATGCTAAATACATATTCAAAGAAATGTGCAACTACTGCTCACCTAATAATGTGACTTGCAACATTATGCTAAAGTCATACATAGATCATGGAATGTTTGAAGACGCAAAAGATCTACTGGAGAATATTCTAAATGGCAGGATAAGGAGTAAAGCGGATTTGGGTGAACAAACAATTGCAGACAAGTTTACTTTCAATACTTTCTTGGATGCTTGTGCTGAAGCAAAAAAGTGGAATGACTTCGAGTGCGCATTTCGCAAAATGTTATCTAGCGGCTACCATTTTGATGACCGAAGGCACCTACGTATGGTACTTGATGCCTATAGGAGCGGGAAGGTACTTATCTCATATGCTCATGGTTTTGATTACCTATGGATGTTCTTAAAAAAGTCTAGCTTATAAAGCTAGAATATTCATTTCACATAATTATTCAGGTCTAAGAGCATTCTGGTTAGCCAGTGATAATGTAGGTCATGTCTGACATGGTGATAGGAGCATGTTGCCATATGGCGTAATTATTTTTAAATTGATACACAAAGGCCATATCAAAGTCCCTGCCATTCAGTTTGAAACGTATGCTAAACCTTTTTTGGGGTGTAAATACATGCAGACATTTGGGCCCTCATGACAATATGCCTCACTAGATTGTATCCGTAGCCTTAAAAAGGAATTTCAAGTAAAAGAGTAGCATGATAGAATAGGCGTTTCAAATTGAAATTACATTAGGCACAATAGGTGTCGAACTGGTTGGTTAATCCATCTGGAGTGTCTGTTCTCACCCTTGCTATCTGTTGCCCGTCATTATTCAGGAGCAGCTGCTGGAAGACGTATGGGACTACCTGTGTCACAGTGGTCGGGTTCCACCGGCTGCCATGATAATGGAAAGATTCTGCCTAAAACTGAGACAAGGCCATACGACGGCAGCACTCTCCTGCATCAGCAGCTTTGAGGAGAGCAAGATAGGCAGCGTTTCCTCCAAGTCGTGGTCGAATCTTCTGAACCGGAACGCAGACCTCCTCGAGGAGGAGAGCGTCGCCAAGCTTGTCCATGAACTCGATGACTTCTCAAGGCCAAGGAGTTCCTGCCATTCCTTGTACGAAAATATTCTGAGCAGCTGTACAGAATTCCTTGGTGGTTCTGGTGGAAAGGCGCCTTCTGATGGACGGATGCCTTTATGTAATTCTTGACCGCTATGCTAGCCTCCTATCCTGTCGTCGTTCAAAATTCGGTTATCAGTGGGAAGGGAACCACCGGTCTGCTTGTGGCTTTCATGCTCTTTTCCAAGAAGACCAACTTTGATGATATACTACTGTACCAGAGTAGGAGTAGCATTTTGGTTGGGTTGGTTGCTGGTAATTGGCAGAAGCAACCTTTGGCATTGCCATCGTCACCCTTGGCGATGCGTGGCGTAAGCATGTTTGCTTGTTGTTTCATCATCTAAATGGTGTAACAGTGACAGTGCGAATAGCTGGTATCACTGTGACAGGATAGATGGACGATAGTGCATGTTGATAGCTATATGTTCAGTCAGACAAAAAATTCCGAGTGTGTCTAGTTGCAATGGATTTGCAGAGTCTAAAACTATGTCCGCCGCTTGTTTGGAAGGGCTGGTACAAATGATCTTGTCTCTGGAAAGCTCCATCTGGAGAAATTTGCGCTCCTGTCGATAGTGTTTCCATCTGTTTCTACGTTGCGTTCGATTGGGACCAGCACACGCGGACAAGCTCGTCGCCGTCGCCGGATTGGTGCCAGTTAGAGCATCTTTGAGTGGACTCTTAAACCGTCCGCATACGTCTGAAGACCGCGTTGTTTGGATAGCGGAAACCATTCAACACGGGTCTGTATCGATCCGCGGCGTGGTTCTGACATACTTTTTCCGCAACAAACATGGGGGCGTCCGGACATCACTCACGCCCGTTTCTGACCACATTGGCCCACCCACCCCCACCCCCTCCCCGCGCGCGTTCCCGTATGGCGTCAGCTGTCCTTTCTTGTCTGTAGACGGACAAAGGAAACAAAAAAAAAAACAAATTTGCAGGTCGCCGTTGGAATGCCGCCCTTACCAGCCACACCGCATGACAAGAGTGATTTAACTGTATATATTCATTTCGTGCCATACCAGCCTATCACTCTCCACTCCATGTTAAGATCCAAAGAAAAATCTACCACTCCTCTGATCAGACGGTGATAGCTTTGGACCATGTAGCCGCATTCTCCTCTCCTCTCTAATCTTAGTCGTCACCCTTAAAATCTTACTAATTATTTTCACCGGTGAACACCATCACCCACCTCTGACAATCTCTATGGCGTCGCGAGGTTGGGGAGGATATTTTTTCATATTTTTAGGTATGCCACTGTGCGTTCTCTCAGCAATGACGGTGATAATATCGGCTTGCGTAATAATTGTCATCATTCTCCTTCCACATGGTATTGCCTCCAAGCTCCAACTCAATCGAGATGTGAGTTATGTGCCACATCGATTTGGAGTTCCAGATCGTGTAGTCCGGTCAACCATGGCATGACTTGTTTACAACTCTTATGGGCTCATATGGGTGTGTGGTGTGGATCCTAGTTTTTGGGAGCGGCGACAACTGATACTCTCCTTCTCAAGCTTATGGTGATGCCCCGATCTATGTGTGAAGATTATCTTTCTATTGTTGTTCTACCTCACACGGCAAACCTCCTTTTGTGTTGGATTTCGACAGACTTTTTTATGTCTATAGATGTTTAATGCACCGTTGATCTTATGATCTACTTGAAGACGTGGATAAATAGAGAGAACGATGGTACCTAAAGGGATCTAGCCGGTGATGATGATGGCACAATAGTTTTTACTTAGGTTCAGACAACCCCTCATTGGTAAAAGCCATATCTCCTGCTTATGGTGTACTTGATCAATGGGAAATTGCTACAACGGAGTATTCGGCAAGGCTTGACCTGTGTAACCTATGGAGAACTAGGTCAAGGCTTGACCTATGGAGAGCAAGGACTGCCTTTTATATAGTTTGGCATGTGCTGGTAATTAGGTAGTTTTGTTCAGAGAGATACGACACGATATGGTGATCCCGAAGTTACATGAAACATATCTCCTGTAACGAGCATATTTCAGACTGAACGCGCACAACGTTATCTATTCCGAGTGCATGCTCACGTGAAATGTTATCCCCTTTGGGTGCATACTCGAAGTTAGACTTGGTTTGTGCGCGCCCATAGGGTATACCCCTCCGACTATATACCTAAACACATCGACAATGCCCTATTCTGGCTAGAGCGATAATTCAAGAGTTTGGTTTTGTTGAAGATGAAGGCTTTCAGTGTTTTGTTTGATCTTAGTTTATGTGTTTGTTGGGAGCCTTTGTGTGGAGATCACTTCACTATCCTTCAGACATGACATTTCCAAGTCTCGTATTTCATTTCGTAAACGACATTTTGCCTAGTTTATCAGTTTAATGGAACCCATGGTTTTCTAATAAAAAAAAGAAACTTTGAGCCATCTAGAATTATATTAACCCTATGTTAATGAGTCAAATGTCTCGTAATATAAAATGGATGGCGTATGAGGCTAGAGAGTATTAATTTTATTTTCATGAATATTCCTTGATTTATGGGCATTAGCTTTGCTGTTAGTAGTCCCTTTGCAAAACACAGGGAACACAAGATGTATTTTCATAATGTGTTTGGTTGGGGGTAATTAGAGCTAGTGAAAGGATCAGATTGGTCGACAAGGGGGGTGAATATGTGACTAACAATTTTTTATCTTCTTTTAACTTATTTTTCAATTTTAGGGAAACAACAAATATATAGTTTATCTTGATATGCAACTATATGTACAACCTATATGCCATGCTCAAGAACAACAAGAAGCTAGAAAGATTAACACTAAAACAAGCTTGCAACAAGTAAGTCAAGGAAAGAAGTAACTGCAAATGAAGACGTTGATGTAGTTTCCGGAGTTCCTCCTTTGGGGGAGGTACGTCTTCGGGTGAGAGGTGTGGCATCACGATGGTCACCAAGCGCCACAATGGCTCACCTTATTCTCCTCATGCCCTCACATAATGCAAGATGCCACAATACAACTATGTGATGCCCTTAGAGGCGGCAACCGGAACCTTCACAAACAAGGTTGGGGGCGATCTTCACAACTTAACTGGAGGCTTCACGAAGCTCCACCCCAATGATTTGAGATCCAAGGTGACCTCTTCCATATAACGTGGCCAAATACTCAAGAGTAACAAGACCCACAAGAGAAAGTAAGGGGGGAAATCAAATTTCCTTAGGTGGAATTGCAGATCTAGGTTGTCTTCGTCAAATCCTAGAAGATCAACAAGTTTGAGTGGCTAGGAAATGAGATCGGGCAAGATAAAGCTTTGGGCATCAGTGGAGGGGAGAGAGAGCAAAGAGGTGAGTCAACTTGGGAAGAAGACCCTATATTTTTAGTCCTCTCTAAATCTAACTGCTATACAAATTTTTGCACTAAGTGGTACTTCGGCTCCATAGAGCTGTACTACCGCTGGTCCCTTCAGACATCACTGCACATACCTAAGCGACACTGCCGCTTAGGACTTCGGTAGTAGCAGCTAAAATAAATAGCCGGTATTGTCATAGCAGTACCTGTTGGGGAACGTAGTAATTTAAAAAAATTCCTACGCACACACAGGATCATGGTTATGCATAGCAACGAGAGGGGAAAGTGTGTCCACGTACCCTCGTAGACCGAAAGCGGAAGCATTATGACAACGCGGTTGATGTAGTCGTACGTCTTCACGATCTGACCGATCCAAGTACCGAACGCACGACACCTCCGAGTTCAGCACACGTTCAGCTCGATGACGTCCAACGAACTCCGGTCCAGCAGAGCTTCGAGGGAGAGTTCTGTCAGCACGACGGCATGATGACGGTGATGATGATGCTACCGACGTAGGGCTTCGCCTAAGCACCGCTACGATATGACCGAGGTGGATTATGGTGGAGGGGGGCACCACACACGGCTGGGAGAGATCGACAGATCAACTTGTGTGTCTATGGGGTGCCCCCTGGCCACATATATAAAGGAGTGGAGGAGGGGAGGGGCCGGCCCTCTCTATGGCGCGCCCTAGGGGAGTCCTACTCCCACCGGGAGTAAGATTCCCCCTTTCCTAGTAGAACTAGGAGACCTTCCAAGTAGTAGGAGCAGGAGAGAAGGAAAGGGAAAAGAGAAGAGAAGGAAGGAGGGGGCGCCTCCCCTCCCCCTAGTCCAATTCGGACTAAACCTGGGGGGCGAGCCTCCTCTCTCTCTTTCCCCTAAAGCCCAATAAGGCCCATAAACTCCCCGGTGAATTCCCGTAACTCTTCGGTATTCCGAAAAATACTCGAATCACTCATAACGTTTCCGATGTCCGAATATAGTCTTCCAATATATTGATCTTTACGTCTCGGCCATTTCGAGACTCCTCGTCATGTCCCTGATCTCATCCGGGACTCCGAACTACCTTCGGTACATCAAAACACATAAACTCATAATACAAATCGTCACAGAACTTTAAGCGTGCGGACCCTACGAGTTCGAGAACTATGTAGACATGACCGAGACACGTTTCCGGTCAATAACCAATAGCGAAACCTGGATGCTCATATTGGTTCCTACATATTCTACGAAGATCTTTATCGGTCAAACCGCATAACAACATACGTTATTCCCTTTGTCATCGGTATGTTACTTGCCCGAGATTCGATCGTCGGTATCCCAATACCTAGTTCAATCTCGTTACCAGCAAGTCTCTTTACTTGTTCCGTAATACATCATCCCGCAACTAACTCATTAGTTACAATGCTTGCAAGGCTTATACTAATGTGTATTACCGAGTGGGCCCAGAGATACCTCTCCGACAATCGGAGTTACAAATCCTAATCTCGAAATACGCCAACTCAACAAGTACCTTCGGAGACACCTGTAGAGCACCTTTATAATCACCCAGTTACATTGTGACGTTTGGTAGCACACAAAGTGTTCCTCCGTTAAACGGGAGTTGCATAATCTCATAGTCATAGGAACATGTATAAGTCATAAAGAAAGCAATAGCAACATACTAAACGATCAAGTGCTAGGCTAATGGAATGGGTCAAGTCAATCACATCATTCTCTAATGATGTGATCCCGTTAATCAAATGACAACTCATGTCTATGGCTAGGAAACTTAACCATCTTTGATTCAACGAGCTAGTCAAGTAGAGGCATACTAGTGACATACTGTTTGTCTATGTATTCACACATATACTAAGTTTCCGGTTAATACAATTATAGCATGAATAATAAATATTTATCATGAAATAAGGAAATAAATAATAACTTTATTATTGCCTCTAGGGCATATTTCCTTCAGTCTCCCACTTGCACTAGAGTCAATAATCTAGATCACATCGCCATGTGATTTAACATCAATAGTTCACATCATCATGTGATTAACACCCATAGTTCACATCGTCATGTGATAAACACCCAAAGGATTACTAGAGTCAATAATCTACTTCACATCGCTATGTGATTAACACCCAAAGAGTACTAAGGTGTGATCATGTTTTGCTTGTGAGAGAAGTTTAGTCAACGGGTCTGCCATATTCAGATCCGTATGTATTTTGCTAATTTCTACGTCAACAATGCTCTGCACGGAGCTACTCTAGCTAATTGCTCCCACTTTCAATATGTATCTAGATCGAGACTTAGAGTCATCCAGATCGGTGTCAAATCTTGCATCGACGTAACTCTTTACGATGAACCTTTTGTCATCTCCATAATCGAGAAACATATCCTTATTCCGTTAAGGATAATTTTGACCGCTGTCAAGTGATCTACTCCTAGATCACTATTGTACCCTCTTGCCAAACTTATTGTGAGGTACACAATAGGTCTGGTACACAACATAACATACTTTATAGAACCTATGACTGTCGGAGTAATGGGCCACGGGTAGGCTAACCCTAAGCCCAGAACCTTTCAAGACATCGGGGCAAGTTGCGCCCCTCAAAGATGCCACGACGAAGAGCCGTCTTCTAGAAGCCGGCCGGAAGCGCGGCCGACTACCCCCTCGCAGCCGAGTCCCGAGGGCGAGTTCAAGACACGCCGACTCCAATCTGGCGGCTTCCAAAGAAGCCGGCCACCAGGAGTCGGCCCTTGGCACCGACAAATACCCGTGCCCTCATTAAGAGGAACGGGATGGGGAGTGGCTACAGTGAAGCCCACTCCCTCCCTTTTCCAAGGGCGGGCGTGGCCACAGTGCGCTATACCCACGGAGATCTCCGTCCGGCGTAGCACTGTTGCCATGCCAGCCCTGACATCAGCACCAGTGGGCGGAGCCCTGCACCCATGACTGCCTGTCTGTACGACCCAGGGACGACGGGTCCCACCAGTCAACGAGAGCCCAGAAGACGGCGAGAGCGCCACCAGTCGGACCCGGTGGGAGTCGGCCCCCGGGAGTCAGGCCCTACGCGCCATCAACCAGACGAGACGGGGAGGGGCAACAGTGATCGCCCGCCAGGCGGCGGTACTCTTGCCACGACCCCATGACCAAGCCGCGTCATTAGAGGCACGACTACAATAATCAGCAGCCGGCAAGACCCGCCCGCGGCGGACACGGCCTATCGGCTCCGTACCGGACCAGTCGGCGGGCCCCGGTAGTCAGCGGAGAAGACGGCGGCCCAAGAGACTGACGGCTGGGCCCTGCGCCCAGCCGGATTACCATTGTACCCCTGGGGGGTAGGCCTATATAAACCCCCCAGGGCACCCATGTTGGGAACGTAGTAATTTCAAAAAATTTCCTACGCACACGCAAGATCATGGTGATGCATAGCAACGAGACGGGAGAGTGTTGTCTACGTACCCTTGTAGACCAAAGCGAAAGCGTTGACGCAACCTAGAGGAAGTAGTCGTACGTCTTCCCGATCCGACCGATCCAAGCACCGTTACTCCGGCACCTCCGAGTTCTTAGAACACGTTCAGCTTGATGACGATCCCCGGGCTCCGATCCAGAAAAGCTTCGGGGATGAGTTCCGTCAGCACGACGGCGTGGTGACGATCTTGATGTACTACCGATGCAGGGCTTCGCCTAAGCACCGCGACAATATATCCGAGGTGGAATATGGTGGAGGGGGGCACCGCACACGGCTGAGGAACGATCACGAAGATCAACTTGTGTGTACATGGGGTGCCCCCTGCCCCCGTATATAAAGGAGTGGAGGAGGGGAGGGTCGGCCCTCTCTATGGCGCGCCCTAGGGGAGTCCTACTCCCACCGGGAGTAGGATTCCCGCTTTCCTAGTCCAACCAGGAGTCCTTCCATGTATTAGGAGTAGGAGACAAGGAAGGGGAAGAGGGAAGAGAAGGAAGGAGGGGGCGCCGCCCCTCCCCCTAGTCCAATTCGGACTAGCCAATGGGGGGGCGCGCGGCCTGCCTCTTGTCGGGACCCCGATCCTAAGTCACACCGATCTAGCATGTAACACCTCATATCACTTTGCGGCCTCACGCACGGTATTCCACGGGTGCCACCTTACCTGGCCCGGGACCGTTTGCGCCTTTTGGCTCACGTATATGATAGTGTCGCTAGCATCCATATGACAGAGAACCCGGGCCGACATGGCTAGTCGTGAACCCAAGGCGGCGTCAACCTATGAGGACAGGCATACATGAATCACATCGAGCATGTCGGTCATCAACGTATTTATCCGGGCTGTAGCACTGGGCTAACAGGACTCCGGTAACCCGGGCTGTAGCAGGCTAGGCAGGACTCCGGATAACACCGCGTGACATTTCCCCGAAGGGACAGACACAGGAACGACGTGAAACACATGCCGGCCAGTCAAGTGTTCCGAGCAGTAGTGCTGGGCCAGCAGGACTCCGGTGAACCGGGCTGTAGCGGACTACTATCGCTCGGAAGCACTAGACTTACATTTCCCCATATGAAAGGCTGCCAAGGATAAACAACTAGATAGTCGGATCCCACACATAGCAATACACGTTACACGTACGCATAACATGCAAGTATGTGCTGTACAACATGGCATCACAACATAACGCAAACTCATATAGATAAAGGCCCAGAAGAGCCACATAGCATTAAATACAAACAGGGGTCACATGACCCATCATTCAGAGCATACAAGCAACAAGCGGAAGCATTACATGTCTGAGTACAGACAACTACAAAATAAAAGGCTGAGAAGCCTGACTATCTACAACCTCCGATCAAGATCGTAGCTGAGGTACAAGCTACCTATCGAAGTCCAAGCGGAACTACTAGTGAGACAGATGTCTCATCTGCAAAACATAAATAAAGCAAACGTGAGTACAAAGGTACTCAGCAAGACTTACATCAGATCCTATCATACATGCATTAGTATCAAGGAGGTAATGTGGGGTTTAGTTGCAGCAAGCCAGCTTTGACTCTGTGGCTATCCTGTTCTACGACTGTTGGTAACTCTTTTGAAATGGCGCACACGAGTCCACTAATCACCACATCAATACACCACTATGGATTCATCCCCGTCTCCCTACGAGAAGGCCATCCATAGTACTCACACTTGTCTTGAGCATTTTAGAGTATCCACTTCAAGTTGTCTATGTACCACGTAAGCATCCAAGAAGTCCATAACCGAGGACGCGGCTATTCGAATAGATCATGATAACCCTGCAGGGGTGTACTTCTTCACACACGCTCTCACCACTTATCACCATGTACACGTCATGTATCTCGGCAACCTTCAAGCGGAGGCCTGGCGAGGGTGTCGGCCACGACCTGACTAACCACACAAGACTCTAGTCCAGGTTCATCGCCTATTCGGGTTCCATCCGCGAGGAGATCCGGCCGGGGTGTCGCTCACGGCCCCAAACGATGTGTACAGGGTTCCCGAGCCCACCATCCGGGTGCCACTCGGTACACCGGGCCACGTGTGCCTAGTCTGTCCCAAGCCCACCTGGCCGGGTGCCACTTGGTAGACTACTAACACTACCTACAAACACCAGAAACTATTTGCAACTCCTGGACAGAGATCAAGTGGATTAATAAGTCGAGAGGGGCACTTAAGCATCCCAATGCGTGGTAGTAGCTAGTCATTGGACAACATACACAGAACTCAGTGCTTAAGGACGGTTCCAATGAGACAACCCACCATGTACTCCTACATGGCCTCTCACCGCTACCTTTACCAAATCGTGTTCACACGTTCACTCTCCGCATCAGAACATATCATATCACTCCAATCCATTTCCAATGAATCAGACCAGACACAACTCTAAGCAGTAGCAGGCATGGCATGGTAGAAGCACAACATGGCTCAATCAACTCCTACACATGCTAGTGGGTTTCAACTATTTACTGTGGCAATGACAGGTCATGCAGAGGAATGGGTTCAACTACCGCAGCATAAAATAGCAGTTGATTCGCTGTTGTCCTAATGCAATAAAAGAGAGCAGGAGCGAGAGAGGGATCATATCGGAATGAACAAGGGGGTTTGCTTGCCTGGTAGATCAACAAGGGAGGCACTGCTTCACAGACAGGTACTCTGGAACGGTCTCCGGAGCAGGACCTGTCGAGAAGGAACGGTGCCAACAATCAATGCACAAGCATATGCAACAATATGATGCATGAACATGGCATGAAGATGTGATGCTGTTGACCTAATGCAACTAGCATTCAAACTGAATGAAGTCCATTTGAACCAAAGGTTCAAATGCAACTCCTAATTAAGCTCTTATAAATGCCATTTATATGATTTCACCTATTCAGCAGGTATAAGTTGTTTTGTCATGCATGAAACTGGTACAGATGGATAGATTGCATTTTTCTGATAATTTTTCATATATAACTTGTTCCAAACTGAGCTACGGTTGATTTGATATGAATTTTTGAAGTTTGAAACATTTTCTGGAATTTCCTGTTTTAAAAAAAAACCAGAAAAAAGAATAACTGCGTCAGCATTGCGTCATGCTTGCGTCAGCAAGTCAACAACGCTGACTGGGGTCAAACCTGACGTGTGGGGGCCACACGTCAGTGACACAGGGGCTAAACCCGGTCAAACCCGCACTGACTGGGGTTTGACCTGGCCCTGGGGCCCACTGGTCAGTGACTTAGGGGTGGATTAAGTGGCAGGGTTAGCAGCTTAAACACGGGGCCACGTCAGTCGCCGGAGTTTCGCCGGCGACGACCTCAAGCCACGGCGGAAGATCGCCGGAACGGGGCTAGGGGCCACGGTTTGGCGCACGGAC
Source organism: Aegilops umbellulata (assembly GCA_032464435.1). NCBI lineage: Eukaryota > Viridiplantae > Streptophyta > Magnoliopsida > Poales > Poaceae > Aegilops > Aegilops umbellulata. Next base: position 338,420,444 of record CP136056.1, on the reverse strand, counting down.
GCCACCGGCGGGTAGCCCGTGCACGGGCGGATCCAGCCGCGCTCAGGGGAGGCCGTGGGAACGGCGAAGCTCGCCGGAGCGAAGCTCGCGGCGGCGGCCGGAGTCGGGCGCGAGCGGGATCGGCCTGCGGGGCACGGAGAGGCAGGGGAGAAGGGGGGGGGGAAACGGAGTAGAGCTCACAGCGGATCCAGCGGAGTCTTCGGAGAGCTCGGGGGAGGCCGGACGCGAGCGGAACGGCGGGGGCGATCTCCGGCGACCGAGGTCGGAAACGGCGGCGTTGGGGGGCTTCAGGGCATCCGGCGTCGCGTAGCTCAGCGAGGAGGTCGAGGACGACGCGGCGGAGCTTCTGGGCTCATCGGAAGAGCGAGGGGACGGCGGGGAGTGCGGCGGCAGCGAGCAGCGGCGACGGGGGTGCTCGGCGTTCGCGGGAGAGAGAGCGAGGGAGAGAGGAGAGAAAGCCAGGGAGAGTGAGAGAGCGGTGGGCGTCGCGTGGCGACGCGCGGGACGTCCAGGCGTCGGGGGAGGGGAGCCAGGCAGGCTGGTGGCGTGGCGGCACGGCCGTGCGCGCGCGCCGGCCACACGCCTGGCCGACTGGCGCCAGGAGGACGATGGCGCGGGTGGGCTGGCCCAGCTGGGCCGCACAGGAGCTGGGCCGCAGGTAAGCGCGGTAAGTTTGCAAATTTGGTTTTCTTTTCTATTTTCTGACATTTGTTTTGATTTAGTAAAAGTACTAAATCAATTTATTTAATTATGCCAATTTTTGTAGGGACTAATGGTATTATTCCAGAGCTCCTCAATTACTGGCACAATTTTTGGATATATAAAATATATATAACATTTATATATCCAATGCAAATAATTATGCATTAACTCCAAATGCCCAAAATAAATACCTATGAGCTCCCAAAAATATTGGTTTGACTTTTATCTCTGCCCAATATTTTAGAGAGTAACATGAACATTTTCTTGGACATTTTTGGAGCACTTTTTATCTGGGTCATTTCCAGAAATGATTTCTGAGGGTTTTACAAATCCCCAAGTCAAATTTAAAAGAATTTAAACATGATGCACACATGACTAGCTAGCCTTGAGCATACCAGAACTAGGGATGTGACAACTCGCCCCCACTCGAAAGAATCTCGTCCCGAGATTCAGGGGTCGACGGGAAGAAGGCGGGGTATTCCAGTCGAAGACGATCTTCACGCTCCCAGGTAGCTTCTCTCTCGGAATGATGAGACCACTGAACTTTGAGAAACTTGATGTTCTGACGTCGAGTAACACGCTCCGCTTGATCAAGAATGCGAACAGGGTACTCTCGATATGTGAGGTTATCTTGGAGATCAAGCGTTTCGTGGTCCACTCCGCGGATGGGATCCGAGAAGCAACGCCTGAGTTGAGAGACGTGGAAGACATCATGTACTCGAGAAAGGTGTGGCGGTAGTTCCAACTGGTAGGCAACCTCTCCTCGTTTAGCGAGAATGCGAAAAGGACCAATGTAACGAGGAGCCAACTTGCCCTTGATACCGAATCGATGGGTACCCTTCAAAGGAGTAACCCGAAGGTAAGCCTTGTCGCGAACTTCATAAGCCACTTCCTTATGACGACGGTCATACTGGCTCTTTTGACGAGATTGGGCTGTTTTCAAATTCTCACGAATGATGCGAACTTGCTCTTCTGCCTCCTGGATCATATCCGGTCCAAAGAATTGTCTTTCACCGGTTTCTGACCAGTTCAAAGGTGTTCGACATCTTCGTCCATAAAGAATCTCAAAAGGAGCTTTCTTGAGACTGGATTGGTAGCTATTGTTATAAGCAAACTCGGCGAAAGGAAGACACTTCTCCCAATCCATACCGAATGAGATAACGCAAGCTCTAAGCATGTCTTCGAGAATTTGGTTGACCCTTTCCACCTGACCACTTGATTGAGGGTGGAAAGCGGTACTGAAGGAAAGATGGGTGCCCATGGCAGTTTGGAAACTCTCCCAGAAATGAGAAGTGAAAAGACTACCACGGTCTGAATTGATCTCTAGTGGAACACCATGAAGTGAAACTATTCGAGAAATATATAAGTCAGCGAGCTGACTAGCGGTGATATTCTCTCGAACAGGTAGGAAGTGAGCCACTTTGGAAAGACGATCAATGACTACGAAGATAGCATTATTCCCTTTCTTGGTCCTGGGAAAGCCGGTGATGAAGTCCATACCAACCTTATCCCATTTCCACTCAGGAATAGCTAAAGGCTGAAGGGTGCCAGCAGGCCTTTGATGCTCTGCCTTAACGCGACGACAAACGTCACAGTTAGCAATGAACTGAGCGATTTCTCTTTTCATCCTGGTCCACCAGAACCTCTGGCGTAGGTCCTGATACATCTTAGTACTACCGGGATGAATCGTGAGAGGAGATTCATGAGCCTCCTTAAGGATCAATTGTCGCAGATGTTGATTCTTGGGAACCACCAAGCGATTCTCAAAGAAAACAACACCTCGATCATCCATAGAGAAACATCCACCAACTCCCTTCTTAATGTTTCTCTTGATGCGGATAACACCCCTATCAAACTTCTGGTCAGAAATGATCTGATCTTCAAGGGTAGGTTTCGCCACCAAGGTAGAAAGGAATCCGTGAGGAGCAATGTGAAGGTTAAGCTTACAGAATTCCTCATGGAGAAGTGGTTGGCCCTGCTGCAACATAAGATTGTTGCAATAGGACTTACGACTTAGCGCATCAGCCATGACATTGCCCTTGCCTGGGGTGTAAGTAATCCCTAAGTCGTAATCTGAGATCAACTCCAACCAACGTCTTTGCCTAAGGTTCAAATCTGGTTGGGTGAAAATATACTTGAGACTCTGGTGATCGGTGTATATCTCACAACGTTTACCGAGAAGGTAATGTCTCCATGTCTTAAGTGCATGGACTACGGCTGCAAGCTCTAGGTCATGTGCAGGATAATTCTCCTCATGTGGATGCAACTGTCGAGATGCATAGGCAATCACATGACGATCCTGCATAAGAATGCAACCTAGTCCCTGTCGTGAGGCATCACAGTAGATAACAAAGTCCTTAGTGAAATCCGGTGGCACAAGTATGGGAGCAGAAGTCAGGCGTCTTTTCAGTTCCTGAAAACTGTACTCACACTGTGGGGACCACTCAAACTTTTTATCTTTCTTGAGAAGTTCCGTGAGGGGTTTGGCTACTTTGGAGAAGTTTTCAACAAAGCGGCGACAATAGCTGGCTAGACCAAGGAAACTCCTAACTTGTTTAACTGTTTCAGGTGGAGTCCAATCAAGAACGGCCTGAACTCTTTCGGGATTGACAGCAATGCCCTTACCAGAGATCACGTGGCCTAGGTAGGTCACTTCTGGCAACCAAAATTCGCACTTGGAGAACTTGGCATAAAGGCGGTGCTCTCTGAGTTTTTCTAGCACAAGTCTAAGATGTTCGGCATGCTCTTCCTCGTTCTTCGAGTAAATAAGGATATCATCGAGGTAAACCACGACGAACTTATCTAAATACTCCATGAAGATCGAGTTCATCAAGCGGGAGAAGGTAGCTGGAGCATTGGTTAGACCAAAGGACATGACGGTGTACTCGTACTGGCCATAACGAGTGACAAAAGCTGTTTTAGGAATGTCTCCGTTTCTGATCTTGATTTGGTGGTAGCCTAACCTCAAATCCATCTTGGAAAAGACTGAGGATCCAGCGAGCTGATCATACAGGTCGTTGATCCTGGGAAGCGGATACTTGTTCTTTATCGTGACCAAATTAACGGGACGATAATCTACAACCATCCGGTCCGTACCATCCTTCTTCTTGACGAAGAGGACGGGGCAAGCCCAGGGCGAAGAACTAGGACGAATGAAACCCTTTTGCAAGGACTCATCGAGTTGTTTCTTAAGCTCGGCTAGTTCTAAGGGTGCCATCTTGTAAGGTCTCCTAGAAATTGGGGCGGTTCCTGGGATAAGATCTATGACAAATTCTACATCTCTGTCAGGTGGAACACCTGGCAGTTCTTCTGGAAAGACATCCGGAAAGTCACGGACTATCGGAACATCTTCAAGGTCTGGAAGAGGGCTGGCATTAAGAGAATAGAGTTGACGCTTTGCAATTTTGGTGGAGACAGTGACTATCTTGCCAGATGGGTGTGTAAGTTGAACAGACCTGGTATAACAATCAATCTTGGCATAGTGAGCTTTCATCCAGTCCATACCCAAGATGATGTTAATATCTGTAGACTTGAGGGCTATAAGTGATGCAAGGAATACAAGTCTATCGACAAGGATTTCATTACCATGGCTTATCCTGGTAGTTTGCCATCTGGACCCTGGAGTTTGGATTTCAAGTGGAGTTGGCATATCACAAAATGACATGTCGTGCAAACGAGCATAGCCTTCAGAGATGAAGGAGTGAGATGCTCCGGTATCGAAAAGAACCGAAGCTGGATGACAGTTGACAAGGAGTATACCAAGAACGACATCTGGATCATCATGAGCGTCTTCAGCTGAGACGTGATGCACACGACCACGTTCAATGGGAGCTGACTTGACATTAATAATCTTGCATGGTGGCTTACCACGGCCAACAGACTTCTCGGGCGGGGGTGGAGCATAACTGGCTTGAGAGCAGTCACGTGCATAGTGTCCTGGCTCTCCGCATGTGAAGCAAGTCCCTGAGGTTGGACGTGGACCCGCATTGACAAGCGGTCTGCCAATAGGTCTGGGTGGAGCATGTAACTGAACTGGGTGAGGCGCCACATAAGATGGCCTCGGTGAATAACCGGGTGGAAGAGCGGAGTTCGGAATCCAAATCCGGCGCTTCTGAGAACTAGAACCGGAGGAGGAAACCAAATCACGGGTGTGCTTGCGAGACTCCTCGTAGGTGAGCTGAGCTGTCTCCGCGTTAATGGCCTTGTTCACAAGAGCCTGGAATGTATTGCATTGGTGCAAATGGAGATCACGACGCAACTTGGGGTTGAGACCCTTCCGGAACCTAGCTTGCTTCTTGGCGTCTGTGGACACTTCTTCTGTAGCATAGCGGGCGAGATTCTCAAACTCTCTACTGTAAGCATCAACAGCCATCTTACCCTGGGTGAAACTACAGAACTCTTCTCTCTTGCGATCGATGAGGGCTTCAGGAATGTGATGCTCGCGAAAAGCCTTAGTGAATTCTCTCCAGGTAGGTATCTGACCAACTGGAAGCATAGCCTCATAGTTCTGCCACCAAAGACTAGCAGGACCCTCCAGATGGTATGCAGCATAGATGACCTTGTCACCTTCAGCTACGTTCGCAGAACGCAGCTTGTGTGTGATACTACGAAGCCAGTCATCTGCATCGAGTGGCTCAATAGAATGATGAAAAGCGGGTGGGTGCAAGCGAATGAAGTCATGAATGGTTGCAGACCCTTTGAACTGAGGTGTGGTGTTCTCCTCGATACGTGCCAACAAGCGGTTGGTCTCACGCTTGTTCATCTCAACCTCTAACATGAACTTTGCCAACGAAGACTGATCGGGAGGATCCTCATCCCTACCATCTCCGTGGTTCTGGCTGCGAGCAACAGATCTTCGTTTAGCTGATGACATCCTGAAGAACGAAACCAAGGAAAACAAGGATGGATTCAGCATCAACTATAGCCTATAGAATGTAGGACAAGGAAATTAGTAACTCTCAAACTCCTAGGGCAATTTCGGCAGCATAACGGCAGTAAAATGCTCAAAATGAGACATTCTGCAAAAGACGGGGGTAGCACCATACTCAACATCACCACTCAAGGTTCTGAAATGTTGCTAATCAACTACACCGGAAGTACTTGAAAGCTGGAGTATGACTCTGATCAACCAATCCTAAGAGACTACGGAGTAGTAACACGTGATCCTGATAGATAGAAGAGGAAGCCTAGTTCCTTAACCCCGGTGGAAAGATAGGATGACTCAGATCAGAAGGGCATGAAATATAAGGAGTAAAAAGAGCCTTACGTTCCCTTCCACAATCAATTCCCTTATATAACTAAAGAATTTCTAGACTCAACTTCGAACAGGTTGGCTTGGAAATCCTACAGGCAGTCAGGCTCTGATACCAAAGCTGTCGGGACCCCGATCCTAAGTCACACCGATCTAGCATGTAACACCTCATATCACTTTGCGGCCTCACGCACGGTATTCCACGGGTGCCACCTTACCTGGCCCGGGACCGTTTGCGCCTTTTGGCTCACGTATATGATAGTGTCGCTAGCATCCATATGACAGAGAACCCGGGCCGACATGGCTAGTCGTGAACCCAAGGCGGCATCAACCTATGAGGACAGGCATACATGAATCACATCGAGCATGTCGGTCATCAACGTATTTATCCGGGCTGTAGCACTGGGCTAACAGGACTCCGGTAACCCGGGCTGTAGCAGGCTAGGCAGGACTCCGGATAACACCGCGTGACATTTCCCCGAAGGGACAGACACAGGAACGACGTGAAACACATGCCGGCCAGTCAAGTGTTCCGAGCAGTAGTGCTGGGCCAGCAGGACTCCGGTGAACCGGGCTGTAGCGGACTACTATCGCTCGGAAGCACTAGACTTACATTTCCCCATATGAAAGGCTGCCAAGGATAAACAACTAGATAGTCGGATCCCACACATAGCAATACACGTTACACGTACGCATAACATGCAAGTATGTGCTGTACAACATGGCATCACAACATAACGCAAACTCATATAGATAAAGGCCCAGAAGAGCCACATAGCATTAAATACAAACAGGGGTCACATGACCCATCATTCAGAGCATACAAGCAACAAGCGGAAGCATTACATGTCTGAGTACAGACAACTACAAAATAAAAGGCTGAGAAGCCTGACTATCTACAACCTCCGATCAAGATCGTAGCTGAGGTACAAGCTACCTATCGAAGTCCAAGCGGAACTACTAGTGAGACAGATGTCTCATCTGCAAAACATAAATAAAGCAAACGTGAGTACAAAGGTACTCAGCAAGACTTACATCAGATCCTATCATACATGCATTAGTATCAAGGAGGTAATGTGGGGTTTAGTTGCAGCAAGCCAGCTTTGACTCTGTGGCTATCCTGTTCTACGACTGTTGGTAACTCTTTTGAAATGGCGCACACGAGTCCACTAATCACCACATCAATACACCACTATGGATTCATCCCCGTCTCCCTACGAGAAGGCCATCCATAGTACTCACACTTGTCTTGAGCATTTTAGAGTATCCACTTCAAGTTGTCTATGTACCACGTAAGCATCCAAGAAGTCCATAACCGAGGACGCGGCTATTCGAATAGATCATGATAACCCTGCAGGGGTGTACTTCTTCACACACGCTCTCACCACTTATCACCATGTACACGTCATGTATCTCGGCAACCTTCAAGCGGAGGCCTGGCGAGGGTGTCGGCCACGACCTGACTAACCACACAAGACTCTAGTCCAGGTTCATCGCCTATTCGGGTTCCATCCGCGAGGAGATCCGGCCGGGGTGTCGCTCACGGCCCCAAACGATGTGTACAGGGTTCCCGAGCCCACCATCCGGGTGCCACTCGGTACACCGGGCCACGTGTGCCTAGTCTGTCCCAAGCCCACCTGGCCGGGTGCCACTTGGTAGACTACTAACACTACCTACAAACACCAGAAACTATTTGCAACTCCTGGACAGAGATCAAGTGGATTAATAAGTCGAGAGGGGCACTTAAGCATCCCAATGCGTGGTAGTAGCTAGTCATTGGACAACATACACAGAACTCAGTGCTTAAGGACGGTTCCAATGAGACAACCCACCATGTACTCCTACATGGCCTCTCACCGCTACCTTTACCAAATCGTGTTCACACGTTCACTCTCCGCATCAGAACATATCATATCACTCCAATCCATTTCCAATGAATCAGACCAGACACAACTCTAAGCAGTAGCAGGCATGGCATGGTAGAAGCACAACATGGCTCAATCAACTCCTACACATGCTAGTGGGTTTCAACTATTTACTGTGGCAATGACAGGTCATGCAGAGGAATGGGTTCAACTACCGCAGCATAAAATAGCAGTTGATTCGCTGTTGTCCTAATGCAATAAAAGAGAGCAGGAGCGAGAGAGGGATCATATCGGAATGAACAAGGGGGTTTGCTTGCCTGGTAGATCAACAAGGGAGGCACTGCTTCACAGACAGGTACTCTGGAACGGTCTCCGGAGCAGGACCTGTCGAGAAGGAACGGTGCCAACAATCAATGCACAAGCATATGCAACAATATGATGCATGAACATGGCATGAAGATGTGATGCTGTTGACCTAATGCAACTAGCATTCAAACTGAATGAAGTCCATTTGAACCAAAGGTTCAAATGCAACTCCTAATTAAGCTCTTATAAATGCCATTTATATGATTTCACCTATTCAGCAGGTATAAGTTGTTTTGTCATGCATGAAACTGGTACAGATGGATAGATTGCATTTTTCTGATAATTTTTCATATATAACTTGTTCCAAACTGAGCTACGGTTGATTTGATATGAATTTTTGAAGTTTGAAACATTTTCTGGAATTTCCTGTTTTAAAAAAAAACCAGAAAAAAGAATAACTGCGTCAGCATTGCGTCATGCTTGCGTCAGCAAGTCAACAACGCTGACTGGGGTCAAACCTGACGTGTGGGGGCCACACGTCAGTGACACAGGGGCTAAACCCGGTCAAACCCGCACTGACTGGGGTTTGACCTGGCCCTGGGGCCCACTGGTCAGTGACTTAGGGGTGGATTAAGTGGCAGGGTTAGCAGCTTAAACACGGGGCCACGTCAGTCGCCGGAGTTTCGCCGGCGACGACCTCAAGCCACGGCGGAAGATCGCCGGAACGGGGCTAGGGGCCACGGTTTGGCGCACGGAGGCCACCGGCGGGTAGCCCGTGCACGGGCGGATCCAGCCGCGCTCAGGGGAGGCCGTGGGAACGGCGGAGCTCGCCGGAGCGAAGCTCGCGGCGGCGGCCGGAGTCGGGCGCGAGCGGGATCGGCCTGCGGGGCACGGAGAGGCAGGGGAGAAGGGGGGGGGGAACGGAGTAGAGCTCACAGCGGATCCAGCGGAGTCTTCGGAGAGCTCGGGGGAGGCCGGACGCGAGCGGAACGGCGGGGGCGATCTCCGGCGACCGAGGTCGGAAACGGCGGCGTTGGGGGGCTTCAGGGCATCCGGCGTCGCGTAGCTCAGCGAGGAGGTCGAGGACGACGCGGCGGAGCTTCTGGGCTCATCGGAAGAGCGAGGGGACGGCGGGGAGTGCGGCGGCAGCGAGCAGCGGCGACGGGGGTGCTCGGCGTTCGCGGGAGAGAGAGCGAGGGAGAGAGGAGAGAAAGCCAGGGAGAGTGAGAGAGCGGTGGGCGTCGCGTGGCGACGCGCGGGACGTCCAGGCGTCGGGGGAGGGGAGCCAGGCAGGCTGGTGGCGTGGCGGCACGGCCGTGCGCGCGCGCCGGCCACACGCCTGGCCGACTGGCGCCAGGAGGACGATGGCGCGGGTGGGCTGGCCCAGCTGGGCCGCACAGGAGCTGGGCCGCAGGTAAGCGCGGTAAGTTTGCAAATTTGGTTTTCTTTTCTATTTTCTGACATTTGTTTTGATTTAGTAAAAGTACTAAATCAATTTATTTAATTATGCCAATTTTTGTAGGGACTAATGGTATTATTCCAGAGCTCCTCAATTACTGGCACAATTTTTGGATATATAAAATATATATAACATTTATATATCCAATGCAAATAATTATGCATTAACTCCAAATGCCCAAAATAAATACCTATGAGCTCCCAAAAATATTGGTTTGACTTTTATCTCTGCCCAATATTTTAGAGAGTAACATGAACATTTTCTTGGACATTTTTGGAGCACTTTTTATCTGGGTCATTTCCAGAAATGATTTCTGAGGGTTTTACAAATCCCCAAGTCAAATTTAAAAGAATTTAAACATGATGCACACATGACTAGCTAGCCTTGAGCATACCAGAACTAGGGATGTGACAACTCGCCCCCACTCGAAAGAATCTCGTCCCGAGATTCAGGGGTCGACGGGAAGAAGGCGGGGTATTCCAGTCGAAGACGATCTTCACGCTCCCAGGTAGCTTCTCTCTCGGAATGATGAGACCACTGAACTTTGAGAAACTTGATGTTCTGACGTCGAGTAACACGCTCCGCTTGATCAAGAATGCGAACAGGGTACTCTCGATATGTGAGGTTATCTTGGAGATCAAGCGTTTCGTGGTCCACTCCGCGGATGGGATCCGAGAAGCAACGCCTGAGTTGAGAGACGTGGAAGACATCATGTACTCGAGAAAGGTGTGGCGGTAGTTCCAACTGGTAGGCAACCTCTCCTCGTTTAGCGAGAATGCGAAAAGGACCAATGTAACGAGGAGCCAACTTGCCCTTGATACCGAATCGATGGGTACCCTTCAAAGGAGTAACCCGAAGGTAAGCCTTGTCGCGAACTTCATAAGCCACTTCCTTATGACGACGGTCATACTGGCTCTTTTGACGAGATTGGGCTGTTTTCAAATTCTCACGAATGATGCGAACTTGCTCTTCTGCCTCCTGGATCATATCCGGTCCAAAGAATTGTCTTTCACCGGTTTCTGACCAGTTCAAAGGTGTTCGACATCTTCGTCCATAAAGAATCTCAAAAGGAGCTTTCTTGAGACTGGATTGGTAGCTATTGTTATAAGCAAACTCGGCGAAAGGAAGACACTTCTCCCAATCCATACCGAATGAGATAACGCAAGCTCTAAGCATGTCTTCGAGAATTTGGTTGACCCTTTCCACCTGACCACTTGATTGAGGGTGGAAAGCGGTACTGAAGGAAAGATGGGTGCCCATGGCAGTTTGGAAACTCTCCCAGAAATGAGAAGTGAAAAGACTACCACGGTCTGAATTGATCTCTAGTGGAACACCATGAAGTGAAACTATTCGAGAAATATATAAGTCAGCGAGCTGACTAGCGGTGATATTCTCTCGAACAGGTAGGAAGTGAGCCACTTTGGAAAGACGATCAATGACTACGAAGATAGCATTATTCCCTTTCTTGGTCCTGGGAAAGCCGGTGATGAAGTCCATACCAACCTTATCCCATTTCCACTCAGGAATAGCTAAAGGCTGAAGGGTGCCAGCAGGCCTTTGATGCTCTGCCTTAACGCGACGACAAACGTCACAGTTAGCAATGAACTGAGCGATTTCTCTTTTCATCCTGGTCCACCAGAACCTCTGGCGTAGGTCCTGATACATCTTAGTACTACCGGGATGAATCGTGAGAGGAGATTCATGAGCCTCCTTAAGGATCAATTGTCGCAGATGTTGATTCTTGGGAACCACCAAGCGATTCTCAAAGAAAACAACACCTCGATCATCCATAGAGAAACATCCACCAACTCCCTTCTTAATGTTTCTCTTGATGCGGATAACACCCCTATCAAACTTCTGGTCAGAAATGATCTGATCTTCAAGGGTAGGTTTCGCCACCAAGGTAGAAAGGAATCCATGAGGAGCAATGTGAAGGTTAAGCTTACAGAATTCCTCATGGAGAAGTGGTTGGCCCTGCTGCAACATAAGATTGTTGCAATAGGACTTACGACTTAGCGCATCAGCCATGACATTGCCCTTGCCTGGGGTGTAAGTAATCCCTAAGTCGTAATCTGAGATCAACTCCAACCAACATCTTTGCCTAAGGTTCAAATCTGGTTGGGTGAAAATATACTTGAGACTCTGGTGATCGGTGTATATCTCACAACGTTTACCGAGAAGGTAATGTCTCCATGTCTTAAGTGCATGGACTACGGCTGCAAGCTCTAGGTCATGTGTAGGATAATTCTCCTCATGTGGATGCAACTGTCGAGATGCATAGGCAATCACATGACGATCCTGCATAAGAATGCAACCTAGTCCCTGTCGTGAGGCATCACAGTAGATAACAAAGTCCTTAGTGAAATCCGGTGGCACAAGTATGGGAGCAGAAGTCAGGCGTCTTTTCAGTTCCTGAAAACTGTACTCACACTGTGGGGACCACTCAAACTTTTTATCTTTCTTGAGAAGTTCCGTGAGGGGTTTGGCTACTTTGGAGAAGTTTTCAACAAAGCGGCGACAATAGCTGGCTAGACCAAGGAAACTCCTAACTTGTTTAACTGTTTCAGGTGGAGTCCAATCAAGAACGGCCTGAACTCTTTTGGGATTGACAGCAATGCCCTTACCAGAGATCACGTGGCCTAGGTAGGTCACTTCTGGCAACCAAAATTCGCACTTGGAGAACTTGGCATAAAGGCGGTGCTCTTTGAGTTTTTCTAGCACAAGTCTAAGATGTTCGGCATGCTCTTCCTCGTTCTTCGAGTAAATAAGGATATCATCGAGGTAAACCACGACGAACTTATCTAAATACTCCATGAAGATCGAGTTCATCAAGCGGGAGAAGGTAGCTGGAGCATTGGTTAGACCAAAGGACATGACGGTGTACTCGTACTGGCCATAACGAGTGACAAAAGACCGCATAACAACATACGTTGTTCCCTTTGTCATCGGTATGTTACTTGCCCGAGATTCGATCGTCGGTATCTCAATACCTAGTTCAATCTCGTTACCGGCAAGTCTCTTTACTCGTTCCGTAATACATCATCTCGCAACTAACTCATTAGTTGCAATGCTTGCAAGGCTTATGTGATGTGCATTACCGAGAGGGCCCAGAGATACCTCTCCGACAATCGGAGTGACAAATCCTAATCTCGAAATACGCCAACCCAACATCTACCTTTGGAGACACCTATAGAGCTCCTTTATAATCACCCAGTTACGTTGTGACGTTTGGTAGCACACAAAGTGTTCCTCCGGCAAACGGGAGTTGCATAATCTCATAGTCATAGGAACATGTATAAGTCATGAAGAAAGCAATAGCAACATACTAAACGATCGGGTGCTAAGCTAATGGAATGGGTCATGTCAATCAGATCATTCAACTAATGATGTGACCTCGTTAATCAAATAACAACTCTTTGTTCATGGTTAGGAAACATAACCATCTTTGATTAACGAGCTAGTCAAGTAGAGGCATACTAGTGACACTCTGTTTGTCTATGTATTCACACATGTATTATGTTTCCGGTTAATACAATTCTAGCATGAATAATAAACATTTATCATGAAATAAGGAAATAAATAATAACTTTATTATTGCCTCTAGGGCATATTTCCTTCAGTCTCCCACTTGCACTAGAGTCAATAATCTAGTTCACATCGCCATGTGATTTAACAGCAATAGTTCACATCACCATGTGAATAACACCCATAGTTCACATCGATATGTGACCAACATCAAAAGGGTTTACTAGAGTCAGTAATCTAGTTCACATCGCTATGTGATTAACACCCAAAGAGTACTAAGGTGTGATCATGTTTTGCTTGTGAGAGAAGCTTAGTCAACGGGTCTGCCAAGATTCAGATCCGTATGTATTTTGCAAATTTCTATGTCTACAATGCTCTGCACGGAGCTACTTTAGCTAATTGCTCACACTTTCAATATGTATCTAGATTGAGACTTAGAGTCATCTAGATTAGTGTCAAAACTTGCATCGACGTAACCTTTTACGACGAACCTTTTTGTCACGTCCATAATCGAGAAACATATCCTTATTCCACTAAGGATAATTTTGACCGCTGTCCAGTGATCTACTCCTAGGTCATTATTGTACTCCCTTGCCAAAATCAGTGTAGGGTATACAATAGATCTGGTACATAGCATGGCATAGTTTATAGAACCTATGGCTGAGGCATAGGGAATGACTTTCATTCTCTTTCTATCTTCTGCCGTGGTCGGGTTTTGAGTCTTACTCAATTTCACACCTTGTAACACAGGCAAGAACTCTTTCTTTGACTGTTCCATTTTGAACTACTTCAAAATCTTGTCAAGGTATGTACTCATTGAAAACTTATCAAGCGTTTTGATCTATCTCTATAGATGTTGATGCTTAATATGTAAGCAACTTCACCGAGGTCCTTCTTCGAAAAACTCCTTTCAAATACTCCTTTATGCTTCGCAGAATAATTCTACATTATTTCCGATCAACAATATGTCATTTACATATATTTATCAGAAATGTTGTAGTGCTCCCACTCACTTTCTTGTAAATACAGGCTTCACTGCAAGTCTGTATAAAACCATATGCTTTGATCAACTTATCAAAGCGTGTATTCCAACTCTGAGATGCTTGCACCAGTCCATAGATGGATCGCTGGAGCTTGCATATTTTGTTAGCACCTTTAGGATTGACAAAACCTTCTGGTTGCATCATATACAACTCTTCTTTAATAAATCCATTAAGGAATGCAGTTTTGTTTATCCATTTGCCAGATTTCATAAAATGCCGCAATTGCTAACAAGATTCGGAAAGACTTAAGCATAGATACGAGTGAGAATCTCTCATCGTAGTCAACACCTTGAACTTGTCGAAAACGTTTTGCGACAATTCTAGCTTTATTGATAGTAACACTACTATCAACGTCCGTCTTCCTCTTGAAGATCCATTTATTTTCTATGGCTCGCCGGTCATCGGGCAAGTCAACCAAAGTCCACACTTTGTTCTCATACATGGATCCCATCTCAGATTTCATGGCCTCAAACCATTTCGCGGAATCTGGGCTCATCATCGCTTCCTCATAGTTCGCAAGTTCGTCACGGTCTAGTAATATGACTTCCAGAATAGGATTACCGTACCACTCTGGTGCGGATCTCACTCTGGTTTACCTACGAGATTCGGTAGTAACTTGATCTGAAGTTACATGATCATCATCATTAGCTTCCTCACTAATTGGTGTAGTAGTCACAGGAACAGATTTCTGTGATGAACTACTTTCCAATAAGGGAGAAGGTACAATTACCTTATCAAGTTCTACTTTCCTCCCACTCACTTCTTTCGAGAGAAACTCCTTCTCTAGAAAAGATCCATTCTTAGCAACGAATGTCTTGCCTTCGGATCTGTGATAGAAGGTGTACCCAACTGTTTCCTTTGGGTATCCTATGAAGACATATTTCTCCGATTTGGGTTTGAGCTTATCAGGATGAAACTTTTTCATATAAGCATCGCAACCCCAAACTTTAAGAAACGACAACTTTGGTTTCTTGCTAAACCACAGTTTAGATTGTGTCGTCTCAACGGACTTAGATGGTGACCTTTTTAACGTGAATGCAGCTGTCTTTAATGCATAACCCAAAAAACGATAGTGGTAGATCAGTAAGAGACATCATAGATTGTACTATATCCAATAAAGTACGGTTATGATGTTCGGACGCACCATTATGCTGTGGTGTTTCCAGGTGGCATGAGTTTGTGAAACTATTCGACATTGTTTTAATTGAAGACCAAACTCGCAACTCAAATATTTGTCTCTGTAATCAGATCGTAGAAACTTTATTTTCTTGTCACGATGATTTTTCACTTCACTCTGAAATTCTTTGAACTTTTCAAATGTTTCAGACTTATGTTTCATCAAGTAGATATACCCATATCTGCTCAAATCATCTGTGAAGGTCAGAAAATAATGATACCTGCTGCAAGCCTTAATATTCATCGGACCACATACATCAGTATGTATGATTTCCAACAAATCTGTTGCTTGCTTTATTGTTCCGGAGAACGGCGTTTTTAGTCATCTTGCCCACAAGGCATGGTTCGCAAGCATCAAGTGATTCATAATCAAGTGATTCCAAAAGCCCATCAGCATGGAGTTTCTTCATGCGCTTTACACCAATATGACCTAAACGACAGTGCCACAAATAAGTTGCACTATCATTATTAACTTTGCATCTTTTGGTTTCAATATTATGAATATGTGTATCACTACGATCGAGATCCAACAAACCATTTTGTTGGTGTGTATTACCATAGAAGGTTTTATTCATGTAAACAGAACAACAATTGTTCTCTAACTTAAATGAATAACCGTATTGCAATAAACATGATCAGATCATATTCATGCTCAACGTAAACACCAAATAACACTTATTTAGGTTCAACACTAATCCCGAAAGTATAGGGAGTGTGCGATGATGATCATATCAATCTTGGAACCACTTCCAACACACATCATCACTTCATCCTTAACTAGTCTTTGTTTATTCTGCAACTCCCGTTTCGAGTTACTAATCCTAGCAACTGAACTAGTATCAAATACCGAGGGGTTGCTATAAACACTAGTAAAGTACACATCAATAACATGTATATCAAATATACTTATGTTCACTTTGCCATCCTTCTTATCCGCCAATCACTTGGGGTAGTTCTGCTTCCAGTGACCAGTCCCTTTGCAGTAGAAGCACTTAGTCTCAGGCTTAGGACCAGACTTGGGCTTCTTCACTTGAGCAGCAACTTGCTTGCTGTTCTTTTTGAAGTTCCCCTTCTTCCCTTTGCCCTTCACTTGAAACTAGTGGTCTTGTTAACCATCAACACTTGATGTTTTTCTTGATTTCTACCTTCGTTGATTTTAGCATCACGAAGAGCTTGGGAATCGTTTCCGTTATCCCTTGCACATTATAGTTCATCACGAAGTTCTACTAACTTGGTGATGGTGACTAGAGAATTCTGTCAATCACTATTTTATCTGGAAGATTAACTCCCACTTGATTCAAGCGATTGTAGTACCCAGACAATCTGAGCACATGCTCACTAGTTGAGCGATTCTCCTCCATCTTTTAGCTATAGAACTTGTTGGAGACTTCATATCTCTCAACTCGGGTATTTGCTTGAAATATTAACTTCAACTCCTGGAACATCTCATATGGTCCATGACATTCAAAACGTCTTTGAAGTCCCGATTCTAAGCCGTTAAGCATGGTGCACTTAAACTATCAAGTAGTCATCATATTGAGCTAGCCGAACGTTCATAACGTCTGCATCTGCTCCTGCAATAGGTCTGTCACCTAGCGGTGCATCAAGGACATAATTCTTCTGTGCAGCAATGAGGATAAACCTCAGATCACGGATCCAATCCGCATCATTGCTACTAACATCTTTCAACACAATTTTCTCTAGGAACATATAAAAACATAGGGAAGCAACAACGCGAGCTATTGATCTACAACATAGATATGCTAATACTACCAGGACTAAGTTCATGATAAATTAAAGTTCAATTAATCATATTACTTAAGAACTCCCACTTAGATAGACATCTCTCTAATCCTCTAAGTGATCACGTGATCCAAATCAACTAAACCATGTCCGATCATCACGTGAGATGGAGTAGTTTCAATGGTGAACATCACTATGTTGATCATATCTACTATATGATTCATGCTCGACCTTTCGGTCTCCGTGTTCCGAGGCCATATCTGTTATATGCTAGGCTCGTCAAGTTAAACCTGAGTATTCCGCGTGTGCAACTGTTTTGCACCCATTGTATTTGAACGTAGAGCCTATCACACCCGATCATCACGTGGTGTCTCAGCACGAAGAACTTTCGCAACGGTGCATACTCAGGGAGAACACTATTACTATGATAATTTAGTGAGAGATCATCTTATAATGCTACCGTCAATCAAAGCAAGATAAGATGCATAAAAAGATAAACATCACATGCAATCAATATAAGTGATATGATATGGCCATCATCATCTTGTGCTTGTGATCTCCATCTCCGCAGCACCATCATGATCACCATCGTCACCGGCGCGACACCTTGATCTCCATCGTAGCATCGTTGTCGTCTCGCCAATCTTATGCTTCTACGACTATCGCTACCGCTTAGTGATAAAGTAAAGCATTACAGGGCGATTGCATTGCATACAATAAAGCGACAACCATACGGCTCCTGCCGGTTGCCGATAACTCGGTTACAAAACATGATCATCTCATACAATAAAATTTAGCATCATGTCTTAACCATATCACATCACAACATGCCCTGCAAAAACAAGTTAGACGTCCTCTACTTTGTTTGTTGCAAATTTTACGTGGCTGCTACAGGCTTAAGCAAGAACCAATCTCACCTACGCATCAAAACCACAACGATAGTTTGTCAAATAGACTCCGTTTTAACCTTCTCAAGGACCGGGCGTAGCCATACTTGGTTCAACTAAAGTTGGAGAAACTGACACCCGCCAGCCACCTGTGTGCAAAGCACGGCGGTAGAACCAGTCTCGCGTAAGCGTACGCGTAATGTCGGTCCGGGCCGCTTCATCCAACAATACCGCCGAACCAAAGTATGACATGCTGGTAGGCAGTATGACTTATATCGTCCACAACTCACTTGTGTTCTACTCGTGCATAACATCAAACCATAAAAACCTAGGCTCGGATGCCACTGTTGGGAACGTAGTAATTTCAAAAAATTTCCTACGCACACACAAGATCATGGTGATGCATAGCAACGAGACGGGAGAGTGTTGTCTACGTACCCTCGTAGACCGAAGCGGAAGCGTTGACGCAACGTAGAGGAAGTAGTCGTACGTCTTCCCGATCCGACCGATCCAAGCACCGTTACTCCGGCACCTCCGAGTTCTTAGCACACGTTCAGCTCGATGACGATTCCCGGGCTCCGATCCAGCAAAGCTTCGGGGATGAGTTCCGTCAGCACGACGGCGTGGTGACGATCTTGATGTACTACCGACGCAGGGCTTCGCCTAAGCACCGCGACAATATGACCGAGGTGGAATATGGTGGAGGGGGGCACCGCACATGGCTGAGGAACGATCACGAAGATCAACTTGTGTGTCCATGGGGTGCCCCCGGCCCCCATATATAAAGGAGTGGAGGAGGGGAGGGTCGGCCCTCTCTATGACGCGCCCTAGGGGAGTCCTACTCCCACCGGGAGTAGGATTCCCCCTTTCCTAGTCCAACCAGGAGTCCTTCCATGTAT
Source organism: Aegilops umbellulata (assembly GCA_032464435.1). Lineage (NCBI taxonomy): Eukaryota > Viridiplantae > Streptophyta > Magnoliopsida > Poales > Poaceae > Aegilops > Aegilops umbellulata. Next base: position 338,401,588 of record CP136056.1, on the reverse strand, counting down.
TAGGAGTAGGAGACAAGGAAGGGGAAGAGGGAAGAGAAGGAAGGAGGGGGCGCCGCCCCTCCCCCTAGTCCAATTCGGACTAGCCAATGGGGGGGCGCGCGGCCTGCCTCTCCCTCTCCCCTAAAGCCCAATAAGGCCCATATACTTCTTCCCCGTATTCCCGTAACTCCCCGGTACTCCCGAAAATACCCGAATCACTCAGAACCTTTCCGATGTCCGAATATAGTCGTCCAATATATCGATCTTTACGCCTCGACCATTTCGAGACTCCTCGTCATGTCCCCGATCTCATCCGGGACTCCGAACTCCTTCGGTACATCAAAACTCATAAACTCATAATATAACTATCATCGAAACATTAAGCGTGCGGACCCTACGGTTCGAGAACAATGCAGACATGACCGAGACACGTCTCCGTTCAATAACCAATAGCGGGACCTGGATGCCCATATTGGCTCCTACATATTCTACGAAGATCTTTATCGGTCAGACCGCATAACAACATACGTTGTTCCCTTTGTCATCGGTATGTTACTTGCCCGAGATTCGATCGTCGGTATCTCAATACCTAGTTCAATCTCGTTACCGGCAAGTCTCTTTACTCGTTCCGTAATACATCATCTCGCAACTAACTCATTAGTTGCAATGCTTGCAAGGCTTATGTGATGTGCATTACCGAGAGGGCCCAGAGATACCTCTCCGACAATCGGAGTGACAAATCCTAATCTCGAAATACGCCAACCCAACATCTACCTTTGGAGACACCTATAGAGCTCCTTTATAATCACCCAGTTATGTTGTGACGTTTGGTAGCACACAAAGTGTTCCTTCGGCAAACGGGAGTTGCATAATCTCATAGTCATAGGAACATGTATAAGTCATGAAGAAAGCAATAGCAACATACTAAACGATCGGGTGCTAAGCTAATGGAATGGGTCATGTCAATCAGATCATTCAACTAATGATGTGACCTCGTTAATCAAATAACAACTCTTTGTTCATGGTTAGGAAACATAACCATCTTTGATTAACGAGCTAGTCAAGTAGAGGCATACTAGTGACACTCTGTTTGTCTATGTATTCACACATGTATTATGTTTCCGGTTAATACAATTCTAGCATGAATAATAAACATTTATCATGAAATAAGGAAATAAATAATAACTTTATTATTGCCTCTAGGGCATATTTCCTTCAACCCATGCAAAGGGTTTGAATCCAGTAGCACTAGACCAGATCATATAGGAAGGAGAGAGCTAGCTTTGCCTTCTCCTACCTCCAGGAAACAGCTCGAGGAGCAACCTTGTACCCACTTTGCCATGGTGACCATGCGGAGACCCGCAGAGCAGCAGTAGGGGTGTTATCTCCACGGAGAGCCCTGAAGCTGGGTAAGATTCGCCGGCGTACATGTCTACGCCTCATCTCGCTTCCACGCACCGGCGACGTTCTACTCGCTCCCACCATGATAAGCCATCCTTTGGCATATGTCGCACCCAACCCCCGACATTTGGCGCCCACCATGGAGCGAGGTGCACCGTCGTCCGGAGACCTGCTCGGGACGGGAACCCTTTTCCTTCCTGGCGAGCGCAGCCAGCCCGGCACGCCAGACGGAGTCTGCGCTGACGCGCTGCATGGCGCTGAGATCGCCTGCGCGGACAGCTGCCTCACCGATCTTATCGGCGAGGTTCGCCTCCCCAACGAGCCCGCATCCGACGCGGGCACGGGCGGCCCCGAGAGCCTCCTCGCGGGCCTCCTCAATCAACTCCTCGTCGCCAGCGAGCCAGCTGTGGACTTGGAGTGCATAGGCTCCACCGACCCGATGCTGGTCGATTCCGACACCGCGTCGCTCGACGCGTTCCCCACCAACGTGCTGGTCTACCATGAGCCGCTCCCTTGCGCGGAGAGCGACGAAAGCACCGTCACAGAAGTGCTGGTCATCGGTCATGGCGAGCACTCCGGCGGAGGAGCTCATGACCCACTCGACGCGGCGCTACAAGACCTGACCGCGCCCATTCCCGAAGACGCCGACGCCGAGACGCTGGAGGCGCGCCGCCTCCAGCTCATCGAAGGCGCGAAGAAGCTGGTTAGCATGAGACGCCTGTCGGAAGCCTACCAGCGCGAGATGGATCGTGCCGTGGGCGGCTCGCCGGCTCCAACCGGGCCTAGCCGCCTTGGCGCGGTCCAACAGCGTGGCGTAGCCATCGCCAACCTGTTCGGGGAAAATCGCCCCGTTTACTCCACGCCTGCGGAGAACATCCGGGCCGCCCAGGCGGCGGCGGACGAGCTGAACAATTTCGAGGGCGAAGAGCGTCGCCTGATGACGGAGCGCGTCCAGCGACTACTTGACGCGGCTGCCGAGCAGAACGAGGCCGGCTGCCGCACTGATGCGCCGCAACGGCAGAACGACGACCCGCCTCCTCGCCGAGACCAAGGCGCGATGTCCCAGATGCCGACTGGCGGTGTTTGCGGAAGAAAATATAAGGAGCCGGCTGCCAGCCGCAGTCGGACTCGCGTCACCATCGAGCGCGACCAAGACGGCCGCCCAATAGCAGTGGAACGACGGGACGACTGTCCGCCTCCTCCCCCTCGCAGGGAAAGGCGAGTCTCCCCGCCGCCTGTTGAACACCCGACTCTCGGCGACCGCCTTGGCCGCCGAGAAGGAGTCGGAGAAAATGACGCTCGCCACCGGATCGACCGACTCCATCGATCCCTGGCGCTCGAAGAAGAAGACGAGCTGAGCCCGCCGTGTTTCGGTCCCCGCATCCGAGACGAGCCCTTTCCCAAGGGGTTCACACTCCCAAGAGATACACCCAAGTACACCGGCTCCGTGAAGCCGGAGGACTGGCTAGTTGACTACTCCACCGCCGTCAACATCGCGAACGGCAACAAGCGTGTTGCCGTGAAGTACGTTCCGCTCATGCTCCAGGGCACGGCCCGGACATGGTTGAACAGCCTGAAGCCTTGCAGCATCAACAGCTGGGTCGACTTCACCGACGCCTTCGTCAGCAACTTCACCAGCACCTACAAGCGACCTCCCAAGCCTCGCCAGCTTTCCCTGTGCGTGCAAGGTCCCAACAAATCAACTCGTGACTACCTCACGCGTTGGGCCGAGCTCCGAAATTCCTGTGAAGGCGTGCACGAGGTGCAGGCTATCGAGTACTTCACCGCCGGGTGCAGAGAAGGCACCCTCCTCAAGCACAAGCTCCTCTGCGACGAGCCAGAAACCCTCGACGAGCCGCTGATCATAGCAGACAAGTATGCCACGGCCGACTCCTCCATGAAGGCGGAGATTCAAGTTAGTGCGACTGGCAAAGTGGCTCCTCAGGCTCCTAGAACCCCGGCTGGGGACGCCAGTCGGCGACAACAGCAGAGCGACCACAAGCGCAAGGCCCCACAGCCGGCTTCCAGTAGCCGACAGGTGGCGACAGTCGAAGACCAGCACCCGGAAGGGCAGCCTCCGCCCAAACGTCAGAAGGGCGGCAAGCCCAACTAGTTGCCGGCTTTCTCCTACGAGCGGACTTTGACGGACCCTGCAAGTTCCATAGTGGTGCGAAGCCGTCCAACCACACCACTCGGAAATGCCACTGGCTCACCAAGATCGCCAAGGGAGACGGCCTCTTGCCACCCCCGCCTGCTGGGCAGCCTCCTCCTCCTCCGCCCCAGCAGCCGGCGGTCCAGCTAGTCGGCGCAGTACAAGACGAGTACCCAGAAGAGCACGGAGCCTACATGGTGTTCACCAGTGTGGCCGATGACGGACGCAGCAGGCGGCAGCAGCGGCAAGAGGTGAAAGCAGTAGCGTCAGAAGCACTAGAGTTTATGCATTGGTCTGAGAAGCCTATCAGCTGGAGTAGGGCGGATCACCCAGAGGTGATGCCAAGTCCGGGCTCCTACGCCATGGTATTGGATGCCACCTTTGCTACAGACAAGCGAGTTGCTCGCTTCTCCCGAGTCCTGATAGACGGCGACAGCAGCATCAACATCCTGTACAAGGACACCATGGAGAAGCTAGGAATCAAGCAAAGACAGCTTCAGAACAGCCGGACTGTATTCCATGGCATAGTCCTTGGCCTTTCCTGCTCACCAATCGGCAAGATCCTGATAGATGTCCTCTTCGGAGACAAAGATCACTTCCGCCGAGAGTCAGTTTGGTTTGAAGTGGTGGATCTCGAAAGCCCGTACCATGCATTGCTTAGCCGACCTGCTTTGGTCAAGTTCATGGCTGTCCCCCACTATGCCTACCTCAAGATGAAGATGCCGAGTTCCAAGGGGATTCTGACCATAGCCGGCGACTACAGAAAGTCGTTCGCCTGTGCGGCTGAGAGCAGTCAGCTGGCCGAGTCCCTGGTGATCGCGACTGAGAAGCGGCTCCTTGACCGGGTTGTGGCGATGGCCGGCAAGCAGCCGGAGATGTCGCCCAACCCCAAGGAGTCGGAAGCTGAAGGTTCGTTCAAGCCGGCTAAAGAGACGAAGAGGATACCCTTGGACCCAGAGCACCCAGAAAGGTATGCTGTCGTAGGTGCAAACCTCGACAGCAAATAGGAAGGCGAGCTCGTCGATTTCCTCCGTGAGAATCGGGACGGGACATCTTCGCATGGTCCCCCAAAGACATGCCGGGTGTTCCGACGAAATTTGCCGAGCACAAGTTACACGTCTGATCTGATGTGAAGCCCATCAGGCAGCCCTTGCGCCGCCTGTCAGAAGAGAAGAGAAGAGTTGTTGTAGAGGAGATAGCCTGGCTTCTAGCAGCCGGCTTCATCATGGAAGTATTCTTTCCAAAATGGTTAGCCAACCCAGTCCTGGTACTGAAGAAGAACAAGGAGTGGCGAATGTGTATTGACTACACAAGCCTCAACAAAGCTTGCCCCAAGGATCCATTTGCTTTGCCAAGGATTAATCAGGTGATAGACTCCACAGCCGGATGCGAGCTGCTGAGTTTCTTAGATGCATGTTCGGGATATCACCAGATCAAGCTGAACCTGGCTGACAGACTGAAGGCTGCCTTCATCACGCCATTTGGAGCCTTTTGCTACTTGACCATGACATTCGGCTTGAGGAATGTCGGCGCCACCTTTCAACGTTGCATGCAGAAGTGCCTCCTCAAGCAACTCGGCAGAAATGCCCACGTTTACGTGGACGATGTGGTGGTGAAGACGGAAAAGCGTGGAACACTGCTGGAAGACCTCAAGGAGACCTTTGAGAACCTGCGCCGATTTTAGATCAAGCTCAACCCTGAGAAGTGCGTCTTTGGAGTACCAACCGGCCAGCTTCTTGGTTTCCTGGTCTCCTAACGCGGCATAGAGTGCAACCCTGTGAAGATCAAGGCCATCGAGAGGATGGAAGTACCCAGCCGACTGCTGGACGTGCAAAAGTTCACTGGCTGCTTGGCGTCTGAGGGAGTCCTGGATTAGGGGGTGTCCGGATGGCCGGACTATACCTTCAGCTGGACTCCTGGACTATGAAGATACAAGATTGAAGACTTCATCCCGTGTCCGGAAGGGACTTTCCTTGGCGTGGAAGGCAAGCTTGGCGATGCAGATATTTAGATCTCCTACCATTGTAACCGACTTTGTGTAACCCTAACTCTCTCCGGTGTCTATATAAACCGGAGGGCTTTAGTTCGTAGGACAACATACAACAATCATACCATAGGCTAGCTTCTAGGGTTTAGCCTCCTCGATCCCATGGTAGATCTACTCTTGTACTACCCATATCATCAATATTAATCAAGCAGGACGTAGGGTTTTACCTCCAGCGAGAGGGCCCGAACCTGGGTAAAACTTCGTGTCCCTTGTCTCCTGTTACCATCCGCCTAGACGCACAGTTCGGGACCCCCTACCCGAGATCCGCCGGTTTTGACACCGACATTGGTGCTTTCACTAAGAGTTCCTCTGTGTCGTCGCTTTTAGGCCCGATGGCTCCTCCGATCATCAATAACGATGCAGTCCAGGGTGAGACTTTTCTCCCCGGACAGATCTTCGTCTTCGACGGCTTCGCACTGCAGGCCAATTCGCTTGGCCATCTGGAGCAGATCGAAAGCTACGCCCCTGGCCATCAGGTCAGATTTGGAAGTTTAAACTACACGGCTGACGTCCGCGGGGACTTGATCTTCGACGGATTCGAGCCACAACCGAGCGCGCCGCACTGTCGCGATGGGCATGATCTAGCTCTGCCGCCGAACAGTGCACTGGAGGCCGCGCACGCATCGGTTCCGACCCTTGATTCGAAACCAACTGCGCCGATCGAGGACGAGTGGTTGGACGCCGCCTCAGGGGCTGCGTTCCCAATGGCGATCGAGCCGAACACCAGCCCCGCACTCCGCAAGGCCCGTGACTCTGTGGGGCTGGACTCCTCTCCGGACTACAAGCCCTCCGCGCCCCTGCCGATCGAATCCGATTGGGCGCCGATCATTGAGTTTACCGCCGCGGACATATTTCAGCACTCGCCCTTTGGTGATATTCTGAAGTCATTAAAGTCTCTCTCTTTATCAGGAGAGCCCTGGCCGAACTGCAGTCAGCAAGGTTGGGATACGGACGACGAAGAAATTCAAAGCCCACCCACCACCCACTTTGTAGCCACTGTCGATGATTTAACCGACATGCTCGACTTCGACTCCGAAGACATCGACGGTATGGACGCCGATGTAGGAGACGACCAAGAACCAGCACCTATAGGGCACTAGAAAGCCACCTCGTCGTATGACATATACATGGTGGATACACCAAAAGAAGGAGATGGCGATGGAACAGCGGGGGATGACCCCTCCAAGAAACAGCCTAAGCGCCGGCGTCAGCGGCGCCGCTCTAAATCCCGCCAAAGCAAAAACGGTGATTCCGGCACAGGAGATAATAATACTCCGGATAGCGCCGAAGAACACCCCCTCCAACAAGATTCAGCGCAGGAGGATGGAGAAGCCAGCCCTCACGAGAGAGCGGCAGACAGAGAGGTCGAGGATGATAATTATATGCCTCCCTCCAAAGACGAGGCAAGCCTTGACGACGACGAATTCGTCATGCCAGAGGATCCCGTCGAACAAGAGCGTTTCAAACGCAGGCTTATGGCCACGGCAAGCAGCCTTAAGAAAAAACAGCAACAACTTAGAGCCGACCAAGATTTGCTAGCCGACAGATGGACTGAAGTCCTTGCGGCCAAAGAGTATGAACTCGAACGCCCCTCCAAGAGCTACCCCAAGCGCAGACTGCTACCCCGATTAGACAAGGAAGCACCTAAACCTACATCACCAGCGCATGATACGGCTGATCGGCCACCTCGTGGCCACGACAGAGAGGCCTCTCGGCCCTCCACTCAAGCCGCACCCCGGCGCCGTTCAAAACATTTTAAGGCACGGGAAAATGCGCCAGACCTGCGAGATATATTGGAGGACAAGGCAAAGCAAACAAGATTGATCTATGGATCGCGCGGACGCCCCACGGCACGTGACGGTGATCGTCACTCCGGATATAATAAATCCGGCCGGGCCGGACACAATAGACAAAGCTCATTTGAGCTGCGTCGTGATATAGCCCAATACAGAGGCGCCGCACACCCCCTATGCTTCACAGATGAATTAATGGATCATCAAATCCCTGAGGGTTTCAAACCCGTGAACATCGAATCATACGATGGCACAACAGATCCCACGGTATGGATCGAGGATTATCTCCTTCATATCCACATGGCCCGCGGCGACGATCTACACGCCATCAAATACCTCCCACTCAAACTCAAGGGACCAGCTCGACATTGGCTTAACAGCTTGCCAGCAGAATCAATCGGGTGTTGGGAGGACCTGGAAGCGGCATTCCTCGACAATTTCCAGGGCACCTATGTGCGACCACCAGACGCCGATGACCTAAGCCACATAATTCAGCAGCCAGAGGAATCGGCCAGGCAATTCTGGACACGGTTCCTAACAAAGAAAAACCAAATAGTCGACTGTCCGGACGCAGAGGCCCTAGCAGCCTTCAAGCACAATATCCGCGACGAGTGGCTTGCCCGGCACCTTGGACAGGAAAAGCCGAAATCCATGGCAGCACTCACGACGCTCATGACCCACTTTTGCGCGGGAGAAGACAACTGGCTAGCTCGTAGCAATAACTTGACCAAGAGCCTTGGTAATTCGGACACCAAGGACAACAGTGGCAGGTCGCATCGGAACAAGAAAAAACGCCGCGTTTACAGCGACAGCAACGAGGATACGGCAGTCAATGCCGGATTCAGAGGCTATAAATCCGGTCAGCGGAAAAAGCCATTCAAAAGAAATACTCAGGGTCCGTCCAGTTTGGACCGAATACTCGACCGCTTGTGCCAAATACATGGCACCCCCGAAAAGCTAGCCAATCACACCAACAGAGATTGTTGGGTGTTCAAGCAGGCAGGCAAGCTAAATGCCGAAAATAGAGGCAAGGGGCTGCGTAGCGATGACGAGGAGGAGCCCCGGCCGCCGAACAACAGTGGACAGAAGGGTTTTCCCCCACAAGTGCGGACGGTGAACATGATATACGCAACCCACATCCCCAAGAGGGAGCGGAAGCGTGCGTTAAGGGACGTATATGCGATGGAGCCAGTCGCCCCAAAGTTCAACCCATGGTCCTCCTGCCCGATCACCTTCGATCGAAGGGACCACCCGACTAGCACCCGTCATGGCGGATTCGCCGCATTGGTTCTAGACCCAATTATTTACGGATTTCATCTCACAAGAGTCCTTATGGACGGCGGCAGCAGCCTGAACCTGCTTTACCAGGATATAGTGCAGAAAATGGGCATAGATCCCTCGAGGATTAAGCCCACCAAAACGACCTTTAAAGGCGTCATACCAGGTGTAGAGGCCAACTGTACAGGCTCAGTCACAGTTGAAGTGGTCTTTGGATCTTCGGACAATTTTCGAAGCGAGGAGTTAATCTTCGACATAGCCCCGTTCCGCAGTGGCTATCACACACTGCTCGGGCGAACCGCATTCGCAAAGTTCAATGCGGTGCCGCACTACGCATACCTTAAGCTCAAGATGCCAGGCCCTCGAGGAGTAATCACGGTCAATGGAAACACCGAACGCTCCCTCCGAACGGAGGAGCACATGGCGGCCCTCGCAGCGGAAGTACAAAGCAGCCTCTCAAGGCAGCTCTCCAGTCCGGCCGTTAAACGTCCGGACATCGTCAAGCGCGCCCGGAGTAACCTACAACAAGACCGCCTGGCACGTTCCGAGCAGGCGTAGCAACGCGGCCCCAACCCCAGCCCTCGCGAACTAGCAAAACCAGTGCCTCGCGTACATAACTACGCTCTCGAAATACCATGGGCACAGGGGGAGGGGCACCATCACGGCACGCCCGAAACACGACTTAAACCGCACTAGGGGCTGCCGATTTCTTTATTTTCTCTTACTTTCAGGACTCCATACTTCGGAAGACCTGTTCGGCAATCCAACTGCCGCTCAAACGATGCAAGAACCAGGGAAGCAGAAAAGCTACGCCACATTATATAACTCCCAGGTGGTCTCTATCACGAGCAGTATACCTGTTTTGCATACTATTCCACAGCCTGCCCCTGGAAAGGACATGTTAAATAGTCCCGCTTTTGCTTATCGCACTATTTGTATCGTTCTGCTTCGATCGCAGCCTTTCTATAAACAATGCATAGCTTTTGTCTACTTTTGCATTACTGTTTTTTACAAATATATGTTCATTAACGACATGTTGCACCCGTACACTTTGGTACGGTCAATATGCCAAGGGCTTCAGTACCCCCCTTATATGGTGTGAGAAGTACGAACACTTTAACAAGTGCGGCACCCCGAACTTATAACATTATATGCATCGGCTCCAAATCATGTCTTGGGTCAATAGTTGGGTTTGCCCAGCTCCTATGTTTTGGTGCCTTACGTTCCGTTGTATCGGCTAAGGTAGCACTAGGAGAACTACTGCGATTGTGCCCCAGTTGAGCTGGGCGGAGCACCTCAGTAGAGAAAGCTAAAACTGACTGTCATGATGAAGCGAGAGACTGGTCGCTGTTCGAGAGGTTTTTCGAGTCCCTAAAGACTTATGCCGCTTAGAGAGAGGAGTCGGCTTTGTCCGGCCAAAGGCGTGGATAGCGCCCCGAACTCGGTCTTCCGAACACTAGGGGCTTCGCCGAAATTTAAATTATAGAATTCTAAGGCTAAATGAGAGTGTTCAAGCACTATAGTCCGATTGCCTTGTTCGTTGTGCTGAGCGCCTCCCTCGAAGGACCCATACATGGGAAAAAGAGCGCTTAGGTTTCTCCCGAACACCCCAGCACTAGTGGCATGGGGAAGAAGCCGATGACTCGCCATCTCTCAAATTTGATAAACGGCCACACAGAAGGTAATATTTTAAATTCAAAACGCATTGCTTAAGCGCACATGAACAAGTTTTCAGCGCACAGGATAACACGAGCGAGTTTACTCCAAAATTACATCCATGGAACATTCATCCGCCACAAGGCGGGCACCCTTCAGAACGTCCTTATAATGGTTCTCGGGCTTGCGATGCTCCTTCCCTGGCGGTGGCCCGTCCTTCACAAGCTTCTCACCATCCAGCTTGCCCTAGTGCACCTTAGCGCGGGCAAGGGCCCTACAGGCACCTTCAATGAAAACGGAGCGCTTGATGACCTCGAGCCTTGGACAGGCCTCCACCAGCCGCCGCACCAGCCCGAAGTAGCTCCCAGGCAGAGCCTCTCCAGGCCACAGCCGAACTATGAGGCCCTTCATGGCCTGTTCGGCCGCCTTGTGGAGCTCGACCAGCTGCTTCAGCTGGTCGCTCAGGGGCACTGGGTGTCCGGCCTCAGCATACTGAGACCAGAACACCTTCTCCGTCGAGCTGCCCTCCTCGGCTCGGTAGAATGCGGCGGCATCGGACACGCTACGGGGAAGATCTGCGAATGCTCCTGGAGAGCTCCGGATTCGGGTAAGTAACAAGAAGCTCACTTTTACATTTTTGCTTTGCATAAAGAATGCCGTACCCGCCGCTATCTTTTTCACCGCATCCAACTCCTGGGGGGCCTTCTGGGATTCGGCCTTGGCAGATTTGGCATTTTCAATAGCCGTCGTGAGCTCGGACGCTCGCGTCTTTGAGTCAAGCTCCAAACTCTCATGTTTTTCCATGAGAACCTGGAGCTCTTGCCGTACCTCGCCAACTTGCGCCTCATATTTCTCCCGCTCGGCGTGCTCCGCGGCCGCTTTCTTCTCGGCCTCGGCTAGCGCTTGCTTGACGGTCGCCACCTCAGTTGTGGCCCTTACAATAACCATGTTAATCCTGTCATATTTTTGCAATTGCACTTTTATATTTTCTTTTTCTAAGGTATTTCTTACCTTCTTTCTCCTCGAGCTGCCATTTGGCAAGGCCGAGCTCTTGCTCGGTCCGCTCGAGGCCCTGCTTCAGTGTGCCCACCTCCGCAGTCAGTGCGGCGGTCGCCAGCTGCGAAGCCTGCATACACATATTGACTCTTCTTCTGTTAGACTCCTGCGAATTTTATTAGATCCTCTATTCGGCTTTTCTTTCTGAACGCCAAACAGAGCATCAGGGGCTACTGTCTATGCGGTAATATTTTTTTATATATTCTGTATTTACCTCGAAGCCTGTTAGAAGGCTGGCACAAGCTTCAGTCAGTCCGCTCTTGGCGGACTGAACCTTCTGGATCACCGCACTCATAATAGTGTGGTGCTCCTCGTTGATGGAGGCGCCGTTAAGCACCTTCAGCAGATTACCCGGCGCCTCCGGTTGGACGGGGGCCGCCGGCTCAGTAGGCTTGCTCCTCTTGGAAGGAGTTCGCCTACCGCGGTCCGGAACCGTTGACGATTCCGACGCGGTGTCCGGCTCAAAGCCGGACTTGGAGCCCTGGGGGGTTTATCCCCTTTACTCCTGGAGTCCGGGAGGTCGCCTTGTGGCGCCCCCAGGACCACCTCCTCCTGGCTTGGAACCTGTTGAGACAACACTTCGGCGTCGTCCGTAGGGCGGGGGGAGGTAGCCGTCGGAAGGGAGTTCACGTCCGACGAATCCAGGGAGCCACTCGACGACTCGTCGAGCCCGACTTTGGGCGGACTGCATAGATATATTCGACATAAGGAAAGGCTGTGCAATAAAGGAATGCTATGAATTACTCGGGTGCCCGGATGCTTACGATTCCGCCGGACGCTTGGCCCTGCGCGGCCACTCCTCTTCGTCGTCGTCGGTGTCGGCGGGGTAGTCCGGAGGAAGGGTTTTCCCCTTCTTGGACCCTTTGGCCTCCCCGGTCGGGGCGGCCTTCCTTTTCTTTCCTCCCCCCGCTGGAGGGGGAGAGGTTTCCTCTTCCTCCTCCTTGTTTTCACGGGAGGAGCGCGTCTCGGATTCGTCGGATGATGAATCCGACACCTCCGGGCGTCGGGAACTCTTTCGAGTCCTTGTGGTCCTCTTCTTGGCCTTCTTCTCCGGCACCATGTAAGGTGCCGGAGCCAGCAACTTCGCTAAGTGAGCATCGGCTGGGTCTTCGGGCAAAGGGGCCGGACAGTCGATCTGTCCGGACTTCGCCAGCCAATCCTGTCAAAGGAAAGGGAGTTTAGATCCCGCATAGAGTCAAACTACGAAAAGCCAACATCCTGTAGAAGGTAAAAATAGCTTATCGCACTAGCGGGAAGCTGCGTGCTGAATCTGCGGTCCTCGGAAGCGGATGCGGGAGCCTCGGCGCCTTTGAATAGCACCTTCCAGGCGTCTTCGTACATTGTGTCGAAGAGCCTGCTCAGGGTTGGGTGCTGCGCCGGGTCGAACTCCCACAAATTGAAGCCCCGTTGCTTACACGGGAGGATCCGGCGGACGAGCATAACCTGGACTACATCGACAAGCTTGACCTGCTTGTTCACCAGGGTTTGGATGCATTTTTGCAGTCCGGCTACCTCTCCTTTATTGCCCCACGACAGGCCCGTCTCTTTCCAAGACGTGAGACGCGTAGGGGGTCCGGACTGGAACTCGGGGGCTGCGACCCACTCAGGGTCGCGCGGCTCGGTGATGTAAAACCACCCCGATTGCCACCCCTTCAGGGTCTCCACAAAGAAGCCCTCGAGCCATAGGATGTTGGCTATCTTGCCTGCCATGGCACCTCCGCACTCCGCCTGGTTGCCGCGCACCACCTTAGGCTTGACGTTGAAAGTCTTGAGCCATAGGCCGAAATGGGGGCGGATGCAGAGGAAAGCCTCGCACACGATGATAAACGCTGAGATGTTGAGGACGAAGTTCGGGGCCAGATCGTGGAAATCTAGGCCGTAGTAGAACATGAGCCCCCGGACGAATGGGTGGAGAGGAAAACCCAGTTCGCGAAGGAAGTGGGGGAGAAACACGACCCTCTCATGGGGCCTTGGGGTGGGGAGGATCTACCCCTCTTCGGGAAGCCGGTGCGCGATGTCGTTAGACAAGTATCCGGCTTTCCTCAGTTTTTTGACGTGTCCCTCCGTAACGGAGGAGACCATCCACTTGCCTCCCGCTCCGGACATGACTGGAGAAGGTTGAGGTGGGAAGTGCGGGCTTGGGCGTTGGAGCTCGAGTGCGTGGAAGATGGATAGGCAAAGGAGGAAGAAGGCGTAGGTAAAAAGGTGGATCCTTATCCCTTTATATGGGCGGATGCGGCTAAGCGTCCCCACCAGCCTGGTAAAACTCGCTTATCTCCCAAGCGCCGTGATAAATGGCGTGGTTGGGTTACCCACGTCGGTATTGATGAGAATCCCGTAAATGAGGGGACACGATCTCTGCTTTGACAAGATGTGCCAAGGAAACCGCCTCGCAAAATGCGCTGAGGTGGGGGAGTAAAAACGATTCGAATAAAGACTTGGCCGTGGTGTGATGTCACGCTACAGAATACGTCAGCAGATTAGATTTGTGTAAATATTATTCTCTCTATGGCAATATGTGGAAACTTATTTT